>CADWAE010000038.1:1268085-2496170 GCA_902982915.1 Phalloptychus januarius | reverse complement strand
AGACCCGGCATAGCCTTACAGTGGCGTGGGTAGTTCAGCCTGGCAGCGCCGCTGCTGAGATGCGACGCTTCCACCGGATCCTAGCCTGTTTGGTGCCCTGGGTCAACATTTACATGATCACGTACAGTTATAGGCACACTTAAAATTTATTTTTATATTTTATTTTGGAAAAAAAAAAAAAGAAAAAAAAAGGTGAAAGTAAGTGGAATAATGATATAAACATATGGAAAAACCAATGGGAGTCATTGTTTTGCTGACAATTGGTTTTAGCCGTTATCAATATAAAGTGCTACATCTTAAACGTACGCCTGTGGTATCATAGAAAAAGGGATGCGGTGCTTCACTACTAATTCTCAACATTATGACTACTCGTTAAGAAGGTCAGGAAAAAGCTTTAGGAAAAAAGTAGCAAGAGAAAAGGAAGTAGCTATGCTAGCATGACTTTGACAACCTTAGCGTGCAGACGTGATGTGGAATTTGGCGTGTTTCGGTTCAGTTACAAAATTTAAAAAAGGCAATCGACACACCAACTTTGATAGATCATCAGTAGAGCAGGTGCTTAGAATAGCTAATCAGCTGCCGCTGTTAGACTATCTAATGGCAGCGGTTGCTAATCTACCACAGCGATCACTTATTAATAATCACAAAATAAACCTCAAACCTGAAAGCATACTACTGAAACAAACCGACTGTTCTATTCTTTGTGTGGGAAATGTTTGGGCGTTTGTTGGATCGTGAAACATATAGTTGCGTTGTTGTCAGTTACTATGGCAATGAGTCTATGTAGCACATACCCCTAAATGAGTCATACCCGCATCTCCAGGTTTCATTTTGTCAACTGAATTGGTCTACTGCTGCGGTGAGGCTTTGGATGGCAAGCAAACAATAACATGCAAGGAATCCATAGTCAAACATTTAAAAAATGTTATGTTCTACAGTTGCATTTTTATCAAAAAACAAATTTCACTGGAGTCCTTGGGTGTAGCTGCTTAAGTTCCAGTTTTTCTATCTTTCATCACAAAAACCAGGCGTTTTAATAAAGGTGTGTGCACGCTTTTTACACCTTCTGTATTTCTGATGTGCTGTTGTCAGATCGTAAAAGATCTTGATAACTTTAACCGTCTGCTGTCAGACGGTTAAAGGCGTGACTGGTCAGCAGGATGTCGGTGTACGTTCATGGCATTGCTGCTGGTGATCCCAGCGCTAAAGGTCGCTGCACTTTCTGATCAAAACTTTAAGAGAGTGAAATGTCACGGCGTTATCCAAGACTCCGAGTTACGATTGAAAACATAGCTGTGCTCATCTAAAGATAAACAAGAGGAGAGGCGGCGAGAGGAAAAACAACAGTTTTCTTCCTCCCTATCGTATTCATTAAATGCATACAAATGGTGTGTGGGAGTTTGCTTTGCAGTCTGATCCTGGTAAAGATCCCCTGGATTTGGAAACAATCAATGAGGCCAAAACAAACACCTTCTTGGAAGCGTCACAGCGGTGCCTGAGCCCCCTTAATCTGCATTCCCCTGTTTCCAGAACCAGCTCCCCCTCCAGCTTTTGTAAGACGGCGACAAGAGAATATCCCAAGTGAAAAGCCTCCACATCTCACCTGCCACCATTTGAAGGTCTCCTCAGAGAGGAAGCTGTTCTCCCTGGTCATCAGAGGGTGGATGGAGAGGTTGAAGTGCTCGGCGAACCACTGGTCGCCTTCCAGCTCGGCGACGCACCGCCGACAGGAGCACGGCCCCTTGGAGAAGAGGCTGTCCGAGAGCCGGAAGGCGTACTTGAAGAAGTAGAGCGACGGGTCCCGGAAAGTGTAGCTGAACAGGAGCGTGGTGAAGGTAATGACGCACAGCAGGAGAGCAAAAGTCCTGAACTTTCTCCGCTTGACCAAAGACATCTTGTTGCAAAGTCACTCGGTTGAAAACTCGGAGAGCGCAGTGAAGGGAAATGGCATCGTGGCAAGTTTAGATCCACGGATATTTCAATCACATGGTGTAATGTGGAAAACACTGGTGTCCTTACGATGCAGAGAGGATTTAGTTCACAAACGACCTCAGTCAAAGGCGTCCGTATTGTTGTTTTGAAAAGATCTTGAAATCCACCAGAGGACGACGTGTGTTCTGTGTGAAAACCACTTTTACCAATCAGGTGTTTACTCTGCAGGGTCAGTGACTGCCGCGCCTTTCACTCTTCTCTTATCAACCTGAAACACAAACAGAAAGGAAAAAAAAAAACGTTTTACAGAGAAACAACATTTGGGCTTTAAAGGGATAGTTCAAAACTTTCAAAGTAAGATTCAAAGAAAAGATTACATGTATGGAAACCGGCCTAGTCGGACAATGGCAAGCCTGACTAATGATTGGGCCAAACCAGTTTTATTCTTATTAAAGGGTTTTCAGTGATGTTAGATGCCTTTATTTTCAATGTATTAGACAGGAAATGAATAAAGACAGAATGGGAGAAGATATCCACCAAATGCCCTTCGGTCAGGAACTTAGCCCATTTAGCAAACACTCACGGACCATCTAACTTGAAACTGCCATCGCAAGAACACAACGTCTTATACAACCTGAAATAAAAAAAGCAAACATATTGGTCTCTTAGCTCACTTATCTTTGTTCATCCTGATGATAAGATCGGCGCCGTTTTGTAAATGGCGCCGACAAAACAAAGAGCCAGTCTAATTATTTTATTTTAGGTGTTAAGATGCAGTTAGTCAGCGTGGGGCGCAGTTTTCTGTCCACTGTCAGCTTTTTGTATCATATTTATATTTCAAGCTGAGAAAGCAAAGCACAGTGATAAATCATGATTAATCACAGCACCAAAGTTTGATTCATCTGAATACATTTTTTAATTAATTGACAGCATTAGTCTTAACAGACGTCAATTTAAAGGACCGGGAAATATCCCTTCAATATTTTTTGCTAGAACACTTAATATCATTTATTTCTCAAGCATGACATTCCTACAGATAAACTGATGGAACATAATCAGCTTAAGTGTTTAGTGGAAAGCACAACATGCTTTCTGAGATGTGTGAAAAATATTTTGATTTTCCACATAATGAATGAAATGATTATTTAAAAACTGCCGTTAATATTTTTTCTCAGATATTTTTGTCTGAAGGTAAAATGCAACTAGGGGTATGACACATTTAAATGTGACAAAAAAAAAGAAAAGGAAAAGCAGAAGAAATCTCTCCGGGGGCGGCATCATTTTCACAGCGGCGTATTTTGGTGCCATGTCACCCAGCTCTTAAAAAGACCATTATGGACCGTCTGTAGTGAAAATGGCTGCAACCAACCTGGAGCAAAACAGATTTGATTGTCTGGCCCCTGCTCACCCAGTGCGGAGAAAATGTTGCTGTCTGGATAATCTGAGATCCAGAGATCATTGACTGACCAGACAAACATCAAAACCTCCGGAAATAGTTTTATGTGGGCTATTTCCACAGAAAACTGTCCAGTGGCCATTGGACAAGATTTTACACACACACAAAAAAAAATTCTTATTGAGTTCAGACAATTCAGGTGTTCAAACTGTGATTGTTTTCCTTGCTATTTTAGAGCAAGAGCACAATCAAGTAGCTTTGTTAGCTTCAGTAAGTTGCTATAAAAGTGGTACATATATATATCAAATATGACTTAAAAGAAATCTAACTTTGCAATGTAACACCTTGAAATTGGGCCTCTGTGTCTAACAATTCTAGGTCTTTCTGAAACTCGGCCTTCAGGAAGTCACCACAACACGTCTGCTCTACTAAACCTTTAGCAATGTTTTTACTGGCGCTTCACCGAGAAGTGGCTCCTCACTCGGATGTGCAGTTCCACCAGGGGTTTGCTAATTGCTGCTGGCTAGTCTGAAGGAGTGGAGTGGCGGAGTCGTGGAGGAGGAGGGATGTCCTGTGAAATTAAAGGTTTTCTGATCTTTCTCGTTTTCTCAAACTTCAATTGTCCAATCTAGTAAACAATGTCAAAACATGGAGAAATGGCAGATTAAGCTCAGTTTGACATTAGCATCAAGGATTTAGCAAGATTTTAATCGCTGCAACCCATTTTTAACTGTGTTGTGAAACCTGCAAATGCAGACTTTCCAACAGTAATCGATTTATACCCAAGAAGAATTGCTCAGTTTAAAGGTAGAAACAGGAAATGGCAGCATAAAAGAGCAAATAAGAGAGGGGGTTTATAAAAATGTAATTACTATGGGCGTGTAAACTTACTAGTAGCTGCAATAACCTTAGAAACTGCCAAGAAACACTGAATAATTAACCGAAATAAAAGCTAAAAAAAAAAATAAATAAATAAAAGAAGGTAAAAAAAAGTGTAAGTCCTGAATATTTATACATAGTTCAATTTATAGTGCAACCATGGGGCATAAAAGCTCACCACAGTGTTGTAGGAGTTAGTAGTTCATCACCCACTGGGAGTTCCTCTTTGAAACATTGGGGGTGGGGGGGAATAGTAAAATAAAATAGGTAGAGCTGCTGCAATTTATTTCAGCAGCTGAAGTGTCATCTGCGGTAAAAAGATGAAGGTTTAAAGCTCCACTCCGGCGTCCCGAGGACCACAAAACAAACGACCTGGACGAAACACTATTGATGAAAGTGCACTTTCATAAGGTTCCCAGCTGAAGTTTTTCACCAACCTGCTGTTTTAATGCTCTGCTTTCAAGAAGGCAGACTTTGCTGTCGTCCGTTCAAGTGGTTTTCATCAAAAGTTTGAGTGTTTAGGAGATTCTTCCAGAGGTTTTGTTTTTGTCTTGGCTGCTTTTTGAGTGAAATATGACCCAAAACAACAACAACAACAAAAAAAGACAGAAAAACAAACATAAGGAAATGATGCAACGGTCCTCAAAGCTGCATAGTGATACTAATTTCTATGATGACAGTACGTAGGTTATGCTTATGCAGCCATACTGCAGTCAATAACATACATTTCTTGCAGAAAGTATTTAAATATGACTTCAGTTTTACCACTTCCTGTCGTCTTCGTTGTTGTTTCCGCCGTAACATCTGGTTACGCAGTAACATCTGGTTGTTGATCATGTGACTCGTGTGATTTAAAAAGGTGTTTCCACTCGGTTTTTGCAACGTACATCTATTTTGATGAGGCCAAACAAATAATATTCACCTCATACTATAGACTTTTGGCACATTTCAATTAAGCTCAATTTATTTATGATTAAATGAAACACAACTAATCACGGCAACGGATTTTAAAAACTAAAGTCGGAGGAAGTAAGAAGGTGTTTGAAAGGAAACTGTATTTACAAGATGTCTAACATATCTGTGCTTTAGTTGATCTGCAATAGAGGAAATGGAGATAATATTCTATTATTTTAGAATAGAAATATATTTTTACTGTCCTCGCATGCTAACTTTTTGTCAATCTTGGAGTTATGAGAGGAGCCTATTTATTTCACAGAGACAGAGCTTCACAATGCGAAGACGATAAGACAAAATCGATAAAGAGATAAAAATGTAGTCGCCTCAAACACAATGAGTAAATATCTGCTCCTGAAAATGAACAACTAATAACCAGAAGAAGGATTAGCAAAACATTACTTGCAGGATCCAAAGCCTAAATGTGTTTAAAGCTAAAATCTGCATCAGTAGGTAAAAGAATTACAAAGTTAAAAGCTGTAAAATTGGCCGCAAACTCTTATTTATACATCTTTATCAGTATGAACTGGATTTAATAATTTTTCAAACACACGCCGGTATTTGACACACACACTCGTGACAGAAACACCTGGAGTTAAATAAACTTTCATTTTTCACACTGCGACTTTTCAGCGCAGCAAACGGCAGCAGGCGTCCTGGGGTTTCACTTCCAACATGAAACGGCCACCTCCGCCTTTGTTCGGGGGACCAGCCATCCCTCTGATGCGCAGCGGCGTTTTGGGGCCCCAGTGATAACTCTATATTTAGGTAACGGTGGATCTCCGCGGTGCAGAGTAAACGCCATCGTCGCCTCGCGGAGCGAGGAAATGGGTTGAAGGAACGAGCCGCAGGAAAACCTTACACACCTCAACTCCCACCTCCCTTTTGCTCCTTAACAGTTTTTTAAGAGTTTGCAGAGAAGATTTGTGGTGAATTCCATTTCTTTAGAACGGGTCTGCAGTTTCTTTTCTTTTTTGGCGATTAGAAATTGATCAGTTCGTTCAAATTCCACCCTAAGGGGAGGAAAGCAAATTGGCTGAGAAACACTATATTATATGGCTCGTGTGCAGATTTCCTTTTTGCTAGGGGAGCAGAAAACAGCCGTTCATCAGCTGCACTGACAAACCGATGCTCGAGCATTCCTAGCCTCTGTGGGTAAATACAGATTTGTGGACACCGTAAAGGGCGAGAGCTGTCCAAGAGATCCACCTTAACAGCTTTACCAAGGGGACGCATCAATAACAAACGGGCTGCTGCCGCCTCCCGGTTTGACGGCAGAGCAAACAACATCTTTCTCAAACAGGTGGCGTCGCACCGCGTTCGACGGCCTCCACCCGCCGACTGTCGCATCGTTTTCCCCCCGACCTTGTCCGAGAGACTCGGGCTCTGATCAAAGGTTGCCGAGCTGAGACAGCAAAGCGTCTGTTCACACTTCAGAGAGCAGGGAGGAGAGGGCGATGATGAGGAGAAGAAGAAGAAGAAGAAGAAGTGCACACGAGCTTTGATTTTTTTTTCCAGCCTAATCTTTGCTTTTGAGGAGTCAACAACTTTTCAGGGGCTGTAGTTGCTGAAGTTTGCTCCTGGTTTGAGAAGCTTGCTGTTAGCTTTCGATGGCTGTGCAAGGTTTGAGATGTTTACAACCCGGAGCGTTGTCTGCCGGACTGAGAGTGGCCCAGCAGAGTCGAACGTTTAACTCCTGACTTTAATGCATCAGCAACTACAACATGTCAGTTCTACATGTGGATAAACACGGTTTAAGTTGGCTTTATTCTGACAGTTTCTCAGTGGATGGAAGTTACATTAGTAGGATAAAAAAAAGACATACTGCTTGCTGTAACAACAGTACATGTTAATAACTATTGTACAGCACTTTACCCCCAATACTGGACGTGACATTAAAGTGTCGGGTCCAATAGAAAATCTACGTTGGGAGGTAGAGATTAGGGTCACGGCAAAGAGACCGGACAACCTCATCACTAAAGGCAAATCGTCAAAGTACCAGAGGAAGGACGTGAAAAAACTGCTCTGTACAAACATTTTGATCAAACTGAAAACCAGCTGATGCATCAACGGGTGCGTATGCACAGGAAACGGCAAAACGTGCCGCAAACACATGGATGATGCAAACAAATATAACGCAAACGCAACAGAAAAACATTGCAAATAAAAATGTTGCAGCTACATAAGCCTACAATTAACAAACAATCCAAAAAAAAAATGCTGCAACCACAGGAAATAGAAGCAAAGGGAAAAATACAGCAAATAGCAAGAAACAAATGCAAACGGAGTGCTCCAGACCACTAGGGGGAGCGTGGAGTGGGTAACAAATCCTGATGTTCAGTGCGTTTCAAAAAGACACGAGCCACTACCACTGCTTTTTCCTTCCTCCAATAACAGGAAGTGGAAGGATGATGATGATTATGTTTTTGAATGACATAATCTCACTCTCATTCAAGTGAGATTATAAAACATGGCTGAATGTGGTGAGACAGTTGTACTATGCACCTTGAAACGTGACGGACATGGACTGAAAGGCTGCTCACCAAGGAGGAAGATAATTACTGAAAAAGAAAAGTAAAAATGAACACAGGGACAAAGTTCTTCACGTTTGCTGGGTCTTTCTGCATGGACTTTGCATGTTCTCCCTGTGCATGCGTGGGTTCTCTCCGGGTACTCCGGCTTCCTCCCACAGTCCAAAAACATGACTGTCAGGTTAATTGATCTCTCTAAATTCTCCTAAGTGAGTGAGTTTGTGTGTGCATGGTTGTTTGTCCTGTCTGCCTCTGCGTTGCACTGTGACAAACTGGTGACCTGTCCAGGGTGACCCCGCCTCTCGTCCAGAACTGCAGATAGGCACCAGCAACCCTCCCAACACAAGTAAGGGACAATGGTGTTCGAAAATGGATGAATGGATGGATTATAGAAAACCCAACAAAACCCAGTAAAAATGATTCATGGCAGGAATGTGTGATGCACAGCTTGTATCAGGAGGGATTTCAGGCATCAAACGTCGTCCGAAGCTTCAGTATTAATATCAGATTTGCTGCTTCTCTCCTCAGCTGATTCAAAAACCTTTACAAGAGTTACTGGACCTCATCATGAGCCCTGCATTCTTTGCACTCCTCCCCAATGCAGCTACACACTCAGGCCGTTTCTTAGAACCTCAGCACTTCACTTGCCGCAGAGGTTCGACTTTTTTTTTTTCCCTCGCAGACTGACACTATTGCCTGTGTTTTTCATCGTTAGCGATCCACTGGAAGCAGAGTCGTCACTCGAAATGAGCGATGGCACCGTGTTTAGTTTTATGCTGAGTTTCAGTTGATGGAAATAAAGGAAGAGGAGGCGGAGAAATTTCGCAGACGGAGCCTGAAATGTTTTGTGTGCGATGTGCCGGTCCGTCTCACGGCTCAACAACACAACGCCGGTACTATAAGTAAGAATCCCCTAATCGTTCCTGTCATTCTCATTCGGCATCTGCAGCTGTACCTGACAGAATGAATAATGAACGAGAAAACTCGGGGATGGTAAAGGCAGCCGAGTTGAAATCCGGAGGGATCTTCTATGAAATCTCTGCTCTGTAGCTAATAATATAATCAGTGAGCTCCCGATGTTACATCTGATGGCGTCACGTATAGAAGTACTGCAAGAGTAGAGTGGGGAATTTCATTTGAGCAAACATTGACTCGTAGCTTGGTTTTTATCGAAATGGGGAAAAAAAAGCCATTGTTAATGTTTCCCGCAAAGGAGATGAATCGCTGGATTTACAAGTGTTCTCACAAGATCTGGAAGAGAGAGTTCAGGACTCTTAAACTGAGATTCTGCTATCAGACATAACTATTGTGCAATGTAAGCTAAATGGATGCAGATTAGCGATTTTGTGTCAATTTGTGGCTGCATTTAATAACTTAAGCCTTAATTATTGTATCAGTTCTTGATTCAATAACAGGAAGTAGTTTTGGTTTCCGTTTCTCTGTTACTTTTTGCATTTCACGGTGAACAAATAAACCCCACACCCAATGTCCTGAAGTATCAGCTGCACTCTAAACCACAGGTGTCCAACCCAAGCCCCAGGGGGCCGAATCTGGCCCGCCGTAGCTTTTCACATGGCCCTTTAGACTCCAAATGACATTAATAAGTCACTTCAGTTTTTCACTAATCTGTAAAATTCACACAGAGCCAACAAATTACCACCTTTTGTTCCGATTTTACTGCACATTTTCTCAAAATTGGTCAAAACGTTAAGTCTGTAACTGATAGGCGAGTGGTCAAGAGTCACATTAAACATCATACACTAGCGCAAATAATGTAAAAATTCCTTAGAAACGCTTCTAAATATTCACCACAAAATCTGTAATTTGGAGAAAAGCACTAAAACAGCAAACTTCTGGAGGAACAGCTGTCTATTGATATTTTAACAGCTTAATTGGTTTTTATCAATGTATCCTGGCGCAACCGGCCCTTTAAGAATCTTTCAGATTTTTTGATACGGCCCAAAATAAAAATCAGTCCGACACCCCTGCTCTAAACATTTGGCCTCTGTCTCGGTCGTGGGAGGCTCAGCGTTGGAAGGTCTGGTCTTAGTCTTGGGTTGTGCGGATGCGGTCTTGGTCTTGGGATGTCTTGTCTTAAATTTTCAAAATTCAATTGAAATTCAGAAGTATTTTGTTGATCACAAAGGGAAATGTAATGTTGTGAAATGAACTAAAAATATTAATTAGTCTTGAGAGGTCTGGTCTAGTCTTGATCTTGGGGTCTGGTCTTATTGTTGGTCTTGCGGTGCGGTGTGCCACCAGTGAAACACAAACGTAGAACAGAAATTACAAAGCATTACGAGCCAAAATCTAGAGCATTCTCTCAAAACACCATCCATCCATCTTCTTCTTACCCAGAGTGGGGTCGTGGGGGTAGCAGACTACGTAAGGAGACCCAGACCACCCCCCAATCCCCCAGCCACTTGGGCCAGGGGGGTCTGGGTGAATCCCAAGCCTTATGTTATGATTTGAGTTCTCTGTGTATTTATTTTAGGTTTTCTGTGTGTGAGATCTGTCAGTCCCTGTGTTGTCCTGTCTGCTCCCCTTGATTAATCCCAGCTGTGTCTCGTTCCCTGATTGTCCTCCCCGTGTATTTAAGTCCACCTGTTCTCTTTGTCTCTTGTCGGATCCTCGTAGTGTTACCTTGTCTCGTCGCGTCTCCTGGTCTCATCGTGTTTTCTTTATTAAATCCTCCATTTCATTCCTCATCCCGGCTCTGCCTGCATTTTCTCACCGTCACCAAACCACAAACCTTAAAACACTACATTTCTAATGTTTCCTCTGTCAAGAATTTACTTTGACTAGGAACTGCCCACAGACTCCATTTTTGACACTACTTGCAAACCTCATTTCCAATCTTGTACTTATAGCCAATCAGTGCCAAGAAAGGTAAATACTCCTGGATTGGTCACTTTGCAAATGCCCACCAATAGCAAACCAAGTAGCATTGTGCCCAGATACTTTTCACCCTCCCAAGCTGCATTTTTTATAAAAAAAAATATTCCAAATATGAAAACATCAGCAAGTAATTTTCGATCATGTTCCATAAAAAAATCTGCAAATAATAAACCACACATATGGGAGGCGTTCAATACTTATTATAAGACAGTAACAAACTCCTATGACAGTGTAGGCAGTATTCCCTGGTGAAGTGCTGTATTCCTAATACTCTGTTAGACTTCCATTACCCTGATGACTTCTATGTTAATCAGCAAAGCCACTGCAACAAACGTGTAGAAGTAAAGACCTTCACAAGAAAGAGAAAACATTTCAGACTATCCTTTTAAAACTCCGCTTTGCTTCTGAAGCTGGGCGTAATGTGAAAAACCAACCAGACTGGAGTACAGTAGGAGACCTGAGGACACGACGTGTAAATCAGCGTTTCAGGGCACACTGGGTGTTTGTGACGACTCGGTGTTATTTTAGGCACGCTTTTGGCCAGTCCTAAAGGCTCAACAAGCGAATTCAGGCGCTTCGGGCTACAAGCGCACACTTGCTCAAAAACACCCTCAACCTAAATTGGCAGATGCTCTATTTTCATCTTTGCCTGCCGTCCTTGCATATGTAAATCACATCCCCAGTCAACCTTTCCTCATGTGTCCTGCAGTTTCTATATCTAATTTCATAATGACAGAATTGGATTAGCCGCTCATTTAGAGAGTCTCTCGTGAGCCGACTGCGGCAGACTCATGAGTCACGTCCTTCACACCCCGTCCGTGTACCTGCAGCTGCCCGAAGCAATGAACTTCCTCTGGTGTGTCGAGTCCCTGTGAGGCTGCCTCGTTGAGTTTAGGCTGATGTCACTGTGTGCAGCACAAAGCACTGCGGCTTGAGAGAAACTCCGAGACCGGAGCAATATCCTCACACTTCTACCATGATAAAGCAGGCGTTTGTTTAAGCAATCTTCAGCTGTGTTGAAGCTTAATTTAAAATGTTTCCTTTTATTTTTTTATAGGATAAAATATTCAAAGCTTCTTAAAACCACACCGTGACTTAGCAATGAATGACAGACTTTAGTATTCATGGGAAAGCTTTAGCCGCCCGCTAACTGGTGCGCCCCCTTCTTTTTCAGAAGCGTCACATCTCGCGGTTTAAATGGATATGGTTCAATTTTTTCCCTTTTCAAAATTGACCTTCATATTGACTATATTGGTGGAGTGAAATGAAAAGAAAACAAAATCGGAAAGCAGAGCTTGGAAATGTATTCTCTCTCGTGCCCCGGAGTACCGGTACAAGGATGTGGAGCTTGACTGACGCAGAGGTAACCGCGCTAAGTGCTCGATGAATTCAGTACATTTTCAAAGCTCGATTGTTTGTGTTTTTTCCCTTATGAAAGGAAGCAGCATTGGGATTTTCAACAACTGATTGCAGAAAACACCACCAAAAAGCAAAGGTTGTATATTTTCTGGTAGTATTTCTACCTTAAATCGTCAAGAATTGATTCTTTAAACACATGCCGGTTTTCACCAGGATCATAGTAAAATATTTAAAAAGCGTGTCATTTTTTTTTCTATTTTTGGTAGGATATGACTTGCATTATTATGTAATTTCCATTAAATCAGTGTAAAAAAGGTCTTCAAACAATATTATCGTTTATGGCGATAATTTTTTGGGACGATTAATCGCTCAGCAAAATTTGTTATCAAACTTAATGTATGTTAATGATAACATTCGGAACATTATTCGGAAAAATGTATATTTTTCCGAATGTTAACTTAATGTTAACATTCTACTTAACGTTAACATTGAGTATGTTAACACTGATTAACATACTTAATGAATGTATTAATGCGGTATTCATGTTAATGACCAACATCAGTTATGATAGTTATGTTTTAAATTTGTGTATTTTCTCAGGATGCAAAAAATACCTTACCAGTGTGAACTGCAGGTAACACTGTTAAAGATGTTGCCTCTGTCGTCTGACGTTACGAGCACAATAAGCACAGGCCTAAAGCATAAATCATAGCAAACAAAATTCAGCCCTGCTTTGTTCCGACAGAACACATAAATATGGAAATTAAGCCGGCAGAACAAGTTCAATCCACCCAGGAAATACGGTACAAAGTCCGGTTTGTGTTGTTTTAAGCCAGCGGATGCTTCTGTGTCTGAAAAAAAAAAAAAAGAAAAAGCATCAGGTGGAGTAAAATTTTATTTAATTTTTTCATTCTGAAATCTTTCCTCCAAGCACCTTGATATTCCCTAAATATCAAGGTGCATAGAAATAAACGAAGTCCCAGTTGTGAATGTGTCTCGTCACATTTATTCTGCGTACCGGAACGACTCGCATTCATCACTGACAAAGCCGCGGATGACGGACAGTTCTGACGGAGTAAAACAGGGCGGAGATCTTCCATCACGGGCGACATGCTCGCGTGGCGCCGGGGAGGTCTGCCGCTTTTATCTCTATCTTTGATGAGGCTACTTTACATGCAGACAAATGTTTTCCGGGGCTGTCACCGATGGCTAGATGCAGCCTCGAAGAGAATACAAAACAGACCTTGGGATTAATGCGCCCGGTGGACGAAGTGCTCCGTTGCGAACGTGAAGTCGGCCCTATTAATCATGATCGGCGGGAGAGGTGCGGGGAGGCCTCGAGTGAAACAAACCGTGGCATTTGCATTTTTTTTGTCTGCATAAAAATCTCTGCCATGATGGTGATAATTCTCTGGGGTTTAGTGCTGTGGATCGCAGCAGGCCTTTCCACTCCTGCTTTACACTGGAGCCATACGTTTGTCACCCTTCTGTGCTCATCTCAGATCCAGTAGGTTGACTTCACGACAGACTCGTTCAGGTTCACTAGTCGTGTCCGAATTCAGAGGCCGCATCCTTCGAAGGAAGGCCGGATTTGTAGACCGCCTACATCATAGTGCGGCGAAAAGGCCTGACTCCTTCAAATGCGGCCTTCTTTTCCTCAGATTTGAAGGATGGGTCTAGTGTATCCTTCACGGCCCAAAGTATCCCATAATTCATTGCGGGTCCAAACTAGGCATTCAGACGAAGCAGCAATGGCGACGAAGAGACGCAAATTATTATTTTGCTATAATACACTTTAAGTGACAACATGATTTTTTCCAATGTTTTCATCAAAACATCACCCAGTTGCAATGTCGCTCCAACATTTTTGGAGATGTCAATCAGGTGAAATGTTTGGGTTACAGTATTTCATTTATTCCTGAGCAAAACAGTTTGACTGATTGAAATTAAGCCTTTGAACATGTTGGTTTTATTTCACTATAATGTCTTATCTGAGATTTGGAGAGTATTATTTTTGTAAATTAATAACTTGCTTATATTCATTCCTTGTAGAAATGCTCTGCATGTTTGAGTATTTTAGAATCATACTGATAATTATTATTTTTTTAAACAATGAAACAACCTCTAGTACAAAATGTGAAGAACAACACCGACACCATGAGTAACACATGGCTAAAAAGCAAACGTTATTTTTTCCTTCGCCACTCCATGCTATATGCAGTCACGGTTGCTAGGCAACATGAGCTACACCGAGTCTAGACCTGTCCGAATTCACAGTTTCTCTCCTCCGGTGGTCGATATTCACAGCCTGCGAAGGAACCGTCCAACATAAACCGGGTCCTTTGACGGACGCGGCCCCTGAATTCGGACACAACAATTAAATTAACTCTTAAGGAAAGAGGACATCGACGTGGTGGTCAATATCAGTCCAGCAGCTTCTGCCCCATAGTTACAGACAGCAACAGAAAAAGGGAGCCGATTGTGATCATATAGCAGTATTTAACATAAATTAATATCAATAAGCTACATAATTAATCTCATTTTTAACAATAACAATGAATCCATAGTTTTAGAACCGTAAGTAAAGTAACACATGTAACATTCAAAGGCTACCAACGTTGATAACTGAGACATTACTTTAAATCAAAAATGAAAACGTACCCAAGAGGAAATCAAGTTGGTGGTTTTATCAGTCCTGCAGCTTCTGCCTCTAAACATTAAATAAACCATAACAAATGGTTGCTGTAAACATGCGAAGAGAGAAGTGCACTTCCTCTGCTGCCATTGCAGAAACTACAGGCAGACTACAATTCTAAAACGTTAGAAAATGTATCGTTCACAACTTCTTCTTTTCGCTGATTGGCCTGGTAAAAATTCTAGCAGAAGAATCCAAGTCAATGGGAGAAATCCCAGACTGGAGGAAGATGACAATCTAGTAGAATAGCAGAGTCAGGCAATGGCCTGGCGTGTCCAGTGTCAGAGGTTTGGATGGATTGGTGAGGAAAAACGGTTACCGAGGAAAAGAACTGCCTTATGGAAGCACTTAACTGCCAGAACTTGGAAATAAAATTGAGGAACGGAAAATCGTTATGACGAGAAAACCCCATTTTAACTAGATGTAAAAACTCGCCAAAATGAAAAATCCTTATTTTACTGAGATGAGACAAGATGAGTTTGATATTATTACTAGAATATACACTGCTATGGCAGATTACAACATTCTAAACAGGCATAAAGAGGTTTTTTGTAGGCTACATCTAAAAACTCCAAGAGGTGTCGCTGATTTACCGTTACGGCCTTTCTTATGTGAAAGAAAAAAATCTTTTGGTGGAAAACCAAACGATGGCAGCCTAGTCGAAACAAAAGGCCTAATGAGAGTTTCTTTTACAAAGTCACGGCTATATCGTCCGGGCCTCAAGACTTTTCTTGGATTCAGCTGACAAGGTGATGTGAAAGGTCAAGCCAAGACTGTGGATCTCGGATGACAGGAAACATTTATATATCAGGTGAATTATATCTCCAGCCCTTCTGAGAAGCGCTTGTGGGTGGGAAACTCATTTCTGCCGCTGTTGTGCTGAAGTAGCTTGGCAGACATCCATGCTCTGGTCTCCCTTTTATTGTTGGCCACTGATTGCTGGAACGATTTGCTCAATGATTTGATCCCGATGTAGATTTTTAAGTCATCACCAAAGAAATGAAATTGTAGACCATGACAGAAAACAATTTGACCAAGGGCGTGATTTAAAAAGGGATAGGAAGTGGACGTCTCAATGCAGAGCTGTGAGAAACTGCTTGATTGCTTTGGAGAAAATCGCTCTCTTTTAGGGCGAGTGCATACAGTTCAAGCAACGCGACGGTCCACTCCAAACATCAGGCTTTATTATTATTTTTTTACTTCTGGACAAGCAAAAGCAGACAGTTTTTTGCAATGATCAAAAAGGGAAGACAAACTCAAATCACAAGTAGAGGAAGAAAAAATTAAGAATATTTGAAGACAGTACATGAGAAGAATGTACTTAAGTTTATGCATTATTGGTGAAGACAATAATACATAAACTGTATTTTTTGTTTCTTTTCTTGTTAATAGTCGCAGAACTTCAGCCTAAGGTTCCGTATGTGTGAGAGGAATTTTTTTTTTTTTTACTGTCTTTTAATAAAAGTCCAACCAAGGATGGGGTTTGCAAGTTAGACTGTGGCTAGAAAACCTATACACAAAACAACGGTTGCATGTAATATTGTTTCATGTGAAATTATTTAATGTGAAATAAGTCCGAATTCAACCGAAACAAATTCCTGGGATGAAATCTTCACAAATGAAGGTTGCGTTTCTCTTTAGGATAAACAACTGAAAACAACAGAACAAAAAAAATGAAATCTGAACGTCTAAAGCCTTAGCAAAATTATAAACCAACTGTGTTTCCATTAAATTAGGAACACAATTAAAATCGCATTTGTTCACACAATAAATTAGAAAGAACATGCGGCGACGTCATTCTGCTACCAAATCCTGTCACCGTCTTCTTTGTGGTAACACTCAATAGTTGATCATGTGATTCCTGTAGTGCGAATAAAAGTGCTTCCATTGCAGTTTTTTGAAATAAATTAACTTGGATATTGAAAAAAAACAAAAAAACAAAAAAACCATTAAGCAAACTAATTTTCCAAATGTCAAATTGCACAATTATGTAGTCGACGGAAAGGCAACTACTGTGTGGACGGTGGAGACCTTGATACATTTTTTCTGTTCTGCTGCACGGTTTGACCTGAGACTACTCCACTCGGTTTAACCGGATCAGATACACTTGAATTCGCTTTGATGAAAATTAAAAGAAGCGCCGGAATACAGCTGAGTGAAGATGGTTAAACTGTGTAATAGAGAAAAGGCCAGAAGATAAGATGGAGTCATTAAATCATTACCCTTCATTATTTCATTTAAAGTTCAAGTAACCGTAGACAAGTGCAACCAGCCATGGGAAGTTGCTGAGCATGAAAACACCAAGGTTAGCTCCAGGGTTTTGTTTTTTTATTTTTTCCCCCCCCCATAAAGCTTGTTCCCTTTTTCCTATAGTCACTCATGTTGGAAAATAACATGATAGTTTGGGATCTAATTTTATGAAAAATGTAAAGTTGAAACCAGAAGCTTAGTGAATAAAAAGACACTTTCCTCCCCAGTGTGAGCTAATTTGGCCCAATTCCAACTCCTCCAAGACAAAACATTGGTCTTTAAGCATACATGACATTCATACTGGACTACATAACATCCTACGAGTTATTTCATGTTTTATTCTCGTATGCTGGTGCTGATGTGTGAGTAATCCAAAACATATTTTGGTACAAACTGATCCTAATTGTAATTAGTCAAAAGTTTATTTGGCCCTCGTTTCAAAGTTCCACAAACTAAATCTAGTTTCTCAGAATTCACTGTCATACTGAACTGTGACTTAATTGTAACATATTTTTCTTTTTTTTTTTATTATTATTTCTACATTTTAATGTTTTAATAGGGTAATTGATTAGTTTTCATTATTTACTGAGTATTGTATTTGAGCAGTGCTAGCTTAGCGAGTCAGTTCATTAAACTATTTTAGCTGGAAAGTTGAACAAATTTTGTTAATAAACTGATATTTTGGATGCAAGTCAACTATGTACATACCCCTATGTACTAAGCAATAATACTTTGTGTGTTTATAAGTACACTCATAAGAATCATGTAGCTTGTTTTAGTTAGCTTGTATATTCAAGACTTTCATTTGCAAAGGTTTTCAGGAAGTTGTTTCAGTTTGTATTGTCTATTGACGTCTACAGAATAACGATCATATTTTGCTTTCTTTTAGTAAAAGGTCTTGGTTTATGCTTCTGCATGAAGGTACACATAAATGTGCCAAGGTGTTTGCATGTTAAAGAAACTACTATGATTCTTTAGACTGGATACATCTGGCTAACAGCTAATTAGCTTAGCATCAGGTGCTAGCTCTAAGTAATAGTGGAAGTTAGACGACCTCCATGAACTCCTGTCGCTTCTTTCTGTATTGAGTTCCACACAGAGAAAACATCTCCAAAAGAGTTTTCTATCTAAAACTTAAGAAGACCTGGTGGTGTTTTTATCTGGGAAATGTCCAACACTTTCTCCTCTACCTTCTGCCTTTGTTGCTAAACATGCTTCTCTTTTATATTGGAGCTATCTAACAGTAATGTCCTCTCAAATTGCTTGGCAATTTTACCACAATTACCATAAAAACGGCCAACAGTTTCATCCCTATATGCACACGATCATAACAAATCACATCCAACAACGAACTGCTTAGACAGCAAGAAATGGGAGGCAATGACATTTCCAGGTGCCTTGAGTTCTGACTCTGCAAGCTAATATTAAAGAAACTCACTATCCCAGATGCTCACAGCAGAAGACGAAGGAGACTGAGGGACTACAGGAATGAGGCGCGGATTGTGGCAGAGGTGAAAAAGGGAAGGAAGGAAAATGTGATATTTGTTTTCCATGTCACAGTCACATACTCAAGAGTTTCAGTCTGTTTTTTGGGAATATTACCCATCAGTACTATTCTTACCTTTGTTATAAAACTATCCCAGTGTATGAACACTAGCATCTTAGCATTCCAAGAAATGTAGGCAACACTTAATTTAAAGGGGTGTGTGTAAGACTGACATTACATCGTCATACACATAACACCTGAAACACATGAAAAAGTCTTGATTGAATGTTGTCATGAAGTGTCATTCGGTAAATACTGACTCTTTTAATGCAAAGTTGACTCTTTAAATTGACTTTCAATGTCAGTTTTAATAAAACTTTGCATAAATATCTATTTGCACTTAATGACAACAGTCCTAAACATTCATGAACACTCCTTTGTGCTCCTGGCAGGCGTAATGTCATGTTTGACAGTGTAATGTCAGCCTTATGCACAAATAAGACTGACATTACACTGTCAGATTAAGTGTTACCGAAATTTCTCTTAGCAGCATAATGTGTCCTTACAGAAATTTGATCGGCAAAATATGGACATTATCAAATATTTTATTTATCTTTTGCAGTCCAAATCCTGACTGTGTTGTGACTGCTGAACCTCTGGTGAACCCCTTCTTGCCACTGGCACTACACAGATACACCAACATGGAGTTGCATACAAAAGCTGACTTTCTCCAGTAGTACATTACAGACCTCAATTTTGTTTCTCCCAAATCCCCAGTGAGTAATTATAGGTATCCCCCAAAGGATACCATAAACTTATTGATCAATACCGTCAGCATCATGATTGTTTAACTAAGTACAAAAATGCCTTTTGTGTTGTTCCCTCAGGATGTTTCCCTTGTTTTATAGAAAAACTGAACCAGCACTTCAATATCGATCAATAAATGTCCACTTCAATGCACTTCAGAGCAGCTTTCAAAGCAAAAATTGGTTCTGGAATGGTTTGAGTTGCTCAACAAAAAAAAAAAAAAAAGGTGCTGACTTGGCAAATTCGCCAGCTTTCCATCCAATCACGCCTCTGTTGGATGTACTGGACAAAGAAGTCCAGTCCTTATGCTTTCTGGGAGTTAAGAGAATCTTCTGGTGCCTGATACCACAGCGCATCTTCAGCTGTGGAGCCTCTGGACTGATGGTTGACCAACACACCACCAGATAGACTGTTATTGTAGTGATTGATAATTGTGGTATGTATAATGTGTAGCAGTTTTATTGAATGAAACTGAGAACCACAGGCAGAGTACAGTTCTAAAAACAGAGCAGAAAATCAATTTCATCGTTCGCAACTTCTCCTTTCGTTCGCTGATTGGTCCCATTGAAATTCTACTGGAGAAATCCAGCTCAATGAGAGAAATCCCAAACAGCGTACTTAAGAGAGATGAGAAACGAGCGAAACTGCGTAGGAAGGTAATGGTTGGGTTGGTTCGATTCCTGAGAATTTTGCCGCACGCCTTCCTGCCACCTTTCCTCTCCGCCCATCTCCTGTCTGGTGACGAAAAAAAATGCCAGGAGTCCTCTCAAAGTCAAGACAAATTATCGAGTGTTACACCCTCACGACCGCCATTGTGGAGTCAAAACATTTCCCCGGGAAATTCAGCTCCTACATCCTGTTATGCAAATGGTTAAAGTCAAGGAAAAGGCGACTGATGGTACAATTTAGGGACACAAAAAGCATTCAGTGATTCAGCCACATATTGTAACAGTGAGAGAAAATAATCAGTTTTCAGCAGACATGTTGTGGTACACTAGATCTAAAAGCTTTCAGCCCCAAATGCAAATGGAAAAAAACTCAAAACATTTGCAGCAATTTTCATGCTGCTCACTAGAGCTTCTAATAGGCTCTTCGCCATGGAGTGGCCTCTTCTCTGTGAGAAAGTTTCTCGTGGTGTGGGAGGAGAAGGAGGGAATAAAGGAGAAAGTAGCGTAGGAGGAGATTGTTTTAAGATTGTTGTGACAATTTTCTGTAGTCCCTTAAAGCAATTTGACGAACTCTTTATTTTCCTTGGGAAAACCTGGTCTGAACAAGAGATCTTGCTGTTCAAACGGTGATAAAGGTTATACAACTCATTTAAGAATGTAAATCAACAAATATCGTGGAAATATTCACCCCCTGATGAGCAAAAATAAAGATGTTTTTTGGTTTATGATTTGTTTTTTTATTTAAAGTCCCTTGACATGATATTTGTTGTGAAATGATTCTATACAAATAAATAAACAGAATTTCTATTTTCTTTCTTTTTTGTACTATATCTGGAAAATACATTAGAGATGCACTAATACGATTGTACGATATGTATCGCTCCCGGTGTTGAAAAATATTCCAGATCTCAGTAGCGATCCGTAAGGGCAGATCTATTCAGTATAATTCTATGCGTTGAGCTTTTTAAACCATTTGAAAGGTTTTGCCAGTCTTTTATTTTTATGTTTTTATTTTACATTGACTGTTATACTCATAATTGCACTGCCTGAACAAATTAAAGCTATTGGTGCATTTGCCTAGAATTACTACAGACATTTGTAAATTAGTACATCTATGCATGTTAAAAACATAAAAAACATTTTAAGTCAATTCAGCACTTTGTCTGTATCGGATCGGTACTGGACGATACTAAATCTCAGATATTGATATTGGTATCGGAATCTGAAGAGAACAACGTGGATAGGTGCATCCCTAAAAATACATAATATTGTTTTGAGGTATATTTTACAAACACACAGTCTTCTGATTTTAATTTTAAACGCATTAAGGCTGAAAGAGGATCCAGAGTTTCAAGTTCTGTGATTGTGTATTTACTGCCAGAGGAGCGCAGATGTGTGTCTGAATAATAAAAAAAAAGGTGATAATCTCCAAAATAAACACAGAACAAGATGTGAAAACCTCTTCCGGTGTTCCACTCATCATCAGAAAACCCGACACTGTTTAAAATATTAATCAAATTGACAGACTGGAGATGCCTATACGCTGGGAACAGATGGGACTATTTCTGGCAGTAGCACTGTGTGGGATTAAGACAGGCAATATTAAATAACCTGACCTTCCACAGGAAGAACAGCCATCTCTGCTCTGTCTAATCTATTGCCACAGTGTTATCGGACCACTGCAGGTTCTTAATAATGGACGCGCCGCTCCGGCTCCCGCCACCCCTCCTTCAGCTGCCGGGGCCGGCGCTGCCATGTGGCGTGTTGGATGAACTCTGAGCCTTCTGGTTGTAACACCTGGTTTGTTTCTGCTCCTGATGCGAGACAGTTGTAAATTCAATGTGTTCCGGTTAAGCCATCGACAAGAAGGTCTACGATGTTGGCTGTTGTGTACCGTACATGTAAAATGACTGAATAGCTAAGTAAATGCCGGTGTCCTGGTGAGACGAAATGAATTTGAAGACATGAGAAATTTGGATGAAGTAAGTTGTGGAACATGAATCACTGGGAATACAGGAAAGTGGTTTCCCGGTCGCAGATGTAGGCATCTACAACGTTTAATGGGATCCTGGTAATTATATTTTCACTGGAAAAAAATGTAAAACTTTCTCTTTTTTTAAATTAGCGGACTTATAAATTTGTTCAAGAGGAACAAAATGAGAAATTACATCTTGTTAAACCAACGACCAATTTAAAAACTAGCATAACGTTTCAATGATCCCTATAATTATATGTTCTCCAATTGTGTATGTTAATTACTTAAAAAAGAAAAAAAAAACAATTTAGACAGTCAGAGAAATAATTACTTCTGTAACATTTCCATCAGTATTACTATGTCACAAAAAAATTGACATTAAATCTGTATTTGCTGGCTGTGCAGTTCAAATCTCCAGGGTTTTTTAATAGTCCACTAACTGCAGCCTATTTATATTTTCATAAGCAAAAGGCAATCGTTGAAGTAAAGCAACTTTACTTTAAGTCTTAAATGGATAATAAATTTATAAAAAGATGTCTTTGTCTTCTTACAAGAAAAGTAGTTACACCAGTAGCCATTAGCTCGCTATGCTAGGTGAGCTACCTCATGTTTGTAGCCTTCAAAACATTGTAGTTTTTTTTTAAGCAGCTCGCCACATACCTGGACAACCGGCACCGCAACCAAAGGTCGACTCATGTGCTGTGGAACAGCCGAAATAATGAGAATTTACACTTGAAGCATCAGGTAAACACCTGATGAACTGAAACATGCTTTTCTTTAAGCCCTCACAGCCGTTAGCTTCACGGTTCCGCTAGCTTATGAAACAAAACCGTGAAGCTCAAATGTCTTCCAGTGTGTTCAGATTGAAGACTGCTTCTTGTCCGTGGTGTTGGTTAATAAGGAGCAGCCGTCACATTTCTTAATGATCGTAATTAAACATTTTTACATCTGTATTTGGTCTAGTTTCAGAAATTGCTAACTGTTAGCAGCTAACTGCTTCAGAAACTGCAGCAGTTGGCTGCTTTAGTACTTGAAGGAGAGTATGCCTCATGTTGGAAATTAGACAGCCATCGTTTTCATTCCTCCCTCTGAAATGTCATTTTATATGGATTAGAGTCAAAATGTATTTTATATTGATTAAAAATCCTCTGCCTAACCACATCCCAGCTTCCTCCTGTGGAAAGGTATTCTTCAGGAGCTCACAAAGGAAAGTCGAAGTAGAACAAACCAAATTGTGTTTGTTCCAATTAAACTTTTTATTGAACCTTTTTTTCTTTTATTTTGAAAAAACAAAAACGGATTGAAACCTAGACAACTGCTCCAATAGCCCATCAGTTTCTCCATTAGGTTTAGACAACACCAGGCAACTGTTCAATTTCCAATCACGTTTTCATCTTTACATTTTCCTTCTGTTACCTTTTCATTTCACAAGAAGCCTGGTATACTTGCGTTAAAAACCTGGAAAGTTATTTAGTCTTGTGCAGAGCGGAAAAAAAATATGTCGTCCACATCATGTTTCAGCAACATCGACTAGTGGATGTTGATGTTGCCGAACTTGTTTTAGCCAAGTTCGGCTAAAACAAGATGCTGCAGATGATGACGGATGAAGAGCCGTTTGAAAGCTCTTCTTTGGGAGTCGAGCTGAAAACAGCTGAACGCCCCATCGCTACCGTTCACAGAAATCATTTTGACAATGCCCCCCCAAAACTGTTCCAACATGACAAAAGTTTCAGGTCTCCCGTTGACCAACACGCTGACCTCCAGCGCTGTTTTCATACGTTCCTCTGGATCGCTCGCGCTGCGTCGGCCTGCTGTCTCGGCGATGTCAACAACTGCAGATGGCTTGTGAAAACTTATTGAGTTTATGCACAAAGATGTGCAACGGTGACAGAAAAGCTGCTCGTTCGTTCGAGGATTAAGGTGAAGCTCGGCTTCCTGCCGCTTCCTTCCTGAATGTTTAAACTCATCATTTGGATTAAAAGAAAGAAGAAGAAGAAGAAAACAACAACCTGCAAATATCTGAACGAAGTTACCTCCTCAAACAGGCCCAAAATATTTAAACAAGATCTAAATGGAAGCAAAGAGCTCTCTTATTGTTGGAGTTGGGCGATGTGCTGAAACTAAAACAAAACAAAAAACCCCTAAATGAAAGATGACAGCGCAGCGCATTGAGCCGCCTGCTGGACCTCTGTCGGCTGCGGTCTCGTGGCAACACGCCACAGGGGCATCCACCTGCATCGCCCACACCTCGTCCCCCTGCGTCGCATCAGCGTGCTTTCCGCAACGGCGGACAAAGGAAGGAAGTGAGTCATCCGAACGAGGGGAAAGAAAGAGCAGCTGGTCATTGGCGCCGTCACCGCAGGAGGGTCAACCTTGACAGCAATTTCCACTCAGTCGATGGAAACCTGATAAAAGCGCCGGAGTGTCATCGTCTAAATATCTTTATCCGATTGGCTGGGATATGAAAAAAAAAGGGAAGACCACAACTCGGTTTGTTGTCGTCTTTAAATATGCAACGAAGCAGGAATGTAGTTATTTACATAATTGTATATGACTGAGCAAGAGAAGCTTCATGCTTTTATTCACTCAGCTCTATGAATAGTGGATGAAGCCATTAGAAAACGAAGCTAATGGAATAGAAATTACGTTGGATTTTAGTTTGGCGCCATATTTGTACAGAACAAGTTGTACTGAAGCGAGAGAGAAAAAAAGCAGCTGGAACACTTGTACTGAAACAGTTACATTGATAAACTCATGTTTTTATTTATTAATTTTTCTAATAGCATTATTGGGGGATTAAAATAGAAATCAGTTATTAAAACAAGTTAACAGTAACTAGGGGTGGCGGTTTATTGTATCATTTATTATTAGTTGTGTAAAAAAGAATCTCACTTTTGAAAGAAACGGAAGTGCAAGTATGATCCTAAATGCTATTTTATTTATTTTATTCACACATGTGACCTGTGGGACGTAAAAAGAAAAAAAGTGTTTTTTTTAGTTTTTTTTTTTTTAGAAATAAACCAATCCTGAAAATCCTCGTCTCAGCACCAAAACTTTTTATCCAAAAAACAGTTTTGACAAAATTGATGTGTTTCCATTAAGCCAAATTATTTTCCAAAATGTCAAATTGCACAATTGTACTGCAGATGGGATACGGAAGCGCAGATACCATTACAGAAATATTGACTATTTTTCTAAAGAAATGATAATACATGACAGGATTTTTCTTTGTCTCTGCTTGTGCACAGAGAAAATCTCACATTCAAAATGTAACAAAATACACAAAACAAAGTATGCTTGTGTCCAATCAGAGGCATTCATACAGAGAGCCGCACTGATTGACATTGAATTGTTCTGTTGCGTCCCTGAGAAAACACTTGTATGCAGCTGCTGGGAGAATCAGAGTCGCCTTTGCATGTCTTCGATTTTGACAAAAGGGTTGAAATATTATAAATAACCAGTATTAAGCACAGAGTGATGAATAACCGAATTGGCCAGCTGGTGCCCATCCCAATTTATCTCCATGATTCAAAGTTATGGCTGAGAACCATTTTACCGTTTCTGCCTCCTGAATGTAATAAGCTTCCCTTCCATGTCCCAGTTTTGGTTTGAACTCTTTTTCTAATTGTCAGGATTTTCTGTACTATGTGCTGAATTGTATAAATCGTAAATCCTGAATACGTTTTGGTAGCACGTAAGAATCCCGTTGATTTAAATATTAATAATATTATCTCTAAGCAGCTGAGGCGAACTGTCAGAAAATAACATTTTTCCTCAAGCATTTTCCAGATAAGGGTGCCGACCCAGGAAGTCAATAGTGCAAAGGGCTAATGCAAATATCTGCTATCCTGTATTTATTGCTCCTGCACATAAAAAACAGAACATCTCATAACTCTTTGTTCTGCCATAATCCTTCTGAAAATGTGCACACATCTTCACACATTGCAATTTAGCAGCCTGAAATGCTCCGAGGCATTTCACGCAGGCACATTGCATAGACCATTACTGATGGATCTATGTTAGGCTTAGAGGTTTGCAATGCAGCAAATAATATCCTCTGAGCTTAAATGAAGCTTATCGTGGCTTTATTGGTAGATATTGGACAGATAGAGAGGTTTAGATGTGCACTGGCTTGATTGTTTGATTAACCGTATCTAAGAACAAGACCATGAAGGATACATTAACTGAATAATTGAGGTGTTGATGAATGAAGTCACAGTGAGGAGCCTGAACTTAACACACATCACTGAATTGGTAAGCGTTTGTAATAATAACACAAAATGTAAGATTGTTGCTGAAAGAGTTAAGTGGGTATGTGTTGGTTTGAAGAGAACATCATTCTCTAAATGAAGCCTTTTAAAAGCTTAATTTAGTTATGTCAATGCAGACGACCTAGTGTACGATTTGACCTGAATGCATCACAAAGTTAACATGGCAAAAGTGTATGTAGAAGCACAGGCGGTGAAGAGGTGCATTTTACTGAAACTCCAGGTTCCACACTTCCTCTCGATTGGTTAATTGGCCTCACCTGTTGTTGTTTTTGCTTTTGCTAGTTCTGACTAGCGGAGAATTAGCATTCAAAATTTTAACAACAGTGTTAGCTTTGTCTGTCTGACTTTAGCATTCAAGTCAGCAGACAATCTAGATATTATGTAGACATGTTTGTTTCAGATCACAAAAAGAGCAATGCATAGGGGATTTCATTCAGTTTTTCTTTTAGAAAGAGCTGTTAGCTTAGCGCTAAGATTTGGAGGTCTGACGGTTTTTCTGTTAGCATGCAGTTGCTAATACAAACTAAATAAAACAGCCATTTACTAATAACTATTTACATGGTGCAAGTCTTAAAATAAATGAGTGTTTATTAGTTGTATAGTCAGTCTTGGAAATCTAGCGTCAACTACAGAGTTTGCACCGCTTTTGGAGTTGGTTTTAATCTCATTGTACATGTGTTTACTGTAACAAATTAAATTCAACTTAATAAAATTAAATCAAATGCATCAGAATCCATCAACCCTATTTTTTAATTAAAAAAAAATACTGTTTATTCTCAGCAACAAGGATTTTGAGTCACTCTATGAAAACGTTTACTATTTTTATCCAACTTTAATTAGTTGATAAAAGGCTAATTGGGTTCACCCGAGTCTACCTTTGAGTAAATGTTAATTAACAGTTGTGAGGACTTTTCATTATGAAATCATAAAGAAAAAAAAGTGATTATCAAAGGATTAATATCTTGTGCTTTTCTTAACATTTTCTGTCTGTCCCTACAGGGGGCGTTACTCTATATAAAGCTTTGATAATCTACCTCGCAGCTAAAAGGAGAGGGTCCTTGGGATTTTCTCTCTGCGACAAATATCAGCTCCGAGTGCAGGTCTCTGAGAAAGCCATTTTAATATTAAACAGGAAATGTATTTTTCTATTTTCTGTCAGGCAATCTCTGTTTGGCACACCAAACCTTCCTGGAGCTCATATAACTCTAAATAAAATAGCAGTGGCTTTAAACGAGGGGAGGCAGCAGGAATCATAAAGCTGTCCTCCGGTTGTTTAAAAAAAAAAAATCATTTATGTTTCTGCTTATCTTCCCGGTCCTTCAACGCAGCTCCACAGGGCATCCGATACGGTTCGATATTCCTCACCTGACAGGTTGTGTTTTTCTTTTTTAACTCAGTTTTTACGAACAAGCTGCTTATTTGTTGCAGAAGCAACCAGGGACAAACGTGAGACTGGTTTTCAATCTAAAATAATAATAAGAAAAAAGTACTCAAAATGGGACTTTATATTATCAATCAGCATCAAAACATGAACCAATAGTGTTTCAGACATAAAGCACTCACTTAAAGCTGCGGTGTTCAACTTATAAACAGAAATGTTTTTTACATATTTGTTAAAACTGCCATCCTGTGGTGACGAGAGGCAGATCTTGAACACATTCTGCTGGAGTGGGCTTACTTGAAACGATGTCCAAGACCCGTAGGTGGCTACAGGAGAAAATGAGAAAAATATTTGGCCATTAGGTGTTGTCCTGTCTTTTACCTCAGCTTAAAAAATATATTTATATTTGTTAATATGTTTTGGTTTGCAAGTAAAAAAATTTATTTCGTTCTTCTCCATACTTACAAATTGATATGTGGCCACATCTTAAAGTATCAGAACAACAAAAATAATTTTTTTCTGGAATAGAATGAACTGTGAAGGCATCAGCATTTCGAATGACACACATTTTCCAGCGTTTTGCACCTTTTAAACATGCCAATTTAGAGAATCAGTAAAATAGTAATGAAGGCTTTTGCAAATTCATGAGTGTGACGCAACTCCAATAAATCAGATGTTTTTCCCCTTTACTAAATGTTACTATGAGTCTGGACAAAAAGTGACAAAAATGCCAATTTTAAGGATTTATTAAAGAAAGATTTGTGGTGCCATTAAGAGTGTTTTCAGAGCTGAGTCCCTTCCAGTTTTCTGTGTGAAAGAAAAAATAAATAAATAAAAAAAATCAGAAGCGCTGGAAAAAAAAAAAAAGCTTCAAGTTAACGAGATAATCAACTGATCTGAACCAAAGCATAAACGAACTGTAGGTGTGAAAATGTTCTTTTGTAAGCAGTGCGGAAACTCAGTCTGCAGCCATACGGTTCCTATGCCAACAGATTAATACCAGCTCATTGAAACTGGAAACTGTTTGGACAGATTTTAATCACGGTACAATATGGTGGATGAATCATGCGTCTGCAATCTTAACTTGCCAAGAGATTCTGATGGATGACAGATAACAGTCCTCATTAGTCACAGTCTGTATTAATTTAAAAAAAAAATTGTAAAAGCAAAGTGGTTTTTCATCAACCTACTGAAATCAGTTCTGTGAAATTCTCTGTGCTGATCATCATCTTAAATCGAAGATGAAGAGGCTAGAACTTGATTATGATTGCTTCTCTCTTGCATAAACATGCAACACCTCCGTGTTGATGAGACTGATTAGAGACACTTTGTGGGAATCGGTTTAAATAAGCATTTTAAAACATAAGATCTCTAACTGCTAGTGAAAGTAGGATAAATAAGCACCAGCATGCTAAACATGAAACTCGTTCAAAGACTAAAACGGATATAGTCAACTGCTTTTAGGACGACTCAGATAAATTGTAAAAGAAATAAGAAAAAGAAAAAGTATATCATTAAACTAATTTCGCATGTCTGCTATGTTTTATTGATTGGATTGTTAAACAGCAGTACCATGAGTCTACATAATGATGAATGGTTTTTACGGTAACCAATTGAATAGACGATTCCAGACCCTAGAACTCCGTCCACAACAACAACCACAATTTGTTTTTCATTAGTCATAAGAATTTCCTTCTGTTTTTGCCACACCAAAACTATAGCAACTCCAACCAACTACTACCTTCTCCAACAAACTCTTACCAATGCCAACCAATTTATAACTATGGCAAAAAGTCACTGTTTTTTTTTTGTTAAATGATGTTTCTGAAATTGAACCCTGGACAGACTAGCGACTTGTCCAGGGTGACCCCGCCTCTCGCCTGGAACGTTAGCTAGAGATAGGCACCGGCAACCCTGCTGACCCCACTATGGGACAAGGGTGTAAGAAAATGGATGGATGGATGTTTCTGAAAGCTTGCCATACATGGACCTAATTACTGCCGGATCTGTGCAATCGGGATTATTGTTTAAACACAAACCGCTCGACAACTAGAAGTAGGCTAAGGGATTTCCAAAAACAGCCAACCACCAAAGGTCCAGACCCTCTGGACCTTCGGAGGGGCTGGCTTCTACCAGCCTGGAGTGATGCTGAATTAGCTTGAAATTTTCATAAGATAATGTTTCAAATATCATCATTACACCTAATACAGTATATTCATGAGAAAAGTCATCCAAATTCTACCTTTTATGAAAATCGTTGATTTTGTTTTTTGAATTAATATGTGACCTGGCACCAAAATGAATGTGAATAGGACCACTGTATTTTTAAACGTCAAAACTTGGCGTATTCATGGACACACAGCAGGACATAATGACCCATCAGCCATGAAGGAAGAGGCACAAATGCAACCTGTGGTAAAAAGGACAGAGAAACAAGACGGTGCTCACTCAGAGCATCAAGTTGCCTTAAATGAGGGAAAAGTTTAAAAGATGCTCCCGACACAGATGCATAATCCTTTCGATGGTTCTACTCCATTTCAATGGCAAGAGGAAAAAAACAAAACAAATTAATGGCAGTCTGTCAAGGCCATACCTTCCTTGCGCATTTATGCAACGCTAATTCTATGAGCGCCACAGTTATTATGATATATTGTGAAGAGCGGTTCAACCCTCGGGTCGTGTTTTAATGGGAAACATCTTCATGAAAGTGAAATGTGAATAACTAGGCTGCGTATTCAGGGAGGGCTCAACTGAATAAGGCAAGCAGGAATTTGCCTGTTTTAATGACACTTACTCTTGGTGATGACTAAAGAAAAAAAAAAAACAATCACTGACTGCATATTCTTTTCATGCACACCAGAGCAACTGAGCGCAATATAAATTAACTCTAATTTGCAGATATAGAGGGGAACCGTCGGAGGAGGAAGGAGAAGATCACAAGGCACTGCAGATACAGAGACGCTCCATGCAGGTGGCAAAGTCCTTTAAGCTGATTGCTAGCTCTTTTGAGATGGACTGGCCTAATCTGACATATCTATACACTGTGTTTACTTGGATGATGAGAAAGTTATCGGCATGATTCGGCTCTTGGCCAGATCCAGCGAAGCGGTAACTTTCCTAAGGTCATTTGATTAGACGGAGGTGAGGATCTGACTGGTTCATTTCCCGCGCTTCGTGTTTTTCTCGACAGCTTTGATTGCACCGTCTGCGACGCGAGCTTCACAGGAGGCATTATCTGTTGGATGAATGAAAACAAAGAAGAAGAAGAAAAAAAAGAGCCACATGGTCAGAGAGACGGTGCGGGCTTAAACCTGACTGATTATGAGAAATAAGATGAAGTCGGCCGAGCTGAGGACCTTGGCGGGTGAGCTGGTGCACCGTGGGGGAATCAAAAGGTGAAAGAGAACATCGATTGCAAATTAATCTCTTGACACGCAGGATGGCCATTTCAGGGCGGAAACCAAACCTGAGCCAGTGTTGTTGATGAACCCTGTCCCACCCAGAAACGATATTCGATACAATGCAATCTTAATCTTATCAGAAGTTTGCTAAAGTTTTTAAGAAAATATCCAAAAAATTCTAATGCTACATTTATTGTAGCGTTAGCAATGATAGTGGTGATTTTTAGAAAAAAAAAGTAATGTCTGAATAGGACATTTACGTCTCAGTAGGCCTGTCACGATAAATTCTGCTGGAGGATGAACGGTCCCAGTAATTATCGCGATAAATAATATTGTCATTCTCAGGTCCTTTCCAAGCAATGTATAAATATTGGCATAACAATACAAGCCTTCCCTCTGAAAGTCAAATAAACTTTAATTTTGTAAAGAACACTCAGAACTGAAACTTGAAGACACTTTAAATATCCAAAAGATTGAAAAAAACAACAATAAACCAGATTGTAGAGGCTCTGTAAACAAAATTGCCCAACAAATAATATCAGAACAAACATCAAGCTTGTTTTAATTGATTGTGCAATTAATTGATTTGTGTTTTTACAGAGTCACTCTCACAATACTCTAAAAACTGAAATTGTACTTCCACCGTCATCCTCCCTTCTGATTGGTAAAGCAGCATAATAGCTACATTTTGCATTTAAATCACAGGGCTGAAAAACTTCCTTCCATCTCCCATGAATATGTTCTCGCTGCTGTCCGCACCTCTAGATTTGTTGCCACGATCTCACCCCAGAAGTGTTGTGCATGCTAAAACAGTTGCTGAACTCCCACTCGCTCTCCATCATGAATAAAGAGAAGTGCATTGCTTTCCTGACGTCCCCCATAAAACCTCTCCAAAAACCGGCAAGGACAAGGCCTCTCTAATTCATTGGCAAAATACCAGCAATGTAGTGCCCTAAAGGCAAACATTAGAATGGCCTAATGGACTCTGTTTAAATAGGAGAGTTTTGTTCCCCCCCTCTTTCAATTTTTAGTATTCAGGCAGCTGCTCCAAAATAGTAATAAGTCTTGACCGCAAGGTCACGACACTGCTGAGGCAGATGGTATAGGAAGACTCATAATAAAACCAGAGATGCTGAACTCTGAAACAGCACCAGATACTTTTTTTTTTTTTTAAGTATGCCTGGGTTGGACGATCCTTTCCTTTAAAACAGTCTTAATTCTTGGTGGCATGAAATCAATATGCCGTTGGAAACACTCCCTCAGATTTGTTGGATGAACATTCATGCTTCTAATTTCTGTCCCACCACATCACAAAGGTTCTCTGCTGGATTTAGATCTGTAACTGTGCAAGCCATTAGCACATAGTGAACTCCTTTGTCATGTTCAAGGAGCTAGTTTGAGGTCATTCAAGTGACTTCAATAGTCAGGCAGGCTGTAGAGCGTATTAGACCTCTACTGGTATTAACGTGACCAAAGTGATCAAAGGAATTATCCCGTTACCATTTCATACACCACATTTAGCAGTCTGAATCTTTGGGTTAAGGCAGGATGGGATGCTTTGTTAATGTTGCTTGCACTAAATTCTGACTCTTCCAATTGGAACTCCCAGTTGCAATCCAGTCATCTGACCACAGAATGTTTTTCCAATTTCTTATTGTCAAATTTTGTTGAGCCAGAGCATTTTCATCCAACTGTCACTTATTGGAAATTGAATTCTGAGTGGATAAGCAATTTCTAAAATTCCCAAACCAGTGTGAAGGAGAATCTTACAAGGTCTAAAGTCATTAAATACTTTTAACCACCCGTTCTGATGTGTGGTTTCGGCTTGTTCAGCAAGGCCTCATCACCACGTCTGGAAGCCTGAATCTACAGCAGAGGTCTGTAAGTCCAGTCCTCCAATGTCACTCTTAAACCTTTTGGATTGATTTCTGACCAAACACACCTTAATCAATGACTAGTGACCAGGATCTTTCAGAACCTGTTGACGTGCCGAGAAGGTAATTCAACCTTTTGATTTGGGTGTGTTGGGGCAGGAATGCATCCAAAAGTTGCAGGACAGTGGCACTAGGAGTGTGGACTCCTGATGCACCAGTGTACATGATGTGGGGTGACAGTTCTTCCGTCGTTGTCTTTCAATTTAAAAAGGTTTCATTTCAGCTTCTACTTGTCACATTAATTTCCCCTCTCCTGGTCGCAGAGCGTTTCACTACGTCCTGTTCAGCCACCTTTGTAGTTTGATAGTTAAGATATGAATATTTGTGTTGCAGAAACTTTTTATTCCCAAATTGATTAAAATTAAAAGATGTCAACAACAAAAGATTGTCCATCCAGTATTTGTTAGCTAATGGTAGCAGGACATCATATCAAGACAAAACAGATGAATGTCTAAAGTAAAGTTTGTTTCATTGGTAACACTTTATTTGATGGGGTGTGTGTAACACTCACATGATACTGTCATAAACATGACATAATACCTGTTATGAACATGACGAAGTCTTCATGAATAGTTAGGACTTATGAAGTGTCATCTGGTAAAAAATGGCACTTTTAATGCAAAGTTGACACTTTTAATGGTCTTTTGATGCAACTTTTTATACAACTTTGCAAGTGTTGTGTCATGTCAGTCTTATAACACACTCCATCAAATAAAGTGTTATAGTTCCAGTTTAGTTTTATTTGCCGTTTACCATTTCCCCATTCCCATCTTTCCATAGATGGAAGGAAGCTCAGGGCCTCAACTGGACAAAGCTTTTGGGTAAATTTGTCTTGAAACTTGTGGAAATTGCTAAAGTGCTCATCCTTGAAGTGCTTTGCGTAAACAATATGGATTTTCCTCATTGAGGTATAAAAATGTGCAAGGAAATTTGCATTTAGCCAGGCATTTCATAGTGGGATCACTCTCTTCTCCTCAGGAATGAATCGTTTGGGTTAATACAACAAACGACCAAAAATTGTAAATTTCGTTTACAAAATTGCTGCCAGAAATAAACATCTCATTTATGCGAAAACTGATTAGTCAGAAATCCATGACCTTGTTTAGCAGTTAGCAGCAATTAGTGTGGAATAGTGATCTGAAAAACAAAATGGGGAATAGAGAAAACTGAAAATGACTGAAAAATAAAGATATCTATGCACCAGGAGAGACTAAACTAAACTTTTTTCCCCCTCCTAATGTCCAAGTATACAACAAAATGTATTAAAGGGATAAAAAACTGGATTTTCAACTCTTTAAAGACATAAGATTTTTAAAATTAAGATAAAGCTCAGTCTTTTTCTTCAAATTTCCTACTGTCCCACGATGCACCAAACAGTGTTTGTTCCAACACTAGTAGCCCTAAATCCTCTAATCAAAGTAACGAGTTCACACATCTTAAATATGATCTGCTTTTAAAAACCCCTGATGAAAAAATAATAATAATAAATAAAGGATTTCCATCAATGAAAACCTAAATGCAATTAATAAATTTAATCAGACTGCTGGTTATACAGCAGTAGGTTTTCATCCAAGTCAGGAGAATCCTTTGAGACTGACTAAAGCTGCAGGAAAATAAAAAGAGCACATCAGGCGAATCCAGGAGGCCAGCAGCAATATTAAGAACTGCACTGTAGTGTGAGCTGGGATCCCACTCTCATTTGCATGTTTTCAAGGTTTCTGGCCTGTGCAGTCAGGTGGCAAGGCAGACACCACTTCTCCCTAAAAATAACACACAGTGCGTGTTAATTATGCAGGGATACGCACTCGCCTTCTCCACAGTGTCTGCGAGGGGCACGCAGGGTTAGAAAGTTTGAGTGTTAGCTTTTCAGTTTTAATTCCCAAAGGTTACATGTGGAGTCAGATGTGGCTGTTTCACGTGAAGAGCTTTCAACTCAATCCGCAGGCCGACTCGGGATCATTCCCACACCTTCAGCGGGAAACCCAGGAGTTCTGTTGCACACAGCAGCTTTAGGATCTCATGTAGATTTTTGTGTTAAATGGTTTTATGCAAAAACAACAAAGGTATCATGAGGACAGCTCTGATAATGCTAGTTTCTAACATTATCAGAGGAATATTTCGGAACAAATGTGCTTGGTGTCGGTTGAGGATTTTTTTTCTTACTTTTAATTAACGATATTGCCATCAGTTTCCATTAAGGACTTAACCCAGATGTACTCCTTTATAAAATCTCAATTACAGAATGGGTATTGACATTTCCAAAGTGTTTTGCATTTTTCAGCTACACAGAATCCTTTCTTAGCACAATCAAGTATCTAGGTTACCTTCTGTTATTATAAAAATGCCATGTATAAAATATGAAGTGAATGAAATTTGACTTCCTGATTTAGCAAAACTGCAATGGACACATTTTTTTCCACATCACACAAGTCATGTGATTAACATCCAGACGTTACTACAGGCAGAAAAGACAAAGAAGGCAACAGTAAGAGGAGGATACTTTTCAATAACTTATTGAGTGAATAAACATGCTAATGTGATTTTAATTACATTTCTCATTCAATAGGAACTCTGCAAATGCGGAATTTTTTTTCTTTCAACATTAGCGGAATATCTGAAAAGTTTTGTGCAATGGAACCGCAGCCAGTGTCTCCTTAGTCTCTCAAAATTCTTTCCAAGCCTGAGTTCTTCCTTCTACAACCCTACAAGCTGTTGTTCCTTCTGGCCATTCAGAGCAACTGATGCTTTTCAAAGCCACTCATGAGTCCCCGGAGCCTCCAACAGGTTCCTGGGCTCCTGCTGCCCCAGGCACCAATGACCTGAACGACACTTTGACAGCGAGACCTACTGGGAATGATGCCCATCATTAAGGTATAACATACGTTATAAAACTGTCCACGTCATTTTGATTTTGACATAGACTTTACAATATGCAATCTGTTGAGCGTACGGCAAAAAGAAACATTGGACTTTGCACATCTATTACTTAAAAAGGCGCCTCAGGGAAGAACGGGCCAGCCTCAGTCCCAGAAACCAGTGAAACCAAACTCCCACGCACTGTTAAGCTTGCAATGTTTAATATTCAACAGTCCTTCATAGAGCAAACACATTACTTTTCTTTTTTTTTTACAGAGCAGATGCAGAAGTGACAAAGAAAAATGATTTCCAACAGGCACTCATCAGGAAGGTAAAAACATCTGTCTGCATGAGAAAGGAAACCATACCATGGCGGTTCTTCAGGATTAATACACAAGTCGAATGTTTCTGATGCATAGTCAGAAACAATTGTGGTGGAACGCTTACGGCAGAGACACAAAGCGAGATTAAAACGGTGAATATGTTAAACTTTCAGGGATACACCGGCCATGCTTCCCCTGATCGATACCGATCTCTGCTTTGCCTTGAGGTCTGCTCAAGACCTCAGGACTAGAACACACAAAACCAGAAAAGGTGTTGCAGTTTCCTTTAGCTTTGAAATAAAGCGGCTAGAATGACGGTATCGGTTGATATTAGTCACTTTTTAACATATCAGTATCGGCCTGATGGATAAAACTGGCCCAGTTTATTAATGACCAGTATTTATTTCCATTTTGTTGCCATTCATGTCTGGAGGTAAACTGGAGGAGATTGGTCATCTGGTAGTTGTTTGGTCATGTGACAATAGCTGCTTTTTCATTGATCGTATAATTGCGCAATTTGACATTTTGAAAATAAACTTGCTGAATGGGAAATATGGCAATTTCGAAAAACCTGTTCTAGAATTTAAAAAATGCTTGGCGATAGAATGTGGTGCTTATTGAGTAATGTAGCAAAGGATTGTGGGGAATTTAACTGAAGCAGAGAAGCAATGTTTTTTCCCCCAAGTTGACAAAAGGGTAGTGAAATACATACAACACATATAAAATATTGTATATTGATATCAGCTCAAATTTTAATATGGATACTCTCTGCTAAAGAGTTTCTAGATCTGAAGACTAGAAAGCTTTTTTCTGCACTCTACTTGCAAAAGAAAAAAAAAAATCGACTTTCTCTTTAATATTACACTCATCTGGAAAATGTATTCAAATCCATCATTCTATTTCATGAGATACACTTGATTTATTGAACGTAGATTTTTTTTTTAGAGAAATATCTAAAACGAGACTTTTCTCGTTTTAGATTTTTCTGCTTGTGTGGATTACTTGGATAGTCACCGACCTCTGATGTTAATGTCAAAAAGCCTCATCTATCAGAAACATGTTGACTGAGAGAAACATTAACATGTTGGGAGATTATTTTCCCTGGTGAATAAGAGATGTACCGTCTGGGCTATAATAAGAACAATGTAGGTCTGTTTCAGGGTCACATATAGAGGTGCAGCTGTATAGCATTTATTTTTTTGCTTTTTAATATGATGATCATTAGCTGCAGCCATTTAAACATGTCTAGCACCACATGTCAACACTTCCACCCGTTGTTCAGGATCTAAAAACAAACACGCCGTCTTACGGGAACGTTTGACGTTTGCAATTAGCTGCTGCATCGTCACCAACACCCCCGACTAAAATACCATGTCAAATGGAAAAATGCTAAACAGGCAATCACTTTGAACAGTTCAGTAGTGCTGCAAATAGACACCGAGAGCTAATGACCCTGGCTCATAGTGTGTAATCTGTGCACATTGTAACCCTCCATAATGAGCCCCAAGACACTCGTGGTACAGCAACTGGATAAATACGAGAGAAAAATCAATGACTACAACCAGAACAACTCGTAGAGCGCAGTTGTTTACGTTTAGAGCGTGCTGCTAAATGACTGGCGCTACGCAAAATCACCAGAAACTGGTCTGTTAGTGTTAGGAATGTATATGTGCAGATGGGTGGCTCTGAGTGTTGAGATGTTTCCATTACCCTCTTCAGCGAAAACGACCAAAAATGATTGAATCTTCCATCCTGGATTTAAACAAGAAAAATCAAACCAGCTACGTTGAAATTCTGTGAATTCCAAAGAAGAGTGGATGGAGAAACCCTTTGATCCCAAAGATTAAAAAAAATAAAATAAACAGACTTCTTGCATTTGTTAGAGAGACCGAAAGATCTTCACGCTGGCGTTAAGAAACCATAAATTGAATGTTTTTCACCACTACCCGATCACAGTCTTTTCATTTTTCTTCATAAACAAGCCGTCAGGAATTAGATTCCCCACACATATATATATATATTTTTTTACCTTTTATTCAGTATGTCTGCAAAGCCGAATTAAAATGAAGAAATTTACTTTTGATTTAATGGGTTTTCGGTTCGGCCTTCATGGCAATGACTTAGAAATTAGAAAGCAGGCTGCGCACGTCTGATATCCCTGCTGCATCCGGACCGAGCCTGGCCACATGCACTCCCAGAACTGATTGCACAATTGAATTGAAGAAAGTAATTATTCATTGGCGTTGCAGAGGCCGATTAGGATGTGTGTGGTGCGCTCCTAAAGACCTGTGCCAAGTCTGATTTGCCTCAAGGACTATGGAGAAAAAGGACATTAGACTGCAAAAGGAAACAGAAAAGTTATGATAGTTATATGGAGTCTAGAGTATTGCTTTGTGTAGGGGATGGGGTGCATTTTTGCTAGTTGGGCATCATTGAATATGGCAAGACTTTTCAAAAGAGATCATAATAGATTATAATGATTATTCTTTTAATGATCAATGAATCGTAGGACTTTGTGTTCAGCTTCTACCTTTGAAATCTGGTAGAAAATGATTTTAGGACAGTAGCCTCAGTAGAAAAGGTAGCAAGTCAAATTTAAGACTTTTTAAGACCATTTAAAGGCTACCTTTAATCAAATTTAAGGCGGACAAATCTATAAATATTGAAAATGGTTGAGATATCTTGCTCTATTACAATGAAGAATAATAAAAACTGTAAAATCTCACCGTGGCTCTTGGCAGTAGCTTTGTGTTTCCCACACCGCATATGGTCCTCTACAGTCTTGACCCCCATAGTGCCTAGCTTAAAAGTTATTTTAAGGATGCCACTTAAAACACATTAAATGCTTCTGGACTAGATTTGTAGAAGTTTGCAACAGGGAGAAGCCAAAGCTAAATGGTTATAAATTTGCAGTTACCCATGACAGACGTAGAAAAGACAGATGGCTAGCAAGGATGTATTAGCAGCTCAGCTAGTTAGCGGTAGCCTCAACTGCCTCTTGTCAAGGAATTCAATTAAGATGCCAGGTTGACACTCAAAACCTTTGCCCGACAAAAAAAAAATTTAATAGTAATAGTAATCTTCTTTGCCCGGATTGAGCTCTTCACGCTGTCAGTTCCTACAGAGGAAGATCATTGAAGCCGCTTGTTCTCTCGATTCATGCATGGCCATAAGTGTTGGCAGAGTTTTGCCGTTTGGCTCAGTCTTTGATGCATTTGGAGAACAACGCCCCAAATACAACAGTCTAAGGACTCATAAGCAAGACACAAAAACATTCGAGTTCCTTCACCAATCCAGAGGGAGCAGTCTAGCGTTTTTTGATTGAGAACCATGATTCAAAACGTAAAAGAGGAAACTCTCAGCCTGGATGGATCAAACTCGGCTATGACCTGTTCCAGTGGATTCTGGACGTTAAAGAAGACGTAAAAGGAACCACAAGAAACAATGGCGACATTTCCTTTTTCTAACCACACCTTGAAATGATCTGATTAAGTCTTGCAGGAAGAGAAGAGTGGTTACTCTTTTCTGCAACAGTCCTGCTGTAATTGTCTGCCCACTGCCACTACTATATGTAACTCCAACAAATGTTCAATTAGCTGCACCAATCGAGCAGCAGAGAAGAAGCGAGTTCCGGCGGACGGGGACCGACTGCTTTAATGTACGTCTCAGAACATAAAAACAGTGAAATATTGGATTTTACCATCATCCCCCAATGGAGGCCTGTGCTTCATTTAATTAATATTTCTAGCTGATTTAAAAAAATTCATATTTAAAAGGGAACGCTGTGAATGTCTGATCTTCAACACAAGCAACTGGGTTTGAATATTGTGTTGGCAAACAAAAATACCAATTACTTCTGGCTTATAATAAAAAAAATAATAAAATCAGAAGATATGAACGGTACAGAGGCTTACACAGGGAGGAGATGAAAAACTGAGAATATATAGTGCTCAGTACAAATGCAACAAAAACTCCACTCCACCTTTGGCACTTTTTTTCTCCTGGGCGACAAAAGTACAGATCACCGAAACAATCGAAAAGTGGTGAAAGCGTAACCAACTGTTGTTATTCTTAGAAGGACCGGTACTCCTGAGATCTGATTCACACTGACAGATTCAATCAGAAGAAATGTTTTTCAGAAATGTAGAAAAATGCTGAATTTCTGTTTAAACTGTTTAATCAGCTCTCAGCTGGTTGCCATGGAAGAATAAGCAAAAGGTCCGCGTGAATTGGTTGCTATCCTCACTAGCCGCTAGCATTAGCTTGTCAGGTTCCAAATCTTAGATGGAGCTAAAGTGCGAAAATATAACAAATGCAAACAGCAATTATTTCAAATGCACTTAAATTTAATGTGTTCTTTTCATCATTTAATACCTTATTTTGGTTAATAACCTTAAGTAGTCAGAAACATTTACTACTTAGCTTAATAAGCTTTAAAAGTGGGAGTAGAAGAAAACAAGCTTGGTCAAATGGAGTTCAAACCCAAAACTTGCTGTGTAACAACACAAGCATCTTAGAAATGTTTCCTAAACTATCACTGCAAAAATATAAGCAAGTTTATTTCTTAGTGTTCAGTTTTTATGCTAAAGCAAGCCTTTCTCAGCATTAAGAAAAAGGTTAAGGTCAGCTGCCTCATTTAACACAAAATAAAATAAATTATCTTATTTTTATCAAAGCAAGATACATAGATTAAATCAAATATTAAAATGAATTTGTACTCTCATTAAAACATCATAAAATGCGATGATGAAGCATAACGACACTGATATAACACTTAAGCCTTTTTGTTGTTCAGTTGTCTGAATAAACTGCTCATTAGGAACCTGATTTTTAGGTTTAGCCTGTCGCAGGTAATCTAAGTGAAGAGAAGAACCGTTGAGCAAAAATAGTATTTACATTTTTCTTGCTCATTATTCCTGCGATGGCCCTCTGAACAAAACGAAGCTGCATTCTGTAACATTGTGTGTCCAGTCAAGGAGAAACTTTCACTGAGCAGAAGTGCTCCTTTCCACACCGTGCTTGATTAATGGACTGTTATTAAAACTGGTTGCAGTGGGGTATTAGCGGAAGTGATAATTGGCTTGTTTGTTATGATTAGGCTGTGAATGCCAGTTCCGTTTTCCGTCTGCATTAACCCGTTCTGAAACTTGGCAAATTATCGAGTTGTGCAAGACGTTTGCTGCCCATTTTCTCTTTTGTCACTGCTAACATATCCTAGCTAAGCAGCTGGCTTTTAGTGGGTGCATGCAAATTTGTCGCCTCGACCCAGAACTGAGCAAAGTTTATACATTTATGCGGAGATACAGGACTTAAATTCCATTCAAGATGGTCTTAAAATGTCTTAAGTTTGAGTTGGTGAAACCCTGTGAAAAGACCATTTGCATCTGCCGTTGTGTTATAAATGTCTTCCTGTTAAATTATAATTTAACTGACCTGAATTGAATTTCACTTGCTATAATCAGCCCTGATTACTGCCAACCCAGGAGAATCGGGAAATCGCCGATATAGAACCCGTTTGGCAACATGAAGTAGGCTATAAGCATCTGAAATACAACCATAGCGTACTTGGATCTAATGAAATTCAGAAAGGGATGAAAACAGGAATTGTCATCTGTTTTTCTTGAAAGAGTTCTGGTATCATTGCTAGTAACTGTTCTGGAGAAAACACAAAACAGTAGTAAGCCTTCCCAGAAGTGGCGGGCCAACCAAAATTACTCCAAAGGGGCATCAACCACTCATCTAGGAGGCAACAGAAAAACACCCAGAACAACATCTAAGCACTGCTGGCCTCACTTGTCCTTAGGCTTAGGAGACAATCACTATAGGTAGGGAGGGATCGAATTGAATTTAATTGCTACGTCTGATTAAAAATGTTGTCTTGTGATCTGAAATATGTAGGCATGACAAAATACAAAACTTATAAAGCAGCAAATGTTTTGATACTAAACTGTAGGCTATATTCAGTCTGGCTGATTTTGAGCTGGTTGTCAAATGCAGAACACAATACAAACATTATTTACATTTTCTTAAGAGTGCACTGAACACACTGTGGATTGCATTGGCGACAGGCTGAAACACATGCTGCACGAGCTCAGAGTCTGAGCTCCACAGAACAAACAGCCACACAGCCAGCAAATCAGACAAACCCACACCGTCCTCTGCTCCGCCGATTGCTGACACACTCTTCTCAAGGCTGCTATCATAACACTGTTAGGAAGCAATTTACAGATTTCTCTCCATTCAGCCCACCCATCAAGAAACGGTACCAATCACAAAGTCTGATGTATATGTTCAACTCCGATCGTGATGAAGGAACAATAAGGAGACGCCACATTTTGGGAATCAGTGTGAAGTTCAGAGGCGAAGGCGCCGGGACCAAACAAAGCCCTTGACTTTTCTGGATATGGAAAGACAAAACCCTTTTTGTTCTCAGCAGCACAGAGATGCACGGTGCAGTTTATCAGAGATTTTTCCCCCTCGTCATCCTCGACCCGCTTCTGTCCGTCTCTCTGAATGGCCGACGGATCGTGATATCCAGTAAATCAAGTTTTACTATGGCCACGGGTGAATAATAACAATAATAATAAAAAGCGATACTAATAATACGTGGGCGAGTCAAGTCTCTGTTCAGCTGCAGCTCCTGGTGTGGGTTTTCCAATTCAACGTGTAAACAAGCTGCACTATCTCTTGATTAAATCGCTTTCTCAGCACAGCCTGCAGCCAGGCTCTGCAAATGCAACTGCATTTCACAAACTTCTGCGTAAAACCTTAAGCTGGAACTGCTTTTAAATGTTATTTGTCCCCGTCTAAAATTGCAACTAATCTCGTTGCTTTTTTGCTTTTTTTTTTTCTCCCTTTGGCTTTGAACAGATTGAATTAAAAAGCTGCCAGCTACAGGTTACTCCACAGGTTTGATGTCGTTTTAAGACACAGTACAGGTAAACAAACCTTGGGAGGCTGAACAGGGTGTCACTGAGCTGCCATCTCCGATCCCCTCGGTCGTTAGAAAACTGCAGCAAAGGAGGAATGTGCCTGTCCTGGGGTGTGGGTGTGTGTGTGTGTGTGTGAGTATTAAAAGATTACACTAATTTCTTTGGAACCTTTCATTACGTTGACTTCAAAAGGTTTGCTTTAAACCTCAAACGGCTTCGGTTCACCTCCTTGATTAAAGCCATCTTGTACGGGATGCCGTAGAACGAACCGATGTTCGAACTTTGACTTGTCATCTCCCAAAGACACTCTGCTCTTCTTCTTAACTTTAGCCGGTCAGCAAAATTGTCTGGAAAAACAAAGTACGAGCTTCAAAGCATTAAGCTAGCTCAACACCGTTTTATTCGTTGTAATCGAAGTAGCTTATGATTAGCATCATGTTTGTTGCCAACGTTCCGTCATAAGACTGTAGAAAATATCCTAAATATATGAAAATTGCAACATCAAAGTGTCTTTCAAAACATTAAGTTAAGCTAGCTTAGAAAGGCTAACCATTTTATTCACTGTAATCCAAGTATCTTATAATAGATTGGGAGATTTATTGCCAAATTTGCATTATAAGACTGCATAAAAATATCATAAATATATAGTCATTACAATATCTATGTGTGTAATACCAACACAAAGGATCTCCAGCATTCACAGAGTTGGGGACCACAGAAACCTGCTAATAGCCAACATCCACAAATAATAAAAATACCTACAAACACTTATGTTACTAATTCAAACACCAAATATACCTTAATATGCATTAATGAGCAAACTGTATTCGAACTATTGAAAAAGCCGACGTCTACGGTCTTCCTTATCTTTGCTCCCCGGGTTTACAGCCAATCAGCAACGTGACAAGTAAACACCAATCCAGAACCGGCTGCTGTGCAAACATCACCCAATAGTGTTTAAATTAGCATTGAACATAAATATTTCAGCTGTCCAAGCTGCAGTTTCAATCAAATAGTTTTGATATACTCTTAAAAAAAAATCTGCAAATAGACCTTTTCTATGAGTGAGTTGGAATTTCCATAGGAAGATCCACGAATACTGAACAGCGAGAAGGCGGGATTCATCAGATTTATTTGGATTGCTATGTTTGCAGGCTAAAATATTTGAAATGTCAGGAATGAGCACTCTGAATGTCAATAAGGTATATTTAGTCTAAGTCCTGTAGTATCCTTGGAACTGACTGATGCAAGTCATCTGAGGGAACAGAGATAGTTGTGCTGCAATGAGTGAAGAAGCGAAAGGAGAAAAATATGGATTTATCTTTGATGTCGCATTTTTTTTTAGCCTAATTCATATTTTGGCAAAAGTAAAAAAGGGCCTTTTTTGCTGTTGCCAAAATCACTTTAGGCAAAAAAATGACTTGAGCCATTATGGAAGGTGACAATATGCAGGGAGATACTGACAGACGGAGATACCACATGCTGCTGATGTGAATGCTGATGGTTTCTCTCTGTTTGACAAAATGGCAAAAAATTGGTTTGATTTTTTTCTTCTCCAAACCTCTTCTTCCTCAAAATTAAATCCTAATGGTGTGAATTAATCCACAGAAATAGTTCTTATTCCTGACATCCAAGGCTCAGACTGATTTTTAATCAGCTTCTATCTCAACTACAATCAACAATATAATGTGCAGCTTAGAAGTTTGTCTCTGAATTCCCATTGTCTATTCAATCATTTATCTGAAACCTCTGAGCCTTTCTGCATTTTCTCCGTCAATAAACACAGACCGAAAAATAATATCATCTTTTGCCACTTTTATGCAACAAAGAGGCTCATACTGGCTGCAGCCCAGTGCGCCTCTCTGTCACTTCTTTGTCCTTTTCCTCTTTGTGTTTCTCCAATTTTTTTGTCTTTTCCGAGGCCGTTGGTTTCGCCGGCAGAGCTTTTAGTGTTGAAGGGATGGGCCAGGTGGTACGCAGCTTCGACTGCCAATTAGAGCACTGACCATGTGAGAAGTGGCCCGAGATAACTTCTAATTACCAATGGACCTCGGAGGCATAACAATTAGCCTCGCCTTTAAATAAACCCAACAAGAGGAAACCCATAAAGCCCGCTGCCAAAGTCAGTTTTCCTCCATCTCAGTTTGCAAACATAACCCTGCAGAGAACCTTACGTGGCCTTGCGGAGTCTCTTAAGTGGTGCTCATACGACATCAAGTCCCTATTTGAGTACATTTATTTTCTTCCCCTGACAAGGTCACCGAGACCGCCAGCCTGTCAAGATCGCAGTGATGAAAATAATTAGCGTGGAAGACGTTTTGAATGAAGACACTGAAGGAAAGAGCAACACACTCAGTTCAGAGTGCAGGGCCCTCTAAAAGTATTCACACCCCATGAGTCACATCACAACCACAAACGTCAGGGCGGTGTTTGACGCTTCAACACAAAGTAGTGTGCATTTGTGAAAAGGAGGAAGAATGAAAACTTATACAAAAAAAGAACATTAAAAGAACATGCACTTTGTGTTCTCAGCCCACTTTACGCTAACACTCCTAAATAACAACCAGAGAACAAATCTATGTATGGCTTTCCGGTGACAAACTTTGCACTTTTGACTCATTTACTGGAAGAATTAACTTATGAAAAGATTGTTTTTAATCATCTTGGTCAAAATGTAAAGTATGCGCTTGTTTCTTCATTCTCGTCTTTTCCAAGAATCTCAACGGTCTGAGCTTTGTTGACCCTTGAATAAAATATCTTAAAGACAAATCAGCATTTCTCTGTATAACTGATTCAGTGATCGTACCTTTCAATAACAGGATTTCCACGACAGTTCCACTTAGAACACGGCGGACACTTTAAAGCCGGGTTAGGTCATGAAACAATATCCCAAGCTTATTCAGACTGTCATCTGAAAAAGGAAAGAGTATTTTGAGAGGCGCTAACTTAACAAGACATCTCAAACTCTCGTTCATTTGCCCATGAAGTCCAGTTCATTTGTGGCGGTATGAATGTGCAATCGAACTATGATGCGAACCAAACAAAATGAACTCTGGTCCATATAAAAACCTGGGACTCTGTTTGGTTTAAGTCAACTCTGGCACAGTCTGGATGCATTTTTAAACACAAAGTGGATCAGAGACAGCTTCAAAAGCAAGACTATAGCGCAGGGCATTCTGGGTGAATACAACCAAATCAAATTTGAGAACCTAGTGCTAGAGGGAAAAAAGTCCATTGTTGATGAAAGATAAAAGCCAATTCCTGCAACTGCTAAAATCTGAAGCCACTCCATTTTTGTTTTTATTTTGTGAAGAAGGTAGTTGCACTCAGTGTCTTCTTCTATGGTTTTCATGTTTCCCTTCAGTGATACTTGAGGCAGCACCACCACAAGTGAAAGCGTAAACAGGTCTCTCAAAGGGTTTGGTTCATGTGACACAGTCCAGTGTGAAAGTGAACCGCGCTACCTAAAAATGTTGCAACTTCGGTCCCCAACTGAATGGACTCCACTGAACCGACAAACAAATGTGAACAATCAGAGAATCATCCAAGACTTCCACACTTATTTAATTTACTATAAAGGTTGACCATCCACATGAGAGGAAATCAAGTTAGGACAATTATTAGTTACGCAATTTTGTGTCTTGAGAAAAACACCAATGTTCAAAGAAAGACATAAGAAGTCTTGTTTGCAAATTTGCCAACAATTCATCTAGGAAACTAAGCAAATAACAAAATTGAGCTTTTTGGCATGAGCGAGGATTAGTTTTGCCAAAAGCTAACCCGATCCCCACACCTTCCCCCATTCTACCATTAATTGTGGAAGTTTCATGTTGAGGGTTTTCTTTCCTTCAGTAGGGAGAGGGTTGTTGGTCAGAGTCAACGGGGCGATGGACTGACATAAAACAGAGCAAGACCTTTGTTACAGAAACCACAAAGATCTTGAGATTATGGTGGATGTTCATATTCTAGCACAAAAACTACAAACATGGAGCCAGAGCTACAATGGAACAATTTAGATTAAACAATTAAATATAAGATTTTGATCAGAGATCCTGTTAGCACCTTTTTCCTTTCATTTGGGTCATTGTATTGCATAACATCTGACATCAAGAGATGCAAGTAGTTTTAGGTACTGCTTTGGCCAAATAATAATCAGGACGGCAAATTAACGACTCGCTCAAGAAAGAGATCTAATCAAAATTCAGATCAAGAGGAAAAGAATATCTCTGGTTGCGGTGCTAAAATTGGTACAACATGGTTTTTACATACAGCAGATGCTGGCAGTCGTCATGCTGTGCTCCACCAACAGGCACCTGTCAATAAGCATCACCAAAGGAGCCGCCACCGCCGCCAATAATCCGGCGAGCCTAATTGCAGGGCCGACGCGTTGTCTTAACGCAGCTGATTGTGCTCGGGAAAGATTAAGGCGGCGATCGTGGGGATTCTCGACAGGCGGAGGACGACGGACTTTAATTGTCATTTAACAATTATCCGTGATAACTTCACAACTGAGGGAAAATGTGGCTGAGGACGTTTTCCTTTTCTTATGAGTGCTCACACGAAGGAAATGCCATGCATTCCCCGCAGAGCTTGTGCAGCCTGCTCAGGTTTTCCGAAGGGGTAAAAAAAGAAAGACTTTTGCTGAGGTGTTTCTTGGAAAACAGCCAGGACTGTTAAGTGGAAACAGAGGGCAAATCGAAAAGGCAGAGAGATGTCCGAAGGAAATACTCTGAAGGAAGAAAAGACAGTTTGTGACTGAGCCAAGAGGCCCGAGCGCAGGACAACTATTGGTGAAATATACTTGTAAAAGCTGCAGAGGCTTGCCGACCACCAAACCCCCCCTGGAGCCTGGAAACATTTTTCTGCTGCAGCCTCGGTCGAAGACCTACAACTGTAAAGCCGCGCACTTAAAAGGCTGATTGGCTGTGTGGTGAGCCATGGGGATTCCTCTGTCTGAGGCTGAACGGCAGAACTGAATAACTGATTACGGCAAAGTAAGCGCTGACTTGGATTCAACCTTCACGCTATGGCAGCCGAGGACCAAAGGAAGATACCTTACAGGAAAGCTCTTAGAGCAGGAAGTCAGATCGTTATGAGAAACTTTGGAAAGAGCCGTTGGGCACTCGCGTGTGGAATACTTTCCGTTCAGCACCGGCGCACTTTGAAGTGGAAACGAAGTCGTCACCGCTAGAGCGGTTTCATCAGGCCTTGCCTAGCAATGCGTCTTCATCTGGCTGGCAGCTGGTGAAAGTTGCCATGATTCACTGTGACGTGCGGTAAAAGAGCTCGAGAAAAGGACTGCCATTCAGAGGAATTACATTCCCCTCTGGATTGAAATCTTTACAACACTCAGGAAAGACAGGACTAAGTATGGCTCAGGCGGCAATTATCAGCAGAGCCTCTCTCTTGAAATAGTTTCCCCCGTCGCATGTCATGTAACCAACTGTGATTGCTAATAGAGAAAGCAAATATGCATCCAAAATTTGGTTCTGTCAGTTGTAGCATCCCCAGGGTTCATGGTTCTCACAATAGTCACATTTGCAAATGGGAAATTTTAGCACAAATTATGCAATTGTAAAACTCTTGTTCATTTTGGCTAGATGTCCATTCTATACTCCATAACTCCACCAATGTTAAGTTCTCAGCCTTAGAAGGTCAGACGTTAGCAAAAAACAAAAACATTGTCAAAGAGTACAACTATATGAATCCCATGGAGTGAGTCACAGATGAAGCAGCACAAAGACAGTAAATACATACGACCTGCTAAATAGAGAGGTCACAATGCTTAATTTTCAAACTTGATATTTATACAAAAAAAATATACTCTACACTTTTTGATACTACAATAAAAATTTTCAAAGGCACATGCTCTTTTTCTTTCTGGGCAAGAGAAAAAATATCTATATACTTAATCTTAATGTCCAGAAAACTCAGTGCTGAGGGCACTAGAGCAGTCCACCTGCGGCCCATCGTCGTTTTGTGATAAATGTTAAGTGACAAAAATTCAGAGTTGCACAAAATGGCATCATAATTCCAAAATAAAAATGTCTAATACCAATGGGCAGGTGTAGGGACCATGCCCAATTCAATGTGTCACCTATAAACCTAGCTTAATCCAGGCTTGCCTTCACTCTTACTGTTGTATAAAAAAACTCCTATTAACAAACGATGCTCAGCCTGGTGGGTGGCAAGAAAAGTCTGGTTACCTGCCAGGCTTATAATATATGACAATGTTTCAGCTTTATTAATTAGGGCAAAACCGATGAGTAAGAAATAATTCAACCATCATTTATAAAAATATATAATTAGAAAATGTGGCTTCTCTGTTTGGCACAACATCAGACAACAGCTAGTGTACAGTTAATGTTGAGAACTGTAGCATTAATTAGTTATGCTATAAATTTGTCCCTAATGTGCAGTATATTATTCTGTTTAATCCTAGTTTGAATATGAATGATTCGATTAACCTTTAACTTGCCTGATTTTCCCCAACTGTGGAACGATACTGATCATTTTAATTGTGCTCTACTGTCCGTCATGAAAGTGTATGCATTTGAGTCAGTTGTGCAATTGTTTTACTTTACTATAGCTGCTTTCCTTTAGTTTCTTTCCATTTGTCTGTGAACTTGCTATTGATAAAACGTAATATGAGGCAAAAATAAAAGATCCTTCTATACCAAAATAGAAACTTTCCTAACAAACACAAGCTTCCTTTATAAAAGTCTGATAAAGAAGAAATACAAAAATTTGGGCAAAAGTGAACGAGTCACTGGATCTAATCAATATCTTTAAATAGTTCCTTTTAATAGTAAATCGAGATAACTGGTTTTGACAACCTGGGTGCTGGCTATATTAGTTTTTAGCTATAAAGCTAAATAATTGCTGTACAAGTTGAATTTTGCACCAGTCTTAAACGAGGGGCAGTGGTAATAGGAAAGTCCCCCAAATCAAATTCTGCTGAAGGCTCTGAACAAGGCTGCCCCCCCCGGCTGCTCTAAACGCTGCAGCTCAGCTACCCAAGGTTATCCCATCCAGTCAGATTAAAGAACTGATGAGCAAGGGCTTCTGCGCCTTTATTCCACAGGCTTGTTCATAAAAAAAAAAAAAATAAATAAAAAAAAAACACCAGGCAACAAGCCGCAGATGCCTTCATTAGGAAATGACATCTCTGGGATCACAACAAAACGCCAAGCCCATAAACTTGGAATTTATCAACACATGGGACACTGCAGGCCATGAAAGCAAGACTGATGAATGTTTACAACATATTAAGAGAATATATCAAAGGAAATCTTTTTGTTGCTCTTAATGAGCCTGCTGCCAGGAGACTATTGAGCTCCTGCGAAGTGTTTAGTGCGGAGATATCTCTCTTCTGAGCTCACAGTGTGCTGTAAACTCAACAGTTGCCCGGGCTTAAAGCAAAGGAAACACGGTGAACACTGAAGTAAAAGAGGTAAGGTTTGCTTGAGTTGGACAGAAACTCGCAGGGTTCCCATGCTGTTTGGAACTCAGTAAGTATTTCCCAGGTCTATGCAAGTATGAAAGAAAATGTAGAAAAATCTGAAATTCTAGAGGCAAATGAATATCTGAGATCAAGTCAAGAAGGTAACAGGTTTAGGAAGGAAACCTAGTGCGCGTTCACACCAGTTCTGATTAGTCCGCTTTAGTCGAACTCGAGTTTGGTTGCCTTGAAAGTCCAGCTCGTTTGGGGAGATGTAAATGCGAAATCAAACTCTGATGCAGACCAAACAAGCAAACTCTAGTCCTTCTACAAACCCAACGTTTGGTTCAAGTGAATTCTGGTGCGATTTGAATGCCAAGTGAACCGGATTCCTCCCCAAAAGCAGGAAACAAACGACAGGGAGGGGCATTCTGGTTAAATACAACCAAAACAAACTTGTGAGAGTAGTGCTAGCAGGAGAATTAGCTTGTGGTGTTTTACCAAAGACAAGAGAAATCCTTCAAATCTGACACCACTCCATTCTTCTCGTTTACATTTTGTGAAGGAGGAAGTTCCTCCCACTGTCTTTTCCTTCAGCGCCCCCACAGATGAAGGCAGCTGGCGGGAACAAAGGTTTTCAATGTGGCATATACGCAGAAAAACTCCAAGGTTCAAGACATCCTGATCACTTGACCAAACTACCACAACTAATTTCTTGGACGATTACTTTTTCCCTTTACCTGATGCTGAAGTACTGCTACTCATATTTAAGTAAAATTTTTGGGTACTCTACCCACCTCTGCATCTAACGGAAGAAAGGCATTAGCATCAATTTATTCATCCACCCATTTGTCCCTCTATTATTCTGTCAGTGTGTCCATTCATCCATCCAATAGTCCGTTATCTATCCTGTCATCCATCCCGCCTTCCTTTCTTTCTACCTTCTAGTTTTTGATATTTCCAGCTGCTTTAACATAAAGTTAAACTTTTGCATTTGGGTTTTTACATTGAGCATAAAAGGATCAAGGCAAATGTCAACTTGAGAATGGGAAAAAAAATATTAATAGAGGTATGCAATGCTGCATATTTTGATATCAATCCGATACTAAGAGGTATTGCAGATACTGATAACAATACCAATAATTATGTAAGCATCGTATCTAATCAAACTTCGAGGTCAGAATTTAGATAAAGTTTATAGACATCTACAAAATATTTTGACAACATATTTCAATGAGAATCAGAAATAGAAAAAAAACTCATTTGTGTGCATTATTTTCCAAGTAGACAAAATATTTTTTCTTTAAATCATGATCTATGAACAAGTCAAAAATCTTTTCTATGGTAGCGATTAGAAATTAAATTTGCAAAAATCATTTTTCTAAAAAATCAAAAGGGAACAAGAAACTGAAGTCTCGCGTTAGTATCGATCAGATACAACTTGGTATCGATATGATCAATAATTTGGAGCATCTAATTTTTGATGTGAAAATTATTTGCTTTTTCTTTAAAATAACTTCATATGCCTACAAGTATGCGAGTAGTTAAAAATAATAAACACATGCTCAATGCAGGCTAAATACAGGTGATTAAATAATAAGAAGCACGAAACAAACACGCAGACAGGAAGGCAGCGCCGGCACTGGCTCTTTAAAATCGCTCATCTGCTCAGATCTGTGAGGAAAGTTACAGTTCAACACCTGGTCATCCTCACTAAGACTTTAATCCCGCGTGCTCACCTCTCAGTTTAACGCAGCCAGCTTAGAAACTATAATTAGAAAAGAAGGTGATGCTACAAAGTGTCAGAGGATGCGTTCTGGGTTTCGGTACTGACCTGGAAGTCGCTCCGGAGCGACGAGCGGCGTCCCGGTACTTGTCCGCAGCCGCCGGAGGCTCCGCGTGGAGCGGACTGGAGGGGCGAGTCAGCCCCGCGCGCGAGAGCCTACGGGCGAGAGCACGCGCTCCGAACTGCCTGTTTGAATGTAAGTTCACTCTCCGCGAAGCAGGAGCACGAGCAGGAGGAGCACGAGCAGGCTGCGCCTCCTCTCCGGTTATCCGCGAAGGAGGAGGACGGCAGAGAGCGGTGGAGTGCCGGGCTGCTGCTCCCTCCGCTGTCAGGCAGTGAGAGGCAGGCGGGTTAGCTCCTGAAGGCTGACCGTGAGGGGCACCACGCCGCTACGCCCCGCAGCATCCTCACCATTCACTCACATCTGATCACCCGGTCAGTCAGACAGCCGTCCATTTGTCACTGCCCACATCATTAAAAACAAACCCGCCCGCAGTTGATTTCCAACTGAATTTGCTTCATTGGTGATACTTTAGTGACAGTAACCTAAAGAATAAACTGTCTTTATTTGCAGTGCCCTCCCTCCTTCCACCTTCTCGCTATCGCTGCAGCTGTTTTCCATCAGTGCAGCTGACTAATAGGATAACAGAGGTGACTGGCGGATTACAGGCAGCCAGTCTGAGCAGGGTAAACTCCACCAAGCTAATGACACTCAGTCATAACAGCCTGAGGCCCTGCAGGAGGTGGACCTGTTGGGCAGGCCAGTGCCACCAGCGATCCCAATTTTATTTATTTATTAATTTATTAATTTTTGGGCTGCACAGTGGCGCAGTTGGTAGAGCCTTGCAGCAAGAAGGTTCTGTGTTCGATTCCCGGCCCCGGGTCTTTCTGCATGGAGTTTGCATGTTCTCTCTGTGCCTGCGTGGGTTCTCTCTGGGTACTCCGGCTTCCTCCCACGGTCCAAAAACATGACTGTCGGATTAATTCTGCCAAGGTGTGAGTGTGTGTGCATGGTTGTTTGTCTTGTGTGTCTTTGTGTTGCCCTGCGACCTGTCCAGGGTGACCCCGCCTCTCGCCGGAACGTTGGCTGGAGATAGGCACCAGCACCTCCAGACCCCACTAAGCTACAAGTGTGTTAGAAAATGGACGGATGGAAATGGATTTATTTATTTTTGTTCCTTTATCTCCTGAAGCTATGAGGGGGAAACATATTTTTCTGAATGGGTGCTACTGCTACTGAATTAATCATATCAGATTTGATCTGTCTGGAGTGTAAAACTTGCACCTTCAAGGTTTTGGTGGAAAATACCAGAGATGTGTTTAAAGAAAAGCCGAGATGTGTGTGCTTTGGCAAAGTGGGCATTGCCCCAGAACTTTATCCACTTTTTTGAAAGCCACAGAGCCACAAACCTCACTGTATTTACTGGAATTTTATTTTTAAAATTTTGAAGATTGCGATAAAAAAATAAAAAAAAAATAAATCTGAAAAGTGTGGTGTGCATTTATTTTTAACCCCTGTAAGCTGGTAGATTACTCTTCCAAAGTATTCTAGTCTGCTTCTCAAAATGATGAAGCCAGTATAAGTTAGCTTTAATTTTAAGGTGAGAAAAATCATAATACGAAATAAAACTTTTTTTTAAATAATAAAATTAATGGAAAAAATTCAAAAAGGTCACACCGTTTTATCAAGGATAACACTTGTGTGATTTTTTTTTTTTTATATATATATGAGGAACATTTCTCCAGCAGCCTGTACAACACCCTGTTTGGACGTAGATAAGTTCCCCATTTCACACGTTTCCTGTGTGGTTTGGGTTTGGACAGCGCGCTGTCTTAAGTTCAGCAGACGGGTTGGCGCTTTGGCCGCACGGGTCCTTAACAAGTCAGCCGAGCGTGCACGACGGAGTGCTGCTGCTGGCACCACATCTGCATCGGGGAAAGTGGGGAACGCAGCGCATCTTTGCTGCGTGGGAAAGTGAAGATAGGCCAGTGAAAACGGGAGCCGGGAGACAGAAGCGGAGCCTGTATGCAAAATGTTGTTTTCTTCTCTTGCTTTTTGGCCACAATGTGTCGTTGTGATGCCAGATATGGTAATGTTTGTTGCCATGGTGTTTTGCACCAATTGTGAACCCAGGATGATTACTGCTGTTAAAGAGAAAGATGCGTTTATTGTAAATCTTTTTTCCCACCTGAGTACTTTTAGAGTCATGAGGTAAATAAAAACAAAATCAGCTACAGTTTAACTCATAGCTGCCCTTTTGTATGAGAATTAATTTATAGGAAGTTTGCAATTTTTGAGTCAAGGTCAGTGTACAGGCAGTATGTAAAAAAAAAACATATATATATTTGGTTTTACATATTTGTCAAAACTGTCACTATGTTGTTACAGTATGGTTTGAGAGAGATAATCCTAAAAAAAAAAGATCTCTTCTGCTTTCTCCCATTGCTAACTAGAAACAACCAATCAGATCCAGGGGGCGGGTCTTAGCGCTGTCAAACACAATCTTGTTGTGAATGCTATGGTTATTTAGCATGACCACCAATGACGGCGGATGGACGCTTTTACTGTAACATTAAGTTGTTTCTCTGCCATTCGCACATTTAGTGCCATGTACATGAGCTGGTTTGACAGCGCTAAGGCCCGCCTCCTAGCTCTGATTGGTTGTTTCTGACCGGGAGCGGTGCATTTCTTCAGACACAAATAGGAGCTTTTCATACATTATCTGTCACAACATAGTGATCTTTTAACAAATATATATATAAAAATAATAAACAGTACATACTGCACCTTCAAAGGGAGTAAAATAAAAATGTTTGTTTCAATTGTCACTGACACTGAATGGGGTTGTCAAAAAAAAGCCATGTTTTTTGTTGCTCATGATGTCATAATATCGATATGTAAAAGCAATAAAAACAGTAAAACAGCCAAGTGTGTGAACACTTTTAAAATGCTTTTATTTTTTTGCTGCATTTTGCTACGAAGCACCTGAACGCAACCTGGCAGACGTTCTGTAAACAGATTTGTGCGGTCCACGCTTTTTAATCTGCTGTTTGTTTCTCACTTTTTTTTTTCTCACCTTTTTCAAGTGTGGCTGCCGAATCAGAACGGGAGCGACGTGACAAACACGACTTCGCTTTACTCGGCTTCGCCCTCTGAAAAAAAAACGTGATATCGAGATTTCACGTCGATGTCGGCTTAAAATGATGTTTAAGTCAGACAGGCGTGCTGTTGATAACTACCGATTGGGCTGAGGAAATCAATCTCATTCCTCTCTGACATTGATTGTAGTGAAGGCATCGGCAGACAGAAGCTCAATTGAGGAGAAATGAGTCGACAGCTCTGTTATCAGCCAAACCCCGAGAGCGCAGACGCTTCGAAAAGCCCCGCTGGAAAAAATAGTTTCCATTGGTGTAAGAGAATGAGAAATGCAACTCATTATGTTGGCAAAATAAAGCTAGTTGTGCTCTTAAAAACAAGAAACCTTCTTTTCTTTTCTTGTACATTTGATTAATCGCAAGAAAACCAAACCCATTTTCTTGGCTGTTTTGGCAAAAAAAAGAGAGAAAATGTTGTGAGAAATCCCCAAAATATAGTCAAAACTCTTGAATTATTTTCACACTTTATCATGGTCCAATCTCAAATGTTGAGTGTACTTTACTCTGTGTTTAATTTTTTGAGTATGTGTTTTTATTGCCTGTCACTTTTCCGCTGTGGCACAGAAATGTCCTCATTGTGGGACGATAACGGATGTTTCTATTCGTCAATTCTTAGTAAACTGACATCAGAGAAAATATGCAACATTTGAACGAACTGGCCATTCTGTCCTCCCCGTCATGAAGCTAAACTTGGCAGTACTTAATTAGCACCTCCTGAAAATAAGCCTGCTGCATGCCAGGGCACATCTGTTCATCTCCTCAAGTGCAGAGGATCCCCTGAGGACAGGAAAAATAAGAAAGTAAAACCAAAATGTGAGCCTGAACTTTGTTTTCCCATGCAATTCTGTTCAATTCTCATCTCGAATCAGTGCTCTGTCTGGGATTCCTCCCATTGAGTCAGATTTCTCAGGACACATTTCCACCAGGCCAATCAGCAAACATGCAGCGGTGCAAAACAACTGAGTGGAACTAGCCCTGCCTTCAAGGACGAAGCTCTTCCTCTGAGCTGCAGTTTCCAGGCTTGCAAACTTCAGAGACTCCCCCACTCTTTAAGACAATTCCCCGGTTAGCTTCAGAGGACAGCTTCCTTCACGGTCGAGCTGGCACATTACATACGCCAAGGCCAAATGTTAGTGATCGAGTAAAATCAGATTCAATCGTTTCAACAAAACGTCAGGAAGAGTTCACGCCTTCAGCAAAACATTCGTTTTGACCATTTCGTTTTCCTATTTATTCCTTCTGCTAGGTTAGCGACGCTACTCCACACTGCCCCCCCACAATTACTGGTGGTATTGCATCAGAAGATGAACCACAAAATACAAAATGAACAGAGAGCTTTCTGCGTGTGTAAAAGTGAGTTTAAATGGGCGTTCAGCTGGAGTTTACATCACACTGGCTGCAGTGTCAGATAAGAACAAACGAGATGCTGGAGAATTATTTGTCGAGCGACATTAAAATGCAAAGCAGACAAATAACAATAACCCTTACTGCAAAGTTTTGAACCCGCCATGGCTGAAGTCGACGCGTGCCACCTGCACAGCAAGCTTTCAGTTGGAGTTCCCGTCCCATCGGCTGATTGGCAGCCGATCCTCGTCTTACTTCTCAGTGGCGTACCTTTGTCCTCGGGTCATGAATTCTTTATGTAGGAGAGGCGGTGATGTCAGGTTGTAATTACAAAAAAGGACGGCGAGGTGGGATTTGTGCTCTTTCTGCAGCGTTGCCACAGTTCCCCTGAAAGCCCCGTGCAGGTCAATCAATACTGAGGCCAGAACAATTCCTCTCCAGTGTTAGTCCAGACAAGTTCAATTAGCGATGAATGGAAAATAGACTTCGAGGTCTTCGACTTTGACGAGATCTGTATCGTCACGAGAGATTCGTATTGTGCTTTGCCTCAACTGTTGTGAATCAGTTCAGGCGTACTCTATTTAATCTGTATTGTTTTTGTCATCTAGGATTAATTAATACGGTTCAACTAGAGATTTACATACACTGCTAAAGAAAAATAGCATTTTTTCCCCTTTTATTGTTTTATTCCTAACAATGAAACAGGGCACATTTCCCCGCTTCCTTCCCCCACCCAACCTTTTTTAAGGTTAAATAACATTATCAAAATGATTTATATTTAGTAAATGCCAGAACAATGATATGAGGAAATCTTCAGAACATTTTAGAACACCTTTTCACTCAAAAAAAGAATAGTCAGGACAGTAATTAGGTTAAACTGTGCATAATATAAATACATTTTGAATGTAAAATGTAAAAAAAAAACAACAACAAAAAAACTTAATATTTTCTATACTGGAGTCCTCAAGTGGCATTATTTTAGCAGGTTTTGTTTAAAAAAAAAAAAGAAAAAAAAATTATTCAGCACCTTTTGTTTTTTGGATTATTCAATTAATAACTGGATAGCAATCACCAAATCAGCCATACACTGTACTGAAGTCAAGAAGAAAGGTCTGAGCTTCTCGCATGTTGAGGTCAGATGTCATTCTTGCATGTTGCAGCAGCTCTGTTATGTTCCGACTTGTTCTTTGTGTTGACTTTTGGTCATAATCTTCATATTTGTATGTAAAATTTTTAATTTGTAGCGCAATTAAGTAACTGTTATGTTCAGTTGTCATAAAAATGCTTTACTTGAATGAAATTTGACTTTGTAATTTACCACTTTGAAATTGGACCTGTGTCCCTTTAAGAATCTCCTGCTCTTTCTGAAGCTCCACCTCCAGGAAGTCATCACTACATGGTTCATCTATTAACCCTTTAACAACGATTTACCTGTGTAGCTTTGACAAGTAGCTCCTGTAATGAGCTCAGCAGATGCTCAGTTCCGCCAGGTGTTTGCTAATTGCTGCTGGCTAGTCTGAAGGAGCTGAGTGGGAGAGTCCCTGAAGCTCACAAGCTTGGAAACTGAGCTCAGAGGAGGAGCTTCGTCCTCCACGGTGGGGCTAGGTCTACTGAGACGTTTTGCACAGCTGAATGGTTGCCCTGGAAATTAAAGGATTTCTCAAACATGTGTGAAAGAATCAAGGCAAAACTCCAGGTATGATCTTGATGAGAGAATAATATTATAACATGACGTAAAGTTGAAATGAGTAAATTTTTCATATTATTAGCCATTTGAATGGAACTGTAGAGCTTCTATATGACTAAGATGGAGGACAACTGGGTTTCTGTGTTGGATAATCATAGAAATGGGAAATAAAAGGCATTGAACCATTTGACCAACTCTCCAATTGTTGTGTGTCTGATTTTGCAGCAGCGTGTGTGCTTCATAGGACTGTAGTAAAAGTTAATTAATTTTATCATCTGCCTCTCATAGCTCGGCTGACATCAGATATCGTGTCTCTAAGTCTTTCCAGCTTTGACTGTGAGAAACGGGGGGAATTCTCCTTTCTGTTGTTGCTAATAGAAACTAAGATCTGATTGGCTCCCTATTCAGCCAGAGAGCCACAGGGACGTTATTCCTGCGATCCGCACCGGAGCCAAGCCGCCTCGCCTCCCAGCAGGATGTGTGCGTCCCCATGGCATCATCCTTCCCACATGAAGCCAAGGTCACTTAGCAGGATGCAGCATCTCATCTCAGCACAATGGGATTACAACTTCGCCGGGCCAAAATCCTTACAAGCACTTTATTTTCCCCCCTTAACAAATCCTCAACTTTCCAGCGCCGTCCAGGTTGTACGTGTTGTTATGCAGAGCGTAAAGCAACTCTTATTCTCCGTGCTTTCTACACTTATTAGCCATCTGGAACAATAGAGCAGAGCTCTTTTGAGCATTTCCTATTTCCAGGAATGGATTATTTTATTTCTTTTTTTTTTTGTGCCTTGTTTTTCTTCAGTTCTCCAAAGTGACCTCACGTGTTTCAGACATTTCTTTCATCCTTTCACCTGATAGTTCATCAGGTGAAATGAGAAACACAAACGTGCAGACTCATTCAGTAAGTGAGATTGTTAGAAACTCAGTTCACTAAGTGAATCACATTGTATAGAATAATTACCTGCAGGCTTTTCAAGCCCGTTAATTATGATGATTTTCTCCTTACTGCTGAAGAAGACGTGACCGTTCAGATTAGATTATTACATCAAATCCATTAAAAATGTTTTTTTTTTCTTTTTACATTTTTAATGTATAAATGTGGGCTTAATGAAAATTACATTTATTACTTCCTTGAGATTAGTTTCAAAACAAGCATCACTGGGAGACATATTCAAATAATTTACTCAACATCACTGCGTGTTCCTGAATCTTTTTCACACTTTATCACATTAAGCTCAGTAACAAGGTAGTTCAAAGTGCTTCATATAATAAAAAAGTTAAGGCTGCTCCACAATCAGGAAGTGGACTATAACACAGAGCATTCTGGGTAAATACAACCAAAACAAACATGCGAGTCTAGCGCTGGCGGGAGAAATGGAAAGACAAAATAGAAACCCTGCAACTGCTAAAATCTGACGCCGTTATATTGGTTTACTTTTTGTGAACAAGGAAGATGGGCTCAGTGTTTTCTTTGAAGATTTTTGTGTCGTCTCCCTTTCAGCGGTTTTTGGTGCAGCGCCCCCCCAGGCCAGGAGGGGAAGCGGTTTTTCAATGGGTTTGGTTTGTTTGACACATCCCAATCAAACTGGATCTCATGTGTGAAAACTCAGTAAGAATAGATTTGTGTCTTCTACCTGTAGGTGGGAATCCAAGAAGATTTGACTGGAAAGAACTTGTGAGGAACTGATGATAATAATTAGTTTGAAAGAAATTTGAGTGGTGTAGGAGGGAAATTCTGTAAACCTGGGTGACATGCAGAATTCGTTATTGTAGTGTTCGCGTTCTGTGTATGCATGAAGGGAGCTGAAGTAGTGACAGACAGGCACAGAAAGTTGGGATGGGTGATTGTTAAATAGGGAGTCGCAGAAGCGGCTAAGAGATTGGGCAGAACTTCAGAAACCAACAAGGAAAGGAGAGCAAGACATGAAAGTCTTCCAGGACTTCTCTTCATGTCTTCGCTTGTAAAGAAGCAATAAAAAAAGTAACAGTTCCTTTCCACTTCACAATTATACAATACTTTTTGTTTATATGCCATGTGAAGTCCCTACAAAATACGTCAAACTTTGTGGTTGCGACGGAACAAAAAGCAAGACGGTGCAGTGGGTTTTTACGGTTTTGCAAAGCTCCGTTTCTCTTGCTTCCCCGGTCAGGTTGTGAGTTAAAATCCATCATGAACGAAATGAGATGAGAAAAATTGCCTCCAATGAGACAGATCCACATAAGCCTTCCCGAGATTATTAGCAAACCAGGAGCACCTTCGGCTGCCAAGACAACGCCTCATCACATCGTTCAGGAAAATGTTGCAAACCGGCTTTAAAGCAAAACCCGTCAATGATTTATAGACGTAATAACGGCAAATAGAAACGCATTGTCGCCATGTCACTGTTTTGTAGAGGTGCAGTTAAGATTAGCTGAAGATGCGCAATGTGGGGGATTGATTGTGCTGACCCCAAGTGCTGACCCGGCCATTCGACAACAGCGCCGCGCTTGAGCTGGAACCACAGGAGTGTTTTTTACAGAGTGATTTATCAATTCCCACCTGCCAGCAGGAAGAAAAGAAAAAAAAAAAACCTTCTCTCCTGGGAAGCATTGTTATTTCAAATCTTCGGCCAATTTTTGTTATGCCTGCCTGGGACGCTGCGTGAACAGGTTTGTGTGGCGCAGGTTGATTGGGCAGGCTGAAGAACGTTATGTTGTGGGGAAACAAACAGAAGAAGTATTTGCAGGTGCTTGAAGGAGCCGGAGAGCCACGTGGCGCCTGAGGAAAGCTGACAAACGGTTCCTCGAAGGAGGAATTTAAAATCCGTTCTTTTTTCCTGATGGAGAGCCATAATCAAAAAACATCAAATGGACTGAAGAGAGAAAATTGTTGTCCCCTTCCTCCGTCTGCCAGAGCATGTCTTGTCTCACTTTTGATCTCCAAATGTATTTTCTTCCTGAAGTCGTCGGGTGTTGATGTGGGAAAGTGTCTCTGCGCTGGAGAGCACCCTGTGGTCGTCAGATGTGTGTATGTTAGTATTGCGCGGCTCAGCCTTAGTTAGACGAAAGCAGGGGTGCCCAAAGTCGGTCCTGGAGGCCCGGCAACCTGCATGTTCTAGTTCTCTCCCTGGTGGTGGTAACAACCTTTTCAGCTTGTCAATGGTTTTCTTAGACCTTCTAATGAGCCATCATTGGATCCAGGTGCGTTAAACCTGGGAGAGAACTAAAACATGCAGGATGCTGACCCTCGAGGACCCACTTTGAGCACCACTGGTCTAAAGGAAGTAAGAAGCCCTCTCTGTCATTTAGGTTTATGCTTAGTGACACTACATTCATGCAGGAATAATAGTAATATGTAATATAATAAAGGGAAAACATCCAATGTGTCTAAAAAATATTGCATTAATTGTTACAATTACAATAGCACCTTTTTTTTAAAAACTATAAAAGTTTTTATTGCAAACACATTCAGAATAAGTCTATATTTTACATTCATGTACTTTCTAGTCCTTTTCCACTGACTGCTACACAAAATGCAAAGTTTTTTTTTGTTTGCTTTTTGTTTTAAATCGTACCTTCATTGTGCTTTATGGATGTTGGAGTCGACCATATATGTTGGTTTAAAGTGACTTGACTGCGAACCAGCAGTGGTCTCATGGTCAGCTGAAGCAATCCAGGTGAACACATGGTTCTCACACGTCAGAACCGGAAGTGACCTGCGCCATCTTGGTGGGGAAGCGCATAGCGGACCCATGGCTTTGAGACCAACAAAAAGAAAACATGTGGACACATAGTCCAGAGCTTGTGGCTTGTTTATTGTTGTCATAGCAACTCCATAGCAACTGCCTGCCAAGTTGGCTGTCAGTTATAAAGTTCACTGGAGCGCGGCACCACATGTACGTATTAACATTAAAACTACTTATTTATGTTTCTGATTGTTGCCCAACATGATGAGTTGATGCTGAATGTTGCAGCTCATATGTTGCTCATTCTACACGTGATTTTTGGCAAATTAGCTTCAAGCTAATTGAAAATGCTAGTGGTTAGCAGCTAATTAGCACAATTCTAGCTTTTGTTTATTGCACAGTGGTGTTTATTACACTGCAAAATGCTCAAGGAGTAAACTACGTGCTTCATAAATTGTTGGATTTCATCAAGCATAATTAATGCTGATATCCTCATGTGGCTGTACTTTGCTGTTCCCTGCAGATTTCACTTTCTCTGTGGACTGTGATGGTGTTCCTGCCTCTCCAAGGGGTATTTCATTTCTTGGAGCGCTGCAACGCTCCTGCAAATAGTTTTTTACCCTCCACCCGTCTGTGTTCAGTATTTTCCTGCACTTGGAAATCTTTACATCGTCAGAGATGGCAGATGATAATAACCCACCGTGGCACATCTGGATGAGACGACCAGTTTGAACTCTTACAGATAGCTGCCTAACTGCAGCGTAGCATGAATGGAAGCAGGAAGCGCGGCTCATGTATCAACAATGAGTATGATGAACAAGAGGAAGGCAAAATGAGTCACTAATCCAATTTGTTTTTCACCTCGAGCTTCTCTTTGTTAAAAGTTGGGAAGAAACAGATGTCCCATTGTCTGGTGACACTTTTCTCCAATTTTCCTTTTTTTTGTCCCCCCATTATTTTCAATTTGTTTCCCATCTGGCTCTTCGTGTCTTCTGCCTGAACGTGTCTGGCTCAAGCTGAATTAATGGCACATGATCTTTCTTTCTGTTCACCAAACCCACTCAGAGGGCGAGTTGGGTAGCAGTGAAGTCTCCATTTGCCAACTGTTTACCGTAGCAGAGCAGAATGCACCAAATGGAGAGAGGAGCTTTTCCACACGAGTCCAGCCGAACTGCGGTTGAGCTCTGTTCAGTTACAACCACAACAGAAAACAAATCAGTTCGACTGATTCTTGGTGGATGAATCATGCTAGAATCCAACCATCCATTCTCCTGACCCTCCTGTCGCAGGGGAATACAGAGACACACAGGACACACAACCTACACACTCACACCTAGGGAGAATTTAGAGAGGCCAATTAACCTGACAGTCATGTTTTTAGACTGTGGGAGGAAACCGGAGTACCCGGAGAGAACCAACGCATGCACAGGGAGAACATACAAACTCCATGCAGGAAGACCCCTGGCTGGGAATCGAACCCAGAACCTTCTTGCTGCAAGGCTACAGTTCTCCCAACTGCGCCGCTGTGCAGCCCTCATGCTAGAATAATGTTTCTAAATCTATAAATGAAGCTACAGGTAGAAGAGAGGAGAAAGATGCATCAAGGCGTTAAATCACATTGTGAAATCATGTTTGATGCATGAAGTACTGCTATAACAACTGAAATTTAACAAAAGTCAGTGCTACAAAATAGCCTCAAAATGGCACTATGTACTTGAAAAACACAACACTGCCCCTTCAAACACAATTAGCCTCCATTTGGCTAAAACTGAATCCAACATGGAACCAAACACCTTCAGCATCTCCCACCCTACACTCTTCCTCTCCGTCCTGCCTAGTGGTAATCTTGTGGTCTTTTTCTTTTCCCTCTTTAAGTTTTATGGCATTGAGGGTTGCAGTGGCTTTGCTCTTAAAAGGCGCTTTTACCAGGTCGCTGAAAAACCTCCGTTTGTTTGACATTGTGCTCTCGGGGAGGCCCACGCTGGGAGCCAGGAGAGCCTCCTGCTGAGATGGTACGACGGCTCTCTAAAGCACCGTGTACATCTACAGTATTAACATGCAAAGGCTCCCGTCCTGGGCCGTCTCTTGTGTAGGCAGCTCCTTTGAATTAAATATGTGTCATCTTTGTCACACGGCGGTTTAAACAAGCGTTTGATTGCCAGCGAATCAATTAAAAGGCTCTCTCTGGTCTTTTGTTTGACGTTCGACGCACACGAGGCGCCTCGGCGTCCCGTGTTTATGCCTGTACGCTTTTTTTTTTTTTTTTTTTTCATTTGAAGAGCTTTTCCTGCTGGGAGAGGCTATCAGAGAGTATGTTCTAGATTTTCCCGCCCTTAAATGTTTGATGGATGAATGCGTTAGCGGCGTTTAATTGAGAATGTCCGCCGTGGAACATGAGGCGTCTCTGAGCATTCCGTCGCGTTCAGCCGGAGCTGAGCGTTTCCCGGCTTGTCTTTTCATCCTTGCGGCTGCCACGCTGACAAATCACAGCTTTTAATTCACGGCAATGCTCTGAAGAGATTTAAAATAGCGGGAGACAAGAGAAGTGGGTTGATGGTGACAGGCAGCATGACACTCGAGGCCCACCGAGCCATGCCTGAACAAAAATGTTTTAAAAAATGTGAAAAATTCTAGCTCAACAAATCTTTGCTATTATTATGGGTATTACAAATTATTTTAAAATACAACAATATAGCCAAAATCTAGAAACTGTTAGTTTGATTTCTTGTTTTTAATGACCTGAAATGGTGGTGGAAGTCAATTAAAAATTTTAATCGAGTTATATGTAAAAAAAAGTACAACTTCCACTGGCACATTATTTCACTAGACGTTTTACATCAATATTAAGGATTTACCTACTTAAAGCAAGCTCTGATATCTTGGTGAAAAGTTGCTTGTAAATTAGTTTTGTCTTGGAAACTGGACAAGACGGAGAAAAACTGGTGAAATTTTGAGCTTTTGCTGACTCACTGGAGTTTGGCTGATGAAAAGACAAAATCAAATATTATAGGTATGGAAAAATATGCAAAAAACAATATGACCCAAAGCTAGAAACTGTTAGGTTGATTTTGTGTTTTCACTGGCCAGAATCAGTTTTGGGACTTAACATATTTAATCAAGTTAATTGAATAATAAAGAATATATACATATATTTCCAGTGAGATTTTTTCACTTATAACATGGGAAAAAAATATCTCTTCATAAGTATAACAATTAGGCTTCTGTGCCCTGCTGGAAGGTGACTTGTAAATTAGTCTTCTCTTACTTCCGATGTTCAAGGAATTGGACAAAAAGCAAAAAAGCTCAAGATTTTGTGTTTTTTTGCAGCGTGTACCTTCAGGATATGGTGGAATCACATTGTGGTTTTGCAGCAGACAAATCTGCTGTACCTGTGTGACATCATCATGTCAATCTGGACCAAAATCCCGGAGGAATTTTACACCTCGGTAAATCGGGACCTTCTGAAAAGAACAACAGAAAAACAAAAGTATCAACAGATGCAATAAAAGAGTAAATGGGAGTCTAGTTGTGTATGTTCATGTGCTTATTTCACTCATGTTTTTGTGTTTTTTGCTGTATTACACAGTTTTGTCGATATTGAAACATTGAGGAAAATGCAAATGGATAATTTTGTACAAACAGAAAAACAAATAAACTGAGGTAAATCACAACCTGTCCAGGTCTCAAAGGTGAAATAAGGACTCCAGTTATCGTTTGCCAAAAGAAAGGGTTCCCAGCCTCGCCTGGCATGCACAGAAAGTCGATCAAATCACTTAACGGCGAACATCAGAGATGACCTTCTGTTCCGTACGGACGATTGTTTCCCACATTTTAGCTCGTGGTGAGAGACGCTCTTTCATCCGGCAGCAGCGGGACTTTGCTAAGAGGCAGAAACAGTCGATGACAGCAAGGAGTCTTGACAGCATCCACTTATCACCTGCTGCATGAACATGCTCCAGTTCTGCCCCCTGAACCAACTCCGCTTTATTTTTAGAGAGGTGGCTGAAGAGAAGTTCTGGTGGCATCTACTTGCTGGCTAACACTCTAATAGAAATCACTGAGAAGGACAAAATGATGTGAAACAGCCTGGGGGAGGAAAGGGGGAATATTTCTGGTCCTGTTTCCATCAGCATCTCTTACCGTCAACGCATCAGCTCGCTATGAATAAATCACACATTTTGCAAATGGCCTTAAATTTTACATATCACTGGCAAGTCCTGAAGATCGTATGGAAGGTCAGTCATTTTAGGGACCCGGTGGCTCCAAGGGAAGCCAGTCAACATAAGACACGTTCAGTCATCTCAGAAGTGAAGGCTGCAGGTCAGTTTTAGATAAATGTTCAATGCAAAGGTTGAAATGACTGCAGAAAAGCAGAGGGCTGGTATAAATAGATTTTTTTCCTGTGAATGTGTCCCTGACACAGCCCACTCATCTGAGCCCTCTTCTACTTCTTGTGTGAGGTGGTCCTTTCTCAGGCAGAGAGCATCTGATGCTGGAGAGCAAATATGACAGAAAAAAAAGTAAACAAGATTGTACTGTATGCTGAAAGGAACAATATTGCTTTTCTATTCAATTGAAAAGCAATGCAGCGCAAACGTATGGACTGAAAATGAAGAAATGTACGGTATTGAATGTTATTTTTGCTTGGGCTGGGGCTTTAACACGTCAAGCTTGATTCACTGATTACATGGATTTTATCATTACAAATTTTAACACCATCAATCGCGTTGTATTGATATTTTTTTGAATGGAAAACTCCCCGCCGGAACTATTGTAGCTGAGCGTTTCTGGTACACCCATAAATGTGTTGCACAAGCAACAGCGATGGAGGACAAAGCCGCTTCTCTTGCCCCAGTGTGGTTCATTTTTGCGATGGGACGCTGAAACAAGCTATTGTTGTATCAACTCTGTAAAAAGAAGCAGTCAGCAAAGTGCGATTAAACGGTTTTGATCTTTTTGTTATTTTCTGTGAACTACGTACCGTTTTTACAATTATAACGAAATACAAATAGATAAAAGAAACAAATGAATGCTCCTGGAGACATTTCTTTTAGCACATGTGCAAATGGTGCTTCTGAGCCCCAAGGGCCACAGATGAGAGCCAAAGATGCAGGGGACGAATCTGGTTAGACGAGACCAAAATAAAAGTTTTTTTTTTTGGCCTACATGCAAAAATACCATGAGCAGAAGAGAACACACCACCCCCATAGTGACACATGCTGTTGCATGATGGGAAGTTCCTGGATCAAAAAAAAACTGGAAGGCTGAAAAATATGTTCACTGTTCATAAGGAGGACCCGTTTTGCAGGAATCGACAGATTTATGTTGCATAATGAACAGAAAATGTGTTCAGGGCACAACTAACAAAAATAAGCCATTTCTACTTTTTAACCATGCCTCCCCCATTTCTAATGGCACCCTGGGCAACTGCCCACATGACCCAGTTCAAGAACCTGCAGTCTTTGGAAATTGTATTTGTTTTCAATTATTGAATACCAATGAGGCTGTATTTGTTTTATGTGATTTGTCTTATTGCAGTCATATTCTGAATGAGATACGTGTTTTTTTAATATCCTGGTTAAATAAAGGTTACAAACAAATATTTTTTTTCTACTTTGTGTTGCTCTGTCGTACAGAATCACAAACCAACAGGACAGAATGTGAAAAGGTTCAAACAGTGTGGATACTTTTGAAGGCCCACTGCATGGGCATTTGTTGGATAAATATGACAATTTAAAACCCTAAAAAAATAAAACAACAGCAAGCAGGACCCAAACCCATCATCCATACATACATGTGGTGCCGCCACTGTTAATGAGGCTCCCAGCATACATGGAGGAAAACTGGAAAGAACTCTAACAACCAAAACAGGGAAGTTTGAGTTTGGGGACATGGTCCAGCTCCACCTGTCCTCTCTTCCTGCAGAGTCACAGCAGCATTGCAGCTAATGGACTATACACCTTACCCAGAGCACCTCATGCTGGCCTAATGGCACCACTGAGTGGATTTGAGCCACTCGGTTGGCTGCTGGTGGACACCGGGTGTTCGGAGCAGGGCGGACAGAATCAGGCTGCAGCTAATGAGCTGCCAACAAGCAACCGTCTCCCAACACATGGGGAGATTGCACAAAGACGATACATTTTTGGTTTGCCATGTTGGTCAATAAAGTAAATGCACTTTAATATTTACTGCCCTGCTGATGCATAAATACCATGCAGTAAACATGACAGGCTGTTTCCATGAGCTGCAGCTGGTGGTATAACATCATTAACTGAAGCACAAGCTGACACCTTGACATAAAAAGCATAAAAAGCTTGATAAAAAAATATCTGACTTGATCTGATATTAGATGCAGGCATATTTAATAATTTAGAATATGTGTTCAGATTAAAATTACCTTTTGAAAATAACCTTAAATTTGGTGGTAAACACACTTTTCCTTATTTTTAAAAAGTTTTTTATTGGTCTGATGTAATATTCTGATTTTTAAATGTTATGTGAACATTATCAAAAATTATTACAAGTGCAGGTTTTTGAACTTGGTCATCTGGCCGTTGCCCAGGGTGGCATAAGGAAGGGGGCGCGTAAATACCAAATTAAATGAGAAATAATTTATTTTATTTTTATGAATATGGACTCACTGGGAAATTGAGTAACTACACTCCTAATACATTTCCCGTCTCCTTATGCGATTTACATCGCCTTGTTGCAAGGAAAGTGGACTTCACCCTCAACTTCTGTTATCACAAAATAACACAGTTAAAGCATAGAAGTTTTATTATTTTTTATTTTACCTCTCAATATGTTGCATAAGAATTAATATCAGGATGTAACATGTCTTTGGTTTTGGCTGAGTTCTGCCATACGAACCTTCATGATTCACAAGTATTTGTGCGTTGGTTTTGTGATTATTTTTAAGTTGTTTTTTTACTGTTAATAAAGTATTTCCATTTTACTCAGTTGAATTTCTCATCTATTGTGTTCGGTTCTCCGGACATTTCATTCTTATTTTCAGTTTGGCCTGCAGATTCTAAATTAAGTTCTTTTATTTTACGCTACACTCACAGACATCAGCTTTCACGGTCATTAGATACTGGATGTTTTATGCTGATCAAGATAAACACAGTCTTACTCATTAGTAAGTCACCATGGTGACAACGTTTGCCTGGGAAGTGAAATCCAGTGTCAGGGAAATACAAAGCAGTCGTGATGCTACAAAGGGATTGTGATAAGACAGTAATTATAAACATTTCCTTTGTTCTCACCTGTAATCCTCTTTTTTTTCCTTTACCTCGCATTGTAAGCACCTTGTTGAGAACACAGCTACAGCGTGATAGCAATTAAAGCAGGATTCGAGGCACTTCCTGTTTATACGCTTTGATTCTAGCCATGCCCATTAGGGTTAACTGGATTATTTCTCCCCCGTTTATCTCCTAATTCTTCACATCAGTAGAATATTCCCTCAGCGGGATCTCATCCCGTTCTGCCGGCTCTCTGGGGGCCAAGGACACGGCAAATGAGGCTAGCAGCACGATGAGGGATGACAACAGCTGTGAACAACTTCTTGCTTTGATGCGTTTGACAAAAGGGGGCAGTGGTGTGATCATTCTCTATAGAAATTTGGTGCTGACAAACCTGTTGCAGACATGGTGCCTGTTAGAAAATGTGTGTGTTGGGGAGTTTTCACTCCTGATCGTCCTGTAATCTTGGTTTGATTGGGAAACAAAGTGGGAACTTTTTGCTACATTTTCAGCTGCTACGGTTCTCTTTCACACTGTACTGTGTTATATCAGCCAAACCCTTTGAAAGACCTGTTCCCCTCCTCACCTGTGGTGGCGCTACACCAAGAACCACCGAAAAAAATGACACAAAAACCTCTGATGAAGACAATTAGCGCAACTTCCTTCTTCACAGAGAATAAACAAATGAAGTGGTGTCAGATTTTAGCGGTTGTAGGATTTCTCTTTTGTCTTTGGTAAAAGACCTTGAATCATTTGACCCATTAGCACTCGGTTAGCGTGTTTGTTTTGGTTGTATTTACCCAGAATGCTGCGCTCTGTAGCCCATTTCCTGCTTCTGGAGCGATCTCCGATCGGTTTGACGTTAAAATATGCATTTGAACCACGCCAGAGGTCACTTCAACCACACTGAACCCAAAAACATGACTCATTAAGGACGCATTATCTGCTCTCTCAAGTGTGAGTGTGTATGTGTAGTTGTTTGTACCTTGTGTCTCTGTGCTAGCCTGTTGACCTGTCCTTGGTGTACAAAGCCTTTTGTTCATTAATTTCTACAAGGTATTGGAAATACTTTGTTTCCATCTACCATGATGGTGGAGAACAGCTTAACTTTGGAAAAAACACATTCAGCAATATGTGAAGATGTAAAAGTGATAACAGAGATGGAGCTGTTCCAGCAGCAGGTTCTGCTCCTCTGTCTTGATTGATTTAGCGAATCGACCAATATACAACGGGGAAGTCAAAACCAAACAAGTATAAACAAAACTTGCTGTCATGCAAGTTTGTGCATGACAGCAAGTCAAGTGAGCAGCATGACAAAAAGCTGTGACAAATCACAATGTTTGGTATGTAAATAAACCGCAATCATTATCATGATATATTTTCCTTAATCCAGTCCAGACTCTATGTTTGGTAGTTTTTTTATTAACGGGTTACTGAGGATGTATTTGTTTTTAAAAAGCAGTTAAAGTCGGCATAAGAGGGATGCTTAAGACATTTTATTGCTGGCAAAGATGCCATGGCCCTGGGATGGTTGTGTACAGCACGCGCAATTTCTGGTAAGCTTCATAGCGCAGCTTCTTTCACAATCGAGCTCGCCCATTACACACATCGCGGCCAAATCTTAGCTATCGGGTAAAATCAGTATCCGATTGATTAAAACTTCCAGGAAGTAATTGTTTCTCAATAGCCAAAGGTCCAGACGCTCTGGACGAAGCGAAGCATACAAGGGGCTGGTTTTCACCAGACTATGGCTATTTTTAAAATTTACTGAGATGGAGCATGTTCTGAAATGTTTGAGAATCACTGGCTAAGAGGGCCTGGATGTGGGCGGACTTCATTTTAAGAACTTAAAAGCATTCGCATTTAAATCACAAGGCTGAATCTGTAAGTGTTGAACTGCAGCTGATGTTTACCTGACTGAGAGTAACCCCACTTTAAGGTTCTGTTTCCACGGTACAAATATGGCTCCAGCAGCTCAATACTGCATAAATTATGCAACAACTCTGTCTGAGACTATTGATCTAATAAGCCAAAACAGTTTTAGTTTAAAAAAGTAGCAAGAAGCCAACTTTTACTTACTCTTTTACTTACGCAGTCCTTTAGCAGCCTCTACACGCTGAGTCTCTCCTCTTCCCCCTTCTGCCGCATGTCTTCACCCTCTCTCATTTCCCTCCTTCCTGTCCATTCACTGTTAAATAAAGGCCACTATAGCCAATAAAACCTTAAAAAAAGGAACATAGTACATAAATATATCTATGTATATGTACAAACACACACTGAAAAGAAAAACAAAGTCAGGTGCCAGGGGATTCTTCTGTTAATAAAAAAACGATGACGATAAAGAAAGAATGATAATCGCCAGCAACATATGTAACACCTTTTCAGTTTGGGATACTAGGGAAATTGATCTTTATGTGAGTTCTTAACAAAAGGCAAACACAAACACACAAAAAATTGAGTTGAAGAGCTTCTTAAAGTAAAACAATTTTTTTCGAGTTTAATGAAATACAGTGGACATACGGACAGGTTGAGGACATTCCCATTTCATTATAATCACTCTGTTAGCTTTCTTGACTTTTTTTGACACAGGGAGTGACAAGATGGTCCCAGGTAGGCGCAACTCCAAACTCAGCAGTCAAGGGGTTAAGTTCCAATTCCTTGTCAAAAATATCTGACAGAAACTTTTTTTTTTATTATTATACAGATCCAGATGTCACCGGCGACCTTTTTTCTTGTCAAGGTGTGAAAAGTGCGTAACGGTTCCCAGGCTCCATGCGGGTTGCTGATGTGTCCGTTTGTAATAGTGAAACAGGGGAGACTCCAAGGTTACACGCATCATCAAGAGTGACAAAGAAGCGTGATGGGGCCCTCTTATATCTGCAGATTCTTTTCCCTTTCAACCTTGGCAGGCCTTGAAGTGCTATCCCTGCATGACTGGCAGCAAGAAAATAGTCTTTGGTTTGGAATGACAAGCTCAAAGAGATTAGAAAGTGGGTGTTTGAGATTTTTTCTTTCCTCTGGGTTCTTTTTTTTTTCTTTCTTTTTTTTTTTGCACAGTGATGTAAAGCCTCTTGAGAGCGAAGCTACTGTTCGTTCTAGGGGAAACAGAATTCATCTTCACTAGATTTTATCTCTGTCTTTTACTGAGTCATTGGGGACAAAAAGAAAAAAGAAAGAGAAAAGAAAATATCAATGATGAAGGAAATCTAGACGCGAGTCCAGGTATGTGTTGTCTGAGGTAAATTATCTAGGTTTTACTGAACAATCTATGGCTTTTAACCCACGATGATAGTTTATTGTGAAATTTTTTTTTAGCTCATCTACCTTTTCCAAGTGCTAATTAAAAACAACCAATCATAGCCAGGGGGCGGGTCTTAGCACTGTCAATCCTCCTTGTGTACGTGCTGCACAATGGGTTCATGGCAGAGAAGCAACTCGCCATTCCAGGAAAAACATTTGTCAGGGACATAGCATCAGTGGTCATGCTAACTAGCCTTAGCATCCATGACGGTTACTGAGGGTGATTGATTGTCTTACTCATTGATTGTCTCACTGTGGGTTCAACTGATTGCATACATGACATTCCCCGGAGTAATAAGGTCATTTGCATCGTCTTGGTCAACAGAGCTGTGAAGTGAGGCCTCCATTTATTCTTTTCCTGTCTTTATTTGGTGCAGTCGTCAGCGTCTCTGCCCCCCCCCGCCGCCTCCCAAAACATCTTTTATAGTGCAGAGGCAGGTTCTGCCTGGTGAACAGCAGCTGAATGGCCAGCTGTCTTCTCTCTTCTCCACTGGCCCCGTGTGCGGTTCGTCCTCCGTCACACTCCTGCAAGCGAATAACACACTCCAAAAGCCACCGGATTAAGATAAACAACTCGGTTTGGGCTATTTTGGGTTACGGTGTTATGTCACGTTGTGCCCAAATGCAGTCAAGCGGGAGAGTTTGAACAGCTCCCACACTACTCGCAGGATTTTGAAGAGACTTGGAAGTTCACACCGAACGGGTTCCAAGAGATTTTGGTTTCACACCCGAAAGGCCGGAGATCACACATTTACCAAGTCCACCTGTTAGGGGATCACAGACTAAAGCCAAATGGATTGAGAACTTCCATGAGAATTTGATCCAAAATGGTAGTTTTTAAGTTTCGCCGTCTCTCTTTCTGAAATGAATCTCACAAAAAGTGAGCGCCACCAGCTGTAATTCATACTTAATGCGACACCAATTCATTGTTGACATGCCTGTAAATGGACGTGCTGGGGAGCCACACAATGAGATCGAGAAGGAAACATGGAAGTCACGGTGTGAAGACGAAGGTTAGCAGAATCCTTGGATGTAAACAAAACAAGGATTATTTTCTCTGTTTTTGCTTTGGTGTTGAGATCTGCATATTTGAGTCTTGAATTTTTAACACCGGCTGGTAAATGTTATTAGATGCGTGATGTTTATTAATTACAGGTGACATATCCTGAAGCTCAGAGGGGGGAAAAACACAATTTGCTGCTCCACGGGACACAACATTCATCCTTATGCAGTGCACTCCCAGCCATGTTTGTTAATTCAGTGTTCCCTTTCTGTCTTAAAGAGGAAGAAAAAAAAAAGACAAGAGGAAAAAACAGGAAATGGGATCTGGACTTCAATTTGCAGGCAAGATAGGAAGCCAACCCAGGTGTGAGAAGTGAAAAATACATCCAACTGACAGGTTTTCCCCATAGAGGCCTCTGATTGCTGCCGTGGTTCAGAATCTTGTTTTGGGCCTTTATAACCCAAAAGTTTTTTTTTTCACATTACAGTCAAAAACAGTAATTTATTTAACTTGATTTCAAACAAGTTTGTTATTTTAAAGTGAAAGGACAGATTGTGTAAAGTTTTTTCTAACAAAAACATTGAGACCTTTCAGACGTTTTAGATTATTATTTGTAAAAAATCATTAAAGGCAGAACAGAGGATGTTATAATGTTATTCTTTCATCAAAAATACACCAGGACCTTTACTGTGATACTCTCATTCATGTTTGAGTCTCCCGTGGCAACCACTTTGAAGTGCCTAAACACATCCTCATATGAAGCATCGCTTACTTACCCAAATCTCCGCCTTTTATCATCAGTCTCCTCACAGAGCAGCCATCCTCTGTGACTCCCCCACTCAGCTCCTCCAGACTAGCAGCAGCAGCAATTAGCAAACACTTGGTGGAATTGCGAGTCTACTGAGCTTAACATACAATCTACTTGTAAGATCAACGCTCCGAAGAACGATTGTAAACGGCGTCATGGAGAAGCATTGTTGTGATAACTTGAAGGCAGGAGCTTCTTAAAGAGATAGAGACCCTTTAAGAAGGGTCTCAGAGGCTGCGTTTCCATTTACCCATACAATTATGCAATTTAACGATTCAAAAATAAATTTGGAAACATGGCAGTTTTGAAAAAAACCTCTTGTCGATAAAACATTTTGCTGCTAACAGGATGTGGTTTTTATGGCTGTATCAAAATTTGTCTCGCAAAACTGCAGTGGAAATAATTTTTTCGCAAACTACAAAGAAGACGGCGTCGATAGGAAGCAGTTATTCACATGTGATTTTAATTGCCTTTCTTATTTAATGGAAATGCCACAATTGCGAAACAGTGGCAGGTTTTTTTGACACGTTTTCAGAATACTGGCAAAGTTTTGTGCACATTTGTAACAGAAACGCAGCTCAATTCAGCCTCGATGCAAAAATCAGTTTTTAAAACAAAGTTATTTCATATAAATAGCATTTTATAGCAACTGAAGGTAAAAATGGTTAATTTTATGCTATAAAACAGCTGGAAAATGAATAACACCACAGTGCATAAGTGTGCACAGCTGACATTAAATGTGAAATTTTATGCTAAATCAACTTGATATAGTAACGTGAAAATTATCCAAATAAATTGAGCCAAGTTTTTAAAAAACTCTCTAAAATCATTTGTAGCTTAATATAATTACTAAAGACAGTAAAGTCAACTTAAATCAAGTTTCAGCAATAGCTTTAATTTGGCGCTTGAACTTGACAGTTAAAGTTGCTAAGCAATAAGAAGTCTGAGTCAATTTGAGTGAGCTTTTTTTTTTTAGATTTATAACTTTAAATCCTAATAATATCACATTGATGTTTCTGGTTGTAAAGTGGCAAACCGTGCAGGAGGGTATGAATACTTTCACAATAAACCGTGTCTTAATGGAGGCAGCTGGTGAACGTGTGTTAACTGCACTGCAGGCCGGACAGGCAGGAGTAATAATTAATGCGTGATGTGTGCATTATTTGTTTTATTTCATTTTATTTTTTTTACAGCCGGTGATCAAAACCGGTCCGAGCTGTCCCAGCGCTCCGTCAGGGAACATCTGTTCCACCTCGACTCTCTGACTGACTTGACTAATGGAAGTCTGCAGTCACTGCTGGGAATTCTCCGGTATTCCTGGATGTTGCATAATCAGGGATATGGCTCAGGAGGAAATAAAAGCCTGGGCTTCACTAAAATAATAATAATGATGAAGAAAGAAGTAATCCAGAAATCAAACAAGCATTACTCCCCATCAAGGTTTGTTTATATTCAATCTCTTTCTCTGTTATCCATCACCTTTTAAAATCTCTCCAGTCCATGTGGAGGTGCTGCATGTGTTCCAGACTTAATAACTCATTCGCTCGCCGGGGAATACGATGGAGTGGCAGGAAGCAGCTGCAGGTAATACATAAAGATGAAGCAGAGAGAGAAAGAAAGAGACAGAGAGGACGGCTTTTGAAGACAAAACCAATTACTGCAGAAAGTTTCTGAGTCGGACGGAGCGCAAAAGTCATTTCATATAATTTCACACCACATTTCAAAGAAATATACCTTGTAATGCTTTCACGTGTTTAATGTAGATCTCTATTTGAGTGCGAACTCTCCTCAAACGGAAGAGACCAGAGGCGAAGCGGGAAAGAAAGGATGGAGTGAGTGAAATATGCTTGGCTAAAAACTACGTGTCTTACTTAGATGCTGCTTGAAAAGAAGCGGTTCAGGCCTGGGTTCATTCAGGACGGCGGAGCTGGGTTATGGGTTTGATGAGTCCACACAAACTAGCAGGTTTTCAATGCAAAGAGAAAAAAAGTTAAACATTAAGGTCTGACAGACTAAGTTAAATTACTCAAACATAAAACCCCTGTCCCATCCCATCCTTGTGCAGATCTAGTTTTTTCCCCCTTTTGTCCTCTGACGGCTCTTTGGTTTCACCTGTATTGACAACTATTATCAGTTTTAGCCACTAGATGCCAGTAATATCCTTGGTCACATGGTGAAGCTAGAACATATAAGTAGAAGAAGATATCACTTTAGAGATACCTGTGTGGCAAAGGGAATAAAGCTGTTGGAACAAGTAAAATGGCTTCCTACTTTTCATTTAACACAACATTGCCCGTGGTGGATGCTGGAGTCTGAGTGTCGATATCTGTCCTTTATACAGGTGACGAGTTCAAGCAGGTGCAATAAATACAGGTTATGAGTGAATGACAAAGATTTATTAGAGACTAGAAAGAGCGTAATTGTTTAGGCCGTTTTCACCCTGGTGAAAAAAAAAATCAGACAGTTTTTTTGGAGAACGAAATTGCAGTATTTGTTTCATTTCCATCTGGTGTGGTTCTCTTTCACACTTCACTGTGTCAAATTAACCAAACCATTTAAAAAAAAACCTGTTCACCTCTTTGCCTTTGATGGCGCTGCACCAACAACCTCCAAAGGAAACACGAAAACCTCCGAAGGAAACACGAAAACCTCCGAAGGAAACACGAAAACCTCCGAAGGAAACACAAAAACCTCCGAAGGAAACACGAAAACCTCCGAAGAAGACACTCAATACAATTTTCTTCCGGCAAGAAATGAAGTAGCATCAGATTTGAGCAGATGTAAGATTTGTCTTATCTTTGGTACAAGACCGCATGCTATTTCTCTAGACTAAGACTAGACTCATGCATTTGTGTTGGCTATATTAATCCAGAATGCCCTGCGCTGTAGTCCAGTTTCCGCTTTTGGAGTGGCCTCCGGTCAAACCGCACCAGAGGTCACGTCAACTCAAAGCAGACCGAGGTTTGTAGGCAGTCCAGAGTTTGCTTTTCCTGGTCCACATCAGAGTTCAGTCAAACCTCCCCAAATGACCCAGACTTACAGGCCAACAAACTAGAGTAAACAGTGCTGGTGTGACTACACCCTTATGTTTGTAAAAGAACCCAAACACAGATCTTATTGTAGAAATATGAGGTTTTTTTATTTTTTATAAAGAAAGGAAAATAAAAAGGAACAAGGAACCTTACAATACTGCCAGAGGGGACACAGCCTGGGTAGAATCACAGGGAAAACAACAAGGAGGCGACAGAAAGGTCCAGCAGTGAGCCACAGAAAGACAGAAACTTAAATACTGGGGAGCTTGATTACTAGACAAGTGACAGGTGGCTGATTGGGAACAGGCTGCACCTGCAGGAGGAGATGAAACAGGCAACCTAAGGAAAGGCGAATAAAGGACACGAGAACAGCTGAGGAAGACAATCAATAATAAAAAGGAGAAGCACTAATGGCACGTAGAACAAAATGTAAGCATAAACTAAGAAGCTCAATACAAAGGAATGCATTAAAAAGGCAAAAAAATTAGTAACATCAACAAAATAATCTAAATACGAACACACACAAAAAAAAACAAAATTCAAACACTCAAGGATCATGACAGTGGCTGTGTTGCCGTTGACGACACAAGTACACAATGTGACACTTCAAAAAGTTATTTTTGCTTAATGTAAATATGGCAGTAGGAGAAAAACGACATTTTTGATAAAAGATTTTATCAACGAGTTGCGTTTTTTTTTTTTTTTTTGGTCGTATCAAAATTGGTTTACACATTTTTTTTGCATCACAAGTCACATGATCAACAACCGGACGTTGTAGCTCACTCAAAACATGAAGAAGACGATGACAGGAAGTGATAGGAGGATGATGTCACAGCATGCTTCTTAACGACTTCTTCTGTGAACAAACTCATTCAACTGTGGTGTTTAATGTGTTTCTTATTCTATGGAAACATAAATAAAAAATTTGTTTTTTTCGACATAGCACATCTGTAATGGAAATGCAGCTTTAATTATCCTTAAAGCTAAGGAAAAGATGAATCCTATTTGCATCAAGGAACATTTGTGTGATAATTCTATAGTATGGGAGTCAGCTGAGTACCTACAGTGTGTGCCTGGGTTTTGCCCTTGACTGTCTTAAATGATGGAGTCAGTAAGTAGACGACTGCATCATGGGAAAGAAAGTCAGCGGATCATTAATCATCTATTGCAGGCTCTTCTAACCTTCACCTCAGAATGTCAGAACCCGCCTGCTTACCTCTGCAGGAGACGATGTTCAGAAAACATTCGCAGCTTCCGTAGTCAGGACGATTTGACATGGTTAAATATTTCTCTTCAAACTCAGAAGTTGGGTAAAAAAAACCCAAAAGAACATTCCACCAATTAAAACACATTCTTAACTTGTGTCAGAAAATGTTATTTATATATCTCTAGTGGAATCAACAAGAAAAGTGTCCTCAGGGGACGGTTAAATTGGACCCCCTAACAGAAAATTCAATATGATATGTAATGTTGCAGGATAAGTGATTTTTCACTCAGTACAATTATGAATAATGAGGGACACTGACCCCGAAACACACACACACGCACACCCCCCCCACCCCCACACACACACACGCCTCGAGCCGATATGAAACTTTCTGTCTTAATAAGCCGATGATTAACACAGTCACAGGGCCTGACTGCAGGCTCGCGGCAGCCGCGTGGCTTATTCACAAAACGTGATTTATGACTCCCGCCCGCGTTAGTGGAAATGAAACGATCGCTTATGACAGACGATGGAACAACGTGTCAAAAATGCTGGTGAAAGGCTAAAGGCCCCCTCTGTCAATCTGTGACTCTCAACAGAAAAAAAAAGCTACACCTTAAAATGAAATGTTTTTGGGTCGAGGACATCTCTCCATCTGTCTCACCTGCTTCTCCTCTCATCACGCTTTCTTTGGACATTTTTTTGTCCGATCGAAAAGGTATTTTGGGTTTGCTGCAGTAAAGCGGCACTTTAAGGTTTTATTAAAGCTGTTCATTTTTTTACTTCTACTTTGTAAAAAAAAAAATCTAAAGTCAAGCATCCACCTCAAGACTTTTACCAGCTTTATTGTTTTTGATTCACGGTTGTTTGCCATGAACCAGGCATATTCAAATGTTTTTCTTTTAGTATCAGAAGGTAATAAAATACTCAAACCAACTATAGTTGCATCAATCTCTTTACCTGACTTAACATAGAGTCTCCATCCACTCATCATTTGCTTGAGTGTCATAGTGATTACTCTGGAAAAAAAATCTGGATGGTCTCTAATCCATATAGGCACAGAATCAACTGTTTTATTTAAACCGGTTGATTTCATTTGACACAAACCTGTCCTGTACATTGTTTTTACAAAGCAGATGTATTCAAAAACAGTTTTGCTGAATGTTTGGGATTATTGGCCTTTTGGAGGACAACGGGCAAAAAAACTGTCCAACATAATGTTGAAGCAAAAAAAAAAAAAAAAAGCCAACCCTGCTCTATAAACCTCTGTCTGGGTTCAGTTGAAGTGAAACAGGTCTGAAAACAGGAGAGGAGACCCAGACGTTCCTTTAACAAAATGACAATATTTCCTAAAGTATTCCAAGGTGTTCCTGGGAAAGAATGAATTTTAGCTCTGGGGTTGCCCATGTCTTCCCCCAGTGTCATATGCACTAAAGGGCAAAAGGAGGTATACCAAGGACACATCCTCATCAGATCCCAGAACCATCTTAGCTGATGTTTTGAGTGCAACTTTGGTGAAAATGTCTGAGTTATCCCTTGGAAGGTGGGATCATGTTTTGAGATTTAGTTGTATTTTCTCATTACTTTGTCCATGTCTCAAGCTGTTTAGTTCTCTTACAACAGCTGAGTTCTATCTACAGAAATACACTGCACAGAGCCAGGAGTAGGGTCTTAACACTGTCAATCATCCCCATGTAAGCAATGTTCACCCCCTTCCCGCTTGCTCTCTGCTACACTACTGCTACTTCCCAACACAAAAGCCCGTTGTGAATGCTCAGGTTAGTTAGCATAGCCACCGATGATAACGGATAAACAGTTTTCCTGCGTGTACACGAGCATGATTGACAACTCTTAAACATTCCTGATTGGTTGTTTTTGATTGGTTTAATCCTCCTAAGGAAATATTTATATTCCACCACCACAACCTGCCTAACCCGTAAAAAGGTGGGATGGGCTTGCGGCTGAAACTATTTGGATCTCACAATGATTTCCTAGCTGGTTATAGTCCAGTGTTAGCTAGTCCTACTGAATAGTAGCCTCAGCGTCCTTAGCTAGCAAGCATGGGTTCCATCTTACATTTTATGATAGCTTACTTACTGAATAGAAAACTATTTTAGCAAAGATTAGCATGTACTTTCATCACTAGTTCATTTTATGCCTCTGGCACAAGGTGAAACCAAGTTTTCTCTGTAACCTGTAAAGCTGGTTTGTTGTTTGAGTCTTCAGAGATGTTAGGGAGGGAAGGGGAAATATATCTTAGCTTAGTCAAAACTTTCCCCCTTTCTATTATTTCTTCTTCTTGCATGTCACTCACAGTGCTGAACAAAAGGTTTCTGATGTGCTAGCCTAGCGGGAATGCATGAACAGGTTCTGCCTGTTGTGGTGTCGCTTTGGCTCTGTCCCAATGACTACAGGTTCTTCTCCAACTGGTTTGAACATAAAAGCGAGCGCATCTAATAATTGTAAATTATAAAATGTTCCAACTTAAAACCACAGCTATTTTTATGGCCTATGTGGTGAATTTTTATTACCTGTGTGGAATACTTTGATTAAACAAAAGAGAGGAATGAAGAGATACAAAACGACAAGGAATCGAAGCTTAAAATTCCAACGCCCTGCGACGGACTGGCGACCTGTCCAGGGTGACCTGTCCAGGGTGACCCCCCCTCTCGCCTGAAATATCTCACTATAGATAGGCATCAGCACCCCTCCTGACCCCATTAGGGACAAGGATGTAAGAAAATGGATAGATGGATGAATTCCAACACCTTAACACACCCTCAATTAGCTGGAAAACAACAGGTTGTTTTTCTTTGCTTTATTGGAAGCCATTCCTAAACATATTGCTTTATGAGTTGCTGCCATTTTTTTTAGTTTTTTTGCGTTTCTGTAAACATATATTGCAATCATGATAGACAACTGTGGGTTCTCAAAAGCCAGCTCCAGTATGTCAGCCAGGTTGAGGTCTGGACTTTGGCTAGGCCATTTATTGCAACAGGTTTTCTCTTTCTCTGTTTTCTCAGTCTGTTGTATATTTGTAACTGGTTTTGGGAACATTAATTTTTAGCAGAATTTGTGTTTCCATCCACAACCATTTGATAAACAGAAGAGTTAATGAGTGACATAAGGTGTCTTGGTCTTGTACAGAACCCCCCCCCAGGCTGCTCTAGATTCTTCTCTCTGACTACATTGCCAGTCATGGCAACTTTGATTCCACCACACTAGTAGAATCTGAATGCTTTTAGTAAATATTTTTTAACAAAAAGAACTAGGCACAGTTCTAGCTTTTCCGCTATGCTATATGAAGTCAAAAGCAAAAAAAAAAAAAAAAAAAAAATTCCACACAGAATAAAATAGCTGAAATTGCAACATCATGCAACAGCATTCTTTTTGCTAACATTATGCATTTTAGGGGTTGGAATAAAATAATATAAAACATTTAACAGTCTCTTACTGCTGTAAATAAGAACAGCCACATGGGGGCACTGCTATTCCTTTATTCTCAGCAGTTCATTTGCTGCTGTACATCTTGACAAGTATTCGTCTCTGTGTTAGCCTAGTTATGATTAATACCTTAATGTCATTGTACTGAACATTCAGCACCATGAAGTTAAGGTTTTACCATGTACCATGTATAAGCTAATACACTAATTAGCTTTAATAAAGTATTAGCTTTGTTCCTACGGTTGTTCCAACTATTCTAAAAGAGAGAAAGATAAACGTTATTTTCATGTTTCCAAGGTAGTTGGTCACAACTACCTTTGAATTAATTTTAAAAGAGGGTTAAAATTAACTCCCCTTTCTCCTCTTTTCTCAGTTGAAAAAAAGAGGAGAAAAGTGGATCACCAATCTTTGGCTAAAAACAGAAGTGAAACTAAGAATGCGAGAGTCTGCAGCGCCCGCTTTCTAGCAGGTAACAATCACATTGTTTAAATTGTATTTTCAGATATTTTATTGGACAATTATTTAGAAAGAGAAGCATTTGTATGCATATTTTGGGCATTACCTACTCGTTGTGAACAATTTTGCTTTGCTTTGAACTGGAGAAATCCACTTCCGGGCCTCCATGTGAATATAGCTCGTCATCCTGGTCACGCATATGAAACCCAGCAATTCTAGGAATACTGATTCCCTGATTATCAATCTTGAAGACAAAAAAATCCACTCCAACCAAACAGAGAGAAAAAAGGTTGCTGAAAAGTACTAAGGCTTGCTAAAATTGGAGTTACAAAAAGTACTTGAGGCACTGAAAGTCCTCTGGAGGTCAGTTAAATCCACCATCAAGAAATGTAAAAAATATTACAGAACCTGGAGATGTAATTATGTAGATACATGTAAGTATGTGAAAGAATAAGATGAAAACAAACCTTTAATGCTCCCCATCTCGCAGGCCTGAAAATGAAAACGATCAGTCGGTACCGTGTGGAAACGGCTGTTAAACTCATCAATCATAAACAATTTCCCTGTTAATTTAGCAATAATACATGGAATGTTTGATTGGATAAATGATGGTTTGTGTTTTCATATAACCGTCAAGGAAGTCAAAAAATAATAACAATCGTAGAAACATGAAATAACAATAGAGGAAACATGAAGGGATGGCATAAATCAACGTTTTACAGTTACTTACTTTGAGGTCGATGCCAAATACCAAACAGGAATTGCGAGAACATAATTTTTTTAACTTGACTTCCTCATTTGTGATATCATCTTGCATGTGTCACTTACATAAGAAATGACATATGTGTTAGTAAATGATTGGCCAGTTCTGACCCGGGGTGGGGTCATTTGGCTTTTCTATGGAAGATGAACAATTCAAGCAGCACATATACTTGCTTAATTGTTTCCAATGACAACAACAAAAAAATTCCAGCCTTTCCAGTCAGTTTGGTACTTTCTTATGGCCTTTGTTGTTCTTTACTTCCTGACTCATATCTCTTATAGTTGGTTCGGACTGAGGCGAAGCGAAGCGCAGCAGAATGTGTTTGGAAGCGAATTGAGACCACCTCAAAACGAGGGTCTTGGCCCGGTTGTTTGGACCACACCGGGCCTTGTTGCAGTGCATTCACATGGCAGCAACAAATTCTGGTCCATTTAAAGTGAATCAACAGTGTCAGGTGTGTATACACCCTCATATTTGAGTGTTGGATTGCTTAGAAGAACCAGTGCTAACGAGAAACAATCACACAGAGCCACACAGAGTTACTGACAGTTTCTTAACGAAATCATTTTGCGTTACTGTGCGTCACTATTTTCTTTTGTAATTTAATTTATTTACTCTATGCATCTAGGAGAGTGTCCTCTGTTTCTATGCGACAGCAGCAACAGTGACAGAAATCTAAACAATGGAGGGAGATGCGCATTTCGTTGCTGGAAAAATAGGAACTACTTTGAGTTTCTGTCGCCAAGTCCGGATTGGCGGCCTTGGTCTTGTTTTGGTTCTAAAGTAACGCAGGGCGGTAACGCAGAACCTGAAGGCTGGGGACTTTAAAATCCTTCTTAGAGTTTTCCAGACAATAGTGGAGCTCACAAAAACACGCACAAATTAGTAAAGTTTTTTTTTTGTACCATTGTTGTAACCATTAAACAATCTCCCATTCAGTTCAACTTTATAAGTGGAAATACATTGTTGATGTTACAATTATAAAACAGCTTGCAATTAAGTATTGGCAAAAAAAAATTAATTTTCACAAGTGGTGGAGCATTGTTGTCAGCAACTGCTGAAAGTAATTAAAAAAGTTACTTTTAATGTAACTTAGTTACTTTCCATATCAAGTAATCGGTAATCTAACTTAGTTACTTTTTCATGGAGTAGTCAGTAGTCCGACTAAAGTTACTTTTTCAAAGTAACGATGCCATCTCTGCTGTATAGTAAAGCCTGCCATGAATGCTAAGGCTAGGTGTGAATTTTTTTGGCAATCCCACCCAATTGGACAAAGTCCCCCTTAGGACTATGCTGCCGTGAAAACACCCTAAACATTAAAACACAGAGAAGTTGCCATGTAGACATTATGAACCTGAGAGCGAGAGGCTTGAAACAAAAAAAGTACAAGAGTGGGTGTGGATGTGTGGAACATGCAACAAGCTAATGAGTTAAGCTAGTTTTCATTCCAGCTTCCTCTCCCCCAGAAGCCTCTGCCAACGCCCTGCCGGAGCCAGATCTTAATACATCTCTCAACAGCTCCTCTTTGTAAAATATTGAAATATCTAATTAAATTTGATCATAAAGTGTGTTGAAGAGCTTTATTTGCTGTCAAAGCGATGCTGACTCACAGGGACTGGCAGCAAATTCAAATGTGAAAATGTGCATCAACCTTGTGTGTCAATGTTGGTTTCACTTTTCTGTCCTCTTCATATCAGACCAAACCAATAAAAACACAGAAACAGGACAGAAAAAAACAGAAAAGAAATAAAAGCAATAAAATAAAATAAAACATATATATATATATATGCATATATATATCACTTCTGACATGAATCACCTTTTCCATAATGATTCATGTAAGAAGTGAACACCTTTACTGTCACACACAAGCTCACATGCTGTCATGCATAGATAACCAAAGTACAAGAGTGGGTGTGGATGTGTGGAACATGCAACAAGCTAATGAGTTGAGCTAGTTTTTCATTCCAGCTTCCCCTCCCTCAGAAGCCTCTGCCAACGCCCTGCTGGAGCCAGATCTTAATACATCTCTCAACAGCTCCTCTTTGTAAAAGGCTTTCAGCACAGAAAAGCCTTTTGATATATTTATTTTAATTTGATGGCAAATGAGCCTTATTTGCGATATTGACTGACAGGGTCTGACATAATGTGAAAATGTATATCAAGTTCGTGTGTCAATGTTGGTTTCACTTTTCTGTCCTCTTCATATCAGACCAAACCAATAAAAACACAGAAACAGGACAGAAAAAAACAGAATAACATCTTTGTGGCAACAAATTCTTTTTTACAGGAATGCAAAAAAATAAAAAAATAAATCATATATATACTGTATATCACTTCTTACATAGTGACTCATGTAAGAAGTGAAAGCAGGAAACCATTACTGTCACTCACACAAGTTCACATCTTGTCATGCATAGATAATCTGCTAAATCAGCAAACCACTCCTTTTCATTATATTTGCTATTTCATTCGTCCTGTTTTTAGCATTAAAGCAGCATTCACTGTCTGTCACACATGACACACATGACACGCTTTGGTAGATTTTAGGAAGAATTTACAAATCTTATCTGGAGCTCAGGAGTAGAAGGTCTCAAACTCGGTAAGTCATTGGTGAAATTCTGGAAAAAAAATAAGACTGTAAAACAGGTTTTTTGGGGATTTTCTAAAATTAAATTATTGTTGTATGGCAAGAAAAAAAGCTACGTAATTGAAAGATTTGAAGACATGAAAAGCTAATTTGAGTGTCTGAGTATAAATGTCCAAGAAGTTTTTATTTTTGCCATGTGTGGCCGTAGGTAAACCGGTATTCTGGTATGTGAGCGTAGTTGTGTGTTTTTCTCGTTCTTCCCAGACTGAAATCCACGGAACGAGAGCTGCCCATCCAAAATGACATTCAAATTCAAGTTGCTGATTTTCCTGTTTTCCATGGCTGCCGTCGCTGTGATCTGGAGCTCAGATTTCAGTCGCAAGCTCCAGGACCAGCTCCAGCTTAAGAACCAGAGCACATGTCCTTGTGAGAGGTGTATTTCCAAAGACGATGTTCTGCTCAGAAAACACATGAGACGATCTATTGAGCCGTTTTTGACCGCCGACACCGAGCTATCCCAAGAAGATTTTCAGTGGTGGAAGGTAAGACCTTTATAGGATTTTTCTAGGTTGCGAAACTGTGTCATTCTTTTCACTTAAGTAAAATTGTAAAACTGAACCCAGCAATAAAATATGTTTGGCCTTCTTTCCAGCGCTTCCAAAATGAACGACGCAATTACAGTTATTATAACGCAACAGTGCGCAAGCTGTTCCAGATATTTCCTCCAGTTCCCGATCTTAAAGGACCCAGCCCTGACAAGTGCAGGACTTGTGCCGTGGTGGGAAATTCTGTTAACTTGAACGGATCCCATTATGGACCTCTAATTGACTTCCAGGACATTGTTATAAGGTAAATGTCAAGAATTTGCTGGTAAAAAAAAGTCCAGAAAAATAACATTCACGGTTAAGTAAATTTGTCATTCTGTGGTGTTCAGAATGAACTTTGCTAAAATCAAAGGCTACGAAAACGACGTGGGGACCAGAACGACTCATCGTGTCATGTATCCCGAGAGCGCCGTGGATTTGGATAACTCCACTTATCTTGTGCTGTTTCCGTTCAAGATATTGGATCTTGAGTGGGTCATAAAGGCCCCCTGGTCTACGTTTTACGCAAGGCGAGTCATGTTTTCAACTTTGTCCAACTCCTTATGGACTCATCTGAGTATAGTATTTGGTTTGTGCCTAACGATCATTCACATTAGCATGTGGAACAAGATGAGAACTCTATTATAGCCTTGAAAATGTGTTATTGCTGCTTTAAATTTAGGATATTTTCCTATGTTACCAGCCATATTCCTCGCTGTAGATTTCATATGATCGACCAACGCAAAGTTGTGCATAAATGTGACACTAAAGCAAAAAGATTTTTCAAACGATAATCCTAACGGTGTGACACCCAGTTGTCCTCAGCCACCTTTATTCTATAATCATTTTATCCAGAAATAAAAATGAGGGCAACCAACTTCCTTCATGCGTCAGCTTATTGGTAAATTACAAGTGTTTGTAACTTAATCTCAGTAGAAGACTGGCTGTTCTGTGAGGGATGAAGTTAAAGGAATGAACTTTAAATATCTCACAGACCTTTGTTCAATCCATCCAATGAAAACGGAAATAGCACAATGGCAAGCCTTGAAAGATGTGACTGTTTAACTAAACTGGAGCTGCAGAGATAGACTCTCAGGTGCTAGAATCAGTGACTGCTAGTTTTCCATTGTCAAATGTGTTGTTGAAAGACAGATGCTGGTCAGAGTTTATGGATGTGAACGCCAAACGGATCAGAGACCTCTCCAAAACTAGTTTACGAAAATCTAGAGACGAGGGGTGAAGGTTCAGAGTGGGGCTGGACAACAACCCAGTTTCTAAACTCCAATCGTCAAGGGCCTGCAACTTTTAGATGCATATATTGTCCAACACCTTTCCATCAAATGGCTTTATTGCCTAATCAGAACAGTTGTAATCTAAAAGTTGCAGGGTACCAGCCCTTCAGGAGAATCCCGACTTGGATCTAGACTCATGTAATTTAGGGTGAATTCACACCAGCCCTAATAAGCCCATTTAATTCTACTTCATTTGCCTAAACCATCTGATTTGTTTGGGGAGGTGTGAATGCGTAATCGATCTCTGAAGCAGATCAAAAAAGTGAACTCTGGTCGCCTACAAACGTTGGTCTTGGTTCAACTGAAGTGAAATTTGGTGCGGTTCAAATGCATATGTCAACGCCAAGCGGATCAGAGACCTCTCCAAAAGCAGGAAGCGGACTATAACGCAGGGAATTCTGGGTAGATACAACCACAACAAACCCAGGAATCAGACTGAGTGTTTTGCCAGTCATAAGAGAAATCTGATAACCCGTTAAAATCTGATGCCATTTTAGTTAAAATTTTGTGAAGAAGGAAGTTGCACTCCGTGTATTCTTCAAAGGTTTTTATGTTGTTTCTTTTAGCTGGTTTTTAGTGCAGCGTCACAACAGGCAAGAAGTTGAACTGGTGGCTCAACTTTTTTTATTTTGTTTGACACGATGCCGCGTGAAAGCGAACCACTCTCAATGTTAACATATGTTCTCAATACAGTATGACTGTGGTTAAGGCATTCACAAAGTAGAAAGGTTGAAGAATTTAGTTAGTAGATACTCAACACTGACACGGACAAACCAAAACAGTACTGAAACTATAATTTCAACAAATCATTTATATATATATATATATCCTTCCATCCATTGTTTATACCTGCTATTGGCTGCCAATGTGCAGTCTATTAGAGTATGGACTCAAAGGGCTGAATGCTTTGCAGGTATTTTTTGCAAAATGTTGTCAAAAAAAGTCCAACATATGCTGTATCTTCCAGTTCAAGGTTATTTACTACTTTATGCTGGTTGGTCACAAAAAATGCCAAGAAGATACATTGAAGTTTCTAGATGTTCAGAGGTCTGTTAACCTTTTTGCATGTGAAATAAACTGCTTTTTTCAGGAAAAAGGACATTTGTGTTTTACTCATTCCATTCTTCTTCAACAGATCACACAAATACATGAAACCAAACATTAAAGTTAACAAAGATTTGGTAAGTTTGGTGTAAAACTAATCTTTTATTTCTGGTTGCAGCAATTTATATACGGGATTTTTTTTTTGGTAACAGGTGATGGTGGTCAATCCAGCTTTTATGAAGTATTCTCATGTGGTCTGGCTGGGGAAAAAAGGACGGTATCCATCCACTGGCTTCATGACTTTTATTCTTGCACTTCACCTTTGCGATGAGGTAAGACCGTTTACTCTTTGTCTTTCTGTTGGAAGACCATTAAGTTCTTTCATCATCCACTATTGTTTTTTGTATGTTTGTTTTAATTATTGATTATAGCATAACGGTGAGTATCAACTGCAGAGGAATGCTAACACAACTGCAACTGCATTTTTTCACCACATTTTTGGTGGATAAATGCTCAGTCCATTTAGCTCTCCTCTATTTTTTTTTTTATATCATACTGTTTTCAAGATAATAGCTCTTGTTATGATTTAAACCTCTTATGCCAGACAGTAAAATTTCAGGTATTACACGTGTCAGGTGAATACTGGGAAAACTTGTTAAACATAGAGATCCATCATTTAGTTGGTCAAAGATCAGGATTGGCAGCAAAACTGAGATCGTCCACACTTTTCAGTCTAAAAAAATGTAGCAACCAAAATATTTTTTCCTATGTGTCGTAAAACCTAATAAAAGAAGAAGATGATTAGTTTGTTTGTTTGTTTAACTAATAGCAAGTCAGAGTTTGGACATCCATCTTCTTCAAGCAAACAGTCTCAGAAACATACGAGCAGTTTATGCACACGCAGCTGTATAACACTTAAATATTATATATATAGTTTATAAATTGTGGAGTACTTGGCAATGTATGGGAGAATTTTCTGCCATAATCCAAGAGCACACATTTTCAGTCTGAAAACAGGATTTCATGTCTTTTGCACTGAAAAGTTTTGCTTACATTTTTATTTTGTAAGCATGACTTCTCAAAACTTGTAACGTTTGGACTCAAAACCTCTCCTCGCGCTCACATTAAAGCGACTCTGTTCGCTTTTGAAAACGCCTGGCAACCTCTCAGCTAATAGAATGAATGTGTTGTACTGGGTGCTTTTGTTTCACCACTCAGCGGGTGTGCCAGTGTGCCCACTATCGATTGTATCAACCTGTGTGGTTGTAGGGAGAACCAACGATGTCAGCTGTCTAAAAGTCCATATAACACAAAATATCTGCCAGCAGTGTGCTTCTGATCGCTAACAGGTACTGATCTCAGGCAAGATTTTGTTCACCCAAACAAAATAAGGGTGGAAAACAAGTATTTGGTCACCTACAAACAAACAAGATTTCTGTCTGTCACAGACCTGTAACTTCTTCCTTAAGAGGCTCCTCTGTCCTCCACTCATTACCTGTATCAATTGCACCTGTTTGAACTCGTACAGTATAAAAGACACCTGCCCATAACCTCAAACAGTCACACTCCAAGTTCCACTATGGTGAAGACCAAAGACTGTCGAAGGACACGAGAAACAGGATTGTAGACCTGCACCAGGCTGGGAAGACTGAATCTGCAATAGGTAAGCAGCGTGGTGGGAATAAATCTACTTTGGGAGCGATAATCAGAAAATGGAAGACCTACAAGACCACTGCTAATCTCCCTCCATCAGGGGCTCCAGATCTAAGCCTGTGAGGTTAGAATGATCCCAAGAATGGTGATCAAAAATCCCAGAACCAGACGGGGGGACCCAGTGAATGACCTGCAGAAAGCTGGGATCAAAGTTACAAAGGCTACCGTCAGTAGCACACTACGTCGCCAGGGACTCAGATCTTGCAGTGCCAGACGTGTCCCCCTGCTGAAGCCAGTACATATCCGGGCAAGTTTGTTAGAGAGCATTTGGATGTTCCAGAAGAGTATTGGGAGAATGTCATATGGTCAGATGAAACCAAAGTAGACCTGTTTGGTGTAAACACAACTCGTTGTGTTTGGAGGAGAGTGAATGCTGAGCTGGATCCAAAGGACACCAAACCAACTGTGAAGCATGGGGTGGCAGCATCATGCTTTGGGGCTGTTTCTCTGCAAAGGGACCAGGATGACTAGTCTGTGTACATGAAAGAATGAATGGGGCCATGTATTGTGAAATTTTGAGTGCATACCTCCTTCCATCAGCAAGGGCATTGAAGATGAAACATGGCTGGGTCTTTCAGCATGACAATGATCCCAAGCACACTGCCATGGCAACAAAGGTGTGGCTTCATAAGAAGCATTTCAAGGTCCTGGAGTGGCCTAGCCAGTCTCCAGTTCTCAACCCAATGGAAAACCTTTGGAGGGAGTTGAAAGTCTGTTTCCCGCCACCAGCCCCGGAACATCACTGCTTTAGAGGAGATCTGCTTGGAGGAATGGGCCAACATTCCAGCAACGGTGTGAAGACTTACAGAAACCGTTTGATTTCTGTTATTGCCAACAAAGGATATATTACAAAGTATTGAGATGAACTTTGATTATTGACCAAATACTTATTTTCCACCATTATTTGCAAATAAATTTGTTAAAATTCAGACAATGGGATTTTCCAAATGTTTTCTTCTCATTTTGTCTCTCATAGTAGAGGTCTACCCATGATGTCAGTTACAGGCCTCCCTCATCGTTTTAAGTGGGAGAACATGCACAATTGATGACTAACCAAATACTTTTCTCCCCCCACTATATAGGGGCAATTATCAGTTTAAACTGGTTGCTGGTCATTCAGAATCATCGTTTATAGACAATTGAGTTTTGAAAATAAATTTTAGCTGAAGCTGTGATGACATGTTAGTGTCGGGTGGACTGAGGTGTTGGGTGGATGGAACGTCATTGGAGCAGAGCAATGGACATGACTGAACAGGTCATTCCCGGTGTACTTATGAACGCGTTTTGTGTCTGTTCCCAGATCCACGTGTTCGGTTACGGAGCGGACCACAAAGGAAACTGGAGCCACTACTTTGAAGCGCTGAAAAACAAAAAATTGAAAACGGGACAGCACCCTGGACGACACGAATATAACATCATAAAGCAGTTGGCTAAAGAAAAAACCATCCAGTTCTATACGGGGAGATAACTCAGTTGTTGGATTTGAAACCATCCAAGGCTGCCTAGTGTGATATTTTCAAACTAAACATAAAAAGACAATTGGAAAACAAGGATGTTGATTTTTTATCTATTTGTACTAAATATTTTTGTAAAAAAAAAAAAAAAAAAAGGTGGACATTTGTAAGATTAAATAATGTTTTATAGATTCATCTGTCCAATCCCGCGGAGCCTGTCTGGTGACATGGGAGGAAAACCAGTTTTTGTCCATGACTTGTTTAATTCATGACCATGACTTGTTATAATTAAGTTATTCCCAACAAGATAAGTAAATATATAATAAGATATAAAGTTTTTATTCACGGGCTTCCCACATCCTCCCTAATTTTTGATGCTATTTAAAAAATAAAAATCACCAAAAAACTGATTTTTGATTCAAGTGATTCAATTTGTGTTGCCATTTAATTTATTTTGCATTGGAATTTCACCAATTAACTATTTTTTGACATGATTAAACTTGCAATTCCTGAACATCTCTTGTTCTTGTCCATGTTTGGTCCCTTTCACCCATCTTGCTGTTCAGGTAACGCCAGTTCGATTGATGCCTTCATCTATTGTTTTGAAACCTAAACCTTGTCAAGCAGATATCTATAAATCATAAGTGAGGCTGAACTACTTGGCAATTTTCTTGATAATTCTAGGTTTATGATTAATTGTGTTAAGCTGTTATTCTAATTATTCACAGCCAAACGTGACGCCTGTTAAAATAGATTAATAAACCAGTAATAAAATCTCAATTGAAAAAATATATCTTAAGGACAATTAAACATGGCTAGATCATGTGCTCCAAATAAATAGAAAAACAAGAACAACATGGTTTCCTGTTTTTAATTCATTTGCTGACCTCTGGAGGTCCATTAGAAACAGACTTTGCCTTTAGTTCAATTATCCAAGTGGCTTTGAGGAGAGTCGCACTGGGAACCCTCAGGCAGCGTTCAGCTTTATTTCACATTCCGCTTACCAGAAGAACAGGTAGACCCTGGTAGGCATGACTTCTTGTCAACATCAGAGTTTAAATAAAAAATGTTTCTTCCTTGGAGTTTTCCTACATCAACCTGGTCCGGTTACTAAGCCTGCGCCGTACACGACAATCAGCACATTGTTCTTACTGTTTCCAGTGCAAAAACAAAAATATTTATGTATATTTAATTTTTTTATCACCGTTTGCCAGAGGAGCAAACAGTTTTTGTCTGAGGCTGACAATAGGTTCATGAAATCATGACAAAAAAAAAAATTAAAAATTGAGGGAAGATATTGAACATTTTGCGTCTGTCTCAACTTACTTTTGCATAGCTGATGACAAAAACAAGAAAAAAAAACTTTTATCCTGCTTGAAACATCTTGTGTCATTTTCACTTGTCTCCGATCTTGCTTGTTGCACCCATAGTTGAAGTTTTTCCTGTTGACTTCTTTAAGCTTCTTACACTTGCTGCCTAAATCTCGCAATGATAAAGAAATATTTAAAGATGGCTGACGACAGTGGATCAGACGGAGCTCCAGTGAAGCATCGCAGGTAAGATCGATAACATGTATCTAGTATGTATTCACATATTAAGGTAAAAAGAAACAACACTAATTTAAATGATGTAGTTATTGGATTTAAAAACTAACTGGTATAGTTTGCAAGCTAATGTCATCCGTTTGAGCCAAGTTGGTGCTAGCGTTACTAGCATTAGACATCGACTTGCTAATTGATTATCACTAAATTACAAGCTACAAGACATTTATTTTTTTTAAAGGAATGGAATTTTATCATTTACTTTGTAAAACTTTATTCCTCTGTTTCTTTTAAAGAAGCCTTCGCTTCTTTTTTGTTTTTCCATAAAGATAGACAATTTATATCATAAAGTTGTTTCTTTAATAATTTATCTCAAGTCTGCGTTGGCATTTTATGCAACAAAATCCGAGAATCCTTTTGAGAAAGAACTCGCTCACTAAAAAGAACCAGAATTTCCATCGTGAGTGCTATGCAAATAAATTTGACCGAATATTAGACGCAGATAAAGATGAGTAAATACAAACTATATTTTTTAAAATCATTATTTTGATTTATTAGGAGGGGGGAAAAAAGCAAACAAACTAACCAGATATTTTATGAAAAAAATAATCTTCCCTCTAAAATCATGAATTTTATGTTTGACGCAATTTTAGTTTTGCTAACACAGACCTTAAGTAGAACCCGATAACTTGAAGACTAAAAGATCTAAAAAAAAAATGAATAAAAATAACATTAAAAAAAAACATTATGCCATGCCCTATTCTTAAGGAAATAAGGAACAGATGTTAAACGATTCTAAATAAGATTAAACAGTTGAGGTTGTGCTGTGTTGGTATTAAACAAATAAAACAAGATAGGGATCACATTTAGTGACATTTTTTGCATGCAAAGTCTAATCCTGTGAATAGCTTCTATTTCTGCTGCTCATTTTTCTCTCTTCCGTTATCTTCTTGTAATTTGTGAGCAAATCTGTATGTTTGCTGCCAGAGCGCCTGCCCTGTGCAAACCACACCCCTCATCAGCCTTGATGCTTGCTCATCCTGTTCTCTTTCAGAAACATGCCGTCTGCGGACAGCTTGCCTAAATCTCCAGCGTCAGCCTACGAAGCCTTCCCAAAGGCAAATGTGTGTTTTCAAATAACAGGTGGAGCTCAGCAGGTTAGCTAGTAAGTTAATATAATTCCATTTGAGTTTTCCATATTTGATAAAACGGAGGAATTATGTAATAGAATTGCTGCTCGTGTCGTTAAATATCGATTTAATGTGTTCTGATGTAAGAAAAAAATCTTTCGATTTTAATAAGATGTGTGAATAAGTTGAATCTAAATGGAATTGCGGGAGCTATTAAAAGCCAAATTAACGTGTCATGTCATGCTGCTTAGAATGAACTTTGCTAAAATCAAAGGCTATGAGGAACACGTCGGGAACAAAATACTTATCATGTCATGTGCCCATAGAGTGCCATGGATTTGCAGAACTCCACTCATCTTGAATATGCTCATCAAGGCTTTTACGACAGGATTCTATGGAATGTGAGTCTCTTCTTGTTAATCCTATTTTCAAGCACCTTGATATTGACACTTTGCAGCTACGTCACTTAATCACTCGAAGCACCATGACGGATGTTGTAAGTGAGGGACGGGGATATTGAACAGAGCGACTGAAGTTATCTTGCCAAGTTGTTTTTGTCCATTTATTCATGGCCTCTACTTGTTCGAATCAAACTAATTTGTCTGTGAACGAAACACACCTGCTTGGGGCTCATAGACAGCATATTTACAAAAGTTTGAAATAGTTACCTTAGAAATGGAGCCATACCTCCCTCCTGATGTGTTGATCAAATTACTGACTTTGCTTGAATTCACACCTCATGATTCTTGTCACTATGTCATAAACAGTGTTACCCCCTACGCCGGAGCAGCATTAAAAAATACTACAAAAGACGAGATGCTAACCAGTTTTTTCCCATACATGTTAGGCTACACGATGGTGGGGCATTGAGTCCAGGGTTACTAACATTAGGCGGGTACCTTCTCCATAACGCGATATTTAATATTGTTCCAATCACACTTCTAATCAAACATTTTGTGGCAAATCCACGATTACATCGAGGGATGACAGTCGTTATGATTAAAGGTTGTTATCCATCGCATCATTGTGATGTGTAGAATGTTATAGAGCAGTGGTCCCCAACATTTTATCACCATGGACCGGTCAAGGCTTAGGCAATTTTACTGCTGGCTGGAGGGGGGAGGAGGCACGGAGAGGTCTCATGACAATTTAAAATGTTTTGCCACGTTTTTCCCGTTACGACAACCTTAGAACGTTCCGAGTACTAAGATTGTCGCGATCATCATGCCTGTGTTCTGTCTTGAATAGAACGTCGGGACTGCTCCAAATTAAATCGGGCACATTCAACATGTTGGATTGTCTTGGCCCGATTATCGCAGCCTATGGCGTTTTCCCTGACTGGGAGCGAGAACGCAGCCTGTTGAATGCGACAGGTAGCCAATCAGAAAGTGCGGTGACGGAAGCACAGAGGGGATTCCCAAATGCTGACATCGCGCAACTGAGAGCCCAGTTTCGTGCATAACGCAGCAAATTGAGCGGCTGCTCCTGCAGTCTTATCCAACGGTTTTTTCTTTTTGTTACGTCTTTCATCGCTTAAAATGAGTCCACAGACTATCACTATTAGTTTTACATAGTCGGACATGTTTGTTACTTGAAATTGACATATGGCATGTTGGGGGTTTTACGGAATTTTCTCCAGGAACCGGGATGTTCGTGAGTGAAATCGGTCTGCTCTGTTTCTTACTCATTTTGCTGCATGTGGGCTCAATGTGGGACATAACCGAGAGAATCCGGTTAAAAGATTTTCAAAATAAAAGATCCTCCAGACTCAGATAATAAATAAAACGGAAATATTTAATTATGTCTTGTGCAGCCCGGACCGGTACCGGGCCGCTACCCAAGGATTTGGGGCGACTGTTGTAGAGGACCACAAGGAACAGATGACTGGTTAGAACAGGGTGCAGGTATGAGGGGAGAGAATAGAAGGAATGCTAAGGATAAATTAGCAGCAGAGCGTTTTAACTAACATGTAAAACATCACATTGTTAGTAAAAGTTGCAAACCTTTCTTGTTTTAGCTAGTGTCACTGTTCTGGGTACAACTTTTATGTGTGTGTTTTGGAGTGTTCATATTTTCTCTGTAAACTTACTTTCTGTTGAAAGTAAATGTTTTCCTACGTGCCCATAAAGTCTAAAATTAGAGCCAACAAAGATTTGGTGAGTATGCATTGGACGTGTTTACCAGCTTGCACAGGAGACGGTTCTGTACTCATTAGTTTGTTTCTTTGTAACAGGTGATGGTGGACCGCTGATGGTGGTCAGCGTTTACGAAGTATTCTCATGAGGAGTGGCTGGAAAGGAAAGAAGCATATCCGTCCACCGGCTTTATGCCTTTAATTTTCGCCCTTCACATTTGTAATGAGGTAAATATGTCTAACTAGCCAAATTAGAAAAACTCCTTGTGGCTTTTCAGTAAGACCGAATCTGTATGTCATTTGTTAAATTATTGGGGTAAAGGAAATATCCAAAGAACAGTGATTCTCAATTTTTGTTATGTAATATACTGTACCACCTTGTTAAATATACACTTTTACAACTACCACCATACTAAGGGACTTTGAAACACTTTGACTTTTTCACTTTGTTTTGTAATGGTATGAAAAAAATTTAATGAGTAATCCCGACTTCAAATTCTGATGTCTGACTGTCCTGATTATAACACTTAGAAATGAGTTGCAGTCTAAACGTTCTTGAATTTTTTCAAAACAGGATATCACATTTTTTAGATGACTTAGTGTTCTTTGTGTTGTCACACCAGTTCAACACACCGGTTCTATACATTGCTATGTAAGCAATGTATAGAACCGGTTTGACACCAGTTCTATATAAGTAATATATAGAACCGGTGTGGGTGCACCCAGACTTGTTGCACAGGTCTGGGTGGTTAGCACACCAGGGTGTGGCGACTGAAGTTGTACTCAGCTATCCAACAAAAAAACAAAACTGACAATTAAAATCAATGGTTAAACAAGTGGTGCTTTGCAATTATTTATATTAACATGAAATTATCATTTACCAAACTACGTTTCGTATTTGCTCTCATCTAAACATCTTTGTCCAGCTTATGAATAGGAACGGTATGTAAACTCAGTTGCGTGGTGACTGTGTACAATTATCAGGCTTACATCCTCGAGATTTTGCTTTGAGTGCAAACTGAACTAAATCCAGACTACAAACTGCTGCACAAACATTTACAGCTGCTATAACCTAATATTTGCATACACTCTAGAAAAGACAACTTTTTTTTTTCCCACACTGCCTGATTTTAAAATAGATTAAACATGCTGTGTTAAGTGAGGATCACATAGCTTATTTCCATTAGCTCGAATGCTGAGTAATTATTTGCTGCTTTGATACTTTTTTCTAAGTCAGGTCGATGAGCGCGTCTATGTATGAACTGAAAACGTTCTTTGTAAGGACTTTGTAAGCTTCTGACAGGTAGATTCTAAAATGTAAGCCAAACACAGGCGCACCTGCCGGTGCATTTCAAAGCAACGACTCAAACACGCTACTGCCTCATCCGGCGCAATTACAAAGAAAGAAATCCGTCCGTCTCAGTGTTTCACAATAGCATAGTGTGTTCAGGCTGACGTACGTAGTTAGGTTTCCTCCACACAGAGTTTTGTATGTCTACCTCTGGGGATTTTTACAACTGAACGAAATTTCATTCAAGTTCATGTTTGTGGAGCTGTCAAAGCAAACATGTAGTTTGCCTACTACAAAAGGAGCTTGAAGTAAAATGGTGTGCCGTGATCACATAGGCTGTACAGCCACAATCACCAGACAGGTTGGTTCTCTCTGTCTGTGGGGTCCAACGCGGTGAAATTGTGTAAAAATACTTTACTGTAATAAACGGTTGGGTTTTTATTCATTTCTCAGTTTAAGTTTTACATTACTCGTAAATAAACTGAGAAAAACAGTAGGTCTTCTGTAAAAATGTTAACTCTCCAACAGCAGTCACGCTCTGTAACAGAGAGGAAATTTGCACAACGAACGTTTTACAATAGAATTTCCTCCTCTTTTTAGGCAACACTGGCTGCTTGGCTTGCGTGACTTTCACTTGGTTCCTTTATATTCACGTTCCTAGGTCCACGTCTTTGGCTTTGGAGCTGACAGCGATGGAAGCTGGAGCCATTACTTCGAAGTGTTGACCGACAAAAAACTGAAGACCCGAGGGCATCCTGGGAATCGTGAATACGACATCATACAGGAGCGAGCTAAAGAGAAAACTGTGAAATTTTACAGGGGGTTATGATAGTGCCCTTAGTGTGCATATTTTGCCTTTATTAATTGTGTGTTATTTTTATTGCTACTTTTTTATGGAACAAAAGTCCTGCTAAGCTGCTGATTAATGATGGGTTGACGTTCAAGGCCATCTCTGATGAGAAAGTCACAAAGACTTTTGGAATGTTTTAACTTTCAGGTAGGAATCCTGAAACCCGGAGTTTCTGTCAGCTACGTCAGGTTGCCAATCCAAAACCAGTTTAGTCAAAACCCAATTTGGAGATGTTCTTCCCTTTATACTGCGATCGGTCAGGCCTGTCTTACACGTCTTCAGCTCCAGTCTTTATTTGGGTGAGACTACACATCACTACAATCAAAGAAACAGAAATAAAAGGAAAAAAACAAGGTTTCTAGTCAAGTTTATGGCACGTTGCAGCAACAAGGCCGTTCAAAGTGACAATATGTAAGTGTTTTTTGTTTTGAATAATGAATTATACATGACACAACTGTTTTATAGTGTTAGAATCAGGTTAGGAACATTTTTCCTCCAACCGCAAACCAAGAGCAAAATAAGCTAAATGCCAGGGAGATGCTAAGTATCATATTTATGTACAAAAACAAAAGTTCTGCGACTCACCCAGAGAAAGATTCCACCGGCATCTTCAGGTTTTTCTTTTAGTGAACCAGTCATTTATTTTTAATTTTAAGCACATTCCTTTGGTAAGCTAACCGTAGTGTCGCACTTTTGGCTCACGTCACGTCACGGTAGTTTACTTGCAGTATTTCGTTAGCCTCTAGAGGGCGACCGAGGAGCACCAAGTCCGGCTTGAGAAAGACTAGAACCTGCCTTTATCACTAAAATCTTGATTGCTCATGAATAAAATCTTGTAAGTAGTTGTCTTTATTTTAGCAACATTTAATTCCTTACTGCCAAAAAAAGTAAGAAGCTATTATCAAGTATTAACTGAGAACGTTTCAACTTGCACTGTACTGGAGTTCCAGTTTACAGAACAAGTGGAAGGCATCAGAGCCATGTTTAGCAGACTGAACCCTGTTTTTCTTGTCCGTGCACCAGCCTGTCGCAGGGCAACACAGAGACACACCTAGGGACAATTTAGAGAGACCAATTAACCTGACAGTCATGTTTTTGGAATGTGGGAGGAAGCCGGAGTACCCGGAGAACACCTGCACGCATGCACAGGGAGAACATGGAGATTCCATGCAGAAAGACCCCAGGCCGGGAATCGAACCCAGAACCTTCTTGCCGCAAGGCAACAGCTCTACCAACTGCGCCACTGGGCAGCCTATCTCTACATAATCAAGACTTGAACATTTTTTTTTTTATCAATCTTCCTATTAAAATTGCAGTATGCAACTTTTATTTAAAAAATTAGACACTTTGGGAAGAATTGTTTAAAATAAAGAAAGAAAATTCTCACTATTTTCCCTTAAATGGCTAAATGTGGTTTTACAGTGTATCAAACAAAAAGCTGCATCAAGCTGAAGAAAAACACACACAAAACTTTTCAGGTTTTATTAGTAAAACTTGAAAGACACACACCGAACCGTACATTTCCTTCTGCTTCAAAACTCAGCACAGACTGAATATTTAAAATCTTAATAAAATACATTGAATGTGTAATGTCTTAAAATGAGAAAAATCCAAAAAAAACTCCATCGATAGTTATGGTTTTGCTGCTGTTGCGCGTCAGAAACGTTTATTGTGCCTTCAACCTGATTGAACTAAATGACAAATGTTTTAGCTGTGCTGTGTTCAAGTGATCAAATTAAAAAACATAAAGCGAGAGTCCTGCTTCACACCGATACATAAATAAGATTTTAAATAATTGTAAACCTCATAGGGTTTAAAATTCTACATGCTGCATCAGTCCTTCTTGTTTGCTAATGTAGCTATTTGAACAGAGGCACAACAAAAGACAAGACCTTTATTTTCGTAAAAAATCTATATATTTATACAACAGCTAAAAATGCTGTTTTCATTTTTGCCGTAAAATACTGCGATCAGGACATTCCTGATTTCTCAGTGCAAGACATTGACATTCATAATTGGACTCATCGGACAGAGTAAGTATCGCTAAGGTGATGGATCAGAGCCCTCGGTAAAGCTCGACTGTTTTTTCCGCAGCCAGCTGTTGCAATAACTTGTGCTCATGTTGTCCGGGATGCGGCCCCGTCTTGAGATTTTTATTTGTCAGGACTTCGAAGTAATGGCTCCAGTTTCCATCGCTGTCGGCTCCATAGCCAAACACGTGGATCTGAAATGAACCCCCCAAAAACATAAATTCATACATTTAACAGGGAAAGTTGCTCCAATATCATGGTTTTAAAATTTGTTGAGATAATTTTTTACGGATATTGTTTTTTTTTTATGTAACTTTCTTCGAATTCACAAGTTTACATACGTCTGGATGGATGTGCTTCAAACTGTATGTCTCGGGTCAAACCTTTAGTTCTGTATGTAAACTTCTGGTTTGCTGGATTTTTGGAATTACTGACAATAACATTTGACGGGTGTCAGATAAACACTCTGGAGGTTTCCCATTTCACTGCAGTCCAATTCGAAATGTCAAATTCCGTCTTTGCAGATAGTTTCTCCTCGCAGTATGGAGAAACTATACTGCCAAAAGTATCGTAAAGTCATCAGAAGTTGCAAAAACATACGCAGAGCTGGAACTTTTCCACATATTTCAGTGTTCACATTCATTTAGTCATTTTATTCATTCAAATTCAAATTTGAAAATTCAAATTAATGCAAATGGCTTCGCCTTTTCTGTTCAAATGAGCTGCTCACCTCCACACGTCATGTGTTCGTCATATGTACTTCAAATTGGATCACCATAGTAATGAAATAAAATAAAAAATACAGATTTTATTATTATTATTGTTTGTTTTTTCTTTTAGAAATACTGAATAGAACAAAGGACACCAGCAAATTATATATATATATTTTTTTTTCATTTTTCGTTCTGCATTGGTTGCGTTCTGATCTCACCCAATCTTACCGAAATTTATGTGGGGAAATCCAACCTCTGTGATCGATTCTAAATACCAAACGGCGTCTGCTAGACAAAAACAACGTGGGGGAAAGAAGACCGAAACTGAAACTCACCTCGTCGCAAATGTGAAGAGAGAGAATCAACGTCATGAAGCCGGTGGACGGATACGATCCTTTCCCTTCTAGCCATATGTTATGGGAATACTTCATAAAGGCTGGGTTGATCACCTTCACCTGCCACATGGGATTCATATTTACATTCATTTACACTTACAAGCAAAGCTGCATCCAGTGTCGCACTCACCAAGTCTTTGTTGGCTTTAATCTTGAATTTCAAGGGTGCATACGACCTAAGGAAAACAGTCAGACAGATATATACAAATATTTACAATGAGATATTGATTAGGTTTCACATAGTCAGATTACACCTCAGACGTGTGAAACTATACTCTTGTCAAAATAAGACATAAAGACACATTTCTTCTGCGTCTGACTTTTTTTAAAATTTTTTATAAAAAAAGCCTTTTGCACACTTCCTGTGTTCAATTCAGTTCAGTCTTATTAAACGAGAAGTATTATTTGTATTCCAGCCACATAATGTCATAAGGTAAATAAGGTTTCACTGATTGAATTAACAAACGCCACCACGTCCAAATGTGACAAAAAAATTAATGAAAGAATGAAGAACTGATTAACACTGACCGCCCCGTGAATCCAGTGGTAAAGGCTTTGATGAGCCAGTCCAGGTCTTGTATCTTGAACGGAAACAGCACAAGATGAGTGCCGTTGTCTAAATCCACAGCGCTCTCCGGGTACATGACTCGGTACGTTGTTTTGGTCCCAACGTCTCTTTCGTAGCCTCTGACCGGGGCGAGGTTCATTCTGTGCGGAAAAGAAGAAGAGCACAATGTTTTGACTCTGAACCGTTTCTTGGTTGCTTCTCAAAGTCGGGAGCTGATCAATCACCTTATCACGATGTCCTGGTAATCTATCAAACGTCCGTAGCCTGAACCTTTCAGGTTCACAGAGTTCCCCACCAGGGCACAAGTCCTGCACCTGGAAGAGCACGCTTTCCCAAGGTCAGGGACAGGCGGGAAGATCTCAAACAGCTTGGTCACTGTCGCTTTGTAGAAAGCAAAACCCCGATGTTCATTCTGTATGCGCTGGAACAAAGACACACCCACTGTTGATAGACCAGTTCTCAATCGACAAGTGGCTGCTACATTTTCAGGAGCAGATATCTGCATACCTTCCACCAATTAAAATCATCCTGGTAGAGCTTCGTCGTCCCGGACAAAAACGGCTCCACTGAGCGGTTGAGGTGACGGACAAACAGAACGCCGCCGTTCCCAAATGGACAAATGGAGGAGCTGGCGCCCAGAAGCCGTAACCAGCCGTCACAGTCCAGGAATACGGTTCTGACACCAAGGAAGGTAATGGCAAAGCCAGCAATCAGGAAAAAGACCGTTTTGGGCTTCAGAACCATCCTGGATGTGTAGAGTTACAGAGACAAGCCTGTTATGGAAATGTTGTCTCTGTGGAGCAGGTGATTTGTTTACTGATGTAGCAAGTCACAAAAGTCACAAGTTCCTTTACCAAACAAGCAAAAATAATAAAACTAAGCTTGAAATTATTAAAGGAAAAGATAACAAAAAAAACCCTCTTGTGCTCATGTGAAGGCTTCTAATAGTTTTACTCATATAGCATATCCCAAAACTCACAAATTCCTAAGGAGTAAGACGTAGTAAAATGCCAGCAGCAATGGGAATTTCATACAACAGAAATAGCCTCATGCAGTCAATTCAGGTAACATGATAATGTAAAGCAGGTCTTACCTCAAACTTGACCTGCCTTGTATGATCCTGGCTTCATATGTGAGAAGGATAAATGTCACGCATCTGATTGTTTTATCTGAACAGGGTTGACGAAAAGCAAAAGGTGTGGCATCTCCAGAGCGGCCCACAAAAACAAAAAGAACAGTAGAGGATGATGACTTCAGACCTGGTCATGCTATTATCCAGCTACAGTTTCACACAGACTGTATTCTGTTCTAAGCTTTGTCGTTTGTTTGTTTTTTTCTGTCTCAATCCCTAAGCGAATGTTCAGATACACAATGACATGTATGAATTTGTTAGGAAAGGGATATTGCGTATCTGTTTTCACATGTTTACAAGTGAAGCAAAAGAGAGAAGAATGGAGCTCCAACTTTAAAAAAAAATTCAAGTAAATTTGTTACAAGTAATCAAACACAAAACTGCCTTCGGAGCGCCCATAGAGAGAAACAATACTGACAATAAGAATAACAGTTGCCAAGAATAAATATTGCATAAATACAACAATCCAGTTGGTATGTATTGTAATGTAATAACAACTGTATAACAGATAGTGATTTACCAGTTTTTTTGGGAGGTTTTTTTTTGCAGTGTTTTGCCTAGATTGATCTTAAGGGTCAGCAAGGACACTCAGGATCAAGTCACACCTTTCGATGCAGAGAAGCAGTGGCTCAAAACATCTCATCCTGTCTCTGGGGCTGCAAAACAGCCGAAACACTGAGTTCCTTTAGATCGAGGCCAAAAAGACACCTAAATAGAGTCGCTTTGAACCATAATGACTGGAACATTGACCAACGTAATTGATGTGTATTGATGATTTTGATGACGGCAAATGGAATATTTGTTACTGGTTTCTCAGTTTGTGACTGTCTGATGTTTTTATGACTTTTTGTTTTTGTGTTTTCATGATGTAAAGAACTTTGAACTACCTGGTTGCTGAAATGTGCCATACAAATAAACTTGATATAGGCTGACAGACAGACAGACAGACAGACAGACAGGTAACAATGTCCCTCCGTACTCTGAGGTTTGAGTTCTTGTAGTGGGAAAAAAGATAAAATGTTGGGGAAAAACATTTCTTCTGTGATTTAACCTGGAATTATAACAAAAATAATGAAACAATGAGCAAATTACACACATTTTTTTTTTCAAGAAGAAAATCTTATAGTTAATTGTTATGTTTGGAATGACATGTATTGCACTGTCATTACGGATTTATTTTAAGCAGCACTAATAATATCACTGGTTTTTGTCGTCTTTGTTCTTTTAAACGTGTGACGCTTCCCATTGGGTGTGTCAGAAAAGTTTTTTTGGCACTTTTGTGAACTTGATGTTCCAGTGAGCATCATGCGAGCAAAAGTTTACTGGAGATTTAAATGGCGTCTTTGTGAAACTGAAACATTTCCTTGTAAAAAACTGATTTGACATAACAAATTCAGAGATGGAAAACATGAACCTAAATTAAATCTGCGCCAGGAGGCCTTGTAATTTTGGGGACCAAATGGTTGTACTAATTACTCAAATGGCCAAGCTGGTTGGACTAGTTCATTACCGCAACCGAACCCTTGACCTGCATACTTAAATATGAATTGTGTTTCTGATTTATGGTGGCTTACAGCATGGTAACAAAGAAAACCTGTCAGAGGAATTGTGCTTCGTGGTTCTGGGGCAGGCCGCAGTAAGCTTCTTTAGAGGAGTCGCTGTTGGTTTCTAGGTTTAGAAAGAGACTCTGGAAGTGGAAGGCCGCATGCTGGGATGTGGCTGAAACTGAGAACAAAAACAAAAGTGGTATGTGGTAGAAAAAAAAAATGGCTGCAGATAACCACAGATCACTTCAAAACAGCAGCGAGGAAATCAGCCTGCAGGGGGTGCAGCTGGACATTTACCTACAATCACAGCCAATCACTGTGATTGATTGGCTGTGATAGCACACGCACACACACACACACACACACCCCCACACACACACACACATTTTATGTGTAAAGAGTCATCAAGACTGTAATTCTGCCACAAACACTTGTTACTTATTGGATGCAAAAGCTTAATTAGAACAAACAACATGCATTGAAATGATGCGACAAAAATCTAATGATTTGGTCAGATTTTTTTTTTGCATCACAGAAGGAGGATAACAAATTTACAAAAAAACAACAGAAACTCCCGCTGACCACTGTCAGATGTGGTGAAGGAACTATTTTCCACATCACATTTTCCAATAAAAAAATAACCCAAGAACACAGTACTGACAGTAGGTGATGTTTAATAGAACTGACATCGTAGGAATTGTCTTTCGCTTTGACAGGAGAACTCTCTGCAGAAGTCTTGCTTTTCTTTAGAGCGGTTGTTTGCTTTTGAAAAAAACCCCAAAAAGCTCTGATTTGGTATCATTAGGGGACGTAGTTTTGCAGTTTTGTCATCCATCAGCACTATGACATCACAGCCGACCTGTAGACGGATAGGAAGAACAATTATTCTCTTCAATGCACTGCGGAACAATAATAAGATCGCCCATAACAATGTGAATTTAGCTCACCGCTTATGGCAGTGAGAAAATACAGACTGTTAATAACATAAAAGCAAAATACTGTATTGGGGGAGAAATACAAGAATAGAAGAAGGAAGTTAGAGTTTTAGTAAACGGACCAAAAAAAAAAAAAGAGGAAGGACAGGATTGAGTAGGATATTGGTACTATCACACAGATTTACAAATATGCAGTTTAATTATCGTAAAAGGTATTACACAAAGGAAACACTGTTTGGAGCAACAATGGGGTAATTTTGTTATTTTAATCATTTATTAATTTGCCTATTGATTTCTATCATTCTGCATTTCTATTGGCTGTGCAGATAACATCACATCACCGTGCGGTCAAAGTTCAAGGTTTTATTTTACAATAAACGTCAAACATTAACTTTGGTTTAGTGATAGATAACTGCAGCCTGTACTATTTCTGTACCTGGATGATAACTGTGCTGTTTGCACAGGGTTGTATGCTGTCATTCCAATCCTGAAATGGCACATATCACAAAGTGCAGGGGAATGATAATAAACAGTTTCCATCTTTTTCCAAAATTGTACCTTTGGCATATGCATAGTTATGCACATCAGTTGGTGTTAGCGTAACGATGAAGGGGCTCCCACTAGTGGGGCCCGGACAGACTAAAAGGAGGCCGAGACGATGATCCAGAGTAGCGTGAAGAGGATCGTATCGTATGTGGATGGAAGTGGTTATGAGGATGTACTGCCGATCTGACATTTGTTTAGTTTTTATGTATTTTTTTGCTTTTTTGTATTTATTCATGGCCATTGTCCTTTTATTCAATCAACCAGTATTTTATCCAATCAACCAAAAGCATAAAATCACGCCAACATCTCAACAGGATCGTCATATACCAAAATCACAAAGATAAACATTAATCACCATTAGAAAAAAAAGATGCAAAGACGCATCTTCAGAGAGCATCATGTGGACAGGAAGATTGAAGTCTCATTCCGGCGATGTGACTAACCAGGCGGTTCTTTTCTGTCTGGGACATCCTGACGCTCACCGTCAGGATGTGTTCTCTTACTACGGCCAAGCAACACGTGATGATGGGCCACTGCTGCACGCAGGCAGCGGTGTTACTTTGGACAAAATGTTCTACCAAAGGACATGGGACGGAGTTTAGCATCCATCCTCCCTATCCTCCTGAACTGCCTCAGATTGGTTTCTGAGGCCACACACCAAGCTCTCTCAATTACAAAGAACTAACACACACACCAAATCATGTTTTCAAAGTCACGTAGAACAACCATAGACAGTTTATGTTGAGTTTATCGTGCTTGAGGTTTTCTGATTTTTGTTTACCAAAACGAATCTTAAAAAAAGTTTAATTCCACCAACGAATATATGTGGTCTAAGAGCTTGATCTAATGTAAGAAAACTGCCTAATGATTAAGCAATAATGAAAAGGGTTAGCTGCAGTTAAACATCATTAAAAAGTGAGCATAACCAAACTAATATTTCCACAGTTTCTGAGATGACATATACACAGTGCAGGAAAATGATTTTGTGATTCTGGTAATAAACAGTTTCCATCTTTTTCCTAAATTGTACCATTAACATAATATGCATAGTCATGCGCATTAGTTGGTGTTAGCTTAACGGCGACGGGGGTTCCCACGGCGATGGCGGTTCCCACGGCAACGGCGGTTCCCACTGCGACGGCGGTTCCCACGGCGACGGCGGGTTGGTGGCTGTACGCGCGAGTCATGCATTTTCCCGATTGTTATACATAAACATGTATCTCGCAAATTTATTGACGCACCAGTCACATTGGTAGCTACATCTGCCAATGTCGATGCATAGCATAGCCTCCGCTTCAATTCCTCGGAAAATATTCAAATAGACAAACAACAAAATAAAATGCAGCAACCTCATCAGGGATAATTCCAGTAATCAGCAGCTGTGTAGAGCCTTAATGAATCCTGTGTGATGCAAGATTGAGAGACACGTTCATTCCTCCATTGAGGTAAGCTAAAAACATGCTAGCAGCTAGCTGTAGCCGTTCTGCGTTAGAGATTAAACTATCTATCTTCTTAACTGACATTTTTCTCCAAACCTGTTCCTCCAGATAATTGCACACTTAGCATCTTGGTCAGAGGAAGCTGGTTCCCCTCAGGTGCCCACATGCTGCACAGTCAGAATTCTGAGAAAAGGCCGACTAAAGTGGCACTTATCCTCTTCCGTACATTTTAGACATAAAAGTACAATGACAATTTTACTTTCAACTTTATTTGTTTTGCCCTTTTTAGACAATCTTAATTAATTTGAGTTTAAAATAGCAAAACAGGTCAAACATTGAAAGCAACATCTTCCAGACTTCACACTGAGCTCCTTCCCAACAAACTAAAACTTAAAGGCTGTTGCCTCATAAATTGGAAATAAAAAAATATATAATTCACGTCATCAAAATACAGCAAACTGTATTGTATGCCGCCCCATTTAAAACAAAAACAAAATTTGTGGAACATAAATATGGTAAATGAGAAGAAAAAACAAAATTCACATTTCAGATCTCATAAAGCAAAATGCACAAACGTAAACGAGGTTAAACTATGAGACATAATTCCTATATAATAAACTATATAGGTGAGAAAGAGATGCGTCTTTTGGCATTTATTACAAAGCTGGTAACTTTTTTTCAAAGTAATAAGTTAATACTACAGTCCTGCTGTTCACAGTTGTGTGTTTGATTTACAATCTTCTCCAGTGTAAAAACAACAATGTAAAGACACGGACATTATATCAGCTACATGGCCAATGGAAACACAGCTAGGAACAGCTAACTTTGACTATCCTTCCCTCAATGATAGCGTCCACTATGTGGCGCTGCAGAGTTATCGTGTGCTACATAAATGCTTTTAAAAAACGGATCAGAAGTTTTAGTGTTTGATCCCAGTCGCCAGCCAAAGTCTCACTGTACATCTAACGATTTCACCATCTTTGCGCAAATGCTAAAAGCGAAGGCTGAACTATTACAGTTGGCCTCAGAATTTGAATATGCTAGCAAAACCCGAACTGATTTGAAAATAAACACGTAAACAAAAAAGGAGAGAAAAAAAATATCATAATCTGGAACAGCAATTGTTCTGTGCGTAAACTTCGGTGTTTGAAGAAAGTTCAGATAAAATCTCTAAAAACTGTTCCCGCCAAGTTTTCTTTTCCTTTTTTTAGCATGTAGCAAATTAAAATACGTAAAACAGGAGAACTTTGACATAATTTAACTGCAGAGAGTGAGGGAATAAAAGATGTATGTTGTTTTATTTGATGTACAAATGTAGTTTGTACAAATATACACAATTGTACTTAAAAAAAGAAAAATAGCAAGTTTTGTTCTACAACTTGCTATTTTGGAACAAAATAGCAAGTTTGTTCCAAAATTGCTATTTTCCAGTAAAATAGCATTTTTTTTTCTGGTCCTATAAATGTTCCCTTATTGCACAGTCTCTAATCCTTATGTTTTGTCTTCATATCTTTAACTTTGTGTACATATAATTGATCTTATTTGGTCACTCTGCTGCTGCTGAATTCCCCCACTGATGGATAATACAGATTATTTCTGTTCTATTCTACTTTGTTAGATCTAAAATGTTGCTGGTGTTAAATTTAAAAAGAAACTTTGGCAAGTTTGTCAGTAGAAATCAGGACGGTGGGATTTGCTTCCGCCTCAATAAATATCAAAATTGGCATTCATAATCAGTGGAACAGCATTCTAAAATATCAAGACAAAAAAAAAAAAACATTTTTATTGCTCAACATTCTTAATTGCACTATTTGTTCCAAATCGGGGACTGTTAAATCCATCCCGTATGATTTTTTTTTTGTGACTTGTACTTCCTGTTGAGACGCAGATGGTCACAATCCTTTATAAAGCGTTATAGTTTTTTCGCTGGCCAGCCGTTTCAGGATGTTGTATTCGTTAGTTCCAGAATGGGGCCCGGTTCTGTAGTGTATGTTCTTTAAAACCTCAAAGTAATGACTCCAGTTTCCTCTGCTGTCGGCTCCAAATCCGAACACGTGAACCTGAACACACACACACACACACAAAAAGGTTTGTAAATTTAAAAGGGAGATTTTCTTTGGCTGTGTTTCTATGGTGCATCGCTTTGTTCTTTAGTTTTCGATTCGCTGACTCTTGTTCTCGCTCATACTCTGGTACTGTATTCATTTTCACCTGCTTCAGTGTGGAAGTTCAGTGTTCTGATTTTAACCTCCCATGACGTGGACTCCCTGAATTCCTGTATGTCCGCAACTATTATTTTACAAAATTAACTCAATGACAAGATCATTTATTTTAATGAATATAAAAGATGCCACTTTTGGCATCAAAGTGCATACAGTAGGTCAGTGTAGTGGTTATAAAACTAAGGTGCAGTGATTGGAAGATCTAGTTTAACTAGTGTTGAAACTGTGTCATTGAATCAATGTTGTTTTGTGGTTGAAATCCAATAAATGAAATACCAGTCGAATCCAGTGTTTTCCAGGACTGGTCCTCCAGGCCCTACAAGTCTTGGGCATTTCCCTAATTCAGCACACATGATTTTAATTGACGTCTGAATAACAGGGTTTTGCTGAACTGAAAACATGCAGGTCAGTTTGCCTTGAGGACCAGGTTTGGGAAGAACTAGTAATCTAAATGTTCAATCAATGTCAGTTGTTTTTCACACCCCTCCATTCCCTCCGTTCCCCATTCAAACCCCCATTCCCTCCACAACATTGGTTTGTGATTCCATTCTGTTCATCTTCTTACTTGTCTGTAAATGTTATGGCCGACTATTTGTGTGTGATATGTTGACACAAAAACACATAGAAGTCACTACAAGGAGTCAGGTCGTCCACCTCCCCCATTTTACACCACTGGTATGTCCCAACCACATCGACCCTTTGCAGCTGGCTTGGTGCAACCTGTTTCTGAATTTAATTATTGAACTCTCAGCACTTTTGTGGTAAGTGTGACCAATCGACTTTTATCTTAATATGTTTATTAAACCCACTGCATTGTGTTGCTATGCTATATTATATATATATATAACTGCTATGTCATGCTGATTAAATCAAAGTATAATGGTGATCACAGCATATGCCTGTTTGACTGATATTGTAGTCTACAAGTTCTGAAAATGATATGTAGATATGTAGACATGTTATTTATGAAACATTTTGCAATTGTTCAAATAGACAGTTTAGTCATTGACCTGCCCAAACTGGGACCAGGACGGTTAATGTGGTTAACATCCATGATCATGAATGAACACTATGGAGTGGAATATCAGTGCATATATTCACTATCAAAACAAGGTTATGTCTCTGCTGTGTTGTTAAATGACATGATATCCTGCTGCTGTGCAACACTGTGCTTTCTTGTCTCTGACGTAGATTTGCTCGGCTGGCTCAACTAGGAGGCGCCAATTCAGCCAACATGACAAGAACAATGTTGACGACTTCTATGACAAAAGCCTGGCATGTTATTTCAACGGGGCTGGGAAAACACATGGGCGTTCCCAGAGTAAAAAGCCATTCAAGGACACAATCCTGCAAGAGTGCATATTAGGTGAGCTTCCGCCACTGGAAAGGGCTCTGCATTTTAATTTTAGGACATGAGACTGTTGGTGAATCAGAATCTCACTGTGCTGTTAATGTGCCATATAGTGGATAATTGTAACCCAACTCCAATAACTTATTGCATCCTCTGTTTTACAAATACTCAAATTTGTCCATTCATTGCCAGGGTGAATATTTTTACTGGACAGTTTGTACATAAACCAGAAACTGGACATGGGAGCGGATAACACACCTCAACAAGGTGAGGAGAGGGGATAATAGGAAATTGTATGTGACATAAACTCTATCTTTATGAATTTCTTTTGTGTCTTTCAGCTGCTGCTTGCCAGTTTGAGCCAAACGGACCAAACTTACAGCGAAACTGTAAAGAAATGGTTTCGCTATGCGCCAGAGCAGGAGGGAGGCATTGAAAGGCAACCAAAGGGACGACAAGAATGAAATGAAATAAAATAAGCAAAACGCCATGTTGTTATTTTTAAGTCTGTGTGACCACATTTTAGGAATTTAAGTAATGTAAGCTAATTTAGAATGACATAATACCCGTCGTCACCAGAATTATGTTTAACATCAGTAAAGGAACCTTTAGTGGTATGTTATGATGTAGACCTATCAGACCAAAAGGTCTACATGAATCAATGATTCTTTAACTTAGATTCAATATAAGATCAACCCAAATGTGGAAGAAGATCCACACTGAGATGATGGTTGAATCAACGTTGATTCCTAACTGATTCAATGTAGAATCAACACGTATTTGCATATAAGTTGACATACAGATGATGGTTGAATCAACGTTGATATAATGTCAGTTATGGTTGAAACCCTAACGTTGATTCAACATACAAGTCACCGACCACTTTCAATGTTAGTTCGATGTCAGCCTTCAACGTTGATTCAATATCTCTGCCTAACATTGATTCAATGTTGTTTAAACTATTCTGTGCTATCTGGGTATTTACTACTTGTGTGTGTGTGTGACTGTTTTATGGACTCAACACTTTCTTTTCAGGCTCATATCAGATGTGATATTTTTTCCCCAGCTGAAGAACTAATAAAAGATTCAGTTCTGAGACTCCGCAGCAGAGACACTGATCTCTGCCTTCGCATGTAAAGCAACTGAGAGTCTGCAACTGGATCCCGTTTCATTGAGCTAACAATGTTTACGAGTAGGTTTCCCTCAGGTGTGTTGCCAGGTGATTGTTTCCATTTGCCGGCTTGCTGTAATTTCTGTCATGCTTTGTCTCAATTGCAAAAAGGCCCGATCCAGAACATCCAAACCAGTAGGACAGAGCCTGCCTTTTACGGGACTTTCATACTTGACACTTGATCTCACTTGGTCCTGATATTTTTTGTACAAATTGTCCTACTGTCAATGTAACAAGACCCTGGTGATTTTAGATAATTGGTCATCAGATCTGGGTTAAACATTGAGTGAAGGCGAAGGAAAACCACTGACATGAGACATTTTGGATGCGGTTGATCATATCGTCCATAGAGACATTGTCAGTATACATGGGAGGGTTTTTTTTTATTTATTTACCTTTCTTAAGATATTTTGCTAGCTTCAGGCACCAGATGAAAGTTTTTACCAGTTTTATTTAAGGCTTATCTTCTTTAAATCTCATGGTAAACACAAGTATGGAGAAGGAGGGATGTGGCTATCGATGCATGTAGCTTTTTTAACTTGTGCAAACAGGATTTCATCCATAGAGCTTAGTGCAGAGTATACAAAATGTTTGCTTCTAATCCCCTTATTATCCTTCCTAATGCTACTTGAAAGATGGAAGCGTGTAACAACAAAACGAAACTCCTAAAAACAAATGACTAATGATAGAAGTAATGTGATATAGATTATTTGATTTTTTTAAAAATGGTTAATTTAAATTAGTTGTACCAACATTTTCAAAAAAACAGGCAAAAAAAAAAGAAGCTTAATTACACCTTGCTACTTTTTAACTGTTATTTTGCAAACTGTTAGATGGGTTTTGTCTGAAGAATAAAATTAGATTTATGCACTCTGGTGTCCCAGCTGCACCTGAATGCAGCAGGTTGGCTTTTGGATTAAACTCCCTTTCCCCCCCCCATCTTCCCTTTCACATAACTTCCTGGTGATCCAGTCACAGTGCATGCCTGACACCTAGTTGAAAGTCCTGTTTCATTTGTTTTGATGTCTCTTTTTGGGGTTTTTTTTGTTTTTTAAAGTTGTGCTGCAGAACATTGCATTATGACATCAAAACCTTTCTGCATGTGTTGACCTCTGTCACGCTACCCCGGGGCATCGACGTCTCAATGTGTGTGTGAACAGGGGAATGCTTTGGGGTCCTCTGGACTTGATAAGGCGCATTATGGCAAACACTGTCATGATGAGTGGCAGTGAGACGGAGATGGTTTTGCAGTTTTAACTTTTAAAAATGCAACAAAAAAAAAAGCATGGAAAACTCGCAGGGAAGACAGGGAGCCAGAGGAGAACAAAAAAAGACCTCATCTCGCATCAGAAACTACTTCAGACATGAGGAACTTCAGCATTTTCCGAAGAGTCGGGTGGGCTTACCTCGTCGCATACGTGAAGAGAAAGAATCAACGTCATGAAGCCGGTAGATGGATACGTTCCCCTCCTTTTCATCCAAATGTCGTGGACATACTTCATAAAAGCAGGGTTGACCACCATCGCCTGTGAAAAATGACCAGGATTCAAATTTGCGACATGGCTACCTTTGCGGTCAAAAGTAAATTGCAGTCAATCGGCATACTTACCAAATCTTTGTTGGCATTTATTTTGGGTTTTACTTTCCTATATGACCTGTTAAGAACAGTTTGACATAAATTGATATTAGATCAACTCTTTGTGGTTGATGAGAATGAGGTTAAATGTGAGAAGGGATGTGATTTGTTAATGTGTAGACACTATCATTTGAACTGCAAGATTCTTTTCACAGACTTTGTGTACAGCAGTTGGAGTGTCGAGCATTAAGGGACCCAGACTGGCAGATATTTTCTGGGTGGGCCAGCACCTTCTGGTAGGCCACTCTTCCTGTACTGTAATATTTTTCTTAAAGCCCTTTAGTGACCACGACCGTCATTAGCATGTTGAGCAGTGAGTCAATTTGAAACTCTTATATACAGCACATTTTTAACAACTCCAACTGCACAAAGTTCCTTTGAAAGTAAATTTAGTGACTTTTGTGGGAAATGTATTGGTTAGTTCTGGGGTCAGACAGTTTGAATTCAAGATTTAGTCAGACTGTCTAAAACAACTCAAACGGACATTTTGATTATCACAGTTTTCCAGCACCTGGATGCCATTTCCATTTTGTATCTTTGTTATTGCTGAATCATGAACACAGGGATTAATACAAATAAGGGAGATCAGCAGAGTTTTTGATTATCCTTCACATTCTTTTGTGAATTTTTGATGCATTGTTTCATGTGGCCTTGGACTAACTTTGGCAAGCTGACCACTATGGAGAAGAATGTCTTGCAGAAAGTGGCCTTAATATGGTTCACTGGACTGCCAAAGCATAAGAAATGGCTTTAAGCCTCTCTTCAGACTGAGAGTCGGTGACTGTTTTTCACCTGTTCTTGAATTTCTTTACATCACATTTAGGCATGTTGCTTTCAGAGATCTTTTCCCAACTTTACGTCAACAAACTGGTCATACTAAGTTCTTTCTTCAATGTACACGCATGTCGGCTCTTGTGAAATTAATCTCTTCCTCCAAAAAAAAAGAAAAGAAGAAGTTGTCCCGTCACACCGTCAGCTCCCGAAACCACACACCCACATACACACAGAAAAAAACCTGGTGTAGGCGCATGCGTCAGTGCGACCCCAAGGGATTGCTCATAGGATATAAGGCTGACTGGGTCCAGTTGACCAGGTCTTTTAAGACCTTCTTGAGGGATGTGCGTTTTACAGAAACAGAACACACAAAATAAAGGCAGCAGAAAAACACATGGAAGCTGCACAGCAGAATGACTCACGTAACGTAAAATCCCGTCGTCAAGGCTTTGATGGGCCACTCCAGATCTTGTATTTTAAAAGCAAAAACTACAAGATGAGTAGAATTATCTAAATCTACGGCACTCTCCGGATACAAGACTCGATGGGTCGTTTTGGTGCCGACGTCTTTCTCATAGCCTGCGGTTGGACCGGCGTTCATTCTGAGTAGCACAGCAGGACAATGAGTTATTTTCTTAATTATTTTTCTTTTTTGACCTCCTTGAAAGTGAGTAAGTGAACATCTACCTTATAACAATATCATGGCCATCTATCAGGGATCCGTAGCCCGATCCTCTCAGATTAACCGAATTCCCCACCACAGCACAAGTCCGGCATTTTCCCGGGATGGGCTTTCCGAGGTCGGGAACGGGCGGGAATATCTTAAACAGGTTGGCCACTGCTGTTTTGTAGTAATTAAAGTCACGTCTTTCGTGCTGAAGGCGCTGTTACACCCATCAAACACATTATTTTGTTAGATCAGTTTAAAGCAACCGCTTGAGAGCAAAAAAAAAAAAGAAAAGACAGAAGACAAAACAAAGTTGCATTTCCATCGTAGGGTGTCGAGGGAAACAACTTACCTTCCACCACATGAAAACATCCATGGACAGGCTGGAGCTCGCAGACAGAAATGGTTCAATGGAGGGGTTGAAACAACTCATGAGAAACTTGTCATCTTTGGAAAAACATTTCTGACAACCACATGGGGTCTTTGCCTGTACATTTTTGTCTTGTGCACTTTGGCCTTGTACATTTTTGTTCTGTAAATTTTTGTTCTGTAAATTTTGGCTTTGTACATTTTTGTTCTGTAAATTTTGGCTTTGTACATTTTTTTTCTGTAAATTTTTGCCTTGTACATTTTTGTTCTGTAAATTTTGGTCTTGCACGTTTTTGCTCTCCACACTTGTACCCTGAAGACTTTGGTCTCCCAATTTTTTGTCCAGTGAGCTTCTGTTCTGCGTCCTGTGGGCCTGTGCAATCTTGTATGGTAGCTTTACTTGGCCGGGCGGCTGCCAGTTCTCGAGGTCTAACTTAAAGAGCATTCCTACAGCAGTCAAAGCGAGCAGGAAAATCAACATTTTCCATTTCAGTGACATTTTTCAAATTGTGATTCCTGAGTGGCAGAGAGGGTCCCTGTAAAAAAAAAAAAAAAAAAAAAAAAGACAGAAAATAAAGCACATGATTTTACATTTTTAACAACTTCACAAATGGCTATTAATCAGCTAAAATGTAGCAACAAAAAAAAAGCAAAAAAAAAAACGGTTTCCTGGCTCATGAAGTGTTTTTTTATTGAGCCTATTTATGGAAGTTGACAGATTAAACCATTCTATTGAAGTATTAATGTCATAAACCTAAAGTTCAAATGACTCCTGTCACTTTAAGCAAAGTTATTCACAACAGAAATAAGCCTTACCTGATCTATTTCTCTGCTCCCCGTCACACTTTGAGAGCCCAGGAACCTCACCTGTAAGTCCAGTCAGAATATTTGGCTTCCAGGAAGTACTTGTTATTAAGGTCCTGCTCGGAGGTGTGGTCAGTTTTTACAAAAGGTGTCCACGACCGAAACTTGGCTTTAGCTGAACGCGGTCCGAAGAGAAGCCGAGAAAACCCGAACCGTGGCAACTTATTCATGTTGGAGACGAGGCAAAAGCCGGGCAGGCGTGTTTTTGGTTGCAGACGGCAGGACGCGCAGCTGCACGCCGCCGCTGCGTCAGGCTGACGCAGGCTTGCTTATAACGCTCACGAGGAGCAAAGGAAACCAGCAGGAATCTCCACACTAGAGTGAGGCGGTTCAGATGGAGGTCTGGCCGTTTATTAGGTTAGACCTAAAACCAATTGAGAGGCTTTGGCAGGATTTGAAAACACATATTCTCTCCGTTTGGAGTTTGGAGAAAACAATGGAGCAAACAATTCAGCCCGAGTATGCAAAGCTGGTGGAGGTGATATGATGGTTTATTATGGGCCATTGTAGATAGAGGAGAAAAAAACAAACAGGAGTAAATTTGTAGATTTATCTCGGAAATTCTCTTTAAAATAAATAAATTGAAATGCCTCAGTTCCCAAAGTCGAAATTGACAGATTATGAGATTAATTTCTGAGCTCCAATAGTCAAAATTGTTCTAGGTTTGAAATTTTGCAGAAGTCAGCTTTATGAGTTTAAAAAATGTCCACGTTTTTTATGTTAATCTTAAAATATCAGTTTTTTTCTTTCAAATTTTAACAGCTCAGAAATTTTCTTAATTTTTTTTAAAGAGTTTCTGAAGTTGATATCAAAATGTGAAGGTTTTTTTCTTATAAACGTTTTACTATTAGAGTTCAGAAAATTCTTTTTTTTTTTTTTTTTTTTTTTTTTTTTTAAAAAAATTGAAATGCTCTAATTGGGTTTTTTTTTCCACAAATTTTCACAAAGTTGGATCTCAGAAACAACTTCCTTGATATTTTTTTTGTAGAAAATTTCTGAAATTCATCTCAAGTTTTTTTTGGCAGAACTCCTCCATTTTTTTTATTATTATTTTATATCTACAATGATCTAATTGGCTATCATACGGATACAGTTATATTGACTAAATATTTCACCAGTGTAAAGTGGTAAAGTTTCACCTGTAAAGTGTTTACTTTACAGGGTTTTACTTAATAAAAAAAAACAACAATACATGTATGATTTTCCTCACAATTACATAATGCTTTTATGTTGATCTTCGTCTTGAGAATACAGCAGTAACGCATAATTAAATATACAAATCAAGAACAAACTTCCATAAAACTGCAAAACTACTGAAATACTGACTTCCTTTGAATCAAAGCTAAAAAGAACTAGTTTAGGTGACAATCAAGAGTGTACATTCCTGAGAATGTGAAGGACAATAACACAAAAAGTGTCTTCTGTTTATATCAGACAGAGAAGATTTTCGGTCGTCCTCAGGGCCTGAGTGAAATTGTCCAGTTTCTCACACCAGAGCAAATTAAAACAAACTTTTCCCGGTAACATCCGGTACTGAGACGCCGTGGTGTCATAATGTCATATGCTCTGTTTCTAAAAGGGCCACCTGTGAGAATCAATAGAAGGAATTTGAAACTGCTGACCAGTTCACCGCAATCTAAATATGCTATTGAACATCCTCCTGCTTCAGTGACCAGGTCTGTTTGTTGAAACTGAGAAAGATTAATGCCCTGCCTCCTCTGTTCTCTTTGTAGCTGAAAAGGGCCACAAGATGGCGCTTATCAGACAATATTAAGGTTCAGGTTGCAGGTGAGTCAAGTTGCAGACTGCTGTCTAACGGTTATGGACATTTCATGTTTTAGGTTCTGAGGAAATATATGAATACATGCAACTCTTCTGTGTTGGTCTCAGGTCCAATAGGTCGACTTCAACACAGGCGCATTCAGGTTTGTTGTGTTTATTGTAAGAATTGGTGGTTATATCAGAGCAGGCTGCACAGTCGTGCAGCTGGTAGAGCTGTTGCCTTGCAGCAAGAAGGTTCTGGGTTTGATTCCTGGCCAGGGTCTTTCTGCATGAAGTTTGCATTTCCGAGGCGTCTCTCCACAGTCCAGAAACATGACTGTCAGGTTAATTGGTCTCTCTAAATTCTCCCTAGGTGTGAGTGTGTGTGTGTGCATGGTTGTGTGTCCTGTGTGTCTCTGTTTTGCCCTGTGACAGACCGGCGACCTGTCCAGGGTGACCCCGCCTCTCGCCCGGAACGTTGGCTGGAGAGAGGTTAGAAAATGGATGGTTAAACAAACTACAAAGCAGTAGCTCCCAATGAGTGTGTAGCAGCAGCTAATAATTTGTACAGTTAAAAATAGCTCAAATGGGCAACATTATTCATGATGACATTTAAAAATGCGTACAAAACATAGCAAATTTACTCATGAAACACTATTTTATTAAATTTGTCCAAAAAATATTTTAAAGATGTAATTCTTGTAAAGAAAGCACATAGGTGATTTGAATACGTACCACAGTACAGACGGCAACAGAAAATGGTCATTAAGTTCAAAAAGTCAAAAAATCTGAGAGACAGAGAGATAGAGGAAAAAATCTCTATCTCTTTCTGGGAGACAGATTTTCTGGGAATTGTAGAAGTTTTTTTCTAGATTAATCTCAAATTTTCAGTTATTTGGTTGAAATGTACTTCTTTTTTCTTATCTACAATGGCTCTAATAACGTAGATTAATATCTGCTTAAAAATCATGTTCAAGAGAGCTTCTTTTAATCCAACAACTGAAAACTGCAGAACAGTCGAAACACAGAGTGCTTTTCAAATTAGGTGAGTGATTGATCAACATATTTAATGGGTATTTGCTCGATGATTTTAATAATGGCTTTTGGCTAAATGTGTTGCTTTGTTCCAAAATTGGTGTTTTTATGAGCAACTTCACTGAGTTAAGAGCAAACATGTTCTAGGAATAAAAATACTCTAAATGACGCAAACACAGTTTGTTACTGATATGACTTTAATCACGTTAAAATATGACTCAAACAACAAATTAATGCTTTCATTTTGCAGCTCTGGGTGACACAGGAAAATAGAAATCAAACATTCTTACAGAAATTTGAGCAAGTCCTTTTTTTAAAGCAGTTTTGGTAACGAGCACCTCACGACATTTCCTGTATGCAGAACCTTGAGAAAGCAGAGTTCGGTAAAGACACTTCTGGCTTACACTCACCAACATCACAGCCCTGTTTAGTTCACTTTCACCAGACTCTAGTTCGTTTGTCTAGAAAGCCCGCTTTGTTCGGGGTGGTGTGAATGCGCAATCGCCACTTCAACCGAACCTGGGTTTGGGTTTCCTTGAAGTGAACTCTGGTGCGGTTTTTACAAATGCCTCGGTTGGTGCAGTGCAACGTGAAAGCGACTGCAGCCGCTGAAAATGTAACAAATGTCGCAACTTTGGTCCTTGATTGAATCAAGTTTACCGGGTGGGAAAACACCCAGAGACAAAAAGTCAATGACAGAAGGAAAGACGTTCATCAGGTCAGTGTTTTCATCCATCCTCTTTGTACAACATCAGACTTGTGGGACATAGACTCTGAATGGCAAATCATACAATTAGATGAGCCGCTACAAACACAGATATTTGTTCATGCTGACTGAATGATCCAGGTTCTTTTCTTCTAAAACATCGGACACTGACACCAGTCCAATGATCCGTAGCAACTGAGCTGTAGTTCAGTGTGCATGAGGAGTTTCTGATAATCTTTCCCCTCAGTCTCTCTGAAACATGTCAGATTTGACCAATCAAATCAATGCGGCTTTTATCCGTTTGCTGCCAAATTCTATCAATCAGTCCCTCCAGTTTCTTGTGAATTATTGTGGAAATTCATGCAAAAATCAAAAAATCCCCGTACAATTGGGAGTTTATTGCAGATTTTTCTCAAAAAGCTGTCAAAAACATTTGATTACTTGTACTAAACAGTTGCGTCAGCCTTCACTGACGTCAGATTATGGTCCAGCGAGTAATAAAAAGTCGCATTACCATCCAAAATAAGCTCAAATATTGCAAATATTTCAAAATTACTACCCCACACACTTTGAAATTTATTGCAAAAGCTATCACAAGCAATCGTAAAATCCTGTAGGGACTGAAAAGACGTTCAATATTATTTGATTTTAAGAATTTATTGATATTTTATCAGCTGGAGAACAGGTTTTATCAATACATTCTGGTGTAGCATGACCAAATCATGCACGACGTGAACCTGATCGTAAACTACACATTGGCATGTGCAGCAGACTATGCACTCTCTACATAAACTCCTTCTGCTCAACCGGCTCAAACCTGTTTTGTCTGATTACTTGTAAGCAATTTCCTTTTTTATGGCCCGATCTCTACCTAGATTTTTTAACTGATGTTATCATGTATACACCATCAAACAGTCATTGCTTTACAAGGATTAAAACAGGAAGTGGAAGCGGTTGTTGACTCCAGCTGGCCATGAATAAAAGTGAAATGTCTTGTGGTCTAAAAATAATTTGCATGCACACGTGGCTGTGTCAGGCAGACATGTCATGTGAGAAGACAGAAAAATGCCCTGACATGGGTATGAACAATAGCGAGTGAAACTGGATTCTCAACGTTGCTACTCTTTGTGTCGCGGCTCATCCAGGGTCAAACTGCGGTCTCCGTTAGCAGGAGTTTTCAAGTTTTGCAACAAGTTCTCATGTGGACCGAGTTCTGGACGCCGTCATGGCTAAATATGTTTTCGTTTTAGCAGCTCCGGCCGTAGAGGCGAGTGTCTCGTTTATAGGTGAACCTCCGCCTCAACTTCTTTTTTCGTTTCTTTTCTCGTTTTATTTTTTTTAAAAGCATCTAACGTACGTTCTTCTGGCTTGTTGGCTGTTTTTTACAATGGCCAGGAAAAAAAAGCATATCACCATTTGGAAGTTTTTATGTTTGAACCCTTTTATTGGAGCAGGTGTTGGAATAACGCCAAGTAATTCACACAGACAGGGAGACAGGAGCTAAATAAGTCTGCAAATGAAGTTAAGGAGTTAAAAACTGGAAGAACACAGGGAATACGTGTTCTTCCACTTATTCCTGGGGGGCATCCTAGGTATGCCCCCCAGCATATCTAGCATGCCCCATATGGGGAAAAGGAGGGCAGACAACATGGGTCCCACATGGGTTTGTCTGCAGTTTCCATGGTGGCCCCACACGGGTTTGCCCATGTAGGGCCCATGTAGACTGTAGCCCCTACATGGTCTTTACAGACCATGTAAAGACCATCTAGTACATGGACATCAGTACATAGAAAAATAAATTGTTTGCTAAAATGAATAATCATGCTTTTTAAAGCAACTTACAGGGTTTTTTTCCCCCCACAGTCTACATGGGCCCATGTAGGGGCCACCATGGAAATTGCGGACAAACCCATGTGGGACCCATATTGTCTGCCCTCCTTTTCCCCATATGGGACCCAACTAGGTATGCTGGCTATCCAAGTAAGTTTCCAGCAAGCCATAAGAGCTTGCTTTATGTCAATAATTCCTTAATATTGATGAAAAGGTACCAGTTCCTCTGGCAGATTATTTCACTTTTAACATGGGAAAAAACTTCCTTTTATAAGTGAAATAATCTGCCAGCGGAACAAACTGTACTTGGTTTTTTTTTGCAACCTACTTCAAGATATTAAAACTATCAAACTATTGGTCGTGTGTCACTTTGATCTTTGATTCATTCTAACTGGCATTCCAGCTGTGCTATCTATGTTTGCTATCTAGGAATTCACTTCCCCATTCATCCTGCCTCGCACTGTCAAACTGGTCCTGGTCCTGTAATTCCGCCCGGACCAGAAAATTCATATCTGAAAAGCTTAACTTTTTGCACGGTGCTTTGTTGCCACTGTGCCAAAAGCTAAGCTTTTTTGTTCCTGCAGAAACATTCTTCCTCCAAACATGATGTGTGCAACACCACATCCTCCTGGTGTTTAACTTGCTTGCTTCGCTTTCTGGCAATTAGCCAATAAATATACTGACTTAGAGCAGCAGAGGTTTGGTCCGATTTAACTTCAGACAAAGAGAACAGACTCTGTGTGTCTTTTTGTGTGTGTGTGTGTGTGCATACACTTCTGGCTTCAGCTCCATCTGTTTGGGTTGATTTCAACAAGAGTTGTATTCCAATGACCCATTGGAAACATGCTGCTAAGAGGTACAGCTGCAAAACGACTCGTCAGCCTGTGAAGTCAAAGAGTTTGATGAGTGTCGTGACTCAGACAAGGATGTGAAACTGTTACATCCCTGTTCCTATTTGCAGGACTTCAGCGAAAGGAAAAGGGGTTTCTCAGAAAGACAATTCATAAAATCAAGTTGTCTAGCAGAAGACAAGCGGTTCAGTCTTCTTTTATTTTTGTCATGGAGCCCTTGTCGGTCTTATCTGAACCATTTTGCATTAAATCATTTGTCTGGCTTTTCTTTTTGGTTTTAGTCTCTTTGAGTCCTGTCTTGAGTCCATGTTTTATGTGCAGCCCAAGTTTTTTTTTATTTAATTTTTTTATCTGGTATTTTGTCCTGAATTTGGTTCCAACATGAAGTAATGAAATTAGATTAGCATAGCACATTTTCAGCAACAAGTTAACTCAAAGTGCTTGAGATGGTCAGAAGGAAAATAAAACATTACACAGCAGTGGCAAAGTAAGGAAAAACAATGAAGAGACTCTAGTTTATGATGCTCCAAGGACACATGCTACCCATCTGGAATGCAACCTACAGCCACACAGGGTTAAAGGTCATTTACCTGTCACAGATTGGATGAGAATCATTTTTTAAAAATCAGTTCTCTTGTATCAGTTTGTCTCCACTTATTTTTTTTTTTTGCCGGCTATCTTCTAGCTAAGTTTGAATATCTATTTCTCACTTGTTGGCAGAAGACTGGGCTTCAGAACAACCACCAGCAGCACAACTGGTTTAGTTACATTAACACCAGGATGGGATTTGCAATGTCATGTCCTTCGGTTCTTTGCTAGGCCAGAATGTTGACATGCGACATTCTGGACTGCTGCTGAACTGCTCCTACAGCGGCATGGTTTTAAAGTTCACCTGCTTCCTTGAACAAGAAGCGTAATAATAAAAAATAAAAAAAAACATCCTGGTGGTTTTTGTTGGGCTGCTTCAGAAGCAGTGACCACCCAAATGGTCAAATCTTTTTATTTATTTATTATTTTGCAGCAAAATGTTTGGTTCACATTTATTAGATATTTGTTTTAATCCCTTCTTCATTCACTTATGTAGTTCTTTTCATTCATTATAATTGATTGTTAATTTTTTTTTTTTACCTTTGTAGCTGTCAAGATGTAAAAGGCATTATAAATAAAATCTATTATTTATTATTATTATTTATTATTATTATTATTATTATTATTATAAATAAAAGGACAAATTCTATTTTATTTTATATGTTTCCACTTGGGTTGACGAACCAGGATAACTAATTTATTTGTCAAGGACAACACCCTGAGGTGTGCCATCTTATTTTAGAGGCGGGGCTTAAAACAAACGGGTACAAAGTGAATTTTGAATCACACGTCCCTTTTGAGCAAAGTGTTTGCTTTTACTTCCATAGATGGTGGGTTTAAAAAAACTGCTTCTTTCAAACCTCAATAATTCTGCTATAATAAGTTGATAAGTCTGTGATGGTCCTAGGGGAGACTTTCTTAGCGACAACAGTTGAGACTGTTACTACAAACAGGTTTTTAGACATTCCCTTATTGGAATATTTCCAGACGGTCACCGCGAAAAGTGTAATTCCAGATTTTTCAGTTGTGAGTTTGACTCCAGGTTCCTGACATGTGTGGTAATTGGCAAGCCACCAAACCACAATCTGCCAGGCCATCTGTGTTTAAAGTTGCTCAATGTGTTTGAGCAACTTTAAACACAATGTGTTTAAACTTTAAACACATTTCATTCATTTTCATTCAATGTAAATGAATGAAAAAGCGGGTAAAAATCCAGTCCATTTACTATTTATGGTTTATTGATGACGAAAACACAAATGCAAATAGGACGTTGGCAGACATGCAATGAATTAAACAAACAAAAAAAAATATTACTTAGAAAATAAATACAATAAGATATACTGTATATCTTGTGCTGCTCCAAGAAAATACGACCAAATCATCGCCATGTAAAGGCTGAGGGTTTTACTGTTTACCTCAAAAACAGTATTTAGTCAAGTTCAGCACATTTCTGCTAGTTTTAATTGAATGTCCCACTTTGGCGCCTTGGCATAACCCAGGATGACGTCAGTTGGGTTTATTGTTCTTTCCTGAAAAAAATGAAATCAATAAAATTAAAACACATCAGTTTTTCTCTTTTTTAAGAGATTGTTGTAAACTCAATAAATTTGCCAAGCGACATCAGATGTATTTCAATTTTTGAAACCTTTACAAGCTTTTAAGAAACCTGGAGCGTATGAAAGATTGTACGGGTTTTTTTTCTCTGAGCAAAAAGAGCTCATTTAAGAGAATTTAGAGGTTTTCAAAGTGAGAAAACTTCCTTTGCTAAAAGGTCAAAGGTGTTCATTGACTGGATAAAGTCCAACAGACTTCTACTGTCTTCTTCAATCACAAAAGCATCACAGCAGTTCATGAACTCTCCGTTTGTATTGCTAGGTATCGCAGCAGAAGCGGATGGTTTCTGATTTTAGTCAGAACCACAGTTTCTCGATTTAATCAAGAAGCCGGGAGGGGAAACACACACCCTCCCGGCTCCGCCGAAACCGCCAAACGTTTTCGGTTCCGCTCGTTTTCTCACCTCAGTTGAGAGAAAAAGCATTTCTGACCAGAAAATGTTGCAATATTTGATAATATGTGATAAAATACACATAACTGAACAAAAGCAGCGTGATCTGCTGCTAGTGATCATTATTTATTATTTATTAGACTTGCATGAATTAAATCGAGCACAAAAAGTTCCTTTGGCGGGTAGGAAGTGAAGCACGGCTCATGTGAAACGTATCTGGGCAGAAGGGACAATCTTTACATGAAAGAAAGTCAGCTACTACGGAGCCCCTAAAGGGACATGGAGAAAAAAAAAAAAAAGAAATCCCGACTTACTTTCTCGAGATCCCGAGAAATGAAAAAAAAATGTCGGGATCTCGAGAAAATAAGTCGGGATCTCTTTTTTTTTTTTTTTCATGTCCCCTTAGGGGCTCCGTAAGTTCAAATGAGGAGAACTGCAAAAAGTAACTAATATCTTCTAAAAAATCTTTGGCTCAGCTGCTGCAATTCTCTTCCCAGGCAGTTGAGGTGTCAGCGGTTGACAAAGCATAATGTGGTAGCTAAAGAAGAGTCTTTCATCGGTCAACTAAACGGACTTCATGTTGCAGATGTAAACACTCAGAGAGCCATGCGTCTTGATTTGATTTGAAAACGGCATTTCTCTCCTGTTCTTCCACTGAGCTCAGGTCGTACATAACGGCTCGCGTCGTTTCTTTGACTGCTAAAAACTCAGCTCTCCGTTTAACCCAAAAGGTCCCGACATCTTGAAAGAAACATCACGAACCTTTGTAGAACTGGATTGAGTTTTTGTCGGCCAGCAGCTGTATGACAGAATATTCTTCCTGTCCTGGATGCACTCCCGTTTTTAATTCCTTGTTTATCAGTACTCCAAAGTAATGGCTCCAATTTCCATCACTGTCTGCTCCAAATCCAAACACATTGACCTATGAAAACACACACACACACACATAAAAACTCCACATAGAACTTCAACAAAGATCTCCCGTGTTCTAGGTCTGATTATCCCAATTCTTTGTTGCAGCTCTATCTCTTCTCAAACTTCATAATCTTGTCAATGGTAATAGTCGGATGAACTCACCTGATCGCAAACGTGAAGGGCAGCAACCAGAACCATAAAGCCGGTGGATGGGTACGCCTTCTTCTTGCGCAGCCAGACTTCATGGACATACCTCATGAAGGCTGGACTGATCACCATCACCTGTTAGCAGCAGCCTTCAGATGCAGCCGAGAAGAAAGACCTTCGCCACGTTAATCGTGATACTCACCAAGTCGTTGTTGGCTCGTATTTTGGGTTTTACTGGCGAGTACCACCTGCTGGAAAGAGTATGACATGACAAAAAATGAAACCAACTCTTATTTTTAAGGACTAGAGGAAACAGGAATCTGTACAAGAATCTGATAGTTTAGGTAAGAAAGAATAGAATTTACTTTCTCCTTATTAAAAGTTTATACGAACTCTGAGTTACTGCTACTTTATATTTTGAACAGCCTTATTTTGGATTTTCTAGTTTTTCTATTTCTATAACATTTCATCAAACGTCCAAGTGTTTGATCTACGAGAATCTACTAAGATTTCAAACAATTTCCCATTTCTTTTAAGTTGTGTTTGACACGTACGGCATTTTAACAGCAACTGAAGGTAACAGATACTTGATTGTGCTATAAAATGGCACCAAGTAGCAGAAAAATACATAATACCTTTCCTTCCCATAGCAAAATACACTACATGTCTGAAAAACTATAAATCTTTAAAGTACTAAAAATATTTCTTTCTGATACACATAAAAGACTCCTTTCGAAGACAGGCCTGTCTTAAAAAAAGGGAAAAAACACAACCATCTCTCCTCTATATCTCTCTTTCACCAGCAGACAGGAAATGTGGCTTTTGAAAAGAAAAAGATGTCAGAGTTTTCTCATCACACAGCAAAAGCAATCTCTCAGTGTGGGTGTATACATTTATGATCTTTAGCATTTACGGTCACGTATTGTTGTCTTGCATGATATTTTGAAACTAATTCTGTAACGTACCACTCAGACTGTAAAGAGAAAGTGCTTTAAAATAAGACGCATCGTCGTGAAATCACTTTTTTGCTACTGGATCTCAAAATAATTACTTCTGCTTAAGACTTTCAGAATCTTGCCTTGGAGGCCTTTCATGACCCGAGACCGGATGACGACGTAGCTGAGGGGGTTGAACATCTTGAACAGCTACGCCTCGGTTGTGACAGGAAACCTGCTGTGGTTTTTATTATTTTGCAAGTTGGCCGGATGGTTTCACTGCCCCTCCTGTATGAATGTGTTTGTCGCATGATGGAAATCAAAATACAATTTAACCTGACTTTTGAGGGGCCAAATACAGTCAATCGGGTATATTTGTATGCCACATTTCATAAACATGGCAGTTCAAAGTTCTTTACATCACAAAAACATCAAAACGCACCATATAGTCGATGATTGTGAAAACCACCAACAGATGATATATTTATACTGTATGTCAGGTAACATTGTTAAAATCATCAATGCACATCAAAGCCATTGAGCCATGTTGGTCAATGGCTCAAGAGCAACTATATGCAGTTGGTTTTTAGCTTTGACTTAAAAAGAAACTTTGAAGTTTTCTGGAAGTTTGTTCCAGATTTGAGGTGTATAGAAGCTCAGGGACACATCGACCTGTAACTGTAATTTGTTAGAGAGGTCAGTTAGAGGTTAAACAGGCTCACGGTCGGAGTGTTTTTAATCATTGCATAGGATACCGGGCTGTTAGATCTCCTGGGTTTGCCCCCTTAAATTTATTCTCATCTGTCTTGGTCATGTTTTCTTTTACATTGTTAAAAAAATCTTTCCAAACTTCAGTCACAGAGAGGACTACAAGTTTTGTGAGGAGTTAGCCCAAATACAACTGATAATGATACCCAGCCAGCATACCTAGGTGGGCCCCATATGGGGAAAAGGAGGGCAGACAATATGGGTCCCACATTGGGTTTGTCCGTAGTTTCTAGGGTGGCCCCGCACGGGTTTGCCCATGTAGGGCCACCGCCTACATGAGTCCTACATGGGCGGACAAACCCATGTGGGACCCATATTGTCTGCCCTCCTTTTCCCCATATAGGGCCCACCTAGGTATGCTGGCAGGGACAAATATAACAACATGTCCTGTTGGGGTCAACTCACCCGCTGTAGAATCCCGTTGTGCGGGCCTTGATGAGCCATTCAATATCTTGTATTTTGAAGGGAAACAGCACAAGATGGGTGGCATCGTCTAAATCCACACCACTCTCTGGATACATGACGTGATGAGTCGTTTTAGAGCCGACATCAGCCTCATAACCTCGGATTTGAGCAAAGTTCATTCTAAACAGCACAAAAAGCCAAATTGGTTTGGTTTGGAAATGCTCTTTGTTTTTTGGTTTCCTGTATGATGTAACAAAAAAAACATTTACCTTATGACGGCATCGTTCATGTCTATCAGACGTCCATAGCCTGATCCTTTCAGATTCACAGAATTCCCCACTACGGCACACGTTCCGATTCTGCCTGTGCTCGATTTTCCAAAGGTGGGGTTAGGCGGGAATGTCTCAAAGAGCTTGTTAACCGTCGCTTTATAGTAACGGAAGTCGCGTTGTTCATCCTGTATGCGCTGCCAACCAAACATCAGTTGGTCATTAGGTCAGCATTCGAGTGACCACACAACAGGTCTTTTTTTTGTTATTGAAAGCGTGACAGCTTACCGTCCACCATGCGAAGGCCTCCTCAGAGATGTTGCTGTTTGCAGACAGAAAAGGCTCGACGCGAGGGATGAACGGCAGAATGTCTCTAGAAAAGCAGTTACACAAGCTTTGGTGTACGACCTGCGACCAGTCAGACTTCAAGAGAATTCCTGCGAAGGCCATAGCCAGCAACAAAACGAACAGCTTCGTTGTCAATTTCATCCTGGACGTCAAATTCTGAGGCATTTTGGTCTGCAGAGAATGTGCATTAAGACATGAACTTGGATTGACAAGAGGCACGACTTTGTTGGTTTTGGTCAAGATGAGGACGAGGCAGAGGGGGAATTGTTGAACAAGGTGTTAAAAAAAAGCTTTCGGCTGAGCTGAAAGTTTTTTGAGCACATGGCAGGTGTGGGGGAAGTGAGTACGAGGTGGAAACCAGTTCTGTAAGAATAAAAGTTGATGAGCAAGATGTTAGGATGAACAGCCACAATGCCAAACAAACAAAGGATTAGGGAAATTTAGAAATAGATCATACAATATGCCCACGGGCTGACACAACACATGAGTGAAACAACATACAACATAATGAGACTGAAAAAAAAAAAAAAACTAAATAAACACACAGCCACAATAGGGCCTAATGAATGCAAGAGACTAGAAAAAAAACCCTGAACACAAAAGATCAGGGGTCCACACGATGAAACAGAACCTACAATTCACTGACACAACAGCTGTTAAACATGCTTAATGATATTAATCCATAAAATAAAATTACTCACCATTTTAATCAGTTCAGCTCAGTCAGAGTTTGCCTATGTAAACAGGAAATCTGTTGATATTTCACAAATCAGTGTCGACTTAACCATTCAGAGGACGAGAACTCACTGGAGAGTAAACTTAATCTTGACTGTTGTTTCTTTCCTTGTCTCAAAATAGAGCATGCTGAGCTCAAAGTGTTGGGAGGCGTGGTTTGGCAATGCATCACTACAACTCCATGCTACCGAATGAACAAGGAAGTTGCTTAGCTCATGTAGCAACACAAAGTTTCATACATATGGAGTCAGTTCAGGATTTCCAAATATATCACACATCTGGGGCAATGCAATTTTTTGCACGTTTTAAAAAATGTAAGAGACGGTATATAAGAGGAAGAATTTAGAACAACAGGCTGAGTGAACGTGGAACCAGTGCCTAAACAAAAGCTAACTGCTCGTTCATTTGGATAAACTGAGATTCTAAAATCCCTGGATGGTTTCTAATATTTCCATTTTTATAAAGTCATTAAAAAACACCCAGACACCCTAAACATGGTGGCAGATGACTTGATTGCGTAGAAGCTACAAGATGTAGCCGTGTTACAGTAATTGGGTTCTCTTTGAGTTCCTCTACACCAGCAGCATTTTTTTCCCAGCTCAAAAAAACATTTTAAACTCAGAGAAAATGCAAATAATGAATGACAGGCAGAATCGGACAGGTTTACTTGGTATTAACCATGACGTTAAAGCAATATGTGCTGAGTCATGCTAGATAGGGTTTATTCTTGGCCCACTGGTGACGCAGGACAGGCTGAGGGTACAGTACGAACCAGTTATGTCAGTTTTTAATCGTCTTTGCTGCTTGTTTCCTCTAATCTCACAGAACTGAACACCTGAATTTGCCAGACATGAATTTAACATGAAATATTTTAAATCGGCGCAGCTGGTAGAGCTGTTGCCTTGCAGCAAGAAGGTTCTGGGTTCGATTCCCAGCCCCGGTCTTTCTGCATGGAGTTTGCATGTTCTCCCTGTGCATGCGTGGGTTCTCTCCGGGTACTCCGGCTTCCTCCCACAGTCCAAAAACATGACTGTCAGGTTAATTGGCCTCTCTAAATTGTCCCTAGGTGTGAGTGTGTGTGTGCATGGTTGTTTGTCCTGTCTGTCTCTGTGTTGCCCTGCGACAGACTGGCGACCTGTCCAGGGTGACCCCGCCTCTCGCCCGTAAGAATAGCTGGAGAGAGGCACCAGCAACCCTCCCAACCCCAGTAAGGGACAAGGGTGCAGGAAAATGGATGGATGGATGGGTATTTTAAATCAAATCTGACATTGTGCTTATTTTGACAACAGAATTTAAAAGACATCTCATCTCTTTCCTTGTCACTTTGCCAGTTATTTTACGTGCCGATGCCAGATTGTGTAACTATTTAAAAATACACATATATGGCTTTTCTGGCTATTTGTAACTATTATGTATTTTATTACTATTGGAGCCTTGCAGCAAAATTTGGCTCAGTATGTACATTTTAAATGTACAATTGCATGAAAATAAAGGCTGTTGTTGAGAATTAGATATTTTCTACCTGCTGCTCATTGTAATCTTGTTTCCACCAGGTCTGATAATGTCAGGCGAAAAGGGGAAACCACAGAGAAACCAGTCACTGTTCATCTTCACAATCTCATCTCAATATGTTCATCACAACCCAAAGCCACAAAGAAGAAACTAATGACCTTAGAAAAATGCAATAAGACGCGTCTTCAGAGAACGGCGATGTGGACAGAAAAACCAGTCACACCCCAGCGATCTGTTAATTGATCTAAAACAGTTAGATCAATAGATCAACAGTTAGATTTATATTCATTATTTTTAATTTAACAATTATTTTTATATCAAAGTACCTCAAGGTGGGTGTTTTGCTGTCTGATGCGTTCTGACGTCTGGAGGTGGTCAAGGGATGAATCTATCCTCCCTGCGTATTTTCCCACGGTCCCAACAATAGATGTGTTTCTTTCCTACGGAAACATTTAGAACGCGGTGCCCAAGTTCATTGGCTATCTGTGTTTTTTATCCCTTCAAACTGGTTCAGGAGTCCCTGTCCTCTCCTCTGACCCCCCATGCATTAAACATCAGATTTTAATTGCAAAAATTAGCACACGTTTCATACAACATTCGCATAAAGCAACTTCAATACTAAAACATCTATTACAATCAATATTTTCTGTTTAGTCTGCACAGTGGCGCAGCTGGTAGAGCTGTTGCCTTGGAGGCGTGGTTTGGCAATGCATCACTACAACTCCATGCTACCGAATGAACAAGGAAGTTGCTTAGCTCATGTAGCAACACAAAGTTTCATACATATGGAGTCAGTTCAGGATTTCTAAATATATCACACATCTGGGGCAATGCAATTTTTTGCACGTTTTAAAAAAAGTAAGAGACGGTATGTAAGAGGAAGAATTTAGAACAACAGGCTGAGTGAACGTGGAACCAGTGCCTAAACAAAAGCTAACTGCTCGTTCATTTGGATAAACTGAGATTCTAAAATCCCTGGATGGTTTCTAATATTTCCATTTTTATAAAGTCATTAAAAAACACCCAGACACCCTAAACATGGTGGCAGATGACTTGATTGCGTAGAAGCTACAAGATGTAGCCGTGTTACAGTAATTGGGTTCTCTTTGAGTTCCTCTACACCAGCAGCATTTTTTTCCCAGCTCAAAAAAACATTTTAAACTCAGAGAAAATGCAAATAATGCATGACAGGCAGAATCAGATAGGTTTACTTGGTATTAACCATGACGTTAAAGCAATATGTGCTGAGTCATGCTAGATAGGGTTTATTCTTGGCCCACTGGTGACACAGGACAGGCTGAGGGTACAGTACGAACCAGTTATGTCAGTTTTTAATCGTCTTTGCTGCTTGTTTCCTCTAATCTCACAGAACTGAACACCTGAATTTGCCAGACATGAATTTAACATGAAATATTTTAAATCGGCGCAGCTGGTAGAGCTGTTGGCCTCTCTAAATTCTCCCTAGGTGTGAGTGTGTTTGTCTGTCTGTCTCTGTGTTGCCCTGCGACAGACTGGTGACTTGTCCATGGTGACCCCGCCTCTCACCTGGAACATTAAGACACCAGCACCTCCTGACCCCATTAAGGGACAAGGATGTCAGAAAATGGAAGGATGGATTTTCTATTTAGTTTTTCTACTTCTTTGGTTATAATGAACTAGAATGTTTTTCGGATGAATATATGACCTATACACTCTTAAAAATGTAATCTAATATGAAGAACTACTACAGACTCATTTTAGTCATCACATTAGATTTATATCTGAGAAAAATGTTATATATTGATTTAAACTCTGTTTAAATCAATATATAACATATATAACATTCCCAAGCAGATTGCTCAGAAGAAACTTTCATTTCTGCTAATCTCTGACAATATTGACTTTTTGGAAAGACTGTTTTGCCGTTTATGAACGATCCGTCGAATGCAATTTGACTCAAAACCCTTTTTTTCTCTCTGCTTGGTTGTTATGATGAAACACACTTTATGTCAGGCAAGAAAAGTGACAAAGGGGTTTCCTTCTGAAGAGGCAAGAACCACTAGGACCTGCTAATTTTTGCTCCCACACAAAGGAAGTACATTTTCATACACATTAACTGAAAAGTTTTTTTGTCTCTTATTCTTTCAAGAGAGAAGACTTCAATTCTCTCAGGAGGAGGACTAACTTACCTCATCACAAAGGTGCAGCGCAAGAAGAAAAGTCATGAAACCAGTGGATGGATACGATCCCATCTTTGTCAGCCAAACCTCATGACTGTACTTCATGAAAGCTGGATTGACCACCAGCACCTGTTATCAAGTGGTTGCACAAACAACCTTAACATTTTTGCAAGCCCCAAATTAACAACTTCTCCCAGTACTCACCAGGTTTTTGTTGGCTCTTATTTTGGATTTTACCGGTGCGTAAGATCTGTGAAAAGCAGCAAGATGTGTCACTAGAAACACTGAGCAAAGACAGAAACAAACTAAATGAAAAAGTCGCACTTCAGATCCAGCATGTTTTAGTGTGGGCGCTAACTGACTGCAGACCTGTCACCAAAACAAATTTTTGCAGGGCGATAAATTGCCCTGGAAACTACTGCGATAAACGATAATATTGTTGTTTTGAGATCGTTTTGAAGCAATAAGACAGTAATGGCATGATAATCCAAGAACGCATTCTCAAAGACTCTAATGAACATTTAACACTGGAACTGAAAGATACTTTAAAAATCCAACCCAAAAAATTAACGAAACAACAGGAACAACACATCATAAAACGACTTTCATAAATTTGTCCTTCAAAAAAAAAAGGAAAAAAAAGGGTAATTTGTGGAGACACATGATCCAGATGGAAGACTTTTGTCATCCAGTTTTGAGATTTCAAAAACGATAAATCATGCAAATGGAAATTATTGAGTTGTTTTAATTTATCATGCAATTAATTGATTGATTGTTTTATTGATTATTGCAACAGGCCTTGCTAACGTTATCCCAAACTGCACTTCAAGCTGGTTGCAAATACCTTATTTGGTGTGCATTAATATTACTGTGTTGCTATATCATCTAATCTGATGTGAAGAAATAAAAATAAATCATTCAATCAAGTATATTCATGCTTTGAGTGAGTTTTGCATATTTTGAATATCAAATATAATGCTCTATGTTGCTTCAGTTCTGTGTTAAATCCTCTACAAACTTGTGTAGTCATTATAGGTTGAAATGTGCTAGCTAAAGATAAGGTGAATAACCTTGTTGCATACCGCAGTTAGATAAGGAGTTGTAGCAGAACATGATGCTGCGTGTCAGAATGTTCAACCAGCAGAAACAAAAAGTGAAACATAAAAAAAAAGCACAACTCCTTAAATTGGTTAGCAGCCAAGTGTACAGAGAAGATATGACAGGTATAGTTTGTGTGTTTGGGAATAGCTGGAGGGGTTCGCGATGTCTCAGGGTGTGAGGACAAGAGATAAAAGTATGAATAAAAGTATGACGTGTTTGTGAAGTGATGGTGGTTTGAGTCTCTCAACACTGGCAGAGAAATATGGGGTCACTACTTCAGGACAAGATGGCAGAGACTAAAAATGAGTGTTGAGGAAACAGTCAAACATAACTACAAAGTATTTTAAAACATCAATGATTGTTCTCCAGAAGAAGGAGAGTAAAAAAAAAAATTGGAAAAAAAAAGTGTTTTACTAATAAGAAATTGAAAAGTGGTGCTTGCTTTTGCATTAAGCTTCCCTGATTCAATCATTTTGTTGCCATGGCACCCGCGAGTCTTTTTGGGACACGTCTTTACCAGCTCTAAACATCTGAAGACTTCTTTTCCCCCAATGGTTTTGCAAAATAGCTCAAGCTCAGGCAGAGAGAATGTATTAATATCTCTTTCTAAAACATTGTCATAGATTTTAAATCAAGACTTTAATTATATAAAATGATCAGGGGGTGGTCTAAGCTATTCAGTTGTAGCTCTGGCTGTATTTTTGGTGTCGTTACTGGAACAGCAACTTCTGGATGCTAAGTACCAATGCATGCCGCACAATCACGATCAATTTCTCTAAACTTCACAATGATTTGCTACTTCAGAATTTATTCAGGGTTTTTCTTTTATGTGTCGTCATTATAATACAGTGGAGTGCAAAACCACTCCAACAAATCACTGAACACAACTACAATTTAAAAAAACATTTTAAAAAATTCTTAGTAGGAAACGATTGTCCAGTCAACAATCGTCCATTGTTGATTGGACGGTTCCACTTTTGACTTCAAAACTAGAAATTATTCTGTCATTTGCTCTCTCAAAATATTCGTGGATAGCGGTAGCTATGGTAGCATCACCGCTGGCACTCATGTTTTCAACAAACGCGCTAATGCCAGAATAATTTCCGGCTCTGAAGCAAAATGTGGTTTTGTCCAATCAATGTTTTCCCACTTGGAGTCGCCTTTTCTGTATTGTTAATGTCGTTGTGTTTCCTTAATTTGTAGTTGAACTTGGTTAATGTCGTCGTGTTTTTGAAAATGTTGCGTTTTCCAAGTTGTAGCTGTCTTTAGTGGTTGATGTGGCCACTGTACGATAGAGAGATTGACCTTTTGAGCTATTTCTCACCTTCCATAGAATCCTGTTGTGAAGGCCTTGATGAGCCACTCAATATCTTTTATCTTAAATGGAAACAATACAAGATGAGTGAAGTCATCTAAATCCATGGCGGTCTCTGGGTACATGACACGATGTGTTGTTTTGGTCCCTACGTCGTCTTCGTAGCCTTTGACTGGACCAAAGTTCATTCTGAACAGAAGGGAGACAGTGCGTTTGTAAATGAATGTTTGCTTTCAAGGAAGGAATGAAGGAAGGAAGGATTGATTGATGGGTAAAGAGAGAAAGAGAGAGAGACTTGCCTCATAATGGCTTCATGCGAATCTATTAGACGCCCATAGCCGGAACCTTTTAAGTTCACAGAATTTCCCACAACAGCACAGCTTGTGACTCTGTCCGCCGTGGGTTTTCCAAATATGGGAATAGATGGGAATATGCCAAAAAGCCTCTTCTGCATTAACTTGAAGTAACCAAGGTCACGTTGCTCAAACTGAATGTGCTGTCAAACCCAAAACAACCCAAACACAAATCTGGTTGGACGAGTTTGCTTCTGGGAATAAAAAAATGAAACCACAACGCACCCTCTTTATTAGGAAAGACGTTTAAAATAAAGTCACAACTTACTCTCCACCAGGTGAAACTCTCCATAGACAGGTTGGTCTTTGCAGACAAAAATGGCTCAACGCGACGCATGAACAGCAGATTGTCTTTGCTTAAAGAGGGGGTCGAGGTTTGGGTCGGTGGAGAACCTCTGAAGTTGAACTTGAACATTCCAACTGCAGCCACAATCAGCAGGAAAACCAACAGCTTCTTTTTACAAGACATACTGCATGCGTGATTTTTGCTCGGTCTGGAAAGAGTGTGAGAAAGAAAAACTAAAAAATGTATTTACATTTGACGTAAATCCTATGCCTCTGAAATTTCTCTAGTAAAAGACAAATAGCTGCACTCAATTTTACACACATTGAAACAAATTGAAATTTGTTTCAATTAAAAAAAAAAAGAAGCAAATTGCATATCAATATGTATGGCAAATCAATATAGACCAAATGAATAAACTTACAGGAGTCTGGGAAGTACAGTTGTCAAGTTGATGGATTCCCCCAAAATGAGGAGGCAGGATACGAGTCGAATAAAAAATATCTTTGCAGATTCAAAACTATTCCCAGAACATGGCAGGCAGTAGAGTTCAGTGGGTTAATCCAAGTTAAGAGCAAAGAATGAATGGACAACAAAACAACAAGAAGCAGATGACCAATTAGTCTGCGTAATAGAGCTATCAAAGAGATGAGCAATGAGGAAAGTGTGAAAGATAAAGTCATTGAACACTGTCATAGAAGGGTGACAACAAAAAAAACGCGAGAGGACAGACCGGCAGAACAAGTAAAACGAGCATTAAGAGTAATCTAATTAACACACCGTGAAGACAGGACATATAGCAATCAATAAACAGGAACGTTAGGTAAAAAAAAATGGTACCATGCCAGAAAGCAAAACCTACATTTACTGTACCTCACGTAACAACCGTCCAAAAATAACAACGAATCACAGCAGCCGATTTTTTTATTTTATTTGACCTGTTACGGCCTCACCGCTGCTAAAGCCATGTAGCATAGCTTGTTAAATTGCTCAGCATTCACTCTGAGGCAGTCTGCAAATTCATTTAAACATAAACTAATGACACGTCTCTCTACCTATTTAGAGTGACTCGGCTGGTCTGGAGTTGCTCCAGTTTTACACTCGTTTTGAAAGAACCCACGTCAACCGATGAGCACATTGTATGTGAATGAGTAGTCATGTTCCTAAACAAACAAACACACACACACAAATCCAACAACGGATCAAGTTTAATTGCTCCACATCACATGAGGAATGGTAACTTTATTTCTTACCGAATCGCTTCACAAAGTCTCATTATTGGTACAGGTAGACAATGTTTGATCCACATGCACACATTGTGTCCGACTTGCTAAGTGATCTGCAAACCAATACGCTTTTATAAAATACTCTCTATGTTGACTGAGAGCTGGGTAAAAGGCAGGAAATGTTATTCAATGTCTTTATTGTGCTCCATGACTTGAGGTGGTTGCTAACATACGCCTGCTAGCTAGCCAGATACCTCTTTTGCATTCATCTTGATGGCTGGTAGCGCCACGTAGCTGGATGGCGTTCTTCTTCGGCATTCTTGTCATTGCATATTTGGCTATTAAGCATATCTCAATAATTTCTGACAATAAATAAAGTATGTAAATCTAGCATAATTTACCTGCAGCATAAATATATACACAAAGGAGTTATACCAACTTCCGACTTCATGTAGTGCTGTTCTGATCCTGTTTGAGTCAGTTGCTAAAATCTGTTAATGTGACTTTCCATTCAAGAAAAATCAATCTTGTGAAGTCTTTCAGTTGGCTCCATCTTCACACGAACTTTAAATAATGTCATCTGAATGGTTTCAAGTGATCAAGGCAAGTTTTCTCCCTTTGTACAGCTTCAGCTTTTGTCCATTAGCCAGGTGAAGGATAAGCGTATACTCATGTTGTCCAGGATGCAGTCCAGTTTTTAACTTTTTGTCTTCAAGTGTTTCCCAGTAGTGGCTCCAGTTTCCATCGCTGTCCGCTCCATACCCAAAAACGCGGACCTAGGTAAGCAAAATCAATTAGCCAGCTAGCGATTCGACCAATGCTTTTATAAACCTAGCAGGTGAAATCTGTTGGGTTGATTAAATCTTGTGGTTTGTTTGGGGAGTTGTGAATGCGTAATCGAACTCTGATACGGACCAAAAAACGCGAACTCTGGTCCACCCAAAAACCTAGCTCTGGGTTCGGTTGAAGTAAACTGGTACGGGTCGAATGCATGTGGACCGGAGACATGGGAAACGGATTATAGCGCAAGGAATTCTGGGTAAATACATCCAAAGACAAAAGAGAAATCCTCCAACCGCTAAAATCAAATGCCACTCCATGTTTGTTTACGTTTTGTGAAGAAGGAGGTTGCAGTCACATCTTCTTTCACATCTTCTTCGGCAGTTTTTGTGTAATTTCCTTCAGTAGTTCCTGGTGCAGCGACCCCAGAGGCGAGGAGGAGAGTAGGCTTTTCAACAGGTTCTGATCATTTGACACAATAGAGCATGAAAGCAAATCGCACCATCTTAAGATGTAGCAAATGTTGCGACTTTGGTCCCCAATCGAACTGAATCTACAGGACTATCAGGTTTAAAAACACCCTTAATCAATATCTGCCCCTGTTAGTAGGTATGACAACATGGGTTCTATTATAGAGAATATCACCATGTTAAAGTTTTAGTTCGAAATTTTTCTGCATCTTCACCAACAGATTTACGGTGTTGGTAAATCTGTTCCTTACTGCTTGAGTCCTAGGAGACTTAAAAACAAAACTAATTCTGTTTACAACCAACTTATAAAAAATTATAATCTATTTGTAGAATATGATAAAAACTGTAAGAAATGCTTTGATTAGCTTATATGAGAGGGATTAATTATGAATGTGCATCATAACACTGATCATCACAAAATCTTGTCAAGTGAAAGACTCATATTTACTTACGTCGTCACAAATGTGAAGAGCAAGAACTAAAGCCATAAAGCCAGTGGATGGGTATGATCCTTTCTTCTTCAACCAAATCTCATGGACATACTTCATGAAAGCTGGATTTATCACCTTCACCTGTTAAGAAAAAAATATATTTTTAAACTTGTGGCAAAATATGATTTGTCTCTAAAAAACATATGCCATGTTTAATACTCACCAAATCTTTGTTGGCTTTAATTTTGGATTTTATTTTAACATAAGATCTGGTGAAAAAAAATAAATAAATAAAAAGAAATATTTTAGGAATTTTTTTAGAAAAGCATGCATATGTGGGGTATGTTTGAAAAGTACATAGCAAAAAAATTGACAGCAATATCTTGGTTCACTTAGTCTGTGGTTGACAAAAAAAAGGTGTTAATTTTTCAGTCATATTTTCACCATGTTATTCATCCATTTATAAATGTCAGTCAAATGTAATTCACAAGCCAAATATTTTGCTCATAAATTAAATATTTGATTAGGAAGCTAAATATTTGTGAAGTAAGTGTTTTATATTTCACAGTTGATTTTTTTCGGGAAGCCAAACCCTAAATAAATGCAAAAAGGTTTTGAAATGCTTTTAAACTTAGCTCTGCGCTGCTGTGACTGGACATCCGACGGTGCGACTCCTTTACAGGATGTGACGTGTGTGTGACAAGGTCGAAAATTCCTTATATGTTTCGTTCCGTATGAAGGTGATACGTTTTTGTCTTCTTACTTGGTTCAGCTCCGACACTCATTTTTATAGCCTTTCTTAAGCTTAAGAGAAAAAACGAGGGCTAAAAATTGAAGGTGACACAATATCTCGTTAGTTTTGCAATGCTTGCTGTGGTTTGCGCATGCGCAGTGACCAAGGGGGAGGGGAGGCGGGTCCCTCCTTTTTCTGTGTTATAATGGCGGTTAGCAAACGACTAAAAGAAACATTACCGCCACCAAGTGGTAATCAAGTGTCGGGCTAGATTACAATCTGACGTCAATACATGATGAAATATATTAAGCGGTGGTGGGCCAGCAGGGCCTTCTCTGCTAGAAAATTGAAAATATAAAGTGTAAAATATTTTAATCAAATTTAATTTGAACTAAAGTTCAATTTTTATTCTACAAACGAGTTGCTTATTGGTATTGTTGAGGTTCCACTTTAATTTGTCAAACTTCATATTCACAAATGCACATTTTTATCATCTTCATCCTTTTTTTTAAATCTATGTTTATCCACTATTTCCGAGAGTAAAAACAAAAAAGCTGTAAACACATATGTTGCAGGTATTTAATATTTTTCATATCTGTAATATCTGCTTGCTGCTTTTGTATCAATGCATTCATTGTAGAAGCTTAAACACCACCGACATGCATGCTTCCTCATATTTTTTGTTCTGTTCCTGAGTTTCTCTTTGTATTTGCGAGCAAATACAAAACTTTTATTGTTTTCTCAATAAAAGTTGACGTGCAGTACGGTGGGGCGCATCAGCAAGATGCTTAAAATCATAAACCGGTGGTGAAATCGATGGAACTCACGTTCCCTTAAACCCTGTCGTAAAGGCCTTAATGAGCCACTCAAGGTCTTGTATCTTGAATGGAATCAGCACGAGGTGAGTAGAGTTATTTAAATCCACGGCGCTCTCCGGGTACATGACGTGATGAGTTGTTTTGACACCGACGTCTTCTTCATGGCCTTGTATTGGTGCACCATTCATTCTAAACAGGAAAGAGGGCAAATCTGGCTAAGTTTGTTTTATCTATTTTTTTTTCTTGTAATGTTTTTCTGAAACACGGGAGCATTCACCTTATAATAACCTCTTGGAAATCTATAAGGTGTCCATAAGCTGCTCCTTTCAGGTTGACGGAGTTTCCCACAACTGCACACGTCCTGTATCTTACGGGATTGGCTCTGCTAACTTTTGAAGTGGGTGGGAATGTCTCAAACAGCTTCTGCACTGTTGATTTATAGCAGTTGAGGTCGAGCTTCTCACGCTGTAGTTGCTGACATATATGTCAGATAGGGTTTGTTGTTAGACCAACCCAGCAAAAAAAATTTAAAATAGACAAAAAGGTTTTTACAAGGTGCTACTCTAGTGAAGGTATGACAACTTACCTTCCACCAGTAAAATGTTTCCTCAGAAAGACTCATGTTAGCAGACAAAAACGGTTCGACAGAATGCCTCAAGTGATGACTAAGCAGCGCGTCAACATCAGAAAGCTCAGCCTCCAGCTCACCCCAGGACAGGTCTCTGTGTTTTGAGCTGGGCCGGTTATTGAAATGTGACTTTAGCAGTAGCCCAACGGCAGCCGCACACAGCAGGAAAATTGACGTTTTCCATTTGCTCATCTTGGAAGAGTTGCTCCTGGAGCTTTTCCACCTGGAAGAGGTGAATTGCACAAGTCGGTTAGCATCCCCAAACCAGGAGAGAAGCACGTGCTTTTCTGTACTGAGCTGTAGCTAAAGCACATAACAGAAAAGTCAGCCAGATTTCATGTGGTGAAACTTGTTGAATGAAACATCTTTTCAAGCAAATAACCAGAGATACTTTCTGATGAAGTCAAGAAAATATAATACAATATGAATAGAATAATAATAACAATAGTAATCCCCGTTACAAGAACTGGCCCATTCAAACATTTTCGGTTTAAAAAAAAAAAGTTGGTGTTCTTGTTATTTGAAGCCTTACCTGACGAGGATTCTCCTCAGGTGTGTTGAGATATTGCACATCTCCTCGGCTGACTCCTACACAGTTGACTGCATGCATCATGAGCATGATTTTGTTTCAGAGAGCAGGACTCGTGGTCGGGAGAGGGATGTGGTTAGGTGGCACCTGTCCTTAAAGCTACAGTACGCACTGCAGCTTTAAAGAGAGAGAATAGAAGTAAAACCTTTACAGGGTTGTACAAAAATGATAAAAATCTATTTCTGCCCGTATGTTCTAAAAAAAGATAGAATTGTTGTGTTAACGTGAGACTTTACACTGGAGAAAAAAAGTGTTTGCCCCTTTATGATCAAGATTATTAGCTTGACAATCTTTTGTATCAGCTTATCAAGCTAATTTTAATGTCAGCTAAGCTAAAGATTTCAATTTAAAGCTCCAGGGGTTTTAAATTGATGACTTTCCCCGAGTTTCCCCAACTAGCCCCTGAAAAGCTAATCCTCTTGCTAAAGCACAGAGTACCTTGGATCACGTTTACTTTTTTTTTTTTTCTTTTAGAAAGCTGTGTCCAAGTCTCTAGCAGCACCTTAGTTTTATTGCAATCAAATCTGCCGTCCGGAAAAAAAAGAAAAAAGCAGCTGCGGTGTTTGAGCTTCCTGACCCAGATTCAGGAAGCTGCTCAGAGATTCAATTCAAATCAATTCAATCCCAAAATATTTTATTGATCCATAACAATTCTCTCACTCTGCTCCTGCTGTCCTCTTCTCCTACTCGATAGCTAATTATTTTACTGTTGTAGACAAAAAAAAAATAGATCAAATCATTATTTTATCTGCAGTTACTCACTAATGAAGCAACACAAACCTTTTCCTGAACCAATTAAAACATAAACAATGTAAAGTACAAAGCAACAGAGGTATTGGAAAACCCTGAGCGGCTCAGGGCGAAGCTCAGGGTTGTCTTCCCCCCAAAAGAAAGTGCCGGGCCGAGGCCAAGCCGTGGCCTGCAAGCTGCGTTATGCTTTGTTAAGTTCAACGGCGGCATGTCTGCAAGCTCCGTTATGCCTGCAAGCTGCATTATGTCTGCAAGCTGCATTATGTCTGCAAGCTGCATTATGTCTGCAAGCTGTGTTATGCCTTGATAGGCGCAACTGTATTAGGCCTGCAAGCTGCGTGAAGCTTTGTTAGACAGGTGGTGATTGCCGGGGCCTGCAGACAGTTTCAGGCCTGGATAGAGTCCAACAGTCTATAGGCAGTCCATGTGGGCGATTTCAGGCCTGGGAGAGCAGTGGAGCAGCCGTGACTCGCAAGCTGGTCCGGGCCTTGATGAGCGGCAGAGAAGGCCGTGCTTGCTGGCTGTTCCAGCCTTGTTGGGCTCGGCCGACCCCCTAGACCAGCGTTTCTCAACGGGGGCGGTACCGCCCCCCGGGGGACGTTCAGAGAGCGGCAGGGGGCGCTGGCGGACATTTTTACAAAAGGGGGGCGCTGGGATTCCTTTGGGGGGGTTTGCACGAAGGTAAACTTTACACCTTAAATGCACAACAATACCAGTTTAGACGTGGATCTACTTGCTAAAAACTGTATTGTGTGACATTAAAACATGCTCGGCTTCAGCCGTATCGATGGCAGCTGTTGGAAATGATAATTCAATTATGCTAGTTTTAATTTTAAGCACATGTTTAAATATTTGACAGATCAACATTATGTTGAATAGGACTCAAAATTAAGTTAACGTTTAGTTAGATTTAGCTCAATCAACAGTCTGATCAGCAGAACATTTTTCTTAGACATAATGTGCATGACTTGATAAAATTAGTCTAATTTGTAGTTTCGTTTTAATAGTACTAATTAGTGTCAAAATCATGCTAACTTGGGTGTGTGTTAATGCATTATGATCAAAATAAAGGAGATTAATGTTGTAGTATTAAAACTGTTCAGGTATATGATAAAAGAGTTTTGGAATATAAATGTGCTAATACTAAGATCCAAAAGCAGTGGTGTAATTTAACGGCCCGGGAAAGAGTGCTGAATTATCTTCCTCCAGCAGACTCTGTGTCACTTTAAGTTTGCAGCAAAAGTCTGTTTTACTTGATGTGCCACTTGTTGGGACAACAGGAGGGGGTCTGTGTAGAGATGGCTGTTTCCTGAACCCATATAAGGATTGGGGCCTTTTGTTATGTGATTGAGGGAGAGGACACCTAGAGAGAGATAGGATCTCACACAAAAGTGTGGAATGCTGCTTCTCTCAGGACTCACCAGCCCAGCAACAACAGTCATAAAATCACTTAGAGCAACTTCCCTTTGAAATTTGGAACTTATTCTAATTAGAGAGCAGGGAACCTCCCAGACTGCATAAATTAGAGAAGAGAACACACCTTCCTTTAAAAAGTTTCGGAGCTAAAATAATTAATCAGATCGTTGGGGTGCGGCGGCACCGGCGCTCTCCGGAGACCGTATTGGTCTTTGTATTTGTCCATTTTTCTGTTTCTTTCAGGTGATTGATGTCTGTCTTGTGGTTTTGAGTTTCTGATGATTCTGGTGTGTTATTGGTGTGATTTGATGCATTTGTTTGTCTGAATAAACTCTGGATATGTTTGAAGTAGAACCGTGAATGTTGTGAACTGCCCTTACGCACGGGGGAACCCTCGACCCGGGGAAGACAGGAGACAACGAGCTACAGGTTTTAATCATTATCCTCTCAATACAGCTCTTCTTCTGTTCGGTGTTTGTTAGCTTCTTAGCTCCGCTGCTGCTAATGGTAGCTTAGCATCAGTTCGTTACACCGGGTGATGGCGTAGCTGTGAGATTCACTTGTCAGGTCATTTTATAGAGTTAACATCGGTGCTGAAAGTGAAACTGTATGAAACAGTAGAACCACAGCACCTTTGAATTTTAACAATAAGAATACCGGGATTTTTCCCGTTGTTTTAAAAGGGTTACGTCAGTCTCTTCATCGATGTCCTTCCCGATGCCCCGCACCGCAGGGGGTCCAAAAAAAATAAACTACGCACATTGGGCAAAACTCCGTTTAACAATACCAGTTTAAACTTTGAACTATTTGCAAAGGACTGAGCTCTGAAACATTAAAACATGGATCGAACTGCAACTATATTTATCATAACTCTACCTCTCTCCAGTGTTTCTGTGGTGCAGCTTTGTGCTGCCTTCAGGAGAATGGGACATCAGAGTATCAGCTATAAAATTTCACCCTCATGGAATTTACTGTGCAAACCAGAACTTTCAGTGCAAAAACAAAACTTCCAGATCCTTTTAATGCCACACAAATATGGGACAGAAACATGGATTACATCTTTATATAGACCTGTCTATTGATTTATAGATTAATAGTTTTACTGAATATAAATTACAAAGAACAAAGCTGGTTCTTAATCAAATCCTAGAGAGTCAGACTGAAAGTGTCATGGAGTCACTCAACAGCCGCATGACTTTAATACTGTTATGAAAAATAATATTGAAGAAATAAATATATCAAATCTGATCAAAAACATAAAGAAGTGATCCTTATTGTTATCGTCTGTAAAATATATTTCTTCTTAATACTAGATGTGATGTCAACAAACCAATGGCACTTCAACAATATTATCCTACCAAACATCTTTTATCTGGTCATTTTGTGCAAGATTTAACAACGTCATAAACAAAAATACTTTTTTCCCCTCTGATTGGCTGCTGTCATGCCGACGGATTTTAACTTGAATATTCATTGTGTTTGTCGTAGACGCCTGTAAAAATAATTTCTATTCACATGACTTTTTTGTTCTCTGGGAAAATATTTTTCATGATAAAGACAGAAACAACCATAAAAAATTAAAACATCAACAATAATGATAGTAATATTAATAATCAACTAATATTCAGTGCAGGTATCCTACATCGTCTTTGATGGGGGGCGGTGAGGGACCTGGATAATGGATAGGGGAGCGCTGGCCCAAAAAAGGTTGAGAGACACTGCCCTAGACAGAAAATAAATGTTATGTATGCCAGACTGCTCCACCACCAGCGATTTGTTGGACATGCTTACCCTTTGACCGGCATTGTTGCTTTGAGCGTTCTAAACTAATAGATTACTAAAATGGATGGTGAACAAGCAGCTGCTGAGATAGGTCCCCCCCCCCAAAGGAAGTCTGAACTCCATGAATTAATAGATCTAGCAACTGTTCCCCTTGAATTGTGGATTAAGGGAGCTGAAGGTGGTGATGGTTGAACGACGGATATGACCCTGTCGTGAAGATGGGAAGGCTTCCAAGCTGCGCTGAATTTAGCTGAGGCGTTCCACGCTGAGGTGAAGGACTTAAGAAATAATGTTGATTGGATGTTGGAATGACCCGGGTCGAGGGTGCCACGCGTGTAAGGGTGAAAGCACATACACAACAATCTACTGTTCCACTGCAGACACATCCAGAGTTTGTTCAGACAATCAAATGCATAAAATCACACCAACAGCACACCAGAATCATCAGGAACTCAAGACCACAAGACAACATCAGTTACCTGAAAGAAGCAGAAAAATAGACAAATACAAAGACAAATATGTGCCGCCGCACCCCAGCGATCTGATTAATTGTTTTGGCGCCAAAACTTTTATAGGAAGGTGTGTTCTCTTCTCTAATGTATGCAATTTGGGAGGGTTCCTGCTTCCCCGACTACAAGAAGTTTCAAATTTCAACGGGAAGATGTTCTAACTAAATTGAGGCCTAATCAGTATCTGGCTAAGGTATAAACATGTATTTAAGGTTACACTAGCATTATTGAATTAAAATTCCCAACAGCAGTGACTAGTCGAAGGTAGTGGTCAAATCAAGGTTTCACTCATAGCCTGCACTACATTTCGGCAGCAGGGTGGCCTGAAGTGCCCCGAATCACAACGGAAAGGTGACATCCTTTCCTAGTGACATTACATGTCAATGCTCCTTGATGATTCATAAATTATGCGACAAAGCAGCTGTAGAAGATGATTTTTTTTTTTTTGAGCGAGGTTCAAGGAATTTCTGATACGGGCTGTGTTACGATATTTTAGGACATATTTCCGAGTTTGCGGTGGACTGGAAGGCTGGTACGGCATACATGAAAATTGCAATATTCCAAATCGGTGGTTGTTTTTAGAAACGGGTTCTGCTCTGTGTGAGGGTAAATGCAGGTCAGGGGAAGTTAGACCAGATTTGTTTGCCTTCACATGTCTACCTTGACACATGTTTGCATGTCCATTTGCATGGGTTACCTCGGCAACAGCCACAGGCTTGTGGAAAGTGACCACAGTCTCTCCAGCATCAGGTCAAAAGACCAAAAACATTTTGCGCGGCGATCAGTTTGATTTGGGCATGAATAACTGCATAGTTGCTGAGGGAAATTATTAGCAACGTTAGTCATTAAGATCTAAATTAGCACCACCAGATTATCTGAAAAAGGTAGTCATATAGTTCTCACACTCACTTATTGATTATCAACACTTGTCTGGTAAGGTTTAGCTATTTCAATAACAACTGATGAACCGAGATGGCAACACTTACCTATGCTGGGCGTGATGTAAATGTACTTTTTTTTAAGCTTTATATCATGTTATTATGTTATCCCCTCATCACAAACATGCATTAAAAATCAAGGCGACACTCCAGATATGTTTGTGATGATGGAATAACATTGAAACATGATGTAAAGCTCAAAAATGTCAACTTCGCATAATAGCACCTTTTAGGGTGGGTTAAATATTAGAACTCACCACCAAGCTAAGTAAATAAATAGTAGTTCATCAACAAAAACAGAGCCAAAGCAGTTCATGCTGTCAAACTTAACTATGAAGACAACCTGCAGATGTCAACACCAAGTTCAAATGTAGCAAACAGACAGACAGAGCCAAACCACAGGATTGCATGAACCACACCTTTCTACTTCTTGGAATCATGATCGCTGAAAAAAATGTCTTCCAATAAAATCTAAAGTATGTAACAGAAACCAGACAATGTCATCATTTGTGCTGGCTTTTGGGATCTGAACTTTAGAGGTTCTCAGCCCCAGTGGATGACAGTGAGGTTCCCAGTGAGTGGATGACAAAATGTTTAAACAATGTACTGGGAGAGGGAAAAAAATACCTTTTTGCTACGATAGAAGACTAGAACTTAATATTTGCTACAGAAATCTTTGTTTACAGATACAGAGATTGGACTTTTCCTGTAGTTTATGGCCAGGTTTTGGTGCTGCATCATGGGATCTCAGCTCCATGGGTTTTCTGTTTGGTTCAGGTCTGGAGACTATTGTACGACAGAGTATTGGGGGGGTGAGGAGGCATTGTAGATAGAAAAAGAAAAAGAAAAAGAAAAAGGAATATGGCAAAAAAAAGAAATATAAATTTTCTAAGAACATCAAAAAAATTTCTGAGTTTCAAAAGTTGAAATTTTGCTTGAAAAAACTACTTTTTTTTCTATCTACAACAGCTGTAATATGTCGTCTTAATGTCGCCTGCAGGGCTGTAGGACATTGATTAAAGGTTTTCCATGGCACTACTGACTGTCATTCTGCAGCGGAATAACAGAGAGCTGTTATTCTCTGTTCTTCTCTTCCTGAGGGCAGAGAGAAAAGGGGAAGACATGCAGTAGATGAACTGAATCAAACCTTTGGTAATGTGGTTGAGCCATATTCCACTTTGTGGAGGAAGTTTGCAGCTTTTTGTGCTTGCGGTTGATTTTATTTGCAGTGTTTTCTCCTGTGCTTCCGTTTCCTGTGTTTGCAGCAGTTTGTCTTTACATTTGTCTTGCAGTTGGTTGGAAAATTTTATTGGAAAATAACGCAGTCGTTTATCTTGGCTTATCTTGGATTCAAAACTTCAGTTTTGGCTCATGTTAGGATAGAAACAAATGAAGTGGCATCTCCCCCATATTCAGAAAATATCACTTGTTGAGTTTTAATTCTTTCCTCAATTTTTCTATTGCTAAACAATATTTAAGTGTATGACTGGTCTTGCCCCTGAGGTGATTTGTTAGTTAATTCAAAGATATAATAAGTAAGGTGTGAGAACAGGACCTGTGGTAAGAGCGAACTGTAGAGTCACAACTTTGGGACAGTCACACTGAAAGAAGAGAACAGATGATCCAACCTAAAAAAAAAAGTAGGCTTTTCTCCATAAAATTGAAGCACTGATTTAAAAAACAAAAACAAAAACAAACACAACGTTGTGAACAAGGAACAAGGAAGAACAATTCCTCTTTGGCCTGAAGCCAGGTGTACGCTGCATCTGTTGTGTATATGTGACAATGTTTAGTTGTATCGCCTCCATGGAGACATGAATAAACTAAATAAATGAGTGGGTCATTACAGTAATCAGTTGTGATCATTAGCACTGTACTATTTGAATAACAGCTGTGTTGGAGTCTAGTACACAAAAAGTGAAAAGTGCAGGATTTTTAGTCATATCAGAAAATCAGCGGGAGTCTAGTTCAGCTGGTGATCATTTATGCTATTGTTATATTATCAGAAATATCACTGCATCATATGACTGTCAATACAGTCATATTCAATAAATTGGAATGTGTTCTGATGAGGCTCATTTCTCAGATTAAAAGTATCTTTAAAAAAATTACCATCTTGGTGTAATACCGTCGGGTATTAAACATGTTTTTAAACCACTTCCGTATGAAAAATGTTTGTTTTTTCATCTATGGTATTATTTTCATTTTCAAAGTCATATTTTCGTAAGCGTTAGGCGGGAAAATGATCATAACTAACAGAAATAAAGGCTTTCAAACATCCATGTGTGTGTAATTCATCTATGTTAGCGCTTCACTTGATAAAACTACTGAAGCAAATGGACTTTTCGGAAATATTCAAATGTAATGGCTGGCTCTGTACAGTCAACTGTTTTCACAGGGACGTAAGAGTCTTGCATCTCACGCCATCTTCTGGTCAACCAGTGGAACTTCACAAAAAATACATTCAAACAGACGAGGCTGCCAGCCAGAAATGGCATGTGACTTGCTAATCTAGAATGAAGCTGTTGTTAGTTAAAATTATATTTAGCAACAGTAATTATTTATCTAAACATTACTGTGAACCAACAGTTGTAAATGTTTCTGTTATAAAGTCACTATTTTAGCAAATGTTATCTGATGGACTACCTTTATTGGCTGCACTTTACAAAAGGTTCTTGTTCCGTTTGTTTGCAGTTTTTTCCTGCTGATCAACTTCCTTGTTACCACACCCACACATTGTGTTCGCTGCACTAATACGCCCAAACGTCTGGTCATGAGACACAACTTTCAAAGCGCTGGTATCAGGACGGGAAAGCAGCTAAACCTGAAAATACGACGGCCGTCAGTCTGAACGACTTTTCTCCACGATTATGAGAGTTTCTCACATCTTCTAAATTTATTTTGTTTTCCTTTTTCAGTGTATAAATCACACTCATCACATTCTGACAGGCGCTTCTCAGGCTTCTGAAAAGACATGGAAGTAGTGTGCTGCAATGTAAACAATTTTGTAACAGCTTGTCATATTTTATCACACATATACATTTTAAAAAACGACAGATTGTCAGATTAACTGTAAATTTTGAAAATAAGAAACTTTAAGGAGGTATTAAACATAACTTTTTTTTTTAGATTTTTTTTTTGTTAGATTAAGTTAAACTGACTTTTCAATAATATTCTAATTTGCTGAATTAGAATATTATATAATATTATATATATCATATATATAATATTATATAATATAATAGCCTGAATTAGGCTCCATCATGTGACAAAGGGCAGTACTTTTCCGAACCTAATGGTGTGTGAAGAAGTAATTTCATACCTGTCAAACTACTTCTGCAACAATGCAGGCAACGATTAACTCCATCATTGACTGTCAACATGCTGCAAGTAAACAAGTCAAAATGTTCAGGTCTAGCGTGTATTCAAGATTCCACTACCCACAAATGAAGAAAACATGGAACAGAGAAGGTTGGCCACTTCTCAGGAGAGGTCAGCCTGCCAAAAGTAATCCAAGAGCACATTAAGAGAATAATTCTGGAGATTACAGAAAAACCCAGGAGTTTTGAGATTAGTTAAGATCAGAATTCATGATTCAGAAAAATTCAGTATAATATAGATAATCTGTGAAAAAATGTAGCTCCTCTGCCTTCTCCCAGTGCTCCCAGTACTAACTGTACCGCTCAGTCAGTAACAGCCAATCAGAGGCAGGAGGAGGGTTTTAGCGCCGTCAATCACTCTCATGCTTTCCTGCTTCCTCTTTGCTAAGCTGCAATTGGCTCACTGCAACAAACACTAAGGCTAGTTAGCCACAAAGGCTAAATACTAAAGCTAGTTACGGTTATTCTTTGACTGCAAGAAGTTTTTCCGCCATTAACACATTGAGCAGCATTCAGGCGGATGTCTGACAGCGCTAAGACCCGCCTCCTCGCTCTAATTGGTTGTTTTTGACCGGGGGAGATGCATTTCAGAAGTTGAATTAGGCAGTGCTGGAGGAGCTCAGTGTTTTTCCTCCCCACAGATGTGAAGAAACACATTTGTGAAAATTACATACTGCAGCCTTAAGAACTCTTGGATCATGCAGGTGGATAATACTCCAAAGCACACAAGTGGTGTACCAGTTTATTAAACGTTGTAAACCAGTTAGCAGCATCACCATTTAGTCTTAAAGAGGACATATCATGCAAAACCCTTTTTTTCAGCCCTTAAATACGTTTTATTTTGTACTTTGTTTAGGAGCGCAAAAAGCTTTAATTCACTCTCTCCTGGTGCTGCGTGGATATCTTTAAATACTTTTTGGGTTCTATTTTTCAGTCTGATCATTTGAGGTTGCAAGTAAACAAGTCAAAATGTTCATGTCTAGCGTGTATTAACAGGATTATTTACATCGTCCTATTGTATCGTGTTGTGGTAGCATTCAAATTTTAATAGGTAATTTGACATGCATGGACACTGCAGTTAAACTACACTCCTTATTGTAGGTAGTTGATATTAAATACAGTAAAGACACCATAGCAATAAATTCACTGAATGCATGGATCTGCAGGTTGTGCGTCTTCAGTCTCCTGCAATGGGCCTGACTCTAGCTCCAACATGTAAGGTTGGACGGACAAGTCTTCTGTTGTTGACATCTTTAATAATCTCGGAAATTAAAAAGTTTCTCTGCCAGCAGATAATTGTTTCACTGCTAATGTACTACAAAAATGGCCGAAGAAGAACAAACGGAATTCTTTGTGACCTGGAGGGTCAAAAGGACTGCAGCAATACGAGTTGCTCTAAAACGCGCCTCAGAGGTAAACGAGGGGTTCTGTGGAGATAAAATAACCAGGACGTCAGACCAAAGCATCGCAGTTCAGCTTCATACAGAAGCGAATGGCTTACATGTGAAAAGGAAGGATTTAAAAGCGTGATATGTCCACTTTGAGCTTAACATTGAAAAACCCTGGAAATAAAAAAAATAGGTATAAATATCCTACTCAGTTTAAATACTTTACATTCCATTTGCCACGATGACATCATAAATAATAAATAAAAAGTTTAAAGAGACAGAAGACATATCCATTCCAGTTAAAAATAAGAATAAATTCTGCATTTGTACAAGTACAAATGTTATTTAGAACAAGCATTTGTAGCCGCAGGCTAGCTGATATGAAAAATAATAATAATAATAAAAAAAAGTTACCTTTGAAAGGTAGCACAAGCCTGGCATGCAAATTAAGCTGATAAAGTTGCGTGTTTACATCTTTGCCACTTTCAAAGCAGTTGTAAAATGTTTGTATTCTATTTTACTTTAAAGCTGAGACCTTAAAGTGTGAGGTTTAAGGTCTGGTTTATTCACCGTTACTTTTTGGGAGATGACTAAAATAAAATAAAACAAACTAAGCTTCACATTTCTGGAAATAATCACTTTCCTTGATAAAAGTAGATTGTTTTTTCATTGGCCAACTTGTCTATCGCTGCATACTCCAGCTTTCCAGGGTGAGGTCCAGTTTTAAACTTTTTGCTTTTCATTGGTTGCCAGTAATGGCTCCAGCTTCCGTTGCTGTCAGCTCCAAAGCCAAACACATGAACCTGGGAAAGAAAGAAACAAAGAATATTTTATTCATATATAGTAGAATGACCCACGAGGCCACTGCCAGCCACAAGTAAGACTCGAAAATGTAGATACCTTGCCAAGAAAAAGTAGGACAAAAAAATCACTCCCAAGTGACTAAACCACCAAAAATGTGATTTGAATATAAAATACATTGTCTCTGAGTGAAAGAAATTTGAAAACATGTACTACAGCTACAATTGTTATTTTGATTGTTTTTCGTAATTGTAATTTTCTAATATAATCTGAAAAAAAAGAACTGATTTGAGATGTTTGGAAGAAAATACATGAAAAAAAAAATCCAATAAACTTTACAATTTTGCCAAGTTAAGCAAACGAAAAACGTACCTCATCACAAATGTGAAGCGCGGCTATCAAGATCATAAAGCCGGTGGACGGGTACTTTCCTTTCTTCCCCAGCCACTTCTGATGAATGTACTTCATAAAAGCCGGGTTGACCACCATCACCTAAGATAGAAGTTATTCAACTTACAAAAATATGACAACTAATAAGAAAATACTAAAAAAAAAAAAAACAACAAATAAAAAAAACATACTCACCAAATTTTTGTTAGCTCTGTGTTTTACTGGCCTATATGATGTGGAAAAACAGCATTATTTAGTTTAAGTACTTCAATTAACTCATTTCAAAACTAAACTCAAAGACACTTTAGCATTCAATTCCTAAAATAGAAACACTTCATTTTAAATTGGGGACTCTGCTAAAGCAGAATTAAAATTTTACATCACAAAATATATTATTTGACAATACAGACTGTATAAACAAAATGACATTCTGTCTTTCTTTCTAAAAAACTATGTGTTTGCATTTGGATCATTTTGGGTTATTTTTGGTTTTTGTCACTCCTGGTGTTCCAAACTGAATTCAGTTCTTTATGTTGGAATTCTTAGTTCCCTCTTTTGTTCTGTTTATTTAATTTATTTAATCTTTACTTAAATATAAATTATTTCTTTATTATTATTATTTCTTTATTTCTACGTGGTGGTATTTGGTTTTGTGAAATCTGTCTGTGTCCTATTGGCCCATCTATGTTCTTTTTTGTGTTGTGCAATGTTAGTAGCCAAGCCAGTTTGCCACTCCTTCTGAACATCACTCTTTTATCTTGCTCTTTTGTTTTCTTCAGTTTTGTTTTTGTACGTCAACTCATAAATATTCACCTTTAATGGAAAACATTCCAACACCCTCTCTTCAATATCAACCAAAGAATGGTGTCACATTGCATTGTACACAATTCAGCAAAAAATGTTGCTTACGTTTCGAGATTTAGATTGCATAAGTAGCAGGGTGAGAATATCTGCCTTGCCAAACAAAACATTCATCCAACAAGAAAAGTTTGCGTAAGCAAAGTCAGAAAACAACAAGAGATGTTTTATGAATGAACAATTTCAGATGAGCTAAAGTTTTCCCTATGAGTCTCACAAAAAGCACAGTTCACAGTCATATCACCTTTTATTCTCTGAAGTAGTGGTTAGTTGGGTAGAACTTAAGTATTTTAAAGAAAACTTCCTGTCGCCGTTAAATTAAATATTAATTCATAAAAATACATATAATAGTAACTATAAGCTTAAGTCCCTGAAAAACTGTGTTACGGCCCTGTTCAGCCTCCCTGCCTCGCGACCGCACGCGCTGCCTGCGTCGTCATGGCAACTTGGCGACGCAGACGTCCTGCAGCCCAGCAGAATGGAGTCAGCGAGCCACTCATCTTTCTCCAGGTGATGTTTAAACACACAGTCAGTACTGATAAGTTTCCAGTGAATTAAATATGTACTGAAGGCGGCGGACGACGTCGCGGTTTAAATACGCCTGTTATTAGCGAGTCGTCAAGGACTCGCGTGCCATTTTTAAGAACATTAGCCCATTTTCCTGGTTGGTTGTGCTAACAGCAAACAAGAACAGAATGGTTAATTTAGAAAAGTTAAAGCTGTGTCAGGGTTTAAGATTCGCCAGAGACTCTTCAACATTAAAGCAAGGCAGTTAAACTATGTTACTCATTTTTTATGGTCAGACTGGGAATATAAAAAAGCTGTAATCACATTAAAATGTCAACATAAATCTGTTTGGTATACTTAGCAGTTACATAACTGACAAACTGCTTGTTTTATTTCCTTACAGGCTTTTGTTAGAGTACGATTTGAATACATTCTTAACGCTTGCAAATTACACAACTCTTAAAGGGATTTAATTTAAAAAAATGACAATACAATGACAACAGTTTGAGATATGAAAAGGAATTAGAGAAGTGAAGACGAAAGGATTTTTTGAGAAACCAACAGGGTCACAGGTAAAGGATGCCATTAAAAGAACACAGAATGTAAAAAAAAGGCGAAGATAAAGAAAAATGTCTATGTGTTTTATATAAAGATGTAAGTATATGAAGATGTAGAGATAATGCAGTTCAACTAAAAAAAAACGTTCCCCAAAACACTTTAAGGGAACAAAAAAAAACAACTTTCCCACAGCGTGTGGTACGACGTCTTATCTAGTCTAAATCTATGGATACAGCATATTGCACATGTTCTGCGTCATCAAGACAAATGTATTCACGTCGTAAAATGTATATAGCTGTTTGAAGAAGGTCACTTCTTAAGATAGCGAATTCAATGAACTTGACAAGTAAGACGGACAGAGTCAAATGATTGAAAATGAATGTAGAGGGATGTTTCTAAATGAATGTTTCAAACTAAAACGACTTCCTTTAAACCTTCCTGAATATAAAAATTTGGAAAACTGAGCATCTTCTGACATGTTTGGTTTGAGACAATAAAATGTTTTCTTAAAACATTTTTTTTTTAAATGTACTACAGTGGCAGTTTTTGATATGGGTTACATGGGCACCATCAGTACGGGTTTGGGCTCCCAAGAACTAGAAAATAATATATATGTCAGTTTGCTACTACCTGTAAGTGTGTAGTGGAGTAAGTTTCCCTTATTTGCTGTTGAGTACGTGGCAACGGCCCTGCCTGCTTTCTGCTGCTACAACAAAAGTAAACTGATAATTGCTTGCATTTTAATTGGTTGGAATGCTGCATTAATCCATGCATTGCTGGATTTACAGGTAAAGTCACAACCAATCATTTTATATTAAATTAAATTATTCTAATGGTTGGGAAAATAAAGAAAGTAAAAAGGTATGCTGCTTTCTGTTTTCCTATTGAAGAGAAGACTACTAAATATGCATATTTTATTTCACCGGAAAAATTTAAGTGGCACTACTTCATTTTTATTAGGCTGTATTTAAATGCAGCCTAGACTATGTAAATACATGGAGCACTGAAACATATCAGGATTAAACATGAAATATGACTCACTTTCCAGAGGTTCCTGTTGGGAAGGACCTGAGGAGCCACTCAAGGTCTCTTATCTTGAAAATCAACATTACAAGATGAGTAGAGTTATCTAAAGTCGAGCCACTCTCTGGATACATGACACGATGAGTTGTTCTTGCCCCCACATCTCCCTCAAAGCCTTTGGTTGGACCGTGGTTGATTCTAAAACAGAAGGACAGATTTTGGGTAGTTTTTTACATTTTTAAATGCTAAAAAAAATACATTTTTCTTTAACTGAGTATTTACCTTATAACAAAATCTTGGAAATCTATCAAGGATCCGTAATGCGACCCTTTCAAGTTCACCGAATTTCCAACAACTGCACAAGTCCTGCATCCTTCAGTTTTGGGTTTTTCAAGAACAGGAATGGGTGAAATTATCTTGAACAGTTTGTCAAGAGTTGCTTTAAAGTAGCTGAAGTTGTGTCTGTTGCTCTGTAAGTGCTGTCAGATTGAACAAACGCAGCAGGTTGTTAGACCAGTTTTTTTTTCTCCCACAGATAAAGACAACATAGAGAAATGTAAAAATATTCCACGGAGGTCCAAAAGGAAGGCATACCCGCCACCAGTCATATTCATCTTCAGAGAGGTTGGTCTTTGCCGACAGAAACGGCTCAATGGAGCGGTTCAGATGTTGATTAAGGAACGTGTCTTCTTCTGAGTAACATTTCTCACACTGACATGAGCTTCGCATTTGAAGCTCCAACCAGCCTGTATGACTTGCCGTCAAAAACACTCCAACTGTTGTGACAGCCAGCAGGGCAATCAGCATTTTAAACTGAAACCACATCCTGAGTAATGAAAAAAAACCCACATCAGAATGAGGTGAGAAACAAGTGAATTTTAAAGATAGTTTGAGAGAGGACAAAGGACTACAAACTCTGAAAATAAATCTATTTTTCTAACACATTTTTACAAAGTAATACATTTTACTTGAAAGATGTTTATAATTTCTTTTGACTTACCTGATGTGAGGGTAAATCCTTTCAGGTGCTGTTGTTTGGGAAAGCTTTAGAATAATGACAAAGACTGACAAACTATTGGACTTTGGAACAGGTTTGGATCATTTAGTAGTGGTGAGCATTCAGAGAGCAGGTTTGGCGTCATCTCACAGGGGAGAGGTGTGGCTGCTTGTGGCAAGAGGGACAGACTTTGGACATATTTGACATTCAAATATGTTTGCGCAACGTTTTTGACAAATCAAAAGACTGTGCAAACTCGAATTCCTAAAAATATGTTGAAAGAATTACAGTCATCTTTGTTCAAGACTTTTGGTTGAATCAAACTATTTCTGATAGGAAGTATAACATATATTCCAAAAAAGGTAATAAAACTAAATATTTTAAGGAAGTTAATTGAATGCCGTTTTCCATCCACACACTCTGTACCTCTTTTGTACACGTTTCCTCTTTTCTGGCAATGTTATAGAGAAGCAGTGTACTATATGGCATACTGTATCATCCATCCATCCATTTTCTTCCACTTATCCGGGATCATCTGGGGTCAGGACGTGGGGGTAGCAACTTAAGAAGGGAGGCCCAGACTTCCTTCTCCCCAGCCACTTGTTCTAGCTCCTCTGGGGGAACCCCAAGGAGTTCCCAGGCCAGCTGAGAAACATAGTCCCTCCAGCGTGTCCTGGGTCTTCCTCTAGGTCTCCTCCTGGTCGGACATGCCCGGAACACCTCACCAGGGAGACGTCCAGGAGGCATCCTGACCAGATGCCCGAGCCACCTCAACTGGCTCCTCTCGACGTGAAGGAGCAGCGGCTCTACTCTGAGTCCCTTTCGGATGACGGAGCTTCTCACCCTGTCTCTAAGGGAGAGCCCAGCCACCCTGAGGAGAAAACCCATTTCGGCCACTTGTATATGGGACCTCGTTCTTTCGGTCATGACTCAAAGCTCCTGACCATAGATAAGGGTAGGAATATAGATCGACGGGTAAATCGAGAGCTTCGCTTTTTGGCTCAGCTCTCTCTTCACCATGAAGGCCCAGTAGAGCGCCCCTTTAACTGCAGACGCTGCACCAATTCGCCTGTCGATCTCCCTCTCCCTTCTTCCCTCATTCGTGAACAAGATCCCGAGATACTTAAACTCCTCCACCTGGGGCAGGACACCGCCCCTCAGCCCCCAAACCAGAGAAGGCATTCTACCCTTTTCTGGCTCAAGACCATGACCTTGGATTTGGAGGCACTGATCCTCATCCTGGCCACGTCACACTCGGCTGCGAACTGATCCAGCGAGAGTTGCAGGATTCAGGAAGAGCATACTGAATTATTGGTAGTTTTCATTTCTCTTGCAACCAAAAGTCTTCTCTGTTAATCTATTTCCTCCTACTAGAAAAACAACAAAAAAACCTATAAATTCTAAAATGGATCAATTTGAAAAAAGTAAGAAAATATTTTCTATTTACTGTTCACAAAAAACCAGAAACACAGTCATTCAGTGACTGAATGACCTCTTCTGCATGCCAACAAATGCTACAGAAGCCTAATAATCACCCAATTATTCAAACCAAGTGTGTGGCAGAGGGAAGACACCTGAAAGGCTTTCTTTAATGAACAACTAGCTAGCTTGAGGAACAAACCAATGGTGGTTCTGAGTGCATCATCGTCCTTTGTTCCAACATCAATTTGAATGATGGATTGAGAAAAACAATTTTTTTTGTGTTTTTGTTTTTCAGCGTGTTACACATTTCCTGTTCCTTGTTTTGCCATTGCTATTAAAAATGGTTGGAGCCGTATCTTTGCCTGAGACCACAAAAGTTTCTTATATTAATTGCTTGCAATTTTTTCTATTTTTTGAGGATCAGAAAGCTGTGATGTGAATTGAGCCCGGCTTTTAGTATTAGAATCCTAATTGCACAGATTGCCTTAGTATATATATCCTCTCTAAATTGTCCCTAGGTGTGAGTGTGCATGGTTGTTTGTCCTGTCTGTCTCTGTGTTGCCCTGCGACAGACTGGCGACCTGTCCAGGGCGTACCCCGCCTCTCGCCCGAAACGATAGCTGGAGATAGGCACCAGCAACCCTCCCGACCCCAGTAAGGGACAAGGGTGTAGGAAAATGGATGGATGGATGGACATGTATATATACAGTTGTCTGTGTGTAGTTTCGTCTCAATATCGTTCCAATTGTTCTGTAAAAGAATCAGGTCAGTTTACAAATATTGAAACAGACAATGGCCAACATCCCAAGCGACATTCCTACAGTAAAGATTTCTCAGGAAAAAGTGGAAAAATTCCAAGTTTATTTCCTCTGACTAGAAATTCATTAACTTGAGACTCGGAATTTTCAATGACACAAGTAAAGAAAGGCTGCCATCTAGTGGCCATCACTGAATAAATTTTGTCTTATAATTAACTCACCTGAGGAATCACTTTCTGATTGACAAGATGTCCAAGGTAACACAGTTACTTGTTCAGAATACTTGTATTTCTTTTACATATGAAAAACAAACTTTTACTCAAAAGAAACATTAAAACATTAAAAAAAATAATGAACCACAGGCTCAATATAGAAAAAGATAGAGTGGCTGGTAAGCACCTGCTTAAGGAATATCTTTACTCCTGCTAAAGCTTGAACGTTGTGCTTGTCTGCCTTCTCGCCCGGTTAAAATAAATCCCAACTTGTCACTCCTGCTCTTCAGCTGTCAGATAATTAAGTAATGTCCAAGGGTAACATTTCACAACTCAGTGAAAGGTTTTGATAAAAAATATAGTGAGGGAGCTAGATCAGTTTGCTAGCTTGACTTTGACATCCTTAACATGTAGATGTGCTGCAAAATTTGGTGCCCCCTCGGGTGAGTTAATAAGACATAAGGCGATCCAAACACCAATTCTTGTCTGGTCATCAGTAGAGCAGGTGTTTCAATTTGCTAACTAACCTTTAATGTGTTCAGACGAATAACAAAAAAGAAGAATTGCAAAAATAAATATCAAGCCTGAAACAATTCTGTAATGGACTGAATGTTCTTTTCTTTGTGTGGGAAATGTTTGCACAATTTTACTGTTGCACAATTTACAATCTTACACTATTTTACAAAACATGTAAAAAAGTGTAAATTTGCAGAGCCATGAACAAAAGATAATGGATCCATTGTCAGACAGCACCTTTTAATAACTTACAAGCCAGTCAAACTATATTTTATTTCCACAATTTGCTTTATGATTTTCAGATATCTCTGAAAGTATAGACCTACTTCACATAAGAAAAATAAATAAATACAGTATATTTCAGAAAAAAAAATCTAAAGTCTCGCATGATGACTACAGACATCTACTGAGTAAAAGACTACATGAAAGTGCTTTCTCAGTAAAGTGATAGTTTCAGATTACTGATTAGTCAGCGATCTGCAGTTTGACCCATTAGGTATTTGGAACTTGTTTGTCCCATTTAGAGTTGTGTAGTGAGTATGAAATGTAGTCAACAGGACAAGCAATTATACATTCTCACAAATTAAACTGATCAGTTAACCCAACAACCTGCATATGTATTTGTGTTTTTAGAAGAGATTGAATTATTAAAGAAAAAAACAAAAAAACAATGCACCTGTTGAACATGCAAACTCAACATATTGTATTCCTTTAGCACCAAAACCTGCTGCAGGCACACAAGGCAGACAGGTTTCCATTCACCTCAGTGAACAAATAAAAAGCCATCCATTTTTCTTGAAAAATCCGACACTCTGTCTACTTTCTATTTTTTGAAAAAGACATTTCGTTGATGAGGTTGCCAGGGCCAAAATAAAAAGCTGGTAAAGCGGTAGAACCGAAGCCGCTTATAGAATCTGAAGCCTAGTGCTGCCATCTGCTGTTAGTTCCAATGCAGTGTTACATCATGTTGTCTGCTCTGACAGCGCCCCTTCTGGACAATATAGGAGTTGCAGATTTTCAATGAAATTAAGTACATGGTTTTTTTCAATAATCATTGTTGAATAATGATAATGCATTTAGCCTCCGGGCTGGACTAAATCCTTCGGTGGGCCAGTTCCGGCCTGCGGGCCGTAGGTTTGACACCCCTGGTTTAGATAATTGCCACTTTCATAGCAGTTGTAAAATGTTTGTTTTCTGTTTTCCTTTAAAGCTGAATCTTAGACCTTAAAGTGTGAGGTTTAAGGTGTGGTTTATTCACTGTTTAATTTTTTTTTTTCTAACTTTTTGGGAGATGACAAATAAAAAAAAACTGAGCTTCACATTTCTGGAAATAATCACTTTCCTTGATAAAAGTAGATTGTTTTTTCATTGGCCAACTTGTTTATTGCTGCATACTCCTGTTTTCCGGGATGATGTCCGGTTTTAAACTTTTTGCTTTTTATTGATTGCCAGTAATGGCTCCAGCTTCCTTTGCTGTCAGCTCCAAAGCCAAACACATGAACCTGGAAAAAAGAAACAAAGAATATTTTATTCATACATAGTAGAATGACCCACGAGGCCACTAGGGAAGGAAAATCACTTCCAAGTGACAAAGCCCACAAAATGTGATTCTAATAAAAAATACATTGTCTATTGGGTGAAAGAAATTTGAAAACATGTACTAGAATTCTTACTTTTTATTTTTTAACGTAATTGTAATTTTCTAATATAATCTGAAAAAAAATTATTTGAGAAGTTTGGAAGAAAATATCTTGAAAAACGTCCAATAAACTTTACAATTCTACCAAGTTAAACAAGCCAAAAACGTACCTCATCACAAATGTGAAGTGCAAAAATCAATGTCATAAAGCCGGTGGACGGGTACTTTCCTTTCTTCCCCAGCCACTTCTGATGAACGTACCTCATAAAAGCCGGGTTGAGCACCATCACCTAAGATAGAAGTTATTCAACTTACGACATTTTCTTATGAATTGTGACAATAAGAAAATACTCATGAACAAAAAGAAACATACTCACCAAATTTTTGTTAGCTCTGGGTTTTACTGACCTATAAGATATGGAAAAACAACATTATTTAGTTTAAGAGCTTCAATTAACTCATTTCAAAGCAGAACTCTAGGACACTTTACCATTCCAGTCCTAAAATAGAAACACTTCATCTTAAATTGGGGACTCTGCTAAAGCGGAATTCAAATTTTACATCACAAAATATATTATTTGACAATACAGACTCTATAAACAAAATGTCATTCTGTCTTTCTTTCTAAAAACTAACTATATATTGCATTGGAGACTTTTTGGTAAGGACTAAACAAGCTTCTGACATATTAAATTAAAAATTATTAAATTAAAAAATATTATATTAAAAAATAGCACAAAGTCCTGTCACAGCCGATTTATTTATGTATTTAATTATTGAATATATTTAATTATTTGGTGGTAAATGTAATTATTTAATTATTTGTGAACCATTTTATAAAACATTGAATTCATTAATGGAGGATTTACAGGGATATTTCATGGCATATTTATTTAATGTTGTCACTCCTCACCTTCCATAAGAGGGAGATTAGTTTCAACTTCTAGATGAGGTTCTATGAGCAATGGTTCTCTCACCTGTTAAGCCAGTTTTAGATCTTTCTGCTTTGTTTCTCACTATGTCTTTGCATTTGGGTTATTTCTGTTTTTTGTCACTCCTGGTGTTCCATACCGAATTCAGTTCTTTATGTTGGAATTCTTAGTTCCCTCTTTTGTTCTGTTTATTTAATTTATTTAATCTTTACTTAAATATAAATTATTTCTTTATTATTATTATTTCTTTATTTCTACGTGGTGGTATTTGGTTTTGTGAAATCTGTCTGTGTCCTATTGGCCCATCTATGTTCTTTTTTGTGTTGTGCAATGTTAGTAGCCAAGCCAGTTTGCCACTCCTTCTGAACATCACTCTTTTATCTTGCTCTTTTGTTTTCTTCAGTTTTGTTTTTGTACGTCAACTCATAAATATTCACCTTTAATGGAAAACATTCCAACACCCTCTCTTCAATATCAACCACAGAATGGTGTCACATTGTATTGTATACTATTCAGCAAAAAATGTTGCTTACGTTTCGAGATTTAGATTGCATAAGTAGCAGGGTGAGAATATCTGCCTTGCCAAACAAAACATTCATCCAACAAGAAAAGTTAGCGTAAGCAAAGTCAGAAAACAACAAGAGATGTTTTATGAATGAACAATTTCAGATGAGCTAAAGTTTTCCCTATGAGTCTCACAAAAAGCACAGTTCACAGTCATATCACCTTTTATTCTCTGAAGTAGTGGTTAGTTGGGTAGAACTTAAGTATTTTAAAGAAAACTTCCTGTCGCCGTTAAATTAAATATTAATTCATAAAAATACATATAATAGTAACTATAAGCTTAAGTCCCTGAAAAACTGTGTTACGGCCCTGTTCAGCCTCCCTGCCTCGCGACCGCACGCGCTGCCTGCGTCGTCATGGCAACTTGGCGACGCAGACGTCCTGCAGCCCAGCAGAATGGAGTCAGCGAGCCACTCATCTTTCTCCAGGTGATGTTTAAACACACAGTCAGTACTGATAAGTTTCCAGTGAATTAAATATGTACTGAAGGCGGCGGACGACGTCGCGGTTTAAATACGCCTGTTATTAGCGAGTCGTCAAGGACTCGCGTGCCATTTTTAAGAACAACACTAGCCCATTTTCCTGGTTGGTTGTGCTAACAGCAAACAAGAACAGAATAGTGTTGAGAGGATAATTATTAAAACCTTTAGCTCTTATCTAAGGGTCGAGGGTTCCACGCGTGTAAGAGCGAAAACACAAACAATTCACTGTTCTACTTCAAACATATCCAGAGTTTATTCAATCAAATGTATAAAATCACACCAGAATCATCAGGAACTCAAAACCACAAGACAGACATTAATTACCTGAGATAAGCAGAAAAATGGACAAATACAATGTCAATGGAATACAATGGAAAACAAGAACACAAAGACGCGTCTTTGGAGATCGCTCGTACGGCTGCAAACCAAGCAATCTGACTGGCTGTTTAAGCTTCGAACTTTCATAAGCAGGCGTGTATTCCTCTCTAACGTATGCAATCTGGGAGGGTTTCTGCTTGTCTAAGTACAAGAAGTTTAAAATTTCAAAGGGAAGATGCTCTAAATGATTTTATGACTGTCCTTGCGAGCCTTGGTGGGAATCGGGGAGTGTGTGGTCTCTCCTATCTCCTGGAGAGGCATTTCACAGAAAGGACCCTAACTCTTCTATGGGTTCAGAAAAAGGTTATCCTCAGACAGACCTTGTTTTATTGTCCTGCCAAACGGCACATTAAGTAAAACGGACTTTTGCTGTACTTAAAGTGACACGGAGGCTAGTGGAGGAAGATGGTTCAGAATCCCTTCCCAGGCTGGCAGATCACAACTCTAAATTGGGATAGTAGAATTAGCACAATTATCTTCCAAAATCTCTTTTATCATATACCTGAACAGTTTTAATACTACAACATTAATCTCCTTTTTTCATTATAATGAACTAACACACATCCGAATTAGTATGAGTTAGACTCTGATTAGTACTGTTAATATAAACTACAAATTACATTATAATTGTTTAAAAGCCATGAATGTTAATGGCACTAATGTTATTATTATCTTTAGCCAGCAATTCCATAGGTACTAGTTTTGTTTTTTCTCAAAATTGTAGTGTTTTCTTGCCCTGTGAGAAAGAATTTGATGAACTATGTGAACAAACAAAACTTGCCTTTCCCAGCCTTAAACTCTGTTTCCCCATCGCCGCCTATCTGCTAAAACTCTCCTTATCGGAGATACTGCCAGGTGCAGCAGTTAGTTTATGACCCGACCCCTGTTACTTCTCCCCGTGTAATAACAGATGACCATCTGCTGAAGGCCTTTCCAGAACTCTTCCAGAACTTTGATGTGAGTTCAGAAAATACTCATCAATTGTTATTTACATTGAATCCTTAATTCAAACCTACCTAAATTAAAATCTACTCAAAACATTCAGGCTCAATCTAATATTTTCACATGCACTAAAGTTAACTCTTGCTAGAATTAGCATAATCAAATTTATATTCTTAACACTAGTTAATATATAGAAGATAGAGCTGTGTCAGGGTTTAAGTTTCGCCAGAGACTCTTCAACATCAAAGCAAGGCAGTTAAACTGTTACTCATTTTTTATGAGTAACTGACTGGGAATATAAAAAAGCTGTAATCACATTAAAATGTCAACATAAATCTTCTAGCTATTTTAGAGTACAAATTGAATACATTCTTGACACTTGCAAATTACACACAGCTGTTAAAGGGGCTTAATTTAAAAAAAATTACAAAACATTGACAAGAGTTTGAGATAAGAAGGAATTAGAGAAGTGAAGAAGAAAGGATTTTTTGAGAAACCAAAGGGGTCAAGGGTGAAGAACGTAAAAAAAAACGAAGATAAAGAAAAATGTCTAAGTGTATTAAGTAAAGATGATAAGGTTTCAGAGTCAGAGAAAGAAGACATGCAGAGGAAAGCAGTTGGACCAGCTAATATTTTAAATGTCACACTATGTAAGTATATGAAGATGTAGAGATAATGCAGCAATCCAGTTCAACTAAAAAAACGTTTCCCAAAACACTTTAAGGGAACAAAAAAAACAACTTTCCCACAGCGTGTGGTACGACGTCTTATCTAGTCTAAATCTATAGATACAGCATATTGCACATGTTCTGCGTCATCAAGACAAGTCTTATCTAGTCTATCTAAGTAAGATTGGACTCAAGCCAATCATTTGACTCTAGTCAAATGATTGGCTTGTAAAAGCAGCAATATGTCAACATATTTTACTGAAGTAAAATGAAAAACTAGCCATTTCAAAAATGACTCAAGAGTAGAAAAGCAAATGTTAGAAAGAGAGAGAGTTCTGGTATTTTAAAAAACAAAATATGAAAAACACAAGTAGCATAATTACCAAATAAAAAGGGCTGTCGACGTTAACAAGGGATTAATCTGGTAATTTTAACATGTTGATATTAGAATCAGAATGTAATTTCCATGTCATTTCATTTTAGTACAAAGAAAGACAAAAACAGCTTAAGACATGGGAAGACAGGCCTCAGTGCCTCAGGCTGCAGCCATCATGGGAGGTGCCACCCATCATTAGATCAGAAATGAAAGAGCATGAGGTTTGAGGAGGTGAAAAAGAAATTATATTGATAAGTTTTCAAAGTTTCAAAATCTGAAATTTCCTGGTTTTGCTCTTTTTTTAAATTTCTTATACTTTGTCCCAACAGTGTAAAGGGCAGAGAATGAAGTGGCAAAAAACCTCTCAACATGAAAAGCAACCTATAGACTAAAGAGTGGGGCCAGCGGAGTCAGCGAGTTGAGGAAGGGTTTGTGTTTATCATGAAGAATGCGTGTGTTAAACGTAAGTCCGTGAACCGTGAACCAGACCGCTCTCCCAGACATGTCTCTGATACGTGATAGAAAGTTTATCATTGGCCTAAGCTTCATAATCCAGATCAATCAAACGGCATACATTGAGCTAAAAGCCTCTCTCCTGCAGAGGGTTACCTTGGTAACAGCAGCACATTGTGGGCTCGACACAAGGGGGAGCAACAAATGAACGACACCAAAAGGCGAAAGGTTTGCGTGACAGCAGAAGACAACGAAAGTTGAACCTTCTTTAACTTTCTTAACTTCGCGTCACTGACCCATTTGTGCACATTTACGAACTTGATGTTTCGCATGCAAGAATTTCGCCGGTCGCTTGGCTGGACGAGGACAAGCAGCTTCATCGCACAACTTCCATAGGAAATGAATGTAGAGGGACGTTTTTAAATGAATGTTTCAAACTAAAACGACTTCCTTTAAACCTTCCTGAATATAAGAATCTGGAAAACTAGCTTTTAAATTTAAAATTTTCTTAAACATTTTTTTAAAAATGTATGGATAGTGGCAGTTTACATAGGTTACATGGGCACTTGCCCAGGGCAGCATCAGTACGGGTTTAGGCTCCTAAGAACTAGAAAATAATATATATGTCAGTTTGCTACTACCTGTAAGAGTGTGTAGTGGAGTAAGTTTCCCTTATTTGCTGTTGTGTACGTGGCAACGGCCCTGCCTGCTTTCTGCTGCTACAACAAAAGTAAACTGATAATTTCTTGCATTTTAATTGGTTGGAATGCTGCAGAAAGATGCAATAAGACACTGCACATCTGCAACTGCATTAATCCATGCATTGCTGGATTTACAGGTAAAGTCACAACTAGGCCTGTCGCGATAAACGATAAATCAATTAATCGGACAATTAAAAAAAAGCTATCGAGTAAGTTTAATTTATCGTCATTATCGTTCCTCCTTGCATTTTTCCATGACACTGGATGAGAAAGCACATCTCCTGCTCTCCACTGACACTCCCTTCATCATTTCTTTAGCGTAATGCCCAGATCACACTACACGATCTCAGAATTGTCGACTGATTGTCGCCCATTTTCAAAACCTGAGAGACCAACACTAGTCCAACAATGGGCACAAAATAATGGCGACAAGTCATTTTAAAACCAGGCATTAATCCACGTTTTACTACAATCTACCTGCAATGCATGTGGCTGGTGTCAGTAAAGTCCTGACTGAATGAATATCATTATAACCTATTTATGTCTCGTTAACGATGAACAGCTGAAAAGTTACCGGGTTCATCAACTGCGGTAGCAATTTGGCTGCAGCTCCTCTCCTGGTCATTTCTGTGGATATTCTTTGCACCAAATGTTGAATAAACATTAATATTGTTTCCACATATCATCTCCAGTGTCCGCTGCTCTCCAGCGCCGCCAGCTGGTTGGGAATCCTCAGAAAGCACGAAGATTAATCGGAGCTTTCTGATTGGCTACCTGTCACATTCAGCAGGCTGCGTTCTGATTGGCTGCCTGTCACGTTCAGCAGGCAGTGTTCTCGCTCCCTGTGGGGAAACCCCGTAGATCATTCGTAACACACGACCCCCTACAGGACGATTGGCGAAATCGCAGCGACAATGTTAAAACGTTCAACATTGTAAGATTGTCATAAATCATGTGTGAACTCTGCTTAAGGGAGGATGAACTATTGCATCAGGTGGTCGATATGCCATCTTCTCTATTTAAATCTAATAATTATTGGAAGGCATTATAGTATATAGACTTCCTAATCTGCACTCTTTGGTTAATGTAGTTTTTATTTCCACTTTGGTTTTATGTTTAGTTTTTTTCATGTGCATTTTTTTTTTGGTTCTTTGTTTACCTGTTCCAGCATTAAATGTCCTTTTGAAAATAACGTGGATCTATTTTTGGCAGGATATGGCTGCATTATTATGTCATTTCCATTAAATCAGTGTAAAAAGGTCTTCTGACAATATTATCGTTTATCGCAATAATTTTTTGAGACAATTAATCGTTCAGCAAAATTTGTTATCGTGACAGGCCTAGTCACTACCAATCATTTTATATAAAATTGAATTATTCTAATGCTTGGGAAAAATAAAGTAAAAAGGTATGCTGCTTTCTGTTTCCCAAATGAAGAGAAGATTAATAAATATGCATATTTTATTTTACTGGAAAATTTAAGTTGCACTGCTTCATTTTTATTAGGCTGTATTTAAATGCAGCCTAGACTATGTAAATACATGGAGCACTGAAACATATCAGGATTAAACATGAAATATGACTCACTTTCCAGAAGTTCCTGATGGGAAGGAATTGAGGAGCCACTCAAGGTCGCCTGTCTTGAAAATAAACATTACAAGATGAGTAGAGTTATCTAAAGTCGAGCCACTCGATGGATACATGACACGATGAGTTGTTCTTGCCCCCACATCTCCCTCAAAGCCTTCGGTTGGACCGTGGTTGATTCTAAAACAGAAGGACAGATTTTGGGTAGTTTTTTTACATTTTTAAATGGTAAAAAAATGACCATTTCTTTTAAATTGAGTATTTACCTTATAACAAAATCTTGGAAATCTATCAAGGGTCCGTAATGCGACCCGTTCAAGTTCACAGAATTTCCAACAACTGCACAAGTCCTGCATCCTTCAGTTTTGGGTTTTTCAAGAACAGGAATGGGTGAAATTATCTTGAACAGTTTGTCAAGAGTTGCTTTAAAGTAGCTGAAGTTGTGTCTGTTTCTCTGTAAGCGCTGTCAGATTGAACAAACGCAGCAGGTTGTTAGACCAGTTTTTTTTTCTCCCACAGATAAAGACAACATAGAGAAATGTAAAAATATTCCACGGAGGTCCAAAAGGAAGGCATACCCGCCACCAGTTGTATTCCTCTTCAGAGAGGTTGGTCTTTGCCGACAGAAACGGCTCAATGGAGCGGTTCAGATGTTGATTAAGGAACGTGTCTTCTTCTGAGTAACATTTCTCACACTGACATGAGCTTCGCATTTGAAGCTCCAACCAGCCTGTATGACTTGCCGTCAAAAACACTCCAACTGTTGTGACAGCCAGCAGGGCAATCAGCATTTTAAACTGAAACCACATCCTGAGTAATGAAAAAAAACCCACATCAGAATGAGGTGAGAAACAAGTGAATTTTAAAGATAGTTTGAGAGAGGACAAAGGACTACAAACTCTGAAAATAAATCTATTTTTCTAACACATTTTTACAAAGTAATACATTTTACTTGAAAGATGTTTATAATTTCTTTTGACTTACCTGATGTGAGGGTAAATCCGTTCAGCTGCTGTTGTTTGGGAAAGCTTTAGAATAATGACAAAGACTGACAAACTATTGGACTTTGGAACAGGTTTGGATCATTTAGTGTTGAGCATTCAGATAGCAGGTTTGGCATCATCTCACAGGGGAGAGGTGTGGCTGCTTGCTGCAAGCCACACCTGCAGCAAGCAGGCACACGGAGACAGACTTTGCACTTAATAACTCTGCATCTTTTGCTTTATGTTTTATAAACACATATTTGGCATTCAGCCAAATCAAAAGGCTGTACAAATTAAAATGTCTAAAATATGCTCAAAGAATTACAGTCATCTTTGGTAGAATTTCAATAAAAAACAATAGACTTTTGGTTGAATCAAACTGTTCCTGTCAGGCAGTATGACATGTATTCCAAGAAAAGTAATAAAACTAAATATTTTAAGGAGGTTCATTGAATGCCATTTTCCATTGTTGAGAGGATAATTATTAAACCCTTTAGCTAGTCGTCTCCTCTCTATTTTCCCCGGGTTGGGGGTTCCTCGTGCGTAAGGGTGAAAGGTCATACACACAATCTACTGTTCCATTGTAGACATATCCAGAGTTTATTCAGACAATCACAAATCACACCAACAGCACACCAGAATCATCAGGAACTTAAGACCACAAGACAGACATCAATCACCTGAAAGTAGCAGAAAAATAGACAAATACAAAGACAAATATGGAGACACATTGCGTCTCCGGAGAGCGCCGGTGCCGCCGCACCCCAACGATCTGATCAATTGTTTTAGCTCTGAAACTTTTGTGTTCTCTTCTCTAATGTATGCAATCTGGGAGGGTTCCTGCTTCCTCGACAACAAGAAGTTTCAAATTTCAAAGGGAAGATGCTCTAAATTATTTTATGACTGTCCTTACGAGGCCTGGTAGGGACAAAGTGTTCTCTCCCCTGTCTCGGAGGATCTTGCATCTCAGTGTGAAACCTGGAATCTCTCCAGGTGTCCTCCTACACAAACATATGAAAAAGGACCCCAACTCTTGTATGGGTTCAGGAAAAGGTTATCTTCACACAGACCTCTCTGTTCTATTGTCCTGCTGAGCGACTCCTCTAAATAAACAGATCTTTGCTGTGAACTAAGAATAACAGGAGGCAGAGTTCTGCTCTAACTTCAATTGGGGCCAACTCAAGTAATGTTGATCTGCCTAATATTTAAACGTGCTTTTCTTCCGCTTCTCCGGGGTCGGGACGCGGGGGTAGCAGCTTAAGAAGGGAGGCCCAGACTTCCTTCTCCCCAGCCACTTGTTCCAGCTCCTCCGGGGCAATCCCAAGGAGTTCCCAGGCCAGCTGAGAAACATAGTCCCTCCAGCGTGTCCTGGGTCTTCCTCTAGGTCTCCTCCTGGTCGGACATGCCCGGAACACCTCACCAGGGAGACGTCCAGGAGGCATCCTGACCAGATGCCTGAGCCACCTCAACTGGCTCCTCTCTATGTGAAGGAGCAGTGGCTCTACTCTGAGTCCCTCCCGGATGACCAAGCTTCTCACCCTGTCTCTAAGGGAGAGCCCAGCCACCCTACAGAGGAAACCCATTTAAGCCACTTGTATCCGGGACCTCGTTCTTTCGGTCATGACCCAAAGCTCCTGACCATAGCTGAGGGTAGGAAAGTAGATCGAGGTCTACTTTCAAAAAGTGAAGCCAAAGAGCTTCGCTTTTTAACTCAGCTCTCTCTTCACCATGAAGGCCCAGTACAGCGCCCCTTTAACTGCAGACACTGCGCCAATCCGCCTGTCGATCTCCCTCTCCCTTCCTCCCTCATTCGTGAACAAGACCCCGAGATACTTAAACTCCTCCACCTGGGGCAGGAAACCGCCCCTCAGCCCCCAAACCAGAGAAGGCATTCTACCCTTTTCCGACTCAAGACCATGACCTTGGATTTGGAGGCACTGATCCCAGCCACTTCACACTCGGTTGCGAACCGATCCAGTGAGAGCTGCAGGATTCAGGAAGAGCATATTGTATTATTGGTAGTTGACATTTCTCCTGTAATGTTCCCTTTTTCCTACAAAAAAAAAAAAAAAACACTCAAACAAACTATAAATTCTAAAATGGATCAATTTGAAAAAAATAATAAAATATTTTCTATTTACTGTTCACAAAAAAAAGAGTACCAATGTGTTTCTCTTCCAGAAACACAGTCATTCAGTGACTGAATGACCTCTTCTGCATGCCAACAAATGCTACAGAAGCCTGATAATCACCCAATTATTCAAACCAAGTGTGTGGCAGAGGGAAAACACCTGAAAGGCTTTCTTTAATGAACAACTAGCTAGCTTGAGGAACAAACCAATGGTGGTTCTGAGTGCATCATCGTCCTTTGTTCCAACATCAATTTGAATGATGGATTGAGAAAAACACTTGACCGTTTTTTTTGTGTTTTTGTTTTTCAGCGTGTTACACATTCCCTGTTCCTTGTTTTGCCATTGCTATTAAAAATGGTTGGAGCCATATCTTTGCCTCAGACCACAAAAGTTTCTTATATTAATTTCTTACAATTTTTTCTATTTTTTTGAGGATCAAAAAGCTGTGATGTGAATTCAGCCCCACTTTTAGTATTAGAATCCTAAGCAAAATTTATTGCACTGATTGCCTTCAGATGTTATTAGTGTATATATATATATATATACATACAGTTGTCTGTGTGTAGTTTCGTCTCAATATAATTCAAATTGTTCTGTAAAAGAATCAGGTCAGTTTATAAATAGTGAAACAGACAATGGCCAACATCCCAACCGACATTCCTACAGTAAAGATTTCTCAGGAAAAAGTGGAAAAATTCCAAGTTTATTTTCTCTGACTAGGCATTCATTAACTTGAGACTGGGAATTTTCAATGACACAAGTAAACAAAGGCTGCCATCTAGTGGCCATCACTGAATAAAAGTTGTGCGTCAGCCTTTTGTACTTCTATTTATCATCTTATAATTAACTCACCTGAGGAATCACTTTCTGATTGACTAGATGTCAAGGCAACACAGTTACTTGCTCAGAATATTTGTATTTCTTTTACAGATGAAAAAAAACCTTTTACTTAAAGAAACATTAAAAGAAATAACAATAAACCACAGGCTCAATAAAGACACAAACAGAGTGACTGGTAAGCACCTGCATCAGGAATACCTTTACTCCTGCTAACATGCTAAAGCTTGAACGTTGTGCTTTTCTGCCGCCTCACTCGGTTAAAATAAATTCCAACTTGTCGCTCCTGCTCTTCAGCTGTAATCATCACACACATGTATTTACGTAATGCATGCAGTATGAAGAAGGACCAGTCGCTTTGTGTTTTAACAGAAGTCACATCCACGCTTTGGTCCGCCAAACATGCAAAAAAACAAAAAAAACATTCCATTGAGCTTTTACACTATTTAATGATTTAGGAACAACCGGCAAGAAAAAAAGAAAGTGCTAATTTTGTACTAACTACAAACTTTGTATTTTATGGAGCATGTTGAAATGGAGTGTTAGTTTATTCTGGAATTAATGATCAGATAACTAAATAAGGTCCAAGGGTAACATTTCACAACTCAGTGAAAGGTTTTGATAAAAAATATAGTGAGGGAGCTAGATCAGTTTGCTAGCTTGACTTTGACATCCTGAACATGTAGATGTGCTGCAGAATTTGGTGCCCCCTCAGGTGAGTTAATAAGAATTAAGGCGATTCAAACACCAATTTTTGTCTGGTCATCAGTAGAGCAGGTGTTTCAATTTGTTAACCAACCTTTAATGTGTTCAGACGAATAACAAATAGAATTGCAAAAATAAACATGAAGCCTTAAACATAATTCTGTAATGGACTGGATGTTCTTTTTTTTGTGTGGGAAATATTTGCACAATTTTTGTGTTGAATTTTGATCTGCTAGTGGAGCTGTTGTCAGTCAGTTGCTATGGCTACGGGTTTTTGTGTAGCGTTGCTTACTCAAGAAAGACTTTTGATCTTAACATATTTATAGTGTGCCTTTTCTATGTTTTCAGAAAGTGTAGCTAAACTTCAGGTAGACTTTCACAAGTTAAAGGTTAATAGACAAATGACAAATACTAATAGCGATAATTATTAGGTATGTACGATGTGTCGGTATCAACATTATAATTATATGGGTATCAGTCCAATAAGTGAAGCTGGTTTGACCTGAACAATCAATGTCAATCTCTATGTTAGCAGTGTGGTTGCTTTTACACTGTCAACAGTGTAAATATTTATATGATATCAGTAAATACTGTTAAATAACAGCAGTATTAATATCAGATATCGATATCAGCCCAAATTTTCATATCAGTTCAACTCTAATAATTACTCCTCTACACATGTATTCAACAAAAATATCAAAAAAAATATCAAAACATCCAAAGGACATCAAATGTAGAGTTAAGTCCAGTCCGGTTTTGGACACAGTTTGTCTGAAACTCACTTCTCAGTCAGCAGCTGTTTAAAACTTTTAACAAGGTGCGATTCTGCAAGTATCAAGCTGCATTCAATCTGAGCATAAAGAAGATTTGTTTTCCAAATTAGCTCCTGAAGACAATGTCCCTGGCACTATTCCTAAGCAATAGGGTTGTATCTGTGTGACAGTTTTGAAAGCAGATTTGCATTTCAATTTGCGTGGAAAATCATGGTAACAATGACTTCTTTGAGGGATGTGCAAAAGAAGGTGGAGGGCCTACAACCAGTAGTAAACACCAACATATACTTTTCATTTTCCTTGTCGGACAAAGCTGAACACCTGTTGGTATCCAGTATGCTTGTCTTAACTGGACTTAACTGTTCACACAGGACATAGGCAACCTTACAAAGCATTAGCATTACCATTAGCAGAACAGGCCGATCAAAAAATGGAGTTTACTGAACTCTTCAATGCTTGGGGGAGAAAAAAAGTCCCAAGTAATGGATTTTGGGTGACCCATTAATTGCCTCAGATAGGTTGGTTTAATCAAGCACAAGACAATCAGACAAAGTAATTATTGCTAGGGTAAAAAAAAGAGTTTAGATGCCAACTTTAAATACCAGCTATATCTATGGCATTCTGCTTTGATAAGTTTAATTCTAGTGTGAAATGGTTTAATCTTAAACAGGACTACCGTCAAATTGAGCTGTAATGGCATGACAAAGTATGATGTCATGGCATCATACTTTGTCATGCAAAGTATGATGCATGACAAAGTATGCATCATACTTTGTCATGGCATACTATATATATATGTATATAATATGCCATGACAAAGTATATATATATACCTTATATATTAAGAATCAATCTAATCAGTAGTTAATGAAAAACATGAAAATTAGACTGGATTAAAACAGTCAGATTATCTATCAGATTCTGATGCAAAAGAAAAATATGGCAATCTACTACATTGCCAAAAGCCTGGAACTACTTTCTTGTAGTTCACTCTATTGAAGCAGATCATGTGTGTATTCTCCCAGTGCTTCAAAGAAGTGTATGAAATCCGGTTTTTGCTGGTATCTATTATTTTATCTGGTTTGCTGGTTTTATCAATTTTTAAAGCTCCAGATAACAGTAGACAACTTTTTTGAAAATATATATTTTTATGCATTTGTTGAAACTGTCACTATGTCCTAATCGTAGAATACAAAAAAGATGATCTGCGTATGGGGGGGTTAGCGGGCATCAAGCTACTCTGGTTCCAGTTCCCTGTCAGACAACCTATCAGAGCCAAGAGGAATGTCTTAGCAGTGTCAATCAAGCGTGTTTAAGCGCTTCTCACACCCTTCCCCCATGCAACACATGTTCTGCAAGTGGTAATGGCAGAGAAACATCTTAATATTAGAGGAAAACAGCCCATTTACCAAGATCTCGGCAGGCCCCTCTGTGGAGGAGCAGCTGTGCCTGGCCAAATTGTTCATGTGTTCACAAATTCACATTTTCCTCAGAACTCCCTACAGCAACAGCACGTGTAAAACAGTGTAAATTTGCAGAGCCATGAACAAAAGATAATGGATCCATTGTCAGACAGTATTTTTTAATAATTTACAAGTCAGTCAAACTATATTTTATTTCCACTATTTGCTTTATGATTTTCAGATATCTCTGAAAGTATAGACCTACTTCACATAAGAAAAATAAATAAATACAGTATATTTCAGAAAAAAAAATCTAAAGTCTCGCATGATGACTACAGACATCTACTGAGTAAAAGACTACATGAAAGTGCTTTCTCAGTAAAGTGATAGTTTCAGAGGACTGATTAGTCAGCGATCTGCAGTTTGACCCATTAGGTATTTGGAACTTGTTTGTCCCATTTAGAGTTGTGTAGTGAGTATGAAATGTAGTCAACAGGACAAGCAATTATACATTCTCGCAAATTAAATTGATCAGTTAACCCAACAACCTGCATATGTATTTGTGTTTTTAGAAGAGATTGAATTATTAAAGAAAAAAACAAAAAAACAATGCACCTGTTGAACATGCAAACTCAAAAATGAAAGACTTTCATATTCATTACTCAGGACAAATCCTTCAAAGGTTAAGGTGCTTTATATTTATATAAGGCATTTAGTCTCTTTTTGAGACAACTGGTAACTAGACTAGGCTAGTATTGATGCACCTGGGCAACAGTGGTAGGAGTTTATTCTGTAACTGGTGGGTTGCCGGTTCGAACCCCGCTCCATCTGTCACAGTCATTGTGTCCTTCACCCGCTTTAGCTATTCATGGTGGTCAGATCCACCCAGTGCATGGCAGCCTCACTTAATGTGTCCCTAGGTCAAACACGCTGACCTAGGGACACATTAAGGAAGGTTAATGTTACAATATAGTAGCTTACCACCATCAGTGCACGAGTGACTGAATGTAATGTGAAGTGCCTTGTCTAGTCTCTATAAAGTGCTTTAAAAGTACAGGCCTTTTACCTTTTACCTCATATCTGAGGAGTTTAGATTCTGGAAGAAGTCTTTATTCAGGTAGTTCTCATTGAGATATGTGGTCTCATGTTTTTTTAAGAGTGACTTGTTTCAATCACGATATCACCACCCATTGTAAAGCCTGATTGTTTTGTTTTGAGCCAACTCCTGTATGAGTTCATACTCATGTTTTCCAGGGTGTGGTCCAGTTTTGAAGTTTTTGCTTTTTAATGTTTCAAAGTAATGGCTCCATTTTCCGTCGTTGTCCGCTCCATAACCAAACACGCTGACCTGGGGACACATTAAGGAAGCTTGTTATTTTCGGTCTGCAACAACTCTACTTCTCGTGTCCACTTTAACCCACATGCCAAGAAAATATTCATCTACAACAACATTATAAAACCTCTATAGATTCCAAAGTATTCTTTCACCTCTGAACATCCGGTATCACATTGGCTCTGCAGCAGGTTAAGGTCTAAAAGTAAGTCTCGTCATAATTTTATTGCCGTACTTCTTTGTTGTGTTCTAGCGAAGGAAAAGTTATAACCACAATTCCACAGTATTCCACCATGTACTTGAAGTCCTCAGTCCATTGAAGTTGTCCAGGATGTTTAGTGGGAAGACAGGCCCTAAACATTGTGCATGATGGATCAAGTTGTTGGCAAAGGCCTTAACTTTAATTTCACTGGATCACACATCTTTTCCAAGTCATTTACATGTTAACAGGCAATGTTGGAATGACCAGTGCCAGTTGTAGAGCCCAAGTAGCAGGCAATGTGAAAGATATTTACCGTCAAAGACAGAAAAACTGTGGTAACATAATTCCATGCAGCGACCAAATTGAAGCTGCGAGAACGTTCTCGTACTTGGTATCTTGACATTGATTGCTAAGTGCGATGGTGTTGCATAGATCTTTAGCTGTCTGGGACAAAGACTCATTTTCTGACTGTTTTCTTTCTTCCAGCATCCTGCAGTTTGACTCGGTTCGTCAGTCGTGTTTAATGGCTCTCCGATCTTCCCCAACATGGTGAACAATTTGCAATGAAACAAGTCAATTCTCCAGTCGGTAGGCTTTGTATAAATGAATTAAAATCAAACGAATATTCTCCTACTGTGATTGATGTCACATTTCTTGCCAATGACAATCCATGGTTTACAGTAAGATAACAGAAGGAACGTCATAATCGTGTTTAAGGAAATGAGCCGAGTGTACTCACCTCATCACAAATGTGAAGTGCAAGGATCAAAGCCATAAAGCCTGTGGATGGATAATCCCCCTTTTTTTTCAGCCAAATTTCATGAACATGTTTCATAAAGGCTGGATTGACGACCATCACCTTTAACGAGTTAGTAGGATTCAAAGTGAGTTATGATTAAAAAAAAAAGAACAATAGTCTATTGTGTTAGGTACCACTCACCAAGTCTTTGTTGGCTTTTATTTTGGATTTTATGGGTGCATATGATCTGTTAAATCAAATGTCAGAAATTACAATTGATTTATCTCTTTAAAATGATAAAAAGACCAGTAACTATTAAGTAAGACAAAGATGCAAATGTGAAGTGGAATTCATTGATACAGAGTCAGCGTTGGGCAAAGTGAAAACATTCACGTTTCAGCTGTGCGTGTTCAGCAGATTGATTGGCAAAGTGAGTAACCAAACAATTATAACCAACAAAAAATCAAAGTTCTGCAAGACTCACTGGAAGGATTATTAAGTTGAAGTCCAAAGAAAGAAAGAAAGCTTCATAAAGGATTTACCAAATACACCTCCAAATTTCCTACGCAAGCAAATTCAAAACAAGCATTGTTCACCTAATGAGAACATTGTAATAGAAAAATCATTGATGAGGTAAAATATGCAAACGGTCAGAGACAGTGTCAATAGCGCTAGTTTAACCAAACTATTCCATGGTAAATCCTTTAAACATTGAACTTGATTTAATTTGCAATCAAATTTGCATTAAAATAGTTTTTCATCAGCTTGAAATCTCACATCAAGTGTGACACCTCGCCTGCTTTACAGGAGCTGCAATACAATTCTGTGAAAACATTCTGAGGATATTTCAAAAACCAACAGCATAGAGTCGTAAACTTTGCTGTTTACAACATAAAACTGATAAATCAGGTGTTTTCATCCTCGCTACAAGGAGTAGGAAACGTCACGCGTTTGTCTCTGCCTCCAATGCCCTCTTAAACTTCAAATAACGTCCTAGTGACTGCTCACAAGAGTTGCACAGCCAAAGATCTTTCTGCAAATCTTGTATGTTCTTCCTGTCCAGGCACTCTGGCTTCCACCCACCCCCCAAAAAACATGACTGTTATCCACTTTATCTGATTTGCCCTCAGGTCTGCGTGAAAAACCAATATCATTTTTATTGTTTCATCTGTAGTTAATGTTGCTAAATACAGTAGCATTGTGCTCGTCACATCAGATTATAGGTACTTAAAGTACCATAACTTGAATCAGTCAAGTAACATGGAAATAATTTACACTCAGAGGTTCTAGATGATAGACAAAAAAAAAAAAAAAGTAATGCTGTAATAATTTCAGCTTGGAGCAATACTTTTTGTAGAATTGTAAAGCATTTTAACAAAGCTCTGATACTGATAATGATTAAGTAGGGAGTTAGACGTATTTATATTATATAACACAATTTTCAAAATGTAACATTTTCAAAATGAAAATATACTGTGGCATTGGCTTGCCTGGCCCCCTCCTCCCCTGTTTGCTCATTAGCAAAAGGAGAGTTTAGTAAAAGCTGCATGTTCGCTATATTTTAGTCAAGGAAAAGATGTAATAGCCTACTTCAATTAAAGAGTCGATTTGATTATTTCAGCTACGGAAAAGAAGGAAAAAAATTGCGACGGATTGGAAAGAAAGTGTGTGTTCTGATGTTTGGTTGCTATACAACCTATTCTGCAGTCACCATGCAGATTCACAGGGGGATATCACATGCAGTGACATAACCACTACCTAAGTTATACTGTAAAATGAAAATCATTCCATCTGTTTTTTACACAGCAGATCTTTATAGCAGAACATCCCATTAAAAACTGAGCATAGTACATCTATGTCTCCAGCATGTTTTACACTGAGGACGTACAGCCTGGGGACTGTGGGTCGCGCTGTCCGATCTCTGGTTCCTCGGTGGTAAAGCCCGCTAAGGGTGGAAGAGATTTGCCCCGAGTTCCTTAAGGCTCTGGATGTTGTGGGGGGTTTCTGGCTTACACGACTCCAATATTGAAGTGAAAATTGGGGGGTTGTTTCCCCGGATTTGTATACCAGTAGGCCCACTTTTCAAAAAGAGGGACCACAGAATGTGTTCCAACTGTAGGGGGATCAAACTCTTAAGCCTACCTGGGAAGGTTTGTTCAGGGGTTTTGGAGATGAGGGTCCATTGGACACAGGAAGAGCAGTGTGGTTTTTGTCATGACCACTGGACTAGCTCTACAACCTGGAGGGTGTGTAGGAGTTCGCCCAACCAGTCTACATGTGCATTGTGGAGTTGGAGAAGGCGTTTCACTGTGTGAATCCCCTCAACACCTTAGAATTCGGTTCTTAAATACTATAAACAGAATCGGTGACAAAAGGCAACCTTGGTGGAGTCCCACTTTCACCGGAAACAAGACCAACTTACTACCTTTGGTTAAGACCGTAAGCAATCTCTCCTGGTAGTACTAGACACATTTTTGTTTTTATTATATTTACCCATAATGCCCTGTGCTCCGGTCCACTCAGCATTCACAACTGCATTTGAACCACACTGTCCATCCATTATCTCACATGCTTATCCCTGGTGGGGTTGGCAGGAATGCTGGTCCCTTTGATCTCCAGGGGTCAAAGGGAACCGCTGGACAGGTTTTCAGTCCATCTCAAATGTGTATAACTCACCTTCCATAAAATCCTGTTGTGAAGGCCTTGATGACCCACTCGAGGTCGTTTATCTTGAAGGGAAACAGCACAAGATGAGTGGAGTTATCCAAATCCACGGCGCTCTCCGGATACATGACGCGATGAGTCGTTCTGGTCCCAACGTCTCTTTCGTAGTTTTTGATAGGAGCGGCGTTCATTCTAGATGGGACGGAGGGACAGTTTTATAAATACTTCACTCATGTGAGAAACTAAATGCAGGATAGTTCCTTTTTCTGAAGATCTGACCTCATAACAACATCTTGGTAGTCTATCAGCGATCCATAATGTGATCCTTTCAAATTGGCTGAATTTCCCACTACAGCACAAGACCTGCAGCTGTCAGAACTGGGCTGCCCATAATCGGCAACGGGTGGGAAGAGCTCAAACAGTTTGTGCACCGTTGATTTATAATAATCGAAGCCCCTTTGTTCGTGCTGTATGTGCTGTCGAACAGAACAAACAGCACGCTGTCAGATTAGTTTTCACATGACCTGAAAGGAAAAGAGGTTTGCATTATTTTCCCTAACCTTCCACCATCTGAAAGCATCCTCAGAAAGGTTGGTGTTTTTGGTCAGGAGCGGTTCCGCGGAACGGTTCAGGCGGTGAAGAGCCGCCGGGTCGTCTTTAGACAAACACTTCTCGCAAGCGCACGAGTTTTGATCCTGCAGCCAGAGCCGGTCGGTGAGATCAGACGTTAGAAACACGGTGGCGGCGGTCAGAGCCAGCAGCAGAACCAGCAGCTTCAGCTTAGATGACCTGGACTGGTGATTGTTGTGATGGGAAGTGATTCCAGCATGGGAAGAGCGTCATAAAACAGGAAGTAAGTTCACTTAAACTAAAAGCATTCACTTGGCGTTTAGCATATCATTGTTTTATTTAATCTCAACACTTTAACTCCCAACAGCAGGATAGAAGATTTAGTAGAATTACTAATATATACATATATATAATACATACATATATATAAATGCAGGTATTTTGTGTCATTCTTGTTCATGTCTTACCCGAAGTACATTTGTCATAGCTGTCATAATTTTCTAAGAATCTTCAAAATGTTTCCGTAGGAGGGCGGGAATTCGACTTCCACGAAACAGGCTTCATGTGTTGTTTAGGCTGTTTATTATTCCAGAGTCGGGAGTCTGTCTACTCCCAGAAGTGGAGAGAGAGAGAAGGGAGTGGTTTGCTCATTATGTCGATACCCAAGAGTCAAAAAGAGACAGATCGAAAGAGAGAGAGAGATGGAGAGACAACAGAAGGGAAGGTGAACACTTTCTTAACAATGGCTTCTTTCTTTGAACCTATTTATGTAAAAATGCAGTACATTAGTCTTTAAAAGATAAAATGGAAGATTATTAAATGCTATAAAATGAATTTATTATGGCATACTGAATGGGACCGGTTGCTTTCTCATCGGGTTGGAATTCCCTTGTCATAGCTGCTCTACAAAGGTCAATTATGTGGACCTTTGTAGAGCACCTTTGTGGACAAAACTAAAACATTTCATTGTTTTAGTTTTGTTTGATTTTGGTGGAACTGATGATACTTTATTACCATTTATTTACTGATTATATCTGCTGTGTTTTGTTTTTTTTTCTGTAAGATGTGTTTTTTTCCATAAAAGAAGTTCCAGATAATGTTTAGATGTTTCCACTACTGTGATAGCAGAAGAGACCTGAGACATCTTGGGTAAAATGCTTGACCTGGCAATTGTCTTAAAGGACTGATGTGAGGAATGTAGTTTATACCCTTATTTGACCTGCACCCAGGAGTAACTGATAGAGTAGAATTAGAAGTTCTTCCTGCCATAAAATCATCTCCTCCAAGAGGTGAGGGATAGTTCGTTAGGTGGGGGTCAGGATTGTCTCTGTGGTCCATTTGGCAATAGAGATAAGATCAGCTTCTAGTAATGAGTAAAACAAATGGGACCAGCTGTTGGATGGGTGGGTCTTTGCCTGCTTTGACTATATAATGATGTGACGTGTGTTGTTCAGGGCTCTTCTCCTGACTGCGCTCAGTGAGAACGGTCTTCGAACGCTTTTGCCTTTGAATAAAGAAACTTAAAGACAAAGATTAATCTTTCTCTTATTTTTGAAACAGATTGTCATTCTTTGATAAATGAAATCTCTATAACAATTCCCTGGTCATAGCTGCTCGACAAAGGTCAATTATGTAGATGGCATTCAATGAGTGGGGGAAATGTTGTGTTTTAATACATCGCCCTGCAAATTCTTCTGGCTCCATGCGGAGCTGTCGCAAGCCATTTGTGGTGCCCCCTGCCCCAAACAAGTGCATTTCTTGTTTTTTGGTTGCGGAAAATTAAGGCTCCCGATGACAAAATGTGATTAAAATGAAGGGAAAAACAAAGCACAATAAACTAAATGCAACTCGGAGTCAAACAAAAGTTCCTATAAAGAGTAAGTTTGTCAGAATCAAACCGTGTACAAACGTAACCAGGTCTCCATACAAACAAATATTGCCGCCAGATTGTTTAAATATATAATATTGTACACACAAATTGTTTTCTGAAAAGGTTTCATCTACATGAACCCGCACAAGTCTGCCCCTTACTTTCGCTTTAAACATTCCAAACCCATAGGGGGCAGTGTAGCACAAAGCTAAGCCCTATGCCCACCAATCAGATTGCTTCAAAACAACTACGACTGAAGAATTAAACATGACACGAACAGGTTAATTTGCATATTGAACTACTTTTGAGTAACATATTAGAATATGAAGTTGCTAAAAAGACAAAACTATGTCGACTGGGAATCTCGTCAAATTAAGTACGTGGATATAATGACATTATTTGTCGTATACTGCAATACGTGGGACCTTAAATCTCAATCATATTGACAATGTCCAAGCAACATTTTTTTAAATGATACCTATTAGATGTTTTACTATTACTTTCTTTGTTCCAGTAAAACTACATTAGATGACAAATCACATTTTACAAAGGAGCAACACACTGCACTAGTGGCAGAGGGGAAAATGAAATAAAGGAATTCCTTGAAAAGGTGTGAAGGGTATGGATGTGTATTTACACTAACCAAGCAGGAAATGCCAACACCTTTATATAAAAACCATTCATTCTGGGCAGTAGAACTTTTATTGTATATGAACTGTATTGTTAATATTGTAGATTGGCAAGGGCTGAACAGCGGCATGCTTTAGTGTGCAAGCTTGTGTAAGTTCAAGATTTGTTTAACACAATTCACATAAAAATATGAATCACCTGGTGAGGTGTGGCCTCTACAGTACACACATGTGGCTTTCAAAGGCACACGAAAAACACACATGATGGACAATTGTGATGATGTCACATCCCGGATTAGCTGCTCAGCTAATAAAGAAAATAATGGCTGAGGAACTGTTTAGCAAACTTCACAAATCCTCATTTGTGTCCAATACAAATATTAATGTGTGAAGGGGCTCATGTTGTGGAGGACAGCAGCAAAATTACAAGACATGCCACAATAACATCTGCAATGGGCTGGTGACCTGTCCAGGATGTACCCAGCCTCTCGCCCATAGACCGCTGGAGACGAATTTGGTGCCATAGCTGTATTCAGTTGAACATATTGTAAATTAATCCACCATGAGAATGTGGCATGCTGGAAAGGTGCCTATAAAAACAGGAGCAGCTCTGGGCTAGGAGAACTGAGTACATAGAGTTAATGGCAGCAATGCCATACCCACTGAGCTGAGTGCTGTGTGTGTGTGTCCTACTTGCAGGGTGTGTTAGGCAGGGGTAGTCAGCTGCAGGTCATCAACATATCAGGAGGAGAGGTTAAATAGGAGCTGGATTCCTGTGGCAGATGCCAGATAGTTCTATTGCACCTAGTGGTAACCTGAGCTGCCTGGTAGTTGGTATTAGTGAGTCAGTCTTTGTTTGAACCTTGTCCCTCTCCGTTTTTCCCCAGAGTTCTCGTTCCTGGTCCGATTCGAGCCGTTACTGTTTTTTTCCCCAAGAGGTGTTCCATCAGCTGCAGGCTGGTAGCATCTTCCTGTGTCTGCCTCGCTCCTTCTAATCTGCCTGGCGCCTTCTGATCTGCCCACCTCCTTCTGATCTGCCCACCTCCTTCGGATCTGTCTTCCTCCTTCTGATCTGCCTACTTTTGCTTCCAGATTGCCCCTGATCCATCTGCCCCAGACCTCCACTCATCTGTCCACCCTCCAACGGTCCCTCGCTCCCCAAGCCTGATGACAGCTTTCGGAGAGGCCTCGTTGCTACTCGCCCAGTAGCAACGAGGCCGATCTATGCCTCGGTGGACATTACCTTTCTCAGAAAAACTCAGCAATTTTGAGATTAATCTCAGAAATTTACCAAAAATAAATAAATAAATAATTCTCTTGAGTTCCATTAGTTGGATGTTTTCTATATATATATAAAAAAAAAAAAAGTTCAGAAACTTTTGAGTTTGAAGTCACAAATTTGCTAGAAATGTAAAAAAAAAAATAGTAACATTTTCACATTTGGAAAATCATTTGGGTTTTTTTTCTGGAAAATTTCTGAGATTAATCTCAAAATTCATGTTTTTTTCTAGAAATCGTTTGACTTTTCAAACTTACAAACTTTCCCTGTTTTCTCCAGACTATTTAAAAAAAAATTCTCAATCCATTTCCTATATAAACTGCCTAAACATGCTGTCATAACTTGCGTTGGAAGACTGCAGTCTGGTGGTCGACTTGTGCTTGGAATGGTGTTATTTCTGCGTCAGTCAATCATCCCATCAGTGTGACAAGCAGTTCAACAGAAAAAAATATGCAGTATTGAAAATAATTTTCTCCATTTGCCCTGCATGCGTTAAATGTTGTGTTAAATATAAACCTGGACAACTGAGCATGAAAAAGTTTGCAAAGAGTCAAATGATGTCGATTAAAACACAACATTTTGTGAAACACTGCAGATATTTTTGGCGGGGAATTTACCAAGTCATCCTCTTAATGCCAAAACAATTATTCTTCCACAACATTAAAGTACAGTTGAGGGCCTTTTTTTCCCTATAACTGCGTTCCCTTTTGTCAAATTGTTAAAAATACAAATGCATCATGGGAAAAAAAAATCTTTGACAGGTTATATGACTGATTACTTTAACACTATTGCTATTGATAGGCTAATGAATGAAAGTACAATGTCCTTTCATTCTGATACACATGAAACAGATTCTTGTTTAACTTGAGTCACCTATAGTCTGTTGTAAAGAGCATGAATGATGCTGCATTTAGCAACGCTGGTTAAACATCAACTATGGATTAAACAATAAAACTTGTCTGAGTTTGAAACCATCGCAACAGGAACATGTAGCTCACCTGGCGAGCTATAGGTAAAAAAATATATATTTATGGATGGAAATGAAGTTTAAATGGCTCACGACATTTAAATACACAAGATGGAAACTAAATAATAAACCCGGTCTTTAGTCTTAGACGTCAATTTTATTCCACTTTGCTCTTCAACATTTCAGCTTTCACTGATCCAACACTGCTGTTTCTGATCACCTTTTACAATTTGATCTTTCCCTGATGATTCTTCGGCACATTCACAAAAGCAAAAAATAAAATTCTTCATAGTTCTGTGGTCAAATGTAGATATTTATGTGCAACTCGTGTGTGTGTGTGTGTGTGTGTGTGTGTGTAACAGTTAGGTGGCCGTCATGATGCCTGATCTAAATTCTGCCAATGTAACAAAATTGCTCCCAAAATGTAACAGGTGACATTTTGTGACAAGTTCTGACTTTAAAGGTGACGGTGAGGAGTCAGAGGGTTGACGTCTGCAGAAAAAGCAAAAGGTGTCGAGGATGTTGCTCAGTACTGCTGACCTGACCAGATCAATATGTGACACATGACATCCCACACAAGCAAATGTTTCAACTCTGATAGTAACGCCATCAGAATTCAAGGTTGGTACACGTTCCTTGTGCATCGACCTTGTGGAACAGAGGTTCTCAACTCTAATACTGATCTGTGTTCTGATAGCAAATACGTCTTATGTATTGACGGAAAATGGTCATATATCTACTGAATTAGATCATGTTTTTCAACAATTGTGACATATAATGGAAAAAGGAAACAAATCGTTCCCAACGTTATCATGAAGTATAACCCACCAAAGGGGGTCCACAATGAAGGCAACATACTGACAAAAGTAGCAATGAAGTGGAAGATGGATAATATTTTGTCCTTTACCATCCCCTGTACTCTGATTTAAGATTTTCTTTATTTGACTGTAGAAAGAGGTAATGCAGATGTATTTTAATTATCTGAGGATAAAACTGAGTTGGATGTACAACAGGGAGTCTTTTTGGTGCAAGTGTTCCATGTCTATCGGCATGCATTGTGCAAGAAAACACAATGCATGCCGGTAGACATGGAAAGAGGCTTTAACAAGGAGTTTTCTGATGGGTGGATAGTTATGCTATAGATCTTCCATACATTGAGTAGGTTTTTATTTTCAAGAATAATTGGTTTTAAAAACTTTATATTTTACCCATTTACCCATTATTGTTTAGTTTGCTTGTTGCCACAAACTCTAAAAACAGTAATATTTTAATTGTTAATTCCTTTGAACTTATGTGTGCGTGCTTGTTGAATGTTGTTTTCAACATTTTTTTTGCCTTACATAGTTCCAAGTCTGCCACTGCCCACCAAAATGGCTACAAATGGCTCTGGGTATATGGTTGAATATTTAAGATGAACTGAAGAAACTGAAACATTCTCAATGTCTCAATGCCTGAGACCGACGTTGACTTTATGCTTAAGAACACAGCTCTACTGCAGATTCCTACTGCCACTTCCTGTCCAGATTGGCATTAGCAACATGCATCTGATACTCTGAGATGTTCAAATTCTTGAAACCATTACTGTGTGCACATGCGTTTTTAAATGAAAAAAAAAATACAAGCCCTCAAAATAAATAGATTTGCTGTGGAATATCCAGCCAAAATGAACAAGGCATTGTCATATGAACATCCTACTGACATGTAGATTCAATGTCTGTGTTGAGTCTAATCACAGTGGTGTCATCTGCGAACTTGATAACACTTTGATGGGGAAAATAAGTGTAGAGTAAGTAGAAGAGGGGACTAAGCACACGGCCTAGAGGTGCACCTGTGCTGAGTGAACAGTGCTGTCACATGCCACAGACAAATCTGCAAATAGGTCAATTTGAGAATACCGAGCCGGAAGTAGAAAGAATGCCGCTGTACATCAACATAAGTGTGAATATAAGAAACAATGTGGGAGCACCTTTAGATTCAAACACAAGCTACCCCTCCTACCCTTTTTCTTCTGTTTTGAAACATCTGTTTCTACAACGTTTCTGGGACCAACTAACCAAAGCCTGCAGGTGGCAATAATGTCAACGGTAGAATTCTTAAGAAATGTATCTGGGCATGGACAAAGGCCAAAGGCTTTCTTTTAACAATAGTACCTAGTGATCATTTTCTTCCAAGCCATCAAATGTTTTAATTTACATTTGAGATTTAATGGGCACAGAGTAATACTGAGTATTCCATAAGGACCGATTCACTCGGCCTTTCTTTCTGCAACTCTCCTGCGTCAGGTCCGTTTCAGGAGAAGAATTCACGCCCCACGGTAAAGTTTCACAAGTTTTTTGAAATTCAGCTTTTGTAGTATTTGATACTCCTTTTGTCCAGGATGTTGTCCTGTTTTGAAGCTTTTGTCTTTCAATTTTTCAAAGTAATGGCTCCATTGTCCGTTGCGGTCTGCCCCATATCCAAAAACACTAATCTGAAAAAAAAAACAAAACAAAACAAAAAAACCTCAGTTAATACTTCAGAAACAATAAATTTGATGTGTTTTTTTTTTATCTTTCCTTATAGTGAGAGTTATTATCTATGCTCTAATCAGCCTCATCTTAATCAAAGAGATGGACTTTATGAACACAGCCACTTTCAATTTGCAGTACTTATCTTGAAGCCCATTGCATAGTAGCATGTGATTCAAAATAACAGATTATTACACAAAACCCTTGGCTTTCATAAAAAAAATAAATCTTTACCTTATCACAAATGCGAAGTGCAAGAACCACAGTCATAAAACCAGTGGAAGGATATCTTCCTTTTGCTTTTAGCCAAATTTGATGGACGTTCTTCATAAAAGCTGGACTGATCACAATCACCTGGAGTAAAGAAGGAAGTTTTGAATTAATGGGACTATTAACTTTGCATGCAAATACGAGTTGAATTGGTTCATTACAATACCTACCAAGTCTTTGTTGGCTTGAATTCTGGATTTTATTGGTGCATAGGATCTGTTAAAGGCAGCACGAAATGTAAGCCATTATTAAGCCGAGATAGGCTGCGGTATTTTGTACATTTATTGCTAATCAGCTGACATACTGATGAGAAATCCAAGACCAAACATAAGATAGAAAAATAAACGACCTGCTTCTGATGATCAAAAATAAAAGGGGATTTGGTTGAAAGATGATGAACGAGTGCAGTACACCCTTTTCTGTCCAATTTCAAAACTTCTCATTTTTGGTCTTTACAAAGGATCTGGTCTATGTTACACTCCTCCAAAGGATGCTGCCCATAACTTTGGAGCCACCAGCTTTATCTTTAGTCCCCAAAGATTTGTCGTTTAAAAATTGCCAAAGTACTTAAAAAATAAAAAAAAAATTATAATTTTTTTAAAGAACAAACAAAAATAGGAACATATTGGTTAACTTATTGGCGGGATGATAATATCGGTCAACTTCTTGTCCAAAAAATGTATTAGCAAAATAGAAACATACGATTTACCGTCCATGAAATCCTGTTGTAAAGGCCCTGATGAGCCACTCAAGGTCGAGTATCTTAAATGGAATCAGCACAAGATGAGTATTGTTGTCCAAGTCCACTGCACTCTCCGGATACATGACATGATGCGTTGTTTTGGTGCCCACATCATCTTCATAGCCTTTGATTGGGGCAAAGTTCATTCTGATTAGAAAAGAGAGGTGCATTCATTAAAGATCATTACAGACATTTGTCAAGTTGTCAATTAAAAATGACCTAAAGTCGTGTACGTTTACCTTATAATTATGTCTTTGGAGTCTATAAGAGGTCCGTAACGTGAACCTTTCAGATTAAGAGAATTCCCCACCACCGCACAAGTCAAACACAAGTTAGACTTCGGTTTTCCAAAATCTGGAGTGGGTGGGAATATTTCAAAAAGCTTATTCACCGTTTCTTCAAAATAACTGAAGTTGCCTTGTTCCTTTTGTATATGCTGTAAAGTAGAAACACAAAGTGAAAAGATTTCTCTCGACCATTTATATCCACAGCCAACACATGTGAAGACTTGCCTTCCACCATTTGAAAGCATCCTCCGAGATTTTGGTCTCGGCAGACAAAAATGGTGTGACGGAACTTTTCTGATGATGATGATGATGATGATGATGATGACACAACGCATAATCATGCTGACTTTGACCATGAAACCGGAGCCATTTGGTGTTAACAGACCTTAAAAACACCCCGGCAGCCACAAAGACCAGGAACATCAACAGTTTTAAATGAAAACTACATCTGAGACTGGGATTCTTGTCACTGGGACAGAGTTTCAGTCTGTGGAGAGAGTGTGATGGAACAATAGATTAGCATATAATGAGGGGGGGAAAAAGCTACAAATTGACTGCCATTATTGTACATTTATAAAATAAAAGAGGCTAAAAATACAGTGTTCTTATTAGTTGAGTTTATGATTTTATGTCTTACCTGATATAAGAAAACATTCTTCTTCTTAGCTTCAAATACATTTCATGAATCTATAAATATACCCTAAAAGTGTGAGAGGGTGGAAAGAAAAAAAAAACAGCTTTCATTAAAAAGAGTTCATGTCAGAAAAAAGAAACTTGTCAAAATATCAAAGGTGAAAAGAGGCAACATCAGTTAGATCAGTTAGATCAGTTGAATCAAGCTAACAGCAGTGGTATCTTCCAACAGCCCGGGCCCACGGAGACGGTGGAGAAGACGTGAGAGAAAACCAAAGCGAGGGCTTCGCGGTGGACCTACAGCTAACCCTCTCCCTTTGCCGCTTCCCTCCATCTTGCTCGCTAATGTACAATCCCTTGAAAGACAATTGGACAACCTGAAGCTGGATTTAACCACCAAATGGGAAACAAGAAACTGCTGCATTCTCATTTCCTGCGAGACATGGCTAAACTCATCTGTCCCTGATCATCCCATCAGCTTGGAGGAGCCAACAACCTTTAGAGCTGACAGGAGCCATGTGCTTACTGGTAAATCCATGGGAGGTGGGGTTTGTATTTACATTAACAACAAGCTGGTGTAACAACGCCACCTTGGTCTCCACCTTCATGATTGGGAGATGCAGACCTTTCTACCTACCCTGGGAATTCACCACCGTTACCATTGTTGCTGTCTACATCCAGAACAGTGCCAACACCAAGCAAGCACTGAGTACTGAGTACTCTTCACCATGCGGTGAGTGACAGACAATCCATATACCCTGAGGGTGTTATTGTTGCTGCATTGTACTGAACACAATATTCTGCAACATTCTGCTAATATTAATAACAACTAACTTGGCTGTACAATTTCTACTAGCAATAAACTAATACTTGTGTTTTCAGAGATTTCTGAGAGCTTCAGAATGAAAACCGCATTCATTCATAAAAAAAAAACTGACGGCGCAAGTGCTCAACCATTGTCAACGTCCACCAACACAATGACGTCTTACCTCGCTGTTTAAAACCGTTAATCGACGAGAGCAGCCATAATAAAATGGGTAAAGTCGGATAAGCTTTCTATGTTATTATATCCATGTGATTTATGTATTTTATAATTATTTACCCACTGATAACGTATGTTTGTCGCCGCTGTTAAACCAAACTAGATTAGATTTCCAACGTGACAGCCTGCGAGATCTTCACTGAACATTCTGTGCACGCGCCAACTTCTTCTTCTTCTTCTTGACTCGCTGGTCTCTGAAAGTAGGGAGGCTTCTCTGTAAATGGAGGTGGACAGCAGTGAAATGCCTTACCGCCAGCATCTGTACACATATTTTCTTGTCTCAGCGTTTCCAGCCGCATGTTGGAGTTGAACTTTATGAGCACCGCCCTGCACAGTAATTTTGGTTTCTCTTTGTGGATTGGTTGGAAAACCCGGAGTGGAGTTTTTCTTCCTCTTCTTCTTTAGTAAAGGAAGAACGGCAGCTTGCATCCATTATTGTTGCACTACTGTCATCTTTTGGACTCTATTACTTATTTCTTAAATTTTCAGAGAAGGACAGTGGTGCAGCACACAGAAAGTAGTTTCTGTGTGCTGCTAAATCTGCTCCTCAGTCGTATCGTTTTGGGCCTGCTACTGCCTCAAGTGGCGTGGAAGTGGTAACACAATATAATGACGTTACTAAATGAGAATACCACAAATTCTTTATTATTTGCTATTTATTCCGGCATTACTGGCATCGTAAAAGATAAATTGTCTTATAGAAAACACCATATTTTTTAATTTTGTTAAATTAAAAACATAAATAATATTTATATATCTCCAATTATAGAAGGAATGAAAAAAAAAGAAAAGCAACATGGTCAACTATGATAAAATATCACTTACAATGTAAACGGAGAAACTTAATTGAGCAAAAGTAAACAACGAACAAATGAAATAGGTTCTCAGAAGAATAACAAATCTCGTCGTTACAGCCAGGTTTGTTAACCAGATACACGCAAAAATTCACACGTTTGCTTATATGGTGCCATGTATATTATTCTGAGAGATTTTTTTGTTGGTAGTCTCATATAGAAGAAAATATAAGATGAAACTATTTAGTCTTTCAAGGTGAAAATTTTCCTTGGACTGTAAAACTATCAAATGAAACATATTCATAGAACCACAATATCAACAATTTGTTCATTGAGTAAAGCACTTAGCACGCTACAGGTAAACGTTATCATTTAGTTTGGTTAAAAATGATTTCTGCACTGTCAATAAATGACTTCTAATTAATGTTCTTGAAACAGTAACACCTTCAGAGATTCAAACTGATGAACACAGAGGATGGATGCTATCTGCTGCTATCTTGGTGTCTTCCATGTTCTTTCAGCAAACAGTTGAGACAGGGTTGTTTTTTTACCTGCCATTCAAAACATTCTTAAAAGTATAGAAGTTATTCTGCAGCCCATGTGACCAAACCAGCCGAGGAGATGATAAGTTATAACACTCAACTTCTACACAAGCAATAGATGGGTGACTCCAAGGTCACTGTGTCTTCTTAAAAGATAAGAGTACCTGAGAACAGTTCTTAATATAGTTAGTGTTTTCAGCAAAGTTGAGCTGACTGTCCAGGAATGATCCGAGGTATTTACAATTTGTCACAGTTTCAACAGGTTGGCCGTCGAAAGAAACTGGAACCACTTTGAGGTCCTGTGAAGGTCTCTGCATCCTTAAGAGAATGAAAAATTAATAATAGGTAATAAAGGCTTTGTGCTACTCTGATTTTGTAATGTAATTATATTAATTTTGTTACCACCCCCCTGCCACTTGGAATAAGTAATGTAATACATTATAAGATTTTTTTTTGGAAAACATGTTAAAGTTGTGGAGGTTCTAGAAAAGGTGAAGTGGAATTATTTTAAGGAACCAGATTCTAAGCATTATGTTCAAAGCAATGATACATGTCAAATAACCCTCATGTAGAATGGATGTTTACAATACAAATATTTAAATGGTTCTCTGTTTTAGTCTGACATTTTATAAAAATTAGACGCAAGTGTTTTTTTCACCAGACCTGGTGTTATTAGAACTAAAATAACCCTTGTAGACTGGAAAAAAACTAGTGTCATTATTGCTCTATAGTATACCCACCTGATATTTTTTCAATATTTAAATTCAATAAATGATAAAGTTTTAACCAACAGGCACAAACAAAAACACTTTTTTTTAAAGGTTTTATTGGCTCTAGTGGCCTTTATTTAACAGTGAATGGACAGGAATGAGGGAAATGAGAGAGGGTGAAGACATGCGGCAAGGGTCGCCAGGCCAGGAATCGAACCTGGGACAGCCACGTCGAGGACTAAGGCCTCTGTATGTGGGTGTGCTAAACCCCTGCGCCACCACAGCACCCCAACAAAAACACATTTTGTATAAAAAATATCAATTTAATTGAAAATTTCAGTGAGCCAAAAAGTATCAATATTTTTCATATTGTATTTATTCATCACATTCAACATCACATTCTATAACTGTATTTAACTAAATGCAGTTTAATTCGTTTGTCTACAAGGACATTTAACTAAAAATGTCCTTATAGACAACTCAATATCATCGAGTTGTGCTACTTTGGATGTCATGAGAAGTAAAACACTGACATCTGGTGGTGGGCAGACGGTACTGACTAGATGTCTTCTAACAAGCCTCGTTTCAGTGGAAATTACACCTAAATAAGGACATACGACTTCAAGAATTTCTCATCAGTTTTTCAAACAACATTTACTTCTTTTTCATTATCCATTTTAATATTTAAACCGGTTCTTCCATCATTTGCACAGCTGAAGCACATGCTTGTTACAAAACTAAGATGAAAGATCAACGAAACATCATCAGTTAATTGACATGCTTACATAAAACATCAGAACAGTTGATTTGCCACTGTGACGTGATGCCACAACAGTGACTAAAGCTGCAGTCAAGTACTGTTAGAGTACAAAGAAATGCATTGAAATGACACAAGTTGGAAGTTTTCTGAGCCGGTCTAATCCAGCTAATTCAAACATGAAAGCTGAAATGAGGCTGCTCAGTCTGAACCCACACCAGGGCCTCTATTTATAGACGTCTATTTAAGAGGCCGACATGAAAGCTGGAACAGAAGATCTGATGGAGCACAAATGCACCTCGTTGTTCCCTTTAACTTTGGACACTATACATTCTTATTAACAGAAACGATCTTTACAAATGCCTACGTGTAAACGAACTCAGACACTTGAAGGTACATTTTGATAACTTGGATATCTGTTTTTGTAAGCATTGAAAACTTTGAAACAGTGAACCTTCATAAATATCTGGCATTAAAAGCTGAAACTTCTGCCTTGAAGGTGAAAACATGCACACATCACATGTTTTCTCAAAAGACTTAGAATTTTATTTCTGAGCAAAAAAAAAAATGTCCAAAGCTAAAAGAGAAGTTGTGTTCTAGAGTTCTGTGTTCAAGGCCTGCAGGCTGGCTGGTTTTATATGCCAGCATAAACACAGACACCGCCGACTAGGCATGCCTCGCTGTGTACTGTTCCCTCTGTTTTGCCTAAGGAGTAAAATCATGGCAGTGCAAACACAACAAAAACACAAAGGAAACAAGGTACATCTGTGTTTATCGGCAGCTGCTGGAGCGCTGTGGGCTCACTTTGTATGTTTCAAAGACTACTTCACATTTCATAATCCTCTTTAAAATCAAACAGAAAGATTAGAGACCTAAATGTAATGTATTTGAGGAAACGCTTTTGACCAAATATAAACTGTCAACCACACAGACCCCTGGGTTTCAGTTTTGCTCAGTCGCAGCATGCTCCCGTCCCGTTTGCCCTTGACGAAAATGCCAGGACGGCGCTCGCTCGTCCTTGTGTCCACACGTCCCTCCCAGCCAGTGCAAGTAAACAACCTTCTCTCAGCCGCCGCTTGCATCCGATTCCAGCTGAGTGTAGGATGTTTACATGAACTGAGTTTGGGTTGAATCTAGACCTCCAGAACCGAGCGACATTGGAAGAACGCTGAATATTCAGTTGGTTGGGACTCGTCCGTGGCAGCTGGCGGCCGCAAACATCGGACTGAAAGCTCTGCGTATTGACAGCTTCCAGTCGGGGATGTTTACAGCCTCAAACTACCCATTTGTGACCTCCAGAAACTACGTCACACGTGCTGCAAAAAGAAAAGAGGAAATCCAAATCATGACCCACTCTTACAACAAGCGGCTCGCAAATTAAAACTCAAAGCCTATAAATAGACGTCTAATAGTGAGCAGAGCTGTTTGTTTTTGGCCGTCCCGCGGCGCTGCCCACCGTCAACGTCTTCGGTGTGGGGCTGCTCTTCTGTTCCTCAGTGGGGTATGGTTCAGGAGATTTAATCTCTTTCTGCCCTCATAGCAACTATGCAGTCAGATGTGTTTAAGTTGCAGAATGGAATGCAGAGGGAAATAATCTCCCTTCACTTCCAACTTTTCTTCTTGTTTACGAGGAGAGAGACCGATCGTCTCTCTTGACATTGTTGCACACCACATCATGATAGCGTTAACAGTGTTCCAGTTCATAGCTCCATCGAGAATATAACAGCAGGTACTTCAAAAAAAGTGAACTTTTCATTCGTCTGTGTCATCTACCGCTATGAAGGATTTTCACTTTCTGTTGAAACTGGCCTAATCCTCATGCTGCTTCCCGAAGTAGCAGCACTCACCGTGGACTAGTTCACTTCTTTCACCTTCAGGACACACATCCCCCCCTCCACTCCCTCTCCTTCCTCCGCCTCCTCTCTGTGATGCATGAGAACCATGACTTGTTCAACGATGTGGGACAATCTCTTTAAGTAGCTTTCCTTAAAGATCACCTGACAAACTAATTAACAAAGCTGTCCGAGATCGCTACCGACCACTTAAGATCATGTCAGAAATAAAGCGAGCTTCAAATCCCCCACTCTTGTTAAAAAAAAAAAAGACACTAGTGATTTGACATTTTGATGGTACATTGTTGCCTTAAGAAAAAAAAAAGGAAAAAAAAAACACTGCAGAAAGGGAAAGGCGTAACGTAAAGGCAGTTCATACAGGGTAAATGACTGCCTTTAGATTTACATTAAGTGCAAAATTATTACTTAATTTATCCAAACCCTCATATATAAAGCAAATTATATTATTACTATTAGAAAACAAGCTTTTGTACACTTCAAACATGCCACAGTGAGCATAAACTAAAAGTAAAAAAAAAATAAATAAAAAACCTAAACTGGGAAGTGTGTGGTGGCTTTATGAATATTAAAGTGTTAGATCACCTAACACTTTAATAAACTTTTGAGCACATACTGCACTGCTTTCCCTCAGCTAGTTCAGTGTCCTAAGTTGTAACAGCTGCTGCTAAGGTTAGCTGCGACACTGCAGTTAGGAGCGCAGTTATCCGGCAGTACAGTGAGGAACAGAGTACTGTAACACCACAGGAGTCAACTTACAGCTGGGAAACAAACACTGAAGGCAGGCCAGCTACCCCGAAGCACTACAAGACTGTGGAAAAAAGCAAACCTAAACAGCGAGATAGCCTATGTTAACAAGTGTCAACATCCGGAGGGTGCACGCTATTGCTAGTGAGCCAGTGGGAACAACTTTGTGTTGTTGGACACCCTGCCAAAGCAAGCTCGAAAACCATGGGAACTGTTAGCAGAACAAGCTCCGGTGTTAGCCAACGACCTCGGCTACAGCTAGCTGCTGTTAGCTCCTCTGTGACCCTAACCTTCTACTGTCTGACGTTTTCTTACCGGCGGGAGAGAAAAAGTGACCGTCTCCACCAAAAACACGGCGTCTACATCCAATGGCACTATTAGTTCGCGGGCTGAGCCGAGACGCTCTTGTTTCGAGCTTTTCTGGGCAGCCCGCTAAGTTTCCTTCCGTTTTCATTCACTTGTCTTTATTTTGACCTTTGGTTACTCGACACCAACATTGACGTCATCGTCATGGCAACAGAGTCCCCTCCTACAGCTAGCACGGGCGCAGCAGAGAATAATTGCATTTCCATTTAACGCGAGACGTGTAGCCTTTAGCTAACCTTGTCACGAGCAGCATCAGCACTTTCTTCTGGATGAACCGCTGCTGTATGGAAAGAGAAGGGCAGAGATGGCTAAAAACGAGCTGGCAACCATAACTGGCTAAATAACTGATAAAGGTATTTATTTCACATAATTAAAAGTCATCATACGGGTAAATATGGCAACAGGCATCTGGAGCATGAATAATTATTGGAATATTTCCTAAGTATTTTATAAATAAGACATAATGTAATCAAAAGTACACATATTTAACTATTTTGGAGGCATCACGGCTAATAGTCGTTATAGTTGGAATTAAAAAAACCCCAACACAATTTAAAGTAATGTTTAGAACTGATATTAGTTTTTAAAAATTGCAATAACCTAATTGTGTAAGTGCCCACAACATTAAAATAATATTAGACTCCCTTTAATAATTTAGGAAAAATATCCACTTGCTGTGTCAGAGTTTTCCTGTGTTTTCTTCAAATATTGATTAAACTCAATTCAAAAACACTGTATTGATCCCAAAGGGAAATTAAACAACAATAATAAAATAATTACTTTTTCAAAAGTTTTTTTTCACTACACATCAGTGTACATTACAATGCAATACATTTGAATTTTGTCTATCTCTTGACAGTTCACACAAATGCAACCTGGATATAGCACCTTTTTTACTTATTTACCCTTTTTTAATCCGATAGATTTTCCTTGTTATTCTGGTAAGATGTTCAGGACAGGGGTCTCCAAAGTGTGGGCCATGGGCCATTTACGGTCCTTGGAAGAATTGTGTGTGGCCTTTGATAGCAGGTCAAACATATACATCAGCAGCTAAAGCTAATGCAGATGGACACTTTATTTTTTAAGATGAAAACGTCAATGATACATTTATAACTTTTCATAAGTTTATGACACATATGAAAATGAAGCCTATCTATCTATCCATCTGTCTGTCTGTCTGCTAGAAGAATATCAGCATACCCATTTATTTCAACGGGATAAATACAGGGAAGTTTTTCAAAGACAGTTCTTGTTTTTGTCACTGGATTTACACAATGCATTTTCCAGACCGACAACATAGAAAACATTCAAATCTGTATGCCTGTCTTTTATGAAGACGTTAAAACTAGAGACCCGTTTCTGAAAATAACATTTAATCTTACAAACCTTTTTTCTTCTGTTTTCTGATGGCAATAATGTGAACCTTTTGAAGTGGAATATTTAGTTAGAGTCCCAACTTGAATAGAGAATATGTTGAGGGAGCTAAAAATTAGGGTGGTGGCAGGGAGGCCTTCCAGCCTCAAAGACTTGAAACAAAGATAAAAAAAAAATAGAAGTGGAAATGTGCAATACGTTAATCTACCAAACAGTATAATGCCAAACACAAATATAAAAAATTTAAAATGATACGCTAACCTTGTTTTATGAGTTGTTAAGACATGTGTTTTTCCTTTTGTTGTTCAACACTTTGCTGTTCATCGCAAAAGTGTTTATACCATTTGAACATCTTGACATTTGATCATATTACAGACATATACAGACACAATGCATTTTATTGAGATTTCATATGGCTGACCTCATGTGGCTGCAGAAACCCACAGCTCTGTTGAGAGAATCTGCAGAAATATAAGACCACAATAAAGAAAGCCTTTTCTTAAGGGAAATCCCATTAAAAAGTCAAAATTTCTGGTTTGCCATGTAGGGGAAACAGCAAGCATGTGGAAGAAATGACTAATAGATCAGATGAAAGTAAAAAAAAAACATTTTAACCCATGTGCAAAATCAGAAAACTGATCATAACCAACCCCAGGATGAAGCATGGCGATGGTGGTGTCATGCTGTGGTGGCGCTGTTCTTCAGCACCGACAAGAAGGCTGGTCAGAGTTGATGAGATGACTTTACTCTCTAAATATCCTGGCTTTATGATTGGAATATTACGACAGTATTCTCATATTATTTAAACTTTATTCTCATGAGACTTCGCTCTTGTAAAATCATGATTTTATTCTGACATATTCTGACTTTATTCATGTATTTTTTCAACCTTATTATGTTAATTAAAAAAATACAATTCTTTTTTATCAAGGCCCTAACACTGAGGTGTGTAGTATCTGTTCTCTGCAGTCGATGTAGCGATGGCATATGATTGACTGTTCAGTCGTGGGTGAACATGGCGCATATCGGGGGACTTGCAGGGGTGGAGGGTGTGGGGATGGGTAGGGGATGTTGGGTTGGCTCGCACAAATCCCAGGGGGCTACCGCAGTAAAAGAGATGACATCTTTGATCGGTACCACCTGTGGTGTGTGCCTGTCAAGAAGTCCAGGATCTAGCTGTGCCGCTTCGTAACAAGTGTGGATGGAGTTAGTGTGCCAGCAGTTCAAGCTGGTTACAATATATCCTGTTTCTACAGTCTCGAATGCAATCATACCATGCAGAAATCAGCTGCGTCCTGATGCTTTAGCTGCATTTGATCCCATTGTTGAGTAAAAATTTGATGGAGAAAGAAAAAGGGAAGAGGAACCTGGCCTAACCTAATCAGAAAGAAGACTGATTATGCTGTGTGTAATGTCTGCCACTAGAGGTCAGACTAGATCCATGTACCCAGCTGCTCACTAGTCCGCTCTCACAGAAGCTTGTAAATATTCACTACTTTATATTCCGAGCAGATTCGGGCGTTATCCATTTACTCCACGGCTCAGACCTAATCTGGTCAAAGCTGTAACAGTAAGCTCAGCAGATTTCAAAATTCAGAATCTACGATAATAGAGGTAATCGCTATGCCTCTGAAGAAGAGGATGCAGCGTTCAGTCTGTCACACTTTAGGCCATTTCCTAATGACTTGTATAACATATATCAAGAGTTATTTCTGACGAAAGGAGCATGCAAAGGAAAGCCATCTATAACCTAACCAGGGAAATTGATTCCCTTGTCATTTTGTGTGGTCTGAAATTGCCCAGAGCTATTATGAGAGAGACTGATTTTCTCTGCGCGGTGGAGCGGAACCGCTTCTCCCGCCAGAACCTCCTGTGAGGTGTGAACAGATTCATAAGAAACAGTGCCGCTAAAGTGGCGTGTCATCCCGCGCAGTCAGGCAGATATCCACCAAACCGTTAGGAAAGGTGGGCAGATGTTGCAGCTAACAACATCTGCACAGCTGCTGCAGCATGCTGAGAAATGAATAAGAAGTTTTTTTTTGTTTTTTTTTTCAGAAACGTCAACCTTGTTCTGAACTGGTGCAAACCTTAGCATAAGGTTTAACTGTATCCCACGATGTTTGGTCATCTCAAAAAGTACTGTCGTTATTGTGAAATAACAGATTTTTAATGTATTGTGGTGCAAAGACGTTCATTTATAAACTAATACAAGTATATTGTAAAGATTTTAGTTTACAGCTGATAAGATGTGTGTCAGCAAGGCAGCCAAACTTTAATCTGTTTCTCCAGGTCTGTTAGGAGGAATGGGCCAAAATTCAAGCAAACTAACATCAGAAGATTGAGAAAGGATCCTCAATATGCTTCACCAAAGCCATAGATTAAAAACAGTTCTACCATAACGAAAAGTGAGTAAACTGCGTCTGAAAATCTCTAAATTAGCAATTAAAACTAATTTAGGTAAATCTCTGTGACTTAAAACAGGAAAGGTTTAGTTTGATTTAGGTGAAGAAAAGAGAGGGTATATTGTTTTATGCATTTTATTACTACAGAAGAGGATTAGGTCCAGTGGAAAACAAAAAGTCTGACTTTTTTCCCCCCACAATTATGACTATAATCTCAGAAATCTAAGTATAAAGTAAAAATTTTAGAAAAAGTTAGAATTATAAGTAAAAAGTCAGAATTCTTCGAAAAAGCCAAAATTCTGACAAAATCAGAACTATGAGAGAAAAGTCGGAATTAGAATTTTTTTTCATTTTTTAAAAAGGCAATTTTTTTGCTCAGTGTCCCTAATCTTCCTCCGTACATTTCAGTTGTATCGCCGTCTTTAATTTTAGCCCAAACAAGTTCACAGTTGAAACACTCCAAAACCGAGACGTGGAGATGAATGTAAGTGGATACAAATAGAGGAACATTTGCGCTTCATGGAGTATAAAATCAATGAACTGTCCAGTTTCACCATCTGTTACTGTTTTGCTATTTTGTTAAGAGACGTGATGATTTTCTTTTGGCAGTGCATGTTACTGAGTAATGCACCCGCCTTCCTTTCTATAAAAGTGCGTCACTTCTAAAGCAAACTAAAGCCTGTGTTGACTAAGCCGGAGAATAAAACACTCTCGTGGCTTTTAACAGGCGATAGATCAAGTCGAGTTTGTCTGAAGACTGAAGGAAATGAAATGACTGTGATGCTTCTACTTCCAGTAGCCTCCTAAACACTGTTGACAGGGTGTGAATCATATGAAAATCAATAAGTAAAATGCCTTCCGTCTGTTTTTGAGGTACAAGTCCAATGAATTAATATGCCTGTGCTCTACTTGGGTTTACCCGCTCCTCTTGAATGGCCTTGGAGGATTTATGTTTTGTGTTAAGTAAGGCTGAAGCTACTCATGTTATCTCACTCCATCAATAGCAAATACATTACCAATATCTAGTCGCTGCCAGCGCCCTATTAATTTAGCACGACCTGTCCCTACAGGGGCAGAATGATTGTTGGAGGCAACAAGGTGTATCTGCTTACCCCTCTCTGGGACACGGTGTCGCTGCTGGGGGGGATCGATGCCCATTGAGCGCGGGGGGGGGGGCGGGTCTTACGGGGGCCGGGCAGGCGGCCAAGCAGCCGGCAGGAGGAAGCCCTCCACCTCAGCTCGAGTGACGCTGTTACCTAAGAGGCCCCAGCAGGCCCCGCGGAGACAAAGAGGGATGGGGCGCCGGAGCCATGTCCTCTCACACAGCAACATGGGCCTCTGTCCCTCAAAGGTTGAAGAGGACACAGGTAATGGATATTTCAAGCTCCAGTTCATGACAGGAAAAACCTGCCGCCAGTGACAGTTAATCGTCCGGCCGAGACTGGGGCGGGAAGAGGGGTGAGGAGGGGTGTTTATGTACATTCGGAGAGATGTGGGCAACTCTTGTCGGTGTCGTTTGAAAAGAGGAAAGGAGGTCTTTCAGTTTCTAAATGGATACAGAGTAAAAGGGCCAAACATTGAGTTTAGAATATCGCTGCAGTCTGCTGATTTCTGCTGAAAGGAAAGCAGGCTTCTTCTTATACAATCTGAAGAGATCCAGAAAATATGGAAAAAGTGAGTAAGAATATTGTGAACCAACTGGTATTCGCTGGGGTTCGCGACCTCAACTATCCATGTATAGCTAAAATCTGTGACTACGCCTTCAGAAAACGCTTATGACTGCATACCTTAATATGAAAACACCAATTACACCTTGATATGCCTTCTGTCTTAGCTCTACTGCAGAAATGAACATCCATGGTTTCCCTTATCTCCAATCGTTAGGATGCAGACAATCAGCAACAAGGAAAAATAATATTATTTCTGGATTGACTGCGTTGCAAACAGACCCAGACGGGCTCGGTAATAAGATGCTCAGCAGACATCTTTAAATCACGCAACCATCTGAAGTTATACATCTGGTGGGACTACCAGCAACACACACAAATCATTTACACTTTAAGAAGGGAAAATGCCTTTTCCTTTCTTTTTGATCAAAGTCATTAGGCAATTATGGCTAAATCTCCACCCAGAGCACTGAGCTATACAGCCCAAATTTGAAGAAACACTCAAGGTCACACGTCCCGGTCCCCAAATAGCTCAAAGCGGGGGTTGTCAAGAACGGTGCGTTTTTGTTTTTCTCGTTGCGATGTGTTATTTAGAGCGGAAAACAAACAGGAACAGGCTTTCAGGATTCCCACCATGTGCATTAAGAAATGGGAGTTAACACAAACTGAGGAAATCAAGCTGAAGTGTAGAAGCCCATCAGCATTCTTCACAAGCTTTTTGTCAGAGTGCAAGGAATCAAAGCGACTAACTGGCAAAAACAGCAACAACAAAAAACAACAGAAGTCGTGCCGAAGTCATTTTCAGACGGAGATCTAAACGAGCATGATCAATCTCGGAGCTCAGAAAAGTCGGTGTGCAACTTTTCCTCTTTTTTTTTTTTTTGCGTGACACTAAAGCCACACATCAACCCAGCGGTACTGATGAACTGGAGTTGTCGGCGCGTTGCCTGGAGCGTCTCAAAGTCTAAACCCGCATCAGCTGCGGCGCGCTTGGCTCGTTACAAACAGGATCCCGCTGTTCCACATTTAGCAGCAGTTTGGAGGGTTTGTTGTTTCAGGCTCTTAGTGGAATTCAAGAGCCAGCAAAGTACGACTGATACCGTCTGACAAACTAAATGAACGGAGCTCGAACAAGGCGACGTGTCCCGGCTAATTTTCACACCAAGCAAGGCGGTTCCAGCTTCTGCTGGCAGCGAAAACAGCTGATAATGAAATAGTTTGCTGTGAGAATGTGTTGTGGCTATCAGAACTTTGCTTTTTATGCTAAAGAATAGAATGATGACAGCAAAACCTTTTGACAGGTTATCTCATTGACTCTGAAGGCTTGCATGGACAGATTGTTTTATTGTTCAAAAATGCACTGAAATATTTTTTCTGAATTATTTTTAATGAAAGGAAAGAACAGTGTTTCCCAACCCTGGTCCTCAAAGCACACTGGCCTGCATGTTTTAGATATTTCCTTGCTGAAGATTACTGATTAGGAAGCGTTTGCTGAACTGCAATCAGTTGAATCTGGCACATTGAATCAGGAAAACCTCTAACACATGTGGGACGGTGTGCCTTGATGACCAGGGTCCTGCTTTAGAAGGTCAACAACCGCAATGTTTACCTTTCTTTTTTCAGGGAACGTGACCGATTGTATCTGTGGGAAGATCTGATGTTTGCTACAGGTCTGGCAGTGCTTCCAAAGGGGGGATCAAATGGGACTAGTTTTGCCACATAGATGAGGCGGGGGCGGTCGATTCTGGGGCAGGAGAGGACACCGGACTAGAGAGGCGTGCGCCTGCCCAGTCCGGCCGAAGTGCCACACCTTAACCTCAACCCATAGTAACTCGCCCTGCGGCTCTTTAATCACGGTGGCCACTACGACCCACCCCGTCCCTACCGGCTGGTCTCCAAGAGGGGACGAAACTGGCAGCTGGGGGATCAGCCAAATCTCACCTTCTTCTCCACGCTCCACTCGCTGAGTCTCCAAAGAAGCGCGGAGAAAAACTCCACCGCCAGGAACAACAAGAATCAGCAGGTGACACTGATGCAAATAGGGATCTGTTTGACACGGACCTCCAGATCGATGGGAACCCCTGGGCCAAATGGAAGCATCCCGAGAACCTGCTCAGAAAGCCTCACATCAGGTGCCTGATGGAGAAGCTCATCCTCTCCTTTGGGATAAACAACAGACTAAAAACTTTGGTTCAGGTAGTCTGTGTCTAAAACCTTGAGCAATACAGTTCTGAGTCCGATTCCCAGTCTGTTGTAGTCCATTTTGTTGCTACGCTACAGTCCGCTTCCCGCTTTGGGAGCGCTCTCCGGACTGCTCGGTGTTCACATACACATTCGAAATGCACCAGAGTTCATTTCAACCAAACCGAGACCGAGGTTTGTAGGCAGACCAGGGTTCACTTTTTTGGTGGAAAAAAGTTGTTCAAATCAAAATTTGATTACTCCTCAAACAAACCAGAGTTTCTAGGCAAACGAAGTAGAGTTAGATTAAAGCAGACAAAGGAAGGCTGGTGCGAATGTATTACTATGTTTACCTCAGTGCCTCAGTTTCCTGCTCTGGTGCACCTGTTTCCCGTCAACTCATTTACTCACCCGTGTTGCATCCAGTAATCAAGACCCAATATTATCTTTGGGTTCAGACATTTAATGTTACCTCCTCCTATTGTCTTTCAGTTGGTTTCCTTGACTCTTGTTTTTTATATTATTACTCCGTCCTCTAACGTTCCTCTTTTCTGTATTTGGAGGCTCAATAACATCAAATCATGACAGTGTGCTGCACACACAGCCAATACCAAATAGAAGCAGCAGTATTGATTAGATTAGCAATGATCAATCCATGGTATAATTTACACAAATATTGCACTCAAACCAAAATGGTAATTTAACACAAATTAGTACAAATATTAAAAGGTCTAAAAAGCATTCAGAGCGAGTACCAGCAATTTGCATTCTTGTTTTCCATCTACTCGTCACTCAACTGTCTCCCATTTTTCTTGTTCAGTTTCTTCTATCTGTCAATTACCAGGGAACAGGGTTTCTATGGAAGTGTGCAGAGGAACGTGCGTGTTCTCTAAAATGTAAATGGTACGAATCAGTTGGGGGGGAGGGAAAAAAAAGGCCTTACTTATGTCACTTTTCTTCCGCTGAAGCAGCGAGACTCACTGCGAGTCCTGAAGATGCGACGGCGCATCAAAGCAGCCTTTGGAGGAGGAGGGGCCAAGTTTGAATGTTTTGTTGGAAGACGTGGAGTACATCAGTTTGGGACGCCTTAAAGTTGTTCAAAATACATTAAACGTGGCTACAGACATGCTGCCTTTTAAACTACTTTTAAACATTTTCTGAAGAAACCACATAGTCTGAATGGATAGAAAAATCGAAAAGTTGACTTTAGTGCATTTACAAAGAGACTGCCTTTCTCCCCAGAAAATCCTTACTTTACAACTCGACTGCTAACACTCTGCAGAACTCCCATCAGCTATTGAGGTTTTTCAGAGTTGGAGAATAAAACTCAAGGGATCTTTGACCATTTTTTCTCTGTCCAATTTTTCCAACTTGTTCAGATTCCATAAAAACTAGTTTTCTTGATAAACAGTAGCCATTTTAGAAATGTCACTTCCTCCACCAGTTCCCCATAAATCTCACCTTCTGTGAGCGTAAAACTCAATAACAGAGCAATCTCAAGCAGAACAAGAAAAAAAAAAAATAACAGTACTTAAAATTTTCTATGGTCCTAAAACACACCCCATTAGGAAGACACCAGGAGTTCTGCAGTAAGGGTGGATGTGGACACATAGTTATTCCGGTGGGTGGTCATCCTCCAAGAACGCTGGAGCAGAGCTGCCCAGCAAACACTTTTTGACACAGAAACACCAGACAAGCAGAAAATTGAGTCTTTGATCTGTTCCATCAAGAGGGATCGCTTGGTCATATCAAAACCACGGCTCAAAGGAAGCATTCTGCATGCAGGAGCGCCTGGCGAATCAAAGGCAGGACGCGCCGTGCTGCCTTGATGGAAGCGGACAAACTCGACGTGATTTAACGCTAATAAGTCCTGATTCTTTTCATCTTTCCTCATTTAGCCGGTTCACGCGGAAACAGCCAGCTCTCTGAGAAGTCCTAGCGCATGATGCTGCCAGCTGCTGTCTTGATGTGCCTTTGTCTTCCGACGCTGCTCTGGATTGAAGTTCCCCGTGTGAAATGATATCTGAGGTGATTAAAGCGAGTCGTTCAGTGAGGATGGCAGCTCTAATGGAGAGCAGAAACCGCTGGTCCAGCCTGACAGCTGCTGGAGGAGCTGAGAAAGACTCGGCTCTAGGATGAGGCGGGGTGATGGATGGGATTCTATTTTATTTCTTTTTTTTTTTGCCGTTTTATTTTTATTCGCTGGACCAACTCTACACCCTCAGCAGGGTCCTGGAGGGTGCGTGGGAGTTCGCCCAACCGGTCTACATGTGTTTTGTGGACTTGGAGAAGGCGTTCGACCGCGTCCCTCGGGGAGTCCTGTGGGGGGGGCGTTCTCCGGGAGTATGGGGTACCGGGCCCTTTGATACGGGCTGTCAGGTCCCTGTACGACCGGTGCCAGAGTCTGGTCCGCATTGCCGGCAGTAAGTCGGGATCGTTCCCAGTGAGAGTTGGACTCCGCCAGGGCTGCCCTTTGTCACCGATTCTGTTCATTACGTTTATGGACAGAATTTCTAGGCGCAGCCGGGGTGTTGAGGGGATCCGTTTTGGTGGTCTTAGGATTGCATCTCTGCTTTTTGCGGATGATGTGGTCCTGTTGGCTTCATCAGAGTGTGATCTGCAGCTCTCACTGGAGCGTTTCGCAGCCGAGTGTGAAGCGGCCGGGATGGGAATCAGTGCCTCCAAGTCCGAGGCCATGGTCTTGAGCCGGAAAAGGGTGGAGTGCCTACTCCGGGTCGGGGGAGGGGGGGTGTTCTGTCTCAAGTGGAGGAGTTTAAGTATCTTGGGATCTTGTTCACGAATGAGGGAAGAAAGGAGCGGGAGATCGACAGGCGGATTGGTGCAGCCTCTGCAGTGAAGCGGGCGCTGTACCGGTCCATCGTGGTGAAGAGAGAGCTAAGCCAAAAAGCGAAGCTCTCGATTTACCGGTCGATCTACGTTCCTACCCTCATCTATGGTCATGAGCTTTGGGTCATGACCGAAAGAACGAGGAACGAGGTCCCGGATACAAGCGGCCGAAATGGGTTTTCTCCGCAGGGTGGCTGGGCTCTCCCTTAGAGATAGGGTGAGAAGCTTGGCCATCCGGGAGAGACTCAGAGTAGAGCCGCTGCTTCTCCGCATCGAGAGGAGCCAGTTGAGGTGGCTCGGGCATCTGGTCAGGATGCCTCCTGGACGCCTCCCTGGTGAGGTGTTCCGGGCACGTCCCACCGGGAGGAAGCCCCGGGGGAGACCCAGGACACGCTGGAGGGACTATGTCTCTCGGCTGGCCTGGGAACGCCTCGGGATTCCCCCGGAGGAGCTGGCCCAAGTGGCTGGGGAGAGGGAAGTCTGGGCCTCCCTCCTTAAGCTGCTACCCCTGCGACCCGACCCCGGATAAGCGGTAGAAGATGGATGGATGGATGGATGGTTTTATTTGTCCACTCATTGTGGTGGATTTTTATGATTTCTCTTGCTTTCATGGATCCTAAAGTTAGAAATTGCACTCCAAAAACACTCAGAATTTTTTCCTGAATTGCATAGAATATCTAACATCTGTTTTAAGGTCAAAGAATGTCTTGGGTTAATAAAACACAAAGCTTCCCAGCCTGGTAAAAACCACTCCCTTGTACTACGCTTCACTTCGTACAGAAGGTCTGGTATCTCAACACGTTAGCCAAACGCAGCCGTTTGTCCGTGACGTTCATAATGCGCCAGTTCGATGCTATGAAGCTTACCAGAAACATCCTGCGCTGTAAACAACCATCGTCTATTGCAGAGAGAGAATGCCAAACTGAATGAGATGCCCGTTAATGCTAATTCAACATTTGGAGGAGTGGCCAACATGAACCGAATGGCTTCGTTTACTTCCTCCTAAGTTACAGGCAGATTACAATCGTAAACAACGCAGAAAATTGATGTTGTCGTTCACAACTTCTCCTTCTGCTCGTTGATTGGCCGGGTAGAATTTCTACCAGGGCAATCTAAGTAAATGGGAGAAAAACCAGACTGTCTGTAAAGTAAGATTTTAAATGAGTGGAAATGCACAGGAAGCCAGTGGCTAGGCTAACTGGTTCCCTTATAGAGTGGAGACTTAAAAGTTTACCAGACAGTAGAGGAGGTATCATTTACCATGATAAATTTCTTATAAGATAAATTTTAATAATGTTTATTGTCATCACCGCTAATTACCACTTTTTTTTTTTTTTTTTAGGAATTTTTTGGCTGTTGTGGCCTTTATTTGAAAGTAGCTTGGCAGGAAATAGGGAAATGAGAGAGGGGGAAGACATGCAGCAAATGTCACCCGGCTGGGAATCGAACCTGCAACTGCCGGCATGAGGACTAAGGCCTCAATATGTGGGTTGTGTTGGTGACCGCACACAGGTTTGGCCATTATTGAGAGGATAATGATTAACACCTGTGGCTCGTTGTCTCCTGTCGTTCCCGGGGTCAAGGGTTTCCCCGTGCGTAAGGGCAGTTCACAACATTCACGGTTCTACTTCAAACATATCCAGAGTTTATTCAGACAAACAAATGCATCAAATCACACCAATAACACACCAGAATCATCAGAAACTCAAAACCACAAGACAGACATCAATCACCTGAAAGAAACAGAAAAATGGACAAATACAAAAACGAAACAAACAAACAAAGACGTGTCTTTGGAGATCGCTGGTGCAGCTGCAAACCAAACAATCTGACTAATTATTTTAGTGCCAAAACTTTTATAGGGAGGTGTGTTCTCTTCTCTAATGTATGCAATTTGGGAGGGTTCCTGCTTCTCTACTTAGAATAGGTTTCAAATTTCAAAGGGAAATTGCTCCAACTGTTTTATGACTTTTCCTGCGATGCCTGGTGTGACTCGGGAAGTATGTGTTCTCTCTCAAGCTCCTAGGTGAGCTTTTCGCATGTCTGTGTGATCTCCTAAAATCACTCCAGTTGTCCTCTCCCAGAACTTCTCCACACAAAAGACCCTAGCTCTTAAATGGGTTCAGGAAAAAGGTCATCTCTACACAGGCCCCCTCCTTTTGTCTCACCAAGTGGCACATCAAGTAAACCAAACTTTTGAATCTTAGTTTTAGCACATTTATCTTCCAAAATTCTTTTATCATATACCTGAACAGTTTTAATACTACAACATTAATCTCCTATTATTTTAATAACTCATTAACACACACCCAAGTTAGTATGACTTAGACATTAATTAGTACTATTAATATAAAACTACAAATTAAACTACTCTTAATGGCATCATGCGGTTAATAACTCATTCTAAATGTCCTATGAATTATCTTTTACTTATTAAAAGGCATTATATGTTATTATCTTTGGCCAACAATTCCATAGTACCTCAGGTACTAGTTTTTTCTCAAAGTTTTAGCGTTTTTCTCACCTTGTGAGGGAGGGTTTGATGAACTATGTGAACCAACCAAACTTGCCTTTCCCGGCCTTAGAGTCTGTTTCTCTACTGTCGCTCATCTCATCAGACTCTCCTTATCTGAGAGTCTTCCAGGTGCAGCAGTTAATTTACGATGCAACCCCCCTGTTGCTTCTCCCCTCTAGTAACAGATGACCATCTGCTGAAGGCCTTTTCCCAAGTGGTTTGATGTGAGTTAAGACAATACTCATCAATTATTATTTACATTGAATCCTTCATCCAAACCTACCTACATTAAAATCTACTCAAAATATTCAGGCTCAATCTAATATTACCACATGCACTAAAGTTAACTCTTACTAAAATTACTACAATCAAACTTATATCCTTAACACCATGTAGGGCCACCATGGAATCTGCGGACAAACCCATGTGGGACCCATATTGTCTTCCCTCCTTTTACCCATATGGGGCCCACCTAGGTATGCTGGCTGGGATAAGTATCCAATTCAGTACCTCAAACGCCAAACCCTCTGACCCCCAATTTTTTCTCTTTTTCTTTAAGTTGTTTAATGCTATTTCTTTTCACAAAGAATAACTTCTACCAATCGATTTCAAATAGAGACATTAAGGTTCATATACCAGATGTAACATATCTACATCTACAGTCCTACCCCTCTCTCAAATTACTACCCGTTTGAATGGTCTTCCACCTTTTTTCCCGTGGCGTTTTCAGAGTGGGATCACCTCACACATGCAAGAACTATGAGATCTCTGAATGTGCGCGCTCACACATAGAGCTGCTTGCATCTACACTTTCAAGCTCCGAGCTGCCATTACCCCTGGGACCCAGTGCTAGTGTCAAACATTTCCACTTTAAAAGATACTCATCAGTCGTTTGAATTTGCTTCTTTGTGTCTGTCACTCTCCGCGCCTCCTTGTATAACAAGCTGCCCTCCACCTTGTGCTGACGAAGACGTTTCCCAGTTCCAGCAGACCAATGTGACGCTGGCTGCCTGGAACAGAACACAGTGAGAGCCAATTATACCTGTTTCCTCTGGCACCTTCCATCTTTTCTTCTGCGGCTAACGGAGGATAATGGAGGTTTGCTTTGACAGGGACAACAGAAACCTTTGTCCAGGAAACACCCTTCCTACCTCCATATTTATCTACAGTTGAAATAGATCAAATCTAGGCTCTCTTGTTATGAGCCAGTTTACACCTAGAAGCACCTGAAGACGGTAAATCGGTTGCTGTTTAACACTTTTTCATTAGGTTCAGACATAACAGGCATTTCTGTAATCATTTAAAAAATTAACTGAGGTAGTGATCGGTGAATCACTTTGAAGCTAACTATGGTTTCTTTATGGATATCAAGCATGTATGATATTTTATGGCACCTAAGGCATGTGGTGCTAAAAAATCTTAGCGGTTGCAGGTTTGATCGTACAAAACTGACTTCACTCTTAAGCACATTCAGCTGTAGGACAGAAACTCTCGCAAACCCTCCTGAGACCAAACGTGGCCGGCTGAGTAGTGCAATGGCGACAGATTTTGGACTATGTTTAACAGAGAATAAAAACACATCAGCAACAGCCACCAGACTGTCTTCTATGTTTACGTCACATTCAACACCACACACACAAAGACCGATCTTGATTTTAGATTGGCGCAGTCTCGATGTTCTTTCGAGCAGACCAGATTCTTAACACACAGGACATGACAGGAATGTCTCTCAAGATTGACAGAAAGGAAAAATCTGGACAAAAATTGGTGCAGAGATTTTGCTGCATGAACTAGCAGTAAAGGAGCCATTGGATGTCCTCAATCTGGCAAGTAGGTCCTCTTTGGAAAAGGCGCAGGTTTAGGAAAAGAGAAGTCAAAAATACTGGGAATTACTGGTTAAAACAGAATGAATTACCACAATTCAGAGGTCAGAGTGAGGTCAGGGATGGAAGACAGCCGGCATGCTGAAGGTATAAGTGAAGCTAGAGGAGTCGAACGTATCGCATTCAATATTTTCATATAAACACTGAGTCTCATATATCTGCGTGTCACTCACTCTGCGCTGTCACGAAGCAAGCAGCTGTTTTGTGACTTAGAAAAAAAAAAACCGCAGTGATCAATTTTCTCCATGCTGCAGACGCTCCGCCATGTGATGAGCACAAAACAACAGCATGTGGGCTGAAAAAGAAAACAAAAGTGCAGCTTCTCCCAGAAGTGTCAGGGAAAATGTTGGATTCAAATTAATTCATCAAATACAATTCAGTTCAAACGTGGCTAAAAAAAACAACAAAAAAAAAAAGTGAAATTTGTTTTTGAAGAGCGGTTTTTTTCCATGATCATTTACAGGAAATGATCCTGAAGCAGCTGTGGTGTTTTTAATGTGTTAGTGAAGTTCAACTCTTGTAAACAGTAAACATCTGGAATGAAGGTTATATTAAGTTTTGCGGTTTTAATGCAACCGCTGATCATTTAAATAGCTAAAAAAAACATGATGCATCAAACTCCTACCACTTCCTGTTGCCTCCGTCATCATTTCAGACAGTAGTAACATCCGGTTGTTGATCATATGACTCATGTGATGTGAATGAAAAAAGTGTTTCCATTGCAGTTTTGATCAATACACCTACTTTCGATATAGTAAAAAAAAACAACAACTCATCTTAGCGACTAATCAAAGTCAACTTGATCATGTTGACCTCAGCTTTACAAAAGTGTGAATATGTGCTGTTTCCGTCCGTCCGTCCATCCGTCCATCCATATGGCCAAACGATAAGTTGAAAGACGGACTACAGTTCATGATGTTCTAGTTGTTGTTATTAAGAGGTAGTTTGAAGCCTGTGTTCTTTTTAGCCTAGACGTGAAGGAACTCAGTGTTTCAGCAGTTTTGCAGCTTTCTGGAAGTTCGTTCCAGATTGGTGAAGCATGAAAACTGAATGGTTTTGATTGTGGGGATGCTGAGCAGACTAGAACGGGAAAACCTGAATGATCTTAATGTATGTTGATGCTAAGTGATTGAGTGATTTATTAACAAATAAAATTATTTTAGAATTTAAGGACAAAAGAAGTGGGGTGATGAGCCCTACAGGCAGATCAAACTACAGATGAGTTTCTCTAGATCTTGCTGGGACGTTAGTTCTTTAATCCCACAAATGTTAATCGGTCGATAGAAGACTGACTTTGTTAATTGCCACTATGTGTTTCCAAAAGTTCAAGTCCGTCTTTCACCCAGATTTCTGTCCTGATCAGTAGTTTCTAACTGTAGTACCTAAAGCTTTGTTGACTCTTAATCGTTCCTCTTTAGGTCCAAAAATAATTACTTACGCTTTGTTTCTATTCAGCTGAATAAGGTAATGGCCAGTCCACGCATCGATTTGTTAGCAATGATTTAGAGTGTGTCAACCTCCAAATTCCATTTTTTTTTTCATACTTTTTGCTCAACCATTGAAGCAGCCCTGCTGTATCCAGTTCTGCTTGTCAGTGGTTTTCAGCATACACACACACACACGCACACACCCCAGCAGATTTCCCTACTCTTAAAACTGTCCAGGATAAAAAGCAAAAACATTTGCAGCAATTTCTATTTTTATTTTCACACTGTAACTTGAGAAACTTAAACAGATTAATGCTTCATACTTCAGCGGCGCTGAATAGAGAATTCCAGGCAATGAATTTACCTCCCTTGAAATGAATACACACAGCACTGCATTGTAGTAACTGACTCTATTATCCAGGCAGACTCGCGGTGATGAGTATTGACATGCGTAGCGATCGAAGACGTGACCTCCGTGTCCTCTTCGGTGCGGGGTGAAACGTCGGAGCATTAGCATTTCCTGCTGTGAATATTGCAGTCCATATTAGTCCCTTGTGGCTTTATGTAATCCTGCAAGTTGTCAATGCAATTTGTTCCGAGTATTCAGAAGATTTGGAGAGCGAATAGCAAAGCAGAAACTTTTGCCATTAGATATTTTTGTTTTTCTGAGACTGATATGTCGGTGGATGTCTCTACCAGTTTCACCCAACTAGTTAACAGAGCTTTTGACCTTTCGAGCTTCATGTCATGCCAGGATCTCTCATTTGGAATGATGTGCATCCCAGAACTCTTGAAGAAGCTGTGGCATGAGGAAACAAACATAAACCAGAACTGTGGACATGTAGGCAGCTTCACCAGGCCTGCGCCAAAGATCATATGGATCGATTGTTAGTACCTAAAGCTTCGGTAAGTATAAGGAGAAAGAGTCAAGCAAAACAGTTTTAAAAAGGAAGTATGACCATGATTATTTACATTTGGATTTTCATGGAGTGGATTTGGAGATTCTCCACTGCCACCGTGTTGTCTGCAAAGTCCCAGTTTGTTTTATTCTTTTATTAACTTGACTTGCAATGAGCTGCGGTCATTGCAAGTCAAGTTAAGTCGAGCTTATTTGCTCAGCAGATTCCAGCAGCCAGGGAGTTCCTGGTAAAAAAAAAAAACGTAACATAAGAACGAATTATGAAACAAGCAACAAACATGACACCGTCAAGAACATTCATTATCAAAAATATATTCATCAATGTTTAAGTTGGTTTTAATCAGAGACAATTCTAGTTTTGTCATTGATTTAAAGCAACTCAGTGTTTCAGCAGTTTTGCTGTTTTCTGGAAGTTAGTTGCAGATTTGAGGAGCATAAAATACTTTATCTGATGATTTAATAACCTAAATAACATATTAAAACAATACCTATCTACTTACCTGCCTACCTATTTACTTACCTACCTACCGTAATTACCTATCTACTGTAACTACCTACCTTCCTACCTATCTACTTAACAAACGTAACTATCTACCTACCCAACCTACCTTCCTACCTACCTACCTTCCTACCTACCTACCTACATACCTATCGTAACCACCTACCTATCTATGCTAATGTGATTATTTATTGATTGTAGCAAGTGGAGAGAGTCTCAACAAAATGTATTCAGGCTACCAGATCACAGTAGGAGGTACAACCCATGCAAAACCACATTTAGAGAATATTGGAGAGCGCCGAGAGCAGCCTGGGGCCGTATGGTGCTCGCTGATGCTATCACACCATCACTGCTCTTGTGCCTAATCGCTGCGGCTAATGACAGGAAATGAAATCACCCACTGAAGACCAGCACGCTTCCCACAGAATAATTACTGCTGTTGACCTTGTGTCTCTCTCTGGTGTGTGTGCGTGCACTGAGAGAGCCCTCTCTGCACACTTCTTCGCTACATACCACGGGCTAATGCGGGCCGCCCTATTAAACTCCAACTCATTACAGACAAATGGAAACAGAGTGGGGGGGGAAGGACTCAATGATTTTACTTTGTGTTTGGAGCCAGGTGGAAATGAAAGGCTTCCACTGCTTTGTGTTCATGCAAACAACAGTTTGTGCAGATTTTGTGATGGTCAGCAGCAGAGAATGACAGAAAATATGAATTGATCGATATTGCGAAATTTTCCAAAGAAATGCTGTTGAATTTAATTCCCCGAAAATGATTGCTGACTTGTCTTGCACTGATTTTCTTATTGTTTTTTTTTTTTTTTTTCAATCTGCTGTTTTTATATAGTCCCATCCCAAATATCATACAGTCAGTGTAATTTAGCAGCAAAAGGTGTTTTTGCTGTATATAATGTTTGATTAAATTTATGGTAATTAACTCTATTGAAACTTTTATTTCAGCTCCATCGCTAATTTATTAAATAATGAAAGCATAATATGCTGTGTGTCTACTTTAGGCTTTAGTTGCACTGTGTTAAAAACTGCAAGATTGCAGAGATGAGTTTGGAGCATTTCTGTACAACTTTTGGATTTCAGCTCAGAATTGTTCTGCAAGAGCATTAACAGGTGCAAATAATGAAGAATTATTGGAAAGGATGCATGGAGATGCAAGTTATGAAGAACATTTAAACCTTTTATGGTAATGGATCAAAATGATAGGTGCCGCCTGGTGTATCTCATAAAAAAATGAAACACACCAAAAACAAAAACAAAAAAACAGTGAACTCCATTTTTTTTTTAACAGAACATGAACTTGCCACTTTTAATTCCCGCCTTGATGCCGATGACACATATTGTGCTTTCTTCGGGCAGAGCGACTTACAAAGTCAAAGTGTGTGTCGACCTTGGGAGCGCTGCTTGGTGCCATTGATTTGTTTACCTGTGCTCTGCTGACAGTTTCTCATTAGAGTTTCTTTTCTGCACAACACTTCCAGGAGAGGAGACCAGAGTCTGCACTTCACAGCCCATGATATGTGATCAATACGGCTGATAGATTGGCACTGGTGAAATAATTCCGTCGAATGGATCCGAGCGCTCCATTTAGTAGCAACAATAAGGCGCCCTTTGTGACTGAGACAGCTTTGTGTGGCTGTTTGAGGAAGAGAACAATGTGTCAGAGTAGGAGCTTGTTAGAAGCACTTTGGGGGACAAGAGTGACTGCAGGAGAAATTGGGTTTTATTCTATTGTTGGAGTTCTGAAAGTGTGCAGCTGCAGAAAACGCCGCTCGCTGTTTTTTTTTTTTTTTTCCTTTTTCTTTTTCTTATAGGAAACATTAATGGAGTTTGTGTCTCGCATCAAAACAAGCGGTAATAGAGTAGACTGGTAAAATTGGGAGCTCATTGTCATTGGAACAGTTTGTTTTTGAGCTACAGTTGTCAGAATTATAACACAAAACTTAACATTTACATAAAAAAATATTTTTATGGTTCGATTCCTGGCCAGGGGTCTTTCTGCATGGAGTTTGCATGTTCTCCCTGTGCATGCGTGGGTTCTCTCCAGGTACTCCGGCTTCCTCCCACTGTCCAAAAACATGACTGTCAGGTTAATTGGCCTCTCCAAATTGTCCCTAGGGTTAGGGTGTGCATGTTTGTTTCTCCTGTGTGTCTCTGTGTTGACCTGCGACAGACTGGTGACCTGTCCAGGTGACCCCGCCTCTCGCCTGGAACGTTAGCTGGCGATAGGCACCAGCACCTCCTGACCCCATAAAGGGACAAGAGTGTTACAAGATGGATGGATGGATGGATTATTGTTATGTTTATAATTTATTGTGTTGCATTGCTTAGAACGCGCTGAATTGTAACAAGAAATTGACAAACAAGCAAGATCTCCTGGATTAGTTGTTGATGTGCTCTTGCAGTCATTTTTTTGACGGCCACAGAAGTAAAGGTTCATGATGCTCACACTCTCACTGTGGGTCATTTAATTCGAAATGTCTTTATGTTCTTAAACTCTGAAACCAATTCCCAGAAAGCCTGAAATGTGCAGAAACTGACATCTAAACAATAAGGTTGCATTTGATTTTTTTTCAGCATGTGCCTTTTGTGGCGTACACTTCTTTGCCTTGAAATTTTGTCTCTCCCCCTCAACTTCTCAATTAGTTTACATCATCTTCCTTTGTCTGTTTGAACAATCCGACATGGTCACAAGGAGGCGCTGTTGTCACTCTTCCCACAGTCTACCAGCTCACAGCACCCAGGGCGCACCCTTCTGTCACGTCCGCCCCTCATCTGCCTGCTCAGGGCCGACCGTTTTGGTAGGAGGTAAAACTCAGCCTCCTCCCAGAGTCCTCAGCATCATCGCGGTCTAATCGCACCTGAGGTGACGCGACCCCCCGTACTTCAGTCGGATTTTACGAGGGTTGAAGATAAGGCGCCAGCTTCTGTTTAAATCATTTAGGCCAGAGTAACTGCGAGGAGGATCTCCGATCTTGATATCTTGATTGAATCAAACTCAGGAGTGCTGCCAGAACAACACACACACACATTTTTACACACACCTCCTGACACCCTGAGGCCCTGAACAGGCCATCTCTACCTGCAGTCGATATCATATTTAGTGAGCTTGGACAGGTGACAGAGTGGGCGGCCGCTCTCCAGTGATCAAAGTAACACTTTGTCAATGTAATGGCCTGCTGTTCGTCATGTTTTACACCTGTATCGCTGATCGCTTTGTTTACACCCATGCTGCTGCCCTTGCGCTTGGCCATGACTGATATAAAGACACTGACGCCATAAACCATAATGATTTTCACTGTGACGAATGCGTGTCGCGGCCGCTTTACAAACAGGCCTTTGTGTCAGAAAAACGACGAGCGTCTTGAGAAAGACGCGTCGGCCGACAGGTTTGAACTCCACGAGGACGGGAGGGGCTATTTATGAAGACAAGACGCAACAGATGGGGAGCGTATCTATAAATAAGTCGCTCTCCTGAAAGGAAGATTAGCACGTTTGAGCCGCTTTTTAATGGTCTCTGGGAGAGATTATAAAGTAAGCTGATTCATAACGTGTTTCCTTTTTGCTGGGAACTGGAGGGGACAGGAGGAATCAGGATGTTGTTCTAAGTGCTTCAAATGGGAGGTTTTGGAAAAATATCAATCCAAAATACTGATACCAAATCGGTATCAGTATCAGATCGACATTATCATGGCGAGTTAAAATGTATTTTATTTTTGTATTGCACTGCCTCCACTGTACCAAAGAAATTTTTTGATTTACATTCGTGATTATTTTTTGTACTTTCAATATTTCAAACGAATACACAGAAACGTGTCTTGTTCTATCGTTCCTGTTTATCATGTCAATGTGTTATTAAAGTATTTTCTAGACTCCTATCAACTTGTCCTAATTCTTTTCTGTTTTAACAAAGTAATTCCAGAAAAAAACAAAACACAAAAACATCTAAATATCATAAGTTTGGTAATATGTCAAACTTAAGGAAAAAGTATCGGTATTGGCGATACAGGCCGTGTTTTTACTTGGTATCGGATTGAAACCAAAATGTGCAGTATTGCACACTTGTAGAAAGCACTTCCTCTCCTGAATTTTCCCCTCCTGATGCAGTTTTATGACAAACAATTATTTCAACACGGCCAAAAACAACCACCTCGTCTTAGCGCAAAACTTTAAATGTGTTTTTTTGAAATTGGCACATTTTCATTAAGCAAATTTATTTTCATAATCCCAATTTTCCCAATAATATTTTCAATGGAAACTGCAGTAATGAATGCGACTAAAGATAAAGGCACGGACGAGTTTCTCCAGATCTTGCTGGAACATCAGTCCTTCGATCCTGGAAATGTCTTTTCAGGCGATAGAAAGCTGACTTTGTACCTAACTGTCTCTCTGTGACTCTGGAAGTTCTGAGTTCATCACTACGGATGGATTTTGGACCTTGTTTTTGGTTTCTAGACATAATAACTGAAGCTGTGTCGACTCTTGATCATTCCTCTTTATGTTTGGAGATAATTACCTCAGTTTTGCCTTGAACTTCAGTCAACCTCCTTCCATTAGAGTTAAGCTTACAATCATTTCAGAGAACAGCTTCATTTGTACTGGGATTAGATTAAAAGCAACTGGTTGCTCTGAATTTTATTAAGTAATGTCAGAGTGAAGGTCTGTCAATCCTAATAAACCACACTGACGGTTGCAGCTATAGCGTGAGTCTGAATCTGAAAATGTTCAAAACGTTTGGCTACTTTTTTCAGGCAGTCTCCGCCACTTTATTGCTTTTCTCTGCTGGCTGTTCAACACCTACAGATCTCACCAGAATGTACATATTTGAGTTTTATTCATAAGAGGAACAACATTAACACCCAGAGCCTTTATTTGTGCACAAGTATATCAAAATTACAGAGGGCAAATTTGAAACTTCACGGCGGATATAAATAGAGATGAAAATACATCCAGTCCTCTTGCCTTTAGCCTCCAGGTCACATTTTCTTCAAAGTTATTGAAATAGCATGGAGCCAGAAGAAGAAGAAGAAAACTCAATTATATAAGCAACGCTGATCAGCCTACAGATAGCCGCCCACCTGAGGCTGCCTCTGCATCTTCCACATATATTGACAGATTTCTTATCTTTTTTTCTCTCTCTCTGTCTAGATTTTCAAACAAACATGGAGATTGTGTACAAATCCCGTTTCACTACCATCTGTTGAATTCCTAGCAAAATGCAATTCCGTATATATTTTGTGCTTCCTGGAAAAAAAGTGAATTTAAGGGCAGGATTTAGGGAGGGAAAAAAAACAAAAAACAAAACGTCTCCAGCCTGGATAAACTCTTTAAATGTCACTGTCTGTTTTCTGTTAAGAGAAATAGAGCCTCACTGAGTAGCAACCAGAGCATCGTATGGCCGTGCTCCACAGATGGCGGAGCTCCTTTTCTAATGAATTCGCAAACGCGCCCAAGAGAAAACATGCTTGACCTGTAGGAAGGTGAATGGATTTCCTGAGACGTATTGACAGGGTTGTCCTAACAAGAAAAAGCAACCTAAGAAGTCATGCACTCCTCTGTAATTGCTTAAAAGACTAAAGAGGACAATTACCGAGCCGCCTGAGATGCTCCGTAACACAACTGATCGCCGTGGCATTTGTGCTTTAGTATGGAAAATTAGGAACTACAACACCTTACGTTGCTGATGGGCGTGGAGTCTCAATGGAAATGTTGCACTTAAAAACATAATACAGCTATGTAGAACGTTGTATTTTAGTCAAATGAAATGGTTTAAAATGTAGATCTTTATGTCCTGCTTAGGTACAAGTTGGAGGTAGCACAGCCAGCTTGCGTAAGACATTAGAAAAGTTGGAGTCAAATTGAAGTCCGCATAGGGCTGCGTCCTTCGAAGGCAGCATTTGAAAACCCATTTCGTCACACCCATGAGACGAAGGCTGTCCAAATTTAAAGACTCCTCCAAATGCGGCTCATGAATTCCTTCTTCATTTTATGGATTTAATGGTGTGGTGTGTCCTTCACAGCCTAATAAATCCCAAGGTTCGTTGCAGGTGAAAAGGGAGATTTTTGTTCTTGGTTAATAATGGTGGACAAATAGGTGCATATTCAAATCAGGTGGGAGAAAAATAAAGAAAACTTAGTGTTCGTGTTGTTAGGCACAGATTTTAAAAAATATTTTAAAAAAATATCTTGTTTAAAAGGAATTAATAAGTGATAAAAAAAAAAAATATTTTAAGCTTAATTGTTACCATCTTGTGTGTCATTATTGCTAGGCAACAGGACCGAGGTAAGGAGGATAATAAATGGGAAGGCTGGACCAAACAGTTTCATATCGGTGTGGATGATGAAGGACCAGGCCTACGTCGGCCAAGTGGACCGAGACTACTGGCATTATTGCTTACATGATGATATTTGATATTTCCATTTCATGGTTTGCATCTCATTAAATCAATGACATGCACAATACTGTGTGTAACTCATTTAGTGTCTGAATGCATACAGCACAGAAAATGTGTACCATTCTGCAAAGTTACTGGTAGTTGGCGTAGTTACGGAACACAATCCTGGTGTTGAGTTTCCAACTGAGCACATTTTGAAGCAAGCTTCCTGATAAACCACCTGAATATGACAAATGATGCACAGGTGAGTCTGCACATGTCTTGTCAAAGAGGATATACACCTTAAAAAAGAAGTATTTTTTTTTATTTTTATTTGCACCACTTTGTACCTTTCTAAAGCTTGAACAACAGGCTTGATTTTCACCAACAAAGGCCACCTCAGGCATATTCAACAAGAAGGCACCTCTAATCCATCCATTCATTTTCCTACACCATTGTTCCTTACTGGGGTCAGGAGGTGCTGGTGCCTCTCCAGCTATCGTTCCAGGCGAGAGGCGGGGTCACCTGGACAGGTCTCCAGTCTGTCGCAGGGCGACACAGAGGACACACAACCAAACACACACACACACTCACACCTAGGGACAATTTAGAGAGGCCAATTGACCTGACAGTCATGTTTTTGGACTGTGGGAGGAAGCTGGAGTACCCAGAGAGAACCCATGCATGCACAGGGAGAACATGCAAACTCCATGCAGAAAGACTGGGGCCGGGAATCAAACCCAGAACCTTCTTGCTGCAAGGCAACAGCTCTACCAGCTGCGCCACTGGGCAAGCTGGCACCTCTAATAATTTCTGATTAAATATTCATCCGCTGTTTGGGTCTATCAGTGGTCACCAGAGTTCACAGTCACGTCGGCACCTTGTGTATCTATTGCGGTCATAATTATTATTTTCTGCAAGGAAATGCAGAAAATAGATTGTATTTGCCCTAAAACAATAAATGCCGAGTGAGTCAAAGTGTTTCTGTTGCTCATCACCTACTTATATCCTCACTGCTGTGGTTCTCGGCAGCGTTCCTTCAGATGCCCTGAATTTTAGTATTAAATAAGCAAACTGGTATGAAATTAGAGCCGCTTAAAAAACAAACAACAAAAACAATATGAACGATCGAAGTATTTTTAGAATTTTTAAAGAACAAAACCTTTTAAGCTTGTTGGTAAATAACTGTCACTATTGTACTGTTTTTGTCGCAAAAATCAGCTAGTTTAATTTAATATTTGACAACTATCTCGCCAGATTAGCACATTTTAAAACTGATAAATAATTTCTTTACAGCTACTAAAGAAAAAGAAAAAAGAAAACGTGTACAGCATCATACAGCTCTTGCCCTCTGACTGATTAAATCAGCCTCTCAGTCTGCCGGAGCCTGCTGCTGGATGCTCTCACGATGAAATTAAATATTGCACTTTATTTGATTTACCCTCTAAAGCACTACATAAAATATAATATCATTCCGCATTATTACCTAATGTTTCCCAGTGGAGCTGAGATTCAAAATGTACTTTAACTGGGTTTATTAGTTTAGCTGGAATTGTGCTCTCGTGGTGCACAACAGCAGGAGTGAGCCTCCATATTGTAATCTGCTATTGATGGCTTTATGAGATCTTGCAAGGGAATGTTAGCAAACTTAGATTTCTTTCTTTAGAAAAAAAAGCACCTCTGCCTATTAAATTGTCTTTGGAACTGTCCTTAATTGTGGATGTTGACATTTTAGACCACTAACACTGAGATTTTATAGCCATCTGTTTACTACAGAGAGCTATCAAGCTTTGTTTGATGAATGAATGAAATATTTGTAGCCCAGAGCATTTTAGCATTAGCATTATAGCTAATGACATGATGCATTAGCATAAATATAAATAGCAGAAGAATATTATAATTAGCATACATATAATTAAATATGTATGCTAAAATACATATTTAGTCTTAGTAGTTTCTTCTTCAACTGATATATCAAAATTGACAATATATGACAGAAATTCCAAGTTAATTCTATAAAAAAACTACATATCAACCTATATATAAATTTTCAACATTTTGAAAATATTCATACCTCTAACCATGAGACATTTCATCACTTGTACACAGTAAGAGAGAAAAGTACTGTGGTACAGTAAGTACAATCTGACATAATCTCAGCAAATAATGTAGCAGAGCTGTTTAAATGCAGCTACATCATTTGCTAAAGGGTTGTTGTTTATTGCAGCAACCCCAAGCATTGAGCCAAACCTACAATGGAGCAGTTATAAGAGCAAAGTTTGTAGTGTCTGGATATGCAAAGACAGGCTGCATTTGATCTTTAAAGAGATAATCACAGCAAAGCGTAGTTCTGTTACATTTCTCAGTGGTGCTGATTACAGATGCACAAAACACCACAAAGATTCTTAATAGTTCATAAAAGAAAAATAATATTTGTTTAAACAACGAAATGTGTCGTTTTCCTATTATCTAACAATTACCTGCTAATTTATGTTGCTCTTTCACATTAAAACCCCATAAAAATATTTTGTTGCAAAAATGCTCAAAAAGTTTAAAGGGTATGAATAATTTCGTAAGGCGCTTTATATGATGAGGTAAGCAAACGGGCAACGTAAAGAAAAGAGGCTCGAGCTTCCTTGACCAGCGTGAACCCCTTCCGAGACTTTCTGCCTGGGCTCGTTGAGTGACTGATAATGAGATGCTAACGCCTCGGAACAGCACCGCGGACAGCTCCCGGCGAGGCTCCGCCCCCTTTCCACAGGCTCCGCGTTGCCGCCTCCGCCTCATTTCAGCTGCGGACACAACACGCGGAGCTTCAAAGAGCTCGTGGACCGACAGAGGCGAGCAGCGCTGTGATGTTGTGTCGCTGGGCTGTGGCGTCTGAGCAACACTTTGATGGAGTAACGCCCGCTGCTGCCGGTTAAAACTGAGCGTTTTTTGGGGGGGGTTTGGAAGAGAACGAGAGCGCGTGCCCACGCGGAAACTGAAAAAAAAAGAAAGAAAAAAAAAAATGCTCTTCTAGCGCGAGCGGGTTAGATTCAACTTTGGAGCCATTATTTGTTTCCCTTCCTTCTTATTTCTGCTGCGGAGCCTGGAGCAACTTTTGTTTCCGTCGTGTGTTAACCTGCTGTCCGTTTGACTCGGAGCGTGAAGAGCCGTGGACGAGATGGAGAGCGAGAAGTACTTACCGGAGCTTCAGGCGGAGAAGGACTCGTTGGACCCGTCTTTTCAGCACTCCCTGCGGCTGCTGGAGCAAGGTGAGGGGCCATGGGAGAGAGCAGCTTGGTGGGTGGGGGGGGACACTGTTGTATTTAAAAATAATAGAAAATAAAATATGACTAAAAATAAAGGTAGAGTTATTCCAAGCATGTTCTGCTTGGCCTCCCTTCCACAGCTGGGTAATGAACCGTCGTGGCTGTGTTGCTAAATGTGAAAAAGCTGAAGAAATCACTGCACAAAGATGTGAATTATTACTTCAGTAGCCTATATACAGTTCGTTGTTTATTCAAATGATGACAGTTCAAAAATTTGACTCAAATCTAATGTGTTTTTTTTTCGACATAGTTTTTTCTATGGTTCCTTGTTTGGCGAAGTGCAAAAAATATCTTGACATGTTTTGTTCCCATAAAAAGACCACGGCTAAATATTTGTATTTTGAGATGCTATCTAAAAGTTTCTTCCACTCACTAAAAATCTTGCAATGTACTTTCATATGAAAAAAAAAAAATAGGAATATAGAGTATATAGCATCCTGTTTTTCCCTATGCTGTTTTGGAATATGTTAGAAAACAAAACATTTTCTTATTTAGTGCTATGTGTTTTTCCCTTTTTTATCTGAAGTCAGACAGGACATTCATGCATCTACAAACAGTCCATCAAAGAACAGGAGAGAGAAGCAGCTGTAGCTATGTTCACAGATACGTCTCTCTTCAATCCACATTCCCGGCCCCTTTTGATTCCGAGCTGTTGGAAATTTGCAATCATTTCTTGGAAAAAAAGGCCCTCGTGGAACCCCTCGCATCGCGAGTGGGCTGTTACATCACCTAAGTGGATCCTCAAGTACCACTCGTGGGCTTTATCGAGACTAGCAGGCCGCTGGTGGCTCTGGGAGCGACAGAAGAAGGAGTTGTAGTCTGTCAGCAGTCTTGTTGCGCTGTAATTAAGTCTCTGAAATCCCCCCCCTACACGCCTCCTGTCACCGTTATTATTCTGACAGCTGCATCTCCTCCAGTTCTCACACATGGAGACCTCTGGGGGTCCATAAAAGGGTTCCCCGGGAAAGTCAGGTGTAATTTGAATTTAATGTTGTTTAGTTTCTGGAGTCACAAACGGAATGACTTATCGCCGCGTTCCCTTGCCTGATCCTTCAGACCCGAGCCATATGGACAGTCGCCTGGCATCTGTAGCCGATGATCTCTCTTATGATCCTGTTCATCATTGCGATTAATTGATGAGCTGTCGCGTGAAATGTCAGAGAGCTGCCAAAGAGAAAGCCCCCCTGTTCGCATTGTTGAAGGGCTGCAGAGAACACTGCAAAGTAAGACAGTAAAAGAAGTGCATCGCACTGCTCAGAGACGAAGCAGCAAGATATTCAGCTCACATGCAAGAAAACTTTTAGTCAAAGCCTCTCGGAAGTTCAGTTGTACAAAAACACAAAATCATATAAAAAATCATTTTTTTTGTCTCATTTCTACTGCAAATATCTTAGACAAAACTAATGTACAAGTGACTTTTCAATTGGAGCTCGTTCTAAGTCAAATTCTTCAATAGTGATGAAAAAGTACTAGTTCCACAGGTTCATTATTTTTTGTACAAGTCATTTTTTGAATATAGATCCAGGAGTTACCGACTTAAAACAAGCTTCTATTTCTTGCTTGAAAATCAATTTTGTCTTATTTTAAATGTAATGAGACATTTTCACCAGAAATACTTTCTAAAACTTCGTGTTTTTGCAGCATAGGTCCTCGAACCAGACTCATGGAGACCCACCTGGGGGTCCATGTCATTATCTAGAACTTAACATGCCAAATGTTTTGTATACTTAACACATGCAATGCAAATCAAATGTTTCTAAATGGAGGTGCATGAAAAGAATAACCACTAAAAATAAAGAAATAAAAGTGGCACCCTTCTCCAGTAGGTGAGTCCTGATAGAAAAGCATCATTGTGACTTCAGTCAGTAGTTTTGTTAGTTTGATCCGTTTTTGTTATGGCAGAATGAACTTTTTGAATCTTTCTGTGCAGAAAACTCTTCTAGATCACAACAAAGTAGCAAAATTGTGATAAATTGTAGTGATGTCTATTTATAACATGATGTAACCTTTATTATGAAAAACAAAAAAACTGTCACTATTGCTACTATAATAATATCACGTATCGCTCTTCACTACTGGTCGACAGTTTCACCCATATCAAATATTTAGTTCTTTCTACATTGTTACAGAGTGAAATAACCCAGATGGTATTGAGAGGATAATGATTAACACCTGTAGCTCGTTATCTCCTCTCTAGTTCCCCGGGTCGAGGGTTCCTCCGTGCGTAAGGGCAGTTCACAACATTCACGGTTCTACTTCAAACATATCCAGAGTTTATTCAGACAAACAAATGCATCAAATCACACCAATCACACCAAACACCAGAATCATCAGAAACCAAAACCAAAGACAGACACAATCACGAAAGAAACAGAAAATGGACACAAAGACCAAACGGAGATCGCTGTCTCCGATAGGGTCTCTCTCCCTCAATCACATGACAAAAGGCCCCAACCCTTATATGGGTTCAGGAAACAGTTATCTCTACGCAGACCCCCTCCTGTTGTCCCAGCACAGATGCTGCTGCATTCCAAGCACAGCAGGAGGCTGATGGCTCAGAGCCGTCCTCTCACCCAGAATATCAAAAAGGCCGACCTGGATCTAAGAACTGGCACAACCATCCTCCACTGATCAGATTATATTGATTAAGCCATGACTCTAAATCTAACTTAAAATTGAGTCCTACTCAAGGCAATGTTGATCTGTCTAATATTTTAACATGTGCTTAAAGTTAAAACTAGCATAATTTAATTATCATTTCCAACAATGGATACTTTGAGGATCGTTCTGTTTATCATCTGTTCCTGCTGTTCTCACGACATTTAGAAATATTTGCAAAGAGCAATTCTGAAGTTCCAGCTGCTGAGATTTAATCCAGCAGGTGGTTTTAAAAAACACTGTGATTTAAAAAAGTAAATAAATAATGTAAAAACTGATGAAGGATTTAAACAGTGCTGCACAAACGGCAGCTAACTTTAGATATAGTTCTAAACTTCACTGTTGTGCTGAATGCATTGTAGCAAACCTTCAGCGCACTGCAGAAACACAAAGTCTTATCAAGTTGCTTTGGTTCCTGCTGCAGACGCCTTGGTGCACTTGGAACAAGACTAAACTAACTTATATGTAACTTCTCAGCAAGATACGGCAGCTTGACTTTAGCCAATAATTTGCCTTATATATTGATGAAAAAGTACAAGCGCCACTGGCAGATTATTTCACGTGTAACATTGGAAAAGTGTCTTATTGGAAGTGATATAATCTACTAGTGGAAATAGTTCTTTTTCATTGATATGAAGGGATTGTTGACTTAAAGCAAGCTTCTGCATCTTGCTTGCAAGTTAGTTTTGTCTCATTTCAAGCAAGTGTTAGAAATTTGTGCAAGAAGCTAGACCAAAAATACTTGGTAAGATTCTGTTTGTTTGCAGTGCAGCCTTGCAGCTAGTTGTCAACGACGGTTCCACAGCTGTAGGATCTTGAAAAGAAAGTTTTTGTTTTCTGTTTTTTTTGTACAAAGAGAAAATAGGAGAATTCTTTTTCTTTGCCCAGATAACTGACACTGTGTAGAAACAGGTGGGGAAGGGGGGAGTACTGCTCTTGCACGGCCAGTGAAAACCGTCGTTCACGTTCTCTGACGTCGAAATAAACAAGATTCAAACCGCAGCTGCAAGACTTTTTATTTCTGCTCATAAATTTAATAAAAAAAAATCATATTGGATACAAATATCCGGTCGCAGCATCCGTGTAATTTAATAACAAAGATAAAAAAAAACAAACCCTTAATTAAAAAATGTTTGGATAAAAATCAATGCTTACTCTGAGTTAAAACATGAAATAATTCCAATCGATAATATTTTAGTTTTATTTTTCGGTGGATGAACTTCTAATAAACTTGCTTCGATATTTTTTAAAGTCTGCTGTCCATCTGAGGATGTGCGTCCTGTGCAATCAGAATGCCTATCCAACATCAGTGAAAAGAGTTTTATTCAATGCATAAATAGGAGAAAAATTCAGTTTATAGAGAAAGTTTCACATCTTACAAAGGTTTGCATCAACCAGTTCTATCGCATCATGATTAGGCTTTGAAACGGGGACTTCTCATTAGGAATCAACTGTACAAGCTATTGTTTATGATAGTTTGTGGCGCTTGTAGTATCACTGTATACAATAAAATGTGGCCATTATGAAATATGCTGCTTCACTGCAACAGTGGCATACAGTGGTTGCTTAACTGGAGCAGGAGAGAGCTGGTGTTCTGCTTATTTTACACGTTTCTCTGCTTGGAGGATGACAGAAAAACACAAACAGATAATTATTAAACTCCTATAGAACTCATAACAAACTGAGGAGAAAGTCAGATAAGTGGAAAAATTGCTCACAAGATGACTCATTCTCATAATCAAAATTTTTTCCACAATAATAAAAAAAATGATAATCAGCCAGGAATGCATATAAAAGTGTATAGAAATATAGCTAAAAAGCATTACATGAAGATTTCAAAGAACCTCTCTGCTCTCTGTTTGGGTGCATGCTGCAATAATGCCGCTAATGACTGCGTGCGTATCGGTTGCAGATGGGAGTCTTGTTCCAAATGACAAACTACAGGTAATGCGTCTTTCAGTAGCTGATTCATTTAGGGTAAAAGTAGATTGATTTCACCCAGAAAAACCACATCGAGTCACGTCGGTGTTTGTTTTTTTTAAATCTGGGTTTTAATATGCATGTTTTCGCTAAAAGCTCAGATCATCCGCTGACAGAAACGGATTTGGAAAAAAACAGTATCCAACGACCTGCTGACGAGCCTCCAGAACAAGACAGGAAAAAAAAGATCAAATACCAGGGAACAAGTCTGATCCTGTCAAGTGAAGAAAAAAAAGGAGAGAAGTCACTGCCTTTTTAAATGTAAAAAGTTATCCCTGACACACGTTCGTCACGTTTCCCTTCCAATAAAGTTGTTGTTCCCACAGGAGGTTTTGGGCAGAGTGGGAGGATGTTCGGGGCAAACCCTTCAGTTGGACGCGGCGTCGGAATTAATCCATGACATTTCCTAAAGTAAGCAGAAGTCAGAAATTTGGCCGAAAAACTGTAAATACCGTTATCGCTCTCTTCCACAGCAGATGGAACACGATGCGGCTTAATGGAGCTTCTTCTCCTGCCATCTCGATGATGAGTTCTGGCCTCAATTACGCAATTGGCTGGGGATGCAAGAAAACGGGAGGGACAGGAGGGGACGGCGGCCTGGTTACTCCGCTAACTTGTGTGCAAATAAGCAAAAGTGAGATTACCCCAGGAATGGAGAGGCTTCCATTGAAGAAAAAAAAAAAAAGAAAGAAGGATTGAGAAAAGTGAGGCAGGGCATTGTGTTGGGAGCTCGGGGGACGAAGCATGCTGCTTTGATAAGTTCGGTGCTGTTCTGAGATCCCCTCTCCCACTCGCGGCGTATCTCTGCTCTGTGACAAGCCTCATAGAGTCGGCAGCAGGCACACGGAGCTGGAGGAAAAAAAAATCTTAAGCTGAAAGAGAGAGCAAAAAAACCCAAAAACCCTCAGTAGCATACTAATGAAGAGCTTTCAGGTATGAAAAGAAAAACAGTGCAGCATAAGGTGCATTAAATTAATTCCTGCCTCTATGCAGGTCTGTAAATAACATTTATATCCTCTGTGTCAAGCACTGATGCTCATTTATGACCAAAAAGAAAAGCCTTTCTCCAGTAATCTTGCTGTTATTGGAGGAAATAAAAAAAACAGGACCTGACCCGCTGCGCGCCTTCTTCCCCTAACTGCTAAATAAGGCTGCTGTATTTTTTTATTTTTACTTTTCACACTAACCCGAAATGAAGTAAATGCGGCGAGGCACGCTTTCCGATTGTGACAATAAGACCCGCGAGATGTAATGTGGCTAAAAGAACGTCCATTTGCTGACTCTGAAATAAGCGCCTGAAGCCGTGTCTGTGCATCGAGCGTGGCATGCTGTGTTTCAGCAGAGCAGCAACTCTGCATATATGTGTGTGTGTGGGGAGGCATTCAGGCAGCTGTAGGTCACCTGCATTCATCTCAGTTGCATGCCTACAATCAGTGTCTACGGCGGAAAAGATGAAATTAGATCAACAGCCGTTCTGCTAAGAATATATGCTGACTGTAACAATTAATAGGATTAAAAGTGATTAATCGACTAAGCAATTAGTCACTAACTTCAGTATACACACTCAAAACATGCAATTAACACACTCAGAGCAGTAATGTAGATGAAACTGTACAAAAATATATACACTTTGCATTTAAGATAACCTTAAATTCAGCTCATCATTTGGGCTGAAATGATTAATCAGAGTAGCAATCGATTAATCATTGTCTGTCATAAACACACTCAAAAATCTGTATGAAAAGTATATACATTTTGGATTTAAGATACAAAAAAAAATCTGTAAACATGTTCTACCACCTGACTCCAATTCTGGGGGAAAAAATCTCCTACTAAATGCCTTCAATTATTAATAGCAATCTACACAAGAATTCTAAAGACTGCAAAAAATGATTCTGTTGCTTTTCTAACAGAAGAAATGCAACATATATGATCATGATATCTGCTATTATACAAAAGATACAAAATGTAGTAGTAAGTCCTTTTTTTTCCCAGAACGCTTTCTTCCTGTTTGTAATTGGCTGTTTGCAGGGGCAGCTAGCCTGCAGGCTGCTGCTTAACAGATATGATAATTGTAGTTTTCCAGATGTAACTTTCAAATTTTACAAACAGGAGACTTTCAGCTGGCTGTACATGAGAAAACCCCCAGAAACCTTCTGTGGGTATCTTACTTTACCTTAATCTATAAGAATGGCATGATGGGAAATTTGAGTAACCTTTGAGGAGGAACTGAATTAGGAAATGTTTCAATTTTCATAATTTTTCCTTGTTGAAAAAAGTATGAAAAAAAGTATTTTAGCTGGAAAAAAAAAATCTGTAATGAAATGACATAACTATTTTTTTGGTCCTAAAATTATTTCTGATCCACAACCTGCATGGCAATCCCACAGCTTGTCTTTCCTCCAGGCCTCCAGACTTTGATGCTCCTATTTGAGGTTGATATATTGTGAATGCTACATAAATAGCCAAAAAACAATCTAAAAATATGAGGTTGGAAAATAAATATTTTAAAAATGGGAACTTTGTCACAGCCCTCGCCTCACGAGTGTCTGCCGCTAGAGTTTAGTGAAACTTCAACAGCTCCTGAAATATTGATTAATCATTTGTTGTTGCAGTATTTGGAGACTTTACATCACATTTTTGACATTTCTCTTTGTGTTTTATTCACACACTTTGAATGGTAGACTTTAAATAAATATTTAAATGGACAACTAATCTAACATTAAAGATTTAAGTAGCTCAGAGTGCGTTTGTATGAGCAGCTTAGGGAATAAAAAAGTTTAAATAACCACTGCTCAGTGATACCTCTACCTCTTACTTAGTTTCTACTGCATATAACTTACTCATACCTCTTACTCATCTGTCCTCTTGCCTCCTCTGCCTCTCACTTTTCCAGGGAATCGTATATTCCGTGGAAAATATATGATGAAACTACATTCTAGTAAATGGAAGATTCAGACCTTCTGTTGCTCTTTGCTGACACAGATGACTGCTTTAATCTTTCTGTACTTCTGCATTAGTTTTGTCTAACATATATTGGAGACTGGCTCACACAGACTAACTAAACATTACATAGAACACTATGTAGGGAACAAGTGTACCACTCAGATACAGTTCTATTCATGCTAGCAAATTATGTTAATGCCTGTTTTTTTTAGAATTATGTAGCATAGCATCATCAGTGAACAACTTCTGATTGGTCATAATCAGAAGCTGATTATGAGCTTCTGATCCCAAAGTTGAATAAGAAACAGACCTTTATAGTTCAGATTATGGACGTTTCTGTGTTTAATGCTGATGTTATGCTGTTTATCTTGTACTTATGGTTGGCATGTCTAAAAATGTGCTGAGTGGGCAAATATTGTGTGTACAAAAGGATGACGGGTGTAAAATGTACTTTCTGCTAGCGCGACTCCATAAATGGCCTCTGTTGTCATGTCGACGTCTTCCTTTCCCATTTTTAATACTTAATAATCATCTGACTGTTGTTGACTGACAGTTCCATGCATACAGCCTATGGTAATTCCCAAGTGGACTGGGAATTATTAGCAAACCTGAATCAGAAAATAGGTCAGGCTGCCATTCAGTTGGAGCCACTGGAAACATTCAAATGCGATGTAGTAAAAATATATTTTTCAGTACAAAGTGTCTGCCTAGTGTAACCTCTGAGTTGCATAGACATTTTTGACATGTCTAAAAAACACATATTTGGAGCGCTGTTAAATTGGACCTTAAATTATTTATGCTCAGGCCTGTTGCAATAAGGAATACACCAATTGATCACATGTTAAATCAAATCAGTTCACTTTGCATGTTTTATTGTTTTTGTTTTTTCTCTCTTTCTACCAAAAACTGGATTGCAAAGTCTTCAGCCTGGTGCTTTGGTCTCAACTGACCTCATTCTTCCAAGGATAATTTTGTTTACTTAAATTTGTAGTCTTCTTAATTAATTTATTTTTTTGTTACAGTTGTTTTGTTTATTTTTGATATTTAAAATGACTCCCAGTTCAAGTATTAAATGTTCATTGGCATTTAAAGTGTATTAATCTTCGAGAATGTGTTCTTACTTTATTATTCCTTTACCATCATGTCGATTGAAGCTGGTCTCAGAACAACAATACTATTGTTTATTACAATTTATCAACACGCAAAATTTGCTATGGTGACATTATCAGATGAACTGAAGTGTTAATGTTTCCTAAATCTGCTTTCTGTTTGCCATGTCAGATTTTTGAGATTTTTGGCTCTGATTTCAGTTTTTCTGACTGTGAAAATAAACAGAATAGGATTTTGCTCAAACTGCTACAGAACATTAACATTTTAGTGTTTTTTTTTTATTCGTTTCTATTGAAAGAGAATCTCCCTACCTGGTGGCAGTGTCAATTATTGCTAAGCTTTCTTTTTCTTCCCCAAACAGCGAGTGCTGCAGCTACATTCATAATAACCCTAAAGAAAAATACTAATAGAAGACTATTTGTGGTTATGTTTTTTTTTTTTTTTTTCAATCACGACTGGAAACCTTGACCAGCTTCAGTTGGCAGAAAAGAAAAGCACTTTGCTGTGCTGCATCACTTGTGTTTCTCAACTGCTGACTCAGAAATAGTAAACTTGCACAAACTTGAGGTAAAAAGAAAATGCATTATATATCATCACAGTCTTGGCTGTGCTTCTCTTTTAAAAGCAAAAAGTTGTCTCTTTTGTGTTGTTTTTTGTGTTGTCGTGTTGTTTAGGAGTTGTGGCCCAGTTCGAACCCTATAAGTGAATTCCAACACGTAAGGCTCCATGTTTTGTGCTTCTTAATTGGATCGTCCACAGCAGGATTCCAGCAGTGTTTGCATTGCATAAACAACACCAACTAGTAAGGAAAAACAACAAATGCATTGGCCCCTGCAAAGGTGTAGGTACAAAAATAACCCGATAACATTTCCATCTCATCAGCTTGTTTACCTATCAGTTTTTGCCCCTGTGAGAACAAAGAGAGACGTTTATGCCATCGAAGCAGTGCTCAGCATTGATAACGCCGTGCCGCTCGGCAGACACGCTTTGACTCGGCTCACCGTGAGGTGGAGGTTAAAACACACCCGCAGCCCCGAATCTGTCAGCGGCCGTGACCCGAGTCCCGATTCGACCCGCAGATGAAGTTAACCTGAACCCGTGAGTGAACTGTGAGAGGAGCAGCTTCAGAGGCACACTTTGCATTTAGACAATTAGCAGAGCGCTGCTCAGCGGGGAAGGGACCGCTGTGCGGTGTTTGCGGAGCTCTGTCTCCTTCGCGGCAGCTCCCGCCGGATTGCAGGGGTGAAGTGGAGGGCAGCGCTAATGCAGGCAGGCTCCAGCTAAAACACCTGACAGATACCCTGTTTGCAGATGCGACGAGCCCTGCGCCGGCTCCTTTGATTTCGCTGCTAATGCAGGGTGCATGTTCTCAGTCATTATGGCAGCAGGAGAGAGCTGGGGAGAAAAGAGCTTCACTCATTCGCCACTTGGATAAAGAAGATCTACTTTTTAGCGGACTGTTTCTGGGAGCTGTTTGTGACAGGCAGAAACATTCGATTAGAGATTATGCTGGGGGAATTTTAGAAATGGTCCAAAACAGAAACTTTATCGCTTATGGCCATGAAAATTGATTCTGTGATTATTGAAGAGGGGACAGGTTTTTTCTCCCTTTTCATAAGAGTTGTAAGAGAATAGGTTTGTGCAGAAGTCATGTAGTTTGTTAAAGTGACTGAATCAATCGATCAAGTTTATTTGTACAGCACATTACAGCAATAACGTGCTTCACAACATAAAAACACAAAAATACAAAGTTATGAAAAACACCAGTCAACAACTGAGGCCTCATGACATGGAGGACGGTCAGGGTGCGCCCAGTTAAGTGCCTTAACTATAAACCTAAATTAATCCGTCTTTACTGTCAGTTTTACTGCTGTATAACAAACTCAGTTGGTAACAAACAAACAATCAAGTAAAGCCTGGTAGCCTGTCAGGCTTATTATGCACTGAGGGAAACCCCGCAAACCTAAAAACAAACATTTTGTTTGGTCATAGGCATAAATCTGTGTAATATTTGTAAGCTAATCACTATTGCCCCAAATGAAACATATTTAGCCAATAATGTGATAAAGACATTGCTGCTTTACAGGAGTCTAGTCTTCTGAGCTCAAAGTGTAGGCAGGCCCCAGTAGCTGAGGATTCTGGAAATAATCTGTTCCTTTCATGGAGATCATGTAGGGGGCGTGGCTGTAATATTCCTGCAGTAAGCAGTGGGCTCTGCTCATGTTATTTAGGCATTGTAAATATATATTTCTGTTCAAATAAATTCTGAGAAATTGATGGGATAACTTTGAGATTGAGGATTCCCAGAATTTTGCAACCTTACCTGTAGCTAAACTAACATACCGGCTATCAGCGAGATGCTTAAAACTGAAGTTAAATGACAGTAAACAAACCTTGAATTCTAAGCCTATCCAGATAATGAATAACTATTGAAATCCAAAAATGTAATGATCTGACATATCTTCTTTTGCACAGCTCTTCCGTTTTCTCTTACATCCTTAAATAATTCTTATAAACTATTTTTTCTTCTCTTATGAATTCCATGTGACAGAGTTATTTCATTCCTACCATTTCACCCTCACACATCCGTCATTTCAGGCTTTCACTGAAATTGATATCAGAAGTCAGTCTGGCAGACAAATTTATTAAATCAGTGTGGTACCTCATAGGGTTTTAAATGCGCTACATTTGTAAAAGAGGTCTTCCTTTGGACACCAATCCTAACAAAACTGAGTGCAGCAGCGAATGCAGCTTATTAAACCAGCAGAAGTCAACAGAGAACCATAAATGTTATAGTTCTCATTTCCTAAGACTCAAAATCCAATCAGAAAACTTTTACAGGCCTTATGTGTGTTTCATAGAGCTGCTTTGAAACTAGTTTCCATGTAATTTAGATATTTTTTAAGAAAGCAACTTAGAAAGATGGCTTTGACATTGATATCTGGTAATTTACCCAACAAAGGACAGAGAAAGACTAATCTTTGTTACAAAGTGTCTTGGCAAAGTATTTATACCAGTTGAACCTCAGATTTTGCTACATTACGTGTAATAGACTAGCCCAAAGTGGTGCGTAGTTGGGAACATGAAGAGATTTTCTTTCTGTGACGAAACTTTGTGACAAAAAGTGAATAGTCTTGCAAGCCAATATCCCTACAGGTTCATTGCCTTTCCAAAAATTGCTGTTCCACTATGGCATTGAGCTCGACATCACTGAGCGACTGCATTTTATTTCCATAAATAAACATTCTTCAAAGAAAATTTGTTATCTCCATTGACTGTTGTTGGCGTGTGTGAATCTGATCCAAAACGGCGCTCTCTGCATGTCTCCGAGACGCCGCAGGCTCCGAGAGATTGGCAGTTTCTTAGGCCCCAGGAAGAAAAACTGGTAGCTCATCTTGTCTGATCCGCTTCCCCCAGTGGAGAGTCCAGTTATTATAATTTTTTTCCCCGATTACCATCAAAGTATGCAAAGCTTGTGTTTTGTTTTGGCTCAGTAGTTCACTTTTAAAGAAGCTGATTGGAAATATTGGCACAAATATTTACCCTACATGATTTTTTTTCAGATTTCACAAGCACAACATATTTTATTTAGGTTTTATTCACATTTTAAGCAAATACAGGAAAAGTAAATTATGTGTTTAAATTCATGTCAAGTGGAAAAACAAAAATGCAAATTTTGCCACACTTCTTCTGGATTTTTAGATTTGACACTGTAGTGTGTATACTTGAGTACAAATATTTCAAATTGCAGTTTTTGTGTTGCAAAAACTGAATTAAAACTGAATTACAGTAAAAGTTTTACTAAAAAACCAAGTTATTTGTTTGTTCCACATCATGACAACACAGCTACTTCGCACAACACTAAAGCACCAGGTCAAGCAAGAAGGACTGACCCAGTTTGGGCCTAGTTTAGTACACACACAGACCAGTGATGGGTATGTAAATAATTCACTTTGCAAGGACATAGCATGTTAAGAACCTGGAGAACCTAAATATAGCAATGCATTACAGGCACTCCGCCAAAGTGTCTGAGTTGTGTATACTGGATTTACTCTTATGGAAATTGTTCCACAGCGGGTGGTTGCCCTCTTACACCAAGAGGTTCCAACACTGAGCCGCTGTGACGTCTGTGGACAACGTGTTGGGCCGTTGCTCTACACTGATACTGTGCCATGTTTCTTTGAAGGGATGTCTCTGGTGACTTTCTGTCACTGTCTTGACTGATTGTCAGATTCTCAGGCAAATACCTGTTGCACTAATGCCATGAGCAAAATTTCACTCAATAGACGTAGAAAAGACGACACTAATATCTCGTTAAAATACATTTGAGGCATAAAATATAAGAAATAAAATCCATACATTACGTTGTGGTTGATCAAATAGGTCCATGGAGTTTGACTTTCAGTATCTTGGTTAAGGCTGAGTAACAGGCTATGAAATGGAGCCTGATAGACAGACTCCATTTCATTGGAGTGGTTAATCTCCCAACTTCCTGGCATAGCATTTAGCTTTTCTGTAAATCGGATAATGTCAGAATCCAAGAACCTGCTGTGTGAGGTACCTCAGGGCTCAGTATTACGCTCTATCCTCCTTACCTTCTATGTTTTGACGTTTTGTATTTTGTACAGCAATCTGTGGTTTCTGACCTGTGAAAGAGACTTACTTACTTATTTGATTGCTTACTTTGGTATGGACATTAGGATAAAAAAAGCCAACTTTCTATGTGTTTATTGGGTAAATAAAGACAGAAACTGCCCAATAAAGGTGTCAGTAGACATGTAGTGTTTGGAGGAAACCTTTTACTTGTGATTCAAATGCAGCTGGAGTGATTCCTTGATCCACTACCACATTGTGGCAGTAAATCAAAGCTTTCCAGATTCTTGTAAATTGAATCATTTGCATTTGCAATACTGGTCTGCCTGAGGACCAAGAACAGCTAACCTGAACTATTCCAAAATTCTCCCTCATTTTTGTTCTTGTCATTGTCTAAACATGCTGTACAGAAGATCACAGGACGTTTACTCTAAAAGTACTACTAGTGAGTGGGAAGGTTCAGGCATCATCCAGTTCAGGCAGAGCAGGGATTTTATTGTCCGTCAACATTAGACCAAACATAAAACGCCATGCGGTTCTTACTATAGCCTATGACTTGCTTTACTGTGCTGTTTGCTGCCATCGTGGGCTGATTGTCAATGGGTGAGAGAGAAGCCATTACTCCTGAAGCAACATAAAAACTCCGTTTCGATTGGTCGTAGGCCGTCGCATAGCATCTGAAGACATCAGCCCAGACGTAAAGCTTGGGCACAAATGACTGTTCCAAATGGACAATGACTTTAATGATACAACCAAGTAAGTTATGGACTATAAAGTCAATGTTTTGAATCCGAGGTCTCCGTCCCACAGGAAATGGGTGAACGGAGCTAAATAGCTGTCTGACTCAGTCACACCAGTTCTGTCAGGGATAATGAGCCATACAGTCTAAAAGGCACTTCTCCCAAAAACTAAGAAAGTGTAGGTAAACTTCTGAAATTCTCTTTCTTTATTCTAGAGCTTAGCAAGTAGAAATCAGTTTGGTAATCCTAAATGTAGGGTCTTTTCGACATTGGCAAAATACTGACAAAGTTTTGTGCACATTTATTAAGGAGTGAGAAGAAAGAATGTCTTTTTTTTTTGTGAAGAGTTTATTTGAAAATCCCGTTGCAGCCGCGATCTGCAACCTGAGCTGTTTGCCCCAGCATGTTTTCCTCTATTGATCAGTGCTTCCTCACACCTCTCCCCTTCCTTCCAGCCTGAACCTGAAGCAAAGTGTTCTCTGGGCTCGGCTGCCAAATTTCCGTGTTGAGCGTACAGCTCCCTACAAGTGCTGCATTCATATTTCAACGCCATGAAGATGTAGGTTTCCTCCTCCTCCTCCTCTTCCTGCATTTAGACACTGCCGACGGCCTGCTTGCTCACACCATTCTGCTAAGACGACCGTCTGCGAGGAGACTCAATTAAAGCGTCCAGCCAGAGCCGCTTTAATAATGCAAACTGCACTTGTTAAGGCAGCAGAACGCTGAAAGCTGATATCCTGCCTCTCCGGTAAAGAGATCATTTAGAGATGTGGTGCATGTCAGCTCTTTGATCCACGGTTTAGATTTTTAAGATTCTGGTGCTGATAAATATATTTTCTTTTTTTACAAGAAAAATTTTGGATTTTATGATGCCTTGGAGGACCGTTGTAGATAGAGGGAAAATAGGAAATAAACGTCCATCCAAAAAAAAAAAAAAACTCTAGAAAAAGCTTGAAATTTCTGGGATTCAAAAGTTGAAAATGACCAACTTTTTGAAACTTATAAAATTTCTCAAATGTTTCTGAGTTGTTTGTTCTAGCAAATTTTTTGGACTTAAAACTTAGAAATTTCCATGTTATTTTCTAGAAAATTTCTGAGGTTAAGGCTGGTTTATGCCGGGTTTTATTCTATCTACAGTGGCCCCAAGACACTGCAATGGCATTTAGGTAAAAACCCAAGAAACACAACCGCAGCTGTTCTCGTCTGTAGAAGACGATGGATCTTCGAGGCCTCGACCTGCTCTGATGACTTCATCGTTTTGCTGGATGACGATGCGATCCGCTGTGCTGCCCAAGATGAGACGCGGACAGAGCGGGATTACACCAGATTAGTTTGAGAAGCTGTGAAAAACACCCGGCCGTGTTCTGTGATCTGTCTGTTTGCCATGGCAGAGAGACAAAGAAGGGAGGGAGGCGTAAAAAAAAAGGATAGGAGACGGTTGGTCGGAGAGTCTTTCCCTGGGGAAAGGTTGTCTTTAAGGGGATTGCACCAAAGTCAGGAACAAAAGAGGAAGATTCAACCTTGGCAGGGTTGGTGGAGGTAGACCGGGAGTCTTTTTTTCTACGCATTTGAAACACATTTAATTCCTCCAGATAAATGGCTTTATGGAAACTCATTTTAGACAAAGCTCTCCGCAATAATTCCTACGAGCCGCACACGTACGCTAACGTCTTTCTATGATCATTTTTTTCAAATGAGTGTTTGACCCAGTTCCTTTTTTCATTCTGCACGACACTCCTCATCTGGATTTGACTTTGGAGCCCGTTTCTTTACTGACGGGGTCCTTCCCGTGTCCCCCTGCCTCACCTCCATCTGATCCCCCGCCTCTCCTCTCCACCTTCTCCATTTCTGTGGTTTTGTGTGGCTGGCGGCTCGACAGAGAGGATTGCACTGGATTAGCTTCTCCGCCTTCCCAACTGATCCGATCCATTCTATGTAATCCAACTCAATTTAATTATGTTTATCGTTCCACCTCGCCGGTGCCGAGGAGCAGCGGCACACCTCTTCCCAGATAAGCCCGGGGACCTTGTGCCTCTTTGCTGGCAGAGCGTCTGTCGGCGCCTGTTGCTCTCCAAACAGATGGTGCAAGTCAGCTGCGCTCTCGGTAAATAAGGCGTTAGGTACAATATTATGCTTTGGAGCATCCCTTAAACATCGGCGTGACATGATAGAAATATCCAAGGTTGAAGTTTTTTTTGTTGCTGGTAGGATTTGTACACTTTAGCAAACTCTCTGTCCCTCGCATTCCTCTAATCTTGGAAGTATTAAGGCGCCCACTTTCTAAGCAGTCTTCTTTCTTACTTCTGTAAGTCTAATCCTAAAAGTATGAGATATCGAATGCTTCCAACAAGAGCCTGACATGCTGCGGAGTTGACTGCGTCTGAAAATCCTTTTCTTCCTGAATGCAGCATTAAATATTGCAAGATTAAAGAGGCTGCATTATGTGTTCTCCAGCCATATAGAATCATTATCTAGCACAATCAGGTAACTTTAGGTTATTCTGTAAGTTCTGTACCTGTATATATATATGTGTGACTTAAAAGAAGTCTGGCTTTGTAATTTAACACCGTTAAATTGGGTCTCTGTCTCTTTAAGAAACTCCTGGTCTTTCTGAAACTCCACCTTCAGGAAGTCGTCACAACATGGCTCCTCTGTTAGTCCCTTAACTTTTTTATCATTGAGAAGTAGGTTGAATAACGAGTTGGGTTATTCACAGTTCCCCAGGTGTTTGCTAATTGCTGCTAGCTAGTCTGAAGGAGCTGAGTGGGGGAATCGGACAAAACGATGCAATCAGATTACCAATCAATCTGACAGAGTTTAGACTATTGAGCAAAGGAAAAATTGGTTAAAAAAATAGTGACTACTGTCTACCCTGATCTCTAGACATACTTCAAAGGGCTTTCAGCTGCAACTGCAGCAAAATGTGACTGAACAAATTATTGATACAGCAGGACTGAATCACACTGATCAGTTTGGATCCTGTCTACCCTGATCATCCCACCAACTCCTTTCTTACTTCTGCAGACCCCTGCACTGGATGTCATTCTCTTCCAGAAAAAGACTAAAACACTTAATGATTTGAGGGCTCGCAGATGACTAAAAAAAAAAAAAAACTTCCTGAACGGAACATTGAATGCAGCACGATTAAATGAATTCACGCTCCTTTGGTTGCTGATGGCAGGAATGCGGGTTAGAGTGGCTCCCGGTCCAGACTCCTGACACTCGGCGGTGTCGGTGCAGTTGACCACACCGAAGCAGCAGATGTTCCAGCCAAACCAGATGAAAGCCTTCCGACTGGATTGTACTGTGACTAAAAACATACCCTTGTCACTTTAGCTATTTTATGCCCAATTTAAAGAGATTTCTTTCAAAATATTCAGTCTTCTCCAAAGGAAGCTTATTAGAGCATAACGGGTGCCAAATCTTGTTTTTTTTCTCTCTTCCCGCATTCCTGCACCTTCGCTTGAAGTATTATTTTGATGTAACGCGAGGAGGCAAAAAATGTTCCCAAATGTCATCATTCTTTCATCAGTGCCTGTTAACAGCTTTAATCTTCTCCGGTGGGTTTGAGTATTAAATGTCCTGCTCACCTTTTGAAAACACAGCCTGAGCGGGAGGGAGAGTCGGGGCTTCGGTGACGTCGGCCATGAATGTTTAATGAGCGAAGGCGCTGGGATATCAGCAGATGAAAGTTAAGTGCATTTTCTGGGTTTTTGGAGCAGGGAAGCGTTATCCTGAGAGTCGGAGGCGAGTCGGATGCTCATTCCCTACGTCTTGCTCTGCTAAAGCCCCGTTTTGTAGTTTTCACAGGACGTCTCCCTCCCGTTTCTTGTCCTCGTTTCTTCTCCTGCCAAAAGCATTGTTGAAAATCACATAAGCTTCATTAGGAATTTGCGCCTTCTATTAAAAGGCAGGTTTTTGGACCCCTCGGTTTTTTTGATGATTACACTGTATATGTCGGTAAAGATCCAGCTGGTAGTTAAGTTTCATAGCGAAGCCTTAAACAAGAGGTCGCACAACAAGCCCCATTATCCTCTCCGGTAATGAAATCTGTTTTTTCCCCCCCCCACCCCCCAACACTCACTTCTGGCTCCTTCGCCGTGTCATTTGGCAGCACGTCTTGTTAGAGGTTGACCTAGGATTCTGCTGAATGAGAGGCTTGTTAATGCTTGACCTGGAAGTGGATCTCTCGTTTTCCCCAGCTTGTTAAATTTCTGTCACTCTCAGCAGCCATCATTAGTCCATAAGCTGAGGTTTTATTATACGTTCTCTTTTTCAAGCAAATACATCCAGCAACAAGAAAACAAAGGCTTTCTTTCTGACTCGCTGTGAGGGATGTGAAGCCTCAATAAAAGTAACAGTCTGGGTTTTTAATTATACAAATCATTAATGAAAAGGGAACAGCTTGCGTGCCAGCAGACATCCCACAACGGTTTCTATTTGTTTGGGACATAATCCAAAAAAAAAAAAAAAAAAAAAAGGGAAACAAAATCTTTAATATCGGAACATAATACTTGGGAAAAAAATATAATTACACTAGTTACAGCTAAGTCCCCAAACTGCTTCTTTGTTCCAAGTCTTTTCTAAAAATAATGTATTTTTTAGCAGCCAGTTGACAGATCTACAATGCGATCGCACTTTAATAGCTCTGTTGTGAGACGATGCTGTGGTTTGGCCTTTTACATTTTGTTCCCAGGCACACGGCAGTCACACTAACTGCAGAAGAAGATGTCAGTGCAAAAACTCTGACATCTTTTTTTTTTGTGGCTAATGAACGTTGGCCAGGATTGGAGTTTATTCAGCCCAGAAAGATCTGTTAATAATGGCCTTTTTTTTAGCCCAGAGGTGCTGCTTAAACAGCCCACAAACTGTTAACAGCAGCAACATCACCTTTTGACTGTTTTTAGCCAATTTGTACCTTGGGAAATAGCTTTGAATAGTCATTTTATCGGCTCTAAAACGATATTTGTACCTCCTTCACAACTGGTTCTGAGTCGTCTTTTCCGTGAATTCGATGTTGGGAAAGAAAAAAAAAAGAATCAAGAAGATAGGCATGTGGACTTGCGACGCTCCAGAACAGTGATAAACTTGAGCTAAATAGTCGCGTTATATAATTTTCTCGTAAAACAACTCGGCTAATTACTACTTGTGACTAATTTCTGCTAATTATAAATCAAGATAAAGACTCTCATTAGGTCTCAAGTAGGAGTTTAAACCAACTGTGAAAACACTCAGCAGATGTGTTTAAATATTGAATGTTATTTGAATGGGTCTGCGGCGCCTCACAGATCCATTGATAAACCTGAACCAACCGTATCTCTGTTTTTTTTTTATTCCACATTTATGAAACGAATTAACAAAAAGTGTCACACGGTTCTGAAGCAAAAGTCAGACGTTCAAATTTACTAGAATATTCAATCTCTTTCCAGCAGAAACTCTGGGGATCAGGAGATCAACTGATGTCCAAAAGGCAAATTGAATGTAAATTTTTTTTTAAACGGAAAGTGGGAAAAAAAGAATCTTCCATCTAGTGCTTTTAGTACCTAACAAGCAAAGAAAAAGTCACACTTTGTAAAAATGTGGCAGTACTGAAGGTTTGGTCAGGATCCTTGCCATCCTGTAACCCAAATAAATTGAAAAATCTGAACCTCAGAAATGCTGCGTTTCAGAACCGCAAGCCTTTTGATTGGGGGGGGGGGGAAGCATAAAACCAGATCTGAAAGCTTTCAGAAAAAAAAATCAAAAATCAATTTGAAGAGTCGAAAGATGCATTTTGATGCATCTCAATCCCTCCCATCCTCAAATTACTTCATGACCACGGTAATGAATACAAGCTGTTATTCAATATTAATGTTCTTTTTACAGGATTTAGTGGTTTCAGAATCAGACATCTGTTTCAGGGATCAGGAGCTGCGTGTCGTCTGTATCGGTTTCTGAGGATACTTCGATATTTTCAGAGTCTTACAATTGGAAATGAATACATTACATGAAATGATTACCTAATTAGACATTTCTTATTGACTTCCTGCTGCGTTTGGCTGTGGCGGACCAGTCCTGCTGGCTCTACAAAGTGACTTTCAGACTGAAAGTACAAACTATCGACAGCCAACTCAGACCAAAGCTGTAACAGTTGTCAAAATGTTGGTAATTATTTCCACTTTCTCCAAATTGGAGAGCAAAGTTGATGTTGCTGCACCGAACGTTTTTTGCCTGAACCTGAGCTACTTGAGACATAACGAGCTGGATCAGGCTGAAACAGACAACTATTGCAGCCATTAGACGGGTTTTAACCCTTTTTCTAAGATTTCCCAGGAATAATCTGTTCACAAAGTGGACTTTTGAACTTTCTTAGGAATTCAACCGAAGGATTTTATTTATCTGCTGCAGCCTGCAAAAGGGGATTGTTGTTACTTACTTATCTGTTCACAGCAGCAAAAAATGTTGCCAGAAAAGTTCTTAAACTTATGCCAATGTTTACTGAAGACTGTGGGGAGCTCAAGCTTAATTAGTTCCTGCTTTGATTGAAAGGAATGGGGAAATGCACCTTTGCTAATGAATGGCATCGGCTCGCCTATTATTTGAATCCATTTTATTTGATACTAGTGGCCAATATTTTTGGATTGTTGTAGTCAACGGTATGAGTAAGTCTTCATATTGTTCACTATTTCGCCTGGTTGCAGTTTTACCAGTATTATCTCCCGTACAACAATGATCAGGTCTGTGAAGTAGGATTTGCTTTGTATTTATTCCATGATTTACAGCCTCACATTGGTACATTGAGGTTTTATTTGGGGGTGAATTAAATTCAGTTTCAGTTCATCCACTCATTGAATTGTTCTTACCAATTATCAAATCTACTTTGAACAAGCTAGCATCTCTCTTGACTAAGTTTGGTTGAATATGAGACTACGTTCACACAACACGCAAAAGAGACCCAGATCCAATTTTTTTTTACCCATATGCAAGGTCTTCATGGCAGTATAAGTGGCCCAATTCCAATCTTATAAGACCCCGCAAATTCAGATTTGTGTCACTTCGATATGTGTTTTCAAAGCGTCTCTGCACTCTGAACCGTCGTGTCACATTTCATCCAACATCAGAGGTGAGTGTTCTGTCAAGATAGTCTAAAGGAGAGGCGCTGACGAATTACGTTAAAGGTCTTCCTCCACATCCTGATTTTCTGAGAGAAGTCTGTTTCAGCGATCCGTATCACATCGCAGTCCCACCACTTTTGGTTTCGCACATCCACACAGACTTCTGTGCAGAAGTTGCAGAAAATGCTCCATTGCAAAGTGGTACCATTATGTACTGTTTAGCTATCCATCGACTGGCATCAGATTCTTGTGATAAAAGTGCGGCAGTTTTATGTTGTTCACACAAATTAATTAAAAGCAACAAACCGTGGTCACAAGTGAAGCAATATAAAACAACTACAATGTAAGATATTGATTATTATAGGAAAAGTAATCATATATGTCACTTTTATTCATCTAAACTTTGATTAAATGCATAAGTTTAAGCTACAACTTAAAGTAAGTGCCCACCAAATTTCTAAATATACTTGCTTATTGTGGAAAATATTAAACTTCCTAACATATCGAGTGACAAAAAGCTAATATTAGTACTTAGGAGTGAATCCCCTCACCAGGAGCCATTCAGCTCTGGAGCGTCATGGTAACGAGGTGTGTTGGAGAATGGACTGGACTCCGGTACCTTCTGCAACGTCTCATCGAAACAATTAATGACAGAAAATCAACTGATACCAGTAACTGTCCCACGTCGAGCCGCTGGAATCGATTTTTGGACCAACTGTTGAGGACACAGCAAACCAATATAGCCGCTACGACTTCAGAACTTTCCCTATAATTTGACTAAACAGCTGAGCCAAGAGCAAGTTCTAGTTGAGTTGTAGGAAGCTAATTCGCTTTGGAAGATTTTCCAGCATTTGATGTGCTGGTGAGTATTTAGAGCTCGTGGATATTGCATTTGGGACCGGCTCCAAAAAAAAAAAAGAAGCTAATCCTGAAATGGCACATGTCTCCAAGTGTTGATACTTCTATCTTGTGTAGGGATTAAAAACTTACTGATATATGCGTAGCGTGATACACAGATATTTTCTTTTACGGCTATAATATTTGGCTTGGCTCAATCCTTGCAAACACATAGCTTGTAGATGATTCGCAGTGTTCTGGCCACGGAGGCGTCTGTGAGCTGGATCTGCTGTCAGCACAGCTGCGGCTCCTTCATTAGCAACTGGATCACAACCATCACAGCTCAATTCCTCTCTGTCATATTCAATGCGCCTCTGACAAAGACGACTGTAATTACAGCGAGCCGGCAGTCCACACAGGAGCCGGCGTGTCGATAGGAGGCTGAAAGAGGTGAATGGATAGAAATCAAGTTTATAGATCTGTGGTTCATGTTTGGCCCGTCCCCTCCTCAGAGGGATTCGGTGGGCTGGGGGATGAGTGGGGGGATTTAATTGCCATCTGACCATTGCTGGTACAGCGTGAAGATGTGTGGCGTTGATACGAGGAGCGAGGGAGGAGAAAAGGCCGGTTTTCTCTCTCTGTGGTTGTTGTATTGACAGTTCCTCATCCTGGAGGAGCTGATAAGAGCGCCACATCCAGGGAGACACGAGGAAGACTGGATTGCGTTTCAGAGCCAGGAATTGAAGACTTTCCCCCCCCCCCTTTCATCCCCTTCTCTGTCTGGGTGAAGGTTGGGTAAGATCCGTCTGCGGTGGCAGTCATATCTGACGCTTGAAGGGCACTAAAGTGGGCTAAAACATCACAGCAGAGTCAGAAAATGCCGGCCCAGTGTGCGACTCCTTGCGGCATTAATGAAACACCTGCGTGCCGGAGGAGCGTCGGATTCACGATCAATGGAGGGGGAGTGCATTGATTTACAAAACAAAACACAAACAAAGGGGACCTCGCTGCATTCTTTGTATTAGGTCCCTGTCTCCGATCCGCTTTATTTACCCGACTTCTGTTCAGACACATCTGTGGAAATAAAGGAGGCGTCCTTTATCATCATTTGCTATACAGCGCTGAATTGCCGAAATGATTTAGGATGTGTGTACAGAGCCTTACACAATATGGAGTCGGATGATAATTTCATTATCACCCATAAATCTTCATAACAAAACAAGCTTTACATTCAGACTTGATGGTTTTAGTCCCAGATGCTGCCTTTGTAGCTGCACCCTAATCCTCCAATGCATACACAGTGCTGTTTGTGGCCCATTTTGGAATTCATGTCACGTTTATCTTGACAGGCCCTGACCAGTGAATGCGGAAATTCACCCCCTTATCTGGTTTCCAGTTGGTAAACACCTCATACGGGCGTGCAGAGGTTGCAGCCGCAACACTCCTCAGTGTGGAAGTTCCTATTGTGAGGAAAACACAAAGCTATTTTCCAACATCAGTGGAAAGTTTAAAATTTAAACCAATCCATTTTTACATGGTAGTTGCTAATGTAAGATGCTAAAGCCTGTAAAAATGATAAATGTTAAAAAGTTTGCTGACTTAACAGCTCATAGCAGGAAGGCTACAAAAATCGGCTGAAATTAGGATTGACAGGACATCAAAGCCCTACAGAAAAAGATAGAAAATATCTCAGTGTTGCATCTCAAGTTTCCATCAGTAATAAAAAAAATCTACTTCCAATTTATTGGCACTCTGCTTAATTACAAACATCAGAAATTTACAAACACCAATATTTGAATTTGCTGGCAGCCCAGCAAATTTTTAGGGATGCTTATGGATATATTTATTTTTGTGTATATGTGTACTTATTTTTTGGCGTTATTGTTTTGTTTAGTGGTCCACTAAGTGCTTTCTTTACAATATTTGCCCTCATGGCCAAATGTTTGGACATAATAATTAGTTGCGTGAGTGAAATCCTTCACTCTCAGTGATGATGCTTTGTCATGGTAACCAGGTTAGGCTAATGCTACCTAGAAGTGGATTTCAGTTTGATTCGTTTTCTTACAGCGGACGTTTTTAAAAGATTATTGTATTGATTATTATGGAAATGAGAAGGATGTTTAGTCAATCAAGTTTTGTAGAATGAAAGTGTTAAGTATCTCTGCCAGTCCTATGGAAGCACACTTCCTTAGTCGTGTTTGAGGCAGAAGGATCTACGCGGGGCAAGTTGCGATATATGTGTCATAGATTTCACTGTTGGTGTCACGTCGCCCCCCCACTGAGCTCCACAGGTCACCCACCGAGAAATAATTGTGACCCCCACTGAGAGGGAAGAGTCTAACTCCGATGAGCCACCCAGCTTTTGCTCCTCTCCGTTCTTCACAACGCGCTCCGTTCGAGCTCCTTCCTTCAGAGTTAAAGTCAGAATCTTGAGCTCCTTCCTGTGATGTTTCTCTGCCATTCTCTTGTCCTTTATGGCGCCTGTTACAGGAAGCAGCGGGGGCCCTCAGCGGATTTCCACTTCACTCTTTTCGGAAGCTGTTCAGCATGCAGAAAAGTGGCACTTATGTAACAATCAAAACCTACGGAAAGTTTTCTGCTATTCAGATATAATCACGCCTCACCTGCTGGCTTTGGACCAGCAGTTCTATTACACTGACGGGAAGAAAAGATGTTGACTTTTGGACATGATTTTATGTGGTGATTTTGAAATCCTCTTTAAAAAAAGTGCGTCTGGTTGATCTAGGAGACAATCGTGTAATATGTTACATTTGGTTAAAATTAGACTACTGAGAGCATTGTTTCCCCACATATTTAATTTATTCCTTTGTGTCATGTAATAGACCAAGCCAAGGGGAATGTAAAGGAGATATGCTTTTTAAAATGTTTTACGTATGAAAATCTGAGAATGCATTTGCAATGACCCTTCTATATTCACACGAGCTAATGATCACAAGCACTAGTAAATTGCTGAAATCTCCAAATGTTGCCATGTTGATCATGTGACTAGTGTGATACCATAGAAAGTCCTTCCATTGCAGTTTTGCCAAATAAACCAATTTAGATACCGTAAAAAAACAACCTCATTCTAGTGGAAAAAGGTTTTATCAAAAAATTTCAAAACTGGCACGTTTCCATTAACAACATTGTCAAATTGTGCAATTATATGGTCAATGGAAATGCAGCTCTGTGGCTTTAAACTGCCTTTTGCTGAAATTACAATTGCAAGTCCTTCTGTGTATATCTTAAGCAGCTTTCCACACAAAGCAACTGGAACCCTCTTCTCAATGCCGCTGTCCTGTTTTCCCGCGGTCCAACCTTTTATTCTCCACGTATTTCAGGAAAACTTTAAACTGTCTTTCAGTTGCTTCAGTCTTGCTACATTTCCACAACTTCCAAACTTGCAGTATATGTCCTGCCAGGTGATTCTTTTGCTTGATTTTACATAGAGGCTCCATAAAATACAAGTTTAGGATGAAACAAGAAGTTAGACTATTACATAGACGATATCTTCTTTTGCCCATTTTCTTTAGCCAATCACAAGTCGGTAAACTCATTCCAAGCTTTGCTGCAGGTAATCCACTTTCCACTCTCAGTTCCAGTCTACTTAATGTTCTCTTCTCACGATGCAAGTAACCCCCTGGCTATCGGTAGTGTCTACCTCATTATCATATTTATTTAAAGTATCGTATGACCCATTTCATTTCAACATTGGTTCCTCTCGTCATGATTGAGTAGCTCCATATTTGAGGTTCGTCTCCGGAGATGCTGCTGTGCATAATGGGAACATTACTGTTAAGCATAATAATAAAGCCCGTCCTTGTCGTTAAAAGAAAACGAGTGGCCTTCCTTTTCGTCTCTAACTAAGAATAGTTTTAATTCACAATTACTGGAATAGTATGATATGCAAAAGCACTGCAAGCTGTGGAAGAAGGGAGCTCTCAATCTTCCCGTGGAGGGAGTGTCGGAAATTCAGCTCAGGCGATCAATGCGATGTCATGTAAGCAATACGAGATGAATTACTGCATATGTTTCCCTGTTACTGGTGAAATAGTGTGCAGATTGATGTTGGAGAAAGGAATGCGGCAGTGCCTTTTTTTTTAATAAAGTTACCACTCTAATGGACAACATCTGATAACCGGCCATGATTGCACCAATTATACTCCAAGGAATCAGTCTGATTACTAGGTATTAACATCAGTGCAAGCTCTAATAGTAGAATCTGTCATTAAATGTCTCGAGATTGTTTGCATTGGTCCCTGGCCTGTGGCTGCTTTTCGGAGGATTAATAGCAGGGCTGCCTCTCCGTCTCTGAGCAGAGTTATCGAATGGTTTCCCTTGGATATGTTTCTCGGGACTTGGCCGCTCCTGGGCCGCATCGATCCGCCGCTTGCAAATTTATGGTTATGTTTCTTCAATTTGCACAAAGGCAAAAACATCGTAGTCTCTGCTGGCAGATGTGGCCGGCGCAGTGGCTCTCAACTTCGTCTATCCCCTGTGTCTCAGTGGGACCGGCCCTCTCCTTCTGTGACAAGTTGAATGTCACCGCTGTTACTTTATACATCTAATTGACCATAACCTTCTTATTGCTTTGCATTGAGGAGTTTTTATTGATAGCGTTTGCTCTCCGGTTTCTTTAAATACCACACACGCTGACATTATATACTTCTGTTTTCACTTTTAGCAATTCAGCTGAATCAAGTATTTAATCTCTCTATTGTCATCTCTTGGATTAGGGTCATGACTTCTTTGAAAGGATGTCTTACAAACTTAAAACTTACAAAAGGCTACATTTCTTATGAATGTGTGCCATCAAGCTTTAGTTTCAAACCCCTGGAACCTGATAACAGACTTTACTTTCACATGCAGGCTCTACCCCGGCGTAGCATCACCCTCCCTGCCCAACGTCCCGGCTCCCTCCGGTTTAGCTTCAGTGCACAGGGTTTCATTACGTCTGCCTTAGTCAAATGGCTCGAAGCTCCGGACTGATATTCCAACTGAGACATAATTAATGAGATGTGAACGTCTGGTTCTCTCTCCTCGGAGCAAAGCACTAGCAGATGTCTGCTGGGACCAAGCACAGAAGCTGCAAGCAGACAGAACGAACAAAGTGTATGTAGAAGCAGGATAATAAGACATTTTGCATGTTTGACAAGAGAAAAAAAATTCACGCCAAGTGCCCTCACTTTCAATTTGCTGTTCAGGTACAACTTAGTTTAGATTTAGACACCCATATAAAAATACTGAGAATGTCCTTCAGCACGGGAATCAAATAAAAGGAGTAATCTGTAAGTATCAGTAAATATCCTATTTAACCAATAAGATGCAACCCTGAAGCGTGCTTTAGCTTAAAGATTTCTTCAGGTTGTCTTTTTCTATCAGCCACAAATGGCTCATATAATCAAACACATTTATTTCAGAAAAAGGAAACACAAAAGCAGTTAATAAATTATGATTTAAATTCATGATGGGGGAAAAACATTTGTGGCTCAATAGGGGTTCATCGTGTAACCGATGGGTTGCCAGTCCAGACCCTCGCTCTGTCCATCTCAGCCACTTTGTTGCTGTGTCTTTGGGCAAAACGCTTCACCCAGTTTTCCTGCTGCTGATGTGGCTACAGTTGAGCTTAACACCATGAGTGTATGCATGGGTAAATGACTAATTCTAGTGTAAAGTGCTTTGGAGTCCTTGAACTTGATAAAGTGCTATATAAGAACAGGCTATTTACCATATCTAAGCAAACTTGGCTCGATGTAAAAGATAAACTTCCCAACAGAAGCTAAGTGTAATTAACCACATTATTTGGGAAGTGCTAGCCACATCAGTACTGTAGATTTAAGAAAGCACTTGAACAGAACCTGCCGGAGCACTAGAGTGGGTTGCAGAGTGGGCAGCATACCAGAATTACTCCCAAGAGTGGATCAATGAATAAGCCAGGAGGTCACAAGAGAACCTGTAGCAATATCTAAAGCACATTAAGGTCATTGTTCTTGGTTCAACAGTGAGAAAGGAAGAGGGCCAAAATGACTCCATGCGAGAGTTCCCAGGTACAAACATTTACTTGAAAAATTTACAAAGCTTAGAGTGGCGGACTGTAAGCCACGCTCAATTTCTGACCAAGAACAAAGATTAAAGGGGAAGTGAGTTTGGAAATAAAAGATGCTCAGTTGCTTCTACAGATTCAGATGAGTACAAAATGAGAAAGAACTAAAGAATCCATAAGAATAAATTTACAGTACAGAAGAAAAGCGGAGCAGCACTAAACACTCTGGACTTGGAGACATGAGCAGAATGACACATAGTTCATAACAGCAACAGACCGAGTGAAACCCCAAAGACATTAAAAACCGTACCTCTGTCTCTCTGAACATTTCAGCCAATTCAATCTGTCATCAAAATGGCCTTTCAAGGAACTGACAATTAAAATATTCTCAGTAGCATCCTTAATCTCTTCTCCGTTTAATTGGCTGATGGAGGTCGATAGCGGCTAAAACAATTACGGCTGCCTAAATTAAGCCCCGTTTTTCACCCAGAGAGGATTTCCTCCTCCTTTCCTGGAGCGCACGTTCTATTATCTCCAGTAAGGAGTTGCTTTGCGAACGACTGATTGAGCCGTTGATCTCCATATCAATTCAGAGAAAAAAAATCCTTACCCTTCTTATAACACGTAAAATGTTTTGGACTCACAAGGCAGATTTACAAAAAAAAAAATAAATTAAAGCAAAGACTTTTTCTAAGTCATCGCAGGCGTTCACATTCAGCAAGGAACGTAGCAAAACATCCAGAAAGAGGTGGAGATGGAGCACACGTTTAAAAAAAAAAAGAAATAATTATGCAGTGATACTTTATTTTTATGTGGGCGGCCTGCACAAGTGTTGAAGTTGTGGAAAAAATAGTTGTAAGCACAACAATTTTGTAATTGTTGTGCTTATAATTGTTGAATGTTTAATGAAGTAAGTCCTGAGGCAGTGCGGTGCGCTCTTTCGAACGACGACTTCTGCTTTGGCCTTGCAAATTGGTTTTCTACCACTTAAGATTCCTCAGTACTCTACGGAGTCGTGCAGACGTTGAGGGTGTTGTATATGTTTGCTCTACGTTCAGATAGCGATGCAGCTGCATGGTTAACAATGTGAAACATGTGCGTGACCTTTTGCTGCCCAGATTACATCCTATTATCACCTGCCCACAGTCGTCATGTCCGCGCTCCGACACTCAGGCTTTCACAGCCGTCATTTGTTTTTTTGCCTGCCATCTCTCCTTCAGTCACACTCCGCTCTGCTATCTGGAAGCTATCCAGATGTTTCTCTTTTTCTCTCTTATTGTGTGGATTTAAGTAAGCCATTAAAACGCCAACGTGTTTCATGTTTGCCTCCTCGGCGGGATCCGAACTGGGTGAACCTCGATGACCGCGATGGACAGATGCTTCCTATATTCTTCGACCGCGGCGCTAATGATGTGCCGTGGGTGGCGATGCGCCGAGGCATTACGCCATGATGTGCCGCCATGTGAGAACGGATTCTCACTTTTGCCATAGCGTCGTCTGCGTGCTACGTCGAGAAACAGGCAACCTAAAAGAGTACGCATCCCCCCCACCATCACCTCACCCCTCCTTCACACTCTCCTTGTTTTTCTCATTTTCACAGTTTATTTGCCGGCACGTCTCACGGCGCAGGGGCTGACATTGACAGCACTGTCAAAGATTACCGTCAGACAATATACCCAGAGCTACATCTCTCAAGATAAAGGACACAGTGTGGAGAGATGCCTTTAACAGGAATGTCTTACCTGGCGTTTTACATGCTCTGCCGCTGGGAAACAATCCGTCTTACTCCAGCGTTTACAGTTCTGTGGAGCACGTATTTGTGTTGCAAGGGAAACTACGTGTGGTTTTTACCATCTTAAGTAAACGTTGCATGGATTTTTCACCTCAATCTCCCCTCATTAAATACTTCATTGGATGTCCTTTTGCTGCAGCAGCTGCTGCAATGGCTGTTGCTGTATCTTTACCAGCTTTGCTCATAGATACACAAAAATGTTATTTTGTTCAACTTCAATTAGTTTGGTTAGAAAGCATCTCACACTCAGGCTTGATTTGCAGTTGGATGAACTTTGGACTCCCGCCGAGTCACGGTTCAGCTGTGGAAGAAAACCTCAAATCGATTGCAGAAAATGTACCTCTTTTGACATATGTAAAATATTTGAAAAAAAAATGCAGAAAATTAAATACTCATGGGTAATGCTACTCGACATGCTATTTGCTGAAGCTATTCCTTGGCAGTCATTGGCTGTAGTCCCCAAGAGTAGCTATAAAAAAGATGGTGGTTGCTCGCTTCTGCAGTAGGTCCAACATGGCTTCCACTATGCCTATTAATGCATATTCAGGTATATTTGGTGTTTGACCTTTTGAAGCAGTTTAGACATTTTTAGAGGAGGCCTCAAGCAGTTGTGGTTCCTAAACCCTGGAAATACCGGGATATGTGAAGTTTGACTAGGCCATTTTAACATGCAAGTCTGCACTGTTCAGGGTGATGTGCAGCCTTTTTGTGTTGCTTGCTTTTGTATTCACAATAGTTTGCATTCTGGCCAGAGAGAACAATTCTGGCCACATCTGACCTAAGCACCTTCTTTTCTAAAGTAGCCTGTGAGTCTTTATTAACCACACAATGAATGGGAAATCAAAAGATTTCTGCAAGGTATACCACTGAGCCAAAACATTTCTATCACATTGAAGCTTTTGGTTTTAATTAGGGCAGTGACCTTAAAGCCTTAATTTAAATTAATTACACCAATATTATTGCATGAAAATCTTTAAGCCAATAATGAATGAAATATTTTTTTCTTTTTTACATACAAAGGTTCCAAATGGATGCGGTAAATTTGACGCACAAGCTACATCCGCTAACAGCAGCGATGGACGACAAAGCTGCTTCTCTTGGCACACTAAGCTCCATCATTTTTGCTTCATAAATGTTCAAATAGTAGTAGTAGGAGTTACCCTATCATCAAAGCTATTCGTGCATAAAACATGTTGCAGCACAAATGTTCCATCGTATTTCTAAAGACGTAATTTGTCCAAGAAGTTCCATAAATAGTCACAGCTTCCTAAAATATTTGAAGACTGAGTAGGTAGGATAATACTTTGTACCGATCTGACGTTTGTTTAACCTGAATGACAGATTAAAAACAATGAATATCTTTGTTGTGGAGCTCATCTGTCTATTTTGTCAATGAATTGAAGATGTTGCTTATTTTCTTCAGAAATATTGTTTCAGGTAAAATGCCACTAATTATGATTAATTGCATATCCTGCAGTTAACTTGATTAGAAACATTAATCTAGTCCCAACACTAGTACTGTAAGAGAACAGAAACAACTAAAGCTCTGTATGCACTTGTGCAAGCCACCAGTTTTTACAGCAGCTTGTTGTTTTTTTTTGTTTCTTTCAGCTCCAAGTCTCATGCCTGCATCATGCTGCCAGTGGGCAACAAACACACAGTCAAATATGCTTAGCATGTTACAAGTGGCAGTTTAATTTCCCCTCTGTCAATCTGCGGAGCCGTTGTTCGGGTCTCGCTTGCTCTGGAGGACTGACAGCTCGCAATAGAGCCACTTCTGCTTAGAGGCAGAGACGCTCGATCACGAAACAGAGCAAAAACCAGCGAAACCTTCACGAACTGCACGTGTATTAAACCCGAAGCCATTCGGATCCGTTCGCCGTTTCACTTCCCCCTTCCTTGAATTTCAAATTTGAATCGAATTTTTCAAAAAGAACAAACTGTTTCGAACTCCTGCAATGACAACAAACGGGCCCCGTCAACAGTTCATGCTAAAAAGGAAATTCCATGAAAATTGACTTGTTTACAGTAAATCCTGCACCACCCGGCCGCCGCCGTGGCGACGCCTCCTCTGTTTCCATCCCCTCCTGCCAGCCCCCCCGTACCCCTGCCGTTGCCTCTGAGAAATTGTCATAAAAACGGTGCAAGCTGCAGAGACAGCCGGCGGCGTTGCTGAGTCGACAGACCCGCTGTGTCCTGGAGTAGTCCATTAGCTCTACCTGTTCCCTTTCTCCACAGGATCCCCACAGCACTAAATGAAGCTAGGCATATTTTCATCTTCCTGACAGGCTGCTGCTGCTGCTGCCGCCTCTGGGAGATGGAGGTCTGTGTCAGGGCTGCGAGTTCTGCCGCCTCTGTTGCCAGGGCCGGCCCGGATGCTGATGCATGGACAAATAAATCCCTCACACCCGGAGCGTTTCCTCCCCCCTCCTCCTTTCAAGCGTCAGTAGGACAAAGGAGCTGCACATTTAGTGAAATGAAATGTTGGCAAGTGCACATTCTTAAATACCTGAAGTATTTTTGTAGAACCGGGGTCAACCCGCAGGGCGAACCGCCATGTCATTTGTCAAAATAAAATTCAAAAAGAGAGGCCAGAGGGTCACCGTTTTCATGATAGAGTGAGAGCGTGAATGGCTGTTTTTTTTTTTTTTAAATAAAGCAAGTTATGCCTTCTACGAATGGAAGAAAGAAAAAAAAAAAAAAAGCCAGTGCGACTCAGCCAAGTTGTCCAAGTTAGATGGTTCAAATAAGCTGTAGCAGCCTGGAGCTGCCGTATCCAGGCAACATCAGAAACAGAGCGATGGCAGCCTCCACTGAAGTAAGTCTTACTCCAGCATGCGCCACAGAGGCTCTCAGAGCGGACCCATCGACTGCTCTTCTTTGTAGTTTTCAGGGATTTCAAGTGATACTTGTTTTCAATTACTTGACATAATTTTTCAGAAATGTGAAGGTGGAGGAATTATTTTGAGAGCACTTGACGTGGAACTAAAAGACCCATTCATTTTCTTTTTTTTCTCTTGTTTGTGTGTGTGTGTGTGTGGCGTAAGTAGGAGCACCTGTTGTACCATTCTGTTTTAACTAACCTTGGTGGTTTGGTTACATAAAGGTTTCAATTTGTAGCTCTCATTTTCTGTAGCGTTTTTGGCCAAAGGTGGCAAAACAGACACTAACTGATATCACAGTTTTAGAAAACGATTTTCACAATGTTGCTAATCTGTTTCGAGGCAGGACATAAGCGCTATATGATTAATTTTAGGTTATGTTAAGTATACACAGCTCTGAAACTAATTCAGTAAAATAAAGTAGAGAAACGTATTCAGCCCATATTCCCATTCATCCCCTAAACAATAACAGTAGTTTGAATCGGGGCAGGCGATTGGACAAACGCATCAATCACAGTGAAATCATGATCAGGACTTTATCACGTTTCCCCTACATAAAAGCTTAGCTCTACATGAATAAAACATCGCGCCATAACATACAGCAAAGAACGTTTCCAGCCACATCTTAAATTAGTTTCCACAATTTTGACTTTGAAGAAATGCATTGCTGTTTTTAAGAAGAAATATTCACGTTTGAATACAAATATTCACAGTCCACTGTGAGAGCAGGAGGTCGATCAGATTATTTTGACTTCAAACGGCTGCTGCATGACTCTGTGTCAGTCTGAAAGGCTGTGAACTCTCCACAAAAGCAAGATGGAGGACAAAATATTCCCACATAAAAACCAGAGATGGTGAGTTTCAGCTTTCCTGTTTTTTTTTTTCCACCACATGTAATTAGATCTGTTGTTGGTGCTAAAGGTTTAATTTGAGGAGCTATGACCTCCCCCATCTTTGCTTATTTCACACTGCAAGGAAAAACTGCACGATCAGCAGACCCAGTAATGCGTATTCATGTGATGACAACGTGTCAGTAGGGCAGTTTTAATACTTCACTCAAAACCCGCAGCGTTACAATGCGCTGCATATGGAAAACAGCCTCCATGAAGCTAATGTTCATCCAGCTGTCGTCTTTCTAGTTCTATATCTCTGAGCGCCATTTAAGTTTTCTACAGACGCCCCTTTCCCCAGCACCATTTTTTTTTCTTTCTTTTTTTTTCTCCTCTCCTTATCCGCACACATTCAGAGTTACCAAGCCGTCTGCCTCCGGAATTGCTTTGCCGCTGACAAATGTTTGCGGAACAAAAACTACAATCATCACAACGGACGCTGGCCCATAAAGCAGCACACACCGGGAGTATTTATGTGTAAACTGAAGCTACAGATGCGGCGGGAGAAGACTTTCTGTCGTGTGGGGGCGTAGATGCAGCAGCTCAATATTAAACCAAGCCAGCCTACGCAAAGACATCTCAAGATTTCTGCTTGCTGAAATGGTGGAGCAGAAGGTGCTCGGTCAAAGGTCATTTTGCTGTGCTGTATGTAAACGAACCCACTAAAACAATGCTCTTATATTTAAACCTGCTAAGAAACAGTCAGTGCAGTTAAAGTCTACATGCAATTCCTTTCTACATGTATTCATACTTCTTGAACTTCATCACATTTTGTCTACAAACTCTAGCGTTTGTAGTCTGAAGTTTCAGTTGGTTGCACAGATTCGGGACATTGCCGAGGTTTACACACAGGCCTGTCACGATAACACATTTTACTGAACGCTCATTTGACCCAAAGATTATTGCAATGAATGATAATATGGTTGATTTGAGGCAATTTCCAAGTAACATAAAGATAGTAGCATAATAATGCAAGTTTACTCTCTCAAAAAATCAACAAAGTAAAATTTTGTAAGGAACATTTAACATTGGAACTTGAAGATATTTCGAATATCACAAAAAATAAGAAACAAAAATTAAAACAGAAATAAAAAATGCACATAGCTAGAAGGCTAAATAGAATGGTTTGTCAAGTCCCTTAACAAGATTGGCCTCAAAAAAATATTATTCATCAGAACGGGAATTATCAATCACCTTTAACTTACCATGCGATTAGGTGATTGATTATTGACTGTATTGTGATGGATTAAGGTACAGACGCCACCAGCTAGCAAATCTTTCACCTCATCTCAGTGTATTAGAACTGAAGATACTCTTACACAAGGTAGCACAGGTGTTGGTCATTTCACTCATTTCGTTGCCATTTTTCGTACAGTATTTTGTCGATGAGAGATGTGCAAAAAAGCTGGATTGTAAACCTTTAAAATCATTTGAAAACCATGTATCATTTTTCTTCCACCTCACAACGTCTGCTTGTTGTTTTTCTGTCACAAAGAATCCCAATAAGACACACCGACGTCTGCAACATGACGGTGAAAAGTGAAGCCACTGTGCAGCAACATGCTTCAACATCCTCTGTGGACGTGCACTTGGCATTCAAGCAGTCAGTCAATTGAGCTCAGACTTGTTCCGAGCACCTTTGTTATAGCTTTTCCCTCCTGCCACCACCATCCCCCTGCCTCTTTCAGTTACAGCTTTAATTTTCTCCATCCTGTCGTTGTTTGGGAGTCGAGGCAAAGCTTGTGCTGTGAGGACGCAGGTGCTGAGAGCTGAAGTGTCATCCCCTCTGGTGTGTGGTCGATAATGAGACTGGGAGAGAGGCATGAATAACTCCGTGAACTCTTTTTCATTTCCTTAATCTCTGCCCAAAGGCCAGTCCGGCAACACTAAGCCATTATTTTCCATCAGTTTACTCGCTACTTGATCACACATATCGGCTCCTATGGGGTAGGATAAAGAAGGAGGGTGCGGGGTTTGAAATCCATGGCAGCGAAAATCTCTCCGTAATTCAATATCTTTAATAAAGACGGTGAAGGGATCTCCTTGTTAAGCTCCTACTTGGATGATTAAATGTAGAATCCTTGCAAGTACAAGCCCAGAGGCCACCAGTGACCTCGGGGTGAACGAGACCTTCAGGAACTTCGGGCTAGCACAATGAGACTCACAGAGGCGCATTTTCTCGCCGATGCTTTTTCTCATTTACTTCCCGTTGCTCTCGTCACAAAGCGGCCCTTGCTTTGTGGTTCTCAACGTATCCTCTTTCAGGTCGTTGGATGTGCTTCTCAGGAATCTGGTGAGTGCTTGGCACCGCAGGGCCAGGTGACTCAATGGACACGCAATCAACTAGCCGACACTATCGCTCCTACAGCGAGAGCTCAGAACCGGGCCGAGCTCTCAATTGATTGAATCTCGTAGAACAGGAGCAGGATGTAGGGATGCTTTACTCATGTCTTATTCTGCCTTTGAAAGACCTACCTACTGTAACTACTGTGCCTTGAAAGGTGTCACATATTTTCTCAATATGACTAAGCATTTCAGTATATTTTGGGAGCAACGGAAAAAGAAGAATCTAAAAAGCGTTACTTGCATTTGTATCCCACCCTCATTTTTTTACTGCTATACTTAAATAAAATCAAATAAATCAATAACTTTTACACATGGTTACAGAAACGCCTTCCCCAGAGTACAATACTGTATTATGGTTCCAGCATCATATAGTTCTCTTAAGTCAATGTGAAGATGAATGGAGCCTAAAACCTGTCAGATGCTGTGTATAGAACAACAATCCACACATTCAGTCAGAGGTATAGTGTTTGGATCAAAGTGTCCACATCTACTTTCAATGTAAAATCATAGAAAACATCAGAAACTCGTGCACAAATGCTATCCAGCCAGTTGTGCTAGTTTTTAGCTGTCTTAGCAATTTCAGTCTCTAGATGTGCAAAGCTGATAAAACATATTACGTCAGTCTGTTCAGCACATAAAATCATTACAGTTGAAGCGTGGCATTTGTACTATCTTCATGTTTTAAATTAGACCCGCCCAAACACAACTAAAGTCCAGAACGGTAAACATCTCAATGTGTCCCTCAGTAGGGTTAGCTTTAGGTACTTAAGTGTGAATTGGATACAAATTTGCAAATCAATGTTTACGCTGAAACATTTTGATTATTTTTAAGGAAAAGATGCAAAATTAAGGGACAAGTGGTAAATTTTGAGAGGAATGCTACCAGAAGTTGGTCTGGCTATAAGTCAATTCAGCAAAAGGTTAGTCTGGTAAGCAGCAAAGGGGCTTCTCATAAAGGGAATGAACAATTTTGAGATCATGGTGCTCACTACATGTGATATTTATGGCATTGCCCTTTACCAGTTTACATATTTTGCCATTAAACCTAATATAAAATCAAAATATTATGGACCACTTTAGCTGTTAGGTAAATGATCTAGTTCTACTGCTCCTTTTGCTTCTTAAAAAAAACCCTTACTGAACATCTAGTCTCTAGTTAAAGTATTAGGATTGCAGTGTTGGGTGGGGGATGGACGAAGTTGCTGTTTGTGTTGATTGCATCTCAGCAGCTCAGCACAGGCAAACGCTCTGACAGAGGCATGACTGGGGGGATTACCTGGCTTCAAAGCTTGATGAAGTAGTTCAGAAAATGTCAAGGGCTTTTTCCAAGGACTCGGTTTGTACCTGCGAAACGCGAGGACGGCTCCTCGACATCCACCCTGTTGAGAGGAAATGTGAAAGTGCATCCCAGTGTGTTTAATGGGTGAAGGGGCTTAATTTGCACTGCTTTGCTCTTGTACGTTCCCAGTCCTCATTACTTATTTAGCGAGAGTACACTCTTAAGCAGCGTGACCTTTTTAAACACAGTCCTCGTTGAGGAGGCTTCGGTAGCCGAGAAAAACGGATCGGTGGGATGCAGAGAGAGGGGAGGCAGCGGCGATCTCTGATGTCACAACCTGACAAACCACATGCCAGGCCTTTGGCCCTGGGAGTCACCGCGCTGCCAGGACAACAAAAGGATCTCTATGAAAACAATATGGCCTCTTTTCCTGGCAATTAGTCTTGACTGAATCAATGAACAAGTGGATCGTCTTGTTTTTCCGCCTTCGGCTTAAAGGCGACAGCGGCGTTTTGCAGGCAAGTCGTTTCAAACGGAAGAGATATGTGACTCAGTTGGGAAGGGGGAGGAATCTTTCGCAGGGGTCTCTGGAATAATCCACCTGCTCGTGGGAGAAATGTAGCCCCTGCAGATTAAGTGGCTCAGCTCCGTGTTCACCTCCATCTTTGGAGACGTTTCAATGACGATACAGGCCGAGACGTTGTTAAGAGGGGAGGGGTGGCGGTGTCCGTTTACCCAGGAGAGGGCTGGTGTAATCCATCAGGCCCGGCTGCTGCCCGTTCAGCACAGCCAGCTGCATCCTGCTAGCCACTCCTTCACCTCCCTCTCTCCATCCCTCCATCAGCATCCCTCCCTCTGCCTCCGCAGGCTCGCTGTCCGGCTAACGGCTTCCTTGGATTTTACCACTTATCAGAGCCGATCATCTCTGCAGCCAACCTCATCACTAACAAAACATTAGAAGTCATGCTTTAAGACTTTTAATGCTTTTTGCGTAATGCATAATGTTTTTTTTGGTAGGCAAAAAGCAACTGAATCTGAGAATAGTGGTATATGTATTCATAATGCATAAGCTGGGGCTTCCCTTGACTTTTTAATGTTTTTATGCTAACCCTGACGATTTGCAAAAGCTAAAAGGTGAACATTTGTTGGAAAAAAACAACCTCAGAATGCGTGTGTGTGGGTTTGGAGGTTTTGGAGCGAGTGCTGGATAAATTCTAAACACGTCAAGCTTTAGTCTTAAATTAAAGGCTTAAAATTCAATAAAGACGCTCTTTCTGATACTTAAACTGAAGATAAATGTTCAGTGTCAAAGTTACTGCCAACTTTCTGCCAACTAAGAGAAAAGAGTCGAATCTGCATTTTGCTTGCAGCAGCTACATTCACATAAGTTTGACTTCTACATTTAAACTGGTGTGAAAATGTGCAGACACAATGAGCATCAGGCAATTAAGCTAAACACCACTGCTGTGGGTAGTTACGGGTAAAGCACTCAGGGAGCAACTGGGGGGGATTTGGTTATTGCTCAAGGGCACCTTACCTCACACTAAGAATAGAGCAGGACGGTACTAATCACTCACTAGCCCCACGGCGCCCTATTTATTCTCCATTTTCCTGGTCAGGAAATCAAACCAGTGACCTACAGCTTTTAGTTTGTTTGTTTTTGGTCCCACCATTATCAAGCTAACCTGGAATTACCGTAATTATCATAATTCCACGGCATGACAACAGAGTTTGCTGAATGATAAATCGTCCCAGAAGTTACTCTAATAAAATCGTTGATTTGAGACAGTTTTCAAGTAATATAATGGTAATAATAATAACGCAAGGAGACATTCTCAAATATCAATTAAATTCTAATGAATATTCAACTGGATCTGGAAGACATTTTAAATAACCAAAATAAATAAACAAAACAGCAGAAACAACAAATAAAATTAATTATGAATCTCTGTAAACAAAACTGTTGACAGAGTTCAAAATAAAGACTAGTTGAGACCAAAGTAAGAGAGAAAAGAGAAAAAGGCTAACTCATGCCAATGGAAATCATTGAGCTTCATGATGTGACAGGGCTGCACTGTACATCACTGAAAACTGATGTAAAAACTGAACTAATCAATTTAATTAAGATCAGTTGAAGTGAACTCAATTGAATGCAGAATGGTTTGATTCAGCCCAGACTGATCCTACTCAACTCAGTTCTTTCCAATAGAAATATGTTTCATTCACTTCAGCTCATTTTGACAACTCGGTTCAGTTCACCCTAATTAGAGGCGATTCTGTTCAGTGATGAAGAAAACTACACACAATCGTCTTCACAAGACTGTTGTACAGCAACATCTGAAGCTTTCTAAGACAAAAAGGCCCAGCTCATTTGGACAATCCGGGGCCCCGTCGATCCAAACGGCTCGTGTCATGGTGATGAGGTATGACTTTGGCTTCATTTGATACTGGACAAAAGGTTTGGTCGACCCGGAACAGGTGGATTGTGCATCACATGTCTATAACATCTACATGAATCAGTGGGGAGGAAAAAAATCCAGCTATCATTCCATAAACATAGACCTCAACGGAAGTGTGTGGAAATCCTTCAAAGTAATAATGCTACGGCATAATAATACTCACAGCACTTTAATTCCACAACTGCTGTACTTTTGTTCAATAAAAAGCCTGAATAGAGTAGGAATCTAATCCTCCATTTTTTGCAAATAAAACAACTTAGGGTCATATTAATAAAGCTACTTAACTTCGTACAGTGCATAATTAGCATGAATGTAATTCCACCCTTGCATTAATGATTCACGGGCTAACGTTTAGCATCTTAATTTGCTGCTACCAAGTCTCTCTTCCCTCCCCCTTCGTCTCTCCTCACCTCCATAGTTTCCTGCCCCAGTAATGGCCTGACACCTTGGCTCTTCCTGCTAAATTTAGCACCTGTGTGCCATTCTTAGTAGCCTTAATTTCCCAGAGCAGGGTGCACTGAGAAGTGAACAACACTCTGTGTGTGTGGGTGTGTGTGTGTGTGTGTGTGCACGCCCGGATACACGAGATCACCTGTGTATCGGTTTCAGGCCCGCTCCACAATATCACTAACTGTAATTCTATATGTCGTCATGGGATACGGCATAGGCGCTGGAGGACTTTCCACTGCTGTCCAAACTGTGTCCAAGTCAGCAATGATACAACTATTCAGCTTCAGTTCAAAACTTTACCAATTTGCCTGTTTTTTATGGATTTATTTTGAGCCCAACTTTCCTCTAGACAAATGGCACATGTCTAAAAATATCTCCCAGAAGTTAAGTTAATATTAGGAAATATTAGGGCCAAGAGAAATGGTCGCACTGGCTGCTTTAATATTTGATAATCCAGGAAATCATTTAATCTCCTTCTCATAATTAAACTCTTGACAGTCATGTAATGAAGGCTCCAGCGAAAAGAAATGTGGGATATACATATCACATAACTATTTAATTAGTTCCTGGAGTCATTAGTGAGCTTTTTTTTTTTTGCATATACATTGCCTATAAATGCAGTCATTCATAAAGGTCATGCCTGGTTGTTTTAAAACTTAGTAAAGACAATTTTCCAGATCATAAACTGTCAAACTAGAAGGGGGAAGGAGAAAAAATTAATTGCACACATACAGTGCCTTGCAATAGTACTCTCACTACTTCAGAATTCCCTTTTCTTTTTTTTTTGTGTCCATGTGGTTCACCTTTATAATGTAGTCCATGATCAGGAAATGGAAAGAAAATTGTGGCATACATATAAATTCACCCTGACTTTACCTACTCCAGCTTTGAGAACTGATGAAGAAATCGGAAATGCATGATGCTGCCACTTCCCCAAGCACGTCACCTCCCAGCCTGCAGCATACCTAGGGGGGCCCCATATGGGGAAAAGGAGGTCCCTCATGGGTCTGTCCACAGTTTCCATGGGGACCCTACATGGGTTTGCCCATGTAGGGGCACCGCCATGTAGAGCCCATGTAGGGCCACAACAAAGATTGAAGAATTACTCATGGATCTAATGAACTCAAGATGATCTTTACAGGCCAGCAGAAAAGGAAGTTTGTAAGTCTGTAAGTTTGCAGAGTAAAATTGGTGGGCAATTAAATAACTAAATGCTTAAATATATATATATATATTTATAACAGGAGCCACAAAAAGGGTTTTAGATTCTTAATGGCCCTAAAAGTGTTCTTGCACTTTATACAAAGATCACTCCAGAGCAAAGCCAAGTAGGTCCTAAATGAAATAAAAGAAGAGAAAATGAGCAAGTTTGGAAATGTTCCCACTCTCAGGAGGCGTGTCATCTGTGCAAGCAGCTCTTTCAAGGAATTATGGAGCAAGCCTTCCTTCTTTCCGAGCCCTCCGAGACTCATTAGGTTTTCCCTCATAACTGTAGAACTCGTCATGGTCTGCTCCCCGAACGGCAGCGGGAAGAGGAATCTTTCCAGGCATCTGGCTGGGCTTCTGAACGTCTAACCTCAGCTTAATGGAGACATTTTCCTTTTGATCCATTGTCTTATTTAACTTTGCACATATGCTGCTTTGAACGCAGCGGCACATCCGCTGCGGTGTAGCAGGTCAGCGGTATATTCACACCCCATCACAGGAATAGATGCTCCCATCAGCAGAGCATTAGCAACTCGCTTACTAATGTTTGCAAGGTGAGCATGAGATCATGCATTTGCGTTCACAGCCGCGCTCATAGCTGGCGACTGGAATTAAGGATTAAGTATGTTGTAGGTTTATTTTTCTGATGTTATATTTTAAGTGAAGGTTTCTGCAGTTTAATATTCCAAAAGATGGGAGAAACAAGCACTTTTTTTTTTATCTCTGTCTGTAAATGAATGAGTCTGAAAAGCATTTTCTCTGCCTCCTGCTGAGTCACTAAAAGGTTGATGACACTGCTACACTCTGCTTGGCAGATTGTTCACATAACACCGAGGCTCATTGTTTTATTACTTCAAAACAAGGTGTTTATGCACACAGCTCATGTATTTCTATTCAGAGTTTTTGGCAGTGTGCTAAGCTATCGGCTACAAAGCACACATAACCAGTTCTAGCTTCTCTGACAGAGCCTATGACACATGTCCCTACTGTGAACTGAAAGACTTGTAATTATTATTTATACTGTGAAACAGCAGAATAACACTGAAACAGGTAAATAAATTGGAATATAAAAGCAAAGAAATCCACCAACTTGAGGTATTTCAGATTGTCTGATTTGCTTTGAGCTGGTGTTTAGGTTGACTAAACAACAGCTTTTTTTGCTATTATGATAATCAAAAAAAAAAAAAAAAATCTAACAAAAAACAAACAAACTGCAATTTCAATCAGGGTTTATGTCCTTAAAAAGATTTTCAATAAAAAAAATCTACCCCTGGCTAAAACCATTATGACTGTTTTAAAAGTGTTGAATCAAACTTTTTCCTGGTTTTGTTAATTATATCATGTTCCCTTTTTGAAAAACCTTGTTTGATTCTTACCCCAATATTGTTATAAATGATTACTGAAGTGCTTCAAGGCGTATAGTTAATTATCATTTTTGGCTGTTATATTAATCCTGCCACCAGGGGGCGCATTGGGGGTTAAAATGCAACTGACCCCCAAATCAATTTTTGTTTGTTGCTGATTATCTGTCTATATAAGTGACTTAGGGTTCTGTCTTTATGCTTCTGTGCAAGTTTGAACATTCTTTATGTGAATTTGTTTATTTGAAAAATTAAAGTAAACTCTCAGCATGATGCTGCCAACACCATGTCTTCCCCTAGGAATGCTCTGTGCTGTGTGATGTACTTTGTTAGTTCATCTATAAGTCACTCAATGTCAGTTATTGTTTTTCCTGTAAAGTTTCTACTGCAGTTAGCATACTGACCTCTTTTACCGGCTCCACAAAACTCCCCTCTGAAGTCATTTTTTCAGCAAAAGCTGCTCCATCGGCCCTTAAAAGTGCATAAAGGAATTAACAGAACATAGTGAACCAAGAAAATCTAACGTGTGACAGTGCACTCAGCGACTGCCTGCTAATCCCTGCTACAAAACTGTCAAATGATCTGTGGCTGGAAGACAACAGAGGGCGAGTCAGAGCCGATCCCTCACAGACGATGCTGGTTTCTGTAAAAAAAAAAAAGCAAAAAACGAGCACTTTGCTGCTGAAGAACATCAAGCATCTCATTTCATTTGCAATATTGATCTTTTTTTTCCCTTCAAAGATTGACTGAGCTCGTTGCAATCAAAGGACATGTGTTGCTAAACGCTAACACGCTCCCTTCACACCACGTTGAAAAATCCCAGCAAACATTACGCACGCGATACCATCGTAAACTCTTACTCTCCCTTTTCACGCTTTCCCTAATGCTCCCTGACTTAGTGTGGAAATAAATTTCTCTGTTTGCCAGAAGAAAAAAAAAAAAAAAAAAAAAAAAAGACACAATGTGCGTGTGGCGTTTCCGACGCTTAGAAGTGGAACTTGCACACATTTCGAAGATTTGCCTCGAACGTGAACCGATGTGCAGTGAGTAATTGAAAAGAAAAAACAGAAGTACAAAGCCGGTTTCGACGTTCCGTATTGTGATGATTCGGTGTCTTTTGATAATGCAGCCTGAGATGAGTTCCAGATAATGGTGTACATTAAGATGTGCAGTTTTCATTTTCCTCCGCAGATCCCTCCTCCCTGCTTCCTGTCTTCTTTGCAGTGTAACATTTCCATGTGAGGCTTCATTAGGAGAAGGGATGGAGGCGCCATTTTTTTTTTTTTTATCGTGGGAAGAAATGTGTGTTTTTTGTGATCCAATTCTTTGATTAGACGCTCAACAAAACAAAAAAACAAGTTTAGTTATGACACTTGTGGTATGGAAGGACATTTGATTCATTAATAGGCAGATGTTTTTCATGATAGCTTTCTGCCTAAATGTATTGCTTTATTTTTCAAAGAAACGACAGTGATTGATTTATTTATTTGATTGATTTCGATCTGATGCTGAATAATCAATGGACACTAAATAGGTTTCATAAGAACGGTAAACACTGTAAAATCACACAGGGTTCTTATTAAAAATCAAATGGCAGTGACCAACAAGTACTTACCCCGTAATAAAACTGTATTACTACAAGCAAACACACGGATTCATTGGAGCAGTGAGTGCCTACTGGTGTAGCCTACATACATTTTGACAATCAAAGGTAAAATTTTAATTCATTCTATCTTATCGTCAGTAGAGAGTAGATAACTCTCCTTTCCCTTTCCATATAAAATAGATCAAGATTAGCTGGGGTTATACTCGCACTTAGGGGCCCCGTGAAAGCAACCCAATTCTCAAAAACATCAGAGGGGTTTATTGTGTTATTTTGGAAAACCTATAAAAATAACCCTAACTCACATTTGCGCACAGAAAATGCGCAAATTGCACCTGGGAAGGTGCAATATGTTTCATGTGGAGCTGTGGTCTGCTTTAATTGGGAGGGGGAATGCATCCAGGGAAGAGAAACAAGATGTTTTGTTTTTATGCTTTTTCACTTTTATATGGATTTGAAATTTTTTCAAATCCATTTAAGCTACTTCCTTTAAAGTAGCTTAAAGGAAGCTACTTTAAAACAGTTTAGCTGAATGCTAATTTCGTTATTTTTGTGCTGCACTGGTTATTTATTTTTTTTTGTTGAGAAAGTAGAATTTGGTCTTGGCTGTTTTTGAGCTAGCTGGTCACTTCGGACTCCAGGACCAACCAATTGGGATTTAAATGAAGAGAAAAGAAAAGGATAAGAGTTTGACTGCTTCTAACCTTTCAACACAACGCCACTTCAAAAATCCTGAACAGTTCCTCCTAGCCTGTCACCTGCATCAATAACAGTATTCTGCAGATCATGTGATACAGACATAGTACAAACCCCCAAAACTGATGGTACGGTAGATTTTTTGTTTTGCCAATGGTAGAAGAAATAAATGTTTGTTTCCGAACATGATGGCGTAGCTTAGCAGTTGCACTACTTCATGTAAACGGTGTCGCACAAAATGTCTTAGACATTGGTTATGACTACATGCAATAACCGACTGATGTTGTTTTGGAAATACTTTTTATCACCACCATTTTGTCTGTATACAAATTCTAAGCTGCTGCTGCTTTGCCTCTATGTGAAAAAACCTCGACTTACTATTGATAAAGAAAGTCTAAGGAAAGGTTTTGGTAAAAACTCTCTCTTCATCTAACTGACAATTCAGAACTGGGTTGAGGAAGCCAGCATAGGTTACAGTGGACCTTTGGTATTTGCAGGAGTTGTCCTCCACAGCACATAGCTGAAATCAGTTAAAAACTTGAGACTCCTTCTAAAAATCCTAGTATCTGTGTATTTTAACAGATACTACATGTGATTAACAGTCGAGGTGTTAATCATGTACGATTAGTGGAAACCATATTAGAGCTGCTACAGAAGCTAACACCCACTGTGTTCCTTCTCTCTGCTGTTGGGTTGCAGCCAGTTGGTGCAAAGGAAGATGATTTGCGCTCCTGGATTGGACGCTTTGTAAACACTGGCTAATAGCGTATCAAGTAGCATTGCCTAGGTATTTCACCTTTTCAAACTACATATTCCTTTTTTTCTCTCTATGAGAACGTCTGCAAATTGGCTAATTTTCTGCAAATAATTAGGAGTTTTGTTCCACAGAAAAATCTGCTAATAGGTGAATCCACTGGACTTCCACCTCAGTGAAGTGATACTTAAGCTATTGGAATGGCATGGTGGAGAATGTCTGAAACTTTATCTTTCTAAAGTCTTGCTTTGCCTTTTTTTTATGAGAAACCGACTCGTGGCTGATTTACAGATGGTCAGATAGACCTACGCAGTTTAAAGTCCATGACAGTTTGGATACATTACCATTGTATTATAACTTCAGAGTTGGTTTAACGTGGTAAATATCACATTTTTCTAGAGTCTGGTCTTTGACTATGGGCTAAAAGAGCTCTCTACTTTAAACAAATCTAAACGTTTAAGCAGCAAACTACAATGGAAAATATCATTTTGTGAAGTTTTAGACAGCACGAGATGGATTTTCTTCTAAAACATGTTTCTCACAGGAAAACCTACCTTGAAATCTTTTGAGTGCTCCTGCCCAGTCAGCTTGTAACCTAATGTACTATAGAAGCCTGGAAGGAAAGGAGTATGCCAGAAATGTGATAGATCCAAGCCAAAACAAAAATCTGAATGAAGTGAACCTTTAATCAGGTGACCTGTCCGGCCATGCACTCAGCTAGCGGCTCATTGTTGCCTTTTATTTATTTGCTGCATTTTTTCGGATCCTCCAGCATCTTCATCAAATAATCTGCAATTCACAAATATTCTCCCAGAAATAGAGTCCTGCTGCTTTTAGGAAACTTCTTAGCAGCTTCCCCCGTTTTCTATCTATTGTGCGAAAACAGAATATTTTATAATGAGAGATAAACTGAATTATGTATGGCAGAATATTATTGACCTACATAGACTTCATTCCATATTCAGCATCTTTATACAACTTTGACTGTTTTAGAAATTTGCAGTGCTTACATCCACTTTATACAGCTGTACAGTATGGCGTTCGAGGATATTCACCAATGCATTCAACATTTATTAAGGTGCGATGGGGCAGGAGTTGGTCCTTTTTTCCTTCAAACTGCTCAACGAACACACAAGTGTTTCTTTAGAAGAGGAAAGGTTTGGTCTTATTAGACCATTTTTATATGCTTTCAGCGAAAAGCTAACTCCTGTCTTTTTAGTTTTAAAATAATAAACCACACATTCCCCAAGGTAAACATAAATTCTACTGCAGTTCGACTTTGTTTCCAGCCAGGGCAGCTGCTAATTGAACCGCGTAACGACTGCATGCGACGCTGCTGGCTCTCGCCGCTCTCTTTCCCGACTAAACAGCCAGATTTATTTCACACCAAACCGTCTCATTTGCATTTCCTTTCTTGCTGCTCTTCAAAACATCATTTCACATTTGCTTAACTACTGAATTGAAACTAGATAACATACAATTTTAGTTTTTTTTATTATCGTATTCAGCCAACGTTCATAATTTTAAAATATTCCTGTTGTATTTTGAGGGTTTTCTGTTCTTGTAAATTGTCCTAGGTTTTTCTTCTCTTTTCTTAGGCTTTCTGCCTGAATTGCGACACGCTGTGAAAGTATCACCATGGTTCCTGAATCTTTTTCACATTTCATCACATTGCAGCCAAAAACGTTTCGCGTTTCGCTGCGACTTTACGTGGCAGACCAACACAAAAGCATAATTGTGAGGCAAAAGTAAAGTGGTACATGAATTTCAAATGCTTTATAAATAAAACAGGCAAAGTGTGGTGTGCGTTTGGATTCGGTCTCCTTTCTCTCCACCTGCACCTGCAGATTGTTTTGGGGTGAACATCTCCACCCGATTGGCAGATCCAGAGATTTGAACTTTGGTTCTTTGAGTTCTGCAAAAAAGCTCAACTCCAGATGGATCGGATTGAAACTTGTTTTTAAGCATCGATTTTCAAGTCTTGCTACAGATTGTCTATCCGTTTTATGTCTGGACTTTGACTGGGCCATTCTAACTATATTTTTTTGCTAAAACCTGATTATTGGGGCTATTCATTCCTTCGCAGTTCGGACACGTACAAACAGTTGGGAGACCGCTCCAAGAACTGGAAGTGCACTACAGCGCAGGGCATTATAGGTTGGGAAAACACTCTTCGTTGTTATGGTGATGGATTCTTAAATCCAAACTCTTAATCTACAATTCCTCAAACGTAATCAGTTACCATATTTTTGTCTGAACAAAGTTCTGGAGATGTTCAAAGCTAATCATGTTCTCTTCTAAACCGAACCCTACAAATATCTCCACAACTTACAGGTGAACTCCGTTTACCTGGTATGGGACTGTGTGCACTGAAAGCAAGCGGCGCTCATGGCATAACTTACAAATACAGGGTTTAGTGTTTTAGTCAGAACCTGAAAAGGCTAAAGGGGTTTGAACACTTTTCTGAGGACAATAAGATTAACAGAATATTTTAAAAAGTTCTCTGGTATTGCTGCTGGTTAATGAAGCCGCTTCTGATATCACAGATAAGGAGAGGATGAATTCAGATAGTAAACCCTGCTGCATGTTGGGAACCCTGTGTCTAAGAGAATCCTTAATTAAACCGTCGCCCTCTTATAAATGCGCCCCGATGATAAGCAAATAACACCGGATGGAGGATTTTACGCGAGGCAGGGGACCGCGGCGGCCCCGGCATCTTCACAGTTTGAGAAGGTTTCCCTAACATACTAAAAGTCTAACTTAAAATTCCAGCTCATGCACTTTGAAGATCCCAGCCACCCAGGGGGGTCTATAAGGAAAGTTTAATGTTCTTATCTATCCGGTTGGGTTGAATGAGGTGTTTCACTCTGAGCTTTTTTTTTCTTTTTTTGTGCTGGGGTTAAAAAAAATCCTGTTTCGTGATTTTTGTCAGTTGGTGGATCCGGATCATAAGATCCACTTTCATAAGCAGGAGGTCTTGCGCCGAGAAGAGTGGAGGCTGAGAGCGACTGGGTGCATTTATGACGCTTCACAGGCCAGATACTGGAATGAAAAAGGCACCACTCAAGGGGCTCTCTGTCTTAATCCGCGGACATTATCTCTACACTGTAAGCAGGTCTTGGCTCGTTACCTCGCAGTGGAGCGCCAAGCTGAAGGCAGAGAGGCAGAAAGAGAGAAGGGGCTGCAGAGGGAGGGGAGAGAGGGAGGACTTTGCCCGGCCGCTGAGAATGTAATCTCCAGATTAGGGGGCGAGACGAATTCCTGCTGCCAGGCTGACCTTGTGAAGGCAGTGGAAGAGCCAGAGTGAAATTGAGATTTCAGGACAGGGGGCGAGTCGAGACGGTTTTTTTCTCTTTTTCTTTTTTTATTTATTTATTACCTTCTCTTCTTTTGTAGGCTTTTCCTTTCAAACCAGGAGTTGCAGTAAATGCATGTGGTCACACTCATAGGATGTGTGTGCGTGTGAGGCAAACTGTTTCTGGCACTCGCCGTGCCGTTTGAAAGCCTCATCGCTCACTCCGTCCTTCGGTCTAAACGAACATTTCTCTAGGAGGAGACCGGCCAAATCATCATGTGTTCTTCTTACATACTTTGACACAACTCTTTCAGAAATGTTTTAAAGCCGCAATAGATTCAGATCTAATCATTTAAATGCAGCTTTGCGACAATGAAACAGTTTAGTTGACCTTTTGATGACAGACTAAGCCTGGGTCTCGCTGTATTAACACAAGAGCTGAAATCCAAAACGTGTAGCCTAATCCATTTGCTTTTATTCAAAACAGAAAAGCAAAAAAAACCAAAAAACTAAAATGTTCTTCTCCTGAAAATACACTTTAAGATGTTGATTATTATGGTTACAGTAATTTTATGTATTCTTTGACATAAAAAAGGACATTTTTCATAAACACAACCCACCTACTGAACGTTTTTGTTCAACCCACAGTGGAGTTTCTTTACCACTGAGATATGATTTAATGGGAAAACACTGGCTTTTCAGTCATACCATATTTATAGGCAACACAGAAAAACATCTGGCAAGGAACGGTTTTGTTATTTTGATTTTGAGATATAAAGCAAAGCAAAATGTGAGTAAATGTACTCATGGCATAAGACATTGATATTTTATTTATCACTCGGCTCTTTAAAGAATGACACTAAAAGGTCTTTCAAGCTAATAGTAACTGTTTAATTAGTTGCTCTACAGGGTCACAAACAATATCTGTGAAAACATGCTCATAGCTTGCTAACTGTTGTTTCATTTAGAAACGACAGTTTCAGGCTGATTGCTTCCTCCTTTTATCCAGGTTAAAAAAAATGTAGTTGAGCATCAAGAACCTCTTAGTTAAAAGCATTTTGCTAAGTTTAGCTCTCCTGCAGCCTTAGTGCAACTTTCGAGAGAAGCGCGGCAGATGTCACGGTCAGACAACTGATGGTCCTGTCAGACCGTCAGTTCCCAAAACCAAATTCACACAATAAACAAAAAAACTGAGAAACGCGCACGCAGGGCCAGTGCAACCTCGCCAGACCACGCACAGGGTAAGATTCTCACAGGGTCCTTCGGTCCCTGTCTCTTAAGAACGCAGGAGAGTTAATGAGTAGGTGTCAAAAACTAGCTTAATAAAACTTTCCACCTTCTAAAAGATTTTAATTAGTCTGCTAAGACCGTTTTACAAGGTCAACAAAGTTTACAAAGGCACCTTTATTGGCGGGCCAAATCTCTATCATTCTTGAAAACTCATTTTACACCGGCTCTGTGCCTGTGTTGCTTTTCTTGTATGTTTCTATCTTTTAATATTAACGCATTGAAATCTCAGTAATTCACTTCAGTGACTTCAAATCCTCATTTTGTTGACATCAGCATATATGCTCTGAGATGGAGAGCACATAGTCTTCAGGAGAATCTGGTCCCTAAAATCCAGATAGATTAAAACAGTGACAAAAGCCTGTCCTTCATTTTCCTCTTAAAACTAAATATTTCTCTATATGGGGAGCAAAACAGACATCCTTGAAAGGAAGTGTTGCAAGTTGCCAGGTAGCAGCACTCATCAAATTCAAGCAAATATAGAAAACAAGTTTTTAGCACTTCATGATTAGGAACCTGAGCTGCCTTCCACTGGAGAACGTAACCTAAATGGATATATAATGTTATGTTAAACAGCAGCGCAATAAACGACGTCAGTGTCCCTGAATTGAGTATTCGAATGTTTCTCTTTCAATTTGAAACCGAGCGCTTTCGGTTATTTGACGCCGTCTTCTCCGGTTACTGCTGTCGAGAGGTTTTTCAAAGATGTAAAAAAAAAAAATTGGAAGCAGCGTCGTGCATTTGTGATGCGGTTGAGGGAATGCATGTAGGTTGAGCCATCTCCATGAAACGGAATCGTAAAACATGTCTGAAGCATGTTTTATGTACACAGACTTCACAGAGCCATTTAGTTCCACTAAATTGGATCTAAATGTCAGGTCATAAAAAGAAGCTCTGTTCACTCTCTGAAGGAAAAAACACTGTTTCGAGTCATGTCAATATCACCACAGCCTTTACTCACAGAAGAAAATAATGTGATAGGTTAACCATTTAGAGTCTGTGTTGTGTTAACGCGGGGTTTTGAGTCATAAATTGCACAAATGACAACCAGGCTGATAATCCCGGTTAATCAAAATCCATGGCTGACAGATTAGCATCTTAGTTTTTCTCAAATCTTACACTTACAGGAGTATCCACAATGCATAGGCACAATAACATAGGTACATTTTTGCCAGCAGAAATCTTTTATACAAAGGAAAAAGGGCGGGGGAAAAAAGATACTAAATATTGTGCTATTTGTTTTCATCACTAATGTATTACTTTTCAGTTTTTTCTTCTTGTCCTGATGCAAAAAAAAAAAACGAGAAAAAAAAAACTGTCTACATAGCGCTTATGTGTGACTCCCCTCTCAACATGGACTGCTGGACTTAATGATCCTGTGGGCTCCGTCCCCAGCTCCACTCTGCAGCAGGCAGCCCAAGTCATGCATAATCCCACGAAATCTCCCCAGCTTATGAATTTTAAATGGCAGGGCCTAATCACAGGGCAGCTTTAAAATGATTCCATTTCTAATAGGAAGGCAGACAGCTGGGATGGCTTCCCGTTGTGGCTTGCCATCAACCAGGAAGGTGGATTTTTTTAGAATACTCAAAAATGAGAGCTGTGTTTATTGCAATATTGAGCTTTCGAGCTTCAGTATGGATGGCCACTTTTTATATGGGGAAAATCTGACTTTTCCTTTTATCTTTGCAGTTTAGTTCTCCCTGTATTAGTTGCCAATTTAACAAAAGACAATACAGTTCCAGCCTTGACTTCCTGAGTTAGTGGAAAAATATTCCATATCTTCAGGGGAAATCTTTTGTGTGCACAGGACTGAACGGAAATGAATGAAAAAACTTTTAACCTTTGAACAATTGCAAGTTCTGCTTCAGGACTGTGGGTGATGGGTTCTATATGAGAGACGAGTGTTTCCTGTTCCATCAGTAAGTCGTAAGGAACCCAGCAGGTTGTTGTGCTGTGGGCTCCAGCCTGTTTACGTTTGCTCTTAGTCCCATTATGGCTTAAGAATCAACAGGGTTCCTATGGAGTCTTGGAAAGTCTGGAATTGAATTTTCCAATAATGGATCACTCCAACGAAGAAAATGAAGCATTTTTTTTCTCCAATATATTACAGCTAAAATTCAAAATTTTGAATTAGTTAAGGGATTTTTTCATTAATTCTAGTTAATACCATTAACACTAAAGCTAAGCCCTTCTAGATGGATGCAAACTGAATTTCATTGCTTTGTGACATGTGCAATGACAAGAAAGTTGAATTCCGTTCTACTACTACTCATTGATCATCTTGGTTTTTGAATTACTGCCAGAACCAAGAGCACTTGGACTTGGTGCAAAAAAAAATGTGGTTGCCCTTTTGGACCTCTGTCCAATCAGGGTTTAGAACTGAGTCTGGTTCAGATTTCAAACAAACCTACTGAACCTAACCAAAGCCCTTGTTTTCATCCATCCATCCATCCATCCATTTTCTAACACCCTTCCCCTTTAGTGGGGTGAGGAGGGTTGCCGGTGCCTCCCCCCCACCCGCCGCCTCTCATTCCGGGCAAGAGGCAGGGTCACCCTGGACAGGTCACCAGTCTGTCGCAGGGCAACACAGAGACAGACAGGACAAACAACCATCCACACTCACACCTACAGTCATGTTTTTGCACTGTGGGAGGAAGCCGGAGTACCCGGAGAGAACCCACGCACGCACAGGGAGAACATGCAAACTCCACGAAGAAAGACCCCGGGCCGGGAATCGAACCCAGAACCTTCTTGCTGCAAGGCAGCAGCTCTACCAGCTGCACCACTGTGCAGCCCACCTTGTTTTTTTATTTACATGTTATTGCACCACAACAGAAATTGTACCTTAACAAATCTGTATCTAGCGCAGTGAGTGTGCATCTTGGAATGAAGCTAATATAAAAATAAATACAGTGAAGGTTCCCTTTACCAGAAGCCAACAATAGCATCCTAAATTTCCCCATTGCAAACAATGAATGCTTGTTGTATCCTATTCATATGGCTGTTTTCTAGAAGATATATTTAATCTCTATCCAACGTTTTTGCATTCAGATGTCTAGAATGTTATAAAAGCTGCAGGAAACACTGAAAACAGATCTTGCTGAATAAAGTCCAACGCGTCCTTAAACGCTATCTTGAGTTTGTTTTGAAGAAGTGTTCTTTAAAAATGTTCTGTCAGCGAGCTAGCAACCAATTAGAACGGGAGTCTGTATCAAACTGGACCCAACCACGGTAAAAGAATCCCAATTTGAAATAAATAAATGTCTCAACAGCTCATACACCCATAAATCTCAAAAGCAGTTTTGCATGAAATGGTTGTTTACACTGAAAAAGCCATCGAAGGGCTGTGGGATCATCGCTGAGTGACTCATCAATAACAACGTTGTGCGTCTGGGATCTGTGGTAGGTACAACATGTGTCCCAGGACGCTCACAGGGATCCATACAGTAATGTTGCATGAGGTGATCTTTCACAAACGGGGCTTGCTTCATATTTCCACTCAACTTCAATAACACCTTGCTCACAAGTAATAAATCAATGGGGGCCAGTGGGCATTATTAAAACGTGCCGGGCAGCAGATGTGCTTAGCAGTCTGTCAGTAACGTGGTGCTAAGCAGAAAAATATTGTCTACACCGTGAACAATAAAGTAAAACTAAGGATTATTTTATCTGTTTAAAAAAGTCACATGCCGCAGTAAGGATGAACAGTCTCAGTGTTGTTACAAGAACAGAATCTGTTGGATTTGGTGAGAATTTCAAAACAATATTCAGATAATACCTTGGGGCAAATCACTAAACCATCCATTCATCCATCCCGGTTCCTGGTGAGGATAGTTTTACAGTTTCCTGTGGAGAAACTTTGACCTGTTTTTTACAGAGTTGCTTTCATCCAGACATATTTGTTGGTTTTTGAGTAACATAAAGCTGATGTTGTATCGCAAACTTTTCTTTGACTAGGTCACTCCAAAACCTTTGCTCTGAACCAATCGGAGAGAAACTTGCTGGTGTGCTTTGGATTATTGTCCTGCTGCTTAGTCCAAGTGTGATTGAGCTTGAGGTCACCAATCGACGGTCGGACATTCTTTGAGATTTTCTTCTTGTCACATTGGTGTTGTTTACTGAAAAGATGGGACACATATCTTCTGAAAACGTCCACTTTCGTCTTGTCAGTCCACAGAGCATTTTCCTAAAAGTCTTGGATTATTAGGTTGTTTTATTTTGCTGAAGGTATGACGTGCCTTCTGCTTTGCTTAGTGGCAAAAGGCACTGAGCAAAAGGTAACCCTTTTACAAAGGAAGCAATACATTCTGGCATGCAGAATGCCAGAATGCCCAGGTTCTTTCTCACTGTTGAATGATGAACATCGACCTTAATTGAGGAAAATTCACTCTACAACAGCTGTCGCTCTGAATCGCTTTGTAACTTCCTGGTTGAGCTGTTGACATGCTTCATTTAAATGATATTAAAATTCATTTGAGGACCTGAAACATAAATGTGGCAAAAAAAGCAGAACTTTAGAAACCTGTTATCTTTATCTGTATCATCTGTGGATTTGAAGGCGTTAGATTCGGAGGTTCGGCCTTCATACTCTTGCATGTGTCTGATCTCATTCGATTTTTTTAGCTTTGAGCCCTCGTGTCTGTTTTATGCTAATTAAATCAGCCTCATTTGCTGATGGCATAATGAATTAAGACTTCTTGAGTCAACATATTTTAGCAGCTGCTCTCCCCATCAGACTAAAAAAAGTGTCTACCTTCACTTTGTACTCAGCATTATAAAAGCTTAGTGGCTATAGAGTGAAACCTTCCTGTCTCTCCAGGAAATGACCAGGATCCTACATTGTCTTTATGTTTTCATTTGCATTTGAGCAACAGACAGATATTAGCATTAAAAGCTTCCTTGCTCTCATGGATTCGTTTCATTCGTCCCCTGTCGGCGTTGCTTTGGAACGGAGGAGTTGCAAAGAGAAACAGAACCATTACATGAAAAGAAATGGTCAAGAAAAAACATATTTTTCCAAGAGATCCGAGTTTCTGCGTAATCAATTTTATAAAAGTTGATTAAAAAAAATTTTTTTGCTTCTGAAACAGACAAATGTCGCTGGAGCGGAGGAGTCTGTAGGAACCCGTAGGAGAAAAAAAAGAGAAACAGCAGGCGCATTGTGCTTGTGTCAGGGATGTATGTCTAATCGCCTTTGTTTGAGCACATGGTAATGAGTGTAAGGTGGAGGTGGCTGCCACTTTGGATCGTCACACTTTCTCCCTCGTAAACCGCCGAGCAATAATCCTCCAGAAAGATCAGGCTGATTCCGTGCACCGACGGAACGTTTTTAGGAACTTTAAGGCTGAAAATTGCGCCGCGAGCCAGACGAGACGAGAAGCGTTCCCAGCTAAAGCTTAATCTCAGTCACAATCTCTCAGCACATCAGAGCCCTGACTGTTTTTGAGGACAACGCCCGGTGGAGGGAAAGAAACTCCGTCTTGGCATGTTGCTAGGCGATGCATTAATATTAATGCCGTCTTTTTCCAGAACGTGTTCTTGTCTCTGCCCCCCCTTGGGAGAAACTGAGGCTTAAAGATATCTCCATCTCACTGATACTTCTTTTATCCTGCTTAAAACTCATATCAAAGGTTTTAATTACATTCTGCTAATGTAGCGCTGCCGAGCTTTGTTGAGGGAGTCGCAGTTGCCCTCTGAGTTTCTGGTTGGCTCTGTCGATAAGCTCAACTTTGTTTAATTGAAAAATGTGGACTATTTTCTCGTGTTGTTTGAACCTGCGTGCAGGTTGAGCCTAATCCACTCAACTTCATATCTGATTCTGAGGCAGGCTTCAAAAACCTGAACGAAGGGAGGAAGAAACGGTGCAACGGCTCTTTTTTTTCGTTCTTTCTTCACCTTTCTGAAAATCATTTTACCCAGAGGAAGTAAATCTGTGCTGTTGTCTGCCCTCTGCCTCACCCTTTCCCTCTGCCGGGCTTTTAGCCCCGAGTCTTTGTCTGGGACCCCGATGCTCCTCCCTGCTGCCCTCTCTGCAAAACCATTTTCCTGCCGCTGAAACACAGATGTTATCCATCTGATTAAACGTTCAAGGTTACGTCTCCCAATACATCAAAGTCCCACCTCTACTGAAAGAAGCACCGTGACAGCCAGTAGTTTTGGTAGCCTGGAGGTGCAAGCGCCGCTGTCCTCCCATTCATTTTGTTTTTCTCACCGACACCCTATGTGTGCTTTGAATTAAAATGTGTCTTCATGCGATATTTTTGCTTGTGTACCGTCTTTTACGCAACCAGATTTGCTAATGACAATATAGTAGAGGCAGACACAACACATTCAGGTCACTTTTATCATTCCACAACCACAACTTTCAATGGCTTCATTGGAATTTTAAACACCAACTACATACTTGGGACGTTGAATGAACGAGACTCATGACTCTCAAAGGTTTTACAAAAAATATCAACCAGCTGCACTAGCAAGTTAGTTAATAAGTACAATCCATATCCAACTGTTCTGGGAAAGTGAACAAAAAGTCGAATGACGACCAGGGATCACAGCAGGTCAACAAAAGTCTGGCACAACGTCAGACCTACCAAAACATGGCTGTCCATCTAACCTGGCCAATCTATCAAAGCATTATTCAGATAAGTAGCCCAGATGCTGAATGTATATCTGGAGAAAGTGGTAGAAAAACTGCTGAAAGGGCGTCTAACCTCTGGGGAAGAAGAAATCTATTTTCAACTCCTGTTTGTAGTTTGCTACAAGCCGAGTAGGTTAAGACACAACAGACGTGGAAAGATGTGTTGTAGTCAGATGAAACCACAATTAAACTGTCCAATCTAGATCCGCAAAGCATTGGGTAGCCAAAAACAAAACCTTTAGCAGTACCATGGGAATCATTTTGTTTCTCGGGTACAGACTAGCTGGTCGCAGTTAACAGGATGATGGATGGAGCTAAATATAGAGAGAGACCTATCAGAAGTTGCTCAGTACCTCAGAGTTCTAGCTAGTATGTTTTCCTTGTCTTCCAAGTAAAATCCAGTAAATTCAATAAAATACTTTGAAGACTCAGGCTACAGAGAACACCAGTACGTCCATAGCTAACAGAGGATTAGCAGGTAGCTTGTCTTGCAAGACGATGCAAACACTCAAGCTTCTACATAAAGGAGCTGGAGATCTGAGTCACTTTCCCACACTGCTGTGTGTGGGCATGGTGACAACACTTCCTTTAAAGTTTTAATAAGCCATAGAAAGTTATTTTATTGACTGTTGGTTATTTTGTCAAGGTTCTGGTCATAAAATTGATGGTACTTAAGGAAAGCTGTGGTTTTAGCCAGAGGCATGACAGCCAATCAAGACTATTTCCAACCTTATGTGGGTTTAGATTATTGGCCACTGAAGTGTTGACTATAAAAACATCCTCTTGATCGGCTGATGACATACAGGGTTGGACACTTCTAGCAGACAAATTATTAGAACTGATTCACGTTAAGTTTTTAATTTCTTTTGCTGGACTGAACGTTAAACAGCGGTCACCGACTCCTAATAGACATCTTTACTGACGCTAAGTTTGTTGTGCTGGTCAGTTTCCTTGGAGATCATCTAAAGGTGATCATGTCTTAAATCAGATGGCTAAAGGGACAACGTTAAGAGTATGAAATAGGAACACCTCTATAGTGTTCAGCGTGCAATTAGCGGACTCGTTCAAAACGGTCACTAGAGGGCGTAGCGTGTGAAGTGGAAATTAAAGTCTCGAGTAATGATCGCTCCTTTTTTTCTTCCTTCCAGAGATCGACAAAATCCAGAGAGATGAGGGGAAGGAGGAGGAGAAGTTCATTGACGTCGTCATCAACAAGAACATGAAACTGGGCCAGAAAGTTTTAATACCAGTCAAGCAGTTTCCTAAGGTAAAGTGACACAGCGGCGCCACCAGAGACGACTCCGACAAAATGATGCGAACAGAATTTCGGATTGTGTTATTTTTAGATAATGAAGCCAGCTCGAGCAGGTCTGCTTTTGATTTCATCTCCTTCCCAACAGCCACTTGACACATTGTGACGATATTTTATTTCATTAGATGCAGCACGTCTGCAACGTTGTCGGCTGACAGAACTGGGGTACAACTGAGTTAAGATGTTACTTCCCGTCTTGAAGAACTGCAGACATTTTTTTAAACACTCACATCATGTAGATACAAGACACAGCTGTCATGCCGTGACCTTGGACAAAGGTTTTTCTTTGCCCACTTTAAAGTTAGTCGACGTGCAGCTTTTAAAAAAAAAGAACAAAACTCAAAGGTTTTTTCTTGCCATAGCGGTAAAGTAGATTAAAAAAAACCCCTGAAATATACTTTCATAGTTAAAAAAAAAGAAGTAAAAGCTTAGTTATCAAAAAGAAAAAAAAAACCCTCTGACGCAATCTGCCACTAGTAGCAGGTTGAAAATGTTCTGTTTTCTGTTTGCAACGTGAGAGCATTTTGAGGGACAACAGTGATTTTTGCAGAGAGCACTTAAACCTCGCTCGCCATGAAGAGCTTTCACCGGCACTGGAGTTCTTTGGGCCCACAAGCTCATTGCATGACAGGGATTTCCCACTGGGAGCACGACGGGGAAGGCTGGTGTAAAAGTGAGAGGGCTGCTCTTAGACAGGGGACATCACTCAAGTTTTCACCTCGGTTCTCCAGGGGGTCAGACGGCAGTAACCTGCAGCATGTGGGTGAAGGGGAACGAGGAGGGAAACGACGCATATGGACAAAACTCTGAATCCGTATCACCAGCTCTAGGCTAGGTTTCCAAAGTAGATATCCTCTCCTCTTTATAACTGAAACAGGATGCAGAGCAAAGCTACACCACCCTCCATTTAGCATATTTGCAAAAGTTAGTAGTACCATAGTTGCAATAAAGCAATCAGATCACATCTACCACCATCACATCATTGGTTATCTGCCAGGCATATCAGTAGCATAGAAAGATTACGCTGCCTAAGGTAAATTACTGCAGTATCTTATTTTTTCTGTCTGCCTGAACACAGTTTGACCACAAGTTACACCAGCATGCCACAAATATTTTTCAATGACAACTTTACCGTTACTTAAATGCTAGATGCTTTGCAGTTCAGTTTTATCGAAACCGTAACGGCATCCGATCAAACTCCTGAAGCGGATCATTTCATTTGATACATATAACTAGAGTGACTCCTGACTGGATGCAAGCCATTGTTGTTTGAACTGCGACGGCAACCCTGTGCTGCGTTCTACACACTCTCGTTGTAAACAAGTCCCAAAATAGATTTTCAAAAGGCATTCTGAGAGTGCTAACCACCCTGGTGTAAAAGTTGTCTGTCGACGACAAACTTTAAATCCGTTTATATATCAGAGGATGTCGTTGCCAAAGAGGGCTTGGCAGTGTGTCACAGGGAATATGGATTTCTTTTTAAGATGTATTTTTGTGTCCTAATGTAATGTTGGTTCCTCATTAAAATGTGGTAGTCCCCTGCCGAGACTGCCATTCAAAGCTAGCATATATGCTAACACAGATAGGGCAGAAAGACATGGGGAATTAATCTGCTGATCGTTTTTTTTCCTGTTTTTTCCTGTTGAAGGTGATCCCAGCCCTGATTTTTGGTCCTGTACTTTCATCATTGTTGGGTTGAGGATCCTCTTGAAACGGAATAATTTCCAAAATGTCATTTCAAAGTCAACAGTTTCAGTTGTTCTTGGTGTTGATGGCCCTCTAGTCACTCGTATTCAACGCAGCTCAAATTAATTGTCCGAACTAATCCTGATGAGCAATGACTGTTGCGCGACACGCAGTGTTATCCGAGGCTGATCTGGGTCTCCTAGGTTCACTGCTAACCCGATTTGCTTTGACAGCTTTGATAAGTAGGGCCACTAATACGCTGTTTAGAGCTTCAACAAGCCACCGAAGGAAGACAAATTCAATTTGTTCCTTCTGACAGGTAGCGGCGGCAAGAGGGATAGGTCTGACTTGAATAGGTTTTTCTCCTGAGCTGCGAGCATCACCTCTTGGCTCCTGGCATTGGAGTGGCACTGGCATTTTCCAAACAGCCATTTAGAAGAAGTTAAATCCATCCTCTAGAAACATGGCTGTTTATCAGAAACGAAGCAGGCGAGGACGCCATGCGGCTCGTGCTCGGCTGCCAACTGTGTGATAGAATATAGAGTAGATTTTTTGGGGGGGAGGATACATTTGTAGACGTTTAAAGACGTAGGAATATTTTTTTTTGTATTTTACTCTCGAGTGTGTATTACATTCTTCAAACCATTAAAACAACATCTCCAGAAACCATTTACATTCAGTACAGTAGAACATAATCAGAAGTTTTATTTATGTAACTAATTGAACTCAAAAAGTGGAGCTCATATGTTATAGTGATACATTTCTGTAAGCTGATATTTTTTGCATATTTTGGTAGTTGCAGTCTAACCCAACAGTAAAAAAATCTGAATAATGCACAAGATCAAATAAATGAATAAATACAATTAACCACACAACAACATCCACTCAAAAGTAGGCCTTTGCAATGCACAAAACTAACCATAGTCATCATAGCAGGTCTTGGTACTTTTATGCCAAGTCCTGCTGGAAAATGAAAACAGCATCTTCATTTTGTCAATAGCAGGAAGCAGGAATTGCTGCAATACTTCATGGCTGATTTGACTCTGGAAACTTCACACTGGACCTCAAGCAGTGGATCCTGTCCCTGCCCAATATTTATCAAGTTCTGTGAGCTTGATTTTCAAATAAATGCTAAATTACTTTTGATCTAGACTTTGCCCCACTGAGCAGCAGTGCTCTCTTTTCTCTCCTTAGCCCTAGTAAGGAGCTTTTGACATTTCTGCTTCACGTGTTGAATTTAAAAGTTGAAGCTCATATACGTTGTGGCTTTTGAAGCTTTGTGAATCTCCCACAAACTGTTAGACGATCTTTGTCTCACAATCTCATGATGGTTGTCTGCAATGTCATTGATTGTGCGCCAGTATGTAAAACACACTTTCCTTTCAATGTTTCCTTGGATACAACCCTAGAAAAGTAGCTTCTTTCCTGAGTATGACCTTTTGGGTCATACTCTCTTTGCATTGTGATTGTCTGCTAGACAACTGTCAACTGAGCAGCCTCCACCTCTGATTCTGCCATATCCTTGTCATAAGGTGCTGTTTGATGAATAAAAAAAAAAAAAACTAAAGGTTGAGAGAGTCTACCACAGCATTAATATGTGTAGCACATTTCAGCAACAGGACGGCTCAAAGTGTTTTACATCAAGGAGCTGCAATTACAACAAACATTACATTTTGTCAAATGCTACCATAAAAATGATCAAGCAAATACACATTAAATCTATTGATCAATGTTTCATCGAAGCATCTCTAAACGGGTGGGTTTTTGAGGGGTTTTTTTAAATCTGAAACTCAGTGTTTCATCTGTTTTGTCTGTTTTCTTGTTTCAGGCAGACCTGTAAGGACACTGCTACTGTAACCAATATGACTAAAGATAAATGCATGGATGAGGGATGAGTTTCTCTAGAACTTGCTGAGACATTAGTCCTTTAAGCCTGCAAAAGTTCTTCGATGATAGAAGGCTGACTTTGTAACTGTCTTTATATGGCCCTGAAGGTTCAGTTGTAAGTCGGTCACTACACCCAGAGTTTGGGTGTAATTCCTCAACTTTTCTCAACCAGAAAAGTTGGATTGCTTCCTCTGAGTTTGGGGTCAAGTCTGTGAACTTAATGTTTGGAATAAATAGTTCTGCATATGCATTCCAACCACCTTTGCAGCGCAGTTCCAATTGCGACTATTGTTATTGAAGAACTGAGACCATTTGGCCTTTTTTAAGTTTGGTTGTGATGTCGGAGCGTGTCTGCGTTCCCTGGATCTCTCCCCTGAAGAGCAGCCTTTTCACTGAAGGAACAACACGCTGTTAGTGAGGCACACGGAGTCCCACTGGTTTATTTCCAATTCAGACCGCGGGTTTTTTCTGCTCTCGGCGTGGTTATTTCTCCCTCTGCCGTCACTCTGGCCCTGCTGTCCTCAGCACAATTACCCCTTGCGAGTGCGCCTTCCTGGAGAAACGCAGAAATGGATTCAGAAACTGATGAGAAGATGTCAGATGTGCTCCTTTTCTTTCCCCGGCAGCCACGCCCCTATTCAGGTTAAATGTGAGTCATCCTGCAGCCCTTTTACTTTTGCCGATGTTTTTGTAATGATCCATATGAATATATATATATATATATATATATATATATATATATATATATATATATATATATTTTGCTGTATATCATTTGCATCTTTGTTGTTTTTCACAACAGAGCAGCAGGAGACAACTTGCGATTAAACACATCCGCTTATATTTTGGTGATTACAGAAAGCCCAATCCTCTAACATGGGGAAAAAAAAAAAAATCCCTGGCAGGGTTTAGTGAATCACATAATCCCTCTTGATAGCAAAAACCTAACGCATCAATCACGGCAGATTTTGATCGCTGATCAAAAAGCCAGGGATTACAGTCCTTTGTGGAGAAAAGACTGACGTGTTCGGAGGATTGTCTGTAGAACAAGGTGTGCGCTGATGCTGACTTACTGGATGATGTGTTCAAATGTTCAGATTAAACCTGCTCTCTGACATTTACTGCCATTAATCAAACAAATACAGCGCAAATCTGCATGATCTCTTTTTAAATATTCGGAACCTGAAAGAAGCTCTTGGCAAACATCAATTCTCCACGTCACTAAGTTATCAGTGAAACAAACGCAGTATTAGTGCGGAGCTGTTGCCATGGGAGATGTAACGTTCTGAAAGCACCTTACGGATATAATTAGACGTGAATTAAAGATTCGGACATTTCTCATACGTCACTTAGTCGCCATAAACTATATTTTATGAGACTGTTTAACCATCACACTGTCTTGTAACAGTGTCCTCGTTTAAACTCTGTCCTCTATGCCTTTGGGTTTTTGTAAGGGTGTAACTAGATCTTGTTTCAGGGATTAAGACTCCAACATACTTCATCCGAATTGCCAAAATCGACTCTCGTTAACGTAGACGAACGCGCCACGAATAACATTATAACATGATGTTAAAAGAGTCAATTTTACATAATATTTCAGATTTAGAAGACATTTTTTGACAACCACAATAAAAATTCATTTTGGCTACGTTTCACTGAGTACAATGAAGGGAAAACGTTGCTCAACCGCTGCTATATCCAGTACACAATAACAGAGGTGGTGATTGGAGTTTAAGTTCCAGTTGCAAAAACAAAGACTTTTGGCTTGACTTGAATTTCTGCGTTAAAAAAACTTGACACTTGACTTGGACTCGTTCTCCGAGACTCGATTTTTAATCAACTCATGTCAACAGGAGTGAAAGTAAATCGGTATATAAGCAACAGACAGCAGCTCAGACAGGTGATGAGCTGAGCTGTGTTAATTTATCAGCCCGTGACGTTTAAAGACAGCGGACAGTTAATAATGCATAACAATCTGTTCATGTCAAATGTGAATGTAGAAGATGGTTTTCTAATCATCTGACTCAGTCAGGAGAAAAATAAAACATTTTAAGCTGAAGGAGGACAGCGTAAACACATCGGCAAACAGACACCATCCAAGGAAAAGCACAGACAAAACCGGTCTGTGCTTTTCCCTGAGTTTTAATTTCCCTCATTTTCTGTTTCTTCAAACATAATTTTTTATATATGTAATGCAGTAAATATGCTTTATCAATTCTTAAGCTGATTTAAAGCAGCTCCTAGCAGTTTTTTGCCTGTTCAATCAAATATTAAAAGGTTAAAAGGTAACTGCAGAAGAACGTTAAAACATTAATGAACAAATGTTAAATATTCATGTGTTAAATTAGGCCTAAGGACAAGCAGAACAAGGTTTTGATTCCTCACCTACAGCGATGCGCTGCCACAGGCAGGCTGGATTTGAATATTTGAATTGAATTTCAGTCCACCATAATCATCTATAATCAATAATCTACAGTATCTTAGTCGTATACAGGGTAATAACTGCTACTGTTTCCATCAACAACAACAAAAACATGTTGCGTTGCTCATCACCATCAAACATGGTGTCAGCCTTTAAACCTGGTGCAGATGTTCAAACAGCCAAAGATCCACATGGGAATATTTCTGTGACCCTAAACAACATTAAGAACTGACTCTGAAAGAACATTATTACATTTTTTTTATTTGAGATTTTAATATAATTGCACATTTACTTTCTTAAAAAGAAAATGGTGCAATACAACAGGCCTGTACAATAACTTGTTCCAGAAGTTGTCGCAATAATTGACAATGTTGTTTTTTTAGGCCATTTTTAAGTAATACAACTGTAATAATGCAAGAACACATTCTCAAAGATCAATAAACTTTGATCTATATACATATATACATATAGATCTTGGCACAGCCATTCATTTAAACATTGTGCATTGAATTTATTGCTGAACCCACAAAAACAACAGAAATCTTTATAAAATGATTTAATATTTTTAATTAAAGACAAAAAAAAAGAAGCCCAGAGTAGATTGAACTTTGTATTTTTGGTAGTTGTTGCAAAGCGTTTCGACACCGCTGGGATGGTGCAGCAGCAGGACTCTGAAATATTGAATTAGGCACTTCGTTTATAAGATCAGACATAATGAACTTGTGTAAATAATAAAGTAGGTTAGTCAGAGGATATCAGAAGGAGAGTTTCCCAGTATTAAAGCCGATCGCTTGGTTTGTGCAGAGTAATGAGGAACTGTGCTACATCTGACTTCAAACCGAGAGTGCTGGGACATCTCTTTTTTTCCTCTCTCTCTCTCTTTTTCTCCACAGTCTCTTTAGGTGCCCTTAATCTTATTGCACACAGAGTGAACATCTTCCCTTCAAATTCACAGTATTTTTTCTGTTTTCTTTTACTTCCAAAAGTGCTTATTTGTATTCCCGAGTTGACATGGCTCCTGCACTGTGATGCGGGGAGCAGCACGGTGTTGCTTTGTTCTCCATCAGAAAACAAGCTTTTCTGCTTGTTCGAGCATTTTTACCCGTCGTTGAGTTCGCCGCTGGTAGTCAGCGGGCTGAGATGTCTCCACAAACAATCCCGGGCACAACATCCCCATCCGCAGCCTGTCAGGCGGACGGGATGCGGTGGGCAAAAAGAAAAAAAAAAAAGAAGAAAAAATCTGCCCGTCGTGCGATTCAGCCCCTGCAAAGCAATGTTTGAAAGATAGCACAGCTCGGCGATCCAGACTCTATCCAGGTGGAGATGATGGATGCACTGGACATGAGTTGAACTCCTGATATCCTCTGATGCCTAAGGGCTTCTGTCTCCTTTTAAAGTTTGTTTGGTGAATTAGAGTCCCTTGGAGGAACCGCTCATTTTGTTTTTGTTCTGGTGATTTTAAACTGATTTTTACCTCACCGGTCACCTGATATGGTGTAAGTACAAAAGCTAAGAAAATGCTGGAGTTCATTCTGACTGGGATTAAAACGCAGCACTGCGGAGGCACCGATCCACTTTCTTCACTTCCGATACGATACAGATATCTGAACTTTTGTTTTGGTCTCTACTGGTCCGATACAGAAAAACAGCACAAAATAGACATAAAATGTTTCTTTTTCTTTTTTTTTAAACAGACATAAATGTACTGTATTACAAATTTATCTCATATTCTGCACCAGTACAGCACACTTAAATACACCAGTAGCATCAGAAGTTTGGTCAAACATTTAAAAGCAAATGCAACTTGAATTAGTTCAGTTTGTGCAATTAGAAGTAGAACAGTCAAATAATAATAAACAAATAATAAAGAAACTGAAACTGACAAAAACCAAAGGAGGACTACTTTGGTCAAACATGTAAAAAATGAACTTTGTGAACCATTAGAAATCTTCTTTCAACTAGGGAAAATACAACTAGGTATTCTAAATCTAATGTAAAATAATAATAAACAGATCTGCCCCTTTTGATTGGGTGCACTGTCTCCGCCACCTGATCTGGAATTGTTTTCAACACAGATATTAATATCAGATCGGTGCGTTGCTACTGAGCACTGCGTTAGAGTTCATCAGGTTGGATCGGGGTCAGATTTATTTTCGGATCGATCAAAACTAATGTTTCCTGCTGAGGTGCTGCAGCATCTAGATCCTGTTCGCTGTAATACTTTGAAACGTAGACTCAGTTTGAAGTTTCCTTGCAGCTGTTGAGCATCAGGTTGAGTTTGGCTGCCACAGAGAAAGGTGTGTTCATAAGCCACCCACCAGGGAGCTTCTGAAAGGTTAGCCCAACATCTTTTTACTCCAGTTTGCAGCTGAAAACAAAACGCCGACTCGGATTGTTTGCAGGAGCTGCTCTGAAACATTCCTAATACAATTGTACTTTTTGCTTAACCTCAAGAAAATGATCTCATCATCAAGTATCCTCAAAGAACAGTTTCTGACCACAAAATGATAATAATAAAAAAAACATTTAAAAACCTTTTAATCTAAATGTGTTATATTTACTCACTGAGCAAAACTGGACCCAGCTATTCATGATTTTGATTTCTTTAGTCTCAAAATGTCCTGAAAGCTGTATTAAAGGTTGAATAATTATGTTTTCATATATGGAATAATTCATAATGAGCAGAAGGTGACAAAAGAGGATGTTTTTAACCGTTTCCCGCTAGAAAAATGATTGGACTACACACGTTACGTCTCCCATGGCAAAAGGCAGTTCTGCGCAGATTCTAATTGCTCGTGTTGCAAAGTGCCGCAGGCATAAATTATAGATCCTATAGAGACGTTTTAAAATGATTAGGTTTTTTTTAAAACTAGTTTGAGTTGGTGAATTAAAGTGGGTTAGACCAAAACAGGTGAATTGGTGCCTGTACTTAATTATGCTGCTGCAGTGTACGTTATTTTCTCCATGGGGAAATTTGTCTCGGATCCCCATAATTCCAAGGCTCCAAAACAAAACAAACAAAAAAAAAAAAACCCAAGGAAACATAGAAAACATGGTCTACTCTCCAGTCAGGTTCATATTCAGTGTGTTATTAACGTACTTCATCTCTTGGAACAATGTCCCCTCACTCCTTGATGAGCCGTTTCCAAACACTTTCTTTTTGTGGTTTCTGCTTCCCAGGTAGCAGTCAGACTTCTTTGTAAGCGAGAAACACTGCTGGGAGTATAACAAGCTGAAAATGTTTCAGTTTTCTTCACAGTGTCTTTTCAGAGCCTTGGAAAAAAGTCTTCATATCCCTTTTGGAAACCTAATGCAACCAATGATCAGGAGTCATGGAATTAGTTTTTAATCCCCTAGCTTTAGTGAACAAACATAGAAAGTCATAAATAGTCCATTTGTCATGTCCGGAACATAAGTATTGACTCGTAGGCCTGTCACGATAACGAATTTTGACGGACAATAAATTGTCCCAGAAGTTATTGTGATACACGATAATATTGTTGCTTTGAGACAATTTTCAAGGGATGTAACAAAAAAATTCAAGTGGTTTCAATACTTTGCAATCCACTGTAAATGAATAGTTGTGTCCCGCTAACGGGTAAAGCCAAACATTGCTACAGTAGAAAAAGTGAATGAAATCTTATTTTGTCAGGAGTTAAGGGAAGTGAATAAGCCATAAAATACCTTTGTGCTGTTAGAGATCAGAACTGATGACAAAGTGACACTAACACCCAGAATGAGACACCTCAGAAATCCCTCGACACGGATCTTATCAAAACGGGACAAGCAGATGAAAAATTTTCATTAGCTTCAGTGTTTTTCCGTTTTTTTTTTTTTAGCCTCATTTGACAGACGGAAGACAAATCCTTGCTTTGTTTTTATCTCAGACACACAGACTCTGATCCCAGTTCTCTCTTCTTTCCTTCTCCCTCTCCTCCTGCCTCTCTCTCTGTTGCAGTTTAACTTTGTCGGCAAGCTCCTCGGGCCGCGCGGGAACTCGTTAAAGAGGCTACAAGAGGACACCCTCACAAAGATGTCGATTCTCGGAAAAGGATCCATGAGAGACAAAGAGAAGGTAACCCTGAAGTGTGGCATTTCATTTTTGCTTTGACTCTTTCACCTGTACTTTTCATTTCGTGCTCTGTTACCCACTCTTACCAAGGTTTGAAGGTGAGACGACTTTATGCTGTTAACTTGCTTTTCCCTCAAGAGGTCTTTTTTCTCTCCTTTCCAGTAAGACATAAGCTTCCCAACATAGCTTTTTCGGGCGTATCATACTTGTCTTCATCCTTGAAATTATACAGTAAAACATCAAGTTATGAATTGTAAAAGGTTAGAATTTGTCCTTTTCTAAAAGGGTTTCTGTGTAAAGAAATGCTCTTTGGGAAATGACGACTGCTCATAAACCGTATGAACAATCATAGCATCATTAAAGGTTATGTATGACAGTTTCCATGTATAAGAGCCAATACTGATGTTTCTCAATAATATCCAACTCCAAAGTTTAAATACATTGAATATACACCTTAAATACTCTTTATCTCACTGCACACACACTATACAAACGGGATCCTACCCACAGGACGTGATGCTCTACAAAAACGTCTTAAGAAACTCAAATATATGAGATAAGAAACGGTTTGACAGCAGCGAAGCAATTACCATGTATTCACATCTGAACTGCTGGATTGGAAAATATAATTAGTTCAGAAATAAAACATCAAATTCAATTCAAGTGTGTTTCTCCAGACTCTCTCTCAAAAATGTTGAGTTTATCAAAAGAACTCTCTCTGACGTACGTATTGGTAAAATTTTTTAAAAATAAGTCAAGTCCAGTTTATTTGTAGAGTAAATTTCAGCAGCATCATAAAAAGATGTTACATCATAAAAAGATGTTACCAATAATGAAACGAGCAATAAACATTACAGTTTGTCAAATGTCACCATCATCATTAAATATGTCGGAGAATTCTACACTTTCTGCTAATCGAAGAGTTTTTAGCCTCGATTTAAAATAACTCAATGTTTCAAGCAATTGCTTCAAGTCAACTTTATATATTTTCTTCACTTCCAATTCTTAATAAGAAATTGGTCTGAAATAAATTTGAGGTCAGTATCTTTTACATTCTGTCACAGAACACAGTGAAAACGATCCTAATTAAGTTCCAATTAGAAACTAGGAAAACTTTAATAAACTCCCCCTTAATCTTCCGTATCTCTCAAGTCTGAGCCGTCTTTCATTTTCTCTCCGTGACTTGAAAGAAGCTGTTGGCGACGCGTCCTTCTCTCATCTCCACGTCTCCGGTCACCTCGACGCCTCAGATTTCGCTTGATTGGCGGCTCTCAGGATCCGTCGGCTGCGTGTTAAGAGTTTTGCCAAAAAGCCGTTCCAGCTTAAATAACAACATTTCAAAAGTTTATGGAAATGAGAAAGATCCCGGGGATCACCGAATGCGCCCGACATCCTTCAAAGCCGAGCGCTCCGTCACAGAGAGAAGCGCGCGCAGTCAGCGCAGATACACAAAAACAACACATTACCTTGACTGATGTCTTTTTGTTGTTGTTGTTGTTTTCATGTGAATTCATACTGGGGAAGATCTTCGTTTTGCACCGAGACTATACATAGATGTTAGCCTGAAAGGCCCAGCTGAATGACTTCCATCATGTCGGCACATGACGGAAAGATACAAACGGCGGATCTTTAGCTGCAAAATTGATCGCGCGTCGAACGGTTTAACCGGGAATAAATCGACTTCCCTTTTGCTTGTCGGCGTGTCCCCTCACTTCCTGACGTTCTGTCAGGAGTGATTTGCTATCATGCAGCGCATTCATTCTGATTACGCCGATCAATAGTCTGATAGTGGCGGAGCCGTGTGACGACGTTTCGTGGGCCCTTCCTTTTCGAGCTTTGCCTCTGCAAGATTTCCGGCCGACGTCTGCCGCCCTTCCTCTGTGCTGTCGCCGTTTCTTTTATTTTTTTCGGGAGGAAGCTGAGTGAGGCCCCTGCTTTCTGTTCGGCTGGTTTACACGCCGTCTGTTTTGCAGCGCCGCAGCGTGTGCCCTTGTAGTTTTCAGCTCATACCACTTCCAGCTGAGGTTAGGAAACTGGGCCACTGCAGAGCAAAGGCAGCAGTCAAAGGCTTTTTTAGATGCAAGGCCGTCTGAAAGTGCAGACCGCCGAAGCAAGACTGTTGCTTTCTAAGACTTGTAGACTTTAATTACGAATTCTTAGAGCCTACCACTTTTCTTGGTTGTTATTGACTGGTTGAGAAGAGCTAAATGACAGATTTCACCCTGTGAATCCCATTAGGAGGAAATATAATTGCAGTCTGACTCCTTTAAAGGCCCAGCACTGTATTGTTCTGTGCATTCCCTTTTGAGCTCTTACATGCCAGAGACAATTGCTCAATATAATTGCACAAATATTTACCGCTGAGAGACCTCGTTGGTTCGGCGGCACGGCGAGGTCTGGCGGCTCGTAGATGCGGTCTCCCCGCCGCGTTATGGCGGCTCCATGATCCTGCCACTTCCAGAGCAGGGTGATATAACAGGGCTTGCTCGTTAGAAACATGATTAACTCGTCCGTTTCCTCTTCCTCGGGGAGCTGTGCTCCCTCTTTAATTTCCCCTGGAAAGATAAAACAATTTAATTTCTTTGTTTCATTTTTAGCGAGTCGGGTTTAATTTGCAAGGTGTTTCTTTTGGAGAATTACCTCCTGCGTTTGGTAGAAGTGTCCCAGCAATCACAGGGAGTCGTGCTGTGCGCCGTTTGGTGTCAAATGAAAACTAATTCGGTTTATCGTTTGACAACTCCTGGGATTTTCCAGGTTAAAATCAAACGCAACAGGAAGACGGTTTCTTTATTTTTAACACATGCCTCATTTAGTAGTTGTTTTTGAGACTGTTATCAGTTCTACCTTTCAGACATTAACACTAGAAGCCCAACAAGCTGCAAACATTAACCTGTAATGTAGAAAGTCTTAGTATAACAAACTAGTTCTTAACTTTTCTGTTATTATTAGTGAACAAATGTGTCATTATTGTACGATGCACCTGTAGGAAATAAGCAATTACTCATTGCATGATCAGGTAAAATAAACTTGACAATTTCTATTTTGATGATTAATATTTTTTGAAGAGCTATTTCCTTTTTGTTTATTGTTTTTGATTGAATCTCCCAAAGAGATTTGGGAGATTCAAAATAGAGTCCAGTCCCAGTGTGAAGTGTTCTTCACAAAATGTAACTTTCTTAATCTATATGAGGGAAAACTTGGATTGTTATGACATTATCAATACATTACTTGAAAATGGTCTCAAAATGATGATATTATCATTCATCGAAATAATTACTTGGACAATTTGTCATCCAGCAAAAGTTATCGTGCCGAGTTATACCGTTAAGTCCAACATTTCAGGTCTCCTTTGTCAAGCTGAGTTTACATACACTTTGCTAAATCTTTCGTCAAGGAAGAAAATCTTACAAGCTCACAAAGATGGCCTGCGGTCAGTGAGTGTGATGGTCACAATGATGGCTAGCGGAGCTCTGTTACTATCAAATATAAAGTAGTGCCAAACACTTACTAGTAAAACTTAGCAATGGTCGCAGTCGCAGACCTCTCTTCTTGTCCTCCTTCTTTCTTGCTCTTCAGAGTTTGACTCCAAAATTAATTGCACCAACATCCACTTATTGTTGGACTGATATCTCTGTCAAATCTATCTGATAGGATTTTGCTGCAGCAACAAACTCAGACAATCTGACATATTCGTGCAGGGTGACAGGAGTCTCTCTGACATCATGTCACCGTGACACGTCCACGCCCTGGGTGTGCTAGCCTTCAGACCAGTAATGGGAACTCATTACTGGCCCAAGCAAGTAAAAAGACTCACACTCCCATCATTCACTCCATCAGTGGTGACCAGAGTGAGTCTGGATTTGTGCGGCCCCTGACTGCAATTTGAGAAGGAACGAAACAAATCCTCCAGCACCAGTATTTGATGCAAATGGAAACTTTCTTCTATTTTAGGGCAAAATTATCACCGACAATTTACTCTTCCAATAAAAAGTAGTGGTAGGTGCAACACAAATGTGTTTCTTGAATACACACACCTTTGTATCTTTTTTTTAAGTTCATTGTAAATATTTTTTTTTACCTATTCACACCACAAAAACATCAAATCTTACCAAGTATTTTTGTCTAGTCAAATACCACATTACACTGTAAATAAGACAAAAACAAATTTAACAGTAACTTTACAGGAGGTACAGGAGCGTCAGTAACTCTTGAATATTTATGAAAAATCTAGTTCTACTCGCAGATTATTGCACTTATAACATGGGTAAAATTACTTTTTAGTTAAATTATCTGCCGGCGAAACAAGTACTTTTTCATCAATATATTTGCACTAGAAACTAGACAAAATGCTATTTTGTTTTTGCAATGCAGTGACCTTTACTCAGAAGCAGACCTTGATGCACCACATCTCCTTTTTAATTAACTTATTACATTTGCCTTAATTTAGCATTTTCAACGAAAGGTGTTGACCCAAATCCCATTCTCATCGCCGAAAATAAACACTTTGTTTTTTTCACAGGAAATTGGATTTCTGTCTTTTAACAAGGAAATGTGGAAACCATTTGAATGTTTTAGGTCTTGCATAATTTGAATGAATTTGTTAAATGGAAAATTCACATGTTTTGTTTATTGTAGATGAGGTAATAAAATCAATATTTTCCAATCAAATTTAATTTTTCCATCCAAAACTGTACGTTTGGTTAGATTTTCTTTGACGTGATTACAAATCACTGGAGTTAAATAAAAATGACGCCGATACCGTCTTATAAAGTTGATGTCTTTTTTTCTCCTTTTCCAAGTAAATTAAATGTTGGATTTGAATCTCCGAGTTACTTTGCTTAGGTTTGATGTGATTTTACACTACAATTGGAGCTGAATTAAATTTGTAGACGGTAGCGCTGCTACCAGGTCTGCTGTGATTGAGAAAGAAAATCAGTTGTCATATAAATGATTGCATCTGAAAATATCCGTCATTTGTCTGTCATTTCTTTTGCCATCTGTGCAGAATTACTTCTTCACGCCTGTCAAAGTTTCTCATCTGGATTTCTATTTAATAGATTTAAGAAAAGGTGAAATAGATGTTTTGGGCAGACTGAATTACTGGAGGTAATGTCATATCTGTCCTCGGATGAGTTTTCTGCTTGCATATTTTCAATCCAACCTTTAGGTCCAGAGCAAAGAAACAAATTCATGTTTTAATGGTTTTATTCTTATATTCTTCGGACCTGCGGCTAATTATCCAAACCAGAAGTGTATGTGGAGAATCCGCGTGGCTCTACACTCTGGTTAGATCAGTTATAGCTGAAATCACTATAAAAAAAAAAAAAAGAAACACAGCTGAAAAAGACCATTTTAAAGTATTCAAAAAAGTCTGACAACATGGCGGCACAGCTGCACACTCCAAACTGGAGCCTATGAAAAAGATCTGATGTTTTGATTGGTTTTGATTGATCGGGTTTTGGGGTCTTTTAAATCTCCTCACAGTTTATTTTTTTGGTATTATTTTCATTTTTGTCATGTTACAGCTCTAATAAATGTTTTTTACTGTAATTACAGAAAAGACTCAACATAATGCTTAATTTGAAGTCCTAGAAAAAGCAGGTTTTATGTCTTGCCATAGATTCTCTATTGTATTTTGACCTGGACTGTGTTTGATGCCAACCCATTCCAGGCTTGGCAGGAAAAACTTTTAAGTTTAGCACTATCAGTGTTAAGGCAAAAGCAATAAGAAGGCGAGAAACTTCACAGTTTTTACTATGCTTGATTAAGGTCCCTAAACGATCCTCTGTATTTACAGTTTTTCAGTCTTAAATTTAATTCAATTTAAGATCAAAAAGGTCTTAAAAAGTCCTAAAGGATGTGTGTAGAGTCAATAACCTCTTCCCTGATAAAAGCGCTCCAGAAGTGGTCAGAACAGTGCTTCTATGGTGATCTAGTGTGTTAATTTTCTGCAACACTTTGTGTTTAACCTGACGGTTGAATTCGATTTTAATCTTATCTGACCAGAGCACAATATCCCATTTGTTTGCCATGTCAACATGACGTTTTGCAAACTGCATATCACCTGTGGCTGGTCTATCTTCAGTAGTAAACAGTCAGGTTGCAAGGACGTCCAATTAATGCCTTAGAACCAAAAGATAAAGAACCACTGATGACGCACCAACCTTCCAGATCACTCAGATCTACTGGTTCTGGTTTTGCTATGCATCTCCAGAACCAAATATGGAGAAGCAGCATTCAGCTTATGTGCACCACAAATCTGGAACAAACTTCCAGAAAACTGTAAGACAGCTGAAACACTGAGTTTCTTTATATTCAGGCTAAAAACGTGGATATACCCGTTTAGAGCTCTAATTTATTCATAACTGGAACATTAATTAATATATTCGATGTGTATTTGCTTGATGATTTTGATGATGGCATTTGACAAAATGTAACGTTCATTGCTGTCTTGTTTCATAATTGGTTATTGTGTTAAACGCTTATGATTTAAAGTATTTTGAACTAATTTCTACTTGAATTTGATTTGACTTGACAAACTTTACCAGGACCAAAACAAAACAAAAAGAAGCAGAAAAGAAATTCTATGTATTCTATGCACTAGATCTTGAATAACTTGGATCAGTGCAGTAGGTTTGCAGCAGAACCATCGTCTATCACGGTCATGGTAATAAAAATATCCATCATTAAATTCCAGTTAAATCCTTAAAGCGTAACATGATTCATTTCCTCAAAGCTCTGGCTGCAGGAGCTCTGCAGTGCATCCAGAGCGCTCTGGTACCCCGTTTCCAGGGTGAACAGCTTTTCATAAGCAGATTTACAGGAAAAAAAGTAAACAGAAGGAAGATGCTGCCAGTAGATAAGAAAAATAGACAGCTGTAATCCCTTCCCATAGGCTGCTTAGCTCTGGACACTGGATGATGGATCACTCTTATCAGAACCGAGAGAGCCTACATGTATGAAATCTTCTTATGGAGTAACATGTAAATAATAATGCCACATTTTGCTTTATCCCCAATATTACACTTTACTGATCACTGATCCACACGTTCAGACAATATAAACGAAACACTGGGTGAAATAAAAAGCTGCGAAATTCCTCAATTGTCCTCATATGTATATTTTCTAGTTGAAAGAACTTGATAGAGATTTCTTTTCCTATATTTGTTCATGCAAATGCAGTGCAGATTACATAAAAAAACATAAAAGGGAAGAGATGAGGCAGATTTCTGAGCAGTTGTCTCTTTCCAGCGCCGTGCTCACACTCCCCGTTCCACACGGCTACAGCGCACAGGAGCCCTGCGTTCGTAAAAGCACAGATTTATGGGGGGAATTAACATATCATTAACATACCACCGGCTCTCTGAAAAGAAGGTTATTTATAATTAGGTGACATCAGAGATTCGGGTTAGCATGCTGGTGGATGGGAGGGAGGGGAAAGGAAACTTGCTGCCACCGGAAAGACCCCAGAGAAGACTCTTTCCCTTTTTTTGTTTAAAATTGAGAAACTGGGACAGCAAACATGTTTCGTTTGTGTAATATAGGGCTTTTTGCTGTCCTATTTCTCACCATCAACAACATAACAAAAGACTGCATCTGGTGAGCATGAGTGACCTGTGGAGACCTGCCGTGTTGCAGCCTAAATTCATCTCATAGGATCAAATCTGGATTTATTTGTGTGTTTTTAGCCACACAAAATGAGTTATTGACTTAATTTTACTTTTTTTTTTTTAAAGTTACATGTGTATCACCTTGTAATAAAACACACATTTTGCAGTACCTTGAGGCAGCAGCCTTTGAAATTTACACTGCAAAAGCACAAAATCTTACTAAGTATTTTTTGTTTGGTTTCTAGTGCAAATATCTTCATATACCTGAAATAAGACAAGACTAATTAACAACTAACTTTTCAGCAATATATAAGAGCTTGTTTTACTTGAATATTTCCTGAATATTGATCTTAAAAACTACTAGTTCCACTAGCAGATTATTTCACTTATAACAAGACAGGTGAAATGATCTGTCAGTGGTGCAAGTACTTTTTCATTAATATTACAGAATTATTTACTTAAAACTAGCTCCTTTATTTTGCTCAAATGTTACCTCTAAATTAGCTTTGTCTTATTTCAAATATCTAGTTTGCACTAGAAACCTGTATAAAGTGATATTTAATCATGTTGCCAAAAGAAATCAAAAATTTTGCTTATCGGGGTTTTGTGTAATAGAGCAGCACAAAGCAGTGGATTATTTTAAAGTAGAGGGAAAATAATAGAGGTTTTCTAGAGGTGGCACAAATAAGTGTGTTTTGCATTTGTATTGAGTGAATACTTTGTAGAACCACCTTTTACTGCAGGCACAGTTACAAGTCTTTTTGGATATGAGACACACATTTTGAGAATTGCATTTTTGTTCATTATATTTTCCAAAGCTCTATCAGATTTGATCTCCATCAAATCTTTTGCCAGAGACTTTATTTTCTGATTCTGTATGTTTAGAGTTGTCTTGCTCCAGCCAAGGTGGCACTAGGTTTAACTCAATCCATTCTCCCATAAAGTTTGATCAGCGTTCCTGGGGGGTGAACACTTGTCACACGTTGCATGTCACACTGTAAATAAACAAATATAGCCAAATTTTTATCTTGCATTTGAAAACTATTTAAACATTTTCTATCACTTTACAATTATACACTAATTGTTATCTGTTATATATATAAAATTCTAAAAAAATACACTGTAGTAGTTATATGATGAAATCTATAAAAGATGAGAGAATACATCTGGAAGTTACTGTAAATGATGTCACCCTCGTTCTAACTTTATCTTAGGTATCAATAAGCTACTTTTGACTGTTTCAGCCAAACTCCTGTGAAACCCCGTTCATCCAAACTGTCACAGAAAACAAAACAAAGCATCAACAGCTCTTTCTTTTCCACGTTAAGGATTAAAAAAAAAAAAAAATCTTAAGACACGGATTTTTGGGGGTGAGAATCAATATCGTAGCCTAGTATATTTAAATTGGTACATTCCTTTTCTCACAGAGTGACTTCATTTATTTTAATGAAGTTCGAGCGATTTCAAAGACAGATGGGCTGAAATGCAGCAAACAGAGCAGATATGTTGGTGAAAGGTTTTTCAAGCATGTACTTTACCTCCTCGCCACAATCCCTTATGAGGCGAGGCGGCTTTGTGACGATGACAGCGATCAGTTAAACATGACAGATGCAATTGAAAAGCTGTTAAGGACTGCCTGTTTGCAGAAGTTTGCCACAACACACATCAGTATTTTTGCTGTCGTTTATGTAACTGCAACGCATCAAGCCTCATTACAGAAAACTCTGTCGTAAATCCTTTTTTTATAAATATTTCAGTGTGACACGTTTTACATACTGTTTGTAAGTCCAAGAATCTGTTCTTTTAACATAATTTTTTTTGCACTAAATAATGTCGTGTTCCATCAGGAAGAAGAGCTCCGGCAAAGCGGCGAGGCCAAATATCACCATCTGAACGAAGACTTACATGTCCTCATCGAGGTATTCGCCCCGCCAGCTGAGGCCTACGCCAGGATGGGCCACGCTCTAGAGGAGATCAAGAAGTTTCTCATTCCAGTATGTTCTCATCACTATATCTAAAACACACTCACTTCTGTTTTTATTTTTCCTCTTCTCAGCAATCTCCTTTAGGCTCCAATTGCAGTTGATTGATTTGAGTGATTTTTTTTTCACTTAGTCCTTGTGTGTATATGTTCTTGTTTTTATTCATGATGGGGACCAACTTCTGAGAGTGCTTTAAAGGGACTTCTCATAGACATGGGGACAAAATGCTAGTCTTGATGTTTTCATAGTAGCTTTCAAGTTTGGGTGTAACAAAATCTCACAGTACAAGATTTTATGATATTACGTGTCATCATTTCTCTTGTTGACGTGAAATCTGCCTCATGAAGAGCTGTCTAGTAGCTGTCAGCTGATGACTTTGTCTTTTCAAATAAGGTTAAGCTGTTGTTGTGATTTCCTAGTAAATCCTTTATTCCAGTACAATGTGTCTATGTTTAAGCCTCTTGCTTAAAGTAAGACAGGAAGTAGTTCCTCAGCTGCTTTGTTATGTTGACTAAAAACAACCTCTGTTCTAGCTAGACTATAATACTCTATCATTAATATCCTCCTCTTTTAAATGGTGTGTCTGCATTTTGGTTACATGGAAGGAAAAAACCTGTAGCAATTGAATATTAATGGCTTGTAAATGCTGGCAGAGCATTAACCCCTAGTGATGGTCATTTTGTTCCTTTGCCATTTTGGTTTATTCATACCTAACTTCTTCCAAATGAACACCATGGGACATTGACAGCTGTTGCTACTATTGAGTTTATAGTTATGCATTATTATTTATTCATGCTCTTCTGTAACAAAATAGGTTTTCATAGCTGCCATAAGTATCCCTGATCTAAAGAGCTATTTTGGTTTGGTTCTGGGCCATAACGATGTTTTTCGTCACAGCTAACTGACCCAAATATTTATCAAAGGCAAATGAATACAAATAGGCTATAATACATTCAGTTAAGTGATTTTTGTCCTTTCTATGATAAATGAATTCTGTAAATCATAAAAACCCTGACCTACAAAGAAAAATTTGTACATGGGTACAAAATGGTTGAACATGGATGTAGAAAAGGACAAAATGGCATAAAAAGATGATGGGGCAAACTGACCTGGAGCCACTGAGACTGGTATGTCAATTCTCACAATGCAATACATCAGGAAAGTTATTTTCCTGATGTATTAACACATTTATGAAATATATTTTTATAATATATTTTGTTTTGGTCATTAATCACTATTTGTTACCTTTATTTTTTTTTCCTTTGCCCTTTATCCCAGTCTATCTTTTATCATTTTTGCCTTGTTATTACTGTCTTGGCCTGTCCTAATTGCTGCCTGCATGGTTGTTAAGAAGTTAATTCTGCAGCAAAATGGATGAATATTACAGTTTCTCACTTTTGGGTCGAGCAATTCTGCCACAAATATTGTAAAGTTAGATTTCCATTCATTTAAGTTATTCAATTTATGCCTAACCCTACAACTTCCCCAAATCATTATCAGTTTATTGCTAATCCTACCTAATCTTAAACTATACTGAGCATTTACACTGAACTCAAAAAATGGGGACCGCATTGAAAGAACACTTTGTCCCTGATGAGGTATATTCATACGTAGAAGGTTTGTAAATTTATCAGGAAATGTCCTAAATAGACAACATAAGTAACCTGCAATCAAAAATGTCATTTATTTATACTTTAAAAAACAAACAAACATTGATATAGAAAGACATGAGAACGTGAAGATATGCCCTAAGCAAACCTTTCATAAGCTGGATGTATTATCACATTCCTAATTTTATGGTTTCAAGATCAGCTTATTGATCAATGATCATTAAGCATTCACTTAGTAAATTAGCTAAGTTAGCATAGGGACCTAGCAAACACACTGTCTCACTTGAGGATTGCCGAGAATTGGCGTCAGGAAAAATCATCAGTGCACTGCAGATGTAAGACTCAGAGGGAAGGAGGGAACCTCTTTTCCTAGGACAACCTGTCTTTGGCAGCCATCTCAGAATGGAACTTATTTACTCTTCCTCTATTTATTATTGATGATGTCTCTCATGCTCAGAGCTATAGTAATTTGCATACCTTCATTTATTATCCTGCAGACCCCACCAACGACCGGTCCTCTGTTGCTGCCTGTCTCTGTCCCCAAAAACCCCCCATCCATTGAAAAATGACAACTGTATTTTGTGATTAAAGACCTCTTTTAATATTAATTAATGTGTTCTAGTTTAGAGGGGAAAAACAACAGTGTGAAAAGATGAAGCTAAATGGGGTCCTAAGGTTTTATCAGCAGGAGATCTGAATGTTTTGCTGCTTCAGGAACAGCAGTCACGGCAGTACTGTAAAGTACATTAATTAGATATTCCCAGAGCTGTAGCCCTGGAGATAAAGGACGTAATTTAATACAGTGTAATTGAAAGCGAGTCTGTTGCCGTCGCTGGGTGTGTGCGTGTGTTTATGTGTGCCTCTCTTGTGTGTGCAGGACTACAATGATGAGATCAGACAAGCCCAGCTGCAGGAGCTCACATACCTGAACGGTGGCTCTGAGGATGCCAAGGTGCCATCGGTCAGGGGCAAGTCAGCAGCCCGTGGCAGGGGGACACCTGTTCCAGGGCCTCCAAGGTAACCTGTTCCAAATGTGCGTCTGCATGCATGTTCTCCTGGCTTCAGCTGGGAAATGTGTTTTATTTACAAGTGAGGAGCTACTGGGAAAACACAAGTCGATGTGCTCAGCTCTATGAGAATAGATAATAGAACCACAATTACATCTCTCTGTTCTTCACAAAAATGTAAACACTATAAAAAGTATCTGGAATGATCTGTACATACATTCTTTCAGAAGTTGCGTATGAATCTATTACGTTGTAAATCTGAACATACATTAAGTCATTTGATTGACTCATTTTTGACTTCCTGAGGACAGAAACAGGAAGTCAGTTAAAAGGTGAATCTAAGTGGCAGTTTTAGAAATAATCAAGATTATGAAAATTATTTTTTAAGAAATGTATAAATCTTGGATGTAAGCACATTTTTGTGTCCTCACTCACATCCTTAAGATGTAGTTACACTAGATTTCTGGAATTGTTGCAGTTGTTTGGATATCTTTCTTTTACAGAGGCAGAAATAAAAGCAAAGGTACGGCTGTCGGCAAGGAAACGAGTTTTTGCCTTCCAGTCTTCCCTTGCATAAAATTTCCAAAATTTTACTCACAGATTTTTTTTTCCCCAATTACATCTGATTTTGTTTATTTCTAGAACGGCACATCTACTTGGGCATTTGGAGGGGGAAAAGTTTATTGAATAAGAGAAAAGAGTTTGTATGTTAACTGTGGTCCTCATATTTACAGCACATTCTATATTTTTTTTTCTCACGTCAAGTTTGAAAATGTAGTGGTATAGAACTGCCTTTACTGCACAAGTGAAATCCACTCCAAGCAATTTTCGTTAGAACCCAGCTGGTATCTGGGTGTCTTCCAGATACCAACTGGGTGCCCTTGGTATTTCTCCAGTCTCTCATGATGTTTTTCCTGATGTTTTCATCGTTTGGAATGGGAACAATGTCCAGCTGTTTGGACATTTATACATGTATATATTCTAAAAGACAAGAGAATGAGGAATGTTTATGTTCTCACAGACAGTGTTGTGTTGTGAGTCTGTGATTCCCATAAACTATTTTTGTGCTACAATTCATGTCTGAACATATCAATATTCATCAGTCTGACACACTTGGTCTTTGTTTCATTATGTGGAGACCCGTCGTGGAAACATCCTTCAAATTCTTGTGTAAAATAATAATTCTGCCCACCTATGTTCCTGTTTTTCTGGCATTTGACTTGCTGTGTTTCTGTGAACATGAAATAATTTGATCTCAGCAAGTTCATAATGAACATTTTACAAATGACTCCAAGCTATCAATATGCCAAGCTATCAATACTGCCAGTCTAAATTGAGAAAGAAGTGTGTAATAACTCCTTTAATCGGAAAAAGCGGCTAAAAAAACATTGAGACAAAGGGTTGCCTGTTTAGAGCGATGTCGGAAGCAGTTTCGCATATATTACAATAATGAATGACATCAAACGGCTTCCTCTGAAAGGAAGAAAGATGAGCAGTGTTGTTTCAGACTGTGCTGACTGGGTGCAGACTTCAGCAGGATTCACAGAGAGGAGGTACGAGGCACAGATGATTGGCACGAGCTCAAAACAAAAGCTCTGCTGCTAACATTTAAAACTGGACTGTGACGCTTTTTGCTTTGGTGCCACTTCATTAAATTTATTATTTAATAGATTCAGGCAATGAATTCTGTTCTGAACAAACCCTGAACATATGGTTTTACATAAAAGTGGGAGTGAAAGCAGATTTCCTTAACAAGCTGTACGTGACCCTGACATTATTAATTTCAGGTCCCTGCTGTGGTCAGCTGTTGAACACGCTACATCTAAGACATCTGCTGTTTCTGATCTTCTTTTAGTTCCTACGCTAAAGAAAAATAAGAGAAGAGGCACTTATGCACGAGCTTACAGCAGAACTAGCCTACAAATACTTTTATCAAACTATTTTATAAGGCTGTTGCATTGAGTTTCACGCAAATCACATTAATCACAAAAAAATATGAAATAATTAAACTTGGTCTCCGCTCATATTCACTATGTGTACATAAACTTTAAAATACGACAGTTGTATTAGAGTAAAGCAATGAAAATGTTTTCCTCAAGTAAATAAAGACTCCTTAGATTTCAAATTAACGTGTAGCCATTTGCTTGTAGAAATGGTGAGTCATTTAAAAGAATCACAGCCTACATATATATTTCAATGGACAAATAGACAATGCAAATTAAACATATTGAATAAATGCAATAATATAAAGGGCTATATTTTAGCATTTCAACAGCTTGAGGCAGAAGCTTTAAAATAGGCTGGTGTCTCTGCTCCTAATGTTACGATGTTACACTTGATAGTTGTAGTTAATAAAGTTCCTGGGTTGGATGGGATGTTCAGAGTTCTGCTCCTGGACTGTGTTGTAGCCCACTGCAATAACCCTTTCATTTCCACTCCACATGCTCAGCAGGGCCTCTTTTCCCTGCCATATTAAAGCTGCCGTTATCACATAGACACGCCCTTAATAGATCTATAAAATGTTGTGTGGATGCTGGTAAGGAATTTCAGTTTCTTCAGAAGATGGTGTTCCCTGACCAGATGAAGGTTATCAGAGATCCGCTGTTTGAGGAACTTAAGCCTAAGAGGCACAAAGTACCTCTCTTACACGCAGGTACTTTTTGCTAAAGGATATGTGCTCTTAGCATCCAGAGGGTAATGCTCAGCTAATGTGTTTCATCCACACTGAGAGAGGACCATGTTGATGCCTCCCGGCCAGTTTTCTGACTGTTTAATTGCCTCCCTGTACATTGATTTATAATTCCAGTAATGGTGCGTTCACACCAAATGCATTTTGAGTATCAGGTGCCTATGGTTTACATTCAAAGTCTACGCGTTGCGGCGCAATTTGAACCGTTTAGAGCATTTGACACGTCAAGAGCGTCTGACGCATCCGACAAAGCAGCTAGAGCGATTTTGACATCTCTGACGCAGCCTCCACGCGCCTCCACGTCCGCGTAGACTTTGAATGTAAACACGACACGCCTGACGCGTGAAACGCCAGGTGTAGAGCAAAATGTCAAGCGCCAGCATTTTTGACACACGTAACTCGTTTGGTGTGAATGCACCATTATAGGTCCCACTACTGCATCATTTCCAAAGTGTCAAATCCAGGGCAAAGTGGCGATGCTCAGGCCTAGCTTGTCGTGTTTCTCTGTTGGTTAACGTGGAATGGTGGCTTTCGACATTTTTACACCCATTGCTTCAGACAAAATCAAAGGAAATAAGGCACAAGTGATCAAACGAGTTTCACTAACCAAATTAAAGAAATGAAGACACTGAATTATAGACGTTATTGAGAAATGAATTGCCAAAAAATGTCTAATTTTTAAACACTGGACAGTTTGCCAGGTACATGATTCTTAGCAGAGTTGGTATTTTCAAAATGAAAGACTGTATGTTTAACTTGCACTCTCCTTCCTGTTGGGGATATCTGGTAATGTGTTTCCCCTCACCAAACGCCACAGTTTAATGATTTCTGTTTACCTGGCTGCTGTATCAATTAAGCATAGACAGAGCAACAAACACAACACCGGCTCGTTAGCAACAGGAGCCATAAAACCATAATCTGGAGCAGAACTGTGAACAGAAACCTTGAAATGAGTACTGCAAAGTTCTCGGTGACTTGAGTGGGCAGAGTAATTTAACAATCTTCCGTCATGTGGGAGGTTTTGTATGTGTGAGAAATGATTCACTCTTCCCATGTGTTTTGGCATCCAACCATCACGTCCTTCACCACTAGAGCTGAGACTCAATGTAAAGTCAAAATGTTTACATTGCAGGGATGGATTCCCAATTCTGCCTATTTGCAAAAGTATACATTTTTGTATGCTGTGCATTATTGTACAGTGAAAGGATTTTTTTTTTTTACTAATAATTGTAAAAAATTATTTACTACCATTGAAATATATTATACATCTCAGGAAGAAATGAGAAGACCACTGCACTGAACCCCATTGAAAACCTCCTGGTTATTCAACCAAATATTGTTTTGAATAACTCTTCCTGAGTTAAAATATTAGTATTGTTGTTTGTTAATGAATATGAACTTATTTTCTTTACATTATTTGAGGTGTGAAAGCGCTTTGTCTTTTTTGTTATTTTGACCATTTCTCATTTTCTCCAAAGAAAAACCAAATGTTTGCTTGGAATTTTAAAGACATGTTGTCAGTAGAATAAATGAATAATTTTACTCAAATGTATACACATAACATCTTAACAAGTGTCTGAGACACATTCTCAACATCAGGTGGCCTGAGAAGATTTCCAACACAGAACTATGGGAAAGAACCAGCCAAAGCCCGGTCAGTGAAGCCATCAAAAAGAGAAAGTGGGGATGGATAGGCCATACCTTGAGAAAGCCAGCAGAAAACATCACAAGGCAAGCCTTGGACTGGAACCCACAAGGAAAAAGGAAAGTGGGGAGACCAAAGCAGACGTGGAGAAGATCTGTCGAGAGTGAGGCGAAGGCCGCCGGAATGACGTGGACCCAGCTGAAGAGAGCCGCCCAAAACAGAGTTCGTTGGCGGGGTGTTGTTGCAGCCCTATGCTCCACCAGGAGTCTACAGGAATAATGAATGAAATGATGTATACCCATAAAATGTAAAATCATAGAAACTGATCATTTTTGCAGTGCTCTCTTAATTTTTTCCAAAACTTTACAATAGAGTTGCACAATATATTGTGCAAGCCCCAGGCTTGTAATACACTGGGGGGAAACCCTGAGTTCTCTGTGGGTTTTCACCCTCTCACATCTTAATGTACCCATGGTAAAAACAGATTCTGTAAGCAGTCTAACAATTTTACTGCTGTCTGTGTTGCTGCTCTGCTTTGAAGAAGTAAAAAATAATAATAAGTGTTTATTTACTCTCCTTGGTTGTGAAAGAAACTTGTCCCTCATATGATTTAGAGATAAACAAGGTCGCTAAGACGGAGTGCTCATCCCGCTCTGAGTTCCAGCATAATTGGCAGTGTTTTGAATTATGCTGTAATTAGCATTTACCATGCTTAATTTAAGTCTCATAACTCTGTGGTCCCGCAGGCTCCCACGCAGGAAGTTTTCACGCTCCCTAATGCACGATGTCGATCAAGACGAGAGCTCGGAATGCAGGCTTTCTCGTCTCTGTCCTTCTTCCCTGGGCTGTGACTGAAAGGGAAGTCCTTCCTCTTAAAGAGGAGCTGCTACGTTTCTTAGCCACATCTCCCATCGTCCCCATCAGACATTACATCAGAGTTTCTCTCTTTCTCAACGTAGCTCTTCCTAGCCCAAATCTGGGATCTTTCACCGCAGATGCATGGAGAGTAGCTAAAAACATAGAAAGCGATTTGTCTACATGGCAACCTCGGTGGTTTTCTGCTGCTGCTTCAGATCAGACGATTGCTTTCAAAAGACAGCTGAGGCGAAGAGCTCTTGCAACGTTTTAATAAACCACAAGGTCAGGAGTCCTTTGATTCCTGAAAAGAGCAGTTTGCATTTGCCGTTCTCTTCATTAAAAAGCGCAGGCTGGTCTGGGCTGCTTGTTAATTTGTTTAAAAGACTGTGCCCAGGAGTGACATTATTTTGTTTACTGAAATAATGAAGACAGAAAAATAATAATAACAATATTAAAAAAGAATTCACCCCCATACATATTGGTCTTTTGTTTTTGCTTTTTTTTAATATCGTTAGATGGTCCAGTTCATCAGAACCCCGTGTAGACGGTGACCCTACCTGGGCAAACCCGTCACCATGGAAACTGCGGACAAACCCATGCGGGACCCATATTGTCTTCCCTCCTTTTCCCCATATGGGGCCCACCTTGGTATGCTGGCTGGGATTGGAGAGTTTTTGACTATACATGAGCTAATTCAATTAATTATCTCACTGTCTTAATTGAATTTAGGTTTGACTAGGATACATAACAATTTGCATTGGTTTCTCTTTTTTTGTTTTTAGCCATTCAAAGGAGGACTTGCTGATTTGTCCTTTTGTATAACTCAAGTATGCTGTGCTTAAGACTGCAAGCTGTTAGCTAAAACGGTAACACAGCAACAAACCATTATGTCATCGATCGCCTGTCAGTTTTTCTCCAAATATAATGGAATAGTTCCCATTGCATCTCATCAGTCCACAGAATAATTTTACAAAAGTCCTGAATCATCAAGATGTGATGCTTTTAGCAATCTTTAAACCTACTTTATGTTGTTGTCTAGGTTCTACTTTATTCTCCAGGTGTGGCAGTAATTGTGAAACTGAACTCAATTTCCCCAAAAATTAGGTTAGTTGCAATAAATTAAGGATTTGACATACAGAAATGACTTTGTTACATAGAGCCAGGTTTATTATGTTGGATTTTTTTTAGCATTAATAAATGACATGTTAAAACTGCTCGCTATATTTACTCGATCTATTTTTGCCTGATACTTGCAAAAATATCAGGCAAAAATATCAGACATTTGTCTGATTTTTTTAAGACAAAATGTCCAGAAAAATAGAGAAAATCAACCAAACAGTAAATGTACAAAAGACTAAATTCTCATTTAGAGTATTATACTTGAATATATGACTCATTAATTAGTTCTGATATTGATGCTGTTTGAAATGACTTCCCAACACTGAAGGCTTCACTTTTTTACATGAAAAGCAGGCGAAAAGGACCAAACATAAAGCATTTTTCTTAATAGACAGGAGAGCAATTCAGCCACAAGACATGGCGGCTTTTGAGTTATGGATATGACTCACTTTTTCTCGACTGGAGGAACATGCCCTCCGCCTGCGCTGTTCCTTTCTCTCCTCCTACACCTATAACCTGCCTGCCGACCGTATCATATTCATCGTTTCTGGATTTAGTCGAGTCGTTCCGGCCAAAGCAGGAAATCACTAACACAAGTGAAAGTGGAAGAGGCAGCACAGGCAGCAAAATGGATAAATTAGAGAATGTCCTCGAGAATATGTGGGACGCAGTGGGTATTTCATGTTGAAGACGCGCTAATTATAACTGTAACTTTCAATGCCTTGGATACCAAGTTGAGATCCCTTCGAATCACTGACATCTCTGGTAACGATGTGTAAACGGCGTTGAAATAAATGTTTTCCTCAAGGCGGCAGCACATTCTGACGGAAAACACATTTTTTAATTTAGTGTGTTTATTTAGTGAGGGGGGAAAAACACACGGCAAGAAATGTTTGTTTTTCTCACCTAAATATTGTGGGTTATTATCCTTTTGACTCAGTTGTGACCGACCTTAGGTTTACTGCAGAAGCCAGCATGTTTTTTTAATCAAATTTACCAGTATTTGATTGAGTTATTGATGTCAAACACACACAAAAAAAAGGTCCTAGGAACTTTGGAAGTGAAAACAACCCAAAGCATTTTATGTCATCATCACGTTTAAGATCGGCCTTAAATTTTTATGTACACATGTTTTTGTTTAAAGACAGATCCATCTTTACCGAAAATTTTGTCTCATCTGATGAAGGTATACAAAGTACTAAAACAAGTACGTGAATTTGAAATATAGTTTCAAAACTGTTAGACATAATAAAGCTGCTTCTCCTCCCCCACATGTTGCTGAGCTACTAGTTAAAAGAAGACAAATACATGTTTCTCTAGATACAAAAAAAGACAAGTTTGGCTCTTTGGAAATAGTTCCCAGGGCGTTGCCCGTCATTTCACTAAATTTTAAAATAAAGTTGACATATTACAATCCCTATTCCGTCAAGCTGTGAGGTTCAGGCTCGTGCAAATGGCCTGAATAATACCCCAATAAACACTTAAAGTTTGAAACTACTAAATTCAGCATGTTTATTCTAAATGTTTCCTGATCTCTTCATTTTAAAGTCAAAGTAAGCATGGATATGTAATGCTAATATGTAAAATGTTATTATTTCAACAATAATATCCATTTCAAATGACTGATAAATATGTTTATGTATTACTCATGCCATTCATTTTTGTTTTTAGTTCAAGTTCCATGATTTTCTGAAACTAACTTTTTCACAAGGTTATCATACATCAATAATGTCACATTGGCACATAAACTGTTCACACTGTACATGTGGATAGTAGCTTTTATTCTTGTCAATTTCTGTCTGTGGAATTAAAATATTGTTTTATGCAACATACTGATGTGCTTCTTGGCCAACAGAAAAACAAACTTCATCTCAAGGAACATCCTGATAAAATAATTTAGTACAATTTTTAAAAATATATCCTTGCTGTTTCCCTGACTTGCTAGGATCTAAGATTTATTCCCCACAGTCTTGTTATAGTTGTGCCACTTGTAATTTGTTAAAAACAATTAACTCCTAACAGGAGATTTCTTTTTTTTTTTCCTGAGTAAAGGTTGAATTTTTGTGCCGCTGTATTAAAAGAGGAATTCACCACGATGCTGCAGATTAATGTGGGAGCTTCTGTTTGCTTCCTCCTCTCTTTAGTAGTTCAGAGTGTATCATCTCTCTGATCTGACAGATTTAATTTCTTTATTCAAACATGGAGGATTTCTGCCTGTCTTGTCAGGAGTCGCGGAGGAGTTCCACCCCTGCATGCAGCAGTTCCCCGAGGAGCAGCGCCCCGAGGATCCCCGCCCAGCCGGGCCCCATCCTCCAGAGGAAGAGGAGTCCAAAGAGCCAGAGGCGCCCCACCAGCTGCTGGCTACAGGGCAGCTCCACCCATAGTGCAGGACACGTACGGTGAATATGTAAGTATTCTGACGGCCAAAATAAGCTCTGCCTTTGGGCAATGGCAGCTAACTCAACATCGGTGCCATCACTCATCACTAAAGTAGTGCGCAGTAGTGTCAGTTCTTATTTACGACGGTGAATTAGAGCCATTGTAGATAGAAAAAAAAAGGAGTACATTTTGGCCAAAAAACTCAGAGTTTTAAAATAAAGTTGACATTTAAAATAAATGTCAACTTTAAAATAACATTTTTAAAGTTGACATTTTAGATTAAAAGTTTTCAAAAATTTATTTGGGAAAAAACAAAAAAAACTGAAATTTCTGAGCTCCAAACATTTCAGAACATCTCTGTGTCTCAGAAGTTTTGAGATTAATCTCAGAAATTCTTTAGAAAAATCTTGAAAATGTACGGGTTTCAAAAGTCTCAAACTTTTTAGGAAAAAAAAAAAATCTGAAATTTTAAGATTAACCTCAAAAACGTTCCAGAAAAACCGTGGGAGCCTGTAACATAATTGATGTTTCAAACTAAGAAATTTCCCAGTTTTTCTCCGGAAAAACAGGAATATTAAAAATTTCCGAGTTTTTCTTCCAGCAAACTTTAATCTTGTTAAACTCGCTGCACAAGGTCAGAATTTTTCAACTTTTTCTAGAAAATCTTTTAGTTTCTTGGCAGAAATTCATAGCTTTTTTTTTCTCTCTCCAATGACCCCACTAAGCCCCCATGCCTGATCCATTGCTGCTTAGAAAATGTTCCAAAAACTCTTTTGGGGCGCCATGTTACAGTCAATATCATCATTTTCATATTCTACGCATATCATTGCAGCGTCATGTGAGTGAACCAAAGCATTAGTTTGTTGCACTGATACTTTGATGCTGTGGGTGATTTATTGTGGAAACTACTGTGCTACATCCAACTCATTATGAGAAACTATGTCTGTGTAATGTGTGTGAAAGGTTTTCTGTAGGTTACCTGTTATGAGCCAGAGAGGTCAATTTAAAAAGCTCCCAAACGCATCACCATATTTCACTTATTGTCCTGTTAGGTAAAACGTGTTGCATAAAGAACGTGTCGGTGGTTTTTGGATCCGGCTTTGCACCTCACCTGCGCTCTCCTGTGAACCCGTCGGCGACACGAACGGTCTCCCGCTGCACTGTCAGGTCGAGTTCCCTGGAGACGCCCGGCACCAGCGCAGCACATTTAGCAGACAGGAGGGAGAGAGGAGGTGGCCGGCGCTGGGAAATTGCCCCAGCAGCCCAAACCTAACCACATGTGACAGGTTTATTCAAAGGGTTGCGATTCAAATGCGTAGAGGTCATAGGGAACGACTGGGGGACCAGCTGTTTGCCATCATTGTCACAGTTGTAAACTGCATCCCCCTGACACCTGCACCTGTGTGTCTGCTTGGGGGGGACAGACCCCCGCCGTCCCCCAAAACATCTGCCACATGATGAATCTCACCACATCACTGCAAATTACTTGCTGAATGAGATGTTTTGTGCCGTATGAATACATCACTATCTGAGGACAAGGGCTCTCCATCACATGAAGACAAATAGACTCTTCCTGAGATGCTGCTTTGTTCCCCTTCCATCCTTGATTTGTCAAAGCCTAATAGCTGCTCTCACACTTATTGCTGTCATTCTTTTTTTTTTTTGCTGCACAGCGTCATCATGTGAAAGTGCCTTTTTCCTCTTAAAGCTGCAAAATGTGACCTTTATTCAAAAAAATGTGTTTCTTACGCGCTTCTCCGTCTTCCTCTCTGCTGGGCTACAACTGATTCACCACAACATAGCGTACCGTGAATGCTAAAGCTAGTTAGCATAGAAGTGTTTAAGCTGCTTCCGTTAGCACATTGAGAAGCATACTTGAGCTAATTGACAGCATTAAGACCCTCCTCCTCGCTCTGATTGGTTGTTTCTGACTGACTGAGAGGCGTATTCCTGCCGTCGGAGCAGCTCCTGCTTTTAGACAGAACAAAGTAAGATTAGAGTAAGGTTTGTAATTTATTGTTTATTCTTTATTCCAACCTGTGTTGGTAAAATTCAAATAAAATGTGAAGCATAAATGCAACAAAAAAAACCATCCTGTTGAATATTTTTGGTACGCATTCTGGAAGGATTTGAGTTTATTAATTCACTTAAATTCAGTCAGATGTTATTATGCTGTGATCCAGACTTGGAGGCTCGCACGAGTCTACAGTGGTTCACCAGTGAGTGCAGCCAAATCTCATTTAGTGTAATTCATTAGGTGCTTGAGATCTCTGTCTTACCTGCTGCTAATCCGGTTGAAGAAGGATTAAACATGTAATTCTCATTTTGGAAATTAGGCTGCATGACATATTACCTGTACAACTATCAATATAGGACACGATGTAAGGGGGGCTTCATCACAGGAGCGGCGGCTGTCTGTAATAGAGTAAGTGTACAGTAATTTGTTTGTTTGTTTTTGTTCATATGGAAGGTTAATTCCTCAGAGTGAGAAAACCGAGAAGTGTGTGAAGGACGTGGGCTGCGATTGTTTACGCTAAATCCTCCAGATATGGTAATCCTCTGTAAGAGTTGAGAGCATTTGCTCGACGTCGGGGCATAAATCCATTACTCCCCCAGAAGCTCTTCCCACCACCGCTGCTGTTCTGCACAGATCCCAACATTGTTAATTGAATTCATCTCTCAGCGACATTGTTCTTGACGTCATTTTAATCTATGTCGGGTGTAATGGTTGGGAAAATATGTCAGATAGCGTAATGAAGAAGCTGCAGCCAGTGGGTGTGGGAGCAAGACCAGCCGGTGAAGATAAGACTTAAACCTTTTTAAAATGGGCAAAAGCTGGTGATTTGTAAAAACTGCTGAAAGGAATTAATTATTTTTTATCAGGATTTTCGACTAGAGCTTAGCCACTTCAATAATTTCCTAATGCTTTCATTACAGATCTTTTTAGTCCAACCTTTCAAAGTCATGTTGCTGAATCAGCCATGAAATGTGAAAGGATATTCTCAAGATTTTCAGTTTCACTCCAGGAGTAAGCAACGATAACCTGAATAATAAAAAACAAGTTGGAATATACATTTTCTTTATGTATGTGATAGGTCTTTACCCTTGTTGACCTAACCCTGACCTCACTTTGGATGCGAGACAGTTTGTATTTATCTTGCCTGCCTCCAAACTGTATTTTACACCTTCTTCCAAAGTACAGATTGTGTTTGACTCGTTGACCAGCTGCTTTGCTGTACCAAAGTGCAGAAACTATTGTTGAGGCCTAATACGTGTTCCCCGTAGGTCATAAGACTCCTCTTTGTCATCCTGTTGTTGGAGGAAGCCATTTCTAGATTGGACTCTTGGCCAGTTTTCTTGACCAAACACTTATTTATTCACTAGTGAAATGAAAGTTACTTGTTCATGATTGGAGACCAACTTGGAACCAACATGGCGGCTACCTTAGTTCAGACTGTTGAAAGAAAGTCAGAGAAAGTCAAGGATGAAGGCATTATGATATTCTATCGAGATCTGTCTAACTTTTTGTTTTGCTCCATTTGGTGAGAAAAATTAAGAACTACGAAAAAATTCACTGCCTAGAAAACTCTGGGCAGTGAGGACACTGACAGAGGAATTGTGAGGTATCTTTGATTGCTTGGTGCTAAGTGGTTGCTAATAGGTCCTGTTGTTGAATTTGAGGTGTATTCTCTAAGTCAGGTTGACTTGTGGAGGGTTTTTTTGTTGCTGCTTATACTAACATATTGTATAGCATAAGCAGTGTTACTGAGTGTACCTGTTAGGTATTAGACTGCTAAGGCTGCATATCAAAGGTCAGTTAGAGCCATCATAATGTTACGAGATTAGCAATTGAGTTCTATCGGATTGCCTTAAAGTTATGGATTGTAATCCCAGTAGAAAACCAACGTTCCACCAAATTTTAGTTTTCTGTTAATACTTTCCAACACATTCTTTGCCAATAGCATAGGAATCTTTGTCCCTGATTATTCCTCCCACAGTTTCTCTAGATCAGGTTTCTCTAACTCTAGTTCTCAAGAGTCACTGAACTGCAACTTTTAGACACAGCTTTGCTCCAACAGCCATAATCAATAGACCTTCCTGCCATTAGGTTCTGCAGAGGCCTGAGTATTCTAGTTTGGTAAAATACAAGAAACGTTGTCTGCCATCCTCAGCATGTTATTATCAGCATCAGGGTCTGGCAGATAACCTATTTCCCAGATTAGACCGACCCTGAAAGCTCATCAGGTGGTTCTGCTCTCCGTGCACCTGCGGACTTTGCTTCTGCTCCTGCTGTCTTTGCTGTGTATGTTCAGCAAAAACCCTCCTTGCCCCTGCTCGTTACGAGTGTGTAGCTCACGGCTGAGGAGGAATCAGAAAACTAAAACCCCCTCACTGCCAGTCAGTATCGGTTCTATAAAGAATGTACTTCACACATTGACAAGTATGATCTATAGGACCTTTGATCTCATCACACCACAGTGTAGTCCCAATAAAGCTCCTAAATCTTGACAAACTGCAGTTTCCTGTTAGACACTACATTCCTGGCAGAAACATGTCTAATGGCTGTCATAGAGATCCCAAGACCTTGAGTCCTACGCTGGCCTTATTTGTAACAGTCATGACCCTTTTAAACTTTCTGATGTTTCTTCCAACTGCAGATATGGCCAAATTTAATTTATGCACAGGTGTTGGTGGGAATGCTCTTTCCGCATTGACTATGTCAGCTTGGCTAGCCCCCAGGCCTCCCTAAAGATTCACAACGCTAGACAGAAGGTGATGATTGATGCCTTTCAGTGTGCAGATGCGTTTCCGCAGGGCTAATTCATTAATGACATGGATTAATATTTGGCAGACATCAGGAGACTTTATTTACAACCCAGCTAACATCAAAAGCAGTAAAATAGCAGGAGGAAAGACATTTGTCAAGCATTACGCGGGGAAGCGATATTTCAGCTTGATGCTTGGGGCCGGCTTTTTGGCCTCCGCGGTCTCTTGGCGTGGGTATTATTTCTACCCCTACAGCAGGAAAGCTCAAGCAAATTCCAGCCTGTTCAGCTTTTTGAAATGCATTGGCAAGACGAGCCGAATAAATGACACGTAGCTACTGTGGGGAAAATGGAGATCAAGATTGATGGCTGAGGCAAGAAACTGCTGGATTATTTGTTCTCCACAGAGCAGTATCTCATGGGGGTTGTCCTGCCCTTGTCCTTAAGTAGCTAAGAGCTCTGTTTAGCAGAGCTGTAGCGAGTTAAGACATTTCTCTTTGCGCAGATGGTGTCATTATTTAGTCATCTGGGACGTACAGCTCTCTCCTTCTCCTTTTCATTTGATTAATTTGCTCACTTTGTTTGCAATTGAACCCCCCCGTTTCCCCTTTTGAGCTTTTGTCACCGACTACCAAGCGTGCGCGGTTCATAATAATACATCTATGATGTGAGGACAGCGAGTTGCTGAACTCATTTGGATTTAGCACAGGCTACAGGGAGCAAATCCGGCGCCTGAAAAGCCCGCGCCGACTGTCAGTGGCATCCTATCTGTTACAGCGGTATTGTAGAGCACAGTGGAGCGGCTGTGATACTGCTGTTGTAACATGCGGTGCCAGACCCTCTGCTAGTCTTCAGCGGCCTCAGAGGCCAGTCCTTATCTTTTAACAACACGCCTCTCAGCCATGCACTGGCATACAAATGAAAGAGTCACTTAGGGGCTGCTCTCCTTCTCCCCTCTCTGTCTCATCAACCCCTCCCCTCGGCCCCTCTCACTGTCACAATAATCCTCTTTAGTGCTGGAAACACATTGCTGTTGCTCCGAGATATTTTGAGTAAATGGTGTCCCAATGCAAACACATCAGATGCTATAATAGCTCGGCTTGCGCCGCAGCTGCTGTCTGCGCTCTATTTTAAAACGGCCTTTTTCCACGCCACGGAAAGGCGAAAGAAAAACTTTGAATGTGCCACTGTGATTTATAAACCAGCCATGTGTCTCCGCTCAGCTTGCTTGTAACTCAATTATAGAGTAGCTGCTCACACAAATGGCAATAACATGCCATTGTTAAAGTTTAATGTGGCACTTAATGCAAGCTACCCTCTTCCAGTGCAACTGGACAGAACTCGGATTGAGTAACCAGTGAGACGAAAAGAGCGCTGGGACACCAGTAATGAACCCTGGCTTGCACTAAGAATTTATTAGGATGTCTACCTGCCTAGCCAACACTTGAATAGCTTGTGTCGGCCATGTTTACATGGCATATGCATTGAGGAATACAACAATATACTCTTATACTACAGTATAATATTGTTAAAACTAGAAAATTCCTGAATGAATTTAACCGGGGCCTGCCAAAGTGTGCCCGTCGGTTTGGACCCAGCGTTCTGATGCTAAAAGTTAGCATCAATGCTAAGCTTAGCTATAAAATTACAAAGTAGCATGTGGAGAATGATAAGAATGTTGACTAACAAGGACTTTCAACATTGAGTATGTTAAAATCTTGCATAAGCTACAATTAGCCAAAATGCTAATGTTAGCCTAAATGCTGTCACTGGCACGTGGGGTATCACTAGCATGATGTCTCTATTTGACTTACTCCATTCAGTATACTACACATGGCTAATAAGCAAGAAAAACAGGTAAAAGCTTTTTTTTAGGAAAAGGCTAATGCTAATGTTAGCCTTTTCACTATCAGAGACAGTGATAATGAGACTTTACTATCTTTTGATCTATCAGCCTCTAGATCAAAAGATAGTAAAGGCTGATATTATTTGCACCGCCACAGGCGGTGCATTAAATCTCAGAGGAATATTCAGGCTTTTATTTTGAAATTTTCAATGAGCTTTATTTTAAATGACCACACTAATTCAATGTGTAACAGTGGTTTGGTTAATCCAGCTATATAATGCCCAAAACAGCTAGTAGTTCTAAATGCCAGCTCATCCCTCTTCTGTAGGCGGAACTCCGCCATGTTGTAGTTCGAACCTTCAGTCATTGTAGTTCTAATGAGCAGCTCAACTGTCATGCGAGTGAGACGCAGAGGGAGAGACAGAATTCTAACTGTGTGAAGCAGTTAGCTTTTCTAACTGCTTCACACTAACCTGAGAGAAAAAGATAATAAAGGCCTCAGAGGAATATTGAGGCTTTTATTTTGAAATTTCCAGTTACCTTTTGTTATAAATGGCTTCACTAATCCTATGAGTGACTCTGGTTGGGTTAAACCACTTATATGGTGGCCAAAACATTCTAGTTCTAACATTGTGCTCAGCTCTCCTCTGTAGTAAGTGAGACAGTTCTGACATTCTGCTTAGAACTACAGTGATGGCGTTTTTGTAGTCCAAACCAGCAGCTCTGCCTTCCTCTGTGTTCCGTCGCTATGGTTATTAATCCTCTGCCAACTGTGTGTGTCAGACAGAAAGCTGGAGGAAATTCTATCTTTGTGAGACACCCAGTCAGTTTTAATGAAAAAAGCAGTCCGAACAGCTGCTTCCCATTCAGGATCCGTAAAGCCGATTCGAAAGAAAAATAAATAAAGAGACTTTATATTGAGACTTCCTCTGAAACCTGCCTGTTTTCATAGTTAAAACACAAAATACATTTTAATATACATATATTCACACAGTGGAAACCATCTTAGCTACACCATAGATGCTAATTGAGGATCAGTGGCAAGATTAACAGAATGGCTTTCAGAGACACTCTGGCCTTTTTCGTAAGCCAGTCACAAGATAATAACTCAAACTTATGTTGAAGTTTGTGGTCACATCAACGTCAAAGAATTTCATGCAGTGTAAATTCTTTAGCAATGTGCCGGTAGAATTCATGCATTCCTCTTCTTCGACAAACATTAGTGAAACGGTGACCTGAGCTCGGCTGACTTGAGGTTTTCTTATTTATTTATTTGACCTCTTTTGAGAAAAATATGACACATTTGTAAAAGCCGAGTAACCTCGCTTCAACATGGATATTAGACGTCGACTGAATCCGGAGACTGGAGGTTCTATCACTGACATGGTGGCTGGGTAAGTCAATGACACTTATGGCCTCATTGACTTTTAAGGTGCTAACAACCCTGCAGGAGGTAAATTAAACTATAAATCCCAACCAGACCTAAAAAAGAAGGCCTTATAAATGACTATAGGAATGTAAAGAATAGAAAACATTAAAGAACTTAAGATAATATCGCCCAGGTTAGCCCAATGGGCCACGTCTAATTCAACGTGGATGCCAAAATGCCCTGCTAATGTTGAGATAAAATCACATTCTCATCTCGTAGTGTTAACTAAACTCATGTCAAGATTCTGGACTGTGACTTGTTATGGAATATAAATTCACCCTATACGAGTAAAAACCTTTTTTTTTTTGTTGTGTCAAGTGTAAGCGATTCTGATTTGCTCATGTTCTGATACCCAGCTATGAAGATGTGTGCTTGCACCTCCGCTGTTGATGTGACACCCAGACTAAACTCATAAAACCTAGACACACACATGAAAGCGGGTGGATGATGTTTGCCGTCTTAATCCCCGCTCCTTTCCTCATGTCAAAGTGTCCTTGAGAAAAACGGCGAACCTCAATAACCCGGGGCTTCTGCAGGGTTGTGTGTGGCAGCTTGCCACCAAACACAGTAAGCGTGTCACTGAATGGATAAATGAAATGCTAATCTGAATGCTCTTTGTGTAAAAGCCTTACATAAATACATTGCAGCTTATTCTGTATAGAAGAAATTCTCTAACTCTCACTTCTAAGGAGAAATGTGTGTTTAATCAACTGTAGAACATGGCTATAAATCAATAAAATAATTTGAAATGTCAAGATTAAGTTGCAAAAATCCCTTCAATATAAATTAAACCTAGTAAAACGTATGTACACCCCTTGAACTTTCTCATTTTGTCAGTTTGCAACCACAAATTTCAATGTATCATGGATCTGGGAAGCTCTGTGAGTAGAGTAGTCGTCAGGTTGTAGGTTTGATTCCAGCTTCCACATGTTGATGTGCCCCTGGGCAAGGCATTTAACCCCAAACTGCCTACCGATCTGCATATCAGTGTATAAATGTGTGAGTATTTGTGAGTGCGAATGGGTGAATGTTCCTCTAGTGTAAAGCGCTTCGAGTGATCAAAATGATTGGAAAAGTGCTATATACGTTCAGTCCATTTACTTCACTTTTTCCACATTTTGTAATGTTACAGCCTTACTCCAAATTGTATTCAATTAGCCTTTCCTCAAAATTCTACACACAAATACTTCTGCATAACAATGTGGAAGAAGTTTATTTCGACATCAAGATATTGTTTTTGGCAGCCATTTGAGTTTTAGACTCAGTCTTAGGGTTTTGGATGAAAAATGCCCTTTAGTTTTAATCAATGTTAATCATTTCTAGATGGGATAGTTTTAGTACAATTTTGGTGAGCAAAGGCTTCATAAAGTTGGTTTAGAAACAAGTATTAGTCTTTGCAATTTAAACTGAATACTTAGAGTGGTTCTGAAACCGCTCCTTTGAGATGTTGGTCATGTGTTCTGGGTCATCGTCTGGCTAAAAAAAATGAACCGTAGCCCAGTTTGAGGTCAAGAATATACCGCAGCAGGTTTTAATAAAGGATGTTGCAGTATCCAGCTTTCCCGACTTGTCTGCCAGTTCCTGTGAAATCTCCCCATAGCATGAACTGCCACCATCGTGCTTCACCATGGGGATGTTATTGGCCCTGCCTGGTTTCCTCCAAACTTGACGCCAAAGAATTCAATCTGATATATCATCAGATTGACCATATATTAATCTGATGATATATGGTCATCATATATCATATTGTTTATCCTGGTCTGAGAATACTTCAAGACAAACTCCAGATGGTTTTGCCATGAGCCTTTTGTTAGGGAGTGTCTTCCATCTGGCCACTCTACCACACAGGTAGATTGGTGCGTTGGTTGTCCTTCTGGAAGATTCTCCTCTCTCTGCAAAGGAAAGCCAGAGGTCTGACAGAGTGACCATTGGGTTCTTGCTTGCCGATGACTTGTATCATTTTCACTTTAAAGTTGTTTGCTACTTTGTGGTGTAGGAAAAAAATCCAATTAAACTAAAGTTTGTAGCTGTGATGTGCCATATTGCAAGAAAGGACCTACTCTATAAAGTACATTATAGAAATCGAGTACCTAAAGGTTTAACACAGACATGAACGAAAATTGTGTTTTTTTCATCTTTCCCTTAAAGATTTTTCTCTTAATGATGCTGTCATTAGACGAAACAAGGAAAGTTTGTGTTACAACAATAAAGACTATTTCAGTAAATTACAAAGACATTGCTCGCTGCACAGGAATGTAATAACGCACATATGAAACAGTCACATTTGATTAGGTTTGTGGGTTTTTTTCTGCTGCTGCGGGAAATTGATTTCATCGCGTCCAATTTAAAATCAAATGAAAGCCGGCAGTTTGAAGGTGTAGAAACACTACCTTTGTCGCAGGACCCCTGCTGGATCCTCGCCGATGACCTGATACTCGGACCACAAACTTGAAATAGCGTGCCATTAGAGCTGAGATGAAGGTTCCTGATACGAGTGGCTCAGGTTAGACTGACTTCAGCCCACGCGGCTCATTATTTTTAATTAGCCCCACCTTTTCAGCTCGTCCGTTTTTATGACGGAACGTCATTAAGCACCCGAACGGTGACTTTTAAATACAATCAGACGTTTGATGTTGAGTTTAACGCATCAACCGACGTACGTCTGCGGCCAAGAAGCACGGGCGTTAGAAGTTTGCTCTCACTTATTGTTTGGACAGACTGGAACTTTATATGTTGCCACTAATTGTCTGTCTTAAAGCCTTTTTATGTAAGGATAAGGTAATGAAGCAGAGAAACTTTTACATCTAATGAGCTGTAGAAACCTGACATTACTGTTGCATTTTTCTACAGTAGTCCGTTTCCATACAGAACTTTGGCCACCCAACATACTTTTCAAGGCTTGCTGGTCAATTGTGAGTGATTGTATGTGCTAGTTAGTCACTGACTTGCTCATTTAGCAGACACTAGAACTTTTATTATATTGATCATTTATATATTAGTGACTATTTTATGCCTCTAAATTTAGTATTTTGTATCAAACATTGTTTAATACAAAATGTTTTGAACCGATGACTCATGGAATTTTAAAAATTCAGATTTTCTAACTTCCTTCCTAAATAGTGCTAACGCTAAGATTAGCACTACTTCAGTAAGAGAGTTGTTGTTTTTTCCTAGATTGTTGATCATGTTTGTCCTCTGTAAAATTGCCACAGCTAGCGACTCCAGTTACAATTTAGTTTTTTATGTTAAAGGCACAGAGACGTTCAGTATCGGCTCCTTTGTCTGAAAAATGTAATTAAAAAACAAAATATGCCTCCAGTAACACAACCTTACTTTTTATTCAGCCTCTGTGATTCCTATCTTTCAGTATTCACAGCCACGCTTGTTGGTTCCGGGCCGCACAGGTATCGTATAATATAGCTGACTTTAAAACAGATTGAAACAAGGCACTTTTTAAAGGAGATGAATAACACCAGGTATATCTTTGACAAAAACACACATTTTAATTCCACATTGAATTACATTTCTGACTCAAGACAACAGATTTGAACCATTTCTCAGTTTGATATTTCATAGCATTTTGTTAGAAATTCTACATCTGAAATATCCACTGCTACTTCCACTTGGAGGTTATGTATTGCAGAACATCTTCTGCAAGCTTAATAAGTAAGGGAATTCCAGATATGACATGTGGATTATTAACTGTTTCGATTTAACATGCATTTTGTCACATTTATGGTGATGATCTTCACAGCCTCAATTGTAGTTCATTCTGTACAGTTAGAATTGGATACAAACACACATATAACACACATGTAATCGAAGAGGTTGAAGGTCATACAAAAACAGGTTATTATTACATCAGTTTAGCCTGCCTACTTTGATTCTGGGTTTAATAAAGTCGATCAGACAATCTTCAGGCAGACTTTTTGTAGAGCAAATCTGCCCTGGCACGTCTTCTGTCCAGAAGGCAGGACATGTAAAAAAAAAAAAGGGGAAAAAACTGCATATGATGAATGTTCTTCGCCTAGGTTATTTTTCTGCCACCAGTTGTTGAAAATAGTCAAATGTTTCTGAAGTGGCCATAGACAACATGTTCCATATTGATAACGCAAAGTCTCTCAAAAAGATCTATGTGACACTTCATGCAAGACCAATCCAACACTAAGCTGTTCTAAGACAACATGGTCAAAGTATGGGTTTGAGTACTTCAGTCATACTTCAATGGATAAGGTTCTGAATAAAAAAATCATTCAGTTTTTAGAAATAATCTCCATTATCATCATCGAGAAATTGAAAAAGGAAGTTCACACTCAACTTTTAATACAGTTTAGAAGTAAGACTTGTAAATGTTGACTTTATGACCAACTCTTCAGTCAAAATGAAAACTTTACATATAGCTAGCACTAGCTTTATCATCTTGTGACTTCCCAAAGCAAACTACCCAGTATGACTGCCAAGCCGTTTAAGCTGGTTTCTAGGTAACAGACTACGTGAGGAGAGCGGCCATCTTCCTCTCCAATTAAAAAAAAAACCTACATCTGAGCAACTGTTGCACCAAGTCACACTGCATCCGGCCTCCACACACTCCCTTTTTAGAGGATTAAAGATAAAAGACTGGATTCAACTGCCTTCATTTGCCAAGTGCATGTTTCTAATCAGGAATTAGAACCTTTGTAATAAGTGAGTGATGAGCAGTTTCTTCTTCTCGCTAAATCTTATAGATGTTTGCTTTGAGGATACATATAAGGGGCAGATGGAATTAGCCTAGAAATGAGAGCGGGGTGGGGGATGAGAAATGTGTCGCTAGGGGTTGACACATTTTTTGTGGAACATAAGTCGCATTTATCCCCAAATGACGGCGGCGGGCTCGTATGTGGCTGACTTACTTTGATGCTCTTCTTGTTGGAGTGCAAAGGGATGAGGGTGCCTGTAAAAAACACAAGCAGATGTTTAAGGCTTGTCTTTTGAGGTGTTGGTGTAACGTAAACCCAGGGACACTTTTCTAACTATGCTTTAGATACGGAAGATGTACTGTATTTATTTGGGGGTTTTATGTGATAGGTCATGAATAAATAATCCATAGTTGTGAAGTGGCAGGAAAAGAAATTCAGTTTCCATGAGTCAATGCTTTGTCGAACAGTCTTTCATTCATTTCTTAATCAACAACTCTTCCCAGTGATTCTCTCTATTAGGCCACGTTGGCACAGCAGGACTCAATTCCAGCTTCTTGCTAAAATCACAGCCGTGAGTGATTTTAGGGATTGTGATGTGATGCACATCAGTGAAACAGACTACATTCATAATGTCATAGTTATGATATGTTTTTTTTTGTCAACTGCTTGTCTGGCTTTTTCTGGTGTAGAATCGTGAAACATGTCTCGCGTCAACAACATAAAAGTTGCATACAATTTTGCTTGACTGTTCGCTTTGAAAATTATCAGGTACAATTTAGTTTCACATATTGAAATGGGAGTTTTTTTTGGGGGGGTGAAAAGATCAGTATTTAGACTTGTGAAAAATTTGGATATGGGATGCTAATGAGCAGAGGTATTTTATTTATATTTTATTGTATTGTAGCCCAGGTCAAATGTCTAGAGATGCAATTCCGCGAGAATTCAGACTCATTCTTCCCTGATTTCCAAGTAATTAGCTCTGACAATCTTCCCATCAACTATCTGAGCAGCTGTAATACTCCTGAAAAAGAAAAAGCATCCCCACAGCATGCTATCTCCACTACCGTGTTTCACCATGGTGGTAGCTTTCAGTCACATTTCCACCACACAGCAAATATTCAGAGCAAAAGTAGCATGTTGGAGCAGAGTGCCTTCTCCTGCACGTGTCACATTGTTTCACACACATAACCCTTGCCTTCAGATTCTCCACAACTTTATCCCTGACCTGTCTGCTGTGTTGCTTCAGGATGTGTTTTGTTCACAACTCCAACACCTTCACAGAACAGCTGGGCTTATAATGAGATTAAGTCACACACAGTCAGGCTCCGTTTACTAATGAAGGGGGGGTGAACGATAGTGCTCGGCACATTTTTCAGATTTTGAATAACTGATTTGTGGGAAAAAAAATAAAAATAAATATAGTGAAAACCAAGAATTATTAGTAGTATTTTTGCAAGCCACTCTGCAGTTCGTGGGCAGGTAGAACAATATCCATAAATGTATTTAAAAAAGCAATTAAATTATCTATTAGTCGTAATTTTAAAGCCACTTATAATTGAAGGCAGGATCCTAAGATATGTCAGTGTTACATTATAAGTAGAACTGGAACATTTCTGAAGAAATTTTAACAGGGCCTGCGAAAGTGTGCTCATCAGTTGGAACCCAGCGTTCTGATGCTAAAAATTAACATCAATACTAAGTTTAGCTAAAGTATAGTCAGTAGCATGTGCCCCCCATCAAAGACGATGTAGGATACCTGCACTGAATATTAGTTGATTATTAATATTACTATCATTATTGTTGATGTTTTAATTTTTTATGGTTGTTTCTGTCTTTATCATGAAAAATATTTTCCCAGAGAACAAAAAAGTCATGTGAATAGAAATTATTTTTACAGGCGTCTACGACAAACACAATGAATATTCAAGTTAAAATCCGTCGGCATGACAGCAGCCAATCAGAGGGGAAAAAAGTATTTTTGTTTATGACGTTGTTAAATCTTGCACAAAATGACCAGATAAAAGATGTTTGGTAGGATAATATTGTTGAAGTGCCATTGGTTTGTTGACATCACATCTAGTATTAAGAAGAAATATATTTTACAGACGATAACAATAAGGATCACTTCTTTATGTTTTTGATCAGATTTGGTATATTTATTTCTTCAATATTATTTTTCATAACAGTATTAAAGTCATGCGGCTGTTGAGTGACTCCATGACACTTTCAGTCTGACTCTCTAGGATTTGATTAAGAACCAGCTTTGTTCTTTGTAATTTATATTCAGTAAAACTATTAATCTATAAATCAATAGACAGGTCTATATAAAGATGTAATCCATGTTTCTGTCCCATATTTGTGTGGCATTAAAAGGATCTGGAAGTTTTGTTTTTGCACTGAAAGTTCTGGTTTGCACAGTAAATTCCATGTGGGTGAAATTTTATAGCTGATACTCTGATGTCCCATTCTCCTGAAGGCAGCACAAAGCTGCACCACAGAAACACTGGAGAGAGGTAGAGTTATGATAAATATAGTTGCAGTTCGATCCATGTTTTAATGTTTCAGAGCTCAGTCCTTTGCAAATAGTTCAAAGTTTAAACTGGTATTGTTAAACGGAGTTTTGCCCAATGTGCGTAGTTTATTTTTTTTGGACCCCCTGCGGTGCGGGGCATCGGGAAGGACATCGATGAAGAGACTGACGTAACCCTTTAAATACAACGGGAAAAATCCCGGTATTCTTATTGTTAAAATTCAAAGGTGCTGTGGTTCTACTGTTTCATACAGTTTCACTTTCAGCACCGATGTTAACTCTATAAAATGACCTGACAAGTGAATCTCACAGCAACGTCATCACCCGGTGTAACGAACTGATGCTAAGCTACCATTAGCAGCAGCGGAGCTAAGAAGCTAACAAACACCGAAGAGAAGAAGAGCTGCCATCGATACGGCTGAAGCCGAGCATGTTTTAATGTCACACAATACAGTTTTTAGCAAGTAGCTCAACGTCTAAACTGGTATTGTTGTGCATTTAGGGTGTAAAGTTTACCTTCGTGCAAACCCCCCCAAAGTAATCCCAGCGCCCCCCTTTTGTAAAAATTTCCGCCAGCGCCCCCTGCCGCCCTCTGGGCGATGCAATGCATGGAGCAATGCATGGAGGCTCTCCGTGTGCATTGCTATGGGCAGGCCCCAATTAGGTGCTAAGTGACAGCTTTACATGCTTTCACTTGTTTTCACTCAAATGGAGATTTGAGCTTCTTTTCAAATCCAGGCTGCTGTCTTTTCTCTTCTTCTTTGCACTTCTTCTAACTCGGTCAATATTGTTTCTGTCACCTCAGGATTACGACGACGGCTACGGAACCGCTTATGATGACCAAGGGTACGAGTCTTACGACAACAGCTACAGTAATCAAGGACAAAAGTAAGGCTGCATTTTTTAAAAATCAATTTATCTTCATTATAATTTGTTCTGAGGATGTACAGTTAAGTCCAAAATTAGGCACAATTCTGGTGGATTTTGATTTACTCAACAAAGAGGTTTGTATCAGAAAGGAAATGAGACCCAAAAAAATGCTGCAAAAGGAGCTTTAATAAAAAAAAAAGAAGTTTAAAGTAGTCAGTAGTCAAACCTTTTCTGAATAGCTTGTATTCATGTTTTAAATGGTAGAATAATAATCTTAGCTTTAGTGATCAGCTTTAGGAGGCTGGAAGGCCTCTTTGCCATCACCCTAATCAGGTTCAAGTCAAGAATCCAAGTGGGTCAACTCCAGAACGTTAACATTTCTTCCTTAAATCTCTGCATGTCTTATGTATCAGATAACTCGTTCGGCTTCTATTCAGTTAACACAATTTCAACTACAGAACCTTTTACCTCCAAAGGCTTCTTTTCTTGCAAAAGAACCATTTCAGCTGCACAACACAATGACTGATTCATGTAATTTCAGAGCAAAGAATGGAAATGAAAACTGGCTTTTTATATGTCAGAAAGAAAACATAAGACATCTGGCAGCCAAACTCTAAAATAAAATAGTCAGTTCCGTCAAAGTTATGAGGCCGTTAAAAAGGATTTAAAATTGGAAATCTAAATCACGGTTTCTTCCAGTGAAGCACTTTTTGCCTGCCACCTGCAGTGCAGACAAAAAGGAAAAAGGGGGGAAAAAAACTGCTTTAAAAGTCACCTGCCTCTTGACTTTCACCTAAAGAATATTTGGTTTTATTGAGTCGCAAAATCTCCCACTGCTGTTGCTGTCATAGCAGGTTTCACAGGTGGTGCTGTACTACTGCAAACAACAGTATCCTGTAGGATTTCAGCTAATAATAATAATAATAATAATAATAATAATAAAGTAAAATTACAAACAGAACACCAAATACACCAAACAGTCACAAAAGGAGGACAGAAAAGTTGTTTTGTGGTTTTAGATGTGATTTGAATGTTAGGTTTGTACAGTCAAGATCTCAGATGGAACCAGAAAACTTCCATCCTGCAGACAGCAGAGCTGCCAAAAGGCAATTGATTCATTCTTTGTTTCTTTTCCCCCTTTTCTTTATCTTTATTTCTACTCTAAAAATGTGGCCTCATTCATGCCACTCCTGTCTGAAATACACAAGCCACATCCAGGCAGTTATTAGCTTACGCTGCTATATGTTTCGCTTGTCGGCTGTAAAAAGATTTAATCGTCCCCAAGTCTTTAACCGGATCCAGAAGTCATATTTTGTCCTCTAATCCGTCACATAAAACCCCAATTAAATATTTTGAAGTTTATGGCTGCAATGTGACAAAATGGGAAACGTTAGAAGGACATAACTAATTCTGCTAGGAACCACATGACCCCACGTCCAGCAGATTCGGATTTCCTAAATTCACTGTTGTTGTTTTTTCCACTCTGATTTTATGAGGTTATTTTTTGTTTGTTTCTTTCTGTCTGCACATTAACTTCAGTCTTAAAGAGTTTCTGAACAGCCTGAAGGCACTGAATCCTCAATCCGGTGTCTCAAAGGATGATGTGTTTTATTGCAGTTTAGGACTGGGAGTTTTATTCATTCATGGCATTTGGCCTCGAGTGAATAACAATGATCACGTAACGTTGATATTTTAAAAACAGTTTCAAAACCGACAGAAGTCACTTAGTGACTTACAGGAACTACATGTGTGTCCTTCTGGGTGAAGTTATTTGGAGTTCTAGTCATCAGCTGACAAAATGTGTTCACAAGTCTTTGAGAGAGAAGTGCAAGTCAAGTTTCAATTTTTTTAAAAACATACTAAAACTGGATTTATGACACTTCGTCGAGCTAAAACACTGAACTGCTGCTGAACACTTTTGTTCCTTTAGCCTAAATTTGCCAATGAACACTTTAGATATTTTTTTCATTCTGGATATTTAAATTACTTTTCTAAATTATGTGTGAAAATTAACACAATACATCATTGAAACAACTAAAAGCATTCATTTTTATTTACCTTCAAAGACAAATTATAGATTATCTTAAAATCAGTTAACCCTGTATGTTATTCTGGATGAATAAAACAGGAAGTGGTTTTATTTTTGGAAAACCGGGAGGGTCCGTCGAGAAGCATTACGGAAAACCCATACTTCTATATTGTTACCGTGACAACCAGTCATTAGTATAGCCTACAGTGACTCAAATAGGGAAACATTAATTATCTAGTCAGATAATCAACACTTAGCAGCTCACTTTCACTCCTAATTACACAAGATAGAGATTGTTCATTGGACTCAAGTCCCAGAGTTGAAGTCCTAGTCAAATCAGAAATTCTTAGTTTTTAGGAGCAAGCCACAGATTTGATCTCTTGATAAAAAGTGAAATGTTACATTGTCATCTCACAGATCTCCGAAAGAGAGAGGTTCAAAGGTTGACCTTTGCTGCTACCAAGCAGCTAAACTTTAAATTAAAATAAATAGATAAATAAATAAATAAAATCGAAGTCAGTGATGTCGTCATGACTCAGCTCCTCTTCATTGTGATCCTGACTCGGATCACATTTAAATGACCCGACTGGAGTTGCACTGTGCTTACTGTGTTTGGCATGTCATTGCGAAATAAACTACCACAATGGGATGCGGTTGCTTTTAACACACGGCTAAAAGCAGAATATCGATCTGTCTTATAGCCGTGCAGCCATCACACTCTCCAAGCCGCACAAGGTCAGAGGTTTTTCTCTCTTACTGTATTCTAACAGCACACAATGTGCTGGACATTAACGCACGGCCGTCCGTAGGACGTCAAAGAGAAGAACACTCGTTGCCACATTTTTATGCTGTAAAAAGAAAAAAAATCCACCTGAATTGGCAGCAGCTGGTTTTTAAAAAAGAAGAAGAAAAAAAAGTGGCTCCAGGAAGAAAACGGCAGCATCATTCTGTCCCTCTGGCTTTTGTTGAGGAGGGTGGTCGATGTTTGCTTTTGTAGAGGTGTCAGGTTGTATGTCACCCAGGCTTCATCCATCTTTTCTGCCATCTCTCTCTTTTTTTTCTGGTCAATATCACAAACACACACACACACACACAGCCTTCCGCCTCCCCGACCGGCAAACTTTTTTCTTTTCTTTTTCTGTTTTATCTCAGAAGTGTCGGCGTTGGGTTGGGGGTGAGCAGGGAGAACTCGGTTCCGCCTCGGGAGTCGGCGGCTATTTTCCTTTTTAAAAAGCGGCCCCGTGAATAACGACGCGGGCTGCCTCGGTTGCCAGGTTGGGTGAGCGCGTGGGAGGGGGAAAAAAAAAAATAGAGAGAGAGAGAGTCTGTCATGTAGATGCTGGAGGCTGGGTGGACTTAAAGAGATTTTCATGTCTGTTGTCTGGCGGGAGACGAAGCGACTAATAGGGCCCAGACATAGAAGCTTTTGCCTCCAGAGACGGCTGATTCACTTACTTCTTCTCTTATTTGTGTCCTTTGTCCTGGATTTGCTTGGAAAGCTACTGTTACTGCGGGCTGACATTGAGCATGTGCGCTTCAGAGGCTTCATGCAGTTTTGATGAGTCGAGATGCAGTGATCACATTACCTTTGTTTACCCATGAACACAAGGCATTTCTAAACCTATAAGCGCTGCCATTTATTAATATTGTAGAACATGCTGGTCGTGCCGTACGGGGACGTTAGAAAAGTATTTGCTCCCTGGCAGGTTTTTGTTCCGACTTTGTATTCATGTTAGATTTTTTTTTTTAAAAATACCCCCAAAATGAATTTTAAAAAGCTGTTTTTGAATAATGATTTTATTTATTAAAAGCACAAACTTATCCACACTAACTTTAATTTGTATGAAAAAGGTAACTACCTAGATCCTCCTGTGTTTTCCGTTCACTTTCTGGAGCGATTCAGATCGTTGTCCAACTGCACAACCCAACTCTGCCGGAGTTTCAGGTCACTAATTCATGGACAGATTTCCTTAACCAGGATTTGCCTGTACAGGCAATTATCAATTATCTCACGCTGTTCAGATCCTGAAGGCGCAGAGTAGTTCACCACTGCACCACCACCATGTCTGACTGCTGCTTTTATGTGTTTTTGCTTCTTAAAAGTTCTGCTTTTGTCTTGTCAACCCACTGAATGTTTTAGAAATCATTAAGATGTTGACCTTTGTGTTCTGTGCGAACTGAAGTGATTTTCACATTTGAATTTTCACACGTGCTTTTGCCTCCTATTTTTTGTTATTGTTAAATTAAACTTAGTCACTAGCTATGTTTTCGTCCAACAGTCAGGCGAATTTTGAACAGCCGTTTAAAATTGGGCAAAAAAAGAAAAGTGAAACGCGAACAAGACATGTTTGCATCTACTGGACTGGAGTAGAGACGCACTAATCTGATATTAATATCTGTATCTTATATTTAGAATTATTAGTTGCACTTTCTGAACCATTTGAAAGAAGGTTTGTTACCATTTATTTTTACGTTTGACCAATCTGGTCAATTTCTGATTTAACGTTGGCTGTTCTACTCCCAATTGCACAGACTGAACAAATTAAAGTTAGTTATTTTTACATGTTTGACCAGGCTTGTGAAGCCATTGGTGTATTGAAATGCTGTACTGGTGCAGAGTTAGCAAATTAAATTGTAATTCAGTTCAAGTCTCTGTATTAAAAAAACAACAACATTTAACTCTATTCATCTGTTTTTTTGCATTGGATCAGTGTCGGCCGATACTAAACCTCAGATATCGGTATCGGAAGTGAAACAAGTGGATCGGTGCATCCCTATACAAAACACAGCAAATCTAAAAGTGGGAATATGCATTTTCATGACAGTATACTTGAAGGAAATGGTGTTTTTGTCTATAATTTGATTGAAAACAAAATGTTGAATCCCTATAGATACGGTTATATGTTCACAGCTGTTTTTAACTTTGAGACGGACAAAGATGGACGTCATTTTCTCTCCGAGCCCAAGCACAGTCATAGCAGGTCCCATCTGCAGCAGGGCCCAGAGGACAGTATATATATATATATATATATATATATATATAGATGTGTGTGTGTTTGTTTGTGTGTTCGTATGTGGACTTGAAGTCTCCTAACAATGTTTCTGGCAGCCTAAGGAGCTCCCAGTCACCAGCCTGAGCTCCCGACTGTGTGGCAGGATTTCACTTGCTGCAGGATAACAAGCTGAACAATTTACAGTCTCTCTGTCATGGTATTACCCTGGTGGCTCCCGCCAGGAGCAGGCCTGCCTTTTGTGAGCAGGAAGAAAAAACGAGAAGGCTGACGGCTCGCAGGCTCCCCAACTGATTCTGATGCCGCACCAGATCCGATAATTAACTGGAAAAACATTTGTGTTGATGTAAGGAAAGCAGCTGCAGCAGGGTGATGTGTCGTTCACTCGCAGATCTTCAGTACGATCCTGCTGCATGCGGTGAGGCATTATCTTACTTGGATCTATTGATTCAGCATAGCAGAAATGCATTTCATTGATTTCTATCCACTATTGTGCCTAAAAATGTCGACAGCTGATTCCTTGCTTTCCGCACACATTGTTGCTGCTCGGTGCACATGGGACTATTTCAACTCTGGGAATGAAATATACCTAATATAACAATATATTTTTTTGTGTGTATGTATTAATTTTGTCTGACTAACAGATTATAAATTAAAAGCGAACTATCAAATGTAGTTTGGCAGCTTATGTTTGGGCTTTGAAAAGTCCGGAAAAGAAACACCTATTTTGAATTACCTGTAATTTAGTGATTTTTTTTTTATGTTTTTACCACACTAAGGTATATCACTTTTTCTTCTTAAAGTAATAGGCTAATAACTTGTTCAGTTTGGGTGGCAGACTTTGCTTTGCTCAACATACATCAGAAATTTAAAATACAAGTTTTTTTCTTGATCTCCTTTAGGTCGTTGGAAGATTCAACTTTCTCTTTATTTTAAATCAGAAAGGAGCTATAACCCTTTAGCATTACCTGTTCACAATCATAAAACATAATTTAACACTGATATTTGCTCAATGTTTTTCTCCCAGTGGAAGAATAGAAAGATCAACTGTCTACCACTGAACGCACCGTTAAAAATCTGATGCTTAAAATGAGCATGAAAGCAGCTTTTTATGAGATTAGCTTCTGAATTAGCTGGTTAGCTTCAGAATGGATTCAGATTGGTTTAAAGTTTATGGAGCCAATATAAGAAATGAAAGTCTGGCTGTTGTTTTACCCACCAGCCATTGCATTGGAGTAAATGTTAATTATTATTATTATTATTCACTAAAAATGCAGCTGAAATGCGAGGTTTAAATAAACCATTTCTTCAGATTTCTCTCATCTAAAATCAATTCAAATGACCAATAACATTTCTGTTTGCAAAATACCACAATAATGAGGGGAAGAATCAGAACCAACTTCATTCGTCAGATTTGTGGCACAAACAGAACATTTTACTTTCACTTGCATTGTAGTCACAGTCATAAGCAGGAAACTACAGGATGTAATAAAAAACACTTGGTGAGTGATGGCTAAGAAGAAAGAAGAGCAGTATTTAGAATATGTCAGAGATTTCTTTATTAATGTCTTCACAATACAAAGTTTACATGGATTGCCTTAGAAAAGTACAATTTTGGTCAAATGTTTTGAGTTTGTTTTTTCCACAATCTCCTGACCGATAGTTTGCTGGGCCCAGTTCTCATGTCAGAACTCGCTCACACACCAAAACAGTGACTCTGTTGTCTTTTAGCCGCTTTGATTTTGCTCCAGGCAGTTAAACAAAAAGCTGGTCTTTTAGTCATCGTATGTTAACTTCTGGTCTCAAATGTATTTAACCTGCAAACTCTGGTTTAATGTGATTTGCTTCTTCTGCAGTTCTCCTCCCAAACAGTAGGAGACACTATTTTAAATTCCTTTTAATCCTGCAGCAGTTCATTAAAAAATAACATAACTTCCATCATTTCTTGGAACAGAACAGAATTTCTTGGACTCTTGACGTCAACTTTTGATTGGTCCCCCTGTCATTTACTCATTCAGGACATATTTTTGTGCGTGGATTAGAATAAATCATAGGAGCTTTGCATTCTTATGACCTTCAAAATCAGGTTAGAAGTTGTTCTCTAAATGCAAATATGAAGACCAGTCGTTTGCAGGGCAGTGGATATGATTTTGCTTTGGGGTTGTGATTGTTTTATTTGAGACAAAGTGTCGCCATGAGCGAACTTTAGTTTTATGTGCATTTTGTTGGGCTCTTTCAAAGCATGGGAAATGGTGTTTCAAGAAGAAAGATGTCTACTGATGCACAGGACCTGTTGTCTAACAACATCCAGTTTTTATGAATTTTCTTGAGAGGGTAAAAATACATAAAAGGACTGAATCGCCGTTAGTTATTTGCAGGAAGCAACAGACATTATAGTAAGACCTCAAGAAATCGAGTCGACGCCTTTAGATATTCCATTTCATTTCAAATACCTCCCATCAATATTTATATCTAAAAGTGTCACACTCTTGTGAAATAAACATCCTGTGAATTTTCCAATAAATAAACACTCCTGTCTGGAGATGCGGTTCATCGTCGGTGCATACAGTGTCATGCCATCCGGCGCGTCTTCTGCACTGCGACCATGATAAAATCACATCCTCTGCTTTTAACATTTACACAACGTTCCATGACACATCGCTGTCTGAAGAGCAACAAACCCTGACAAATGAAACGAGACAAAGTATGCACCGTACTGTACACATGGTGTCAAATGGGACAGCCAAGCTTGAGTCATTAAGACGTAATTAAATCTGAAAGGCAAATAAGGCCCTCGCAACATTAAGACATGAGACTTGAGCTTACAGGCTCCTTTCAGACACCCTAAAGACATTTCCATTTTTCAGAAGAGCGCCGGCGCCTCAGGGAACCGCTCAGAACGTTACCTCGGCGTGACAGCCGTGGCAGGCGGACCAAGAGCCTCCACATCGCATCCTCATCTCACTGAGCTCAGAGACGAAAGCCGCATATTTGGGAGGAGGCGGGGAGAGCCTCGGTTCGGCGTAACCAATCGGGTTCTAAGGTCAAGCAGGCTGCAGGACGCTCTCTGGTGTAGAGAGCGTCCTTAATTTTATTAGCAAAGATGAAGGGGGGATGCCTCTGTGGGGAGGCGGCGGCGGCAAAGGACACTTGGAGAGGTCAAGATGAGGGGACCTCTCAAAGCACAGGGGCGATCAAAGCATTACTCCGTACTTGACGCTTTAAGAGATTCCTTGTGGATCTCGCTTCGCGCTGCTACCCTGCAGGCTGCATCTCAGAGGTCCACAGGCAATGTTTTAGAAAAGAAAGATGAATCATGCAGAAGCATTTGTAAACCCCGGTGCAGGAGACGTGCGCAGAGGGGAGTGGCGTGGTTTCCTAACTTTCATCATGTAGCACATTGGAATCACCTCCAAAACAAGCGGCGCTGCCAAAAACAAAGCTCCTGTAATGTCGTTTTTTCCTTCCTGCTGTTCCGAATAGGGCGGGCGATAATACATTTTTCTGAGAGCAGAGGATCCGAGGTGAAGAGCATGATCCGTCTTGTGTGCATATTGCTTTCTTTGTTTTATGATGTTCAGCAGGATATGCAGGTCTGTGGGATTCCTACACTTTTCTGCATTTTCAAAACACTGCTGGTCATTTTGTTCCTTTGCCCTTTTGCTGTTTTGGTCAATTTGCACCTCGCTTTTCTCGGTACAGAAAGCACCCAAAAAATAGGATGTTTTGTAGCAACCAATTATTACCCACAAGGACAACATTTCGTTAAAAAGTAGGGGTCTTTTTTATTATTTTTTTGTACTTTTAGTCTGCCTGGTCTTCCGAGAATAAGCACTGAAAATAAATGCCCACAGCTTTCTAAAGGTTGAAAATAAAGCTGGGCCACAGCTCATCATTTTAGTCTTTTTGGTTGCTCAATGTCAAAGTTCAATTTCATTACGCTAAAAAAAACAACAACAAGGAAAGCACAAAGGAACAAACAGGCTGCAAAGTGCCAAACATAAAGAAGTAATAAAACAGAATTCAAATCAAATCAAATGAGTCAAAGTGGAAATAAAACACTTCAGAATGGAAATTATTTCAACTGAAGCAAAATGTTTGCTCTGACGCAAACATTTTGGCAGAAAAATGCTCCATACAGAAAGGTAGCACTAACTGTGTTTGACTGACCCAGATTCTAAAAGTTAATCATCTGATTGTTTTTGACCTATTAATAAACCGATACTGCCTGCTGGGTGTATTTTAAAGTTTTTTTTCTCTCCTTTTGTTTTAATGTCACATCAAAGGATCTCTCACTAAAGTCTCCCGGTTTGAGGATTTTACCGTCACTCAGACGCAGAACAGAAACATCAGTGATAAAACAACTGAGGACTTTGTAGTGTTTTATTGCGGCATCAGTAACAGTTTAATCATTTTTCTTTTCCGTCTCGTCATTTTAAGATGAACCTTTTCAGCCTTGCTTCCAACGCGCCCGCGGTGCCTTCACACACGTGTTTTCGAGGTGGACGCTTCTTAAAGATCAATGGTGGGTGTTGTGTGTAGGGGGGGGGGGAAATTAGCCCGTCTGAGGTGACGGGAACAGATGTACATAACTCTGTCAATTAAAAATCTGCACGCAGAACAAGACCAGTCCCCTGATGTCCCAGACTCACTGGCAGAGGGAGACGTTTTTCCCCCTTTCAGAGTGGATTTCATTAAGTTACACAATTCTTCTAGACAAAGCTGGAAGGGAGACTCATTTTGGAAAGTCAATTCATTTGCAATAGGCCATTTTGTCCATCTTTGTGTCTCTCCAGTAGGGGGTCAGCGCCCGGCAATCAGCCAGCACACCGAGCAATCACCAGTGTATCCATAACGAAGGTTTTCTTTGGAAATTACATGCGCTTCATTTCAGGCAAAATTGTGATGGGGGAATAAACTGTAGCATTCTTTCTTTCTTTCTCTTTTTTTTGTGCCTTTTTCTATTTCCCATTGTAATGTTATCTATGGCAGAAATCACTGAGCTGGTATAATCAGAGCGTTCAGCGCGGGGCCGTTTTCATCAGCATTTTACTTCTCCAACATTTCTGCCGAGAATGAATAGAGGAAAAAAATAAGCACGCTCACACAGGAAGCATCGAGGAGATATTTTTGGCTTTGGGATTCATGGGAACGAAGAGGTAAAGTGTGTAAAAATGCAGAAAATGGGTTAACAGAATAGAAGCTGCTCTCGCCGTATTGGACCAACCCCACATTACACCCAAAGCCTCCCGCAAACGTCCTGCTAGATTTCTTCAGATTTCTCACAGAGGACTGGAAGAGTAATGAGGATGTTAGAAAGCGAGGTCCGTGAGGGATGTGCTCTACATCATTCAGATTTAACACCGCCATCTGTTTCATGGCGCCCTCCAACAGCAACATCAGGGCTTCAGATGAAGCATTTACGCGGATGACAGATGCGTTACCTGAGGAAAAGTTGGCCTGGACTTAACACGTCTGATAAAGGAGACGTGCATTTCTAATGGGTGTCGGCTTTTTATTCATCTTGCTGGTCTCCACCAATCTTTTTTTCTTTTCCTTGGCCTGGGGAGACACAAAGCGGCGGACTCCGTCTGGTAATGAATGTCAAATCAAAAGCTGACCTATTTAGAAAGGCAAAGCTCTTTCACACCTGTGACAGGATGATATCTCTCCTGAGGCGTCTCTGCCGGGTGTACGCCCTCAACTCACATGTTGATTCATCTTTACTGCATTGTGCTGTGTGAGAGCGAGGCGTTCAGGCGGTCAAGACCGTTCATTTCCATAAGGTTTTCACATCGTTTGTGGGTATGCACACATAGTTGCTAGTTGGTTTTGGTTGCCGAGATTATTTGTGCCAGTGTCTTTTTTGCCAGTGGATTGATGGCGAGAGGTGGTCAGGTGTTTCTTTCTGCAGAAAAACGGCAAAACTAAAAATGTACGCAGATGACGTTGAGTTTGGAAAGGTGAAACTCGGTACCACGAGTTCATTGTGAGTGATGGAAGGACTGAGCAGGATATTGAAGGCCTGTCTTCTGTCAATGGGTCTGGCACGGTGCAAACAGAACTGAATCAATCGGTGAAGTTCTCGATTTCCCAATCTGTCTGTTTTAGATCTCACATACGGACCATAAGACATTATAAGTCATTGGCTTATGACTGAAAGAACAAGATCATAATTGAGCTTTCGGCATAGGGTAGCTGAACTCAGACTTGTAGATAAAGAGTTGTGAAGTGGAGAGGTCAGTCTGGGTTTGAAGCTGAGTTAGCTTGCCTAGCTACATTAGCATGCCATTTTGCTGAGTTTGCTGTGTATCTCAAAGTTAAATGGGATATCGTGCCCAAGCTGAACTGCAAAAGATACTTTGCTAAGCAGAAACAACAACTGATACGGTTTGAGCAGCTGAGTGTACAGCAGGTTCTCAAATTGGACTGTGAGCTTTCAGCTTCCCAAAAGCAGGCTCTTCCAGGACTCACTGACCTTCAGGATTCACTTCACAACTTGTAATTGAAAGGAGAAAGTGGCCACAGTGAGAAGTTATGTCGCAATATTGACAAAATGTCACCTCAGAAATTAGACGGGCCTAGCAGCTTCTGAGTCTTGACGACTGGAAAGCGTCCAGTCCTGAAGCTCCCAGCAGGCCGTTCCTGACGATCCAACATGCAGGTCGAAAAGAATGATTTCCTCACAGGAAGTTAGGCTCCGTTTCTAAACACGGCAAAATAAACGACGTGCAAATGGCAGCGTGGTGCAGCGTCCTGGTTTGGATCGCAAAATCTGGATCTCTATATTATGGCTTCATAGAATGTGACAGAGCTCTAGTATAGAGGAAAGCTGAGAATTCTCCGGGATGCGTGTGTAAGCACCTGTGAATTGCAACAAATTGATTTACTGTCGCTCATGAAGATGATGCTCATTTTAATGACTACTCTGGAATTTAGTCCATTTTAGCTGAATGTCAGCTCTAATTGTTGCGCATCCTGTCAGGCCTCGTCTCTGGGCGAGCGGCGTGATGAGCTGAAACACACATTTACATGTTTCTCCATCTCTCCTGTCTCCCAGAGGAGCCTGGGGAGCTGCTCCTGTTTTTTACGACGATACCTTGGCAGGAGAACAGCACTCTGTTTTTACTTGATTCACATCGCTGGTTCTTGAGTTTGGTGACTTTGTACCTTTGCAGGATCTTGCATTGTAAGTTATTGAAAGATGACGAACAGCCCTGCTGTTTTATGGTGCTGTTTGGTGCTGAGCTTGTTTTTGTTTAGCTAAACAAATGTCAGAACCAATGTGGGGATTTTGCCCCCGTTTGCTCCGTCTTAATTCCTTTTGAACCTATAAACTCATGTGCTGAAGCGTTGGGTATGACTTTGTCTCTATTTTATGAATAATGATGGTAAATGAAAATGAAATGCTCAAACTTACACTTAAAGAAGCTTCACAGTCTGCGAATGACGGCTGGTTTCGTTCTGGACACTGCTCTGGAAACTCTGAAGAGTTTTTCCAAATGAAAAACATTACGGACAATCTGGAGCATCCTCTTCACGAGACTGTTGTACAAAGACAATGTGTCAGTCAGAGGCTTCTTGAGAACCGCTGTAACACTGGGTGCTACAGGAAAGCCGTGATTCTGCCCACAGAGTCTACAAAAATTCAATAACATGACTTACAGCAACATTGGGATTAATAAACTATGTTATATATGTATTGAATTTAATTGTATATTATGCATTTAGTTGATTGCGATTCTGATGCCTTTTTGGACTCATTAGCTCCTGGACTAGTTTGGAAAAAACTGCCCCCTGATTACACAGAACTAACTCCTGCTGGTAAATTTTAGTTATTCGAGTCACACCATTGCGTTTCAGTTCAGCAGTCTGTTAGCAGATAGAAACAAAAGGCTGGCATTAAAAAGGTGAACAAAACGTCTCACAGTCAGGGAATGATTAGCATTTAGCGAGCAACAAACATCCTGCGGCTGACGGCCTCAGTATGCCCCACAAAGCTGGATACAAAAAAATACTTAAGTTGCAAAAGTACAAAATGCCCAGCACTTTGTGTTTGTTCATCTGTAAAATGGAATTTTTAATACATAAATTCAAAAATGAGCTCAGTAAGTGGGATTCATTTTGAGTCGATAAACTTTAGATGAGCTACATAGCAGATCCAAAAAACATAATCCAAGGACATATTTCCGCAGATACCAACATGTGAAACACGGCTGTTGAGAAAAAGGCTTTTGCTTTGTCGTTCATTGATTAGAAAATGTAAATTAGATTAGCAATAACCGATCTTATGTTTTGTCAAATACCAGCGATGCACCAATTGAAGTTTTCTTGCTGATTGCCAGTTATCGATCGCCTGACCTGCTGATTACAATTTTGGCCGACTCTAATTTCTTTTGTCTGAAATGTTGCAAACTCACCCCACTGAGTTGCTGGCAGCTGGGTGACTGTTGTTAGCCTTTCTCACAACAGAGCAACAGAGGACAGCGGTTTTCAGATATTTGCTGGTGTAGATAAGATCGGTGGAAAAGATCGGCTTCACATGTGAGCATTGGCTGATCACTGATCTCCCAAAATTAAGGACATTTGGGCCAACAAATTGCCTAGCCAAGGTATTTGTATTTGATTGGCTGGCTGGCCAATCAAATACAAATATTTCACGTATGACTTACAGATGGGCTGCACAGTGGTGCAGTTGGTAGAGCTGTTGCCTTGCAGCAAGAAGGTTCTGGGTTCGATTCCCGGCCCCGGTCTTTCTGCATGGAGTTTGCATGTTCTCCCTGTGCATGCGTGGGTTCTCTCCGGGTACTCCAGCTTCCTCCCACAGTAGAAAAACATGACTGTCAGGTTAAATGGTCTCTCTAAATTGTCCCTAGGTGTGAGTGTGTGTGTGGTTGTTTGTCCTGTGTGTCTCTGTGTTGCCCTGCGACAGACTGGTGACCTGTCCAGGGTGACCCTGCCTCTCACCTCGAACGTTGGCCGGAGAGGCACCAGCACCTCCAGACCCCAGTAAGGGAAAAGGGTGTACAGAAAATGGATGGATGGATGGACGGAGGGATGGACTTACTTCTCACACATGTATTTCCCAATTAGAAAACATAAAAACGGCAGGAGAACAGCCCTTTCAGCAGCTTCTCTTCAGCCTCTTATTGCCGTTTGGCCTTTCAGGTTCACAGTCCTAAAACCAGCTATTTAACCGTGGAGGGAGGAGAAAAGAAATAATAATTTGTTAGTTCTGCGGTGTCACAGCTGTCACCTCTTTGCCCTCAGCAGTCAGCCGGTGTCGACTTGGCGTTTGGGGGTTTGGTGGTGGTGGGGGGTTTGAATGACGCTTTCAGCTCTCTAATCTGGGGAGCAGAGAGGTGCTGCTATCGCTGACAGTGTGACTGACAGGCAGGCGGAGAGGACCCAGCTGTGATGGCTGCTGTCGGCTCAGTGGCAGCCTTATGATGAATTGCCTCTCCTGAATGATAGCGCTGTTACCGAGTGATGTCGACGCAGGATTGTTCTGTCAGCGCCTCACCAACGGCCGCAAAAATGAAAGAATAAAATAAACAAGCAGAGAAATAAACTGCCATGCAACTCGTGAACCATCTTTTTTTTTTTGTAACTTGATATTAATGTCGCCACGCGACTCACACGGCTCCTTAAGTAGCAATATGGAAGAAGAAGCTTATGGAGGAGGAAATTTACAAAGTTTTAAATTACGTAGTTTTATTATATTTTTTATTTTTTTGTGCAGCTGCACAAATAATTATCCTCCTAGGAAGAGAAGCTGAAAATGATTTGTAGAAAAATGCAATAATAAATTTGTTCTGCGCCCTACTTTCTGATATTCACCTTCATCTTCTGTCTGCTTCCAGCTCAGATGACTACTACGAATATGGACACAGCGGGGAGTCATATGAGTCGTACGGTGAGTCGCAGACCTCCTTCTCCACTAGATATATATATATATATATATATATATATATATATATATGCATAACACATAGACGGTGTCAGCTGTCAGAACAATATCTCCTTTCATTTCCGTACTCTGGTCTGCTGGCTTCATCTCCGTTGCCATAGCACCTGGCTAATGGAGTGCTGTTCCAAACACATTCAGACTGAGCGTGTTTAAAAGTCGTTTGTCACTAATCAGAACCTCTTCAGCTCATTGAGATAATTAGGTGGAAGCGGTGTTGCTCGAAATTAAAAACAATTACCACGAGTGGAGGCTTAAGGTGCAGGAGTGTGTATTTATAACCCTGGCGCTGTAAATATTGACTGACATTTCTTGCATCACGTGAAACACGTGAGATGAGGCCGAATCACTTCTCCTACCCGCAGGAGATTTCTGGGGGTTAAATGCTGATTTTTTTTTTTATGCCTCAGCTCTGTAGAGGATAACATCAAAACAAAATAAAAATAGAGGATAACCTTTTACATCATCTCTAATCCTTCTGCAGCTGCACAAGGAAATAAAGGAGCAGAGTTTACTAGTTTGCAGAAGGTGTTTCTGTTTCTTTGCAAAAGGATTTTTACCCTCTGGGATTTTATATTTTGTCTTGTTGGAGCATTTTCACTTTCGACAAGTGAAGCACTTGCATTGCAAATTCAACTTTAAAAAAATGTATGTTTTTGTATAGGTCTCTACCATTCTGACATTAAAAAAAATGAACGTTTTACCTCATTTTCTGTGTAAAACAACTCCAGCTCAGTTAGATTGGATAGAGAGGATTTTTAAATTCAAGCCTGTCCACTGATTTAGGTCTGGACTTTGATTGAACCGTTTAAATGCAAGGATACATTTTGGCCTCCACCGTTCTGTTATATAGTTCCTATGGAAATGATTCACCTCTTTGGATGTTTTACCCTTTTTTATTATTTTTGTCATTGCATTTTTTCCTCTTTCTTTTGACAAAAAAAATTTAAAACTGTCAAAGTTAAGCTAATTCTGGCTTAGCTAGAATTAGTACACGCTCTGCACTCAGGTGATCTCTACTCATAATGAGACCAGCAGCACCAACTGGCTGGACCTCTATCGAGTTAAATCAATCACTTTAAAGATGGGAACCGATATTTTCTGCTAAACATTTTTATTCATCTGTCCTTATTGCAGCTTTTGTGGCAGGTTATCTTGTGGTAAAGAAGCTGCAGTGTAGCACAGATCAACAGGGTGAGCACAAGAGTGATTAGCAGAGCTAAGACCCGCCTCCTGGCTCTGATTGGTTGCTTCTGACTGAGCAACATATTTCTGTAGTTAGCACTGGGAGAAGGCAGAGGAGTTTGATTGTTGTCTTATATTGACCCAACATGATGAGAATTTTAACAAAAACGTAAAAAATATTTTTATAAAAGCTGCATAATGTTAAGGAAATTACGAATATCCCAGCCAGCACACCTAGGTGGGCCCCACATGGGGAAAAGGAGGGAAGACAATATGGGTCCCACATGGGTTTGTTCGCGGTTTCCATGGTGGCCCCACACGGGTTTGCCCATGAAGGGCCACTCCATGTGGGCAAACACGTGCCAGGTTTGCCCGTCTGGGGCCACCATGGAAACCGCAGACAAACCCATGTGGGACCCATATTGTCTTCCCTCCTTTTCCCCATATGGGGCCCACCTAGGTGTGCTGGCTGGGTATTAAACTAATTTAACACGGTTTCAGGACAGTATTAACACTTTTTGCGTGTTTGATACATATTTTTGACGTTGGCTGGTCGAGCACAACTAAAGTGCCAGTTTTGGCCTGTGGGGGGGTCAAAGGCCAATATCTGCTCTGTGTGGATGGACGGCTTTTCTCCCTTACTTTATGCAAAGCTACTTCTGCTTCAGTGCCCTTTACATCCCCCAACGTTCCCAGCCAAAAATCTAAATATCACTTCGTTGCCGTGACGCCGGTTTCAACCTAATTTGCTGGGCAAAATGACTGAATACTTTAATGAACTTCTTCTCGCTTCTGATTTGGAACGAGTCAGAAGCGAGTTTGGACCAGCTGCACTTTCTGCAAACTTCTGGCAGAGCTCGGCCTCCCCGAGGCAGTGCTCAGCAAACCTATGTCAGCTTTCTGACATGATCGGTAAGATGCGGGCCGAGGTCAGATCTGCTGCCGAGTGCATCCACATGACAGCGGAACCACAGCGCTGCAACCACGCAGCTGTGGAGCAGCAGGTCGATGCATCTTTTATGTCGTGCTGTACATCTGGCCTTAGTGTGAACTCGACTCGTTCTGGTAGCTGCTTGTAGTGAGTGCAGCCTGATTCTCTGACGCTGCCGTGTTGATCCAGCTCTTAAATTGGATTATCGGAATGTATTATTCATAATACGGGATGCAAAAAAAAAAAAGACAAATGTTTCAATTAAACAGATGCCAAGGCAGAGGGATGCTTTCAGTGTCAGCAGGATGAGACAAAACCTACGTGGCCAAGTTTAATAAAAACAACGATAGGATGGTGGAAAATAATAGTGAAGTTCTTGATTCAGAGTTTTTAACTAACGGTACTGTACATTTGTAGTTCAATTCTTGCATCCATAAAACATCTCCATGTCTCACAGTAGGAGAGGTGGGCTTTTGCTCACCAAATAGAGGTTCTAGTTGGTTATAATGATTGACTTACTCAGAATAATTGAATCCCTAAAGTTTGGAGTTTCTTCCCAATTTTTTATTTTTTTTTCCCAAAAAATGTCCAAAACCAGATATTATGCCAGGTTGTGTGATTTTCATACCGAGATTGAAGTAACACAGATTGACTGTACTTACCAGTTTAAAGGCTTCTAAAGGCAAATGTTGGAATCCAAGAAAAGAGGAACTAAATATAATAGTATAGCACAACTTTTCTAAATAGAATTTTATTCTTTCTAAAAACTCTTAAAATAACACAAGACCATTTAGTAAATGACTATTTCAGCAACTCCATCACCAAGTGAAACACAACCTACAGATGAATTAGACAAAGCATGATGGGTTAGCACCTTTATTTCTCCTTATGACGAGGATTTTCTACCTACATCTAATGAAAACACAGTTAAAATAAAATGAGGATATTACATGAGACCAATGGAAAACGTTTAAAAAGCAGAAATATGGGAGTCATAAAACTATGTTTAATTCTTGCTGTAAGGTGAATTTCAAAATGTACTTTTAATCTGACAATGAGGGACATATATTCTAATTTATTAAAGATGAATTTATAATTTTCCATCCCCCTAACATTTACAATCTTGATTGTAATCGGGGGCTGCCCAGTGGTGCAGCTGGTAGAGCTGTTGCCTTGCAGCAAGAAGGTTCTGGGTTCGATTCCCAGCCCCGGTCTTTCCGCATGGAGCTTGCATGTTCTCCCTGTGCATGCGTGGGTTCTCTCTGGGTACTCCAGCTTCCTCCCACAGTCCAAAAACATGACTGTCAGGTTAATTGGCCTCTCTAAATTGTCCCTAGGAAATTGTCCCTAGGTGTGAGTGTGCATGGTTGTTTGTCCTGTCTGTCTCTGTGTTGCCCTGCGACAGACTGGCGACCTGTACAGGGTGACCCCGCCTCTCGCCCGAAACAAGAGCTGGAGATAGGCACCAGCAACCCTCCTGACCCCAGTAAGTGACAAGGGTGCAGGAAAATGGATGGATGGATTGTAACCGGACATAGCAACAGAGCGCGTGGATTTGCTCGTGTATTTGTTTAGATGAGAACCAGGAAGTGGAATTCCCTTCCAACTTCACGGGAATCTCCTTTAATTGGGTTGAGCTTCTGCTGGAGGTTCGTTGAAATTCGCTCTTTGCATGTTTGACTGCAGGCCTGCTCACAAACAGAGTAATGACACCAAAAGCCGACCTCCACCTTAGCTCAGCGCTCGCCGGGTAAAAAGCGGCAGTGATCCATGGCGCGCGTTCGTTTTTGCTTTTCACGCATTTATTCCACGAACAAGTCGGAGCCATTAAAACATCCTCAACTTTTCTGACTGGGCCAGCGAAAGAACTGAGCATCCTCTACTTATCAGACTGAGGCCGACCTGAGAACATGAAACGCTAATAATAATAATAATAATAATAATAATAATAATCATCATGCTGCACACAGACAGGGAGGCAACAGCTCAGAGGAAGCAGATAAACAACACTGACGGGCTTTCTTGTTCTCAAAACACAAGGTTACCTTGGTGTGTTTCTTCAAAGTGAGTGTCAGTGGAAGGGTGACAGGTTTAATTAAGGGGTATTGGCTATGTGCTGGCAACAGAGAGCCTCCACACTGGAAGAGAGAGAGAGAGGGAAGCAGCCTTTGTTAGCTCCAGCTCCAGGGAAGTCTCAGCGCTGGCTGGTGATCAGACAAAGGGCGCCGTCAATAGCAGCACTTTCACATTGACGCTAGCAGGGAGGGGCGCGAGCAAGAGCTGATTTGAGCTAATGGTAATTGTGACCTTTCTCTCTAGGAGCCACTAAACGGGCCCTTTTCAAGTAGCCATTTGATCCTCGCATTTAATTAACCTGGATGGATTCTTCCAGGTGAAGGCTCCGATGGGCAGCTTTGTGTTTTCACAGGCAGGTCCAACTTCCTGCTTCACTGTCAGCAGAGGGAGAACGTTTTACTGAACACATGGTCAGGGAAAGCTTGGAAAAGTTTTTTCATCCGATTTAAGTATTTAGCAGGGAGGACGAGTGGGACATCTGTCTTATTTCAAGTGTATCACCAGAAAGTAGACTAAAGGTTAGATTGTGTTTCCTGTTTTTGCAGCGTACGGAAGTTTTACATGGAGAAATATTGAGGAAGCATTTGTTGTGTCTGCATGTGTTGTTCCAGTTAAAGTGTGGCTCCTCTCATCGCTCTCCGTCTGTCTGTCTGTCCTGTGTTCTCCCCCCGATCAGGTCAGGAAGAGTGGGCAAACAGTCGCGGCAAGACTCCGTCGGCGCGGACGACCAAGGGAGCGTACAGGGATCAGCCGTACTCCAGATACTGAACTGTTTTTACGAGCCGCACCCCCTCTCCCCCAACCCCACCGATGCCCCATGGCGGTTTCAACCCAAGTAATGGATTTTTTTATGGACGCTCCCATCTTTTTAGAATTGAAAATCCACGACGTAACAAAAACAAAACGGCGAACTGAAAGTACTATAACGTGAAAGTCATACTCTTGACTTTGGGGGGACATAAAGCAATCCGTACAGCAGTTTAGGTAAGCTACACGCCCTCTCTGCAGTAGAATCGACAGAAAGTTAAGGCTAAAAAGAAAAAAAAAGACTCCCTAGTACATTAAGTTTCTCTCTCAGCTATGTGATTGTGAAGAATGACATTGTATCAGGCTCTTTTACTCGGTAATGATTAGTGAGCCACTGTAAGCTGTTGGATACAATGCTTCCACACAGCTGCCAGTGCAACTTAATTTATCGCCCTCTATTCTTTAGACCTCTGAAATGTCAGTAGATTAGTTTCTAGGAAAGTGCAGTACTGTAGATACTTTCTCCTGAAGGATAATTGGTGAACTTTGTGTCCCTTGTAAATGAAACATTTGCAAACTGGATAAAAACAAAAACAAAAGAAGAGATAAGTCATTCTGTATACACATTGTATTGCTGTTTCTTCCTCTTTTTTTAATGTAAAATAACAGTCCAGTTTAGTGTTAAAGGGCTTATAGAAGCATGGTGTGCAACTGTGGACGTTACCAGCTGTTCAGAGAAGCCTGTGTAGTCGTGATCGTTGGTTTTGCCCCCAAACATCTCCTTCAAGTCCCTTCAGAAATAGCTGCGCCTGCTTTCTGATCCGCCGAAGCTGCCAAACACTTTGGGAGCTTTCAAATGTCTGCCTTTCTTTTTAGATGCTCCTTGTTTTTCTGTTGTTTTTTGGGGTTTTTTGAGAATATAAATCGTGATACAGTGCTGGCAAAAAGTTTACATTCCCTCATCGTAGGCATGAACGTCTCTAAACCATGATGAGTTTGAATCAGTCTTTTTCCAGTGTATAATGATTTTGTGGATGGAAAAGTTGAATGGATTTACTCCAAACTAGATCAAAGTTCTACATCCTGGCTCAGCTGGTTACAGATACTTCCTGTAATTTGGTTACATTTAGATGTACAGGTGGTAAAGAACCTCTAGACGTTCTGCCATGATTCTGCCTGAACTGGTATGTTTCTGACACATGAGGTACACTGGCTGACCCTGTGACCTTTACTGCATGTCTTCCCCTCCTTTCTCTCTCTGCCCATTTCCTGTTTGATTACTACAAGTAAAGGTTATTAGTGCCACAAAAAAAAGAAAAGAAAAAATCTTGATAGGTTTCTTGGGACTGACCTGGCTTTCAAGCACAGTCCGCAAACCTCGAATCGGGAAAGGTCAGGGACATGTTAGTCTGCTTTATCAGTTCCAAAATCTGTTCTGATGTGTGTTTGGGTTCACTGACCTGCTGGAACATGATGTTGTGTGAGGAAAAACACAGAATATGTGGTTTTTAGAGCAGTTGCAAGATTATTAGATTTGCTTACTTCACAAGGCATAAGAACATTTTCTTTATCTCAGCTAATGTCTAAAACCTAAGTACAGGTCCTGACTTCTGACAACAGATATTTTCTATGTAGCGAACAAGAACAGTTCAGACTCTTTGTACAGTATCTGATGTACACAAAACCAAGATATGATTAGTAAACTGCACATAGGTTTGTAGGTAGAGGTGAGTTTGTTTGCTTTTTTTGGTCCACATCAGAGTTCGATTAAGCATTCCCAACTTTCTGGGCAAACAAGCTAGAATTCGATTAATGCAGTCTAAACAGAGCTGGTTTGAATGCACCCTGTGTCTTAATAAGTAAGACTGAACCAACAGCACGTCTAAGTTTTAACCATCTGATCCAAACAGTTCCTGTCAGACGGAAGAATGTTCATTTGGATTATGAAGCCAGTAATGCAGTGTAATCTGATGGAACATTAAAGTCCACAATGACGGCAAATCTCTCATGGATTTATGACAGAATCATTTCACAGTTGGCCATATGGACCAACCAAAGGCTTTCTGGAGGAATGCTTCATGGATAATAGCAAGAAGTATGTTTGGAAGAGTCAATGTGATTCATTCAACACAAAGAAAACTTCACAAGCTGTTACTGTTGCGTCACACAGACTATGTGGAATAATGAACACTAAACACTACTGAGAAGTTCTTCAGTTTCACCTCGGCTGCTGCATGCTTGAAACTTGGTCATAGTTGGTTGTGGGAACATGACAATAACCCAAACGGCTATAAAGCTTTGTATTGGTCCCAACCTTAACCACATTCAAGGTGGTCTATGAAATGTGCTTATGGGCAGGACAGGACAGGGCGGGGTGGGGCGGGGCGGGACAGGGCAATGAGGTTAATCAGAATGAATCCAACCAATTTAGGCAGAATTATGGCAGACTCTTGGCCACGAAACTGTGTAGCTTCTCTTCCACTTGCTATGACACATTTAACCAAATCTAATGGGAGTGTATGGACATAATTAAGCTTTTATGTTTAACTTTAATCACACGTGGACGAGGGACATTTTAATTTGTGCTCCCAGTCCGTCAAAAATGTATCCCCATTACACCCGGACCAAACGAGCAGGCAAAAATAATCCCGATTATGACGTTCATGTACGTAATCAGTGAGTGTAAACTTCTGACCAGAACCGTACCGTCGCCTGTCTCCACACTTGTTTTTGAGATTCAATCTCATCATCCACCTTTCCACCCATCCTTCTGGAGATATGTTCAACTCTACGGATTGTGAGCTTATGTAAGCCCTTTAATAAATTCTTTCTTTGTTGATGCTAATAAACATTTTGAAAGAAAACCCTTGTGTTGAGGAGAATAATTACACGCTGCTAAACGCGCTTTATAATTTAAACTAAACCCAACGAAACCCCTCGATGTTTGAAACATCTGCACCACAGAAACACTCGAAATGAACAAAACGGATCTTTTACACCTTGACAACATTGCAAAAAGCTTAAACCGTCACGTTCCAGATTTAGAATTTAGCACGAACATCAAGATGGCATGACCAGAAGTCCAAGCAAACACAAAATGGCCACTGGTGACCTTGCAGACGACCCTGGTCATCTGATAACGTTTCGCACCGATTTGGATGCAAACATTTTCAGAGCGCCGTCTTCCACCGAGACGCAGAGGATTTAAGCGATAACTCCTGAAACTCGTATTTGCTGATGCGATTTGATGCACCTGATCGCGTCGCGCATCATCGGTAAACTCACAATAACGTCTCTGAGTATTTACTCCCCGACAGACACGGCTCATCTAAAGCCTGCCCGACCTGCCACGTTGGCTTCAGCGCCAAAAAAAAAATTAATGGAGGATTGGTGGGGTAGAGTTCTCTCTCTCTCTTTCTTGTCTTCCTGTTTTTGCTCTTCCTGCTCATGTGACCCTCTCCCAGTCGCTTTAAAGATCCTGCCTTTACCCCGCACGTTAAATTGAACCCCAGCTGACCTCCGCAGAGAGAGGACGGCAGTAGCTGTTTAAAAAGACCGCCGCCCCACCAGGTAAACACCCTAACCCAGTCTAACCTCACCCCCCTCAACATAGTCACTCATAAAACAAATTCTAAACTTCAATGAAATGTTTTCCTGTAACTTTGAAGTTCGTAATCCAGCCACAAAGCTATAATTAATTAGATTTCTGAGAAGAAAAAAAAATGCTTAAAAATGTTAAATAGCTTTAATATCTCAACACACTGTGAAATCATTTTTGTTCTAAGATATTAATAAAACACGCATTGTTTCGCTAACTGGACTGAAAACGTGGCTTGTGTTTTCTGATGTTGGCTGAAAGCGATATTGCTCATGGTGTTTGTGTTTCTCCTCCAGGCCGAGGTCACGCCTGAAAACGGCTGTCTGTCCAAACACGCTCCGATTGCTGAAGGTGCGTTGTGGGTTTGGGCTGATATAAACTCTGGTGATATAACACCTTCTAGCTAACCTGGCACAGTGTCTCTGTGTTACAGTATGAAAAGAAAACAAATTAAATAACCATTGGTAAAAAAAAGCCTTGTGAGGTTATTGTCCTTAATAGTTCTTTATTTGCTTAAAGAGCTGTCCTATCCCAGCCAGCATGCCTAGGTGGGCCCCATATGGGGAAGAGGAGGGCAGACAATATGGGTCCCACATTGGTTTGTCCGCGGCTTCGATGGTGGCCCCATACGTGTTTGCCCATGAAGGGCCACTGCCATGTAAGGCCCATATTGTCTGCCCCTCCTTTTCCCCATATGGGGCCCTCCTGGGTATGCTGGCTGGGAATGTTTCTAACCAGTCAGCAGAAAAATTATTTTAAAAAAACCTCTGAGCTCCTCAGATGATCACCTCCAATGGGATTCAGTGTCATATTAGCATCTTTTCTTCTACATGTAAGCTATTATTGATGCTAACTGTGATGGAAACTCAATTCCAAATATCCAGACTATCCCTTTAAAGACCTACCGTGGAGGAAATCGAGGCAGTTCTTTGGAATTTAAACGGGACGCACGTCGGAACGAGTCCACGGACATTTTGTTCCTGTGCACTTCGTGTTAACTTCCTTGATGATGTAGTGGAAGTTAAATTGGTGTGAAATGAAGGTAAAAAAAAAAAGAAATAATCTTTGATCTTCAAAGTAAGACTAAGTTAAAAGTTTCAGAGATGAAATGAGCTTTAACTTCAACCATCACCCAGAGATTTAGTATAAACTATATAGAGTTTAATCAAGGAAATAAGGAAGGATTTTCATTTTTTTGCCCATAAACAGTTTAAAGTCTGTTTGCAAAACATCCCGGATAGCATAGCTACATGCGCTACCTTCACCACAGAGAGGGATATATGGCAAACCAGTTTATCATATAATTACTTTGGATTCTTAAACATGATCATCATTTAATGTCCTCCTACTCAACATCATAGAGTTATATCTAATACAGTAATATATCCCATTTAGCAACCTGAAGAGTGTTAAGTACAACAAATCAAATATTAACGTGACTTTGAGGCAACCTGGCGTTTTCGAAATGGACGCTTAAAGCTTCGAAATATTTTCCCACAACTTTTGAAATCCTTCCAAAGCTCGACCTTCATCTCCCCGTCCCCCACCGCCGCTTTTCACAATGTCCTCAGGGGGATTCTGGACTCTCTGCCTGTGTGGGCAACGCAATTACTGTGTGAGAACAGTCTGTGTTATGTGAACCACAACAGGGTCTCTAACTTCTATACGTTGTGAAGACGACACCCTCCGCTTGCATTAAGTGAAGAAATGCAACGCCTGACTGATTGCATTAGCTAAAAACATGAAGAAAAAGTCTCACAATGTTCTCTCTCTTTGTTTTGTCTTTACAGGATTAGAGAACAATGGACACGTCTTTCTAGAAGCATTGTCCGATCCGATCGCCGTGCAAATTCACAGAAGATCTTTGCTTAACGTTTTTTTTTTTTACATTTACAATGTGGACTGTGGTCATTACTTCATGACTTCGAAAAAAAGATGGAACTTGTTTGGAAAGGCAGAAAATGGGGTTGGAAGCTACATCACACGCATCACACCTCAACATTCTCTGGAGAAAAGAGCCAAAAAAAGCCGTGAATGGACTCCAGCGTCCTCCGGGACTCGGAGAAGAAAAATTCTTTCAGAGCATCATTGGCTCTCCATAACTTCTTCACACATGCAGAACTGTTTTGGATCGACTGCGAGCCTGAACCCGCCAGAGAAGATGTGTGAACCTTTTATGGTAGATGTTAACTTGCCTGCCTGGACGGACGAGTTCTTGAATAACGCAGTATGACAAGGGAGGAAGGTTGTCATCCTAAAGATTTCTGTTTTTCTCTCATCGTTGTCAACAATTTCAGTCCGGAGTGCCCGAGTGAAACTCAAAAAGTGCCTTTCTGTGACAGTTTTAGACATTTTAGAGCTAAAGTTCAGCTGCCAGACCAGCCAACTGTTTTCTTTTCTACTGTGTCACCATGATGTTAGAGACTCCTTCCCGTCCTCACAGAAGTCGGCGCCTCGTTCCAGATGCATCGCTTAATCACGCTCCACTTCGGTGGATATTCCAATTCCGAAATAGCTTTTCCGCCGATACAGAGCGAGCTCCGTCAGTCCGGACGGACTCATCCCTATTCCACACACTTGTAAGTTCTCAAAGGCAGACAATGGTTTTCCATTAGAGGAAGCGATTGCCGGCGGAGCCCCGGGCGCAGCCTCAGACAATAACAGCAACCCAAAGCTCACATGTCGGCCTGCCGGAGTCGACTCTCATCACCTCCAGGGGCTGATTTCCACTCCGAGGTGGCTTAAAGACACAGGCTTATCTGAAGTAAGCTTGTCCGAGTTAATAGAGAAAGAACAGCTTATTAGATTAAGAATGCATACAGAGGAGGATGTAGTGATCTGTGGCTAGGAGACGAGTCAATTTCAGCTCCAGAGTACAAATCAATGCGTCTCTAACAGACCATAAGACTGCTTAGCTCAGCAATGAAATTAGACTGAGGCACAATGCTAAAGCAGTGATGAACTTGTGAAGCTGAAGATGTTACGCTGCACTGTGATGGTGTTTGCTTGTTTTCTTTACGCTTGTGAGTCAGATATGAACTCATCTTTACTTCACTCTTGCCGCGCTGTTCAGTCATGTTCATAAGGGCCATCTTCAGCTGGAATAATTGTTATGTAGCTAACAATTAAGCTGGCTTGACTTAACGGCTACATAATCCTCCGATTGCTCGGTTTCATTAGGTTCCTCTACTGCAGGGTTTCATTTTGGGCCCTGCAGTAGAGGGCCCAAAATATGATCTAGATATTTGTGATCTTGATCATAAATATCCTCAAATTGTTGAAAAATGTACTGACAAAACCACCAACAAGCAAACTGTTCAAACATTAAAGTGGTAGTATTATCTTTATTCCATGCAGAAAACATTTTATAGCACAATCAAGTAACAATGTTAACTTCAGTTTTTATAAATATCCTGAATGTACCAAATATGACTTGAAAGAAACTTGACTTCGTATTTCAATGAAGTTGGGCTGCTGTCTCTTTAAGAAATCCTTGCTCTTTCTGAAGCTCCTCCCCAACAGGAAGTCAGTGACACCTGAAAAGCTCGACTGGTCGGGCTGCAAGGTCTTCGTTGTGTCTCTGTTGTTGTTAGTTTTTGCAAATGGTGCCAAGCTGAAGGTTAAACCTTAAACCGGCTGTGTCCAGGATGTGTGGGGGCTGCAGATATTTAAGCTTCCTTTCTCCTGACCTTAGACTTGGACAATAGGAAAGGTCAACCCTGATTCCAGAGATATAAATACCGAATGATCAAATCAGTGTTGTTGTCTCTTACTGACTGACTACTGTTTTTATCTGAGTTTCAATACTTTTTCTGAACATCAAAATCGGTTATAATGGAATACATTATTTTGTCGTGCTACATTTACGTTTGTGTTCACATGAAAAATGATCATGTATAATAACATTGTGCTGTATTAGCCTCTGAAGTTGCATCAGACCCCAAACAACATGTTCCAGCTGTTGCCAGGCTCACTTTCATAAATGATATGAAGTTGCATTTTTATTCATGTTTTAAACACAAATGGAAAATGCTGATTAGGGATGTAACATGACTCATGATATTAAAACATGACAGTATTTCTCATTCAGGTAAATGCTATCTAGTACCATCCGCCTGATGATGTTTTAGTAGAAGTCGCCCAAACATTTCAGGTTTCCAGTAGGAACGATTAAAGGGGACAAACAAACAAACATGACGCAAACAATACATTAGCGCCACAAGTTGTTCGGACGCTGAAAGAAGCAGAAAGCAGCACCATGACAGCCAATGGTGGGACATCCTGCGGTACATGGAGATGCATCAGGGTCACAGAGACGCTGGCAGTAAAGCCTGGTAAAAGTTGCAGTGCAGGCCATGCAGAACAAGTTCTGAAGAGATGAAATCATAAAAGACAGGCGTCTAGTTCTCCTGATCTAGACGCCTCGTCTTGTGAGTTTTAGGTATCGTTACATCTCCAGTGTTCGTAGATAAATACTAAACTACAGGTATAACCAATAGACCCAAACCGTCAGAAATACAGAGAAACATTTCATTTCGGCACTTTCAGCTGCAGAGCGGATTATACGCATGGCAGCCATATTTGATTTATGATCAAATGTTTAGGTTTTTCTGACATGAACATTTTAAAGTTCCTACTTCCATAGGGAAATAAATTTGCATAAAAGTGCCAATTTTTCGTGATTTTTGTTGTCGTAAAAGTACATTATTATATCATAAAGATATAAAGTTGAGGCTCATCCAGGTGAACACCTCACAAATAACAAACTCAAACCCATGGCAACAAACAGGATTGTGTGGGTGCACAATAATGTATGATTATGACATTAATCCATTTAGTCATTGTCTTTTTTGTTTTCAGATAACTCTTAATATGTACAGGTGGAGGCTGCCAGTCACAGAGTGGATTTTGTTCCATGATGAGACAGAAAGAAAACCGCTGCTGTATTTTAATTCTTTGACTTTTCCTCTGAGTCGGGCTCTAAAGCAGAAGCCTCCTGCTTTTTGGGGCCGTAATTAACCAGAAATCTGCTCATCAGGCTGAGATTCAAACTCGGGTAGTCAATGGTGAATCCATGTTGAAAGCCGGCGCTGACGCGAGCGCGGGTCAGCACGCGCCGCCTCCAAAGTGTCTGCTGAGATTGAGAGGGATCGATCACCACAGGACTTCTAGTCAACAGGCCCGATCAATGGCAGCAGCACAGAACACAGATATCTGTTCAGCTCATATTTGATACCACTGAACAAGTCCTGATTTTTCTGGGAAATAGATTTTTTTTTCCACAGCTCAGATCAAAAAAAGTGCAGAAAATGACTGTATATGTATCATAATAGAGATGTTATTACAATAAAACTGTGTATGCCAAGTCTATGACTCTATACCTCTGAGCCGAAATGATAATAATGTAACACTAAAATGTGTCTCGGGCCCTTATAAAAACCAACGAAGAAGAAGGAAACATCTCTTAAAGCCACAGCACAATTCTTTAGCTATTGAACATCTTTAGTAAATAACTGATCTTGCATGAAATCATATTAATTGAAAAGGAAAAAATGAATCATCTTACAATAATAAAGACTTTTCCTGTGTGTTGAATTATTGGGCTCTGGCACTTCTTAACAAAGTCTGCACTAAATGTAACAGCAGCGGCTGTTTCCCCTCACTTCAAACCCCCTCTGCTCCTCTGCTGCATTGATAGTATTTACCTTGATACGCCCTTGGAATAATAGTTGCAGATCAAATGAGTTTGTGTAGCAGAAGCTGCCTCCATCTCCCAACCTTTTAAATATTGCATGTTCTCCCTCCGCCGCCGATGCGTTCCTCTCCTCATGTAAATGCTGCCGTTTCTTTACGTCTTCGGGCTTTTCTTCTTCTTCTTCTCTTTCTTCTTCTCTCTCTGCTTTCATCCTCCAGGCCGTTCTGCTTTGATGTTTTTTGTTTTTTTTTATCCCTCGGCCGTGTGAAATTCGAGATTAAAGTCCGTCTGTCTGTCTGTTCCCCCCCTCCGCCGATACGTACGCAGATATAAACAAAAACAGACACAAAAAGTGTTTTGTTCTTTGCTAGAGAAAGAAGTTTGGACTGACTTAGAAATGAAGAATTTATTTCCAATTTGAAGTCGCTGGATAGCTTCATTACACCAGTTTGGGTTCTTCAGCGGCCCGGCGGGAAACACCCCAGGCAGGAAACGGCAGCCCAGGCGGGAAGGAAACGGCCATGGAAACGAAACGGCCCGGGTTCCGTTGGTTGCAGGCTTTTGTTCTGCGGCTCTTAAACACAGTAAACAGTCCTCTGGGCTCGTAAAGGCTTACCTTCGGATTGTAGATCTCAAGTGGGGGTATAACTCGCTATACACTTGTGCTAAAGCTACTCTAAGGCTCAGGAAGCACTTAGGAGCTGAGTCGGTGTTCTGATGTGTTAAGAAGAAAAGCTGGGTACAGTTTGCTCTTTATTCCAGTCATAAAAGCAGAGTTGTAGAGCTTTCTGTGAAACGGAGCCGGTCGGCTTTACGTCCTACCACAGAGCGTGTGCATATAAAAAAACTCACCAGAACTGTTCACCGTAATTTAGAACTGGAATGTGGGCATTTCTTCTGGTCGTCTTTCAGTCGTTTCTCTTTAAATTTAAGCACCAGGTCCAGACTTACAAATTTTTTCTCAGTTTTTGTACCTATGCTGGCATAAAAAGGCTTTGCACAAATGAAATCATGGTGATAACTTCAAAGTCCGGCTTCATTTAAATTTAAAGAAAGAAGATGTGCAACACGGCCAAAGTATTTCTAGGCTAAAGATTCTCCAAAACCAGCTGTAGCTTGATTCTCTTTACCCTTGGTTAATGTCTTCATCTTACAACGATGTTTATTGGAAACAGAATCGGGAATAACCCAGCCAGCATACCTAGGAGGGCCCCATATGGGGAAAAGGAGGGCAGACAATATGGGTCCCACATTGGTTTGTCCACGGTTTCCATGGTGGCCCCTACACAGGTTTGCCCATGCAGAGGCACAGCCTCCATGGGCCCTACATGGCAGTGGCCCTGTGTGGGGCCACCATGGAAACCGTGGACAAACCAATGTGGGACCCATATTGTCTGCCCTCCTTTTCCCCATATGGGGCCCACCTACGTATGTCGGCCTGGAATGAGGCAAGTGTGAAATGTAGAATAAAAAACGCCCTTCAGTTTGTGTTGTTTTGTCCTAAATGGACCTGTAGTTGATCAAATCTTTTTTTTTAAATGTCTAAAAATCTAAATTAATTTCAGCAGATATTATGATTGCATGTGGACACAAGGTGGAAATTCAAAAGAAAAATATTAGTTTGGAAAAAAGTCTTAGTGCGGACGTGAGCAAATTAAAAAGAACTGCCCATTTTTAGGAACTATAAAAGCTCTAACTGTGACTGACATTTTTTTACTGATATCAGAAGATTAGCGATATGTGAACACATGAACAAATCTCTACTTCCAGCACACTGCCATCCTTAAATCAAGAACACCAAAGTGTGGCGCCTGCTGTCGCCCTGCCGCTACAGTAATGTGCTTTGGCCGAATAGGGCTGAAACACACAGGTAGATTTGGTTGGAAACAAACTATAGAAATTAGAGAAAAACACCTCATGTCGGCTTTTAAGCAGGGCATGGGGCCGCACCCTACCGAGAACCTGATCAGGCGAACAAGAAGAGAGAATAAAAGCAGGATGCTGTTCTAACAGTGACACCAGCAGCAGTGAATGACATGAAACTCTCCAACTAACAACCCAGAGCCTACCTATTACTGCCACTTACAATATCAACATAATGACACAGTTTGAATGGACCGGCCTTAATGACTTGTTGTTGTGCCCAGTAGTAGCTCAGCGTAGGCGCTCGGCTTCAGCTCAATGTTAAAATGTGATAAATAGTCGGAACAGTAGGTTTAATGCTGTCCGAGGAGCAGAAGAGGGTTGACAGATCTCCGCTCCCAATAAGGAGCAGCTCATGTCGGATGAGGAGCGCATCGTCCAACCGGCACCGAAGACTCCCATCAGAACGCTGAACGTTTACGATTTAGCCTGCGAGCTCTTCTAAATCCACAACTGTTACGGATAACGAGGAGCGCTGAGGAAATTGGGACTTTTCTCGTAAATGACTACATTTAAAAGGTCAATCAGAGGCCATGGGTAATGTCTGCATTAACTAATCCCTCCTTCCTGCATCACAAAGGAAACCTTTTATGGTCGGGGGCTGTTGGGATACTGGAGTTTGAGGGAAGCTGTGCTAGCAGTCATTGCTCCTGGATAGCTCACCATCCAATAACAAGCCAGCGTAAATCAGAAGCCATGCATGCACACACCCATTTAGACTAGATTACCATAATTTACATAACGTTTAATTTAGAGATTTAGCTGCAGAATGTGGCAAAAAAAAGTAGATGGTAAGAACATGCAACTTTTCTGAGAAAGACCCCAGCTAAGAGAACCAATGGAACTCTGGCTGTGAGGCAACAAAGGTCAGTAAAATCACCTTTTTCACAGCAATTACAGCAGCAATTCTTCGTGGATTCTGTATTTACATACCAGCATTGCACATTTAGAGACTGATATTTGTGCCGTTCTTAGCTCAACGTCTGTCAGATTAACTGGAGAGAATGTATGAACAGCACATTTTGAAGTCTTGCCGCCCCACTGGGTCATTCTGACACATGAATATGCTTTGATTTACGTGAACCGTTCCATTGAAACTCTGATTGCACGGTTGGACCTTGTCCTTCTGAAAGGTGAACCTCAACTTCACTCAAGTTTTGATTGGTTTTCTTCCGGGATTTTTCTGTATTTGCCTCCTTCTATTGACTCCGATGGGAAGAAATCATCTACACACCAAACTTGGCCTTGAAATCTCTTATTTCCCCCCTTGCTCCTACCACTGCACAGTTATTACTTTGTGTTGGTCAATATGATAACGGGGGTCAACTGGGACAGAATTGGGCCTTCCAACAAAATCAAATTATGGTACAATTGTTTTTTATTTTTTTATTACCTGCCACTATAGTAGTGAGGAAACAAGACCTTGACCTTTCTATGGGTATAAACATTTTTTTTCAAACATTGCTAGTTTTAAAACAATACTGCCCCCAACACTATACGACGCCCCTGAAACATTATATTTTGGTGAAACTATGCAGATCTTTTCCCAACAGAGCGTTCTGAGAGTTAAAGCTCTGAGGATCCGGTGGGATGAGGAGGAGTGCCGACCTGTTTCTTTTCCCTGTGCGGTCAGCTGTTTCTGCCCATCAGAGTGGCGGGTTCTGATTCTGTCTCAGGATTCAGGTTGATCCCCTCAGTGTTGACGTTTCATCATCTCATCTTATATTGATTTAACCATCAGTGCTGCTCTCCTAGCTGGACCTCCTGACCTCTGGGGGTCAGCTTCTTTTTTTTTCCAAAGGTGAAAGGTTTAACATCCCTGCTGTCCTCCGAACCCCGGAGACCCATTTTATATTATTATTTTTTTTTTACTTTTTCCTTGTTGTAGACTGGTAATGCTGACTAGATAATAAATTAAAACATAAAATAATGCAGCTTGTGCATACTTTGACCTAAAGAAAAAATCTGTCCCGTCAGAAACAGTTTTGTTCTCCCAACACACCTGACCTACATGACTGCTTTCCGGTGCTAAAACTGTTAGCAGTGCTGCTTTGTAGCCCGAAGGTCCTGGGTTCAATTCCCAACCTGGATATTTCCGTGTGGTTTTTGCACGTGTGGCTTCATTCTGGGTACTCCAGCTTCCATCCTGAGGAATGAGTTCAACTTTGGATGAGTTTTATTTATAACGCCCTGGTGTGTGGCGCTCCAACAAATCAAGAGTGACTTTAATCGTTACGATGGGAACATGTTGTCACGTTACAACAAACTTGTGTATTTCATTGGGATTTTATGTGCCAGACCCACAGAATGTAAGAATCAATCATTTTTTTTTATTATAAAACTTATATCAGTAACTATGACAATTTATTTGGCTAATTTATTCTAATGTTGACTAAATTAGAGTGTGTAGCAATTAGGCTAATATGTCAGATTATAAATGCCATAAATGTAACAACCTTTAGGCAGGTAATCACACTTACTTTTCATTAAGCCTGTATCATTCTGTACTTGTCTGATGTTGGCTCTGAGCAGAAAATTATCATAATTCATTCTTTAAATGTTCATGACCAAAGGTTCACCACTGTGCCATTTTTAGACTGGAGTTGCTTTAAAATGGCAGAAGTTAAATTTGTTCTCTAATGGTTAGAGAGTGACCCACTGCTGGTGAGATATAAACTTATTACATTCTGATGACACAACCTCATTCAAATACCTCGCACTGTCTCTTTAAGAACACATGGCGGCGCGATCTGGGTTACTCTGGTAAAACATGGCAGCCAGATTTCACTGCAGATGTCTTTCACCTCCAGGATTCTGTTAGACTCTGGCACCAGCAGTCGTAAAAGCGCTGATATTAGCCGGGGGTTAACACATAGCATCAGCAGGTCACCTTTCATTCACAATTTCACACTCACCTAACAGCAGAAACATGAACACATGCTAACGAGAGTAGCTAGTGAGAAGTTGGTGTCGGGACAGCTAACGTAAAAAACGCTGATTAAAGAATCAGATGATGGACCTGAGATTTTATGCCTCCTTAATTCCTCCTTTAAAATTACCTTCTAGTTGATTAAAAAAAGTTGCAATACAAATAAACTCTTTATAGATAATAAGATTGGTGCAGGTCAGATTTAGGCCAAAACCAAAGCAGTCATTAGGTTTTGGTTTTAATTATAAGTTCCAGTTTATGGAGAGCCAACGAGCCGGCGCGGCCCCCGACCGTGGGAGTGAGGAAGCGACATTAATCAGCCTCCACCTGGAAACAACACTGTTGATGTTAATTTGTCACAAAGCTTTGTACACACACGTCCCTCGGGGGACACGGTACCGGGCCTCCCCCGCCACTCCAGCACTGCGCTGTGCTGCAGCCGTCACCGTTTAATAAATCACTCAGGGAAAAAAAAACAACTAAACCATCACATCTCCAGGGCAACCAAGAAATCTTCCTCCAGAGTTCCAGGGAGGGTCCCACTCAAACACGAGCCTGAAATTAGCTTCTTTCTTTTGTTTTTAGCCAAACATTATTCACGGCGAACAAAACTAGTTTGTTTTTTTTTCCCCACAGTGACGTCCCTTAATGACACACCAGGGTGCAGACTCACTTAGTTTCTCCAGGTACAGCTCCCTCGTAATTTTACTTGTTTTGTTTTGTTTCTCGGATGCCTTGACAGCTCGGGGAATTAAGCCACAATTTTCCCCAACACTGTAGGCCTTTCCACTTCAAACAAGTCCGAACAACAAGAGGCGTAATTTAACCACACCGCTACGAAAAAAAGAAAAGACGGCTTGCAAATGATGCAAAGTGTCAACAAAGTGGGTCTGCCGTACTTTGTAAATTGGAGCTGCGATTTCTCCGAGCAATAAGCGACTCTCACTCTCTCTGAGGTTGTTCTAGAACCTTCTGCCTGCCTGTCTTGGTCCAGTCAAATCAACGAAAAGGGGGGAAAAATAAGAAAAGAAAAACATTTGATTATTTCATAAAGGCGATGTTTGTGCCATGGTGGCAATCTCTGTAACATTTTCAACATGGCAGTGGTCAGAGCTCAGCGCTGTCACATAAAGGTTAAACAGGAAACAAGATGGACGTTCTTGCCTTCCTGGAATAAATATGTCAAATGATAAAACAGGAAATATGACACAACCATTGATTTTTGTGACATTTATAATGTTTATTTAAATGTTTTGGGATAGATAGGGCATATTCAGTGAAAACATACACAGTCGGACCATCAGTATTCACGGACATTAGGTACCGCAGCTGCTGGTTTTAATTATACCTTAATATACAGTAATACAGACAATGGAAGCCACATTAGCACTACTGCAGAAGCTAACATTTACATCTTCCTATAGTTTTCCTACAGTTTCCTTAATGCAGCCAATCTGCATTAAGGAAAGTAAATGGAGCTCCTATAGCTTGTCTGGTAGCATCATGCCAACGGGTTTCAGCTTCCCAAGCTGCACTTTATTTTGATTATTGTAGATATTCTCTATTAAAAACATCTGTGCATCTGTGGATTTTCCACAAATAATTTGGAGTTATGTTGTACAGAAAAATCTGTGAAAAGTTGGGAGTTCACTAAACACAAACCCTGTTTAGTCCATTTTAATCAAACTCTAGTTCTTTTGCCTAGAAGGTCCGGTTTGATTGTGGAAGTGTGAATTCTCAATCAAACCCTGATGCAGATCAAAAGAGCGAACTCTGATCTGCCTGAAAACATAGGCCTCCACTTGGTTGAAGTTAACTCTGGTGCCATTCAAATGTTAAGCAGAGCGCTCCAAAAAAAATCAAAATGATCTACAATGTACATATGTATACATATATGTACAGAATGACATCTTGGAATTGCATCCAAAGCTTCTAGCATGTCTTTAAAAATATGTGCTACTTTATCAAACGTTACAAACTCTGTTTGTGGAACATTCTATTAATTAAAGGTTTTCTCTTAACAGGAGAAAAAACAGTGTGATGGAGAATCCAGTCAGAGATTATCGGTAATATTCTCCATTTGAACTCCAGCGGTACAGTGCTGAGCTCTGAAATCATCTTCTGAATAGTTTACTGCTTTTCAGTGGAGCTAAACAGCCAGCTGAGCACTAACTTTACAAAAGGAGGGCAGAGAAAGAAAAAACAAAACTGAACTATGTTCCTTTATTCTTTGATATCAGCGGCTGTAGCCTGAAACTGGTTGGGAGCCAGAAGACGAGTGTTGAAGACGGCGTGTCTGACTGAAGGCGCTTTCTGGGAGAGGCGCTTGTGTAAAGCGTAACCCCGGAGGAGACGGGAGCTCTGGCAATATGTGATCTCGAAGTGAAGCGGGCTGAGTTCTGCTCCGCGGGGGTCCGACTTAATTCCAATACATCTATCACAGAACGGAGAGGAAAATCAAATGAGAAAACATGTAAATTCATCAGGGGGAGGAACTCTGAACAAGTCTTGCTCTCATTCTTCTCTGTAGCCGTTCATCGGATGCTTCTTTCCTCTTCATTTTCTCTTATAATGTTTTGGTCAATCAAAGAGGTTACCACTTTAACATCATGACCCCCCGAGTCCAACATGTCTTCTCTCTCAACCTCATCATCTTTAAACTGCTTCCTCTGTCAGGATGTTGCCTCTATCCTTCTCAAACTAAGGAATTGCTCTAAAAGATGCACCTTTTTCCCAGTAATCTTTCCTCCAGCAGGAAGGTTCCTGTGCCTCGTGTGATCCCTGCGAAATTGGATTCCACAAAAATGCAATTACTATTAATGCCAAAGAAACAATTGACTTCCCTCACATCTAATTATACATCACAAAAAGAGCTAAATTGCCGACGAACAAAGCGCTGGGAAGATTGACGGGGGATCGGACCCACAGAGAGTCTATCCAGAGAGGTTTGCGTCCAGGCTGAATAAGAGCCGGTCGGCAGAATTTGATTGGGCTGCTATCGTCCATCGGTAATGAGAGCTTTGTCTTCTTCCCCATGTATGGGAAGTGGGCTTTAGAGCAGATCAAGTTCAATTCCCTCATCTTCTGTCAAACAAAAGGAAAATGAGCAAAGAGGGTGGACGAGGGTTTGAAAACACCAATTAAAAGAAGTCAAAGTGATCCGATTCAAGGTTTGTTAGTGGTTCTGCTGATGGGGGTTCTGCCACTGAAAGGTAGGATTGGACATCACGTCACATGTTGCTTTGCATTGAGTCAGGAATATTTATGGTCAGGAAAATACGCAAAGGATGTGACAAAGGAAGCAGTGGTTTACTGTTAATCGTCAACACTACGACCCCGAAGCGCCCACCGAATCGGTGCCTGTGGCGGGAATTCCGGCATCAACGCCAGGTGTTTGGCAAAGTCCCCCTCCCCTCTGCAGACCGGCCTGCTGGTTAATCACTACAGGACTCCAGCAGAAACGCGGTGTGAGACAGAAAGCGCACTGCCAGGACAAACACAAGAATAACAATGAAGCTTTCTCAGCATGTCGGCTCTGCTTTTAACCTTCGTCGCTGAAATGTTTCGCGATGCCATTTGGCTGCCTTTAGCGCCGTCCTGCATCACTGAGTGAGTGCTTGAAAATGCCAGTTGGGCTGGGGTGGCAGGGAGGGTGAGGGAGAATGTGGCAGGTGTGTGTGCAGGTTGTGTGTGAGCGGCGGGGGCGGGTTGGGCTCGGAAGGCAGCCATACAACCAGAGCTCCAGGCCAAGCAATTACAGAGCAGTTCTGTATTGATCGGAAACCTCTCGGACACATTATGACCGTCTCGTCTGGCCTCAAAACTCCAACCACGTTCTGCCTTTGTGACTCGCACCGTTCCTAACCTGACCTCGTAGCTGACTTTAGCAAGCATTAGCACGAGTCCTGAAGGGGCTGCCGGAGAGGCAGGCTGGTATCAGGCTGCCTATATTTGGTGGCTGAGCGACGAGGCCACAAGCTGTCCCTACCAGGATGCTTTCACACTGGATAATTGACAGCACAGCTTCTCACTCCTTCGCACTGCCAGACTGCTGGCCATAATTCAACTTGGGACACGCTCATTAACATAGGTTGGGAAGGTGCTGTCAGCCGAGTGCCCTGCCATCATGGACATGATGTTATACTGTGAGAAGCATAAACTGTATTTTCAGTCGGTGCGCCACAAATGAGCTGTCGAATGATGAGTTAAACAGCCAGAAGCAGGCAAAGCCTATAATTAGGCCACTTCCTGTAATCATCCGTAGCTTAAAAGATCAGGTTGATGGCATAAAGTTACATTATCCATGTTTCTGTCGACGGTTTTTGCTCGTCTTGAAGCAGGATATTAGAAAAACGGTGAATGGCATTTTGAAGTCTTGCGTTGGAAGAGGTTGAACCAAGATGGCAACAATTCAAAGTACCTGCCGAAATTTTGTTACCAAGGTTTTACGCTCGCTCGAGGTGGTTTCATGGACACAATTGCAAACTGAGATCTGGCGCAGCAAACGTTGCCCTCCAGCTCAGAGGGGAGGACCGTGGCCTGGTGGCCAGGTGAGAGGCACCGCAGGCTGTGATGGGAGAGGTGGAACAGATCCATAGTCTGGAGGGTCTGGATCTTATCACAGGCACCAAACTCAGAAACAGTTTAAAGTCCAACCCTCCAGTTAAGCGTTTTAGAGGTGTCCATTTTCCTGAGATGTGTTTTAAGTGCCAGTTTGATGAAAGGACAATTTTCCTGGCCTGTTGGATTCGCTCCAAAGCAGAAAACAAACAAACACCAGATTTTTTTTATTTCTTTTTTTTTTTTTTTTGCAACAAAAGTTTGCTCACAATTCATAAGACAACTGGATGTAAACATAGCTAATGTCAAAGATTTTTGTAGAGGTTTCAGGTTGTACTGAATGGGAAACTAATTTATTTGCTTTCATTTAGAAATGAGAGTAAAATTCTGTTTATTGTTGTGATTTAACTTCAACCTCCCAATGGGAAATTTGCCTCCTGGTTATAATCTCATGTAATTACATGTAATACATATTGTTCCACTATGTGTGTGTATATCACACTGTGATATAGTTGATCATTTAAAAAAGATACACAAAACATGCTTTTTCTTACACATGCAACTGTTTAATTTTGAATTGATCTTGTGATTTTGTGTCTTTCTTCATTTTGAGATTTGAATACTGTAAAAATTACCTTCTTTTAAAGCAGCACATTTTTAATGTATCCAGAGTATAAAAAAATATTTTAAAAGATCAGAATAATTTAAAATAGCAGACATGCGATTTTACTTCACTTGAAAGGTTTGAAATACTTTTTAAAAGGTTGAAACAGAAAAATGTAAGGAAGTTATTTACAATTATTTCTTAAGCATGACATTATTTCTTGTTACAGCTAACGGTTTCAGATTATCACAGTTTATTATCTGACAAAGATAACCATGTAAAACTAACCAACGTGACAAAGTAACCAACCCTTGTTGAATCATAAATTAATTTTAGTTAACCCCATTTTTTGGAAAGTTTGACTTTGATTTGCACAGCCAGAACTGCATAAATACAAACATCACATATGGAGCATTCACACCAGCTCCTTTTGGTTCGCTTTGACCAAACTCTTGAAAATCCGCCTCCTTTGTGTGTCAATGTATAATCAAACTTTAAAAAGAAATTGAACTCTGGTCCTCCTACAAACCTCGGTCTGGGTTCGGTAAATACACATATGAACACCAAGCGGACTGGAAACCACTCTAAAAGCAGGAAGTGAACTAAAGTGCATGGAATTCTGGGTAAATACAATCAAAACAAATCACTTTTAGACCTTTTTGCCAATGACAGGAGAAAATCCTCCAACCACTAAAATCTGACACCACTCCATTCTTGTTGTGTTCTGTTTCTTCTTCAGAGGTTTTTGTGTCGTTTTCTTCAGTGGGTCAGTGGTGCAGCGCCCCCACAGGGGGGGGCAGGTTTTTCAAAGGCTTTTTCTTAAGGAAACTTAAGAAGGTTTTGACAAACAAAGACAGTGGAGTTTACCAGCATGTAGAGAACTTCTTAGAAAATCCTCCAATGTGCAATTAAACAATTCCTCCACAGCGATATGACAGTCATGACAGTTATTGTTGCCAAGGTGACACAGCTGGGGTCCGGTCTGACACAGGGCCAGGTTGTGTTTGATAGATTAATATATGAAAATTGTTATCTGATAAATGCTTTTTGTTTTGTATTTTTAAGTAATCTGCAACTTTTTAATTTTTTTAATGATTTGAAACTTATAGTTGTGACAAAAAAAAAAAAAACTTGTCACAGCAGTGGAGAAATAATTAACAAGGAAGACTGAGTCGAAATGCGACCTCCTTTTTCTCACCACCAACCACGCCACAAGCCCAAGACTGTTGCTATGGCAGCGTCAGATGAAAGTTTGACAAGGATGGCATACATTTTTAAAGCTCTTATTGGCAATGCCTCAAAGGTAGCACCTCCTGCTGCCCTCCCCTTCAGCTGCTGTTCAGCCACATCAGTGTCAGGCCGCCGGCTCCCTGGAGGAAGGCTGCGGCGGCGGGGGCCGGCTGTGACTCCAGAGCCTAATTGGGGCCCGAGGACGGCTCCCTCTGCTGCTGCAGCTGTGCTGCTGCTGGCTCGCAGTGCCATCGCAACCTCTGTGACTAGCCAGAGGTCAGGGGTCTGCGGGTAGCTGCCCCCCCAGAGGACGATCGGAGCGGGATGGCAGTGCCGTCCTTCAGACCGCATGAAGGCTGACTGACGCCCTCAGCTGCTCAGTCAGCTTCTGGTGCGGAACATTTCAGCAGAACGGCAGCTGATGGAGATCAGGAACAGCAAAACCATGACGCACCTCCTGGATGGGAACAGATCAACTCGAGGCCAGGAGGTGAAAAGTCCTCAGAGGTTTTGTCCCGTTCCACCATGGCAGCAGTTCCAGTTCAGATGGGATTTATTGGAATTATTCTGATCAGCTGAACTAAAGAAACTCAGTGGATTTGGAGACTGAATCATTTTTTATATTTAGTGTCATTTACATCAACTTTAATTTGGTCACTAGCTTATACAGCTGACAAAACCTTCCACCAAATATTGATTCCTGATCCCTTCCTGAGTTCAAACATCAGTGTTGTTGTTTCTTAATTAATATGAACTTGTTTTCTTTGCATATTTCAGGTCTGCATCTTTTTCATTGTTTTGACCATTTCTCATTTTCTGCAAATGAAAATCTTTTCAACATTTTTGGAGGCATGTTGTCATTAGTTCATATAATAAAACAACAATGTTCATTTTATTCAAACATATATCAATAAAAAGTAACATCAGAGAAACAGATCATTTTCAGTGGTCTCTTATTTTTTTCCAGAGCTGGATTTCAGAGTGTTAAGCATCACTTCAAATAATCAGAAAGTGTGTAAACATAACAGCTCAATAAATAAAGATATTTCACATTGGGCCTCTGTCTCTTTAAGAAGTTCCTGCTCTTTCAGAAACTCCACCTGGAGTGTTTCATCACGTGGCTCCTCTATTAACCCTTTAAAAATGTTTTTGGTTGCTTTGGGAAGTAGCTTCTATAACCAGTTCAGCTGAGTTTCAGTTCCATCAGGTGTTTGCTAATTGCTGCTGGCTAGTCTGAAGGAGCTGAACGGAGGACTCTTAAGGGAGGCCTGCTCTTTGGGGCAGAAACTTGGAAACTGCAGCTCTGAGGAGGAACTAGGTCTGCCAGGCATTTAGACAACTGAATGGTTGCCATGGAGATTAAAGGATTTCTCAAACATGAAAGAAAGAATCAAAGCAACACTTCAGGTATGTTTGTGATGATGGAGTTGATTTTGCATAATGCTGCCCCTTTACATGATTACAAATAAGTTGTATAGATATTTAGACATAGATATGTAGATGAGAACATGTCACCTTGAACCAGAGTGTGATGCTCCATTGCTCTACATGGAAAATGTGTTGTTTTGACAAAGACATCCTGTTTCTCCAGAACATTTTGGATAGTAGTGTGGCCACATTTTGGCAACACAGAAAGTGAAGGGAAGGCACACTTTTACTTTTCATTTCTTTTTCTATTTTTAAGTTTTGTAGATGTTGTATTCACTGTCTCCATCCCACTGCCTGGTTTTTCTAATAACATCAAGGGTCAAGGGTCAATGGTCTGGGATCTCCTATCGTTCCATTTCTGGTCTGAACGTTTCTGGATGTCGGCGGTTAAGATTTTCTCCTCCTGGCTGAACTCAGAGAAATGGATAAATTAAAGAAGTTTCCTCAACAACGGCAAGAATAAGCATTAGAAAAATCAACTGAGAAACGTTTATGTCTTGACCTGTTCCTGTTTACCGACTCTCCTGACCACAGAGCCGCTGTGCGCTGCCTTTCTGTTTGCCTCGGATAAGGTCAGGTCCAGAGATCTGCCAGCCGTTTCTGCTCAGAGTTGATCCATGACGTCTTCCTGGGTAAACTGCTTTCAGGTTTCATGTCTGGCTGCAGAGCCAGAGAGTCGCCTTCCAAGATGCTTCTGTCCTCATCTGGCTTCTCCTCTCCTTCCAGGAGCTCTGAGATCCCAACAAATAAAAGTCCCAGTCCTGGGTTTCGTCCCGTGAGCTTTAAACGTTTCCCAGACACAATAAGTTTGCATTTTAGGAGTTTACAGCACCAAGGTTTTTCCAAAACAGACGGAGTCAGGCTGAAATACAAGCAGAGACTTTAGGCCTCCACTTTTCAACAAAGATAAACAATAATAATAATATTAAAAAACAGAAAAAGCTCTTGGACTGATTCATTATTTAAAATATTTCCTTAGGTTAGCCTTTAGCAGATTTGTAATTATTAGAAAAAGGAGTTTAAAGTGGCGGTATTGGGTAAAATACATTATTTTTCGCTTTACATCATGTTTTCACGTTATTCTCTCATCCACACCTGGAGTGTCGCCTTCATCCTTTTATGCATGTTTATTTATAAACACATACATTATATATTCAGGTTTGATGTAGTGCAATATATGGAAAGCAGCAACCATTCGTATGTTTCACAACATATTTCAATTTATTACATGAATATATTGTATAATACATGTATAATTTCATGCATTTGTAACATATAATAGATTAGAAAATATGGTGGGAAAGTAATATATTAGAATAAATTATAATATAATACAGTAAGACATGGTAAATATGTTTTCCTTTTGTAAGGGGTGAAGAAGAAGAAGACAGATGAGGTTCCTATAAGGGCCACATGAGAGTATTTTTTTTTTGTCTACAACAGGAAAGTTTTTGGCCATTTTGGCCTCTACGTACAAACGGAAATGGCTTTATGGTTAGAAAGGTTGCTCGGCAACTGCTCAGAGGAATCTGTTCAGGTAGAAAAGGCCCAATGAAAGTTACTCTTCAGTATTGGGTGTAGATGGTTGATGTTTTCATCTTTTCCTATTTCACTGCAAGTCAAAAACTCTGGAAAACCACAGACTATCTTATGGTTTCTCCGCTTTACGTGAAAATCTGTGAAGTCGATCTACATGTTCAACATAATCGCTCTGTTTACCAGAAAGTGCCAGGGGTTTATGTCTCGATGGAAAAGTTAAATAAAAGCGAGGGTCAGAGTCATTTGGTGACAATTTAACGGTTCTTGCCGCATCGATCGGCGGGTTTACAGAGTCCATGAGCCGGATCAATGCGGGCCGGCGATCACATCCGTCATAATCCTCCGCTGCTCTTAGACGCACAAATCTGCCGGCGTGCTGGGCGAACGGGGAGCCGCTGGGAAGCATCCGTCTTTGCAAACAACATAGATTCACCTAAACAAAGTATCAATAAGAAGATAAACCTGAAGAAGACGCTTCAGCTGCTCATTTATCCCAGGGCTAGAAACCCGAGCTGAGCCTTCCACTTACAGGCAGTGATTACTCCATTGACTGGGTGCAGGAGAGGGGCTGTGATTTATTTTTGTTTATTCAAATAAACATTGTCACCGCAGCGGTCTATGACAAGCAATCTATTGAACTGCTGTTATATCAGACAAGTTATTCCTCAGACACCTTTCTTTTCTTTTTTTTTCCAGATGAGTCTGGGGAAACGAACACCAAATGCATTCCCTGGATGAACTCAGCTTCACCCCAACAACAAATGCTGGAATTATCAAACAAATGCTCTTTATTTGTTATTTCTATATTCGTATACTTGAATGTGCAGTTTAGCTCCAGACTCATCATTTAACGTGACATTTATGCCACGGCTAATGTAGCAGGGATATTCGCCTTCAGGTAGTCAAGACACTCTTGTCTGAATTGTTTGTGGTTCAGGTTTTTATTTATTGGCCAATTTATTGTCGTAATTGGTCAATAGGTTTCAACATTTGTTTCATTTTCAGCTGGTGTTGTTCACTTTCACACTGTGTCAAACGAATCAAACCGGTTGAGAAAGCAGTTCCCCTCCTCGCCTGTGGGGGCGCTATAACAAGAACCACTGAAGGAAACGTGACAAAGACCTCTGAAGAAGAGACTTTGGTCAATTCTTTCTTCGTGTCAAATTTTAGCGGTTGTAGGACTTCTCCTTTTTGTCTTTGGTGAAAAAAATAATGATCTCTTTCGCTAGTGCTTGAGATGCCTTCTTGTTTTGGTTATATATTTACTCAGAATCTCACGCATTATAATCTATTTCCTGCCTTTGGAGTTGTCTCTGATTCCTTTGGCATACACATATGAATTTGAACTGTGTTGGTGAACCAGAGTTTGCTCTCCAAATGAGCTTGACTTTTTAGGTAAACACACTAGAGTTTGATTAAACGGGGCTGATGTGAAATCACCCATAAAGGCAAAAAAACCCCTAAATAAATTATTGGGATGTTGTATGTCAAAACTGGGAAATATACTGTTTTTATCTAAGATGCAGCATTAGCACTAAGCTGGTTTAGATCACCTTTGCCTGGCAGGTTCCAGGTCGGCTTTGGTCATGATAAATCTTTTCACACAGTCGTTAGTTGTGGAGTGCCACAAGGCTTAGCACTTGGGTCACATATAAACACATTTCATCAACTATAATGCTGACATGTACATTGCTATTCTATCAATATAGAAACACCGACAGATCAGAAGTTGGACGATATATCAAACTAAAATAAAAAGTATCGGTATCAGTATAGGTATTGGCGATGCAGGCCATGTATTTGTTTGGTATTGAGTTAATACCAAAATATCAATTAAGTCTACTCATGGAGTGTGGCCTGATGGTTCAGTCTGCTTCTGGTCTGTAATGAGTTAGTGATGCTAACTTGAGCCATATTTTAGTGAATAATGAGCTGACATGTGACCTGTGACTGCTGAAGCTAACATACTGATTCTCGTCACATTTACATTAAATTTGGAGGTTAATAGGAATTTTGATGCAAATTATCCATCAGGATTTACTAGGTCAGTCACATGTCAACATCTTGAATAAACAAAAAAAGGCAGATGGGGCTTTCTGATGGCCATGTACACAATGTCACACCATGATGTCTAGATAGAAGTACTGATCTAAAAGAAGAAAACAATTTGAAAATGTTTGACGCTGAGCAGATCAAATTATTATGCTTCATGGTAGGAAGCAATCTGAATCCAACTGAGAAGCTGTGACCTTAGCCAGGCTGCTCTTGCTCCAAATCGCTCCAATGTTAAGAGTTAAGTGGTCTGCAAAGAAGAGCAGGCCAGATTTTCTCCTCAGCGATGCAAAAGGCTCCTTCAGTTACTTCAAATCCCTGGTGGTCATTATTTAATCAAGAATCATACAAATAAGGATTAGGTTTAAAGGCTGCTACCTCTTCATAGAGCACAGGCATGTGTCAGACTCTTGTGAGTCGGATCTCTTGTGAAATCAAAGTACTTGTCTCAACATTGTCCGTGTTGAAAACGGCAGTAAAAAATATATGCTTTTTACATATTTGTTGAAACTGTCACCATGTTGTGACATTATGGTAAGAGACGGATAATCTGCATTTTCCTCCTGATAGCAAACCCTGTCATGAATGTTAATGCTAGTTAGCTTTTCCTCCGCTGACAGCAGATAAGTGGTTTTCTTGTAAGCGGTTTGTTTTGCTTCTCCTCGGTTAACTCATTTGGGAGTGCTTACACGAGACTGATTGACGGCGCTAAGTACCACATCCTGGCTCTGATTGGTTGTTTTTGATCGTGAGCGATTCATTTCATTTCTTCAGATGGCAATAACAGTTCAGGGAAAAAAAGGTGGAGGATATACATTTTTTTTCACAGATTGTCTCATATGATTCACAACATAGTTGCAGTTTTAATCTGTGAAAAAAATACATATATACATATTTTAAATTTTGTGTATGTAACTTTTGATTAAAAAAAATACTTATATATATATATATTTTTGTTGATGTGGGATGGATCTGAAAGCTGACCATGAGTTCCTCCCTAGTTCCAAACATTGGCAGGTAAGACATTTACAGCTGGCAACAAATCCTTTAATGTGTGTCTAACTTTCACAACTTTTGTCTTTTTCCAAGTGAAAGTGTAATTTCCACAAAAAAAAAAACAACAACAAATAAATAAATAAAAATATTGAAACCGCCTTCCTTCATGTGCGGCAAAGGGCTTAATGGCGGAGCAAGCAGGCATCTGAGACATTATCATCCAGGAGGACGAAAGAACCATTAGGACCTGATTAGGTGGAGGAGAGCCGGACGGAAATCACTCCGGAATCTTTTTTTAACCGTTAATTAGCGGTTCTGTCGGCGGGGATGACTAATGCGCCGCGCTCTCCCACTGCTCCTCATGACCAGTTGCTACACCGCTGTCTGTCTCATTTGCATACATGGCTCTGACAGCAAAGAAAAAGCCCAACCGCCTATTAGCGTAGCCGGAGCCGTGCGCGCGCCGCGGCCTCCGTCTGAAACCAGCCGGCATGAAGCTAACAAGATGGCCGGATAGAATCAGTAATTGGCTGATTGTGACACGACTTACAGTAAGTTATGCTGACATGCCGGTGAATGCGGAAGGGGGAGAATGTATCAGTTCGCACCTCTAATGCTGCTCTGAAACCTAACGGAGGTTGTGTCAAACTTCCCGCTCGGATTTAATTGAAGGCGAGGACCGGCCTGTTTCATGTCCTTTCCTCCAAATAAACAAATCCCCTCTGGGCGACGGCTAAGTTATGAGCCCAAGAAGGGTTTCTGAAGAGGTGCTCAGCAGCCTGGTTCCAGTGAAATTATAGTTTGACCTCAAAAGCACCTCACTTTTACCGCTGCCCAAATATTTGATGGAGAATTTGTGGCAGATCGGAGCGGGGCTGCCCTGGTGGGATCATTTCATGTCTGAAAAAGGTTCTCACTCATGTGTGTTTTGCTTCATCATTTTCTGTTTTTTTTTTCTTCCACAGAATGTTTCACTTTTATTAAATTCTATTAACATTCCTTCCCATCCCTCCCTGCTGCAGCTTCCTTTATTATTTTTTTCTCCAATACTGTGGAAACTTCTCATAAGGAACAAGTTGGTAGCTATGTGGGAGATGCAGGTAATCCAAAGGAGGTGAACAGGGTTACTGATGACATAAAGTGGAGATATGTGTAAAAACAAGGCAAATATGAACAAATTTACCAAAAGGTGAACACTACCCAGCCAGCATACCTAGGTGGGCCCCATATGGGGAAAAGGAGGGGAGACAATATGGGTTTGTCTGTGGTTTCCATGGTGGCCCTACATGGGTTTGCCTATGTACGGCCACCGCCCATGTAGATGGTGGCCCTATTGATGAGAAACCGGCTTAAATACTGAGACGAAGGTGGAAAAAAACTGAGGGAGGGAAACTAAGTAACACAAAATCAGCTGAACTCAAACGGACCTACAAGCCAACAGGGAAAAGACTAACAAATATAAGAAAAGTAAATCCAAAAGCAAAAAGAACAGAGCACAAGAATAAGCTAAGCTAAAGCCTTCTGACCATTACATAAATAACATGTGTGACCTAGATTTATGTCTTTCTGGAAAACTCAAACAATTTGGAATTCAGAGTTTTATAATGGACAAGGATTTTTCCAAATCTTATTCCAGCCAAATTACATAATCATAATCATAATCATAATCGCATTGATGAGGAATCCTTCCCTAATGCCGCCAGCATTAAGTGTGGTTCCAAGGAAAAAACTCACAGGTTTTAATAAATCACATCACAGCTTACCAGAAGGTGACTTCGGCTCATTACAAAAGTCCATTCAGCTGATCAATTTGAATTTTTCTTTCATTTTGAAATGATAGATTACAGCAATTGGTAACATTTAGTAATCTCACTGCCTGAGAGCTAATTAGCCACGCGCAGCTGACGATGTGACTTTTCCTCTTCGAGTCGCGCTCTGCTTTGTTCCGTCCGGCTCCTGCTTGACCAGCAGCGATAATAAGTCAGCAAACCTACAGCATATCGATTACTGACCAAATCAGACATGTGGGCAGTGATCTAACAGTCTGGAAGCTGCCTGTGATGCCCATTCATCCTCCACAATCACACTGACTCACAGACTTGGAAATGCTTTTTTTTATTATATTACTGCTTAGCCATTAATATTGATGACTACTTACGTTTGTAGTTTTTGTTTGTGAAGCCAAAAACATATTAATTGTGTGAAATTCCTGTTTTTACTCCAGCTTAGGGTGTAAAGGAAATAGATTTTTGACGCCATTCTCCTCATAAACCCACAATGTAACCATGAACTGTTCGGACTGAGTAACGTATGAACTGCGGCGGCATTTAAATTTAGATTTCAGATCAGCTTACAGCAGATCTGACACTAAAATCTATAAAAAAAACCAATCAGAAGTGAGTATGTGTCTCCACTAGCCTGAAGCTGCATTTAAACTAGAATAAAATAACTATGATGTTGAAACCCCCCCCGAATGTTGTCAGCTATATGAGACAACTAGTTCACAAATTGTTCTGAGTTTTCTCAAAACTTCCATCGCTTCGTGTGTGAATGTGTGTGTTTCTGAGGGGAGAGGCAGAGCTGCCCTTTTGGGCAAAATTACATAGATGTGGAGCGACTATAATATAAGCTTTTAAAGCCAGAAATGCCACCTTGTACCACACACAGCACTCTGTAGAAGAAAAAAAGGATTTCAGAAGGACACGCTTTAGTCCAGAAGAAAAAGTGGCAGATTCTCTAACATCACATTTTCTTTAACATTTTTGAAAACATTATATTATATTATATTATATTGTATTATATTGATTAAAATAAGTGCCTAGATGTTGTCTGTTTTCTGTATGTAGTCAATTACTCACATTTATTAAGTCATCTTAAGTACCTTAAATGAAGATTTAAAGGGGCGGTTTCATATAAAAATGACATCATGTTATAAGATACTCCCTCATCAAAATGTACCTACTGTGTCGCTTTGACTATTTCATGCTTGTGAAATAGCATGAATCTCCATGGCAACCATTCAGTGGAGCAAACGCCTGTTTGGACACAGCTCCGCCTTCCATGACAAAGTTGCATTTTCAAAACTTCCAATCTTCCGCCTCCACAGAGCAGCCCTCCAGCACTCAGCTCCTTCGGACTAGCCAGTAGCAATTAGCAAACACCTGAGCTCATTTAGGCTTGCAGCTTCTCACTGCATCGCGAGATGCTCTCTCTCACAGAGACCCAATTTCAAGGCATTATGTTATGAAGTTGAATTTCTTTTAAGTCATATTTGATACAGAAAGAATTTTTTTTTAACAACTGAAAGTAACAGATTCACTTGATTGTGCTATAAATTAGCTCTATGTGCCTGGAAAATACAATAACGCCGCCCGTTTAAACACATTATGTGTAGAATATGAACACATTCAGCTGTTCGGGGAATAGTTCACTGTAGCAATAGACATACTGACCCCTGAACAAACCCTCCACAGCCACAATTGATCTCTCGTGTTTCGCCTCTGGGCCTGCATGTCCGCCCGGCCCCACCTGTGAGGCTCCTCCCACACAGAGGCAGCTTTATTACGACCCAGAGAGCCATAGGAGAGAAGCTGGCTGCTTGCACACCCAGGCAGAGCTGACGGCCCTGCAGATGAAACACGCAGCTTGAATATCTTCCATCGGCGCCTCAACACACCCTCTAATCCCAAACTCACCTCCCGCTTTAATATGGAAGGCTTGTGCTACAGTACGCTCGCGATGCTATGACGGTAGCGAGAGATTTATGACACACAACAGGCTATTAAGGAGCTGTATGTGGTGAGGTAATCAGGGGGGGAAATGGGGTGGAAATTCTCTTCTTCATGCCACATTGATTCATCCTTCAGTGGGAGAAACCTCCCCATTATGCACACCTCATCGAAATAAAAAAAAAAAGAAAAAAGAGAGGGCCTGAGGATGATCGCTGCAGACCTGCAGCAGCACTGGTCCCAGGCTGCCTGGAAGGTCAACAAAGTTCCTCCCTGCAGCATGCCGGCTCTCGGGAGGATGACAGAGCGGCTTGATGCATGGACTGTTGGTAATAACGCTGCAATAGCAGACATTAGCGTAACTTCCTGTAGGACTGGTGTGGACACGTCCCCACCAACTTTGGCCTGACGGGGACAGTCCCCACCAATATTTCCTCCACCTTTTTTTCTTTATGTCTCTGCTGCATCTAGTTGCAGATAGTAACTCGGCAGCTAATGGACTAATTGCATCAGTTGTTCGTAGAACGTGACGATCATCAAATAGGATGAAATATTTGATAAAGTACATGGGAGCCAAAGTTTGTTAAATTTTAAACCATGGCTCCTACAGCAACAATTGAGTAAAATTAAATTATTGGCCAATATAAAAGAGACATTCGCTTTGTTCTCTCTTGTATCTTTAGCCAGTACTTTCTTTGAAAAAAGAAAATCAATATTAAGGAAATATTGACTTAAAACAATCTCCCATATCTTGCTGAAAAGCTACTTGTGAGAGAATTGTGCGTTATTTCAAGAATACTGAGCCAGATCTTTCCGTTGAGTGAATCTTAATTGGACAGGAGCTGAACCTCCTCTTCTCTTTTACCTGTTAGTCTAAATGTTTCCGGTACGCCGTGCAGAGCGAAGGATAATGGCTCGGCGATGGGAGCGGACAGATTTAGCTGCAGGAGATGATGTAAAGGCTGTGCTGATTGGCCGAAGGTTACCCCGAGCAGACAGCAAACAGATTTCATCATAACGTTTTAAGGTCAGTGGGAGAATCTGTGAGAAGAAACACAGATTAAGGAAGTAAGAAGTAAAAGAAGGAAGAAAATATATGTACCGTCTGCTCGCATTATGATGATGGCAGAGTGACAGGTGGAGGTCAGAGGTCCAGAGAACCATCCGGAGGTGAAGCGGAGTGAATGAGCGATGACCAATTGATGGAAAGAAGTACAAGGACACATTTTGATTGTAAGGATTTTTTATTTTATTTTATAAAATTGTCTACTGCTTTTTTTAACATGTACAGACGTTATGAATCCAGCAATTCACTTTCTCCCTTCCCAGGGTACAAAATGTTCCTTTCCATCAGTTATCTAAAAGTGCCCGAAGTCTTCCGCTCTGCCTTTGTACAGTATAGTGTTTAACAGAAACTGTCTGCAAGCTGGACTCCTGTTAAATTACAGCCTGCAGAGAGCCGGGCCTCCAAACCACCAGGCAGCCTCGCAGCTCCAGAGCAGCTTAGCCAGAGACATCCTGCATTTTTTATTATTTACAAAACGAGAAAAGGAAAAGAAAAAAAATGTACCAATTCTCTATACATTTAAAAATGATACGAAAAGAAAAGGTATCTTTCAGATTTAAGTGACAGAATATCCAACAGCTTTTTGCAATTTGTTGCAACATAAGATGAGGAAAATAAAGAAATACTATTACAAAAGAAGAAGTAGTAAACATGTGGTTGTTTCTGTTAGCATATTTCTGAGTAAGCTGTTGGGGCTAAATGGGTAGCATCATGTAAAAATCAACTTTTTTTAACTATTTTCTCATCAAAAACATACCTTGAGTGTTGCTTTGATTGTTTCATGAAATCCTTTAATCTCCATGGCAACCATTCAGCTGTGAAAACGCCTGGGTGGGCCAAGCCCCGCCTTCAGGGATGAAGCTCCACCTCCAAGCTTTTGTCTCACAGAGCAGCCCTCCTCCCCTCTGTGATTCCCCCACTCAGCTCCTTTAGACTAGCCAGCAGCAATTAGCAAACACCTGGTGGAAATGCACACCTGCTGAGCTCATCATAGGAGCTACTTCTTAGTGAAACTTTGGGAAAAAACATTCTTAAAGGGTTAATAGAGGAAACATGTTGTGATGACTTCCTGAAAGCGGAGTTTCAGGAAGCGCAGGAGATTCTTAAAGAGACAGAGGCCCATTTTCAGGGCGTTAAATTACAAAAGTCAAGTTTCTTTGAAGTCATATTTGATATAATCAACATTTTTATAACAACTGAAGTTATCATATAGTTACTTAATTGTGCTATAAATCATAATTCTGCCCTTTTGTCGGTGCAGCATGTCAGTAACAACCCACTCATACAAAGAAATCAACTCAAATAAGATGATGTAGTATTTGTAATAAAGCTACACATGGAATGAGCATTGGTCATGCTTCCTGAAATGTAATCAATACTTAGCAGAGAATCCATTTTTATGTCTCCCATATGGAGAAACTAATTTTTTAACGCCAGTCTCCACATAAACTGTTGTCAGGTCACTCAGGTTAGCCCTGCCATACTCTCTGATTTCATCTTCTTCCTTTAAATTTTCAGTTGGATTCATATATTCTGATTGAAGAAGCCATTATGGCAACTTTATTTTCTCCTTTCCTAGCTGATCTCTCCATCTTCGTTTCATCTTCAGACTTTAATCAAAATGTCCTGACTCATTCCTCAATTTATCATTTCTCCTGCTATAGGTCTATACCTTAAGTCTGTATTCTTGGAGTGTTTTACAGGCTTTTCCAAGTGATTCGCATTAAACCTTTAAAAAGCTCCAACATGCTTTTTCTGGTCCAGTGATCTCTCCAGGCCTGGGTCTTTTGGACGTTCTCTGCGGGTGGTCCTTGATCTTGGACAACTGTTGAGCTTGTGGTCATGGTGATTTACATTAAAATTCAACTTTCACATTTTCAGCCTCTGGTATGCAGCCCCAAACGAACCTTTACAAGTTTAGAGAAAAAAAAACAATCAGTAAATGGAACCGTGAGCACATTTTGCAATTCAGTTCGGTTAAAAATACCTAATGTGTCCGAAAGGGAAATTACATTTTGTCACTCAATCTATTAAATTTTCTTAACAGACTTCCTGTAGATGGTGACCGCTGTAAGCAGTCTGTGTTACAGTGCATCATAAGAAGCCTCTGACTGAAGACTCTCCTGTTTCTGCTGAATTCTAATTGCTGCATTTCCATTACAAATGTACTGAAAACTTTGTCAATATTAAAAAAAAAAAAAACAATTTTGCAAATGTGATGGTTCTGTTAAACAAAAGTCGTAGTTAAAATCACAGGTGAATAAGTTTGTTTACACGGTAAGTCATTATACCGCTCCATTATCCTGTCGTTTTCTTCTTCTTCGTGGTTTCTGCCAGTAGCAACATCCGGTTGTTGAGTATGTGAAATAAACCAATTGTGTTCCGGCCAAAATGGCACCCACCTCATCCTAGTGGCAAAACTTCTCATCAAAAAAGTAGACTTGTTCTTTTTTTTTCCAAAATTGCTGTGATTCTGTTACGCTAATTTATTTTCAAATGTCAAATTGGATAGAACTGATGGGTTCTATCCTCCACTTACAGGGCGATAATATTAATATGGTTCAGTATTGTTTTCTAAATACTGACAGATTTCGCTCATCTTTCGGCCTCCTGAGCCGTCTTCAGTAATCCTCAGCTGTGCAATTCCTTTATTGCAAATAACTCAACTTACAAACTAATCTGTTTTGAGAATTTGTGAACTGCTTTGGTGGTTTACTGACATCTGGTGTGACTTTCATCTCAAAAGACCTATTAGAAATGTATTTACTGTGACAAATGATGTGTTCAATCCTTAATTCCCCAGCTGCATCTCATTACATTAGACGTATGCAAGGAAAAATCCTGGAACAACTTTGGAAACTCTGAACTTTAAATTACCGTCTGGGAGACACGTCCTCATAGCAAAGTGAAATAATCCCAAAGCAACACGTGGAAAGTGGTAATTATGGTAAACATAGTGATTCTGTATGAAAATGTCGTAATGTAGGTTGTGGCTCAGGTCTTATCAGACTGTTTCCAAAAGGTTGGCTTGTTTTACAAGATTTGAAAGATACATGAGAGTGAATATAGCAGCACTGAGATGATTAGAGCGCAAAGTTCTAGTTAGTTATGACATTAATGTATCATGTTTCTCTTTAAAGTAGGATCACATTAATGCAACTTCTTTTTTTTTTTTAGTTAAATGAAACAATCATGAAAATTACTGAGGGTTTTTTGAGAAAAATATCAATTCTGCTCATCTGTTCACTGCTCTTTGGTTCAGCTGTAGACCCAATTTTAAAAAAAAAGTTTTTATGACTTTGTCTCCCTCTATAGCCTAAGAAAAATTACAAACGTTTCAATAGCTCTTATAAAATTAATGTTCTTCTATGGTGTGTGATTTGAAAAAGTCTCAGGAAAAATATAAATTGACAGAAGTTAAATAAAACATATTTTACATTCAAATTCTGCTGTCAGTGAATCAGAAACCTGAGCCCAAAGGCATGGCTTACAGGTCTGAACAATAAAAATAATATAATAATAATAATAATAATAATACAATTTACTTGTTTGACCCTCTTTTAAACATTCACACCTTACAGGAATAAAGTAAAAAAGCAAACAGAAGAGTAAAAACATCACACACAAATATAAAAGGAGAGCATGTTAAAAACAAAATGTAACAGGTCTGTATTGTTGAAGGAACACAAATTATACCTCATATTTTCTGATTATTTTAAAGTTTGTGTGATGAGATTTAGCTCTGCAGACATGAACCTAAATTATATATCAACTCCGACAGTCGAGTCTGAAAAGCATCTGAAAATTATCCTGAATTTAACAAGTGAAGATTCTTTCTGTGACGAACTTCCCGGGTTTTTTCCTGGGTGTGATTTCAGCTCCTTCCAGGTTTTATTGACTCCATTAGCAGCACATCCTCTCAGTGCAGAGCTGCAGCATTAAATCCACTTCCTTTTCTTTTCCCCCCATTTCACTCAAACTCTCAGGCTGCTGGTAAAAACCCTCCCGCCCCTCTAAGTTCTGTCCTCTCTTTGATTTGACATTTCATTTTATTATGTTTAGCCAGTGGGGCCCTCTGCGCTGCCATGACGGGGGCCCGACATGGAGCGCTAAGACTGGCACAAAGTGGCCCTCCAGCTCATCACTGGCCAGAGCTCAGAGGGGCCCCGCTGCGGTCAAGGTTACGACGCGGCGAAAACCACTGGCCCCGGGGCCCTGGGCCCACCGCCGGGTAATTTCAGGGCAGCTCTGCTCTGTCCCAAACGCCCAACATGCCATTTAGAATCTGGCTGAAAATCCCCCCCTGTCCCCTACAGAAGGGTCAGAAAGTGAACCGCGATGCCGGCTGGAAACAAAAGTGACAGATTCTGACAAAAAAAAAAAAGTTTCACTGTTGACGTGGTGGTTTAGATCAGCCAGCTTAATTTCAACCACCATTGTTTTGTTCGTGTAGGTGGAAGCCATTTATTCCGCCAAAGTGTCTAATTAATTAGACAGGAAAAAAGAGCAAAAGCTCTCTTCAAAGCCAGTGTTTTTAATTAATACAGGAGAATTAGGAGAGAGGCATCGGGAGCTTTATTGATCTTTTACCACTTTTAATTAACTGAGTGAGTTATTTAGGCTGCTGTTTTACTTTGCTTAAAGCTGAATATCTATGTAGTGCAACAGCTGATGCACCTCAACCCTCTATGTGTGTTTATGACACTTAAAATGATTTTTAAATTGTGTTTCTCACCTATGACACAGGAATCCATGTGATCTGTTGTGATACGCCTTTATATTAATCGGTTTAGTCCATTCTTAGGATGAAATGTCTAAGATCTGAACAACTTTAAATGAAACTGTTTAGTGAATCGAGAATCTGAATCAGGTGACGCAGCACATTCAGACATTGATCAAAGAATCAAGGCAACACTCCAGGTATGATTTTTAATAACATTATAAAATGATGTAAAGCTCAACAGCACACTGTCCCTTTAAATTTTAAACCTCAACATGAACCCTGACCCAGTTATTTTAATGCGGTGCAGTTTTTCTTCAGTTTGCTTTAAATGAGTAAAAAAAATAAGTACAAGTTAACTTTTTGCAGTACCTCATTGTAGCGCCGGCTTCCCCAACCATCACTTCTGGCCCAGTTGAATCAGGGGTTTGCTCTATTGCTGCTCATCTGATGACACCAAATAACCAGCAATCACACGATGAAGACCAGCTGTGGTGCTTCTGTTGAAGAGAGAGCACCACATGAACCGCAGCGGCTTCATGCCGCTGAACATGAAGCCGGATCTGCATTTGTAGTCTTGCTCTTCACGGCGCTCCTGCTGAGACTCGCCTCTGTTTCAGGAGCCAACACTCTGTGTTGAACCAAAAGCATGAAAACAGCTGGACTCTGAGAGAGAGACGGTTACTGCCAAGCTGGAGGGCGGGAGAGGCATGGCTGAGTCGTTCATAGTCGCGGACTTTTCTCCTGCTTTCCAGGGCTGGGAGAAATAAAAGGCCATAAAGTGAAACCCCCGCTTGCAGAACATATGCAGGCGTCGCTGCGGAAACAAAACGCAACAAAACAAAACAAAAGTCATTTGTAAAAGAGATCATTTTATCATTCACAGGCCTCAAACTTTGTCCCACTTGCCAGAAGAAGTGTTCACACATGAATTCTTTAAAAGAAATTAATTGAACTGATTGTAAACTCAAACGATTTTCCTTGTTTTCAAGTAAAGAAAAAAGTTTGGACACTCTACCTGCTAATACCCAGTCCGACTCTTGCTGGTTTCAGTATGAGTGAAGCATATCTGGCTTCAGGAGTTTCTAGGATCTTAAACCTCAGCTAGACTTTAGTGGACTGCTTTGGTTTTGATCATTAACTTGTCACAGAGTCGATTTGTGCTTCATATTTTTAGTATGTTGTTTTTTTATAGGTGGTAAGCAGAATGAATTGATACAGTGCTTTTCTAGTTACTGATCACTGAACGCCCGTTCATCCATGCACTAACACGCAATAGACAACTTAGCTTCACACTGACCGACAAGCTGGAATTAAACCAGCAAACGTCTAATCACAAGTCTTTGGTGAGGCGAGAGTTGAGGACAAGGAGAGATGATGAATGTCAGATCAGACAGATCTGGTTATGGGGTCGGTGTTTGCAGTCTGCTGGTGATACTGCAGAGGATATTGCAGGCGGCAGCAGCAGCAGCAATACCCCAGGAGGGTTACAGTGACTACATGAGAACTTTGGAGGTAAATAATACGCCCTCATGCTAACAGCTAGCAGGTCAGTGTCCTTACTGGAGATTGTTACAAGTTCACACAAATTTGCAATTGCCGTGTTTCCATTAGATAAGAAATAAAATTAAAAATACATGTGAATCAGCTGGTTCAAGTCATTAAAAATCATACAAGTGACGGATGTAAAGAGTTACATGAGACATTTTCATAATTCAGCCATCAGAGGAGATTTTGGCATCTTATTCAGGCGTTGGTACTTAGGAGCAGCTACGTATTCTGCGCTTTGGAGCCATTGCACTCTTCAGTTTTACAGAAGAATGATGGATACAACACGATGGACACAACTTTTTACGAACCGTGACGCATCATCATCCTCCTACTACTTCCTGCCTTCGTCTTCATCCTTTTTGTCGGTAGCAACATCCGGCTGTTGATCACGTGACTCGTGTGATGTTTACAAAGTGTTTTGATATGGCTGGAAACCTCCTGGCCTCTCTTCACTTCTCTCCCTGATTCTGTCAGCCGGGAGTCCGGAGTCAGCGCAGTCAGCCATGTCTCAGTCAAGCAGATCAGGGCCACTCATGCTTCTCTCCCCGTCGTCCCTGCTGATGGCAGGTTAGAGCTGCCAACTTGTCCAACCTGTTGGGAAGAGATCTCGCGTTTCCCTCCATGATGGACGGGATGACAGGTCTGCACATCTGGGGGATTGTGGTTTGCTGGGTGAGATTTGGCACAATGGAGCTTTTGTGGAGCACGGACAACAAGGAGAAGATTCTACGGCTCAGGTATGCTGGAGGGACGGCATGTCCCCTCTAGGGTGGACGGCGCCTTGGGGGTCCCTCAGGATAAGCCGGAGAATGTTGCATGTGAGAGGGAGCTCACATTTGCCATGCTTTCTCTGTGAGAGAGAAAGCATGGCAAACACTAGTTTAGTTTGGATGGGACAGTCAGGTCTGAATGTGTAACATTCAGACCTGACTGTGTAAACATGAATAATAATAATAAAAATAAGTTCAGATTACATAATTTATACATTAAGAAATACACAGTAAGCCCAACAGAGAATAAACCTTCATAGAGGCAAATAATGTGGTGATTCAGGTCATTAAAGTTGCAATAAAGAGAAAAGTACCAACGGCAGTAGAATCGCTTCGTAGAGACTCAAGTGGAAAAAGACGTAGGTATGAATACATTCTTAATAGTAGTTTAGTGAAACTCAAATAAAATGCTGAAATATTCTGAAATCTGCAAATTATAGAGAACTGAGAGTTTTCTCTCAATATGCTAATCTGCAAAACTAAACGCATAGTAAACAGGGGTGCACCGATGAATTGGACTTGATTTTCTTAATTTTGGGAGATCGGTGATCGGCCGATACTTAACATTTGAACAGTAATTGTCTAACAGACAACCACTAATATCAGAGTTTGTCAAGTCCGGCTTTTTAAATATCAGCTGAAAAATTACAATCATGCATCCCTGATAACGAATAGGATTTCAGCTAATTTGTTTTATTTTTTTACAGAGAAATTGTTTTTGGGGGGGGATTGCTTTTTGACTCAGTTTTGATCAGTTAACACAACCAAGTAAATGCATGACATCATGCTGTTTTAAAAGCTCTTATCAAAGCAAAAGCCTTCCTGTTACGGACTACACTCGGTATATAAACCCCTGAACGTGTTTCTGTAAAGCAGCACTGCATCTTCAAGCTGTCAGACTCACAGATGAGTTCTCAATTATACGTGGCGAGGAACCATATATGGTAACCCGACATGCTCCTCCTGACCCTTCCAGCTCCGTAGATTGGTTATTGATCCCGCTCTTCGGACGCATATTGCCACATGCACTTTTTCCTCCACGGCCCAGCTTTTCTGTGCAGACGGCCCGACCGTGGAGGAGTTTCTAGTTACGTGAAAAATGCTGAAAGGCATGAGCGGTGTCACCTTCGACTGCCTGTCCCCTACTATAAATAATGATTCTTCTTCAGAGGGCCCGTCAGCTTAGCTTTGTGGGACAATATTTACGAAAGCATGTATTTATTTTTTTTTTTATTTATCTTTTTCCCAATTCAGTAGATGGACCATTTCCATCATCTGCAGCAGCCTTTTGGCTCCTCTATGAAGGTTAGAGAGTGGACGTGCTAATCCTCTGCAAACAAAAGCGATCAATAAACAGAATAAAGGTGCTCTAATCAATCCATGCTGCTTCGTATCAGTCATGTCGCTCGAGAAACGTCTGATGGATTTAAAGCACAATGTACACTGCCAAAATATGACGTCTTGCCAAGTCATTTTGCTCCAGTTTCTAGTGCAAATATCTCAGTTTACTTGAAATAACACAAAACTAACTCATAAGTAGCTTTTCAGCAACTAATAGGAGCTTGACTTAAGTCAATAATTCCTTAATATTAATGGAAAAAGTACTAGTTTCTCTGGCAGATTATTTCACTTATAACAAGGGGAAAGTGTTTTGTTATGAGTGAAATAATCTGACAATTGAACTAATACTGTTTCATTAATATTAAGAATGGGAAAGAAAATTTCTTCCTGCTTCTTTTTTTTTTATTTGAAGTTTTTTACTCTCATTATAAACATTGTTTTCCAAACGTTTTCCAAAAATTAAAGAAATTTCATCACAGCAAAAATAATTTCAGTTAGCATTTTTAAGGGAGGGCTGCCCAGTGGCGCAGCTGGTAGAGCTGTTGCCTTGCAGCAAGAAGGTTCTGGGTTTGATTCCCGGCCCCGGTCTTTCTGCATGGAGTTTGCATGTTCTCCCTGTGCATGCGTGGGTTCTCTGCGGGTACTCCAGCTTCCTCCCACAGTCCAAAAACATGACTGTCAGGTTAATTGGCTTCTCTAAATTCTCCCTAGGTGTGAGTGTGTGTGTGTGCATGGTTGTTTGTCCTGTCTGTCTCTGTGTTGCCCTGCGACAGACTGGCGACCTGTCCAGGGTGACCCCGCCTCTTGCCTGGAACGGTAGCTGGAGATAGACACACACTTTACCTGTTTTTGACGCAAACCCCATAAAAACATCAAAGAGGATTTGTCTGACTTCACAAAGGCAACTGGCCCACATAATCAAGACAGGTTCTGTTTTCTTGAGGAAGATTCATTAGAATACATTGAAGTTTTAATGTGACAAAATGTGGAACGGTTTAGCACCTGTGTCCTTTTATTCCACCCAGTTTTAGTCTTTTGCAATGCTTGGTTATTGTTGCTTGTTGTTCTTCTGTTTTGAGCCTTGATTCTGATCCTCTTGTTAATGAGGGAGCAGTTTAATGGAGTGCAACTTCATTTCACTTTTCTTTTCTGACTCAACCCGACAGAAGCTTTAAAACTGCATGTGAGTTTATGCACTTCAACATTTAAATATTCTTCCTTTGAACTGCGTTCCCTGCATGCATTACATTAGAGGATGAAATGCATGGTGATTTTATCCAGAAGTGGCTCAAATGAAGATCTAAGTGAAACTTGTAAGTAGCTGGACTTTGATATGCATGAAATGGTATTAATATGGAGGTGTTGGGATCATGCTGAACAGCAGAGGGGCGTTCGCTTTCGCCTCAGCTGCTCCGACACAGGATGAGTGGCATGAATGCAGTAGAAGTCTAATATTACATACACTGTAAAAAAAGAAAAAAACTGGCATGAATATTTCTTACAGTATGACATGAAATCAGACTAAACATTTCTCGCCATAGGTCTGCTATGATTACCAAAAATATTCCAGTTTGCTATAAAAACAACTTCAGAATTTCAAGAAAGCAATAAATCCATCATTAAACAGAAAATAAAATAAAATGATGCAACTTTGTGAAAATTTTAAATCATACATTTTTAAAAAATAGACAACCAAAAATAGTTGTTTTTTTGTCTCAGTGTGGGAAATCAATTAAATGTTGACCTTACCAAAGTGAAAATATAAACCAGTTTAAAAAAAACTACAAAAATGAGCTGATTTTAAAATATGTCGCACAGGATAAACACTTTAAACGGCAAAATTAATGCTTTTTATCTTAACAATGTAATTGCATTGTAATTGTATTTAATAATAAATAATTGCATAGTCAAGGACAAGAATGGGAAGATTAAGATTTATTTAACTCTTAATAGCTCTTGTGTATGAAATGAGCAGATCAGAGGAGCTTTTAATTTATCTATATGCTCCCTTTTGAGCAATTTGTGCAAAACCACATGTCAGTTGTCAGGTCTGTTTTACTTTATCATCAGTTCGAAACAAATAAGTAGATAAATAAAAACTGTGAAAAGCACATCTCTCACTACTCCAGCATTGATCAAATCTAAATTTGTAGAAGGGGAAAAAAAGGTTGAGTCTTTCTATGCAGTGAATGTAAACATGTGGTTCCAGCTGCATGTGAGTCAGGAGAAACAACACGCTGGTTCTTGGATCTGCTGGATGTGCTCAGGTAATGAGTGAGCACAGATACAAAGGAAGACTCGCTCTCTCTCACCTTGCCTATGTGGGTGGGTTTTTTTTTTGTTGCTTTGTTTTGAGCTCAGATCCTCATACATCATTCAGCTCTCCTCCCTGACAGGCAGCCAGCTGTGTCCGTGTCAGTGTTCTGTCAGAGCCGCCGCGCTCTTCAATCAATCATCTGATCACCCATTCCAGCGTTTTCAAAGATGAAAATGACGAGCGGAAATTAGATTTAAAAAAATTCAATCAAAATCGGCGACGTAGGCGGGATTACCCGGCGACGAAGGTTTCCACCCCACCTCTCCATCCTGCCCTGCCCCAGGAGGCAGGAGAGGGTAAACCATCGCCTAGTTACCGACATGTAATTGGGTTGATGTGACACCTCGCCGTGGACCTTGTGCTCTGTTTATCGGAGCTTCTCCAGGAGTGCCGGCGATGAGGCGAGGCATCGACTCGTGTCTTTCGCTGTTGTACAACAGAAATCAATGATTCGTAAACGGAGATCGCTGACCCGGAACGCGACGGTTGTCGCTGGGCTGCCAGATAGGCACCAGCGGCCGCATTCAACAGGATTATGCACAACCAGATTCCCTTCAAGGGAAGAAACCGGCCGCTCAGGAGCCTTGATAGCATTCGGTAATTATTTGATCTCGCTGTCGCGGCCTGTGGTAGCACACGGCCTGTGGTAGCACACGGCCTGTGGTAGCACACGGCCTGTGGTAGCACACGGCCTGTGGTAGCACACGGGGCGGTCAATCCAGAGCTTTACATTCCCGTGTTGGAGTTTCACACTGAGCTGCCGCCGTGCTTTGCAGAGCCCAGCTCACTGTAACTGACAGACCTGTGCATTCACACAAACACACCGCTCCTTTCTTTCCGTCTGGGAAGCCCTGAAGGAGCAGGGGTCTGGAAAACGCCGCTGCACGTCGAAAGGGATTAGAAAGATTTGTAAGTGCTCAGGCTGACTCCTTCATGTCAGGACTGTAGCAGCAGCTGGAGAGCTGCAGATAGGTTTTTTCTCTCTCTTCATTTCCAAATGGTGAAAGATTTTTCTTTTTTCATCTTTCCCTTGCTTTTTTTTTTTGTAGCTTTTCTTAGCCATCCTGCTGAGGCTAATGTGCAGCACAGAAACACGGTTTCGAAACCCTCCCAGCCGTATCATTCTTCTGGAAGCGTAGGGCTGCATTTGCTCTCATTGGAGGATCATTTTCTCTGTGGGTTTATGATGGCGTTAAGGCGCCTCTCCTGCTGTAAAGTGGCTGCGCTTTGTGTCTCATTCTGACTGTAATATTCCTCCTTGAGGAACCCGGGGGTCAGTTTCAGCCGAGTTTCACAGAGGTACAGAGCAGATCAGATGCAACGCTGGGATGCAACCAGGAACAGTTGGCATGCGTTTTGTTTAAACATGGACCGGTCATTTTAAAAGGTTCACCTTGTGAGCGATGGATGTTTTTATAGGCACTGCAATCCTTACAGTATGTGAAAATATTGAACTTCTTCATAATACTCACATTTTTTGCGATGAACTTTTATAAAATGTATTTCTTTTTTATGAAGTTGTAGCTGTCTTGTTAAAGTAAGTTTTATACCTCATTATGATGTGAAACTATCTTGTTTTATGCTTCTCCTGAATTAATTGTTTCTGGCAGTTAGATGCTTTCGTACCAACCAACCTGCACCAATATGAACATCATTTTTTGTAATGTGTCGTATTTAATCCGGTGTACAAATATCAGCATTAAAAAACATCGTACTAACAGTAAGCTGTGGTATTCTCAGGACCTTGACTTGTGGCTAAATTTTTAAAAAATTGAGAAATTTGTCCACAACATGCTAGTTCTAGGAGAAAGTCACTTTTTCAGACAAATTGGAACAAATTATTTTAGAATAATCATAATACATTTTATTCATTATTTGTCTTACAATAAAATTTATTTGATGATCTGAAACATTTGAGCGTGACGGAAAGAAAAGAGAAGAAATCCATAAAGGGGAAATAATTTTTCACAGAACCTAAAGATACGCTACAAAAACACAAAATCAAATTTTTGTCTAGCTTAGACAAAACTAAGTTAAAAGTGACTTTTCAGCAAGATATTGGAGCTTGTTTTAGTTAATAACTTAATATTGATGTTTCACTGGCAGATCATCTCACTGATAAAAATGATTTTTTTTTCCAATTGCAGGTAATTTGCTAAAAAGTTACTTGTAACTTAGTTTTGTCTTATTTCCAAAGTAAGATAGTTGTACTAGGAAAATAAAACAAAACAAGAATACTTGCTAAGATTCAGTGTTTTTGCAGCCTGAAGTTCTGTTTTGGGTTTTCTCTGATTTTAAACTTTTCAAAAACACACATCCTGAAACTGTTAGCATTGATCAAAATGTTTTCTGAATTCAGAAAAAAAAAAATTGTTACAGCACAAAAGTGCAGAGGGGAAGAAATCAATCTCACAGATGCAAAAAAAAAAATGCTACATTTATCCTGACTGAAAGCATTCTTCATCCTAAATGAAATGATTATATGTGCACCCAAGAAAACCTATTTGCCCCCCCCCCGCCCCCCCCCATCTAATGGTCATAGCCGTTGCTCTTTCCAGCCGGTGATCACAACCTTCAATTTCATACGGGGCGCCGCGCGATGACACAAGCTGTATGAATAGCAGTGGTCAGGCACATCCCATCCACTGTTTCATTATTCATTGTTCTCATTTTCCTTCAGAGTTTCATTTCTTTTAGGAAGTCATCTAGAAAGCATTGAAAGCTTATTTCCTGCAGGACAGTGGAGCGAGGGGGGTGGGGAGGGGGCAGTGGATCCACAGGGGGAGGTATGGAAATTGAGCAAATGGAGCAGGAGAAAAAAAAATAAAAAAAGAAAGCAAGCAGCTACCATTCAAATTGCTTGAATGTTCCGTTGATAGAAATCACTGCGTGTTTTTGTTGACCGGAGATGCTTATTTATTCCAGCCCCTTTAACCCGTTTTATTCCCAACCTTACATCCCTGTCTGAAAATAATTCTTTTTTTTTTCTCTCTCTCTCATATTTCTGAAAAGAATGAGAAATAGGAGCGGTAATAATATATAGGCTTGGTCAGCATGCTCTTTTTGTGATTGCCTGTGAATAGCTGCAGCGCGTTGTACACACAGGCTGCTGCCAGGCGGGAAACTTCCCTCGCTTTGCAACAAAAGAATGCACCGGAAAACAGCAGCTCACATGGGCGCTGTCAGATTTTCTTCCCATTATGTGCGTTCCCTCAATTTACGCACAATATTGAACACTTCAGAATTCATCAGGAACACAAAAAAAATAAAATAAAATAAAATAAATCAAGACTGTAATATTGGATTTAGTTAAGCATTCAGACCCTTGACATTTATGTCAGCTCCGGGGATTCATCGTTTCACAATTCTGTGCGTCTCTGCCTAATTTGAATTTATTGAGAGCAATTAAGTGCTTAGCACTGTCACCTTAAACCCCGGAGTTTTCATGTTCTTCTTCCCGTGTGGGTTTTACTGCTTTCTCCTGGAGTCTCCTTGTTTCTTCCACCTGAACGGCATGCAAAGAGATGCATGGGGTTCTGAACTGACACTAGGTATTGTTATGAATATGCATGACTTTCTGTCGATATGCTGGTGCAGCAGAGAGTTTTTATCTGCAACACCTGTGCAAAGAAACTCAACTGGATAGATATTCCAGGTGTCAGAGGTCATGGAGTGGTGCCAATCAGCAGAAGTCGTTGAGGAACCCTGGACATAATGAGTAGCAGCTGCCACTTTGAAGGCAGTATTATGCTTCCTACACATATCCTGCCATTTTATAGCACAGACAAAGTAACTATGTTAACTTCAGTTGTGAAAGAATTGCTGTATATAGTGACAGAAGAAGTCTGACTTCTTTTTAGGAGCTCTGTGTCTTTAAATACTCCTGCTTTTTCTGAAACGCTGCCTTTAGGAAGTCATCACAACATGGCTAGTCTGTTCACCTTTGATAATTTTTTTACCAGCTTTTCCCTCAGAAGTAGCTCCTATAATGAGCTCAGCAGATCAGCAGTTCCACCACATGTTTGCTACTTGCTGCTGGCTAGTCTGAAGGAGTGGAGGAGTTGTGGGGAAGGGCTAGCTCAGAAGAGGATCCTCCTCCTCGTAGCGGTGCTAGGTTCATCCAGGTGTTTTGCACAGCTGAATGGTCGTCATGGAGCTGAAAGGATTTCTCAAAAATGCATGAAAGAATAATCAAAAACATACACTCCAAGTTAACGTCATAACATGACGTCAAACTCAAAAAGGTTTTATGTAACACCGCCCCTTTCAACCTGCAGTATGTAACTTTTTTTAAGAAAAACATATTTTTGCTTTGTATTTGTTGACTCTGTCACCATGTTGTGATAGTATATTATGAGCCAGGCGGAGGGTCTGAGAGCCATCAATCACCCTGTCATTGCTAAGGCTAGTTAGCATAGGTGCCGATGATGGCGGATAAACTGTTTCTCTGTAACTGCACTTTTTTTTCCCCCCACCATTGGCACGTTTAGCAGGAGTGATGTGTTTCTTCGGACGGCAACAATAGCTGAGGGAGGAGATGAATGAGATGAATCTTTTCACAGGTTATATGTCTCACATTATACTGTCAGGACATTGTGACTGTTTTTGTTTCTCTGTGGGTTTTTCTCTGTTTGCCTGCTGCTTCCCCCTTCACCCACTAGATGGCGACTGGAGGCTGCACTGATCCATCAGGCAATCATCCTGGAGTTTATGAGGAGCAGGCTGCCAGCACTTCGATGCCTGAGTGTTTGCCAGTTTTGGTACTCTGAGCCCTCCTGAGCCAGTTTCTCCTAGTAATTTGTCCTTGTCTCCTCTTTCTCAGGTGTTCCCTTGTGACGCCCTGGAATAATCCCTTGTGTAGCCCGAGCCCTGGTCTTCAGGATCTTCCCCTTCGTGACGCCGGGGACATTACCCACTGGTTGCCCGAGTCCCTCCATCATCTCCCCAGAACTACAATAACCCTTTCCTGGATTCTCAGCTGGTGGTCGGCTCGCTCCTCACTCCTCCTCCCTGAACTTACCTCTCTGCCCCCCAACGCAGTCTACTTCGTCTCCAACAAAGAACTCATTCCGTCAAGAACTCACTGGAACCTGGATCACTTCAAGAACACCCACAAAGAGACCAGACCCTGCAACCAACAGTATCTCCTACTTGGCAAAAGTCTCCTTCAAAGAAAGTAAGATCTTTCTGATTGTTTCAAAGATTCCATTTTTACCAACAACCTTGAACTCACCGTTTTCCTCTCTTCAGAAAACAGACGACCCTGGTAACTCCTCCAAAGGACCAGCCTCACATTCTCATCATTGTTGAAATAAACTTTATTTATCTGACTATCTGTTCTGGTGGTGTTCTCTATGTGGGTAACTGGAGCCCAACATGACAGTGACAGCTTTAACAAATATGTAAAAAAAACTTTTCATTTTTCTTTTTTTATAAAAGTTACACATTGCTGCAAAGCACAACTGCAGTCAAAAAGCTCCCGCATCATCACATTCTGCATGTTTTATTGCACTCATGCACCATTCCACCGCAAATGCTGATTTTACAAGTTTTCTGTATCTATTAAATATATGTCCTCCCTTTTTAAATCACCTCCCCTAACAGCCTTCGCCATCAAGTCACCGAAGCAAATCGAACCGCAAATCTGTGCTCAAAAAGGCAGAGGAGGGGGATAAAAATAATAAAAAAATAGAATGATAGAGATACAAATAGCTGGAGCTGTCATATAGTAGGACATATTCCTAAGGGGTGTATTGATCTGTCAAAAATGAGTCAAACTTCGCTGCCTTCAGTTCTGCACCATCTGACACATTCTGGATGGATCTGATGCATATTGTGGTGCCATCGCATGCATCAAAGCGATGTTGAAGCAAAGGCAGCGCAAGTGGCCGATACCCCCTCACAGGTCAGCTTTTTGCCGGTGAACCAGACAACGCTAAGGCTCTAATATCAAAGTCACATTGAAAACAATCAACTGATACGATACACCTCGCACAGACTGACACTGCAGGACTGAGATGGGAGGAAGAGGCCGCTAACTTGCACGTGGAATCAGATCCATTATCGCCCCTACAGAGCATGTCACCTGCCATTCCACTCCACTCCCAATATTGATCATTTCGCGCCACATTTAGAGAAAATTCCACCCAAGGTGACACTGGAAAACACCCGGGAGAGAGAGAAATAGAGGCAAGGGAGAGGGGGAACAAATCCAGTTCTTTTTTTGCAAATGAGCTCTTAGATGAGTTAATTTAATCCCCGGACAAAACAAATTAGAGCTAAGATGTATCGTGTTCCGTGCCAAGTCCTAATGGCCTCATCGTTTCTGAGGTGCCATGCGAGAACGCAAGGGTCCCCTGGCGTTCACAAAAACCGGCATGGTGCTTTCTGATCCATTAGTCACACATCTCAATTTAACGGCTACACCGCAAACGGAGAGTTTAAAAAAAAAAAACTAAACAAAACAAGTCTCTCGCTGTTTGCCTGGGCAATGTCAAACTGCACAAACTTTGTTCTACTAAGCTGCGAGCTGTCGCCGCCAATCGTGGAAATTGGACTTCTTCTGCTGGTCAGACATCTTGTGCTGTCTGAACGCAAATGTGTTAGAGACTCTGTCTTCTTGACAGAATTGATGTTTGGTTAGCGCAACGGAGCGTCCAAGTAACACAAGATCATAAACAGTATTTCCCACAGAAACATTTCAACTAGAAGCTCGCTTTTGCTTTGATGTATAATACATCAGATTGACTTGGATAGTGCATATTTCATATGTACAATTTGAAATATTGTACAGTATGAAAGACATAAAATCAATGCATTTCCAGTAAACCCAGGGTTCTATTACTCTCTATTGAAGATGTTCTAATAAGCATGGTGGTGTGCAGTAAGTGTATTTATCAAAGCTGTCCACCACAAGCAGTCTTTGTAGATTAGTACATCTGAAATATCCCTTTTGTGTTCAAGCTTTATTTCTTCTTCTTTATATTGTAAGCAATCATCATGTGTTCATATTCTAATTTGCTCTCTTTTCAGAGGAGTTCAGTTCTTGAATCTTGTTCTGCCAGAAACCAAAGAATTAAGACAAAGAAACAAAAAAAAAGCCTTTCTCTCCATCTACGGTTTACTTGAAACTCAGTTATTCTACCACACAGGTAGAAACCTAAAAGTTTTTGTTGTACCTGTACCTTAGCTGTTCCTTTAATTTTTCTGGATAGAAATCTCAGGTATTGCTCTTGGCGTCTTTTCGCAGATGAAAATATGACATCGGTGATCATTGATCTAGTGGTCCCAAAGACCCAATGATCAACTGATGCCTTGACTTTTTACAGTTTCCTTATTTCCTTCCTTCAAGGCATCAGATTCAGCTACGACACAAAGTCACATTTCTTTTAAGTTGTTTTTGATATACACATCCTCATATCGACTGAAGGTAACAGTCACTTGTTGGTGGTATAAAATGGCACCATGTGCCTGGAAAGCACTAGTGTCAGAACCTAAAACATTTTTACATACAAAGGTTCCGGTCAGAACCTTTGCAATCACATGTTTAAAGTACGTCTGTAAAGCTGACGCACAAGCACAAAATGATGTGTTAATCAAGATAAACAAGTTCATTTTAGATCCGAATTTATATGCAACATTTCTAAGAAGCATACTTAAACATTGAGTCATCTATACATTTGATCTTTTTTAACTTCAGCATATTGAAGTTGGGTATTTTAGGGAAAAAATTTTTATCAGGCACTCTATATTGCAAGTGTATAAATATATATATAATATAAACTATCAAACCTAGAGCATGTATGGCCTTCATCTCCACCTTAAGCTTCAGGCGAGAATTCTCAAATAGATGCTTCACACCTCAGCCTGCTCAAAATGTCACCGTCTGACAACGTTAAGCAGCTTTCAGTATCCTTTTTCTGAACCGAGGTGACACCTGTCGTCTTGATTAAAGACATAACTCAGTGTCTCATATTCTAAAAATATGCTGAATGAACGTAACTGCTGCTTCCCAGGATCTATAATTAATGTGGTCATATCCAGCGCTGGGAGAGAAAATCTGATGTCTCCCCCCTCCACCGTCTCTCCACAGCCTTGAATGATCCCTGAGAGAACGGCGAGCTGCAAAGGCATAAACATGACTGTGATATCAAAACTTCCCCGTCTCTGTCATTAGTGTTCTGACAGCTGCCTGCGCTAATTAGCTATCAAAGATCTCCTTCTTCTCCAGCAGCAGCAGCAGCTAACACCGGTTCAGTAACATCACATCTGTCAGAGCTGTTGCTGCTTATGTCTGTTTGCAAAGGGTAAATACATAAAGGCAAATAAGATCACATTTTAAACTTTTTGGACAGGTTTTTTTTTTTTTTTTGACATAGAGAAAAGTAAGCATGTACATAAGTTTAATAAAAAAATGTACGCATAAGGCAGCTGAATGGTGGAGAAATGTGCTAGTTAGCTAATTTCCTAAGCAAATCAGCGGACCGTAACACAATCTCCACCAAAGGTAAAACTAGACTGTAAAGTCTTCAGCTGTCCAGTGAGGATAAAGAGGTCAGGATAACTGTTGACCATCTGCAGTAATGTGGAGACTCAACAAACCAGCAACACACACAGGGATGTAAAGGTTTTTCATTGTCAGTGTCATTGTTTGTGTTTCACCACAAACGACAGCGGCTGTGTTTCTGTTACAAATGTGTGTAATACTTTGTCAATATTTAGCTAAAAAAAAAAAATGCAATTTCACAATTGTGACATTTCCATTCAATCAGAAACGCAATTAAAATCACACACGAACATGTCTGTCCACGCGATAAGTCCCCCAAAACACAGAGGACATCTAACTCAGAATAACAGTCCAAGCCTTTGAAACAATGACAGGCTTACTTAAATGTTGTCTTTCCCTTTGCACATCATCATCGTTCTTACTGAGGGTGTGAACTTTTCCAGAGCGAGTCTCTGTCTGGAAGGTGGACCGTATCTTAGACATGATAGATACGGCTCATCGTTGCTCGGCGGGGACGAATGACGCCACTCGGTCTGAGTCTGAAATCATCTTGTTAGGTGGGCCACAGGTGGTGATTTACCTAACTTGATTTGCTTGTTTAAAGCCTCCGAGTGTCTCCTCACCATCCATCACCGAGGCTACAGGATGGGCTGGAGAGCTGAAGGATATTAAATCAGTGGTAACTCAGCTGCTTGGCTTCCTAGACCTTTTCTATTGCCCCCTCCCATCTTAAGAACTGCCACTCTCCATAAAGCTAACCCGCAGATAATCCGATCAATTATGTAAACAGTGAATAATAGATAGGCTTCGGCATAAATATCTTATAAGTGCAGCACCCTGACAGAGAGGCTCCGCTGTAACCACTGTGGTCTGGTTTGCTGCTATCAAAGGCAGATATCAATCTTTGATGTCTCCAATCTTCTGGTCAATACAGCTGTAAGAATCGCAAAGTTTACAGCTTTCCACGTTTTCCACTAAGCACTATATAATGCACCTGTTATAGCTAATGTGTTCTGTTTATATTGCTTGCTGTCAAGATGCACACCAGCCCCTCTGTTTTATCATCTCGGGCTGCAAACAGGAGTCAGTGCAATTATTAGATGGGAGACTTAACGTCCCCCTTGGTCCTCTATTATTCTTATACGTTTCCTCCCAGGTTGAAATGCTTTCAGACTTGGCACATTGCAATGTGTTGATGGAAAAGCCTATGAGAGCTTAATGTCACACAAATAGATAGCAAAGCCATAAAGTATGATACAAGAAATAGTGTAAAATGCTCCTGGGAAGGATTTTTGGTGCATTTCTGCTGGTTTTCAATAGGTGATGATTAACTAATAAACATATACTAATAAGCTGAAAGTGATTGTTGAACCGCAATACAAGTCCCCAGGTTTTGCCTTTATGGTGTGTCGGTTTTTAAATTCAGATGTATGCTGGAAAAATAAAGCACGGGCTGCAAATACTTATTTATTAGATTTATTTGGATGTTGTTACACTTAATGGCACAACGAAGGCACTATTACAACATTTATATTTGGAAACTAGATCATTGACTAGTGAATTACCCAGGTCACTAATTCCCATATCTGAAAATGTCTAAAGAATCTTATGTGATGTAGCCGAGGCCTTGATCTGTAGGTGACACTCAGTTGTTCCCTGTGATAAGAATCTGAGTAGTCAACATTTTATTGGCAGCAGTTTGTAGCACAATCTCATTTTGAGAAAAGAAATAACAGCTGTTGGTAAATCGTCTGTATTTGTTCACCGTCTATCAAGTCTAGAGGACTGAGAAGCACTTCACATCACATTCATTGAAATTGATTTGCAAAATTGCAATGGGAACACATTTTTCCCATTATATGAGTCACGTGATCAACCTTCGGATGTTACTACTGTGATTTTCACTTCATTTTTTATTTAATGGAAACACCACAACTGTGAAATTGTGTTTTTTCGTCATTAGACCAAATTTGCCCACATTTGTAATGGAAATGCAGCTACTGACACAATAACGGTGGCAAGCTACTGTATAGTAGCCACAACAGTCACGGCAGGTGAAGTGTCTTTCCCAAGGACACAGCAACAGGAGACGGATGGAGCAGGCAAACCACTGGTTAAAGGATGAACTACCTCTGTCGCCACCATTGTCGATAAACCAGGGTGAGAAGTCCCAGTACATAAGGGCCGACGTCCTGCAACTTTTTGATGTGCCTGACCTCATTATTCGACTGGAGTTGATTGGAGTTGAAGACACCTGGTCTATACCATTGTCAATACTCACTTGTCCTTGCAAGACTGGGTAGTCAGTCTTTGGCCAACAGGCAAAGTGCACCCTGGACTGGTGACGAATCCATCACAGGGCAACGTAGGGACACACACAGGACAAACATCAACACACTCATACTTAAGGACAATGTGGAGAGACCAATTGACTCAAGAGTCATATTTGTAGACTGTAGAAGGAAGCCGGAATACCCAGAGAGAACATTTGCGTGAACAGGGAAAGCGTGCAAACTCTATGTAGAAAGATCTCAGGCCAGGAGTAAAACCTAAGACCTTTTTGCAGCATGGCAACAGTTCTACCAACTAATTAAGACAACAAAAACATTCAGATTTTATCGCAGTTTAACTGAGATTGTTTTTAGTAAACTTAACCTGCATCTTTAGCCTGATACAGATTCTCCAAAAAAAGGCATTTTTGCAAAAGGGGAAATGTCTGATGGAAAAGCAGAATTTTTAGAAACAGCTTAAATACACTTGAAGGAGAAAACATGTGCTTGGAATAAACGCTGATGATCTTTTTTTTGGTACATTTCAGTTTTTTTCCCCTTCTGCAGCTGAGACTCGTATCAAGGCATTCTGCCATGAAAAGTTTCAGTCGACTGTTCTGCAGTCAAGACTTTGATATAAGTGCTATCATTCCAGCATTCCTCACCTCTAACAAGATTACTTAGCAGGCTTAGTGACTGGCAGAGGAGTTTAGCTGCAGGTAGATGATCAAGAATATGCATGTCTCGTTGTAATTAGACTGCAAATACCACCACAGACCAAAGTTAGGTTTTATTAAGATTAACCTTGTATCTAAATACATAGAAATGCCTTATCTTTCTGAACCTTTGATTTCCTGATCTGGAGACTTTCCCAGTTAGTCAGTTTTTCTCAACTTCTTGCCCTTTGCTTAGTCAAAGAGACATTTGACTCTGTTTTCCATAGACAGTGTCATTCCTACTGAGTGGTTAATGTATTTGTAATACAGTTTTGAAAAGGCCACCCGTGTTGTATTTGGCATGTTCATCTTTGCAAATCAGATAAACCTCAGTCAGATTAACCAGAGCAGAATGTGAACAGCAATTTTCAAGTCCTCCCATAAATTCTTCATACGCATTTAGGCCCAGACTTTGACTGGGCCATACTATCACAAGAATAGCATTTTACTGTAACTATTCCATTGTAGTTCTAATTGTATGTTTAGAGGTTGAACCTGTAGTCTCAAAAAAGATCTTTTTCGAGCTATTTTTTGAGGCTACTAACCAAGTATGGTTAGTAGTGGATTTCATCATTTATTCTTGTATACTGTCAAGCAAACTGACAGCAGCTTTAACGATAGATCCTACCCAGCATGTTATTTCTATAAGACAGCTTTAAGTGCTCCTTTAAGCAGTGAACACATGTGCTCCAAATGTATCTGCTTGTCTGCTACCCAGAGATGTGGCTCCAGTTGAACAATCATGGACGAATGAGGAATGGGAAGCAATTTACCTTTCAGTTACGGAGGTGGAATGGTAGTCTAAAAGGAGCAGTGGTTTATTCTCTCCATGAAATTACAGGGTTATCTGGCATCTCCTTTATGTGTGAAAATAATAAGCCAGATGCTTGTTGGATGACGTCTTGCTTCGCTACAGGTGGAATTTATCACTGTAGCATGTTCCAAGGGGAAATATCATATCAGTTGCAAACTGTTTTGTTTTTCTTCCAAACTAATGTGAAAGAGATTCTACCTTTACACACAACCCCCCCAACCCACCCTCCCAAAGGCAACAAAACTCAACTATTTTCTTTGAGAGCCAAAAAGAAAAGTCTATTGAAGTCTTGGAGGGGACTTCAAGACTTCAATAGACTTGAAGTCTTGAATCTGCTGCTGCTGGGATCTGCTGATCTCCAGCAGCAGCAGATCCCACAGATGAACAGCTCTGCTAAACGTGTGCAGTTGTACAACATACCTTTTATTTATTTATTTTTTTTTGGGGGGGAGAGGGGGTGAAGCTAAAAGCCATCACACTCCAATGTAAGATGACACAGTCCTCATTTGCTTCAGAGGTGAGAAAATCTCAGGGCCACGGCGCTACGTGACCTTGGCAGTTTTCTCCCCAGGGTGAAGTGAATTAATAGCTGACCTTTAGATTCCATCCTCTGTTATATCCTCTGGTTTTTTTCCCCCTCTTTCCGCTGTACTCAGAAAATATGTTTGCTTTTTTATGCCATCATCCAAGTTAAAGAAGGTTTCCATGACAAGAAAGATCTGTCCTGCCTAGTCAGCTGTGCTGTAGGGAATTTGGGCTGAAGCTGAAAATAGGATAGAAATGCTTTTAAGAGATCAGTATTGCTTCATTTCTGCTCCTTCTAAAATATGTCTAGAACAAAAAAAACTTGACCAGCTGTGGTTGACTAATAGTATTGGTAGTAGCTTATGTGTTGTCCACCATCCAGTGGACGGGTTTGTTTGTGAAGAGAGAACTGCCCAAAGAGAAGAGTTGCTTTGTGACCAAACCTTTGCTAGTGAGTTTGAGCCTATTGGCAGAAAGAACAAACAGCCAGCATATCGAGGTGGGCCCCATATGGGGAAGAGGAGGGCAGACAATATGGGTCCCAGTTCACATGGATTTGTCCGCATTTTCCATGGTGGCCCCACACGGGTTTGCACCGCCTACATGGGCCCTACATCGGCCCATGTAGGCGGTGCCCTTACATGGGCAAACCCGTGTGGGGCCACCATGGAAACCGTGGACACCCATATTGCCTGCCCTTCTTTTCCCCAGATGGGGCCCTCGTAGGTATGCTGGCTGGGAACAAGCAGCCAAAACTAGCTTCATCCACAGCCATGTTCCCATCATTTTCATGTGCCTATGATACTATTGCATTAGAAAAGATTGATGAAAATGGCAAAATTCGAAATGACTTCCTCAGTTTTGCAAATAAGTTTTTATATTTTCTTGAGGTGGTTTTTGTCTTTTCTGAAAGGAAATTGCTGAATAAATTCTGACATAGTGAACTTTCTCATCCACTGGTGGGTCTGTGTTTTAGTAGAGGCACAATCCTCTGAAATTTTCAAAGACCAAACCTCCAGGACTGCGGCATTAGAGTGACCAGCGAGAGGCACTCTCTGCTGCGATGGGATTGGTGGAATACTTCCAACCACCCATCCACTCCAAAATATTTCAAAGTTTGAACCTTCTGCATGAACTGGAGTACTCTCTAAGACGTGTGGTCCCTCTTAGTTTGCAACCTCTACATCTTGTTTATTCCAGTCATCTGTAACGTCAACATCTAATGAACTTACGCTTTGCACAGACTGTATGATTGCTCCAAAGCAGCAGATGGAAACACACCTAGCTTGCATTTTCATTTTCCTTCTTTTGTGCGACATTTCAAAAGCTTGTTTAAAATTTGCTTGTTAATATGGTAACATAGCATTAGGTTGGAATAAAACCTACTCAATGACTCCTACTTCAATGAGTAGGAGTCTTTGAAGGTGGTATGGGTATTTGATAAGATTGCGCTCTGGGCTATTTCCATTACTGTGGAGGATATTTTATGTTCCACTGGGAGGAAGCCTCAGGGCAGTGTCTGAATTCCCTGCTAAGATTATACACCTGGTTGGGAAACACCTGGCAGTCCCCCTAGATGAGCTGGAGAGTTAGCAGCAGGGAGAGCTCTGCCAAAGCAGTTGGCTATATTTTTTAATGGATTAGTATTGCGGGTGAAACTATTTTTAACACTAATCATGGATTTAATTTTTTCCAGTTTCATTCTTATAGGTGATTCAAGAAACTTAACTCAGTAGGTGTGGCTTGCAGTGCATGTCCACCTGGATTAGGTGAGTAAATTAGGTGGACAGCGAGTGGTAGAAAAGTTTGCCTTTGTTCCATATTTTCTTTGTTTGTGGATAATGCGTGTCACTTCAGTTTACTGGACTGCTGGAGCATTAAAGATCCTTTGTATCCCAATCCAGATGTGTAGATATCTACGGCTTTGCTTCTCGTTGAATTTCTTTACCTTGTACCAAGAGGTTTCCTTTTCATGATCTTTTAGCCTATGCCAGGTTGTCGGACTTGTTCTATTTGGAGTAATTGGTTTGGATTTTATTTAAATGGAACCATCATTTGGGAACAGCTTTCCATGACTGAGTATTAGGGCCATTGTAGTTTTTGCAGAATAAATTTCTGCCAAAAAACTTAGAAATTATGAGAATAAACTCTGTAACTTTCTAGAAAGAAATTTACATTTTAAAGAGTTTCGAAAGTCAAAAAATATCCAACTGTTAAAAATCAGAATATTTCCAAAAGCCAATTTTTTTGTAACTTTTCAAGCACAGAAATGTCCAAGTTTTTGCTAAAGAATTTTTGAGATTAATCTCATTTAACTTATTTATTTATTTATGAACAAATTTGACTTTTCAAATTTTTTGATGAAAATTTACTACATTTTTTTTTCTACCAATGAGGTGCATTTGTGAATTATGAGACAGTTTTAGCTCCGTAGTTTTAGCTCCTTTCTGTGGTCATCCGAAACCCTTGAGTGTTAGAAAAACAAGCAATAACAAAAGAAATCTATAAGGGGGGGGCAATTACTTTTTCACAACACTGTGTGGAAAGAACAACAAAATAAAAGCAACAGAAGTGATCAAGTCTGTGAGTTCACCATAAAGAACCCTGCAGAAGTGCGGGAAATGGTGGGATTACAAACGTGTTGGCAAAAGAAAAATCTTTCTTACACAAGGACATGAGCTGAGGCTCTGTGACGACGACAAGGCGGCCTCGTTTTATCTATAATGCATGAACTCGGGTTTTATGCCAGGTCTTAGTGTTTTATAGAGATGATTTATAAGGAACCAGATGTACAATGCGAGCATGTTTCCCTTACAAACCAAAGGCCAGCTGTGCTCGAGCCAATGTCACCTCGTTCTGCCTCAAAAATATACATAAACATGGAACGTTTTAAAAGCTTAGTGCAAGGTATGTGTAGAGCAGCATTACCATGGAAACCGTTGATGATGCATGCATATAAGCAACACAAATTAGATTTGAAGATGGATGGGGCGATATGTAATCGGAACAATTTACTATGCTGCTGCCATTTTTATTTTTCACGACACATTTTGTGGCTTTTCTTCCCGACCATTAACATTTCATACCAGAAAAACATTCCTCAGAAAATACAAAAAACATATTTATGTATGGTGTGAATAATGCATGCGGTGAGCACATTCTCAGCGCACACTGTTCAACATTCAACATCTGTTGCAGAAAAAGACGTCCGAATTTTCCAGAAGTGGCATCTGACCTGCCGAGACATCTCTCAGCACCGCTGCTATCCGGCTGCTTGAACTGTGGAGGAGTCGACGTCAAAAACGCAGCACAAGCTTGTTTCTGCTTCTTGTTTCACGAGAGTAAGAGTCTGCTGCGGCGCCTATGAATCCACGCTGTGGGCATCAATCATGGTTTGTTTCGCATGGGCAAACGGTAAGGAGCGAGGAAATTGCAACTTTCAACCTCAGCTAAATTCTATAAAACCCTTCACAACATGTTTCTCACTCACTCATTTGCACAAGTCATTTGCTGTGGATCTGCTGCACATGGTTCTGAGCCGCTGCTCGGTGAGAGCTCAGCTTCGGTCTTACCCGATGGCACTCCTGGCACAGTGAAGGGGTTACCATACATTTATGATGACTGTCCCAATCTCAGCTCAGACTGGGGTTGGATCAGGGTATTATAAAATCATAAGGAATCCCTGACTAAACTAAAGTCCATACCTAATACTATTGTAATTTCCATACACATTAACATAATTTCCATGCACATTAACACAACTTGTTAATGTGCAAACAAGTTGTGCAAACAACTTGTTTGCACATTAATGTATTGCTCAGCAAATCAAAGTTTTTACCTTACGATGGCATTCACAGTAAAAGCTGCAGAATGTAACTTTCTGTAAAAAAGAAAAAAAATACGTTTTCTTTTACATATTTGTTAAAATTGTCGTTGTCGTTACAGTATAATATGACAATCTGATAAAAATGGAGTTCCTCTGCCTCCTCCCAGTGCTAACTTCAGAAATACACCAGTGACTTAGAAACAACCAGCCAGTTGTTTCTAACTGACTAACTGAACAGCGGCGGGTCTTAGCGCTGTTCACCACAACATAGCCTGCCATGAAATGCTAATGCTAGTAAGCGCAGCCTCTCATGCCTGTGGATAAACAGTTAGCTTTTTCTCTAGCTTTAGCACATTAAGTAGCATACAGCAGATTGACTGACAGTGGTGAGACCCTCCAGAACTCTGTTTTTGTTTTGCTCCATTTAGATTGGTAATATGGATCGTATTTAAAAAACAAACAAAAACAAACTATGACTTAAAGTCTTCATGTTACATGAAGTTGACCATGAAGTTAGAAATAGAACCAAATTCTCAGAGCTCTTTGAAAAACAATTAAATGCTAACAAAAGCATCAGTCAAATTGACTGTTTTTTTTGTTTGTTTTAGTTAACATTAATTGTACACATGTGGCTAATTAAGCAATTAAGTGCATATATGATATTGTTTTTTCTCTTTATTTGTACATTACTTTGGTCATGTATTGGTCATTAGTGCTTTAGAAAAAGAAAGTGGTATGGAATAGTATTGCTTGGTATGGTATGCTATGGCTATTTAGCAATATGTAGTGACTTTATTAGCGAGGCCTAATAAAGTCACTGGTAGTTAGTTCATTAAAGTGACACTTTAATGAACCAACAAAACAATTTTTTTGAAAGTTTTGTCCCAGCATGAGGAACAAAAATCACAAATAAATCAACAGCTAAATAAATCTAGCTGAATAAATCAACAAGTCATATCAAAACACAGAAGCAACATGTCAGCATTAGCAGTAGATCATTGTGCCATGGAGCAAAAAGGGGGTTTATTGAAGGCTGTAACTACTTTTATAATAACATATATGCTTAGAAACGTAACACGGAACATCTCAGGTAAGCTAAGTTAAGTGCTATACAATCATAATGCTAATGTGACTTGTGATGCTCAGATGTTGGAGGTTATCTCCTAGTAGATGCATTACGCTGATCTGGTGTGGTGTTAGACTGCGACTCTGTGTCGATAAACAGCTAATCACAAGTGACTTTGTTTTGTTTCTATGACAACAAACTTTGGTCAGGTGGTCCCTAGCATTTACAGCTTACAGCTTTTCACTTATATTTTTCTAGTCATGTCACAACACGAGCTGCAAGCAGTTTTCCATTTTCACACACCTGCAGTAATATCAATTCCACGTAGGCCCATGCATGATGAGTCGATCAATAACAGACTCAAGTGTCAGTGCTCCAGAAAGCCTTTCAACATGTAAAGAGCAAAAAAAAAAAAAAAAGCCTGCAATCGAACATGCAATCTCCTGAACCGCAGCCGCCACACTTACAGAGGGGGGTGGGAATCAAACAACCAAACTTGCAATTATTTGACAACCTGCTCTACTACCTGATCATTAGTGCTCCAATGCCCACACTTTCAGTATACTTGGATTCTTCAAGAACCAAGAAACACTAAGAGGGAAAAGGGGAGGAGGGGGGTGGGAGGGGTCAATATCGACCCTTCACATTCTACACATAACTTTCTCAACTCCTCCCCTCCAGCAGCTGCAGCAGAGCGCTGCGCGTCAAAGCCCACTGACACCCGGAGGAGTTTCTTTGCTCTTGATTTACATCACCTCATACCTGATTTTTAGGTCAGCAATATAGATTTTATGAAGTGGACATGAAAATCTAAATCAGTTAAGTAAATTATTATAAACCATTAATAGGGATTTATAGTGTATGTGATTAGAAAGAAGTTAAGTGACCACTGCCTTTCCTATAATTGAGGTTTCAGGTATTTATAGCTGCTTGTCAATAGTCTGTTACCTGTTACCAGCTTAATGAGGATCATTTTTTGTATTCCTTTATAAGGTTTGTATTATAAGGAACATCAACATTTATTCCCTATACTGTCTTTGCGATGGGCTTCACAGTGGTGCAGCTGGTAGAGCCCAGAAGGTTCTGGATTCGATTCCCGGCCCGGGGTCTTTCTGCATGGAGTTTGCATGTTCTCCCTGTGCATGGTGGGTTCTCTCCGGGTACTCCGGCTTCCTCCCACAGTCCAAAAACATGACTGTCAGGTTAATTGGCCTCTCTAATGTGTGAGTGTGTGTGTGCATGGTTGTTTGTCCTGTCTGTCTCTGTGTTGCCCTGCGACAGACTGGCGACCTGTCCAGGGTGACCCCGCCTCTCACCCGAAACAATAGCTGGAGAGAGGCACCAGCACCTCCTGACCCCAGTAAGGGACAAGGGTGTAGGAAAATGAATGGATGGATGGATGGATGGATGGACTGTCTTTGTCTTTTAAGTTTGACTTAGAGGGACATAAAAATACATCTAGCTAAAAATGACAAGATGCTGAGTTATCTAAAACATGTTCGGCCCCCTGGGGGGGCAGGACGGACCCCTGAGCCACCATCACCCATGATGGGTTAATTCTGAATTAATCCATCTTGATTCCAAAGGGAAATTAAATGTTATTATAACTCATTTAATTAAAGAGTTATTGTAGCTGGTGATGGCTGTCGGCAATAAAGACCTCCTAAAGTGATCCATGTCACACTGAGGCTACTAAAAAAAGGGATGAAAGGGGGAAAAAAACTTAAATGGGTTATTAAATATGTAATAATTGGGCTCAAGCTCATTTTGTTTAAAGTCAAATTTGGCATTAAAACCATTTAAATAAATAAGGACTATGGCCTCACAAAGTCTAAAGATTTTCAATAATGAAAAGTGAAAGTTTATTAATGCTAACTTTATGTCCAGTTTTAATATTAGATCTTGATAACTTGGTAGATGGAAAGCTACTGTTGGCTTAGATGAATAACCTCATGTTATGACCTAAAGCCATTGACTTATCCCACACATGTCGTTATCATACAAAATCGTTTTAAGTTCAAATATGCACTAAAAATTATTAGAAAAAGCATGAAACAACCTTTCTGAAATGATCTATGTTGACGATTTAGGTTAGCCAAGTTAGCTTGCTGACTTGCTTGTTTGCAAGTTAGTGCTAACAAGCACTAACTTGATTTAACTTGAAAAGATTATATGAAATTAGGCCAGTCCAGTTAGGTCACAGTGTAGTTCAGAATTGTAGGCTTTAATGAATGCTGGAGCTCCTCTTTGTCCTTTTTCTAACAACAACCTGGGTCAAAATTTCCGACCCAACGTTCTGTCAAAACATCTGGTCCATAAACAGCCCAGCTGCTTTTTGAGTGTCGAATTCTGCGTCCAATGTCTGTTTAAAATTGGTTGACGCAGAGACAAAACGGAGCATAATGAATGCATTCACATTTGTTTACGTCTCTGGCAAGTGTTGAGCTTAATGTCTCTGAGCGACAAAACCTCGGATTTGCTTCTCTTTTTTTTTGTCCTCCTTTCTTTCTCTCTGACAGTCGGGGCTCCTGACGGCCGATCCTCGGGCCATAATGCCCCTGCCACTCACAACACCGATTCAATTTACTCTCATTTCCCGCTGTCTGCATGCCAGCGCCAATAAAAAAAGAATCGCATCAACCTGATGGAACGTGGTTTCCCCAGCATAAAAGAAACATCGCTAACCGACGCTGCGTCAGCTCGGAACAAAAGGACACGCCGAAGCTGTCAGGTTTTATACGACGAGACGCGAGAATACATGACAGGCTGTGGCATTTATGTTTGTACAGCGTCGTGGTAGCGGATGCCGTGGTAACACATTTTCAGATGGTTGCATGGCGGCGCAGTGGCAGGTTCTGACCTCTGACCCCACATCTTCGTCACGTTAACAACGCACTGAGTCCACGCCTGTAAATATTTAACCAGTACCGTTTGCTTACTTTATTATTCATTTGAACTGACACCAAAGTGGTTAATTTGTCAGAATCAATGTTAAAACAGGAAACCTGAGGTTAAACTGAGTTTTCCCAAAGGAAAAATGTTTATTTTTTTTTCCTAAATAATCTTTTATTGTCTTTACTTCTAAGCAGCTGCTACATAAAGTCACAGAGCCATGCTTTATTACACCCTCTGAAATCCCACAGCTCTGTTTAATTCAACTTCTTTGTTTTTCACCTCACCTTATTGCCCAGCTGGTAGCTTTTTTTTTTTTGTTCCCCTCCCAGAAAAATTCGTACCCACTTTGCTGAAGATGTTTCAGAGCGGTCTCACCTGGGAAATACTTTGGCCTATCAAAGAAAAACTAGTGCAGGAGGGGGTGTGTGTGTGTGCGTGGGGGTGCGTGTGTGTGTCCCCTCTTCCCCGCGTTCGCCACACGACGGGATCATTTGCATAGCGTTCCCAAGAGCCGAGTGCGGTTCTGAATAGTCCGAGGTCCTGCTCAATAAAGAATACAGTAAGTGAAGTGTGAAATAAAGCAGCAGATGGGGACCTTGTTCACTTGCGCTGGTGGAGACGCGATAAAACTGGGGCAGGGATCTTGTCGAGGCACCAGAGCACAAACTGAGCGAATATGAGAAATTCCTCTACGGCAAACAATTTAGACAAATATTACTAAAAGTACAGAAAAGGGGCTACGTCACATGAAGGCTACCTTTAACAGGATATTGAATTTTAACAGGATGCTAGTAGTAAAAAAATATATACAGTACACATTTGTTGAGATACCACCTTTTTTTTTTAATAACCTGACTGAAATGAGTCATGACTGTCGACGCTGTGCAGATAATGTCAGCATGATTTACTGTTAATGAGCTCCATAATTATGTCTGCAGCTACAGGTAAACCGTCTACTCTGACATGCTAATAGACACAAAAATGTACTCCTGTGTTTCTGTGTGTGTGCTCCATAATGTGTAAATAAATGATTTGGTGAGAAGTTAAGGGCTTTGATTTCCTGCGTAGAGAGCACAAAGAAAACATATTTTGGAGACAGCTGTCTTGGAAATGATCTGTGGAAGCTAGACAACAATTCGTGTGCTAGCTTTGTATGTTCATGTAACCTAGCTTGTCACAGGTTTCTGCTCTGTAGTCTTTGGATTTGATTTAGATTGTATTGAAAGTTATTCTGTCATTTGTTGGCTTTATTTGAAAAATGTTGGAAATTCGATGTTTTAAAGTTCACTTTAGCATTCAGGCTAATCTCCCAGGGCCTTAGCCTGAATGCTAAGCTCAGTAAAAAGTGTCCAAACATTGATTTAAATGGCAAGGGTGCTGTAACTTAACCTGGTAAAAAGCATGTAACATTGACCATCCGTTATCTATGGATGTCCCGACTGGAAACATAGCAGCTGTGGGAAAGAGGTGTCGTGTCACTTCCTGTTTGACAGCTGCATGCAGTGGAATTGGTGATGTATCTGATTCTCTCAACCTGATCCATATTCTCTCTTACTGTGATGCTACACAGCTATTCTAACACTTAAGTACATTTAAACGTTTTCTGTTGATGCACTTCCTGATGGTGAACCTTTGAATGTTTTTGCTTTCAAAGGTTTTTTAAAGGTTGCTAGCACAGTATTAGCTCAAGCACTACAATGGCCATGGCTGCATTTCCATTACAAATCTTTCTTGCTGATGTCGAAAAAACCATTTCACGACTGAAGCGTTTCCATTAAATGAGAAATTAAATTAAAATTGCACACAAATAAGCTTGTTCACGCGATAAATCATTAAAAATCATGGCGGTGACTGATGTACCGACGGGTTTTTACAGAAGAGCTTCGGATGATGCAACGCATTCAAATGACAAGCAACTTTTTATTAACTGTGATGCTGTGATGGCTCTGGTGAAGAAAGCTGCACATTGTACAAAAAAACAAAAAGAAACCATGGTCTTCCTGCCTCTTCCTGTCGTCGTCGTCGTCTTCTTTGTGGTTTTCACCAGAAGTAACTTCCTGCTGTTGATCATGTGACTTGTGATGCAACAAAAAAGTGTTTCCATTCCAGTTTTGCGAAATACATCAATACGAATTTACTTTCAATACGGCTGAAAAATACATGTTTTGATAACTTTGATATAGAAAAAACAAAGAGTTTGATCATTTGAAACCATAAAGTGTAATAAAAAGTAAGAGTAGCAGTAGAAATATGTAAGGAGGCGAACACTTTTTTACAACCCTGTAGATGAGTCCTTATCCATGGCTTTCAGTAGGTCTGAAAAAATTGAGACCTTCCCTGTGTGTGTATAAATCGGATATCTCATAACAAAAATCCAGTTTCTCTGACACAATGAGTTCAAATTAGCTGCTGTTTTTAATAAAGAGAGAGGATGGGAAACAAAGGAACCTGAAAGTCTTAATAATGACTCAGGAGCCATTATATCGTTAGACCACAAACATACTCTATAAATGAAAATTAAGATCCCCCGTCATCTGGTCTGTGAGCGAAGAGAGAAAGAGGTGGATTTTTCCAACAATGCGTGAGTGCCAAGCACCACTCTGTAATTAGAGAGTCGCTGGTATCAATCACCCTGCAGTGGCAGGCTAATTTTTCCATCATCAATTACCTTGGAACATTTTTGGACGCCGATCAGACGAGGCCCGTCTTAAACCCTCTGCCTGGCTGTCACTGACACTAATGGAATTTTAAATCTTCCCTCACTGTGGAGTTCTGCTTAAGTGCAAGTCCCAATTATGGGGAGGGTAATTTAGCTAATCTACTTGAAAAGACACGATAGGCTGCAATCAATATCAAAATATGTCTCCTGCTTAGCGGCAGGCAATTTCCTTCAATTCCAACACACCGGGTTTCCATTTCCGAGTCCTGTGTTTACTAAAGCACGGCAACTTAACTTTTACCTTCCAGAAGAGCAGCGGAGGAATGCTACGTTAAGGCTTTTGTTATGGTAGCTTTTGCCTTGAGCTGTGGAGCAAATATACAAACAGCTTCAAAGTGAATCAGCTTTGTATTTGCTCATATCATGCATGGCACAGGCGCTTTATCTCAAATCCTGGTGGCTAACTCTCCATTCCTGGTTTAAAGTATGCAGGTACATTATGCATTCATTTATTTTGGAAATAAATAAATGAAACCAGTAGAACAAGATAAAACCTGCGTGCATAAGAACAGAATCATTAGCTTACTGCTACGTTTCTGTTTGAAAAGCAGTAGGAAGAACTGAACACGTACTTAAGCCACACCCCGCAGGTCAATTTATTGCATAAGCTGCATTACACAAAACTAAAAACGAAATCATCGATTTGACTCTCTTTTTCAAATTGAGAGTTTGTCACGTTTTTTTCTGAAAGGTTTGGTAATATCAGATTGAAGAAAAATAATAGAACTCGTGATTAGAAGTGAAAGTAAGATGATTTCAAGTTAATAATTTCTTAATATCGATAAGAAAAAGTATTTTGCCTCATGTTATAAGTGGAAAAATCTGCAAGTATAACTTGTACTTTTTCATCCATATTCAACATTTGACTTAAAACGAGCTCTTGTATCTTTCTGGAAGTCATGTGTAAGTTTGTCTTATTTGAATTGTGATAATAAATTTGCACTAGAAAATATACAGAAAATACTTGGTAAGGTTTTATGCTATTGCAGTGTGTGTGAAAAAATCTTTCTTTGAGAATTACATCAGTTTCCTGGGCACATTATGGTTAATAATCTGTTGTCTGACTCCTCTGACTGGTTCGTTGTTTGGTCAGTTCATCCAAAGAATCGTTTGAAGTCACTTTAATGAATTTCTTCAGTTTCTTCAGCTTGAACTGCAAACAGAACAAGGACAGACTGGAGCTGAGAGCATAACGAAACAGCAACATGAAAGAGAAAAAAGGAAGCAAGAAATGCCCACTTTTGAATGTTGCTTATGTTGCTCTATTGGTAATGAATTACACAGAAAATCAATAAGGTCCAACAAAACACCTTCCCCTTCTCCTTCTGCATCCACATCGTTCTCACTGCTGTAATTCATGCTCTTATCAGTTTTGGTTCTTTGGTAGATGATCATAATTTTAATAAGTCATTATTGTAAAACAAAGACGCATAATTTAAGGGATTTTAAGGCTTATGATTTCGATGATAATAAGAGACTTCCAAGACCGAGGAACAGGCATTCGGGAAACTGGAAAGTGCTAGTGATTTAAAGGACCACAGGAAAAACTGGCCTGGAGGAGACGGACAATTGAAGAACTGCTGAGAAGGAAATGAATCCGACTGACTTTAAACTTCTGGGGAAGGTGGATGAGTGACACGCGGCTCCAGCCGGACTAATTGGTTGAATGCTGTGCCGTTTGGAGAAAACCTTAAGAGAGGAGCTGACTGAAAATGACTAAACACAGAGATGAACATAGAAGGCACAAAAGAGTCAAGCTGAATTATGAGCTAAAAGCTAATGTTAAAATGAAAATGGGTCATTTTTTTGTGGAATGAAGGAGGAAATTGATGGACTGATTGGAGACTCATCTGCAGTAATGGTGACACAACCATGGATTGTCATGGTGGAAAAAAAACCCAACTAATCAAAAACTAAACTGTTTACCAGTCTGTGAACGAGCTGACATGTTTCCTCCATTACTCGATCTCGAATAGGTGGAAGACGATGGGTGAATGGACTTCAACAGTTCAACATTCATATTTTACATGAATGGAAAATTTCATCATTTTTTTTGTCCAGGAGCTTATTGCTTTAAATTTTCCAATAAGAGACCAACTTTAACAAAAACATAGCCCGCCTCTTAAATTCGTGTCCAAGGTAGCTATTTTTGGAGAGAAATAAAATCTGTTGGTTGCACGTCTTACTTGGCTGGATGTCATGTCATAAACTTTGCAACCTTACACTTGTCTTGAGAAATTCCATTTCATATCATTACATCCATAATTTACAACTCTTCACTGTGAAATATATAGGCTTCTCTGTTGGGTTGCTATAATTTCCCCTATTTTTCAATATGCCAAGCTCCAGTAGAGCCTTTCCCTATGAATAGAAGCAGTCGCATTATCTCTCATCTCTATTTCTGGTCTCCTTATAAATTTAGCATCAGACCCTTTTGATTGAATGTGCTAGTGAATCTCTGTCTCCACTGGACTTTGACATTTGTGATCAATAACCTCGGATAATGACTTAATGTCTTTTTACATAAATATTCTCAGCTGAGCTTTCAATTAATTATTTGTCTTTAATCTTTCTGCCTTGTGCCAGATCTGTAATATTTTCTGAAGATGTACAAAAAAATAAAAAATAACAAAAAAAACTATAAAAATACTGCCTCGGGCAGCACAAGTTAAAATGTGACCTGTCTGATTGCTTTGTGGAGGGAAGTCATCTGAGATGTAATTTACCTCTGCGGGGGAATCCTGAGGTGTGTTTACATGGGCTAAATAAATTAGACTCTGGCTCCACTTCTGCTGGGGTCGTCAGGTTAACTTTTTATTTGAGTATTTAACCCTCTGTCAGAGGGTATCTGTACCCAAATAAATAAATAAAGCTGATATTTTTTTTAGATGTGTATTAGAGTAATAAGATGTTTCTTACACCCTGTGAGTAGAAGTACACCTGAAAGCAGATGTTTTATTTTTAGTATTTTATTTCCAGCTTCATTAGAATATAACGGTCCTACAGAAACTTATTGGTTTTTATTAAGAAATGTTGCTTTTATTCAATATCCTCACCAAATGACACAATTTCTAATTTTTTCATGTCAAAGTGGATTCATGTATTATGTGTGTAGAGAGAAAGCTAGCAAAAGACTGGATAGAAAACTAGCGAAAGAAATGACAGCTAGCTAGCGATGGACTAGACAGTTAGCTAGCGATAGACTAAATCACTAGTCAACTAGCAATAGACTAGTTGGTTAGCGAGCAATGGACTAGATAGCTAGCTAGCGATAGACTAAATCACTAGTTAACTAACGATAGACTAGCTGGCTAGCTAGCGATGAACCAAATAGCTAGCTAGCGATAGACTCAATAGCTAGCTTGCGATAGACTCGATAGCTAGCTAACAAAGATAGCTAGCGATAGACTAGATATATTACATTGTGTGAAAGAAAAAGTAAAACTAAAACTTTTACACATCACCTGTGTAGATGGGCAAGAGATATAAAGCTTTTATTAGTAAAAAATATTTTGGAAAGCCATATACCATTTTTCCACCCCTTCACAAATGCAATAATCTATTCACATAAAACCTACATGAAATGCATTTCAGTTTGTACTTGCGACATAGCAAAATGTGGAAAAGATCAAGGGACATGAATCATATTACAAGACGCTGTTAATGTTTAATTCATTTACAAAGAAGTGGTGCTAAAGAAAACAATAGTTAAATTTGCCTGAGCAACTCTTCCTACTTTAATGGATTCCTCTGCCTAAGGGGGAATGCATAACAAGCTGTAAACAGTAGAGGGGTTTTATAGCTAGCCGCTTCATGAACACGACACACAATGTTCTGTGCTCCAGCTGGCCAGTAAATTGGCTGGACTGCTGCTTGGGTCTGTGCAGTTGGATTTAATGGAACAAAAAAAACTGATATAGCATTCACAACAACACAGAGCTTGAGCTCTAACTTGCTAACTGGATTCCTTTTGAAAGAACTGCTAATTTGGTTTGCCGCAACACAAATAAATCATGCTATATTTGAGGGTGATCATGTGAGAGGCATTAGAAAATAGACATATCTTTTAGACATTTACAAAATCATCCATGAAATTATCAAAAACCTTGGTGAAAAGTTCAGTAGAACAACATTGTTGTTTGGACTAAACAAAGCTGCCTTTAGTCCAAATTCACTGGTGCATCCTTTAGTAAAACAGTCTCTAGTGAGTGATGTGCAAATTCACCTCTACAAGAACTGATCCCAATTCAGTCTGCCTGCTTAAGATAAAATATTTCATTTCACTAGTTGCTTATGTACTACCAGATGTGTCACTTATTAAAAACAGAAATGAATAGCAAATGGCCCACATCTGTGTAATGCTTCATCAAGTCTGAGGACTCTAAAGCACTTAACACTACGTTCAGTGTGGTACAGCTTAATAAGCTTCACAGGTTTTTGCCAATTGCTGCTGCTTCACGCCATTCCCACTGGACAATAAATCAATAATATATATTGTGGTAGATATGTGATCAATATCAATTGTTAATACATCTGATAGAATATTCAATATATGGAATATTCACAGAGCTTCATAACGGCTTAAAAATAAGCAATGGTGTGCACTGAAAAGTGTGGATAAACCAGGAAAGATCAGGCTTTTCAGATAATTAAAGCAAGACTAAGATGAATCAATAATTAGCGCTGTCGACAATTCAGTCAATATCGACTGATATGAAACACTTATCGGAATAAGTCTTTCAGGCATATTGTCCAGCCTTAATCTCACATTTCTAATAATATTTCCCAATCATAATCCACTCACACTGAAAACATGTTTATTTGCACTTTCATGCCAAATACGACTTTCCTTTGTCAAGAAAAACAAAACGTGAAGAAACAATATGTTCAAGGTCAGGGACCCGACATGCAAACCTTCACCCTTCTGATGGTATCACAGAAACACGGCAGATGTGGAAGGACAGGAACACCAAAACCATTCAAATGACACAAAGATGGTGATTTCCATTAGAAACAAAGCAAACCGGCCGTGATAAGATTTCAGAGAGAGCATGTAGAGAGGCGGCAGTCAGCTGGATGAGATAAGTTTTCTGGGTTGGTTCAGGTAGGGGGGGATGTTGATTGGGCTCGGAGCAGCAGCGTTCTAAAGGAACACATCTGCCCCTGGGGTTCCTGCTGGGATTAACCCATCCTTGATAACAGGAATGAAATTTATTCTAATCTCCTTATCTTTTTCCAACTCCATTTGGATGTATGAAAGACACATTTTCTCCTTCATACAAATGAGGGGAAATCCACAGAGTCAACAGCAGCATGTTTAACGTTGTGATTGAAGACACACATGTAGGAGTACGTCAGCTTTACAAAACCCACACATGGGGTGAAGATGTCAGACGTTGCGTGTTCTACATGCTGGAGAAATTTATCGATTAAGCTTTGGAAGATGTTTTATAGGTAACAGAGTTAGGCTGAAGATGGGCAAGGATTTCATTTAAAAAGTTCTACCACCAAGTTCTACTGAAAAAGTTAATTTTGATTAAAAGTAAGGAGACCGTAGGGCATGTTCCAATCAAGACAACATTTTTGCCATCCAAATGCTTTAGGAAGAAGACCAACCAATTATCTAACATTAGATTTTAGAGAAACGATGTTTGTCTCAGATCTTTACCCTAAAGGCCTTCTGAAGATGTGAGAGTGGTTTGATTTTCCCGTCAACATGTTGTTTTTTTCCTTTTGTTTGTTTTGATCTGGGGAAACACTTAATCATGTTCCTACAGACATTTCTTGGAAATGGGATGCTGTTGGGGATGTAGGGAGCCACTTGTGTGTGTTAGGGTAACAGAGGTAAGAGGTGTCTTGACATTCTTGACACAAAGTCAGGTTTGTCCCTACTGCTTGTTGGATTCTGCAGGGCTGCCCCTTGTTGCTGAACAGGTTTGTGGTGTTCTTGGTAAGGATTTAAGGTTGCAGTCATGAAGAAAATGTGGTCCAGTTTGGGAACCCTAAGGTTTTATCTTTGCTTTGGAGCCTCAAACCCATAACTTTTAGTGCAGACCGCAGCAGTTTATAACAATGTGAATCAGCCAGAAGGAAACATGGCTCTTGTGTGTTTCAGGGTGTTTTCACACCTGATTGTCCGGTAGACTTGGTTAGAATGGGGGCCAAAACTGCAGCATTTGTTGTACTGTGTCAAACAATCCAAATCTGTTGAAAAACATGCTCCTCTGCTTGCCTGTGATGGCACTGCCCCAAGAGGCACTGAAAGAACTGACACAAAAACCTCTAAAGAAAACACCAAACACAACTTCCTTTTTCACAGAATGTGAACAAAAATGGAGTGGTGTCGGATTTTAGCAGTTGTAGGATTTCCATAAATTTCCAAGACCATGAGCCATTTGTCCCGCTACCGTTACACTCATGTGTTTGCTTTTTTTGTACTTATCCAGAATGTTGGTTAATGCTGAGATATCCCGGTGGCACCTGCACTATCATCCATTTACTGTTTTTGGAGTGGTCTCCGGTCTGCTTAGCATCCACATATACATTTAAACTGTGCCAGACTTCAGTTCAGCCCAACTGAGACCTGGGTTTGTAGGCAGATCAAAGTTCACGTTTTTTAGCCCCTGCAGGACGGACTTTATAGGCAAACGAGCTAGAGTTGATTAGTGGCTGGTGTGAATGCACCCTAAAAGATCATTGGACCTGTGTATTGCTCACCTCACACATCAGATTACTTCTTAGGAAGCCCACTAAAGGAACTGCTGCAAACTCTAGAGAAATGGGTGATTGGGTGTTACATTTATTTGTATGGAAAGCAGTTAAATCAGATTGTTCAGATCCCTGTTTCCTGCGGGTCAGAGGTCAATTTCTGCCTCAAATCAAATATTCAAGTATCTTGTTGTGTAATTAATGATGATATGACAGAGCAGGACACTGATAGATGCAGAAATACAAGCGCCTGTCTCCCAGGAGTTCACCTGGGAATCAGCACCCGTCTCTATTGTTGTGACCTTGGGTGAAACTCTTCCTTGCCTGCTGGTGGTGGGCCCAGTGGCGCTAGTCTCACTTCCGTCAGTCTGTGAGACTAGCTACAATATCTTACAGCCATCGCCATTTGAATGTGTGTGATTAAAGTGTGGAATGCTTCGGGATTCCTTAGACTTGATTTGCTTTACAAGCAAATTCTGCATGGTCAACAATATCAAAAAGCTCTGGTCTAACCAAATAGCGGATCCCATTAGATTGTAGATGTTGTCATGGCAGCCTGAGTCATTTCCTTTGAACCAGTCGAACGAGTAACGAATTGAAGTTTTTATGAAGTTGAACTCAGCAAAGACTTTACACAAGCGTCTCATAATGTGTTGCATCATCCGACATGCTGCTCACAGATAGCCCTGCGTTGTGTCAACGTCTCTCTTTCTTCAGTCAGAGGTAATAGGTGCTCGGATCAAAATGAAACATGTGGGCTTGTTTTTTCCAGTTTGACCTCTTACAACTTCCCGTGTGTCTCAATAAAATTAAAGTTTCAAAACGTCTTCTATTTTTCCCCACTACAGTCAGAGAGAGACACTAATGCCGTGATGTCACCGAGAACAATCGGAATGAAAATCTTTATTAAATGTAAAAAGTCATTAGTGCACAATGCCTGCCGTCACCGTCTCCATTACTCCATTAACGAGACTTCCGCGGCCTTTCAGATTAAACCGTCAGCCGGCACGGAGGCAGAACCTCGCCATGACCTCCCCGAATTAGAATTAATGAGATATTTAGACTGTGATTCTCGTCCCTGGCTGCCCTAAGGGGATACATGATTATCCCAAGTTTTGCGGTGCATCTGTGTCTATTAATTTTCCCCATGACACTAAGTAGGCAGGCGCGCATTCAGCAGACATTCTGCTCACACGTAGCTTAGCTTTCAGCTGCGCGGTGTGGGTCAGGAGGCAGTTTGGTGAAACTGAAGGGAGTCGCTGAACTGACAGGGATTTTGACTTCCCTGCACCCCGAGTAACATGGCTTCTGAATGGCTTAATTAGAAAACTCTCATCCCTCTGTTTGAGAAATGGATGTTCTGGATGTCCTCCAGGCCTCCGTCCATTGTGACAGCGCCGCACCATATCGTGTTTTCAAGTTGCTCTGGAGAAAAACAGAGAAGCTTTTTACAAAATGTTTTATACCCCTCATATTTCACAAATGACAAGAAATTACAGAGACAAATACAGGCATGATGGAATTATTTGACTAAATTTTCCTCTCACTCTTTTACTTAAACAAGAAAGTAAAATAAACACTGATCAGGTCATTGTTCAGGTCAAAATGGTGGACTGTAAAGAATGCCAGCCCTTAGTTTTCTTTTTTACCTCCCAAAAACTGGTAAGTTTTTTACCCGACGTCTGCTTTCACAGCGGAACCATCATTTTGGTGAAAGTGCTTTTTTGCATCATATGAGTTATGAGGCATATAACTCATATCATATACCAACGTATATGATATTAATTGCATTTCTTATTTAATGGAAACGCCACAATTGCAAAATTGTGTTGTTTTTTTTAAACTTAGAGGAATAATCAACAAAGTTTTGCCAACAATTGGAATGAAAACGCAGCCATAGTTACTCGATCGTGTGACAAAATGTCTCTATATGCCTGGAAAATACACAATACTGCCCCTTTAAGAAACATTAAAGGAAAAGTTACCTCTGATTAATGTTTGAAAATGCCTCACTATAATACCAACTGTACCATTTTTGCGGTTTTCTGTTATTAGGAAATGTTTGCATTACATTTTTACAATATTTGTGTGAAAAATGTATTAATAATGCCTAACCTTTTAGGCATTATTATTATTTATGCCTAATATATTATATCCGACACCTCCCTGTCAACTGTGTGTCTCTTCATAAATCTATTATTCAGCTTCAACTTTTATTCTGGAATGCAAGAAATAATGTTGAGAGCTTGGTGGCTTTTCTGTTTGTCTAACAGTATCTGGGTCAATAATAAGAAATATCTCTTTGGAGTTTTGGAGTTAAACAGTCTCAGTGTGGATTTCCCTGTAGATTCTGTTCATTTTATAAAGTGGAGAAGAACCACGGAGGTGAAAAATAGAACGGCGAAAAAGATAATTAGAGAAAGAGCTTCATGGTTGGCAGCTGCAGGTTGTTCAGTAATTTACTGTGCATTACATTGCGTTTCGTAATATTGTATTTGTGGAAAATGTGAGAAAGAAGCACATGTTTTCCAAACTGATAAGAAACACATCAAAAAACATATATGACTTGTGCTTGTTTGGTGATTTTGTTGTGGAAAGTTTCTGCAAAAAAACAAAAATCTGCTTTTGTTTTTATGTTATGTGAAAACATTTAATCAGAAACGATATAATAGATCCAAATAAAACGGCTGTAAATCAGTGTCACAACGACCTCTGCTTCTGTTTTGTCATTAACATGTCATCCTGCATGTTTCGGAAAAGCACTGGAAACGTGGACAGTCTGTTCATTAGAACACACAAAAGCACACAGCAGCAACAACAACGCAGGAGGCCGAAGCGTGAAATCGGAGCGCGTCCGAAGCAAACAAGCAGTTCAATATTGTTCTGCGAGTGTCTGGCTCACAGCAGGACAGCCGAGAATTGGACAGCAACAAAAAGCTATTGAGTTTTGCATGAGTGATATCAATTTTTCTGCGCATTATTCACCTTCTAAATATTCTCCGTTGCCCTCTGTGGATCTAAAAGCTGCTGGTGTTTCTGCTGTAAAGTGACAAATTAGACTAACAAGAGCAGGTTCATTTTTTTTTTATATTCAATTGTAACACGATTCAATTTAAATTCAATAAATGGTACATTTGGCTTCATAGTTCTCTAATTTATCATTTGGTTTTATCTCTTTGTAAAATGTAGCCATTGTTGAAACTATCCAAATCAGTATTTATACACCTTAAAATGAAGGCATTTAAGTGCTTCTAGTCTAATTTAGAAATCCAAATATCATAAAGTGCAATCAGCAATCCAGAATCTTGACATGAATCCTTTTCATTTTCTAAGAAGCCTTCAATGTGACTAAAGCTACCACCAGAGCACTGGGATAGTTTTAAGGAAACTGGCAGGTTAGCTTAAACGAATGGAGTGCGGTCCTAAAAAATAAAAAAACAAAATTACAGAAATAAAGTCATAAAAGTAAGACAACAAAGTCAATATTATGAGAATAAAGTCAAAATATTGCAACTTTATTCTGATTATTTCGACTTTATTTTTGTATTACAGGCTTAAAATCATTTTGAATTTATTCTCATACAACTCTATTCTAGTAATTAATTATTCTCACATCATGACCATTTTCATTATTTCAACTTTATTCCCTTAATATTATGACTTTATTTTTATTTCGACTTTATCCCTGCATGAGTTTATTCTTGTAACCTTATAATGTTATTCTTGCAATTTTATCTATTAATGTTTTGTTCTTAATATGGCCCTAATGCATCGCCATATCAACAACTGTCAACCCTACAAACTTAAATCTTTTCTTTCAATTAAAAAAATTAAAAGAAAAGCTGGATGTTTTTTGTTTTTTTTTCTGTTCAGATTACATTATTTATGCATTAAGAAATACACAGTAAGCCCAACAGAGAATAAACCTTCATAGAGGCAAATAATGTGGTGAACAAAGACATCTGGAATGACGTACACAACTGACATGTTTCACACATTCACACACTGAAAGACCAACAATGAGTCTTTCAGCTCAGGTGTTATTATCATGCTGGCAACAACTAATTGTCGCTTTTTGAGACAAATTTCACTTTGATGAGTTTCAGGGCATTTTAACATGACCTGTCATGACCACAAGATCTTGTTACACATCCATTAATCAGTCTGATTTCCTAATTACATCCTAATGGCAGAGTAGAGGCACTCTGTCCCTCTAAAATATTAGCAGCAAAAAAAAAAAGTCTTAGTGGGAATAAAAGCTGAATCCATAATTAAATTATTTCACGTACCTTGAAACTTTATAATCTCAATTTGGTCAGTGGTGTTAAAAAATATAGACTTTTGACATTGTGCCGCTGAAGTTGGGAAAGAGGAAACGAATGCTTATCTGATATCTGATACATCAATCAGATAATGTTACTATGAGCAGTGGTTGAACCAGTTCTAAATCTTCTATCTAGCAGAAGCAAGGGCCACACAGGGTGCAGCCACTGTGATCACTGAACACAGCTGTGACAGTCCTGTCTGCGGCGCAGACTGAACCAACCGCATGGCAACCCGGCAGCTCTGCGTGTCAAATCGTCTCAGACTGGAAACGTAACAAAAGTAACAAACGTAACGTTGTCAAAAAAAAAAAAAGAGTCCAGGCTCAGAGGCTGTAGGATAAATAACACCTTTCTCCTTTTAATTGTTTGAGTGAAAATACATTCCAGCTGACTGACCCAAATGTTTCTAGTATTTGAAGCTTCAAAAAGTCCAACCTTACTGTACAACAGTAGCATCCTCAAGACTTGGAGGAAATATTTTGAGGTGCTGATTTTAAAAGCTGGCTTTATGTTTGAGGAAAAAGTCATGTGAATTAGACCTTGATTGAGTTACACTAAATGGTTCACATAAAATACTGCAGGTGGCTCTTCTGTTGAAAGCACTTAGTCATAGTAGTTTAGGAACCCTGTTGTTTCTAGGACCTCTAAGATTATCCATTTAGACAGTCACTGGAATTCAGCAAATTTGAAAATCTGACTCATTGTCAAATTGTAGATTTCCTCCCTGACATTGTTTTCAACGTTAGTCTGGTAAAAACCAGCCATGTGTTCTACGCTTTGCTTCATCCAGAGGGTCTGGATTTCTCAATCCATATTGAGAAATGATGGATTCCTGGAGGCGTGGACTCTATTGAAGTTTTAAAGTTTACCCAGTTTCAAACGTTTGGCTGTGACATATGTAAGCTTACCGGAAACGTTATGCACCGTAAACAGCCATCCTCTATCGCGAAGATAGAAGTACTGAGCAGAAAGAGGCGATTGTTGATGTTGGTTCAGTTTCTGGGGGCGTGGCCAGCCGTTCAGGCCGACTACAATTCTAAAATAGCACAGAAAAACAACGTCATTGTTCACAATGTCTCCTTCAGTTTGCTGATTGGCCCAGTAGAAATTCTACTGGAGGAATCCAACTCAATGGGAGAAATCCCATGTTGAAGGGAGAAAATTGAGTGTATTGAGAGGATAATTATTAAAACCTGTAGCTCGTTATCTCCTCTCTAGTTCCCCGGGTCGAGGGTTTCCCCGTGCGTAAGGGCAGTTCACAACATTCACGGTTCTACTTCAAACATATCCAGAGTTTATTCAGACAAGCAAATGCATCAAATCACACCAATAACACACCAGAATCATCAGAAACTCAAAACCACAAGACAGACATCAATCACCTGAAAGAAACAGAAAAATGGACAAATACAGAGACCAAGAGCGCCGGCGCCGCCGCACCCCAACGATCTGATTAATTATTTTAGCTCCGAAACTTTTTAAAGGAAGGTGTGTCTCTTCTCTAATATATGCAGTCTGGGAGGTTCCCTGCTCTCTAATTAGAATAAGTTTCAAATTTCAAAGGGAAAATGCTCTAAATGATTTTATGACTGTTGCTGCTGGGCTGATGAGTCCTGAGAGAAGCAGCATTCCACACCTCCGTGTGAGATCCTATCTCTCTCTAGGTGTCCTCTCCCTCAATCACATGACAAAAGGCCCCAACCCTTATATGGGTTCAGGAAACAGTTATCTCTACGCAGACCCCCTCCTGTTGTCCCAGAACAGATGCCCTCACCCAGAATATCAAAAAGGCCGACCTGGATCTAAGAACTGGCACAACCATCCTCCACTGATCAGATTATGTTGATTAAGCCATGACTCTAAATCTAACTTAAAATTGAGTCCTACTCAAGGCAATGTTGATCTGTCTAATATTTTAACATGTGCTTAAAGTTAAAACTAGCATAATTTAATTATCATTTCCAACAAGTGGAATTGCATAGGAAGGGAACGGCCAGGCTATTCTCAACTCTGGCTTCCCACAAGGACATACACTTAGAAGTACATGTACTTCCATATTACTGCTCTTTGCGTTATCTGAAAATTCAAATTATGAGGTTTGCAGATGCTAATGCTGTTGATTTCAGTGATGAAAGTTTGTACAGAAGGTAGGAAGAGTCGCTTGTTGCTTGGTATACAGAAAACAACCTGATCACCAACATGCCAATGACCAGAGAGATGGTGATGGACCTCTGTGTGTTTATACTTCCAGCTCTTCCTTCTACTTTTTTATTTGCCGGTTAAATTAATATATGTTTTAAATGAAATAGAATAAGAGAGCAACGTAATTCTTGTTCACGAATGAGGGAAGAAGGGAGCGGGAGATCGACAGGCGGATTGGTGCAGCGTCTGCAGTGAAGTGGGCACTGTACTGGTCCGTCGTGGTGAAGAGGGAGCTAAGCCAAAAAGCGAAGCTCTCGATTTACCGGTCGATCTACGTTCCTACCCTCATCTATGGTCATGAGCTTTGGCTCATGACCGAAAGAACGAGGTCCCGGATACAAGTGGCTTAAATGGGTTTTCTCTGTAGGGTGGCTGGGCTCTCCCTTAGAGATAGGGTGAGAAGCTCGGCCATCCGGGAGGGACTCAGAGTAGAGCCGCTGCTTCTCCGCATCGAGAGGAGCCAGTTGAGGTGGCTCGGGCATCTGGTCAGGATGCCGGGCACGTCCCACCGGGAGGAGGCCCCGGGGAAGACCCAGGACACGCTGGAGGGACTATGTCTCTCGGCTGGCCTGGGAACGCCTCGGGATTCCCCCAGAGGAGCTGGCCCAAGTGGCTGGGGAGAGGGAAGTCTGGGCCTCCCTCCTTAAGCTGCTTAAGCTGCTGCCCCGCGACCCGACCCCAGATCAGCGGTAGAAGATGGATGGATGGATGGATGGATGGAGCAACATAAGGAAGCAAATATGGGAAAAACAAAGAACAGCTCTCGTTAACGGAGACTCGAGTCGGTGCTGTTCAAAACAATTGAATCGTTTTGTGAACGTCACTCTCCTAATTGCACTTAGAAATGTGTGTGTGCATGTGTGTGTGTCTCTCCTGTGACAGACTGGCGACCTGTCCAGGTTTTTTACCCCAAGCCTCTTCAACTGCAGTCGGATAAAGGAGAGACTGTTAAAGCTCACAAGCAGTGAAAATAATTGGCAAGGTTAATGAATGAAAACATGGTACACATTTGGCCCATACAGCCAGTCATTACTGGCTTCATTAGTTACCTTTACGGTATTTGCGCCTGGAGTAAGTCTGATTCACTCATTCGACTGTTTGAAATTGCGAGCATTAACCATCCACTGCCGTTCTCCACTTTCCACTTCACACAGCCACCTTAATCTCAAGCAGAATCAAAGAAAAGTACATCATGCGTTATGGAAATAGTCACCCTTCTTTTGCAGCAAAGTGATTTTAAAAGGTACCTTTCCCTTTTGCATTGTCGCAGTACGTCAGCGACGTAAAAAGCAGCGGTGGAACGGAAAATGCCAAGTCCATTAAGCATTTTACGGTTTCCATTAAGAGGAGACAAAATCCAGCAGCATTTGATGTCTAAACGTGTTCATTTTAAACAAGCACCTTGATACCTAGAAAAAAAAGTATTTTACTCTAAACATTAAAGCTGGTTTCGGGGTAAAAAAAAAACTGACATCAGATATATTTTACTTTCTTGTTCTTTGGTGCTCCACCCCTTACTGATGCCACCCTGGTCAACTGCCCATATTAAAAGCTGCTACTGTATGTACATTTAAAAAAAATTGTTTCATTGTCTCAAACTAAAGATTCTCAGTTTTCCAGGTTCTTATTCTCAGAAAGGTTTAAATGAATTAGTTTAGTTTTAAACACTTATTTAGAGACGTCCCTCTCCTCTTCCTGTGAAACTTTGAGCTTGTACACGGGACGCAACGAAACAAACGCAACGACAGAGGGCTGAACATTTTTTATGTCTTGTCGCTGTCGCAGAAAACTCGCCTTTCCCTGTCGTTCGACACTCTGCTGTGAGCCAGGTGATCCTCCGCGGGAGATTAGTCTCTGTTATGTATAACATTTTCAGATTAATCCCATGTTCATAACAGCAGGTATAGGAAAGTAACCTGTTGACGTTCAATATTGTGGGAGTTTTAAAGTTACACATTTAAAGTTACATAAAGACAAAGGAGGTTTTCAGACACTCCGTCATGCCAGGTTAGGTTGAAATATTAGAGGAATACTGCTCCTCACAAACACCCTGAAGTGTTTTGGAACAGTGACTCATGCGAATCACTGCCGGGAAGAGCAAAGGAACACCAAGTGGATGATTCACATTTGATTGAGGATGTAAGAGTTTGGCAGAGTTCTAAAGAATGAACTTGTTTCGGTGGTGTTCATTTCTAAGTGTCCACTAAATCCTCTGGAAGCAGCTTGTTATGTATGACTGTCAGCAAAGTAGGAGCCCAGACTCATTAAAACACGGTTTGCTCTGTAAGAAAGATGTTTTCAAGGTGTTAGAGGACATGTTCAGCCAAAGTAGTGAAGTCAAACTGTCATGATGTTGGAGATTCAGGACGTCTGGCATTTCCTCAATGTTCTTATTGGGGAAAATTAAACCATATTCACATAGAAGCTTCAGGAAATTACTACATTATCTACAAAATATGCTGAGCTATTATTTAAGCAAAGCATGTAAAGATTACACTGGAAGATAATGTGGATCTGAATTTACCATGGCAAACAATTCATTAGGGATTTAACGATCCATCCAGCTAACGAGAAACCAGACGTGATGTTTGGTTTATAAGAAATAGAAACATTTTTAGCGGCATTTCTGGAGGAGAACTAACAATTCTGTTTTTAATAAGAGTAAAAAAAAAACGTAGAATGCAGTTTTTTTAAAACATTCCGGCTGATGGGGTTTGAGTTTGAACTAGAAGCTGTTAGATGTGGTCCAGTTTGTTCAAAACTATAAAACAGTCCTTTAGTTTAGAGTAAATGGGAGGCTTTGAAGCAGATGCTACTTTTAACTTTACTAGCAGCTGGTGGCACTGTTACCACACAGTAAACAGAAGCAATTTGTTCTCACAAGTTTCTGGTTTTTCTCTTTTCACCATTTCTATCTCAACCACGGCTTCCACATGGCTTCAAAATAAAAGTCTCAAACATGAAGCACCGTGAGAAAAATATGTTCCCGCCTGACAGGTTTCTTCTCTTTTTAGCTAAAACATTCTTGCATTTTTTCAGACGATGGACCGTATTTGAATGATTGACACCTACAGGAGTTTTATAACTACCAAAAGTTGACTTCATTGTGCTAGAAAATGATGCTACGTAGCTGGAAGAAAATAGTACTGACACATGGCAACAAAACGGCAAAGGAGAAGAAAGGTACGGAGCGTCTGAACTAACCAAAGGGACAACAACAAACGTCCATGTTTTTCCCCAAATCGACAGCTGACGTTGTGTGGTGTGAACTTCCTGTCACTGCTTCCAGGACACTCCAGAATTTGGTGTAAACACCTTAAACTAGCGTAGGACAGTGCATTGATGTTCTTGACTAAGCACAGTGCATGTCCCTGTTTATCGGATTGATCCGTTTCTAGCAAGTCTGGCAACAAAACAGTTGAGCATTTTACTGCGAAAACACCCACAGCTACAGATTCTAACATCCGAGTTCATCTGAGAGGTAAAAACCCGACACGCTAAATATCCGCCGCATGACTAAGCTTCAGCTCTCAGAGAGAAGCAAGTGTTTGAGGTCAAACTTTACCTACCAGTCTCATTTTTCCTGTTATTTTTTTTACCCTGGTGTGGATTAGACTCTGCTGCAGACGCCACTCACAAACACGCTGACAAGACAACTGCCGAGATGTGAATATTGCATCCCGCACTCCGCCGCACGTTTTGCTTTCTGGGATGATTTCTCTGCTGACATTATCTTCCTGCTACCAGAACACACAGCAGTTCTTTCTAACAGGCACTCAGAGTGCTCACCTAAACCACACTGTTGGGGTCAGGCAATAAAAAAGGCAGCAGAAAGTGTTGAGGCTGTCGGTAAGTGATGCCGTTATGTGGACATTCACAGAGTGCATCAGGCGGAACCTTCATCAGTCGAAGCAACAGTTAGAGAAGTGACCGCATGCAGACAAGGGACAAGCAGAACAGAAGCTGGAGTCAATGCAAGTCACTGTGTGGAGTCAGTCATGAAAAAGGGCTTAATTCAGTCGATACTGTTTGGCCTCTGAACACAATCAGCATGTTGAACAGAAGAGCAATAAAGTTTCATCAAAGACAAAATAATTCCTCGTCTTCAAATCCAAGCAACACGTGGTTTTCAAAACAACAACATGCAGGCCAGGTGTTTATAAATCTGTGCTGATTTACTTTGCTGATATTGCGGCAATTACAAAACAAACAAAAACCCAATTTTGCAATTGCAGCTTTTCCTTTATATGAGAAGCCAATTAAAGTCACACGTGAATAAGTTTGTTCACGTTATCAGTGTTTGAAAAAACACACCGCCCATCGTCCTCCCACTACTTCCTGTCTTGTTCTTCGTGGTTTGGGCCAGCGGCAATGTCACTCATGCGACTCGTGCGTGCAAAAGCAGTGTCTCTGTTGCAAAAGGCAGTGTCTCCGATGCAAAAGACAGTGTCTCTCTTGCAAAAGACAGTGTCTCCGTTGCAAAATATAGTGTCTCCGATGCAATTTTGCGAACTAAACAACAAAAATCTACCTCATTCGAACTTTTTATTGACTTTTTCCGAAATTGTCGTCTTTCTATTGATTCTATGAATTTTTTTTAAATGTCACTTTGCGTAATTATACGCGTGACAGCAGCTGGTTGAAAAAAAAACAATCTTAAATATTTTACAGCTCTGTTGCATGTTGCCTCGTATTCCTGATGAAAGAATTAAAAGCTTAGAAGGGCAGCGCTCTGTTTCATCCACTCACATAGTGAACCATCAAGAAATGATGCTGAGTCGCTATGGAGATGCTGTAGATATAAAACGTAACTTAAGAGTCACCTTACTCATTTATAATATTATAGTTGTTTATGTGAGCAGATGATGGGTGATTATGATGGCGTTTTAGTTAAGAACGGTTAGAAAATGTATATTTTGGGCTAGTGACACATTCAACCAATCGACTATTGTTTTCTATGGTGGTGGCCGTTTTTCTTTCTTTAGCATAAAATGCTGAAATTCGTCTTAATCCTCCATCAACAGAGATTCGTTTGGTGTGAGGCACCAAACGATCCGTCACAGCATCAGTGGATCTGTGATCGATCTCATGGCCTCTTTAAGAAGAAGATCTCTTTCTCTGGATTTCTGAATCCGACTTTTGTGAACCAGCTCTCTGCTAAATCAAATCTAAAGAGAAGAAATAAACACAATCCAACTAAAACTGGACAGAACTAAAAGTGTAACAGAAACAAGGCTGATAATAACAATTGGTTTCTCAACCAATGAACATCAACCCAGAAAAACTCAAACAAGACAAAGTCCTGACGCTAACAGCTTTTTGCTTCGTTTCTAATTCTCCCACATGTGTACAACTTCAGTTGTTTATTGTCTAAAAAGTGAAGCAGTTATTGAGCTAGATAGGAAAAAAATTAAATAAACTGCAGCAAAATGGCCAACTTAAGAGAAGAGAAGGTCACATTATCATACGGCTTCCTCCAGTTGACTCTTAATGTGGACAACTGAGGACCGTAGAGGTGAGCATTCCCACTGATAACAGAAACATACTTGGCTGCTGCTAACATCTGACCAGCTCCAATGAAGCTAATCATACATCCTAGCCATTGGACTTATTGGGAGGATCATGTCCCATTATAAATATTCTCTTCTCTATTCAGGCACTCAGAGATTCCCTGTAGGGTTAAAGAGTAAGTGATTAATTTGATTGGCTTTCCCCTCTGGCAGTACAGCCACAGACTTGGCGCGAGCGTTCTCATTGTGCCGAACAGATGGGAGCTGTCGTTGAACTACTGATGAAATATTATGCAAGTACAATCTCACCTCCAAGCTGAAGCCAGAAACGCCACACACATTTTTTCCCCCCCCTCGTTCCTCTCTTTCGAGCAACAGCTCTAAATGCTGTCGTTTTCCTAATGACCAAATATTTTAATTACTTTACATCATCTTAATCCTTGCTGTGCATTCAGAATGAGCAGGATGAATGCAAAATCAGGCTCATGTGAGAACCTTGAAGATGCAGCGATAGCAAGGCAAACAGTTATATAGTGAAGTAAATAAACTACTTTTTGTAAAATAAGTACCTTCTAGGGATTTGCTTAGTTATTTTAGCAGGACTATTTGTCATATTTCATAAATCCATATAGATATGAGAGACTAAAGTAAGTGAAAATAGGCTGAAATACAATGTTTATGAGCATATATATGTGTATATATATATATATATATATATATATAGTTATATTTTTTTATTTATATATATATATGTATGTATATGTGTATATATATGTATACATTATCAGGTTCCAAATTATTATGCAAATTGGTTTAATGTGTCATAAAGATAAAAAAAAATTTTGTGCCATTAAATTTATATTTATATATTGTCAGGTGAGCTCAATTAAAGGAAATCTACTTAAGAAGGATGTTCCACATTATTAAGAAGGCCACAGGTTTCAAGCAATATGGGAAAGAGAAAAGATCTCTGCTGATAAAAATCATCAGATCGTGCAGTGGACAAGACATGAAAACATTAGATATTGAATAAAAACTGAAGTGTTATCATAGAACTCTGAAGAGATTTGTGGCTGATTCAGAATGAAGATGGGTTTGTGCAGATGAAGGAGTAATGAGGAAGGTTTCGGTTAAACAAAGTCATCGGATTAAGAGAGCAGCTGCTAAAATGCCCTTACAAAGCAGCAAACAGTTATTTGACGCTGCTGGTGCCTCTGGAACCTCAAAGTGGAGGATCCTCCAGAGGTTTGTTGTGAATGAACCTTCTATTCGGCCCCTAACCAGGCTCACAAGCAGAAACGGTCGCAGTGCGCCCAGCCATGCATGAAGATTCATTTTCAAACAGACTTGTTCACTGATGACTGCTGTGCAACCCTGGATGGTCGAAATGGATGCAGTAGAGGATTGGTGGTGAATGGCCACCGTGTCTCAAAATGGCTGTGACGTCAGCAAGGAGGTGGTGGAGTCATGATGTGGGCCGAAATCATGGGGAGAGAAGCTGGTCAGTCCCTTCAAAGTCCCTGAAGGTGTGAAAATGACCTCAGCAAAGCATAAGGACTTTCTGACTGATCATTTTCTTTCATGGTTCAAAAAGAAGAGACGTAGCTTCAGTAGCAAAATCATCTTCATGCATGACAATGAATGATGCAAGGAATACCTCTGTGTCATTGGCTGCTGTTGGCATAAAAGGGGAGAAACTCATGATGTGGTCACCATCCTCCTCTGACCTCTGACCCTATTGAGAACCTTTGGAGTGTCAAGCAGAAGATCTGAGGGTGGGATGTAGGTCATATCAAACAGCAGCTCTGGGAAGGTTTTCTGACATCCTGCAAACATTCAAGCAGAAACTATCCACAAACCCCCAAGTTGAATAGATGCAGGAATTGTGCAGGTGATGTCAGAGAAGGGGTCCGATGTTAACATGTGACTCGATCTGTTAAGATGTTTTTGATTGAAATGGCTTTTGATTTTAGTACATGAAACTACATTCAAAGAATGACCGTTTGCAGTTCTTTATAATCCATAAAAAGTTTAGAAAATCTGCTGTGCATAATAATTTGGAACAGTGCATTTTGAGTTCATTTTTGAAAAAAAATCCTGCTCCCATTGCGAGATTTAAGTAAAATTTGATTTATATTGTAATAGTTCATGACTTCAAAATTATACTGACCATCATTTGCATTGACCATTTAGGAAAATCTAAGAACATATCACTTGCATAATGATTTGGTTTTCATTTTGTTGATATTCCGCTAATGTCAAATAAATATATAAATATATGATCTGAATCAAATGAATGCGTCTTTACCGGGAAAAGTCGATGTGACAGTGAGGGAATTCAGCCATTTCATCCAGGTATTCAAACAGAAATTTCTAATCTAACAGCTGGAAACTGAATGTGTGCATCTTTAACATAGAAATTGTTCATGTGGAGAGAGATTTCTTTGATGAGAAATATTATGCCATCTTAATATTATAAAGTCTGTCACATTCGTGGTGTCCATGCCTCTCATTTCCTGGTAAAAGTTCATCATTTACCAAGAACAACAAGTTACATTTCCTATTTTTATTCCTGCTGAAGCCGTTGCATAACTAATTCACAATTAAGCACATAATGTGAACAGAGATTTTAGCGCATTATTTTGTTTTATTTAGTAAAGACACAGAAAGGCTTTATAGTGATGTTTTATTGATCATAAATGTAGGACATCCTCAAATAAATGTTTGATTTGTGCTTTTAAATATTACATCGGGAGCCACTGCATCTACTTAGGACTTGCTTTGACTGCCTTCACCACATCCTCTTATTAACCATTTTGTATTTTCACTAAATAGAGTATGCAAATTAGCAACATGCCAACTTCAATGTAAAGTGGCGACGGAGAGAAAGAGACACCTGCGCCTGTGCGTATCCCATTAATCTTACTTTAGCCCCGTCCTCGTTCATACTGTTAAATATGCACTGAGAAAGAATGGAGTCATTGAGTATATTTGGCGTATAAAAGATATGGGCTCATCATTAAAAATCCATGTAAGCCCTTTAAAGCTGAGGAGAGGTGATTTCATGCTTGGCTAGGTGCTACCCTCGACTGCCACAATACAAAAAAAAAAAAAACCAGGCACCCACTGGAGAGCACGGCCCGCATCAGATGGTGACGTCCTTGGTTGTGCGTCCGCCGGGCCGCCCACCCTGTCCCCCCTCCTCTCCTTGCCGGCGATGGATGCGGTGTCTGAACTAATGGAGCAGGGAGAACACGCGCTGCCTCTGAATGGGAGGAGGCGGAGGAGGGATCAGGGTGCTCTTGAAGCACCGCTCAGGCCTCGCACGCCCCAACCGCGGCTCTCTGTTGTCCCGCCTATTTTGGACGATGGAGTAAAATTCACCAGGTGTTGGAACCCAGAGAGGCTCCCCTTGGGGGAGTGTTTGAGCGGAAGTTTTTAAAAGCACCCCCATACCCCACGCCCCCTTCGCCTCTTTTGTTTACACGCGACTTCGCCGCTCATTCATCAAGCCGTTGCTGGAAATATGCTGCTAAATCCGCCTAATGATACAAATGTGCCAAAAGAGTCCCCCTAAAGAGCATCTGCGGCTCCGGAACCATAAAAACATTTTCCCTCTGATTAATGTGGTATTCTTAGACTCATGGCTCTCCTTAGCAGACCACCAGACGAGATGTTCAATCAAGTATGCATGACTTGACCTTAATGGATTTTTCACTGGGAGGCTTGGGTTGGTTATTAGAGAACCAGCTCATGTGGAACAACCTTGTCCCCCTGGGAGGGGAATTACACCAGTTCAGAGGAAACCCACATTATGGCATGAGGAGGGAAAAAAGCAGGGGTGGGGGGAGAGTGCCATTTTCTCCTCTCATACATCTTTTTAGTTTCAAATGTGCCAACCGGGTGATCTAGTAAGAAAACACACACCCTCCTATTGAATCTACATTCTTCATCCTTTCTGTGTACTTAAGAGTTCCAGCTGTTCCAGCTGTTCCTGCTTATTACTCTCAATCCGTTTCTCATGATAAAATCGACATGTTTAGATGAGCTCGCCTTGATTGACAGGAACGGTGCCGGAAGGAGCTGGATCACAATCACTTTCTCCCATCCAATCAGTTTCATCGCGCGCCTTGCTAAATTGATGACCATCCCCGCAACGCCAAGCCAGAGCGCTGATCATCAGGCTCTGTTTACCCCCCTTCCAATTCGTGCTCATCAGTAAATAAGCAAACAAAGTGGTCCGGTGTTGAATTAATTTCCTCCTCCAGCTGTGTGCTCTAATTGGGATAATAAGCCCAAAGGTTATCAGCGCTCCGCCAGCTATTATTCGAGCACCTTGCAAATGCTCCGTCCTCCCTCCCCCTTGGATTGAGCCGCATGGAAGCACGTCTGTGTTAGCATGTGGAAGTCTTTAAAGGGGCAGTATTGTCTGTTTTGAAGGCACATAGTGCCAGTTTGTAGCACAATCAAGCAACTATGTTGTCTTCATGTTGTTAAAAAATGCTGTTTATATCAAATATGGATGACTTTGTAATTTAAAGCCTTAAAATTGGGCCTCCGTCTTTTTAAGAACTCCTACTCTTTCTGAAATCATCACAGCATGACTTCTCTTTTAACGCTTCCACTACGTTTTTACCAGCGTTGCACTTAGGAGTAGCTCCTTAAATGAGTGCAGTTCTACCCGGTGTTTGCTAATTGCTGCTGGCTAGTCTGCAAGAACTGATTGGAATGAAACAATCAAGGCCACATTACAGGTATGTTTTTAAAGAGGGAATAACATTGTAGCACAATGTAAAGGTCAAAAATGTAAATTTTACATAATACAATGAAAGAACAAAGTGATTGAAATAGCTTAGGTGAAAGCCATCCAGTCCTCACAGTGAAATCAGTTCAGCTCACTTTATAAGCAGTTTGTTTTCCAAGAAATGGAATTTCCAAATCATGCAGCAAGGCTTGTCATTATGCTCAAATGTTTCAGACTCGGTACCGACCCAATCACTGAATTAGAATATTAATGAAAAGTTCATTTATTTCAGTAGTTCAGTTCATTAAGTGAAACACATTATGTAGATGAATTAGACTCAGACTGATGTTTCCAGGCCTTTATTTCTGCTCATTATCTGGAACAAAATGTTTAAGATTAAATTATTACATCAGACCAAAAACGATAAAATTAAATTATTTTCCAAACTTTGCATTCTTACAGAGGCACACCTGCATTCTCCATACCTGCATTTTCAGCTTGGTGTCAAATGTGTATAGCAATTAGGCAGTTCTGCCTAGAACATCTTAAAGGGGCAGGTTATGAAAAAGCTACATTTTTTTTAGTTTATATCATGCTATAATGTTATTCCCTCAAGGAAAACATACCCTAAATGTTGTCTTGATTCTTTCATACAGAGTAGCTCCTGTGACTCCCCCACTCAACTCTTCAGACTAGCCAGCAGCAATTAGCAAACACCTGGTGGACCTGAGCATCAGCTGAGCTCGTTATAGGAGCTACTTCCCACTGCAACGCAACTAAAAACTAAAGGGTTAATAGAGGAGAAATGTCAATTCAGAGAGAGCAGGAGGCCCAATTTCAAAGAATTAAATTACGAAGTCAAATTTCTTTTAAGGCATGTTTGATACAGACAGGATTTTTGTCCCATTTTAAAATTAAACAGGAGATTTGACAGTTTGTCATGAAGTGGAGTAGAACTTTTGTTGTGTTGGGAAGAGTTTAGATCAAGTGGCAATACTGACAGTACAGATCTATCCATCCATTTTCTGACATCCTTGTCCCTTCTGGGGTCGGGAGGTGCTGGTGCCTATCTCCAGCTAACGTTCAAGGCGAGAGGCGGGCTCACCTTGGACAGGTCGCCAGTCTGTCGCAGGGCAACACAGAGACACACAGGACAAACAACCATGCACACACACACTCACACTCAGGGACAATTTAGAGAAGCCAATTAACCTGACAATCATGTTTTTGGACTGTGGGAGGAAGCCGGAGTACCCGGAGAGAACCTACGCATGCACAGGGAGAACATGCAAACTCCATGCTGAAGGGCCGGGAATCGAACCCAGAACCTTCTTGCTGCAAGGCAACAGCTCTACCAACTGCACCACTGGGCAGAGTAAATCTTTTTTTTTTCCTAAATTTTCGAGTTTAAAATTAGATTTAAAATGAATTCTCTAACCCCAAAATAAGCAATTCTTTATGAACACGTTGCTAGCCATGTTGTATTTGCTGTCCCTCAGAAGCGCTAACAACAGCACATCTGTTTTCCACTAACAGGATAAGAGACCACCCAGAATGAGGTGCATGATTTATGAAAAGAATCTGAGCTCGCTCACATTACATGATACAGATCAGAGACATGGCATCCCCCCCCTACACCCGCCTCTCTGTGTCACTGTAATTATGCACCGCAATGGTGCCAATGCATTTAAAGCAGCCACATTATTACAGCTGACACCAGACTCTTCTCTTCATCACTTATTCCGCGCGAGGCAATTTTTTCCAAGGCTTCCCCGGACGGTTGTCAATTCGAGGCAAAATGGAAATCAGATTCAGTCGGGCCGGTTCTCAAATTAATATCTACACGTCGCGTACGCCGGACAGCTGTTTGAAAGCCTCGAAATAAAGTACGGGGGCCTCGGTCTCATCTGTCCGGCAAAAGTGGAGGGAAAAATAGATGCTACACAGAATCCCCTTTTTTTTCCCCTTCTCAGACAGAAGACAAAAACATCCTGGATGGCTTTTACGGAGCCATTTACTCCACTTTAACATCTCCCACACTTTCAAGGGTCACCGAGGTTGCGTTAAAAGCGGCCATTAGCGCGGCTTTCAGAGACGAGGACCTCTTGTGCGGAGAGCTTTCTTCATCTGATCCCGCTGTCTGAATGCGGAGGCCTCAAGCCCAGAACCAAACGTGTCATTATGAGGTTCAATTAGGATGCCTCCAAATAAGTGACCTCGACCTTTTAGAAACGCATTAACGCCACAAACATCAAGCGCGCTCGCTTTGTTTACGTTCCTCTCCCGAGTAATTGCTGTTTTTATTCTCATTTTGCTGTCGCAATGAGCAACGGGGACGTGTTCCTGCTGCAACACTTGAGCGCGTCTTCTCTTCTGCTGCCGTTTCCCTTCCTCCTTCTTGCCTCGGTTTTCTTTGTCTGTTGCGTCGGAGTCCATCTTTGGTCAATGTCTGCTTAAAAGCCTCTGATGAATAGGAGGGACTGATCGAGACCGACCCTCTGTTTTACAGCGTCATCAGACCGGCGTGTGGTAATGGGATCTTCAATAGCCTCGTGGATATGTAATTGTTGCTCTAAGTGATGTTTGTGGAACAACATCACATTTACTTTAAAAAAAAAAAAGAGCTCTAAATCACCATGTGTTCCACAGCTCCAGCTCAGGCTTCAGCTACTAAAGTGTTGTTAAATGTCCACATTTTGTCGTTTTACACAGGGTGTCAGTGCATGCTTAAAAACTCTTAAATTAATTAAAAAAATGGTGGCCAATCTCCAGTTTGACTTAATGAAGACATTTTTGAAAAATTGTTAGTATAAAGAGAAATATTGCTGAGGAGGAGTAGAACATGAAACTGCAAGAGAATAGAGAACCATAGATGCTGCTATGATGACAAATAGGAAACAAGACTAAAAAAACGTCATTATTGTCCTCAACTTTAATAAGAATGTGACAAGAGCTGTAGATACATAATTTCTTCCTTGAGTTTTTCATTCTTATATATATATATATATATATATATATATATTTGTGAAAAGTACATATTCGTTAAGAGCGTCATCATTGTGGTGATATGAAATGAAACATAATCTGTGAGAAAATATTCATCAATGACTGCCAGGTGTGTGAAGCTTAGTGGCAGCTGCTGGACGAGGTATTGCATTTAGAGGGCAATTACTTTTCCACATATGGCCGTGTTGGTTTGGATAGCTTTTTTCCCCCACATTAGATGAAATTCTCATTTGAAGACTTTCTTGGGTAATATTCAATAGCAGAATTTGTTTGATGATGGATGTGAAACATTTAAAGAACAGTGTGTAACAAGGGGGCCAATACTTTTTCAGGGTTCTGTGTATTGGCTGTCGGGGGAGCAGCTCGGGTTTACTGTTGTGCCTCTGTGGTTTTGCGGTGATGAAAGACTCTTCGACACAATGACTGAAAAAGATTTGATACCTTTTAGCTTTGATTTATTGTCCACCGTCCCGCGTAACTGTACCTACATTTGAAAGGTACATATTGTTCACAGGCCGACCTATTGATTTTTCTGCAGTTTAATGGATGGCTTTGTTTAGCAGTGAGAAAGTGAACAATTTTGCCCCCAGTAGCGAGCTGTTTAACCATCCCAAATCTATATTTCATTAAAACGATGACACGTCGCACCCCTCGCTCCTCTCCTAACTCCTGTTCTATTGATCTCCGTGAGCTCGGGCCTAGCAGAGAGCAATAAATCCTCTCAGGATTGGTCTTTTTTTGTTTCTTTTTTTTCTTCAAAAAAGTCACCTTTCATTATACATGTAATGAAGCACCGGCATTACTCTGACAAAGCAGGAGCTCGTTGTGCTATGAATCTCCATCACAAAAAAAAAAGCATTATAGGGCAATTGTACCTGTATATAATTGGAATGTACAGCGTGTGGACGGTAGATACAGCCTTAGCAATGTTCTCTGCTGACATAATGCATGTGCTCAAGCTCAAGTATCCATCTCACTTAACTGTTCATAAGCTTTCCTATTTATTTATTTTTTTCTGTTGACAAAAGCAAGGAGTTGATTTTCTTAATGTCTCTCCACTTGCACACTTTCTCTTTTACTGCGGCGAATAAATACAGATTAAGTCTGCGCCCAATAAGCTCACGCTGTTTGATAATTCATGAAAAAGATTACCTTTATTGTCCCGAAGCGCCCGAAGAAGGCGCCGGATGATTTCAGTGTCTAATTTGTCTGGATTTCCGTCTCACAAACAAACCAGATGAGTGTGTCGGAGCAGTTCAAAACGGAGCGAGGGAATGATTCAATCATGGAAACCTGTTGGGTTCCCATCTGTCTGCCTCTGGAGGGTAAACACGTGACATTCGGTGATGACCTTATCCCTTCTATTAGGCTGCCTGTTCACTGACAGAGATGGATAAGTGGAGGTTTTCTCATTTCATCGTGTACAGCAGAGCTGGTTAACAAGGCGTCCTTGTTACTGTAGGTCAGAACCTAAACTCTCATCTACATGTCCCACTGGGACTGACATATGCAAGAGGGACTCGTTTGTTTGCTAAAATGAAGAGTGCTTATTATCCGTCCACTAAATATGTAGAGTATACCTATATATACTCTAAAGTATATGTATATATACTCTACATATTTAGAGTATAAATATGTTGGAACTTCACCCCATGAAGTTCCTATATGGGGTGAAGACAGGCCTGGACTAGACCAGGAGTATTTGCCAGTATGACGTCTCAGAAATGCAGCAATCTTTTTCTAATGTGGGGTTGGTCCGATCACATCTCTCACCATCTTCGCTTTCCTCCATCCCTCATCCTAGTCTCCTGGCTCTTTTTGGTTTCATCACATCAGTACAAGTGAACACATGGTTTACACCTAGTTTATACTTGCCCTTGCGAATTGAGACTTGCACCAGAAGTTTCCAAGTGCCGTGACTCGGCTTGTCGCTGCAACCATCCGTAAACATCCAGTTGCACACATCTTTGGATAGTCTGGTTCAAGTGTCGGTTCAATTGGGGACCAAAGTTGCAAAAATTACATTTTCAGCTGGTGCAGTTCACTTTCACGCTGCACTGTGTCAACTTGACCAAACCCTTTGAGAAATTTGTCTACCCCCTCGTCTGTGGAAGAACCACTGAAGGAAACAACACGAAAACCTCTGAAGAAGACACTGAGCCAACTTCCTTAATAATGTGACGTAAACAACAATGGAGTGGCGTCAGTTTTTTTGCGGTTTTAGGATTTCTCTTGTCATTGAAAGACCACAAGTTTTTCTTTCTCTGCTTTTGCTTTAGACACAGGCATTTGTTTTGGTTGTATTTACCCTGAATGGCCTGCATTACAGTCTGTTTCCTCAATCTCATCGGCATTCACTTCAACCAAATCTGCATTCACATCTCCCCCCAACCAAAAACAAAAATCAGACTTGTAACAAAGTGGTTTCGATCAAAGCAAAGCCAGGTGTTATGTATATATATATACATATATATAAGCAGACCTTAATCCAGCTGAAGACTTTGATAAGACCGTACACAACAGAACATTTTCACAAGGAGCCAGACTTATGGATCATCCATCACTCGTCGATCCAGGGTGATGACTGCTCAATCTGAGCTGGGTTGTGTTGGACATCTCTTTCTGTTAAAAGTGAACCTTTACATTGTCGTATGCGTCAAGATTGGCCTCTTCAAGCACAAGATAGTTGAATTCCTCTGCTTGAAGGCCCCAACATACTTCATCCAAAGCCAGTCGATGCTGAGTCATGCGGTTCTGGACAGACAGCGTCCCAGATCACGCCACTACCAGGATCCTAAATTTAGCTTTTAGGAAACGATCATGTAGCTAGTGCCACACCTTTCTGCAGACAGCTTCCTCTTTGTACAATAATGTTACAATTTCCACTCAGGAGTTTTTAGCCATTTCCCAGTCTTATTATTACACTGACGAATGCAGAAAAAATTAATATAATTCATCACTGCATCAAATAAGACGTATTCAGGTCTGCTCCAGATACTAGAGCAGAATAGTAGAAGCGGACTAGCTCCACAAAAACACAGGACAACAAACTTCTGGCCAATCAGACAACACAGAGCTCTGGCTTCTTGTTCGACCTGGTGCTAATGTCAATGTGAACAAAATCACACAATTTTCATCCCGCGTCTACGTCAAAGATAGTCGATTTCTGCACTTCTGATGAAGTATGTTGGTACCTTAAGGTAGCGACTGAACCAACATGAGGGAGCAGTCCAACTAATATAGTGTAGTCCGATGTAGTGTTGACTTCATTGCCGTGATGTAGCATGAAAAACATCATGTGGATGTCGCAGTTTTTACCTGCAGCAGACTCTGATGTGTAGCTGAACATTGCTGCGTTCAATCCCAGTTCGGTTTTCTCGAGAGATTAGATTATTCTTTATGCTTCACATTTTCTCTGCAGTCACAACCCAGCTGCAGCCTTTTCAGCCATATTCAGTGTTCTGCCCAAGGACGTATTGACACACGGAGGAACTGAGTATTCACACACTGACCTTCTGATTGCCAAACACCTGAGCCAACACAACCCCACTCCCAGCTACTCTGTGTCACGGCCAAGGTTACCGTGACTGATTCTCTTCTTCTTCTTCTTCTTCTTCTGCAGACTCCTTAAGCCCTCTGAATGATAAATATCCTTCTGATGTCAGTTCATAGACTCCCGGCCCCCGGGAGAAATCGCGGCAGTGCCTGCGCCTCCACCTGAAACCCTGGCTTTGATTACAAGAAAGAGCAGGTGTGAATTAAGCGACAGCTACTGGACTACTTCCTGTGCATAAATGCATTTTGATTCCGGGCAAACATTGCCCTCCTTTGGCCCTCATTATGCAAACGAGGGGACGGTATTGTAGGGGAAGGCGAGGTACGGAGGGTGATGGAGATCTGTTTGCGGGAGGATTTTGTGCAGCCTGGCAGTCATATGCTGTTGATTAATGGACTAATGGACAGGCAGCAGGGTGGGTGAAGTAATTTCATACCAATCACTATTCATTACTTAATGAGAGATGATGACTTGGGGCTCTCTCTCCAGCTCAAACGGGAAGCAAAAGGCAAAGTTGATGAATCATAATAAAAGAATCATATCATTATTTGGCTCTTTAAATTCATCGGGTCCTGGGGAACGTAATTAAAAGGCACGGAGGAGAGAGATGGGCTTTTTTCTCCCTCAGAAAAATAATTGTTTTTAACAAAATAACTGAAGTTTTGTTTACAGCTGGGGCTTTCTCAAAGCTGTTGCCTTTACCCGATGAACCGAAACGCCATCGAATCTGGCAAACTGCACATTTCACTCATGCGCTGCTTCTCACCAACTTTAAGATAGATGAACCAGACAGGTAGGTTTAATGATTTTGCTTAATTACAATTTGAAGAATTTTATTTTAATGAGAAGTTAATTCTACGGTTTGTGCAGTTGCTAATGAGAGGACTGTAACCTTAGAATAATCAGAGGAGGCGACGTTTATTTGAGCTACAGGAACAAGCAGCTTGGAAGACGGACTGACAAGGAGAGCTGAAAAATGTTCTGCTGCGTCGTGTTGCTTCCAAAAGTACGATGGCATATCGGGGCCAATGTACAAAAAAATTAAGGGTAGATAAAAAAAATGTACATAAAAGTTTTACTAGAAAATTTCAGAGATTTTCTAGAAAATGTCCAACTCATTTCCAAGTTTTCTTCTAGAATATTTTTTTACATTAATCTAAAAAAGTCTGGGTTTTTTAAGGAAAACGTACCCCTCCATTTTATTCTATCTGCAATGGCCTTACTGCACCACTGTAGAAGAGTCCACAACCAGGTTTTGCTTTTTCTGTCATATAACCCAGCCAGCATACCTAGGTGGGCCCCATACGGAGAAAAGGAGGGCAGACATTATGGGTCCCACATGGGTTTGTCCATGGTTTCCATGGTGGCCCCACATGGGTTTGCCCATGTAGGGGCCACCGCCTACATGGGTCCTACATTGGCCCTACATGGCGGTGCCATTGTTGGGAACTTACTAACTTACCATGTAAAGTAAAGGTTAAATTAGGGGGGAAATGATCAAGATGTATGAATTAGTTTGAAATACTCACTATTAATATTTTTACCATACCATCTCATTGGAGGAGTAAACAGTTTTCACTTTGACATTAAAGTTTTCTTGGGGCAAAAAAGCCAAATTCTAATCAATTTGTTAAAGCAAATCCAGGGGAGTGAATACTTTTTATTGGCAGCAGTATATAACATTCCATAGTTGGTATAAATAAACTAATTTTAACAATGTGTTTTATTTTATAGACTTTCCTGACATCACTAGATGAAGCAGTTTGTTTTTTGGTTTTTTTCTGCTGACTTTCCCTGATGAGGCGTCAAAAGTGTTGGAGCCCAAAGTTGGGATCCATATGTCTGGAGATATTCCTCAGGTAAACACCTAATTAAACCTGCTCTCTCATTTTCCCCAGTGTTGATCTATTAACCCTGAACAGGTGCTGTTTGAGTCGTCTCCATGGTGAAAACTCTGGTTAAGGAAAGAGAGGGCCTGCGAGGTTTATTCCTGTTTCTTAAGAGGTTATAAGCATGATAGTGCATCTCGCATTCAATAGATTACTTTGTTTTCATTTGTCATAAACAGGTTAGTTTTAACAATCTTACGCAATATATATACATACTATATGTATATATTGCAATTCAGTACTCTTTTCTGAGATTTTCTTTCTCTCACTTCCAAAAATCAGATTTTTCTTTTTATTTCAAATGATTTTATTGATTGTCATTCGGTGAAAAAGCTGTGCTCAGCATCAAATTCTTCATAGAAAATCATGAATTACCGCTTTTTAAAATAACAGTAAAAGCCGTTTACGTCAACAGAAAACGTTTAAAACCGTCTCAGAACCAAATGGGACAGAACTATTGAGCTCAAAGCTACTTCATGTGTTTCTCAGTGGGTTTTTTTTCACATTTAGTCTTCATTTCGTTCTTTATCTGGTTGCAGCGAAATCACTGAGCCGCATCCGAACGCAGCAAAAGTTTGCAGACCGCCTCAAACACATATTGTCGAACGCTTCCAGCTTGACTCGCCATCAGAGTTTTATTCTTGAGGAAAAATTATGTCAGACTGAATCAAAACGCTTCCGAACATCAGAGTCCATCAGACGGTGATCCTTCTGCTCAGCTTGGTGTCTCTGCTGTTCACTGCTAATTTTCTTGTCTCCAAAATCTTGCAGAATTTGTCCAAACTAAAACTGCTGGAAAGTTCAAAATCCAACTCCATTGATCCTGCAGCCTGGTAAAAAAACAGACCCTTTTCTACACTTTTTGATGTTAGAAAGTTTTTGGAAAATTGCCTGCGATGTGAACAACCGTCCTTCACTGCGAAGAGAGAATGCGCTAGCCGATTGTTAATGTTAGGTCAGTATTTGGAGGCGTGGCCTAAACAGGCAGACCGGCTTCCTTCACTTCCTCTACTGCCACTGCTAAAACTACAGACACTGCTCTGTTTTACTACATTATCGTTCACAATGTCTATTCCCATACAGTGATTGGTAGAAATACTATCGGAGGAATCCAAGTGAATGGAAGAAATCCTAGATAGTGAAGGGAGATTAAAATCGGGCAGAAATGCACAGAAAAGCATTGGCGAGACTACTGACCACCATGTTCTGAATCTTGACTCAGTCTTCCAAGATGAACACTTTTATTTCTCGTACTGGCTCTTTGTTTTGCTCTGGTTGACATTAGAATGTAATCCCGTCTGTCAGAAAGCCTTGGAGCTGCTTTTTATTAAAACCATGTCCAACCAAAACCAATGTCAGCGTTTGCCGCACTGCGTTGCAATTTCCATGAATCCTCCGGATCACTTTTCTGACCTGCCTAACAGAGATTCCACTTTCATCCTCTTCTGTTCTCTGACTCTGTGCTACCTCACGTGGCTGTGCATAATGAAGCTGGGAGTGGTCGCAGCGGGCTGCCGTACCGCTCCCGGTCAGACTGGGTGATGCGGGCGAGTCGCTCCGCTCTGCCAGGGGGTTCGACGAGGCGTGGGCTCTACAGGCCGACGCAGCGGAACGCCACCATCATGTCTCCCCTCCTTTTGCATTCATGGAAGATTCCTGCTACTCTGTCCATGCTGGAGTCCCGGCTGGACGTCTGCATGGAGGCAAAAAAAACATCTAAATTTTGACCCAATATTTCCGTTTGATGGCTCAGTGAGGCGCTTCCCTCTGGACACGGACACAGAATTCATCTGGGACTCCAGCTCAGTCTGAAGGCGTTGCACCGTTTTCAGTTTCTACCCTTACTCCACATGTGCTATCGATTAAACGGCTCAGCGGCTTTTAAAAATTAGCTCTGAATCATATTACTTCTTTTTTTTTTACATTTTATTAACAGGCTCCTTCTCCCTCGCAGTCGGCAACAGAGAAAACTACGTCTTTGCTAAATGAGAAGGATGAATAGCCAACTCCTCAATTCAATTCTAAAATTTAATCAAGTTGCCAATTAACTGTACCGTCTTGGGAGACTACATGTTTAGAATTGATGGGTCCCAGTTGCTCCTCTTCCTCGTTAATGAGACTGCAAGGCAGGCGAACTCTTCAGAGGATGACCTTCAGCTACTAATCTGCTAATTAACTTTGAATTAGACTTCGATGATTAGATATTTACCTGCACATGCTAAACTAAATATTTGCAGATTAATGTTGAAAGCATAAATAAAGACGAGCGAGTCTGCGCCCTGTGTCCTGTTGTTGCAGCTATCGGCCCTGAGGATTGGCTGTAACTCTGGGAGAACTTCTGCTCACCCGTCTGATTTGTCTCTCGATCCGTCTGCGATCGCTTTGATTGGTCTGAAACAAAATCTAGAGAGAGAAAATTAACTAAATCTTCATAAAAATGTTCCTAAGACGTTCTGGGATCCACCCGTCGTATTCCTCTTGCTCAAAATCAGATTGCAGCGACAAGTCAGGGGGAAATCCAGGCCCAGCATACACCTGGATTTCCCCCAGGTGTTCGCAAGTGTGGTGTTAAAGGGACAGTATCATGTGTTTTCCAGGCGTACATTGTACCATTTATAGAAAAATCAAGTAACCTTGTCACCTTCAGTTTTTATAATAATGTTCTATATATAAAACATGACTTGAAAAAATTTATTTTGCAATTTCATATCTTGAAATTGGGCCTCTGTCTCTTTAGGAAACTCCTTTTTCTGAAACTCTGCCTTCGGGAAGTCGTCACAACACAGCTCCTCTATTAACCCTTTAACAACATTTGTACCAGCATTGCACTAATGAGCTCAGCAGGTGTTTGCTAATTGCTGCTGGCTAGTCTGAAGGAGCACTGTGGTGGTGTAGTGGGGAGAGTGGTGCAAAATCTTCTTTTTGAGATTTAAGGATTTTTTTTTAAAAAAAAACATACATTTTGTTGAGAGATTAACATCATAACATGATGTAAAGCTCAAAAATGTCAATTATATTCAATACCAGTCCTTGAAAAAACTCTGCGTCTAAGACAGGATGCAGCGCCACGGAAAATGCTGTACTAATGCCGGGCCAGAAACAAAGTGATTTGGTAAGCAGATACAGTCGAGTTACACTTAACTATTGCTTAACTTTTGGCCCTCTGTCAGATTGGCCCCCTTTCAATGTTGCTTCTGAGACCAGGGAAACCTAAACACTGTCAAATGTTTGGCATTTCCATTTTAATCTTTAGTCACTTCTTCTTCACCAGGAAAAGACAAAAGTTTCACTTATTTGTTATTCTGATCCCGTAACACAACCCTCAAAGAAAACAGTCCTACTTTGTATTTGTTCATTTTGCTTTTGAAATTCAAATCTCCTGCCCTTCTCTTGTCTTTCGTGCATTATTATGAATTCCTCTGAACCAATAAATCGACTGATACCTCATGATCGTGACTTGTACTGTCTTTGTTTGCAGGTGGAGCAGACCTAATCTATTGACACACGCGCTACCTTTATGGATTTCATGCCATGTCTGGCACCGGGCAGTAACACCAGATGCTTTGGGGGTTTTGATGAGGTGTGCAGATGAGACGGAGAGTTTAAAGGTGACTCAGCGCCTCGGGCTATAAGTTGTGTTTGCCAAACTATTTCAAGAGTTTCCAAAAGAATTTCATTGTCCTGAAGGGAAAGGATGCTGCTGCCTGCGAGATGCAAGGATTCCTAGAAAAGTACATTTACTCTGACTCTCCAGCACCACTTGTGAAGAAGAAAAGCACCATAGGTTTAAAGCATTGCTGTTTTACACATTTATAACTAAAGCATCTTGCCTTCTTAGTCCAAATGTGCAGCAGGTTTAGCTGATAAAGTTACACCTGGAGTTACTGTGTCACATAGCAAAAACCACAAACCAAACCCAAAGAAACAAGAATAATCACCTGTGACTGTGGACAATTCACACTCTGGACTCCAAGCAACATGGATTCTGCATCTTTCACTCTGTTCTCATTTTCTGAGACCTTGAGTTGTGGATTTTTGCTATTCGTAAGCTATAGTCATCAAAATCACAAGAAACAAAGGCTTGTAGTGAATCTATGCGATGCAGGTATTCTAGTTTGAACTTGAGTTGAGTCCTTCTCATAATCTATCGGGCTAAATGTCCCTGTTTGGAGCTGTAACAGATTAAGATCTGTTTGGAAGGGTTTCCATGAAGTTTACAGGAATCACATTGGTGTGGACAGCAATGGATGTAGCAAGCAGTGGAAACTTCCTCTGTCCAAAGAGGTCAGGACTCTCTGCGGGGAAGGTAAATTCTTCCATACCAAATTTGCTCATGCATATCTTTGTGGATCTTGCTATGTACATTGTGTTACGGTCATCTTACAGCCACATGGGCCCATCCCTAAAAATGCTCACATGAACTTATTGGCATGAAAACCTCCAAAGGTTTTGGGCATGCTGTGACATACAGACTTCCTTTGCCCAAGTATACTGCCTGGAAAATGGCCTCATACCACAACGATCCCCTCTGTTCCGAATGTTGTCATACATGTTCGGTCATACATGTTGCCTGACTGGCACAGTGCAGTCAGGCAAGTGCAGTTCCAAATGTTTGGCTGGATACTCGCTCTTACTTTGTGACTTCAGGATCTTTATGGATGCAGAGCAGGACCAAAGAGCAAAGAGAGAAACAGGAAGTTCAAACCATCTCTTCCGTCTTCATGGCCAAGGATCATACTGCTCCCTACTCCAAAGTCTTTCTAACCAAACAGAAATTTAAAGAGGAGCGGCAAATGAGTTGGATTAGCAACTCTTGCCAGCAACTGATGATGTCACCCAGAGCATGTTATTGTGGAATGTCCTCCTAATGTTTCCTCTACCTGAGGAAAACCATCTGATTTGATGGCTAGAGGACAGTCAGACACCATCAGACCCTGATATGTAAAGATGCTTCATCGTATCCTGATCTGGAATATGAATAAATGCAGCAGTGATAACAGATTGGGATGCATTTCGGAAAAGCATACCATATGCACTTGTCAGTGAGTGGATAATCCTGAGATATGGGGGGATCAAGGTTAATCTGTAGTTAAAAATGAGATGGATTGGGAACATATCAAGAAGTCTCTCTCGCTTCAGCGTGTTTGTGCTTTTCGCTAGGGCAGCACATTTGAAGTTGAAGGGCGAAAGTCATGATGACTTATTTGGGAAGCACTGACATTCCTTTCCTTTCACCTTTGCTTCGCGGCTTCTCCCGTCCGTGATAGAGTGGACCTCTGCGAGGATCATCTATCATTACGTGGGATTACCATTTCTTTGCATGCCGAGATCTCGTGGGATTACAACGGAGATTACTTAACATTTTTAAAGCCCACTCCGTCAGATTTGGCTTTATCTCTCCCATCCGGTGGTTCGCGGTAAATGTGCTGAGTCTCCACTCTCGGTGTGTGCTCTCCGTGCTCCCGCCTCAGTCGAGCCGAACGCGTACGCGCCCTTCGCTTCTCCAGCTACATTTGTTCAGCCAAATGAGCAATACGTTCTTCACTCTTTACATTTTCTCATTCCAATTAGCTAAACAAGCTTTAAATTTCCCCAAAGACTCGCTTGTTCTCTGCTCAAAAGGCTTTGAAGAGTTAAGGCCGCTGCGGCGCGCAGGAAACTGCAGCTTTTTTTAAAAAAAAACACTGCTGGGAGCCGAAATGAGTAACTGTGGAATCCATGTTCTGAATATATGAGGCAATACAAACAAATTCCCTGCATTTTTTTTATTCATTAAAAAAATGGAACCTGGTTCTGTGTTGTTGCGTATCGGAGACATGAGCAGCCTTACATGTTGCCTCTGCAGTAAGAGTCTCCAGGAGGTATCAATAGATACCTCCGGACACCGACTCCGCCTCTGACCTGCAGCTTTATATCAGATTAATTCACCACAGCACATTATGCCGTATAACAGCTGAATCGTAATTTAAAGAGCACTGCAGGGTTCTCATATTGACAAAATGGCCTCGTTGCAGAGTCTTTAAGTAAGGATGGCGTGTCGTAAAGGAATGGAGAGCAGAGTGTGGCAGCACCATCTGCTGGACAAAGACGAAAACACATGGATTTTACAGAATCTTTTTTACTTTGAATGGAGTTCCTTAAATGTATTCATCCCACATGAGGTTTTTCATATTCTGCTGCTTTATGAAACACAATCTTCACCGTGTCACACTTTGATTCGTGATGGACCAAAACAAAGCTGTTTATGATTGTGACTCATGAGCAATAGTTAAAGAAAACATCTGACTTTATATTTTTCTTTTCTTGTATTTTATTAGTATACATTTTTTTTCTGCACCTTTATATCAAAGCAATTTCCTGGCTTGTAAACTTGTTCTCTGCTAGTGGCAATGAGGTGAGTCTGATTCTGACATGTCAGATAAAAAGCAGCTTTCATTTTAATCTCTGTTTATTTTGATGTCTTGTGATAATATCCAAAAACATTAAATCCAATCCAAAAGTATCTTATTAATAAATGTATTACAGTCCAGTGTTTCTCAACTTGTCATGATTTCCCTTCTATCATATTTTGTCTCTGTTCTCTCTGCTGCTTATATAATCTCCCTCTCTGTCGTCTCTCATTTGTCCACATCGTTGCGGTTCTTGTCTGAGTTCCTGATCGTCTACCTGACCTGTTTCTGTTCTGTTCTGGCAGCCTCTCTGGTTTTGGTTCTAAAGCTTCACGTACCTGGACCCTGATTACCGCCTCAGATTCTGGATTTGTTCCTTCCCGTCAACCCTCGTTGTTGTTGACTTGGACCGTTGAGCTTTGGATTGCAGACAAAGTCACTTCACCTCCCAAAGGAGAAACTTCAACATTTGATTGTTGCAAGCAGGATTATCCGACCAGTACCAGGGTTACTGGATAACCAACTGACCCGGCTACTAGAAGCTGCCATTCTTCTAGCACATTCTAGCTTTTGCAAAGGAACTTGCTTGACCTTTCCTTGGTTTTGGACAACTGACAGTTGATTAATAGGCTTTTGCTAAGCTACAATCTAAAGCAGGGAAACATCTGAAACATGATGGACAACGTGCCTCCAGCGGGTGGAAACCACTGGTATAGTCCATGTATACTCTTCAATTTCATATTTTTAAATGTACAGAGACATGGATATGCATCTAAACCAGCAGGAAGGGAAGTCTTTAAGGAGAGAAATAGCTGAAAATAGTTTGCTGCAAATCAATCATGATTTGTATGATTTGTCTTTTTTGAGAGAAGAACAACCCTGAGTGTCAAAGTGAGTGTCAGTGTCCTGTCACATGACACATCGTGCAAAGTTGATGGAAACCGTATCAAAAAGTTTGACGCAAAACTTTTGACAATCTAATGCCATTCGGTTCTCGGCTCTGTTTGTAATTTGTTGAAAATGTCTTGTTAAAAACCAATCCTGTCCTGTCACTGATGACTCCATATGTTCTGTGCAGTCACAGCGCAGGCAGTCTGCCAAAGTTTTGCATGAGGAGTGAAGTTTGGAAAGGCAGCCTGAGCAATGTTTCCATCTAAAGCTGCTTCCTTCCTCTGCTAATTTAGACTAGAGTCCCCCACTTTCAAACAGATTAACTGGACGGCTGGTTTGCACAGTACAGCTCATTGCAAACTGATGCATGCATAATACAAACCTGCTATACTGACATGAGTTTAGCATAGCAGACCTTTACTGTTACACCTGGGGCCAGACTTAAGAAACAGCATGCAGCAACAATTGCCTAGCGCCACAAGTTTTGGGGCATATCCAACATTTTTTTTTCTATAAATGTATGCTTTGCAAACAATCAAACATGGTCAGTGGGGCGGATGCTCAAAATGACTATTCATCATTTTTTACAGATGAACGTGACGGTCTACACGTCAATCTACTGTAAGAATTTTGTGTGGGTACGGCAACAAAACTGTCTCAAACACTCCTAAATCTGTCCTTGTTGCATCCTTCTTCATTAACATTATCTGTCATAGGAGCTACCTGGAGTGTTGCATGAATTGTTTGTGCCTGTTTGAGAAATCCTTTAAGCTTCACATGCAACTTCCCCTCTCAGCTCCTTCAGACTAGCCAGCAGCAATTAGCAACACTTGATGCTAACTGTGCATCAGCTACTTCTCAGTGCAGCGCTGGTAAAGCCGTTAAAGGGTTAATAAAGGAGCCATGACAAAACCCCGGTTGGCTCGTGTGTTTCTGAAAGAGCAGGAGCTTTTAAAGAGACAGGCCAAATTTCAAGGCACTAAATAAGGAACTCAAAATTCTTGAAAGTCATATTTGACATATATGTAGAATTTTTACAACATCTGAAGGTAACATAGCTACTTGATTGTGCTATAAATTGGTACCATATTCCTGAAAATGCATAACACTTCCTCTTTAAAGCAGCAAATGAGGTTAATTAGCTCAATAAAGGTTTTGTTTTAATTTTGAAAACGCATAATAAAGATATTTTTTTCTTTTTCTGCTGGAAATGAAGGGTGCCATACAAGCAAGAGCCATCAGTGCCAAAGAAGTGAGCCTATTTTTAGACGTCTGCTTTGAATTTGATTGACAGGAAATTGGACAGAAGCTTATTGAAGCCTTTTGGTTCCCATTTCCACCTCTCCCTCACTATCAAGGCCACTCTGTTTTGGAGCTTGAAGTTAAAAGGACTCCTTTCCTCCGCTGCCTGCTCTACATAATAACACACCACACTTGTTTTTTGTTTTTTTGAAAGCGTGTACTTTGCGCAAAGCCATTAGCGTTCTCGTCTTGAATGTACCGCTTCAAAGAAACACCTTTTGAAGTAAACATGGCCGCAACAAAAACTTCACTTCCCCCGTCAGCCCCCATTTCTTTGCAGGAACAACTAAACAGACCAAGCAGACAGATATGACTCAAAGAAGTTCAGCTCAAGTTCCTTTGTCTTTAGGTGTGAAATCCTGCGTCATGGGAGATAATGAGACCATGAGAGATCCTATTACCTTCCAGCAGCAGACAGTTTCACGGCAGCAATAATTACTCCCAGTGGTGGCTAGCTTATTGACGACGCCTGCCCAGAGCATCGCTCCGGGACTAATGGTTTCCATCCCTCTGAAGGCAAACAAAAGAACGAACACCGCCTCAACCGGCGGCGACAGGTTTAATGACAAAATGCAATTTTTCCTACCAAAGCGGAGCGACACGTGTAGAACAAAGACACTCTTTGGCCTGAGCAAGCCTTTTTATTTTATATCTATATACATATATATACATTTCAGCTAGGATTCCACTGCATTTGACGATAACCGAATGTGAGCGAGCGACTCGCTGTTAACTTGAAGCGAATAAAAGCCAGCTCTCTGCTTCGGCTGGTGGTGACGAAGTGATGTCTAGAGGCTCAGGGGGTGGGGGTGAAAAAAAAGAGCTCCATTGATTACAGGTAAAGGAAGGAAGGAGGGAGGAAAAATACAAGGAGAGGGACTCTGACCAAACCCCGGTTGGCTCGTGTGTTCAACATGGCGGCGACGGAATGAGAAAGAACACCCAGAAATCTAATTGAGTATGGATTGTTTGAGGGGTTGGATTTGTGGCTCCTGGGTGTAACAAACATGGAAGTCATAACGCGATGCAGTTCAGATGGGGCGTCAGTGGAGAACTGCCACTAGGTTTGGTGCGACTGAAGGACGACACAAATGGCAAGTCGCTGTCGTCCCACAACAATAGAGTCTTACATCTGTGAGAAATCTGGACTCTGAAGGGCAGGAGAAAGTCACATCCTGTATCAATTAAAGGGGAAGTATTACGTAAAATTGACTTTTTTTTAGCTTTACACCAAGGTATGGTTTAAAGCATCACCTGGAGTGTTGCTGTGATTCTTTCATGCATGTTTGAGGAATCGTATAATCTCCCAAGGCAACCATTCAAAAATGCCTCGGTGGAATCAAGCACATTCGTGACACTTTTCCTCCTCAGAGCTGCAGTTTCCAATTTTCCAAGCTATCATCTCAAAGAGCAGCCCTCCCCTGTTCTGCTCCTTCAGACTAGCAGCAATTAGCAAACAGCTGGAAAGACATAGCTCACATTACAAGCTACTTCTCAGTAGCTGCGTTTCCATCACAAATGTCCGCCAAACAAAGCTGGTCAATATTCCGCGCATGTTGAAAAAACACAATTTTGCAATTGCGGCGTTTCCATTAAAAATGAAACACAATTAAAGTCACGCAATAAGTCATTAAGAAAATAAGCCCTGCCATGTCTTGTGGTGATCTCCTTGGCTGGCGACAGTCACAAGTCGTGTGACTTGTAGAATGTGAACATGGTTTCTATTGTAATTTTGTGAAATAAGCCAAATTCTTATAAAAAAACAACAGTTTTTGTCATGTTCTCACTGATTGAATTTCTTTTCAAAACGTGAAATTATGCAATTATATGGTCAAAAGAAGCACAGCTAAAAAGCAAGGATAATAAACAACTTTAGAAAAAGCGAGAGTTTCTTAAAGAGACAGAGGCCCAATTTCAAGGCATCAAAGAAATGTGATGTATGTGTGAAAAATGTTATTTCATTTATGAAATATTTACAGCCTTTCTGTTAGGACTAAAAGAAGAAAATTGAAAACATAAGCTCACTGTGTTTGTATCCTGTACTGTGTTGCCAGGAACACTCAATTTCCCATGATGCCACACTAGCAAATTGTCTACAATCCACAGATGTTGTTACGCAGCCATTCACATATTAAATGCTATTAATTAATATATTATCAGATATTATCATATATTAATTATTGGCTAGTATATATATATTTTTTACCATCGCTTGTAATTTTGCTCAAAATTGCTGAATTACCTGCAAGTTTGATTTAATTTAAAGGGAAGTTAAATGAAGACTCGGGAAGGCAAAAATAAACGGAATGCAAAAGGAAAACTTTTTATTTCTAACTTCATTGGATAGTACTATGATATATATACATATATATAGTATTTTTAATTTGTTACATAGAACACAAGCTACTTCAGAGTACATACAGTATGGTCAGCGACATATAAAAATATTTCAGTAATATTGGCACAGATGTAGTACTAGTTCAGGTTCTATACATGTATGTAAGTAAGAATAAATCAATGGAAGTTCCTCACAGTGACTTCAAACTCTTTTACATTCAGTTCAAACACAGGGAAGGAAGCCGAGCAACGGGTGTGGAGAACACTTCTGTCACATAAATAATTCACGCACTCCAGTAAAGGGAGATTGAATACAGAGAGGTTCAAGTCACACAGTTCTGAAGGTTGACAGAGAAACTAAAAAGGATGAGTTGGGTTTGGGGAAACACCTCATAAAGCAGCATCAGTTCACTCTCTTGCAGCCACTGAGCTGTACGTAGCAACAAACACTGTTTCCCACTGTGTGATCGAACTTCAAAACTATCTAAATGAGATTTGGTAACTTTTGTGACAATTCAACCTTCCAACAGAGCAGGAAACTGTTTGCTAGCTAACTTTGAAGAGCACGATCAACCCTTTCTTTTCCTCTGGCTTTATTCTTAGTGGCCAAACACGGGGGCCCTGGAACACACACAGCTCTGCTTGAGCCTCATCCAGGGAAAGTGTGTGTGTCGGGGTGTGTGAGTAGCAAAATGAGGCCTGGCAGCTTTGCATTGTGGCGTTTTGAAGACAGTCTCTGCTTCAAAACTAGGACCGTGTGACTGGAGTCACCAGCTGCGTTTCCAGGAACCGTACAATTGCGGAAGTTGAAATTACGAAAATAAATTTGTTTGATGGAAACATGGCAATTCAGAAAAACTTGTGTTCCTCAATAAAAGGTTTTGCGCTAAGATAAGGTGTTTTTTTTTTTCGGTTATATCAAAATTTTTTGAATCGGACGAGTCATGTGACAGACAACCAGATGTTACAAACATAATGACAGAATATCTTTGGATATTGCATTTCTTTTTTTTCAGACATCCATGTCATTCTCAACCATGCTGCCTCATACGTAGCCACTCCCAGGTAGGCGGGGCTTGTTGCTCCAACACATGAATAGGACACCGACGTCTCCTCTGATTGGCTGACCGATGCCGAGCGGTGAATTATGAATACAACTCATGTAAATATTTACATCCTGTCACAGCCATGATTTTTGAAAAACACATGTGATTGTGATTTCATTTGTTATTTTACTTGTTATTTAACGGAAACGCAATTGCGGAATTGTGTTTTTTCAACATTAGCAGAAAATAGACAAAGATTTCGCACATTTGTAGTGGAAACACAGCCGGTGACTATTACTGTTTATAATGCAACAACTTCCCCAACAAAGAAAAGCATTTTTCCAAGTGTTCTGCAGTTGTTCTGCCAAACAGATGAGACCAGATTTTACCTCTCACAATACGCACACGACACGACCTCCAGACCAAAAGAAGCAAGGGCAATTTTCTAATAGTAACCACACACACACACACACACACAAAAAAAGCTGTTTGTATTTTTTTTAAAGCTAGTAGAGGTTGATTCAAGGTTGTCAATAAAGTGCACTTGCCAACAAAACAGTGCAAAGGTTAAAATATAGCTCTCTGTATGTACATAAATACATTACGCAGCAGATCCATGTCACACAGCACTGCTGGATATGAAATGCCTAAAGAAACGTTTCCAGTTTCAGAAAATGTAAACACAATACGACGGACATGTTGATAAAGGGGGGTTTTCACAAAACCGCTTGAAAACCACATCGTGCAGTGTGCATGTAGCAAAGAAATAATAAAAAAATCTCTCATTATGCCGATGACATTTTGATATGCTTCATGAAGATTTAGAAAACAACATAGGTAAATCGTGGCAGCTTATTCGAAATCATTTACATTTCCTGAAAAATGAAAGCAATGAAACACTAATCCACTCTTATTATAAATCTGCGGATGTCAAAGCAGGATTTTAATCGAGACATTAAAAACTGGTTCATTAGAAAAATGATGGCTATTAGACCATAATGTTGTAGTAATTAGTCATGTTTCTTTCTCTCATTATATAAGCTCGATTATATTAGTGAGCCTGTTTACTGCCTGTTTGTCTCGTAACTAATAGAGATCCTTCACAATAGGTTGAGTTAATAGCTTGGGGTACTCATGCTTCTACAAATAATTGGACTAAATAATCAGCTCAACTGTCTGACTGACCCTCAGTGGCTACCATATGGCCAAAACAATTCAGATAAACACTGGGAGAGTAAATGCACAAAGCTAAAAGTATTTCAGAACCAAACCGAAAAGCTTTCAAAAGTTTTTTTAGATTTCTTGGTTTTTACCCGACCTTTGTAGAAACGCGTCTCTAGACTTCTTGCCCTACGACTGCAGGGAATGTTCTGTTGTTGTTCGGTTGTCTGTGTAGGTTTCTCTACAAAAAGCAAGTAGTACAAGCTAAACCCAAAGCTGCAGGGCAGAATCTGAAAGCATGTTTGTTTTTACAAGCATATTCATTGTTTAATATAAACACAGAGGGAACATTTATTGCAAAATGTTACGCTTTCAAAACGGCCTAAAAGTCACTTATTAGGTTAACACCTGCTTGTTAGAGTGAAAGCACTGAAATACCTCTAGAATGCAGTCTGTTCAGATTTAAGACACCTTCATATATTACATACCCATATCTAATATTTTTTTCTCATCTGGAATTCTTGAAGTAATCTGATGGATGCATTCAATGTGTTTGTTCATGTCAACGACCAACCAGGATTACTGGTGGAGTACCACAGAGCTTAGGGTTTGGATCACTTGCATGTATAAATATTTCACATGGTAAAAGTATCGCAACATGGGATAAGGTTCCACTGTTATGCTGATGATACTCCTGATGAATCCAACCAGCTGGGCTGCAGGCATATCCTCACGATGTAAAAGCCTGAATTATTTTCACCATCCGCTTTTAGTTTCTGTCGTCATTGGACCAGAGAAATTGAAAGACAAACTGCTCAGTCAGTCATTGGATGGTATTCAAGAGGCATCCAGTAATAATGTGAAGAACTCTGAGGTCATCTCTGATCAGGACATGCGAGTTAAAATCCCATATCATAACAGGTTTACTTTTGTCTCTGGAATTTTGATAGACTCAGAAATGTTCTGCCTCAGAGTGGAGAAAAATCAAGTCCCTGATGCAAGCTTCATTTACTTTGAGGAAGTGCAAAAATTCAGTAAAAAAACAAAACACCTCATCTTATTCAAAAACAGATCAAGTTCAGGTTCTTTTCACCAGCTTCTTTTTCTCTTTCAGCACTTCTCTAGAGCGGTGGAGATGTGTTTTCTGGATCAAACTAACTAAACAGGGCTGGTGTGAATAAACCCTCAGGTTGTGGACTAAAAAGCTTTTTATCCAACATCAGTGTCCGACCTTATAAATATCCTCTTGAAAAATGGTTAAAGATTCCTATGCACACCCTCCTAGATCTTGTGGAAACACAAACAGCTCAGAAAACTCAAAGATGGACCGACATGTTAAACCATATGAATTCAGGAAAAAAAAAACTCGCTAAAGTTCATTTGTTTAAAGGCAGATAAGCCAGTACTTTTGGCAATATAATGCATCACATTGTTTGTCTTGCCCATAACGATTTTGGGCCTTTGTTTCTAAAATGTTGGGTAGACACCCAACACCATCCAAATGTTGAGTGTAACACTTACACACCGTTACTAGAGAATTATGTCGTTAAGCTATGACGTCATCATCTAGCGAAACCTGAAAACGTTGACATTAGATTTAGTTCAGTCCTTTATAGTTTTGTTTTAAACATTTTGAAATGGGCTGCTATCTACAAACGTGACTTTGAGAAAGGTTGCTAGGTTACGTTCTCATTAGTGCTTACCGTTTTCAGTACCTTTGTTGGCTGGTCTGGGTTTTGATCAATTTGCTCACTAGAAAATGCAAAAGTCTATAGAAATATAAAATAACTCACTTTTTGCTTATTATTTAGACAGAAGAGTTAAATGGATATGAATGAAGTCAATTTTCAGCTACAGCCCATCCCACCTCTCCCCACATTGGACAACATCAATGGAGTTCACACAAAGACACAGAAGTTCACATTTAGAAGAACTACGTACATAAAAATAAATCATTTTAAACAATATATCTCTATTGTATAAAGGAAGAGTTGTTTCCTATACAACAAGATGCTTCATGTACAATCATAGGGTTAAACGCCACGCATCTATTGCATCGGTTCTACAGACGGTGTGGAGAAGAACGTCGGCGTGACTCTTATTCATCAACCAGCAAATGCAGGATGTTCTAAATGAGGTCTAAAGGGAAAGCAAGGAACACCGCTCGCTTCTGCTCGTGTTTCTGGCTGAGCGGACGCATAAGGCACGCAAAACATCTCCGTTTCTCTTTTCGTCGCCCTCGGATGTTTTGTGTTGGGTAGCTACACGTCACACCCGTCTGAACAGGAACCGCCACGACAAATTAATTCTTTTAGAACGATGGCTAACGAGGCTAAAAGGTAGGATTTACAGGTCTGACCTTTTTTTTTTTCTTTACATTCGTAACATGGATTGACTGTACAGAGTAATGACAAAACGCAGACTCTCCACTCGCGGTTCTGGTGGGCTGTGCTTCCACTGCCTCTATTTGAAGTAGTCGAGCCCGGCCACTAGGAAGAACTTCTCCAGGAAGAGCTCAGAGTCCAGGACGGCGATGTGGGCGGCGCGGCCGATCAGGGTGTTGGCCGTGTTGGGCAGGGCGTGGAACACGTTCTGCCGGATCAGGCGGCACTCCTTGGCCTCCACCACCGGCTGCAGGAGGTTGTTGATCATCTCTGTGTAAACGGGCCCTTCAGGACAAAATGAGGGGAGATCCAATGAGACAGTATGAAAGAATAAGAGGTCATCTTAAAAAGAAAAGTCCGGCATGGAGATAATGGTATCTTTTTGTGGTGAAAGGTAAATCACAACACCAGCCCGGTTTACAAATTCTAGTTTGTTTGTCTAGAAAGTCTGGTTCATTCAGGGAGGTATGAATGTGTAATCAAACTCTAATACAGACCTAGAAGAGCAAATTCTAGTCTGAAAAGGACTGCGGTCTCAGTTCAGTTGAAATTAACTCTGGTGAGTTTGAATGCATATGTGAAAGCAGGAAGCATTCTGGGTAAATACAACCAAAACAAACGCGTGTGTCCAGCCTGGCCAGCGCCTTCATGTGCTTTTCAACTGTATTCATATCTCGCTCACAGATCAGTCTTACTTTTCTCTCTTTGACTTGGATTCCTCCAGTATAAGTTTTTTTCTTTTCTTTTTAAAGATCTTGAAAGTTGTGAGACACAAAGGTGGGTTGTGAGAGGGTAGGGGGGACATGCAGCAAAGGTCATCAGGTCGGGACGCGAACCAGTGACGGCTGCGTCGAGGACAAAGGCCTCCTTACATGGGTCACGCTTTACCCCTGCACGACCCCCCCACACCCTCCTGGTAAAATGTCTACGGGACCAATCAGAGGACAGAAAGAGAAGTTGTGAACAACGAAGTGGATTTTCTGTTTTAGAATTGTCTGTCTGCAGTGGAGGAAGTGAAGGAAGCCTTTCAGTGCATGTTGGCCACGCCCCCAAATTAACGTTAGCCAATTGGTCTGGCTCAGCACTTCTCTCTGCAGTGGAAGACAGTTTTTTACAGTCAATTTTCAGTAATCGCTGGGTAAAACTTCAAACTCCAACATGGTCCAAGCCTCCAGGAAGTGATTGTTTGACAATAGCCAAGGACCCGGACCCTCTGGACAAAGCAAACAGCGTAAAACAACGGGCTGATTTTTTTTTTTTGCATATCTGGTGCCAGTGGGAGAAAAGCCTCATTGTGTTTCACCAAAGGCTAAAGAGAGATCCTACAAGCATGAAGATCCTACAAGCACCACTCCATTTTTGTTTTCATTTTGTGAAGAAGGAAGTTGCACTCAGTAGCTTCTTCAGACATTTCCTTCAAAAGTACCCTCTTGAAATATATTTAGCCCAAGATAAAATTCTGGATTTATAACCCCATGTTACCAAAATTAGATATCATGACAACACATTTGTAGTTTTGCCTCTGATGTGCCTTTCTTTTCCACTTGAGGACCTGACCCCATCAAAATCTCAGCACTGAATCTGAGCTGAAGAATATGACGACAGATAATTCTTCTATTCTGATAACTCAAGTTTCTGGAGTCCCCAACATCTACCCCTCTGACCTGTGGTCCTGTCTTTCAGGGCGGTCGTGCACATCTCTATCCTGGCCGAGTGGAACGGGACGTATCGGTCCTGCGGAGACGCCACCAACACCACATTCTTGAAGTACTGCAGCCCTAAAAGCCCACCAAAAAAACCAACAAAAGACCCAAAAACAAAACAAGCCGAATGAGACCGCTGCTTGTTTGAGAGAGAAAGAGAGGCAGAGACAGGTAAAGAGGGCATGAGATGGAGGAAGGGGAAGAAATCAGTTGTAAAACACAGAGTACAATCATCAAACACAATGACAGGCTTGATATGATAAAGCTGTGTGTTATTTCTTTTCTTTTTTCCTTTGGTCTCCTGTTGGCGTGCTTTTAAGAGAGTTCACTGTTGAGTTACCAATGACAGGGTTTTGGATCATTTTGTCAGCCTGCTGCAGCTCTAGTGGAGACTGGAAAGAGAGGGGGGGTGGAGAGGGTGGGGTGTTTCAGGCTTATCTTCTTCATGCCTGTGTGACAAACGGCTGCTTTGTTCCGCGCTCACAGTAGGGAGGCCTCTCACAGTTCGCTGGTGGAGGGTTTGCGTGTGTGAGACCAAGCTGACGCACGGAAATTTGACAAACAAAAAAGACGAGATGACAACTTTTTTTTTTTTTCCCCTATGAATATTTGAACAGAGGGCCTTTCAAGCCACAGCCTGTAAAGCGGGGCCGTCGGCTCGCTGCCTTTGTTCAAGTCGTACCTGGTTTCTGACTCAGGAGGTAGAGGAAGGTTTTCCGCGGATCGACGTGATCTCTGAAGGTGAGCTGCAGCAAGGATCCCGACTTCTTCAGCTTCTGCATTAGCCACAGACCTGAGAAACACGCACACACGCACAGAAGGAGTCGGGGGGGGAAATTATTTTTGCAATTTTAGAAATGACAAAATCTCAAATGTGCACAATATTCAGCAATTTCCATTTTGATTGCTCTGATTGGTTGTTTCTGACCAGGCTGGAGGCTGAGGATTTACTGATTACATGTTTCATGATGATGGTGCTGTCAGAACATAGTGACAGTTTTAGTAGCAAATACATAAAAAAAAAACATTTTTATAAAAGTTGCCTTCAACAACTTTAAGAAGAGGAACATCGGTATGTGCAACGTACCAATGCATATACCACTGGTACATTGGTACTTTCCCGTTGGTACCAATGTACCAATGTACTGGGAAATAAGAGTTGGTTATTTTTGTTTGTTTGTTTTCCTGGAACAGATTAAATTCAGCTAAATGTGAACCACACTTATTCATACAATTATAAAAAAGCCAAAAATGGTTCGTATACAAACACCAGAGCTATCCGGTCTGGAAAATACAAGTTTTTAAATGTGATTCTAATCCTAAACAATTGTGATGTTTCAGTCAACCCATACTGCTCAAAGTGTTTCTCCAGTAAACCGTATCTCCACTGCTCTCTGACCGGTTTAACAAACATGTCAGGTTTGACCATCATAAGCAGTTAGAGTTCATCCACCTGGATAATACCCATCAACACTGCGTCCAAACAGGCCAAAGCAATGATGGTATCGCCACGACGATTGCAATGCCATCCATTTATTGTGACAATGAATGACCTTATGAAACCTTGTATGTTTTTTCTGTTGTTTTTTTTTAAACCTTATTGGTCAAAAACAATACATGTGATACATTTTGCCCCAACAAATGGCATCTTCAGCCATATGGACCAATATGATTGAGAAGAAGACAAAAGTGATCTCATGAAGACAAAGTGTTTCTCCAGCCATAAGTGGATCATTAATGAAGGAACATCTTAAACAGTTTTAGTTTGTTTTGGTGTAAACAGGTGGTCGCATAAAAGGTTAGCACTCATAAAATATCCTCAATGGTACCATTAAGCAGATTTTTTATATGCTTTTTCAAAACATCTTGGTTCAGCACTCTCTGCAGGTAAGTTAGACTCACACCCACTTTTCAAGGTCCAGCTATACACTTCCTGTGAAAAAACGTTTTAGGTTGGTCTTAGAGTCGAGAAAGCAATCAATCAGAAAACCAGAGTTCATCCAGGACCGGCCAAGGCAAAAGTGAACTTTTTCCGCGCTGGAAAACTCCAGCAAAAAGGCCCCCAAAGAGTGCTATTTTCTGATCTTAAGTGAGTTTCTTTGGTTTCTTTATGATGCCACATAAGGAGGAGGTTGTGTTGCCACAGGTTTAATTCAAATGATGTGAATTTTAATGAACACAAAAGTTTCCATTAAACAGCTGAGTGATTTTAAGCTGATTAATGTGCATGTCAACTTTTAAAAGTAAAAAAAAATTATATATATAAAAAATACATTTAATCAATAATATATTGTGGCATTTAGTGAACAAATCTGATCAAATCTAATTTGATCTTACCAAGTCCTCTGGTCCAGTGAGCACCCTTGAAATAAGAAAAAACTTCAGTAACTTATTGTCATGAGTCATAATTTCCTTTAACATTGTCAAAAAGTGGAACATGATTCCATTTATAACGTAGAAAGAATGCCTTGTTGCAAGTACAATAATCTGCGAGTGGAATTATCGATATTAAGAAATTTTTTGCTGAAAACAAGCACCTATGTCTTCCTGAAACTTTACTTGTGAATCGGTTTTGTCTTATTTCAAGAGCACCAAGATGTTTTCACCAGAATCTAGATTAAAAAAAAACCTAGTAGGATTTTGTGTTTTACCAGGGAACCGACAAGTTTGGCCTGAGTGGCGGTGAGACCGTGGGAAAGAAAATGACTGTCCTTTTTAAATAGAGATTGTAAACAGAGTTTTAACTTTTAAACTGGTTCACTTTTTTTTTTAATTAACTGACATTTATATATATATATTAGTCGAAATGTGAAAAATATTTGAAAAATGGTCATGGTTCTGGATTCCTCCCAAAGCAGACTGGTGGCCTGACCTGTGCTGACCAAGGCGCTGTTGTTGTACAGCGTTCCCAGGTGTGGACCCGACAGAGAGAGGAAGGTGTGCAGCCGGGGCAGGTAGCAGCGGAAGCGAGGCCTGGTCAGCACCGACCGGATGATGACGTTGCCCAGGGAGTGGCCGATGAAGCTGCAAGTAAAAGTTGCTTGGTCAAAGGTTTACTCGAGTTAACGTGCTGAAGTTCTTACTTTTGAAATACTTCAGAATCAAAGGCGGTAACTGAAACAACCTGATGTATTCATATATAGAACCACTCTGCTACACAACCGGTGAAAACGTCAGCATAAAAATGCAAAAAAAATAAAAAGCCAATATAGCTAACGCAGTTAGCCACCATAGCATAGCATGTGGCGAAGCTACAACAATTGTAGCTAGAAAAATTGAAGGAGTAAATTTCCTCCAAAAAGTTCGGAAATCTTTTGATTAATTTCTGAGCCTCTGAGAAAAACTCTGAAACCTAGAAAATTTGAGATTAATAAAAAATTTCTGAGATTTTTTTGGTGGAAATGTTCTCCTCCATTTATGTACAATGGTCCTAGTACGCTGTCATACTACGGCGAGTAACAAAACGCTTCCTACAAAGTCGAAAGTGTCTATCTGTAAAATGTAGCAAGATCCCCTAAAAATGAATACTCTGAGATACTTTAAAAAAATATACGTCGGTACTGTAGCGCTCCAGTAAATGTACTCCGTTACCGTCTACCACTGCCTCAGCGGCTTCGGAGGATTTATTTTCCGCAGCTCACTTTTACGAGTCGCAGCGCTGGAAAATAAATCCCCCACTCCAGGAGCTTTATACGCCAGCTACTGGTAACGCAGAACATTCTCAACGCGACTGACAACTTAACCAGCGCTGAGCCAGAGGACATGCGAGCTAACAACAGCGGGTAGCGTTAGCTTCATCAAGCTGTTTCTGTCGCTTAGTTTAATTACGGCAATGCCGCGGCTCTGTCCGCCATCCCTCATCGAGATGCCAGCTCTCTCTCTCTCTTTCATCCGTCTCCCTCCTAACTAAACACAGAGGTAACATTGAACGAAGCAGATGCTGTTGAGGCAGTCCGCTGCTTTTTGGCTTTGATGCTCGCTCTCAGGAGAATACGTCATAATGAAGGAGACTCTGAGAAAGTTGGGTGGAAACTCGGAACAAAGAAACAAATTGGCACATTGGGGGCAATTAAGTGAGAAGATGAATAGCTTAATTTGATTATAGCTCGGCAGCAACGTGCTGCGTAGAGGAACGCGGCCTATCACGTGAAAGTCAGCGGCTTATTGGCAAAGTATGATAAGAGTTTTTCGTCCATTTTCTGTCATTTACTCATCCCGCGTCAATACATTATCATAAGTTCAACAATTCTGTTCACTTTAAGGTCTTGTTGAGAGTCAAGGAAGGACTCTGCTGCCATCTGCTGGCCAAACTGTGTACTGCTGTGGGCTTGGTTAACTTGTTACTGAGGGAATTTGTTAGTAATGTGGTTTACAGACGCAGTTTTATGTGGTAGAGTGAAGTGAAGGGAAAAATAATAGACGGTTCTTTTATTTTACCAATAAAAATATGAATAATGCTCTTAAATCTTTTTATTCTAACATCCAGTTCAACCAACTACCTTCAGAAATCACCTAAAGACAGTTTTCTCTAGCAGTTGAAGTAGAGTAGTTCAGAGTTAATGCGAAATGAGAGCCAGCCTAATACAGAAAAATAAAAAACATATTCCTCATGCTTTGTAGATGAGCAAGGGATGTGAAAGAAGGTAGACGATACAACAAAAACACAAAACCTTACCAAGTATTTTTGGTACAGTTTCTATTGAAAATATGTTCTGACACTTGAAATAAGAGACAACTAACTAAGAAGTACATTTTCAGCACTAGTTCTATTGGCAAATTATTTAACTTATAACAACAGTCTACCAATGGAACTATTACTTTTTCATTAATATTAAGGAATTATTGATTCATTAATCAATAATTGTGGATGACGATGATGACCTCCCATATCAGTTCATCTTAAAACAAATCTAAAGACGCCTCTGCCTGTGGATACTGACAGTTTTAACAGTTTTATGATTGTCATAACATGCTAACAGTTCAATATCCAGGATGGCACAATCAGTTTTTGGCAAGAAGTGCTAATCCACCTCATTTGTTTTTGCTGCTCCTCGGAAACAGAAGGTGGTGACTCTACCACTGACAACAAATGAACCTTTTGCCGTTTTATAATTGTAAAAAGTATTTAAAAAGCCTAATAAATAAAAGACATAATCTCTCACTTCCTTGTCGCAATCCCTTAAGCCACTGACCTTATCCTGCCAATAGTGAGATTGTACAGCTGGATGTGCTGAATGATCTCATCCAGGAGTCGGTCTGTCATGGTGTCGAAATCGGCAAACGTGTCGGCCTGTAACGAAAGACACGGCAGAGTAAACCGATCTGCAGATCGCCTTGAGGAGCTTTCACATGCGACATCTGGTTTTCTTCCCTCATCGTCAAAAAACGCACCTGATTCCGTTCAGACATCAGGAAGTCGAGCCTGGATCCCGGCAGGCCCAGTTCAATAAATGTCTTGACCAGACGGAGGTCCGCGCTGTTGCCTGCAGGGGAAGAAATTCAGCCCTGGGACTTGAAGAGGACTGAGGCTAGTGAGGCGCATGTTCTCAGGAATTTAGCAGGAAGATGTCTCACCGTCAAGACCGTGGACACACACCACGAGATGTATCCCGTCTTCGAACTCCTCGTCGTCCTCCTCAGGGGGAAAGTAGGGCAGATCTGAGGCCAGGAGAGGAATGTCGCTGTACAAGTCAGCCTGGAACTTCAACTCTTTCAGAAGCTCCTCTTTGGCTTTGTAGAAACTGGAGAAAAGGGAGAGAGAAAAAGTTGCTCCAGGACATTGCGATGACAACTGTTAACACAAATTCATCAACCATTTGCACATTTTCGTGGTCGTGCAGCCATTGCGACTTTTCCGCAAATCTGACCAATCACCTTCAAGTCTTTTTCCTTGTTCTTCCGACCAATCCCTGCCACTCAGCTGAATTTTGTCAAGCCTCCTTGACCCCCTTCTAGTTAAAGTAAAGTATGTTAAAACGTTGACTTTTTTGGGAAGGTTGTGTGCAGCAATTTCAACTTTTTACGTAAGACCATGTTATGAGAAAAGGAAAGCTCAACTTTGACCTCAAAGTTTCGAAAAAGGTGTCACAAAACCAGTAAAATTAGGCCAAACCTAAAAAAAACTGTCATAAGATGGTGTTTGGAGGAAGCGTTTTTAAACTTTCTCTCAAACTGCGAGAGAAAACCGCTCTAAATTTTGCTGCTGAACTGGCAGCACAATCGTATTGCCCACTTGCAAGCAAAGCAAAGCTTCTAAGCAAAATTCTCACACTCACAAGTAAGCTCCTTGAAGTTTGGCCCTGTCATCCCGCCAGGTTACAGACTTTGGCCGCGCAGGAGTCAAAACAAATCCGATTGCGCTTCCTAAAATCCTCGCTAATCGTGGAGGATTTGTCTGCGCACTCTTTGATGTGATTTAATACACTCATAAGGCATTCCTCCCAACCGCCATCTTCAAATTTGGCCTCACTTCCTTCTGTTGTGGGAGTCTTTCCAGGTGGACGTAACTGTCTGCTACTGTAAGTGGATGCCAGCCTCCTTCTGCTTCAGTGTTTGCTTCAGTTCTGGTCTTTGAAGTCAGACATTCTGAATTTTCTTTTGGACAACATCAAATTAGCAATGCAATGAGAGAAACATTGGCCAAAAATTATTATCAGTGCAATTGCAGTAACAAGTCTTTTGGAGAACGTCTATATCTAAATTGCACATTCATAGTCATTTTTGTCTATTACTCTTTGTAAAATAGCTAATGTGGTTCATCCTTGTCACTCCACAGATTGTAAATGGACACAGATATTATTTTAAAAATTGTTTATGACTGACTTTAGAGCAAGTGAATTAATTTCCAGTCTGACACATGATGGTTATAATATTCTGACCATTACCAGTGAAAACTTCAGTAGAAACTGTTAAGCTTCCTTCACAAATGGCAAAAAAAAAAGCTGATATTGAATTGATAAGGTTTGTAAAATCCAACTGGTTATATTTAAAAGCTAAAATGACGTATTGGATATAATACAAAGAACTTAAGGGTTAAAGTATGTCAGGTTTAAAGAACATTGAATAATCTGGCATTGATGTGACAGATTTGGGCAGATGAAAGATTTGTCTCCTCGTAGGTTAAAATGGAAATATAACATTAAAGTGAGAAAACGTCTAAATTTGTTATATTAATATACCTATTTTGCTTGGAATTTTGTACCCTGTAGTAACAAAGCAGATAGTATGCTGATCTAAACTTTACACAGTTCAAAGAGTTATCTGCAGACAACACATTTACCGTATTTTCTGCACTATTCTGCACTAACAGGTCTTGCAACTATGGTAAGCAGCCGTAGACTTTATTTTCCCCCGTAGAAGAAGATGCACGCGGTGCATGCTGGGAAATATGACTGCTTACTAAGGAATAAAACAACTCCGAGCTATCATGTTGCGTTCTACATCTGCTCTTTTGGTAAGAAGCCTTGCCATTAACATGAAATAAAAACAGAGAATTAAAATTTCTAGCACCGTCAGAAATGAAAACTCACTTCAGCATCCGTTCATTGGTCTCCTCATCCATGGCCAACGGGCTGAGCGAAGATGAAGAGATGATCCCAAAGGAGCCCAGAGGCTGATGGGTAATAGGCGATGATGCCTGGCGAGCAGATATGCCGCTGACAGAGGGGGAGTCTCTAAGGACAGATGAAAACGGTAGGCAAGTCGGGGCACAGGACACAGACATGTTCACCACCTCCACCATCTTCTTATTCACAAAGGCCAGCCCAGAGTTAGAAATTTTCGAGGCCTTGGTCTGGCTTTCCAAAGGGTCTTTGTCATTTGTTGACGCGCCGCTGAGGTTGGGGGGCGACATTATTTCCATGGCCCTCAGCCCTGTGAGGTCACTGGGCCTGACGGCGGTCCTGTTGGTAAGATCGTTGGACTGTGAGCGTTTCAGGGGCATCTGTGGGGGATCCAGATGTCTGTCCTCGACCCCTCTCTGCTCACTCTGGTGGAAACTCTGGCAATCATCTCCGCAGCCACTGCTGCCCTGCTCTGCAGCACTTTTACACACACATGGTTTGCTTCCACATCTACAGGGAGCTACTTCTGATTCGAGGAGATGCACATCTTCCACTGAAGCGCTCTCTCCATTCATGTGTGTTTGACGGTTCTTTTCATCCCCCTGGTCAACACTTGCCGGTACGAAAAGCTTCTCTATGGAGTTTTGGGGAAGTAACGCATCAGACGCGCCACTTAAGACCAACTTTCTTCCACGGGTCTCTGACAGATCCTGCTGAGAGTTTGAATTTCCTGAGCCCACGCTCCTATCAGTGTGGTCAGTATTTAGGCTTAACTGAGACAACTCAGATTGTTCTGAATCCATGTTCAAAATGCACAAATCCTGCTGACACACTGAGCTTGTCCTGTCTTTTTCCAAACCGATTAAAATATGATCTTCCTCCGCATCTTCCGGGCTGCTTATTTGCGGCGCAGAGACAGACTTAGTCAGTTTGCTGAGTTTCCTTTGTTGCTGATCCTCCTCATAGGGCAGGGAACTAATTGAGGTGAGAGAGGCCTGTATGCCTCCACTTGGAAGGCTGCCATTGCTCTCCATCCGCAGGCCTTCCAGACAACTGCGATGGACTGGGAGGTCCAACACAATTTGTTTCGGGATCTCCCGCTCACTAGAGAAATCTAGAGAAGGTCGTCCCCGAAGCGCAACTTCCATGGGCCACGCCACTGAGCTAGGCTCGCTCTCGATTCCTGAGTCTGAGATTACAGACGAAGAGCGCTTCATGATCTTTGAGCTTACCAAGCCTCCACGATGAGTCATTTCTTTCCTGAAGTCTCCAGGGAACGGAGGCAAAGCAGGACTCACGCTGTTGGGGGGAACATCTTCGCTATCGTCATCCATGGAGTGATTTAAAGGCATGGCAACATCACAGTCCTCTTCTATGTTTTCTTGCTCACTGGTCGTGCTAAGGTTGTTACCATCACAAGGTATAGAGAAGTTTTCTCTTCCGTTGAGAACAGGAGACTCTTTACTACTGTTGGTACAATCAGAGGAAAGAGCAAGATCTCCCTGTCCTGTACATGGATCTGTAGGAAAGGGTTCATTGTCAATGCCGTTACTTTCTGCTGGGTCCTTCAACTTCTGATCATCAACCATGGAACCTTCTATATCGTGCTCAGTCTGGACAATGTTCTCGGTATCTATTACATCATTTTGCCTTTGATCCGCTTTGACTGGGACATGCACGGGAGTTTCCATGCATCCTTCACCATCCAAGGAATGCCGGGACAATGCTGGTGATTTGGCTTCCTGGCTGCTATGAAGAATCCCTTTGGCGGAGAATTCTTTGGTGGTTTCAAGTATTGGCACAGGCGATACTGTTTCTGGGAAAACAAGCAAAGTGTAGTTATGAGGGAATCAGCAACAACAGGCTGGCGTACATCTGTACAGATTTCGCTACCTGTCAGCAGAGACTCTGCATATCTGTCCTCAAAGATGATGGGCAGGCTGTTCCAGTCTCCATCGATGTCCAGGCACTCGACGGGCAAAGGAGGCATTTTGGTCAAGTACTCAGAGCTCCGCACTTCTGCAGCTATCTGGCTGTGTCTGTTGATTCTAAACATGGAGGAAGGAGGAATAATACTTTAAATTCAACACTTTTCAACTAAAAAGAAGTAACTTTCTAAAAGATACTTACAGCTCTTCCTGAAACGTCAAACAGATCTCTTTTGGGTGTTCGGTGAAGAAATATGCCTCTGAGAACCTTCTCACCTGACATTTCCAAACACATGGAGGGAAAAAAAAAGACATTTTCACCTCAGTCAGACTCCGGTTTAGCGTAATTAGCACAGGAGCTGGTAAAAATAGAAAGCAGAGTAAAACTCAAGCCCTGACAACCTGTGCAGCGGAGCAAATCAACACTTTCTCTAATTAGAAACGCGTCAGCCCGAACAATAAGTGAGCATGACATGCAGATCGCCGGGAACACAGTTTCTTGTGTATTTCCTTCGACAGTAATTAGAAAATAAGTGTTAATTGAAACCCTGCCTCTCCCAGAGAGAAGAGGCATGACAGTGTTTCTTCTCAGGGTAATTTAATACAGAGGAAAACATGTTCATTATTTTCAGTTGAATGAGACAAAACAGTGCAGCAAAATCAAGTCGTGAGAGCTACTCTGCAGTGAAGAGCATACAGTGTTCACATTATGCAGACCAGCTATTGGATAGAAATGACTCTGGAAACCAAATTAGCCTGCTCACAGGGGCGTATGCTTTTGGATTTTCCACTTCCACAGAAAGAGCAGTAGTTGAACCTTTGCTACTGCAACAAAGAGCTTTCTGTTACTTCAGGCTTTCAAGAACAACTCCTGCTTTTTATTTTGCATTACATATCACTATATTATTGTAGCATGGAGTTGTTTCTGTGACCAAGCCTTAGTTTCAGCCAAGAATTCAAACCCGTCTAATTTTCCGTTAAGCCGATGCTTAAATCCCGTTAAATGAGAACTAACCTGGGAATTTAATGTTACTGTAGAGTAGCGCTCCCCCTGCCCCACCTGTTGCTGTACACTGCCAACATTTCCCACAACTACACCCTCATCACACTACTGGATGTCTAGCTTTCATTTACACACTGAAGGAGGACACGTTGCTATAGAAACATAAGGCTCTCACATCGCCTTGCCTCGTTGAATCTGTCGATTATTGTAATTAATCGGATGAAAAAGACGCCAATTCCTTTTTTAAATAAGAAAATAAGCACTAAAATTATGCCACTTGTGGAGTTTCAGCTAAAACATATTTGCTGATAAAATGTTTATACATGCAATGCAAAATGTATAGATTTTTGTGCAGATTTATCTAAATAACTGCTTTGACTATGTTGGGGGGGTTTTTTCCAGAAAATGGCTTTTTTATGAGTCAGTATAATCCAGACTCCAGTTAACAATAATCGATTACTAAATTAGTTAACAACTATTTCAATAATGGATTAATCACGACTAATATGATTAATCGTTTCAGCCCAAACATTGCAACACATTTCACACAGTAGCCAGGCTGGATAGTTTTGACTTTGTCAAATGGGAACTGCATCTGACACTCCATGCATACCAAACAAATGCAATAAATTAGAATATTATTGACTGGTTCTGTTTGCTCGAGACTCACCCTAAGTGTGTGATGTTCCTGGGCCAGATAGGACAGAATGTAGGGGTTGAGCACAGCCGTCTCCAGGAAACGGCTCCACAGCGCAGCCAGCTGGGAGCAGAGCTGGCTCACGTCCCTGCTGATCTGTTCGGCTGCCTTCTCGTGGCCTTCCTGCAGCTGAGAAACGCACATTCAGCTACGGAGAAACGGAATGAGCAGAGAGCTCACAGGCAACACAGCTTGGATCGCTCCATTTCAAGAGCTCACACATACCACCGCGGTACTTCCTTTAATAAAACCTGCTAAAGACATCGTGTTGTTTCAGTAGTAGCTGGTATCACAGTTTGTAGTTGGGTCAAAGAGACCATGATGTAAACTATAGCACTTTATGTTCTTCAGAGAATGAAGTGGACTCAAGAAACGTCTATAAAGTCAAAGTCCTGTGGCTTTAAGTGTATATATGGTGCACCATATATACTGTAAACATATTTCAAGTCTAGATGGAAGCTTAAAAACGCCCTAAATTTCCCCTCAGGTTGTACATTTTCAATATTTCCCATTAGCCACTTCAATTTCAGGATGGCGTCCATCTTTCAAGATGGCCACCATTTACAGGTCTTTTAAACCAATTATTTTCAGAAAATGTTACCCATTTTCACGACTTGAATCTTATGTTTCCGACTTTGGTCATCCCATTCGTACCACTAACAAATAATATGTAGTCAAATCAGAGACTGAGGCCTTTGCTGTTTAAACCAACTGGTGGGAAATTAAGATGTGTGACAGACTGAGCGACAGTCGTCAACGGCTAACATTAGCTACCACAGATTTTTCATGTGTTTAGCAGTTTAGCGTTAGCACCTGCTAATTTCTTAAGGTGTTCAGCAGTTTAGAGTTAGCTTATGCTCATTTTTGGTTATTTCCTTAGTGATTTAGCGCTAGTGAGGCTAAGATTAGTGGTTAATAAACCGAACGTTTTGATTAGCTCTCCATCTGGCAATAAATATATTCTCCAATACCACCATGGTGGCCATTTTGAAAAATGTCTGTCAGAAAAAGGGTAGAGGTGATTTCTATGGTTTAAATATATAAGCTATGATTTGACAGTAAACACAATCTAATTGGTGACTTTAGAATAAAAATAAGAAAATGATCACTAAATATTTTTCAGATATGTATGATTTGACATCAAAAGTACAAAAGTATTCAACTGTGATACGATACATACTGGCAGCTTTAGTGGAAATATATATATATATATATATTAATTTTTCAGTGCCTAATGTTTTTTTTCATAAAAAAAGGCAAGCTTCTGGAAACACCTCGGCTCTTGTCTTCACAGGCATGTGAAAGATTTTGCTGAAATATTCACTCATCTGCTGCACTATTACAACAAAATCTAAATGAAAACCAGAGGGTTGATGCTATTCTTAATAAGGTTACTTAAACTTGCAAATACTGTCAAAATTAAATATGAGTGAAAATGTAAATGCATTACCTGCAACTCTATGGAGAGCTGGCTTAGAATTTCCTCTACAGGCAGCAGCTCTGTGGAGGAGAAGATATTTGCACAGCTTAGTGCAAAGATCATTTGTCTGTGTACCAAGAAGTAAGACAGATTTACTTGACATTTTTCTGTAGAAATGGATTAAGCTTCTTTAATATAAGCCAAATAGTCTATATTTTGCTTATATTAAACACTCACTTTTGTTATAGTGGTTGTTTCAGCGTGTTACTGTCTGGTTTATAGTTTAACAAAGTTCATTATTGTGTCATTTGAACTTCCTGTTATTTTTCCTACAGCTTCACACTGACAATGTTCCTGAACTATCCGAAGTGTCGAAGCAGCTGGTGAACTCTGACCTTTTTGCTCCAAAACTGATGATCCACATTAAGCGTTTGTAAATCCTATGGTGTCATACAGTCAAGCCTTATTTCTGATTTTAATGCCAGAGCACTACCACAAAAAATACAGTACAATGCAAGATCAAAATACTGCAAAATACAGAAAACATAATCAACATTTACTTCCACTTTTGTTTCGTTACAAACTCAGGATCTTTTCTCTTCATGTGTTATCATGCAACAATTTCTGAAATACACTGAAAAAAAAACAAGGTTTCAGGACCAGAACAACCGCCCAATTATCGGATTATAAAGGTTCAATAAACATGTTTCTACCCAGAACATGAGAAGTTCTGGTTAGAAAATGAAGAAAAAGAAGGTTTTTTATCTTAAACAGAAAATGTATGTTTTCTGTGTTTTTTTTTTTGTACATTCGAATATAACTAATTGTAGATATAATTTACTTCAGAATGCAGTGATAACACAATAAATGTGTTAAACGTTTACTTTAAAGGGGCAGTATTATGTAAAATGGACATTTTTGAGCTTTGCATCATGTTGTAATGTTATTCCCTCATCAAAAACAAACCTGAAGTGTTGCTTTGATCCTTTCATGCATGTTTCAGGAATCTACTCTGGGGAGATCCCATTGCAACCACTCAGCTGTGCAAAACGGCTGGGTGGACCTAGTACCAGGCTTCCAGTTTCCCAGCTTTTGCTTCACAGAGCGGCCCTCCCCCACTCAGCTCCTTCAGACTAGCCAGCGATAATTAGCAACACCTAATGCAACTGAGCATCTGCTGAGCTCATTATAGGAGCTACCTCTCATAGCAACACTGGTAAAAACGTTAAAGGGTAAATAGAGGAGCCATGTTGTGATGATTTTCTGAAGGCAGCATTTCAGAAGTTTCTTAAAGAGACAGAGGCCCAATTTTAACTTTGGAAGTAAAAATTATTTTAAGTTAGCAGTTTTATAACTGCAGGTAACACATTACTTGATTGTGCTATTAAATAGTGCTGTGTGCCTGGAAAACACATAACACTACCCCTTTAAAAGAAAGCAACAAAAACTGGGTAAGCTCTGATTATAGTCAAAGCATCACCTGACTCCAGTGGAACCAGCTGCAGCTGTGGGATCTCCTGCCTCAGCGAGCTGCAGTAGGCGTGCAGCCCTCTGTGCGCGGCCAGCAGGAGGCGACAGAGCCTCCGGTGCCACGTATGAGCTCTCTGCAGGCAGTTTTCACTGGGCACATAAAAGCTTCCCTGCGGATATGAAGCACAGCACAGAAAATGTGAGGCGGTGCGCATTCAGCATTCAGCTCTTAACGACAGACACGTTCACAGCTTTACAAGCTCCACTGCAGCGTCCTGTAGCCAGCAGTTTTCAGCACCAAGCGCAGTCACATTCACTATTTGGAGCACAAATGGAAACAAATGGACCTTAAACACAGAGTGTGCCGTAAAAAGCGATCAATACATTTCAGTGGCAAGTCTCCTCAGAGAGTTCCCTTTATTGCTTTTAGAAGGTTGCCAGCATGACGACTACAAGTCACCGCTTGTTTAAGGGATGAGGAATAATACCAGTACGGACAGCTGGTAAAAAAAAAAAAAAGAATAGATGAAATTTTTTAAATATTAGCTAAAAGTGAAAAATTTGTTTATGACAAAGAGAGAAATCCAAAGATTTTCTCTTTCAGCTGTAGTGTAGACTTTATTCCACCAGATGGCGGACTAACAGAGCAATAAAACTGCTTTGTGTGCCTCACCAAAGGAATTTACAGCATGAATTGACTTACAATGAGTTTTGATACAGGGCTGCACAGTGGTGCAGCTGGTAGAGCCCAGAAGATTCTGGGTTCGATACCCGGCCTTTCTGCATGGAGTTTGCATGTTCTCCCTGTGCATGGTGGGTTCTCTCCAGGTACTCCGGCTTCCTCCCATAGTCCAAAAACATGACTGTCAGGTTAATTGGTCTCTCTAAATTCTCCCTAGGTGTGAGTGTGTGTGTGCCTGGTTGTTTGTCCTGTGTGTCTCTGTGACAGACTGGATGGATGGATGGATGGATGGATGGATGGATGGATGGATGGATGGATGGATGGATGGATGGATGGATGGATGGATGGATGGATGGATGGATGGATGGATGGATGGATGGATGGATGGATGGAACAGAACCTGAAGGGCAAAATTGCTTTATTATTTTTTCCATTTTACTTGCAGCCCCACTACAGAAGGTTTCATACTTTATTTTACAAACACAAAGTTTAATGTATGTCACTGAGATGTGATGTCACATATGTCACTATGTGGCTGACCCTTCAGCAGCTCCTTTTCCTCCCAGTGCCTCAATAAATATACCATATTTGCAAAGGTTTTTATTTTTTAAACACCTAAAAATAACAGTATACATCTGCATTCTGTCCCTTTGACTCTATAATTCCTCAATAATTTAAACTGAAACCAAGGTCAGTGATCAGTTAATGGGTAACTAGAATCAACCTGAATATAATGCAAACTCAGAATAACTTCCATCGGGTCAGTGAAGGCCTCAGAGGTGGAGACAGAGCTGCCAAGTAACAGTTAGGAAGGTTATTTACCTTTTATTTCGTATTTAAGTGCTTTTTTTACCTTTATTTTAAAAAATGTGTACAAGCTGTACTTCTACCAGAATATTTTATTTCATACAAGTACAGTTTATGTCCTTCTACTGAAGTAGACACTGTGAATACTTTTGCCTCCTTTGGTCGGATAACATTAGTGAACAAACATCCTGCCGTCTCTTCCCAAGTGGACAGGAGTTTTAGCAGAGTTAGGTTATAAAACAACCCAAACTTTAAACACAGCTAGATTCTAGATTCATCATCAGAAAAGGGTAAGTCTATTGAACTGTTGTAAATCTACTGAGGCATGCCTGTCCACTGAATCTGACTGGTCAAGTAAGGAGAGCAATAATCAGAGAAGCAGTCAAGAGACCAACTGCTGCAGAATCCATATTCTGCATCCATAAATCATGTGGATGCAGGAGTTCCATGACCTCGCTCTGTACTATCAGGATTTCTTGAATCGCTATTAAAGGCGACTTTCACGGCATAGCAGCATGTAGCATGGGGTAATGCTGCTGCAGAGACCCAAAGCTCAGAGCACTTTGGTATAGGTAGAGGTATAGGTATAGCATAGGTATAGGTAAACACCTATACTCTGTAAAGGTATTTCACAGAGTATAATGTTTTCAGTGTCCAGAGGCAGAAAACTGATAAGGTCACCAAACAAGTTGCATTGACCCATTTGAATACAAATCAGCTCTAAACGTCACTTTAACTTCAGTTTCTCTTTTGGAACCATACCATACTTTATTACGACCATTAACCATGCCACTTATGTGCCACTTCATGGCAAACACAAACTCTTCACCAAGAAATTTTGCTCTAGTTTTCAGTGCAAATATCTTGGTGCACTTTAAATAAGACAAACTAAAACTCAGTTTGTTTTAAGCCAATAATTCATTAATATTGATGAAAAAGTACTTGTTCCCCACTGACAGGGAACTTGGCTTATAACAAGACATTTGTTATCATGTTATAAGTGAAATAATCTGCCATTGGAATGACTACGTTTTCATCGACGTTAGGGAATTATTGGCTTAAAACAAGCTCCTATATCTTGCTGAAACGTTACTTGTAAGTTAATTTTGTCTTATTTCAAGATATCTGACTGGAAACTAGAGCAAAAATACTTCAGATTTAATGTTTTTGCAGTGAATTTGTGTTGATCTATCAATAAAACTCCGCTCCAGTTTGTGGTTGTCGTAACAAAGTGTAAGAAAGCTCAGTGGATTTCAGTGGACAGTCCCAGGATTTCCCTTAACAGCTAACGGATCAACACAACAGCCACCATCATTCTAAGCCAGTAGATTGCTGTCTTCCATTTGTGGAGTTCTTCCCAGGGCCGTCAATTTGGAGCAGCGCCGCTGCGGCTCGGCTCTGGGACCGACGGAGGACGTACTGTAATTTGCCCCGAGCGAGTCGACTCACCGGCCCTGTCATCATACCTGTGTGTGCTCTGTAATTCCAGCAGCGATTCACACCCGAACCAGGAAGGAACATCTGTATGTTTACTTTAATATTTCTTTGTAGCTTTCTACATGCCTACAAGGATCGGCTCGAGAAGGAGAAACAAAGAAAAACAGCTAATTTTTTTTCAGATGAGCTAGTCATTATATCACAAGCTTAAGATGCGCTGCATATCCCTTGATATTTCTGTTTTGTTTCTTTCTGTTTTGCTTTTTCTGTATCTGAAATTTCTATTTCAGATACAGAAATCTGCTGTTACCAAGCCCATTCAGTACTCTGGCTCATGTTTTTAGCATTGTCGGTAAAAAGAGCTGTTGAAATTCTGATGACATTATGGTTTCATTTTACCCAGGCAAAGCAATCTGAAACACATGACGGTTTCCTCCAGAAGGAGCGGGGAATAATTACAGGACGGAGCCCTTGCTAAGAGGGAAAGTGATAAAAATCGTAGCTGCGGGTTAAAGAGCTCAAAAATAAATAAAGGATGAGGGAGGAGCCCAAATTCTGAACACATTTCATCTGCAGGTATGTGGTACGTGGCGCTTGTGAGCATAACCTGCTGCTTTGATCAAACCAAACCCCCCGGTGTGGCTTAACCAGAGCTTATTAAAGCGCCCAGCTGGAGGCGGGGGGCCCGGGGGCTGGGAGGGTGAGGCAGGGGGCTCGCTCTGGAGCTCATTAAGATTTACAGTGCAGGCTGTGACGTCCGCACGGGAAGAAAATGCCACCTGTAGGTTTACAACTGTACTTTGGAATAATTAGAGAACATGCAACATGCTGAGAAAACTGAAATACGACTTCATATCCGTGCTTGTTGTATGTTCTAGTTTCTAAATTCTGCTCAAACCAACTACAGCAGAACGGCTGGATGAGCATCACCGTAGGAACCAGAAAGTGGTTAGTTATTGATCAAAATCCACGTCTGCCTATGCATGCGATGAAAATTAGCAACAACCAAGCAAAAGAAATGGAACAAGTATCTCTTTACATAACTACTTGTCACGTTTTCAGTTTGTTAAATTATCTGTGGCTAAGAAAGTCCAGAAGAGGCAAAAACGCCATCCTAAACTGCTCCAGTGATGAAAAGCACATGTGACTTTATATTAAGTTGGCAACAACAAAGTAACAGTAACTCTACCCGTTTAAATTATTGCTGTTCTTTCTTGCAACAATGACAATGAAAAGGAATTCTAATTCTTCTGCTGTTTCAAAAGTTTCCATTTCCCATTGCATTAATATGGATGCGCCGTACCAGTTAAACTTCCTAATGAAAATCTAACTGATAACGCCTCTTGACAGTAGATGACAAGCCTAGTAGAACAAGGTGCTCTTTTATCATGACTTGTGCCTTGGTGGTCTTTAATGCCATTGAAGTTTTGGCAAATGTTGCCGATGTTCACCGGACAACAGAATGAAACGCCGTTAAAGGTCCGGAGAGCAACGCTGCTCTGCTGTCTGGCTCAACAACACACTGTATGACCAAACCTGTTATGACCAGGAAGTAGGTAACTGGACTGTATAATTGCTATAGATACAGTAAGTGTATAAAAACGTTAAATATTCACAGCAGACATGTGCCACAGAAGCCTGTCACACGACTGCATGCTTCCCATTACCATCAGTTTCAGTTGGCCATCCTGAAGCCTGCATGCTGAGACACGTGGGTTCCTCTGACATCATGAACAGACACATTGCTGCACGCTGGTAATCACTGAGTACAACTTCAGAGCCCAAGCAATAGCAGATTCAGAGAATATGTCATCTAAACCAGGATGATGCACTCAAGTTAGAAACTAAGTTCCCAAGCCATCACATTTATGTCATTGTTTAAAACAGACAGGCAGTGGAATACCTGGCAGACTGGGGACGACATGTTGTGCTGAGTGAGACAAAATTAGCTTTGACTTTACTGCGAAAGGTTAACATACCTCGGAGATGACAGGCTTGCAGTAGCCAGTCCCGAACACCAGGTTCTCCACGGACACGGCAGACGGGTCGCTCACGCTCTCAGGCGAGCCTTTCCCCAGCCAGGAGCCCTTCCCCGAGCGCGCAAAGCTGGAGAGGGAGCATGGGAGAGGACACATGCATGGACTGGCAGTGACTGCGTGTGTGTGTGTGTGTGTGTGTTTTGTAAGGAGCAACAAAAGAAGAAGCTGTAAACAGGATGATATTATTTCTGATTGGATAACCTTCAAATTCAGTCCCCTGCATAATAACATCTGGATTTTAAGCATCTCAATACTAAAATTGCCTTGTGCTGCCATGTCTGATTAAATGATCGATTCATCTATTGGTTGGCACAAGGTATCTGAATTTTAGCTCTTTTAAACTCCCAAATGTAATTTCTGTTAAGAACTTATTGGTGTTTTATAGCCGTCAAACATTAAACCTGTTTTGGTTCTCAATCCCAATTTCTCTGGTCTTTAACAGAAAGTCCAAAAAAGCGCAGCAGAATTCTATAATTTACAAGGTTGGCTGCCCATTACTAACTCACTGTGTGCCTCCAAAAGGAGATGGATATCGTGGCCACTTGACATCACACAGCTGAGTGGCACTTCGCTCACTGCTCGTGTGTGGCTTTCTGTCTAGCAGCTGTACCTTCAAAAACAGGTACAGTGGATGACAGGAGACTTGATCACATCAAATATACCCAGAGACCAAAACAACTGAAGCACTCGACCGATACCCAAACGTGATCAGACTGTATCTGAGTGATGAGGAGTAAGCGAGCAGTGGAGCTGGCAGTACGGATGAACCGGTGTTCTCTCATCAGCGGGCTGCCACAGGTTGGTCCACTGGTTGGTTAAAGCTCAACTGAAATGAGGTCACTGGAATATTGAACTTGTGAAAGATAAGCAACACCTTAAAACCCATCAGAACTCCTAGAATCACTGCTAGATGTGACCTCCAGAGAACAGTGGCAGGTTTGTTAATGACACTGTTTTGTATTCATTTAGAACTTGTGTGTAATTTGGAACACCTGCTTCCTGTACACTGCATTGTTTCAAAAGCAAGCAAGGGATGGCTCCCTTGACCAAGGGATGGCTAAGCCAAGTCCTGTGGTCATAATGACCTGTCTCCATTAACACACGGAGACAGATGTTAATGGTGCCGTACGCTGTAGTCTGGCAAGAAGCACACACTCAGACAAAGACTGAGAATACAATGATCCACTGTTGGCGTGGTCTCTCCTGTCTTCCTGGTTTCCTGACATACCAACTGGTTCCAATGTTAAACCAACACACATGAGGCGCAATTGTCAAAACCCAAAATGGTGCTCCCTTCAGACTCCATCAGGTAATGCAGGCTAAAGCATTTTTATGAGGGAACCCCAATAACCAGTTCTTCACTTCCTGTTTAGACTAACTGCTGGATGCTTGGTCACACTTCTGGTGATGGCTCCACTGAAATAACACCTCTGGGCATATGAAATCCTTTACATACCCACTGTGGGTTCAAATTGTGAGAGTACTTTTTTTTTTTGCTTTGTTGGATTTTTTGTAAAAATGTTTGCAAACCGTAATTAAACTCCACCTGATTAGCGGTTGGTGTAAGGCAACCAGTGAGGCGTGCACGGAGACAGAAATGACAGACAAGTGGAAGTAATCAAACATGACGGGGACGTGATGGTGAAGGCCTCGCCGCGGATGGAAGTGGAGCCTCAGGGTCCGACTGCTGATCATCGGGACCGTCACTATCTCTGCCAACCTGGAGAGACAGTAGATGGTCAGACGGAGTAGAAGGGTGCAAGAAATAGTTCAGTATTTAATACTTTGCTTAGGCCTTTATCACCAAAAAAACCACAGGTTTTAAACAGAGAAACCTACTGTTGCTCATTGTCGGTGAAGTGAAGATCCAACTTCAACTGGAAGTCCACCTCACTGAGGGCTTCCTCCAACTGCAAAACCCACAAGATGGTGTTCATGCATGATGTCAATCAATCACGAGAGATGATGAATTAATTGTTTGTCATCAAGCTGACTACCATAAATGCACATTTTATACTTGACACAGAGAAACAAGCCTTTCTGGTTGGAAAACTTGTTTTTAGGTGCAGTAGCGGAGAGGGCGTTTATTGTTTCGCTTATCGGTTATTGTGGTGAATTTCTTACAGACGCTGATGTTTTCAAGCTTTTGTTTCTAAAAATGACGATTTTACACTAGATTATGAAAACACACTTAAGATTAGATTATATTAGACCAAAAATAAAAATAAAAAACTAATTATACAGAAATGTGGGTTTAATGAAATATAAGTTTAATACGTGCCTAAAGGTTAACATTTTCAAAACGTATCAATTTCAATTGATAATTCATTAAATATGACTGTACTTAGGTATCACAGTAAATACCAGAGGTGGGGACTCGAGTCAGACTCGAATCATTAAAATCAAGTCTTGAGACTTGACTTGAAAAAACACTCAAAGACTTTAAAGTCAAAGTCTTGGACTTGGGACTTGACTTGACTTGAAGCTGTTTACTTGAAAAGACTTGATAATTTACTCAAAGTCTTAAAATTTAAAACATATATAGGGACATATATATACACAATTACATTGTGTTGGCCAAACGTATAAAATGTTAAATAAAAAGTCGTTTTTACAGTGAAAGCCTGCATTAACTATGGAAGCAACACTATGTTAAAGAAATAAAAGGTTTTCCCTTTTTGTATCTTAGCACAGTAAAAGTACAAATGTTTTCAGTCGTGCCCAACATTGATGTTTAGATTGATCAGGCGTCCGTTCGTGTGTCCGCAGGGGGAAATGAAGGGCTATTTGTATCTGTGAGCAGCAGATAACCTCCAGGAGGTTAATGAGTGGGAAGCTCTCGGGAGGTTTCTTACCCGTCCCTGAACCTCCACCTAAACGTCCACATTTGATGAAATCTCCTAAAATTAGAAGTATTTCAAGAGAACCGGGGAAGCTGTGTCAATCGTGGAAGGAAAGGGTTAATGTGCAAGGGATCTAAAGGATGATTAGCTCTAAGTAGCACCTGGCCGTCACAGAAGATGGCTACCTCCTCTCAAAAGCGGGCCGGGTTCGATCCCTCAGGATGAACCCATGGTGGAAACGGAAGGGACAGCACATCGATAGCTGTCTGCCACGTCTACACAGTTGGTCATTTGAGCCGTAACGGCCATTCTGGGACACAGACGATTAACACGCATGTCAGTTAAAGCGAATCGATTCCAGGAGCCAGATTGCTGAACCCACTGATCCTCCAAGTGGGTGATTATTAGTAATAATAAAGGGCAGCGCTCATTTAGACAGCAGATTAGCTTTTATAGCCTGTAGCTTTGCTGCGGTTTTCTTTGTAATTTCATCATCATAATAATAAAAGTCAAAATATTTCGAAGGATTTTATGTTTGACAATTAGCTTCAACCTTAAGTATGTCATGATAATGACGTCGCCATGCATCCATCCTTTTTCTAAAACCCTTGTCCCTTAGTGGGGTCATGAGGTGCTGGTGCCTCTCCAGCTAATGTTGCAGGTGAGAGGCAGGGTCACCCTGGACAGGTCGCCAGTCTGTCGCAGGGCAACACAGAGACACACAGGACAAACAACCATGCACACACACACTCACACCTAGGGAGAGTTTAGACAGTCATGTTTTTGGACTGTGGGAGGAAGCCGGAGTACCCTGAGAGAACCCACGCATGCAAAGTTAGAACATGAAAAGTCCATGCAGAAAAACCCCGGGCCGAGACTCGAACCCAGAACCTTCTTGCTGCAAGGCAACAGCTCTACCAGCTGCACCACTGAGCAGCCCTGACGTCACCAGTTAAATACTGTTGCACATTGCTTTATAAAAAGAAAATCCACAAATCACTTTGCTGATCTTAATCCAGGACAAGAATCTCCATTTCAATTTACACAACAAGAAGCTATTTATCTTTAGCGATGCTTTCACTGCCACATCAAAACACTACAATTTAAATATCTGTAGTTTATTTGAAGCTACAATTAAAAAAAAGCTTTAACTTGTCAAATTAATTCAAATTCATTTATTAAGTGTCAAGATAAACAAAATGTAAATAAAATAAAGTTCATCCAGTTACTTGTGAAGAACTAATTACATTTTTTAACAGCATTCTCTTTTCTCAGTGTATCTCTATAGCGCAATGCCTGATTGTTGTTTTTTCTCTGTTTGCTGCATTAACAGTAAAAATGTAACAAATTTTAACACAGAACACATTTTAATATTGGATAAAGATACTTAAAATACAGAAATCTGTTTTCAAAATAATTGATTTTTTTAAAAGGACAAAAGCTTTTCAGACCAATTAATCGCCCCACTTAGTAAATGATCAATTAACTGTGAAGTCAACTATCGCCCGCCACACTATTGTGGTAATTTTATTACTATTATTATTATTAACTATTAAGATAATTTATTTTCGTAAATCCGGTTTTCGCAATGTTAAGCTAAATGGAGACGCAGATTGGGATGAATCTCTGTAATTAGTGAGTGTTTGGGCTGAAATACATTTCTATTGCAACTGTTACTGCTTCACTCTAAGGAGAATGGAAAGGGAAGCTGAATAAGGAAACAATAGAAAGCGCCAGTAACGAATACCAACTGTACTTGTTTCTTTATCACAATGTTAAACAGGAGGCCACTGAGAGCTGAAGAACATTTAATAATCACTTTTTAATGTTTTCTAAGGACCACAGGGTCCAACTGAGAGAGAAAGCTACCATGTCATTGTTTTAACTGCTGTGCTGTACGGATTCACCACTTTAAATTCTACTTTAACCGGAACATTAAGTGGTTTTTGTACAGATAATGTCACCCGGTGTGACTCACCCTTTCTCCATCCAGTAGTAGGTGGACTTTGAAGGTCATGCAGTCGTTGACAGCAATCTCCTCGTTTCTGTAGAGGATCTGAAATATCCGGCTGAAGACGCTGCCGTCGTAGACCCCCGTGGAGCTGAAGCTGCACTCTCCTGGCGCAGGACACAACAAAACGGCACAATAATTAGCAGGTTACTGCAGGATGGTCATCAGCTCACTCAAAGGCAACTATCAGTTCACATGTTACATATTAGAGATGAACCGATCAGGCCTGTTACAACCGACTAGTTGTAAAAAATATAAAATAAAAAATATATGGCAGAATATTTCACTAATAATCTGCCAATGTTTACTTGACATGTCATTTTGTACAAAATACTGTCGAAATAGTGTCTTCCTTTAAATTTAAAGTGGAAGTGCGATGTGTTTTCCAGGCACATAGAATAATCACATCACATCACTTATCAATTTCTAAAAAAAATGATGCATATATCAAATATGTCTTAAAATAAATTTGACTTTGCAATTTAACGCCTTGAAATTGGTGAACATTCTGGGACATTCTGGGAGACACACATTTAACACGCATGTCAAATAAAGCGTATCCATTCCAGGAGGCAGATCGCTGCTTTGCCCGGTTGAAATTGGGCCTCCGTCTCTTTAAGAAACTCCTCTTTCTGAAACTCCACCTTCAGGAAGTCATCACGACATGGCTCCTCTATCAACCCTTTAACAACATTTTTACCAGCTTTTCACAGAGAAGTAGCTCCTATGATGAGCTCAGCAGATGCTCAGCTCTACCAGGTGTTTGCTAATTCTTGCTGGCTAGTCTGAAGGAGCTGAAAGGGGAGGAGGAGCAGCTCTGTGAGGCGGAAACTTATAAACTGCAGCTCTGAGGAGGAGCTTAGTCCTTTAAGGCGGAGCTAGGTCCATCGAGTCGTTTCGCTCAGGTGAATGGTTGCCATGGAGATTAAAGGATCTCTTAAACATGCATAAAAAAAAATCAAAGCACCTCTCCAGGAATGTTTTTGATGAGGGGATAACATTATAACATACATTTCTGGTAACAATATTGCTGTTTGCATCTTTTCCTTCTCAACTGGTGCAGAAAAAAAAAACCTTGCTTCCAGCTGTGAGTCTCAGGAGGTTTCAGTAATCCTCCCCCTCACCCCCGCTGAGCTTTTGCCCTTTTCCGTCCCGTTCTTATTGTGCCCCTCTCCGCAGGCCTCCTCTCCACAATGCTGTCGCTTCACCTGCAGCATCAAGCAGCGCGAGTCGGGAGCATTGATGTACAGCAGTGCCGCATGTCAAAGGCTCTGTGGTCGTGTCAAAGGAAAGAACTCAGCTCTGTCACCGCTTTGAAGATGTTCTGAATTGTCTTCTTTTTTTCAGAATCTATGACTCATTTTTTAAATTTTTTTCCCCCAAAGTGCCTCTTCTGTGCACTTGATAAAGTTCTTTTTATTAATGCACTAAATGCTAATCTCACACGTTCCGTTCACGTAGAGGTGAGTGAATCTTGATCTACATTATCTGCTGAGGAAAAAAAGCTCATGTTCTCTTGACACAAGAGAACATGGAGGACGTTGTTCTCTTGCACAAGAGACGACATGAAAAAAATGTCAATCTGGAGACACAGAGTGAGTGGTATTAGAAAGTTTAACTGACAAGTGAAAGTCTTTGGCGCTCAGGAGGAAGACGCTGCGCTGGGAACCGACGTCAGACAGAATGAGCCGCTTGGTCAAATAATGGGAAAGAGGAGCTAATTACAGGTGAGTGGGCGCAGCTGGGGAAGGGAGCAGGTAGAGGCAACATACAACATCTGATTAACAGAGGGAACACAAGGAATGAGTCTGGAACTGACATCTAAACAATAAAAACAGGAAGAAACAAAAGCAAAGCACAAATAATGAGACCGAAGGAACGAAAACACGGACTGAGCTACGCTTTACAACCGCAAAATGCTGAAAATTTTATTTAAAAAAGAAAAAAAAAAGCAAGGCAAAGCTAATACGGAAATAGATTTTTCCTCCAACTGTTTGCCTCAAAATCAGTTATTACTAGTACTAATACTGAGTACTAGAAATGTACTAGTATTGAGAGAGCAAAAGAAACACTGTACCCTATTACTATGTATGCTTCACCTAATAGGGAGTCAAGCTAGTTACTTCAAGTTTATTTTCTGTGGAGCTGCTGTGGTTTTACTTTAGCAGAGAATACATCTGGGTATATTCACTGCAGAAACACAAAATCTTACCAGGTATTATTTTGGCCTGGTTTCTAATGCAGATATCTTAGTACACTTGAAATAAGACAAAACTATAAGTTACAAGTAACTTGTCAGCAACTTTAATATTGATGAAAAAGTGGCAGATAACTTCACTTATAACAAGACATTTCCCCCGTGTTAGAAGTGAAACAATCCAACACTTTTTCATCAATGTTAAGGAATTATTTACCTAAAACAGGCATCTCTGTGTTGATGAAAAGTTACTTGTAAATAAACTTATTTCAAGTTTACTAAGATATTTGAAGTAGAAACTAGACCAAAAAGATGACTTTGTAATATTTTGTGCTTTTGCAGTGTGACTCTTGGATTGGACTCCTGCAGCGGCAGAGACCCCCCCACCCCCGCCAGGCACAGAGGACGCTGGAGCGCATTAGGCAGCACTTGACAGGGCTGATCGGGGTCACGATTTGGGCTTCCATGAGGCCGAGTGATAGGATTACGCAAGCGGCGGCCATGTTGGGCCAACAGATGGCCTGATTCTGAAACCACCGGGTAAGCCAGGGCTCCCACACACACTCAGTGGAGTCTTTGATCATCCGAAGCACGACGAGGGTCGACACATCGCGTGCCAAGCGTGACAGGAAGCCGTGACATCTGTGGACGTGTTCCAGAGACGGGGATCACAATCCTGCTGTCAAAATAAACGCGTAAGGCTCGCTGTTAGACGCTCCTTCAGCCGTCTAATAACGCCGCTGCTGCTCCACCCGTGATGCCGTCAGTTCAGACCCTGCTGTATGTCTGCAGTCAAGATTAAACGTTTTCACAGCCGTGATAAAGTGCTACGTTTTTATGATTTAGAAGAACAAGCCCAGATTAGGGGTGGGTTGGGTTTGGTTTTATCACGATATTTTGTGGTGTTATTGTGATCACGATAAAATTGTTCATAAGAACTATTCAGTACCTTTTTGTTTCTGTAACTGTATGGATGTGAAACAACAGTCGAAGCCCCACAAGGGCAAACACTGCTCCTGAAAAAACAATTTGAAATAAGCTTCTTTAGGACGCCAGTCACACCAAGAAGTGTGATTTGTGTCACCAAACTGCGCAGTGTTGTTGTACTTAACTATATTTTCAGGTTTATTGATATTCTCATGGTGGAGAAATAAGTAAAACAATCCCAACAACGGAGCCAGTTTGTGATGGGCTTTAAGCAAACATACTTGGAATTTATCATGACAACGAGAAATAAAAAATTCTCGTCATGGTAAGAAATGTATCTTGATAAATGATAAACGATGCGATAAATAATCAGGTCTGGACCAAAATCAATTTTCCACCTTCAATGTGATCCATCACCTGCTCAGCTTATTGTAAAACCAAAAAGAGAATGAAAGACTTCCTCTTTGTGAAAGACTAAGGCAGAGTTAAGTGTATTTTCATTGATCTGATGTGACATTCTAATCTTACATGTTGTGTTTTCATCAGTTTTAGGCAGAAAATCCTGATAATGAAGAGAGATTTAGACTTGAAAACGTTGATTTGTGTGTAATTAATTTATATGATGTGTTAGTGAGTTACTGAAATAAAAGGATTTAGAGTTTAACAGTGCGAACAACATGGGTTCAGGTTATTATTTTGTATTTATTTTTGTCTCACACTTGTGTTGGAAAAAAAAACAACAGAAATTTTAACAGGGGTGAGTGAAGATTTTATATCCACTGTAACCTTTCCTTCAATGCCCTGCATGTGCACCAAATCCTTTTCCAAACAAACCATGACTCTGGTTCTGAGTACTGCACTGTTGTGATGTATTTTAACTCCGGTTGGAAATGTTGGTGCTTTTTTTTTCCCGCAACGCAATCAAACCCAGACGGGTTCTGGCGATTCGGTTTCCCGCTGCTCTAACCGGCGCTGAGGCTGCGCGGCGACGTTATAAACCATCCATCCAAAATGGATGAATCCCTTAGTGGGGTGGGGAGGTGCTGGTGTCTATCTCCAGCCAACGTTCCGGGTGAGAGACAGGGTCACCCTGGACAGGTCACCAGTCTGTTGCAGGGACACACAGGACACACAACCATGCACACACACATTCACACCTAGGGAGAATTTAGAGAGACCAATTAACCTGACAATCATGTTTCTGGACTGTGGGAGGAAGCCGGAGTACCCGGAGAGAACCCACACATGCACAGGGAGAACATGCTATGCTGAAAGACCCTGGGCCGGGAATCGAACCCAGAACCTTCTTGCTGCAAGGGAACAGCTCTACCAATTGCGCCACTGTCCAGCCCCCCGTTAAAAAACAGTCAGTGATTTTCAACTGGAAATAATCTCCTTACAGCCACCGGCAGACTCTTCACCTACAGCCGCTCTTCATCTCACCAATACAAGGAAAACCCCCTGTCCGTCCTCGAAGAGGTAGCGCATCCCTTACTGTTTAAACGCTCGATACACCGGTGAACACAAATCAAATGACTCGGTAGTGGGGGGGAGGGTGAGGATCCTTCACACAAAATCCCTCTTTTCTTCCCCCACCCCAGAAACGTCATGCTGGATAATTTCCGGTGCGAGTTTGGATGCTTAATCCTTTTCCGTGGCTGGAGAGCTGGTTGGTGCATTTCGGTTCAGAATCCAGCGTGAGAGGCGTGCACTGCCTAATGCGTGACCTTGTGAGGGGATCTGTGGAGGAGAGGACGGCTGCAGCCGTCCTTCTGGTCCGCACTGTAACGCACACCGCTGCAGTGGATGCTACAAACATGCTGGTTTAAGATAAAAAATAAAAAATAAATAAACCTAATCCATTTACTCGGACTTGCTTGATTTTGCGACCAGATGATGATCGGAGCATTTTATTTGCTTATTTTTTTTTTTTTTTACACCAACAATATGTCAAGATGACTTATTGCCCGAATGTGCAGCTTCCCCTCAGCTTTCTGGAGCATTGCAATGAGCTCATTCTGTATATGTCCTTTATGCTGCTGCCACCACATTTCAGTAGGTCCAAAAACAATAACTTCAGATTTGTTTCTGTTCAGCTGGAGAAAGTTTTGGCACATGCACACATTTATCTTGTTCTAAGCATCTGTTCAGTGATTGGATGAGCTCAGAGTGGGGGGTGTAAGAGAAAATTACAAAACATCGGCTCACCTGCATTGTCTTTTGTTGTCACGGTCAATCTGTGGGGCACTCGAGGCGAGACCTTCAGCGCTGCTCGTATCTGGTAGAAGCTGAGAAAACACGAAAACCCGACAGGTAAAAATACATAAAAAACATTCGTAGACACTTCCTTCTGACAACATAACACCAAGAATTGTTACAGTTTCCAACTAATATTTTACATACAAATTTATGTAGATTTTGGTACTAAAAAAGGACTGAAAATTACCTATATGTTTTTTTTAGCTAGCATGGCATTTAGCTATATGCTAACCCTCTGGCTTTCTAGTAAGTACTGGACTCAGACGTATTCCAGCTTCAGAAATGTGAAGTAGTATCAAAATTGTGGAATGTCACACGCTTCCACATTTTTGATGCTGGATTTATCATATTTCAGTATCAAAAATGTAAAATTTGGTCAGAATGTGGATTTGGGCTATTGAAGTGGGACGCTGTAGCATCATAAGCTAACACATGTATTGGAGAAATGGTCGGATCCATTAGCTTACAGCTTCAATTAAACTTAAAAATGTATATATTTATATATTTATATATTGGATTTATATATTGGACACACAATTATGTACCATTTCTTGTGAAATGGTACATAATGGAATTTCATTTAATGTTTCATTTGTGTGCTAATTGCTAAAAAAAAAAAAGTTAGTGTTTTAAATTATGGAAACCCTGATAAGTGTTTAAAAACGCTGAATGTAACATTTTGATTTTGTTTACATGATATGTAAACAAATTAGTAGTTAAATTAAATAAAGTGAACCATAATTTCCAGGTGCACTCTTGTCATTTCCTTGACCTTGTCAAGGTGCACACTTGTCAAGGAAATAGAGCAAATTTCTAAGTTTTCTATTGCTCATATCTACTCACATGCTTTGGGTATTTAATAATTTTTTTTTTTTTTTTTACCAGCCTGATTTTACGAGCCACACCTCAGTGAAGGACATTTCTCGTCCTTTAGAAATAAATGATGGTGGACCAGTACGTATTTTCCTTACAGAGCTAATATCTGCTCTAATCCAAACTCCAACAATCGATGCTTGGAACTAACTGAAATTTGTCGGTGGGTCTCTGTGACAGGTCAGGTCGGTCCGTCTCTGAACTCAGACATGGCTCCACATATCTCTACTGCTCTGCCACTGTTTGGCAGAGCAGTAGAGACATAAGGACAGATTTTGGTGGCCACGTTAATTCACTGCCTCCCGCACTAAATTTCATTGAGTTCTATTATAATTCAGTCAACTGCATTAGAATTTATAGGCGTCAGTTTCCCATTAATCTGTGCAATTCTGAACTGTAAATTCTGGAAGCTCTGCAATCATTTCTTCCTATTATTTTCTTTAACTAACCAGGAAAAAAAATGTTTCACCAAGATTTTAAAAGCAACCAGCGTACAGACAGAACATTAACTGAACATGTTCAGTGCCCTGCACTCCTGAACTGGGATTAGGATTAATGCTGTAATTTCTATTCTGCAGTACAAAGACTCCTAACATTACTGTTCTGCAACCCACCAGACCTCAGCTCAGCGCCCTGCTGATGCTCTTCTCTGCTATCTGAGGGAAGGAGGCAGACGGTGGGAGCAAAAATATTAGCTCACTAAGATAAAAGCACAATTGTGACGGAGCTTGAAGCATGAGCATTTTTAATTTGGACTTGAAAAATGTGTTCTGCTGAAGCAGATACATCGTGCTGGGATTAACAATGTCTTTTTTCAATCTAATAAAATAGCAGAGAAAGAAAAGATGAACTTGCTTTGTTGTCATTTCATTTGCTTTCATCTGAGCCATTTCATTTATTTTTATTTTTTTTGTTGGATGTGCTGTAAATTAAAGAGCTGCTCCAATTAACCAAATTTAAGGAAATGCAAGGATTCGCAGCCAACAGAGCCACAGGCAGATCTATTCGCTCTAATTCTATGCTTTGTGCTCTGAGCAACGTCATGCCTTATTTTAGATTTTACATTATATTTAGAATTCCTAGTTGCACTTTCTGAATCATTTGAAAGAAGGTTTGTCGCCGTTTCTTTTTTTTTTACATGTTTAACCAAAGAAGTGAACCTATAGTTCGTCAATTTCAGTTTCTTTATTATTTATTTCACATTGACTGTTTTACTCCTAACTGCACTGACTGAACAAATTAAAGTTGTGTTATTTTTCCATGTTTGACAAAGCATGTGAAGCTACTGGTGGATTTAAATGTACTGGTTCAGCATTATCAACTAAATTTATCATCTACTGCATTTATGTTTGTTTAAAAAAAGAATATCTTTAAGTCAACTCAGCTGTTTATCTGCATCTGTAAATTTGCTCCTGCTGTGTTTGACACAAGAGAAGCAGCGGTTTTCTGTCGACAACCAGGACGATAGGTTGACCTTTGACCTTCTGAACACCTAAAACCTGTCGATTTCTGCATGTCGCGTTTAAATCAAGCATTGAGAAAGTATTTTAAATGTGTATATGAATATTTTTGCTGCATCAACTGATACAGCTGATGCAGTATCAGCTGCTACTGATACTGCGTCGTATCAGTAGCAGCTGATACGATGCAGGTATTGTATCAGAAGTGAGAGAAAGTGTATCGGTGGATCAGCCACTGAACAGAAGCCATTAAGTTTTCCGTATTTAAAGTGCAACGATGCTAGTTGACACATGTTCCTATATAAATAATGTTTCACTTGATATTCCCTTATATTATTTGTTTTCTCTTCATTAACAGATCCACAGAAAATTCAAGTTTGGTAGTTTACAGCCAAATCAGTAACGGATCAGTAAGAAGCACGTTTGAAACACGAAAGTCTATTGTTTTTATGACCAATAAACACGTCATATTAAGTAAAGATACACATTCGCATTAACATCTGTTATGAGCCAATGGTACGGTCATTTTTTAACACATTGATCCAATTTTTTGGTTCAAATTTTTACAATTGTCCCAGCAGCAGCAACAAGCTGCCCTAAAGGTTGCTGTGGGTATCGACTCCCATGTGACCCACTCAGGTACGCAGACATTGAGAAGGTGATCCATTCATTTATATAAGCCAGAGCAGATGGTGGGCAGATGGTAGATGTTTAATGCATGAATACCTCAGAATACCTCTGGAGCTGGTGTAAACCCGTCTTTGATATCTTCCATGCATAGCTCAACACAATTCATCTACATTTCATTAATTCTGCAAATTCAGGAAGAGAGAATCCGTTTCCCTCGGAATTCAACAAGTCTGCTGGTAGTTTGACATTTTTCTCATTCTTTGCAAAACCTTATTAGCACGTCTCACTTGCAGAGCAAGCAGTGTCAGCTCAGACGTGGCCATGAAGTGCAGCATCTGTGTGACATTTGTACACTCTTATTAGATCAAATCTCTTCCCTTTGCACGTAGCAGCTAGCTAGCTAAAAAAAAAAATGGCCTCCACAGTTTGAGCTCATTTACAATCACAAAAATATTAAAAATATGAAGCGGTCGTGTTAAAATTGAATCAGTGCCACCAATAAGCCTCAGTAAGGCGACACTGTTACTGTTGAAGTACAAGTACTTGTTAGGTACTGCACCTGAGAATCCCTATAAAAGTGATAACTGCATTTGTAATAGTTCCGACACCAAATAAACCTTGATCAACTCTGGAAGCTAACATCCTGGTCTTCCTTATCTCCACTCTTTGAGACATAAGAGCCAATCAATGTGCAGGTAGAATGAATGCCGCTCCAGGATTGGCTACTTTACAATACCAGCCGATAGCATGTTAAGTAGCATTACAGAGGATTTTTGATTTGCTCTTTTAAAAAGTTCATTTTCCACCAATGTGGAATCACATTCCACAGCAAAATCTGCAAACAGATGAATCTGTGAATTCTGAACCAAAGCTGAACCATTTACTCCATGTGAAGTTTTGTTTCAGTCTTTTGCAGACTCACAGTTCTTCCTCGAAACGCTGGAATTTTATTCCAACAAATCAGACCAGAAGAATCTCATTGTGCCTCAAACCTATTTACATAAATCCTGGTTGTATATGGAATTACTGATCCAAATCTTTACATACAAATACAGAAGCATTATGTCATTTATTTACGTTGTCGTCATTAGCAGAGTTATAGAAGAGGGTAGAAATAAAAAAATAACACTGCTTATAAATGAGCAATGCATCTGGAATGTTTTTAAGTTTTCATTCCTTTGGCTCCTATTGGACAGAAAACTGAAGCATTCTGAGATGCTAAGCCACCAATAAATAACTATGTGCTGATGGTGTTCTAATCAGTTAAAAAAGTTACATTTTTACCTAAACATGCTTACATTTCCATGTACATCTGCATGACGGCACATGTTCAGAGACTCCCATGAAGAAACAATACGTTCTGCCTATTTAAACAAAACAAAAAAAATTGAAATACATAGAAAAATTAGCAGGTTATCCATAATGTCCATGAAATCTTATTTATATGTGACCAAAAAGAGTTGATATTAGGCTCGCAGTGGAACAAAGGAGTCTTTGAGAGGTCTTTGTAAGCATGAAGCTCTTGCAATTTTTGGTTTGTTCTTATTTTGCAGAACTAAAAGCCTCAAACCTAATCTTAAACCGCAAGCCAAGTTAATCACCTCCATTACGGAAATGATAGGCATTTGATCAGCCAGTTGGTAGAAATGAAAACAAACTGTTAGCATCGTTGTAGCGTGTGATATTTCACAACCAGTTTGGTGTACTGACTTGTCTAAGAGGCGGCAGCCAGAATCCACTCACCCCCTCTGAAACAGATCCACATTGTGAAACTTGTGTAGTTCTACAGAAAACTCCAGCGTTCCCTGTACTTCAGACATGATACAGTCCCACTCATCACCTGAGAAGAGAAGAGAAAAACGGATCAGACAAACAGTGAAAGCAGAGATGACTGATGGCACTTCTAAAATTAGTTCGCTTCGTTACTTCTTCAGTCATCTGAGGTGGTGTGACTCAGACCATCCATCGCAGGGGAATGAGAAGAACTATGTGAGCTGAAGATAGACACCTTGCTCTTAATATAGCACTGATTATTACTTCTGGGATGAGATTTAATTATTTCTGTCGGGAAGAAGGGATGTGTGCGTTTGGCAGCTTCCCTGTGTTGTGTTCATAAAGGAAGATAGGCATCGAAGAACGTCAGCCCTTTGCAAATGTGGCAATGACATCGCTTTCTTTTCTAGATATGACTGAACGAATGAATGAATGAAAGAATGACCTATTTGCAGATGCTGAAAAGCGGATGGATTTGTTGGTGCATTTCCATCTTGCTGAAATAATACCTCGTTTCTTTGGAAAAGTAATTCAGTTAAAAGCAGTTGTGCATCTGCATGCGAGTCGTATCCAATGCTTTTAACACGGAGCTGGAAGGTTTGAATGCAGCTGCTCAGAAAACGGAAACCCATTCCATGAAACGCTCTGTGCCCTGGTGTTCAGGTAAGGCCACATCAGATATGGAGACTCTATTCCCAATAACACCCACCGTATTATAAAACTATGTTGATTGTTTATAGCAATAAGAAAGCTTTACCTCTGGACCAGTCGCATCGTGTCACGTTGCCATGCTGTGCCCCTGAGAGCGACCCATTCTTTTACCATACTTTGTCTTAATGCTTTACATTCCCTAGCATGACATGGTTTCTGCGTCAAAAGTAAGACTATTGTGGCTTCTTCCTTGTTGCAGGAGGCTATCTCCATTCTGGAGCTAGCCCCTGATTTGACTAGGCATCGGCCACTGAGCAGGCAGCACATAAGAGAAGCAGGCTACTCAGTTGCGTTAGCTGTGGAGAGGCTGTTCACCCGGTAGATTGCCTTCTTCCTCTTCAGGCTAGGCTAGCATTAGCCTGCTGAATGAGAAGCTTAAATTGGAATCCATATTTAGCTCTGCATAATACAGTATGTTTACACTTGGATTACAGTAAACTCAATCAAATGAACATGTCAATGGGTCTAATGTATGTAGCATACATGCATCATATGCGGTCGACCATGCCAATACTATTCCTAGCCTATCCAACATTAAAGCTAGCCTATACAATGCTAATGCTAGCCTATATAAAGCTAATACCAGCCTGTACAGTTCTAATGGCCAGCAGAGGAAGAAGGCACTCCAGTGGATGAAGCCACTTGCTTCACCTAAAAAAAAAATAGGCTGGTAGTCATCAGCCTATCAAATGCTAATGCTAGCTGACTTGTGCTAATGGCCAGCAGAGGAAGAAGGCAATTCAGTGGGTGACTAGTCAAAGTATCATAGACACTAGTCTCTCCAAAGCGGATTTTTTTTAATTTGCTATCATTAATCAAATCAGTAGAAAACATTTGAATGGATACAGGAAGTGATTGGAGTAGCTGAACTCAATGATTTTTAGAGGTAAGTACATTCTAACATGGAGCACATCACATCCTGAAACTCAGCTGGTTCATTTTAATCCTTTAATAGCCCTTGAATTTGTAGCTTTGCATCATCCGACTGGGAGACATAACGACAAACACTCGATGTGCTCAACAGAGAGACGCGACTGAGAAGTCAATGTACTCGGGATCATTACTCCCTGTGGAAAACTAACCATGATTTTGCTTAGCAGTACACCTTGTCCACAACTCTTATACCTCACACACACCAGCATCTAGAGAAAGTACACACTGAAAGCTGAGCTCCAACCAGCCGACGCCGACAGTGTTTACAACAAAGACTATCAAATAACCTCTCATTGAACGCTGCGAAATGCAATCCACGCAAATACTTTGGGATGGGGTTAGCGTTGCTGCGTCGGGCTGCGAAACAGACAAGGGGAGTCGTAAGATGAAAGGAAGCGGCACACAATAACATGCCAATGAAGATAAATATAGTCGTGGCAGCGGAATATCTCACTAAAGTATAGCTTGTGCCTGGAGAGCAGATCTTCAGATGAGACGATTTGTTTTACTTCACCAGAGGAGATTTGTCATAATGAAGAGGTTTTACTATACAACAGCATCAACACATAGCTTTTTCAGCATCAATGAGGTGCTTCACAAAACACTTTACACCAACACTAACATCCAATCAAACTATTAAAGCCTACGTTAAAATTATTCAGTGATTTCATTCCCACAGTAAAAACCTTATGAGGCAAGAAGCAGGAGAAACGACAGATCTATTGCCTAGTGGGTTTGACGCAGGATGATAACGTCACAGTTTCACAAAACTTGTACAAGAACAATGTTTTTGTACTTTGGTATTAACCAAAACGCAAATTACCAATTTAATTAGTCTGTGGTTGATACTAGCATCTGCTAGTAATTTTCAATTCTCAGTTCAGAGTGCGAACACACCTTAGATGAGCTCTGCTAGATCACACTGGAAGATGCAAGATTAGTTTTCGGTGTTTAAAAATGAATTAAAAGGACAAAAAAGCTGTTGTCAGCCATTTGCAAGGAAACTGCATCATCTACATGTCACGATATCTGTGATTCAACCAGGCTGCGAGAGAAAAAGAGAAACAAACTTCCAGTAGAAAACAAGGCTGAAAAGATTACAGTGGAGTCGCTGCCGTTTACCATTTTGAAACTTCAGCTTTGGTTAAGGAGCACGCTGGAGTTGAAAAAACCAACAGGATTTAGAAATCTCAGTCCATGTGAGAGTCTATGTTCTCAATTAAAATACCCATGTAGACTGTTGCTTTAGTAATGCTACTCATGCTAATTATGTTGGAATAAAAAAAATGCTCAATCTTTTTTAAATAGGTAGTATAGGTAAAGCACCAAGCCATCTCAAAATAGCTCAAATACATAATTACTTGAAACTACCAATAAAAAGCCTTATGAATACCTTCTTTAATAGTTTAAACACCCAACATAGTCCTTTATCCATCAACATACAGTGAAAACCGCACAACCACAGAAGCTAATCTCTAAGGTCTTCCTTGTTTCCTCTCTTGGAGTGTACATTCGATCAGTGTCAAGGAGAATATGGTGCTCAGTGATTGGCTGACTTGTCAACACCAACAAATCAGCCACATCGTCACACCGTCACAATGTCAGGTAACACTGTGACGAGGTATTTCAGCTCCCCAACCTGGACTTCCTTGCAATAGGCAATCATTTGGAGTTACGTTCCACGGACAAACACAGAATACCACAGAACAGATGAATCCGCGAACACTGAACTGCATATAGGCCAGAGTCAACGGAAGACAACTAGAGGCACGAACGGCAAACTGCAACCATTTCCCTTTCTCTAAACTACAGGATGGCTGAATCGCAAGAGGCGCATTCTTCGGCACTGGCTGTGAGTTTTTTCCTCTTCCTTTTGCAAAAAGATTGCCATATGTTTGTCAAGACATTGCGAGGTTCATAAATACCTCACAGACCTCTTGGAAGTTACGTCTGAAAGTCAAACCTTCGCCCCCGACCCAGAGTGGGCATCAGAGAGCACTGCATCATCAAAGCAAAAACAGTCCTGTTCTCGGAAACAGCAGTGTTTTATGTTGAAGCTGGTCGCTGCCAGGTTTGACCGGAGGCCAGAGCTGTGTTCCCCACTTCTGCTGAGTCAGCCGGCTGCTTGTGACAGCTGTAATGTCCCGAACCGTCACCAGATCGTTTAACGAGGGTATGTTTCCTTGCTGTTTATTTGATGTAGGCCTCCCTAATTGCTTTCCTGATCCACTGAGCTGCACTGTAAACTAGCAGCCGGGGTTATCAGCTAGCTGCAGACACCAATTCATTATAAGGAGGGCCTCACTTCTGTCACAGTATGTTAGCTTGGCAGTAAAGAAGGAGGATGTACACTGTGTACTTTGTTGAATATTGAGGCTTGCAGCCCTGGAGACCAACGGAAGGATGGTGTTGTCCCCCACAACCGAAGAAAGGACAAGAGGACAAAGGCGGATATAATAATTGAAGGGAGGAAACATGTCAGAAGTATATCCATAAATGAATCAAGTCAAATCATGCACAGCTCAAGCAGCCTCCAGAGAATATGTTTGTTATCCCAGGAGGACACAGTGCTTCCTTTCATGCTGGATGAAGATGCCAGCGGTGAAACTCATCGACCTGAACTGAGGAGCAAGACCTTTAGTTGTCACGTTGTTTTTACATGTTTCATATTTGCGATAAATTCAATAAATCTATAGAATAGGTATATAGAAATATATAGAGAAAATGTATCAATACAGTAATTAACCCCCTTTGACTCTAAAACCGCCAAATAAATTCCAGAAATCCAAAGATAAAGACCTATGGTAGCTCTTAGGGAGCTCAAGAGATGGAATCTGTTAACAGGATCACTATCAGTTCTGCACTGCACAAATTATGGGGAAAAAAGAAATGTCATTAGCAGTTTGCATGGAAACAATAAACCTGTGGTAGAGAATGTTATGGTTTGGTGAAACCAAACAGAAACTTTTTGATGAGATCTATGTGGCGAGCTGCACTGAACTTGAACCCGCCACCCCAACTGATGAAACACGGTGGTGACGTCATAATTACTGTGAATATAATGAGACTGAGAGTTTTACATTTTCTAACGAGTCTGGATTGTATTTAGTTGACTGATCAAGGCCTAACTCTGTTACGTCAGGCCTTTACTCTGAAACGGGTTGAAATTTATAAAATTGACTTCAATTCAATTCAAAATTCAACAATGCTTTATTAATTCCAAAGTGAAATAAAATTTTATCCCAAAGGGAAATTAAATGATAGGACCTGCTGAGGCCTTAGTAGCAGTTTAGTCGAAAACCACATGTCAACAAATTAAGCAACATTTATGATTTAAAAACCTATTTATTAAATAAATAGACATATGAGCTCAACAACAAACATATTTATTATTTTTAATTTGTTAGTTATGTTATTCCACCACCAGACTGGCTTGGCCAGCGGTGCTGACGTTAGCATTGGGGACGTTTGTGCTGAAGCAACATGTTTAGCATTGAGATGCTATTTAAGATTTGAATAGCTTTGGCGATAGGCTAACTCCTTTTAGCCTATCGTCCTTTGTTGTGCTCACACAACAAAGGACTATTGTTGTTTGCCTGATAGGACAATCTGTCCTGTCAGATTGTTTTTGAATCAAAAATGAACTCCCAGTGGACCAAGGGAAGCGGCTTTGTCGTCCATCGTGGTTGTTAGCGGATGGCACTTGTGCGTCAGAGTTACAGGAGTACCGGAAACACACGGTAATGCAAAGGTTCCGATCTGAACCCTTGCACGTGAAAAGATACAAACTGATTACATTTTAACACGTTAATATCTATGTGATTAATTAATCAAAATTAATGTATTAAAGTTCCAACAAGAACTTTTGTTCTTGTTGAATGTACCAATATCAATGGTGGAGATGGTGCTCCTGTTTTAGTTGTTTTAAACAACATTTTTGCATCACCAGAACAAAATTTGTGCTAAACATCTGAAAGCGTCAATACTGGCAGGTATGTGCATTTAGATCTCAGGTTCAGATAGGAACCTTTTAGAGGATCGTTCCACCTCTAACGAATACTAATAATGTAATAATGTACTTCTATCATGAACCTGAGACCTGCTTCAGCAGCATGCTGTCCCATAAAACCCCTCTCGACTTGAGCATGAGCAACCTTTCTGCAGAAATCCAAGTTGTTTTTTTAGCTCCGACACAAAATCTGCACAACCTGCAGCCTGACTAATGCTCCCATTCTGCTTTTTGTGCACTTTTAAAGGCTCAATCTTTCCGTTTTTCTTCTCCTTGAAGCAAATCATTAAACAGTAATCATTACAAAACAGCCATCTGGTGTCTGATTACTTTTTAACGCATGCCACACACACACACACACACACAGACACGCTGGCATTCCTGTGGGTCTCGAGGTTGCAGCAACTCTTAATCCCACCACCTTAGCGGAAGTAAAAAAAAATAAAAAATCAAACAAAGAAATAATTCTGGCTGCCCTCAAGCTGCCCTCCACCTCAAACGATGGCATCGCCTCAGCTGGAAATGTCTGGACATGCTGAAGGATGGGCATGTGACGTGTTATTTCCAGCGGTCAAACTGGGGAGCAGCTACATTTCGCAGCCATTATCACTTAAAGCAGCCGAACGTGAACGCTGCTCAGAGGGGGCAGAAATTAATCCGCGGCAGCATTAATCCATTCGTTAACATCCGACGCCCTTTGCCAGCACGCCTAAACAGACTGAGGGCCGTCACTGAAAATAGCACGGATCGGCCAAGGCGACCGGCTCCTCTCACAAAACGAGCATTTTTTACATTTTCTCCGTTTAATTTTACGACAAGGAGGAGAGCGACAGAGGATTTGCTGGAAGAGGAGAGAGAGAGAGGGAGAGAGAGAGAGACTGAGGCCTCAACAGAAACCTCGTGAGCCCGGCCTCTGCAATCATGTGATGGCATAATCTAGCACTTTCTGAAATCCTCTGCAGTGTGTGTTATGCTGTGTGTTGGTAAATTACAACCAAATCCCCACGACTGGAGCTGAGCTGGAGCTGAACTGAGAAGTCGAGTTGGAGGAGGACGTGACCCGGGTGTTGATGGTCTCCACTAGAAATTAAAACGTGATCAAAAGACTTTATCATGCAACAATAACAACAACAACAAAAAGGAAAAGAGAGGGGCTTTGTAAAAACAGAGAGCTACATTTGTTAGCTCGGAGGCCTGTTGTGTTCCCCGGAGAGCTGCATTTGTTTTCACAACTCTGAGTCACTGGGAACTTATTTGTGCAAGAAGAGAGAAAATCAAAGCGTCTTCCATCTGTGTGTGCACTCCTCCAAGAAGATTTTTTCCTTTTTTTGCATTACCTGCTTTATAATGATTCAGCACAACAACAACAAAAAGAGTCAACAAAATGACGCTGCTCCAATGCTCTTTTAAAGGACTGACAACAATCCCCAGCAAATTCTGCCTTGTTTGCATTTCAGCTGATGACATCTCAAGATTAGCTTGTTTTAGTAAACAGTATGGCGGTAGAGTAACTTCAGCCATCTGAGTTGGATTTGGAGTTGAACAGAGATGCTGGAGTTACTTGGAGCTTTTTTTTCTGTTCAACACCAGATTGGTGCCCCTCTTATAAATACCGTAATCTGCTGGCATCACCTCAAATAAGCTAGGGGATTTGCTATTACGCTGGTGCTTTGTGCAGTCTGAAATCATAATGCCTTAGTAAGAAACTTCTGTTTTTCTGGATGCCAGGCAATCAAATTTCTTTCCTTACTAACTGGTTGGACTGGAATCATGAAACCTGACTGGTTACCCGACGTTTTCAGTCGAAGTAGTGGTCGATGCAGCAGTTCTGCAGGAAATATTGTTGGGACCTAAAAATGTATCCATTGTCTTCACTACGTTTGAGCAGTATGGCGGAAAAACATAAGCACATCAAATCCATTGATATCCATAATTATTGATTGCTCTTTTGTCTTAAATATCCAAGATAGGACCAAACAAGTGATGTGACCTTAACTCTTTTATCCACAATTTCCTCTTGTGGATCTGTGGTCGTGTATTAGAAGTTGTACTCATTTTCTTCTTTCACTGCAGAGACTCAGTGAGTACTATCTGTGGATAGTTGAGAGTTCCCAGTCAAGTGTACCCATTGGCTAAATTTCCCATGACAAATTAGTTCATTTCCCACAATCCAAATGGATACTAGGAAGTTTCATGAGCTAGGTTGGCGATTAGCCCCGATTCTTTAACATCAGTGTAACCACCGCACATCTGTCAGTGCGGTATAGAGCGGCAGTCACATTACGCCAGTGGTTCCCAAAGTGGGTCCTGGAGGCCCCGGCATCCTGCATGTTTCAGTTCTCTCCCTGGTGGTAGTAACAACTTTTTCACCTTGTCGATGTTCTTCTTAGATCTTCTAATGAGCCATCATTTGATCCAGGTGTGTTCCGGCCCTCGAGGAACCCACTTTGGGAGCCACTGCACTACGCAGTTTTGAAACCGATTGTGTTGATTCTCAACATTATCAGCTCAGTGTCGCAAGAAAAAACCCCAAAGTGCCTTCCATCTGTTCAAGTCAGTGGATTACAGAGCATGCGTCTGCAGTCACAAAAACTTTCCTTTGAACGGACGAGTACAGCGGATGTCCACCTCGAGTACGCATTGATCTCCAAGGAGTGAAGTACACCTGAAAATGTTGGGGCAGCATGAAGTTGGGGCAGCATGAAACTGCAACTGCGTATTTTAGAAAACAAATTTCCGCATGCTAGCTAAAGAGTAAGTGAGTTAGCTCTCAATCTTAGCTGGGCCGTGAGAGATTGAGACTTTGATGTTGATATTTTCCTATGGGCTGGTCACATTTAACCATTACTGGTGGAAAACCACCATCACCCTCCCAGTAGAGCAATGCCAACAGAAACACACAACTATGGATAGACCAGTTAACCTAATAGTCATGTTTTTCACTGTGGGAAAACAGGAAGGAATCCATAGACACACAGAGAACATGCAAACTCAATGTGAAAACCCCCCAGGTCAGGCTTTGAACCCAGGACCTTCTTGCTTCAAGGCAACAGTGCTACCACCTACTCCACCGTTGAGCCTGAGCTCAAAGTAATCTTAATACTTGCAGGGCAGAATAGCATGGAATTTTCAAGGTGGATCAAAGAACCTTTCTTTCATCCAGCTGACCAGCCAGGATGCATGTAATTCAAAAAAGAGCAATTTGATTCGAAATATCTTAAATGAATGGGAAACAAGAAAGATACAAAACATCATACTTATGTGAATTTTGATCAATTGCCTTTTGTGATGTAATTAGAACCATGTTTACAGAGAGAAGATATTATCTTTATTTTATTTATAAAAGACGAAGAATAGACAAATTGATCAAGACATATTCCGTAGAAGACAGGCGATATCCAACGTGACTTTGACCAAGTTCCCACAAAGGTCTGGCCTGTCCTTTAACAAGAATCAGCCTGTCTTCAGCTGTGTTGACAGACTGGGACAAAAGACACAGCTCCTGACCTTTGTCTTTGTTTGCAGTAGACACCAGGGTTCTGTTTTATAATGACAGCATCAGAGAGAGAGAGTCAAAGTGGACAGCACACACACACACTCTGACCGATACTTTCACTTCTTTACAAGCTAAACGATGAATCAATTTACAGTCCCTTGCTGCACTTTATCACCTCAATAACAGCGTTTACTCTCAAACTTACGCATATGTATATTCCATGACATCCCCCTTTGTTTTGACAATGAAACATGTTCCCTAAGCGTCCAGGCAGCAAGCATCCTGCAAGGGCAGGAGGAAGAGCAGCGAGAGGAAGGCGAGGGTGTCACAGAGGAAGAGGCAGCCTCACCTTAGCAGCGATGTGGTGTGATGTCCGCAGAGGGTTCGGCTCCAGCTCCGATCCTTTAAGTAAAAATCGGTCTTTTTGCGGGCGGGCGGGCGAACGGATGGGTGCAATGTTTATATCCGCGCTTCTCGTGCTTCTGATGCTGCTGCTGCTGTTGCCATGGTTATAGATTCACCCAGACCCTGTGTGTTCTGCAGCCCCTCTCTGCCGTGCTTCAACTCTCTCTCTCTCTCTCTCTCTCTCAATTTGGGGAAGTGCGGCAACGTCGCGGCGCTCGCGCACTCTCTGCGTTCATCGCCAGCCGTTCCTCCAAACGGAGCGCGTGCGGGTCGGTGAACCTCGTCGTTAGCAGCGCGAGGGGGCCCCTCTGAGTGAGAGCCGCGTGCGTCTTGATGCGCGCGAGCATGTGCGTGTCCGGCAGGTCGGCGAGCCGACGTGACGTCAGAAGGCTGCCCCCACCACCTTTGAAGCTCGAGCGAAGCGTGCACGCGGAAATGACCACGCTGACAATGAGAAACAAAAGGAGGAGCGTTGTGCAAACGAAACCCGAGGGTGTCACGTTACTCGGATGCTGTGACAGGTTGAAAGGAAGCAATTAAGAAGGAAAGTTGTGAAAAGAGAAAAGGCTTGAAGACATTGCTGAGAAGAAAGTTGCTAAACTCGCAGAGGTTACCAAAATTATCCGGGGGTCCAGGGTTGAGACCGCACAACCCCCCCAAGTGATACATTAAATTATCATTTAAAACAGTTGTTATAAATTCTCTTTGCATATTCACTTTTTACTTATTTACAACGCTCCTATAAAAGTATGGACACGTCTTTTATTTATTTAGCTATAGCTATTTACTTAGTTACTTTTTCACTAACTTACTTATTTACTTTACTTACTAGTTTACTTACTAGTTAAATCCCTAAATAAATATTTAGGGATTCTACCAGGGTCTATCCATGTGGGTCAATTTATTTGGACATAATAAAAGCAACATAACTACTTGTTTCTGACAATCAGGTGGCAGTGCCTTCAAAATGCCATCTGTCATGCTTAAATGACTCCTCTCAGACTAATCACTTGTCACATAAATGGGGGAAGGGAGGATTATGTAACAAATGAATATAAATGTTCATGCCACATAAGCTGCTGACTGTGTCTACAGAGGGTCTGTTTCCGGCGCTGCTTTTTTCCCCTCATCAAGGTCTTTTTCATCTCTCATTCTGCTGAATAATGCTCCTCTTCTTGTGTTCTCAGACTCGCCTTCTGCTTAAACACACAAAGTCATCGGCTGCTTTTCTGATGGCATTTAGCCACAAGCTTCAAGTACTCTTGATTAAGGCAGGAGCTCATTCGATTTTGTTTTGTTTTGTTTTGTTATCCCCTCTCAGCTGCCAAGATCAGAACAGCTATGTAGTCTGAGGTGCAAGTTGGCAGAAACTTCAGGCTTTGCAGAGAAAGGTCACTAATGAAACCCCGGTTATATTAGTGACACTGCAAACTGCACTGGTGCTGCGTGCAAAACTCAGTTTTGTTGGGTTTCAAAGTTTGCATTCTTAAATTTTCTCTATGTATTTATTTGTGTGTGTGCTTATTTATTATTTTAAAATAAACCAATGCTTACCTTTTTAGTAAATTTTATTTTATTAAGTTTAATGCAAACTTAATTCTTTCTTGCAATGTATTTCTTTATTAATTCAATCATTGATTAAGTGCATTCATTTATTTTTTGTTAAATGTAGTCATGTAGGGCTGAACAGCAGCACACCAACAGTTGCCTAGCAGCAAGAGGTTGGTCCGGGTCAGGAGTGGACTGGTATTGTGTCTTACTGAGACTTTCCCCAGTGGGCTGGTGGTTCAACCTGTGGATGAATGAGCTGTCGCATTCACTCAAAAGCAACTCTGAGAAACAAAAAAAAAAATTATCTAATCAACTTTTTTTTTTTTTTATCATAACTACTCATTCACTACACTTACAGTTCTTGTTTGTCCGAAACTACAATGGCTGCAGGCACCGTTCTAAATTTTGATGTCATGTGTGATCATAGACCATCACAGTTTGAAAGTAAAAATTTCTCTTCAGGTTCCTCTTCAGGTTACAGCAAACCCCCTCAACCATTTGTACTTCATCCTTAAGACCATAACTCACATTTCCACAGCCATTTTATTTATTTTTTTTACTTCGCCTTGAGGGTTGACCGTGGGTCACGAGAGTTCAAGTCATGGGGGAAGCCTCGTGAAGGAGCATTCGCAAACTGTTTTCTCCCTGTCGCAGTGAGAGAGATGCAGGCGCTCTTAATTATCTGGGTTAGAAACATGAGCGCTCACCCTCTGACTGTATCAGCTTTCCCACTGGGGTGTAACTTTACAACCGGCACGGTGTCACTCCAGAACATGATTTAGGCATACATTTTGACATTCACTAGTTGAAGTTGAAGTATGAAACTTATTTTTAAAAAAATATGTACTTTTTTTTTTTTTACATATTTGTCTAAACTGTCACCATGTTGTGACAGAATGGTCCACCTCCACCTCCTCCCTGAGCTATTGTTTTCATCTGAAGAGATGCACCTCTCCTGAAAAAAAAAAACAACCAATCAAAGCCAGGAGGAGGGCCTTAGCGCTATCAATCATGTACATGTACACTCTGCTAAATGTGAAAATGGCAGAGAAACAACTTACCGTTCCAGGAAAACCGTTTATCTCTGCGCAACTGGTGGCAATACTAACTAGTCTTAGCATTTCTGGCAAACTCTTCAATAGGGAATACGCTGTAGCGTAGCAGACAGCAAGGGGAAAGAGTGGATGAGGGTTGTGAGGAGTCGGTATGCAAGTGTGATTGACAGCAATAAGACCCACCTCCTGGCTCTGATTGGTTGTTCCTACTTAGCACTGGGAGTTTCATTGGTCATCTTTCTCACAACATACTGACAGTTTCAACAAATATGTAGAAACAAAAGTTTTTTTATATATATATAGAGAGAGAAAAAGTTACATTCTGCAGCATTAACATGAGCAGCAGGGACTTAGTTAGTTTTTTATGTTAATTGATTCCTACTAGAATTAATTTCCCTCCCTTAAAAGCAAAAACCAACTTCAGAGAAATTAACATCTGAATGCGGTTCCTGCTCTTCAACGCAACTTCTGTAGAAGTCCTGACATATCTTTAAAAAGAAAGGGGAAAAAAAAAAAACACGGAAGATTTTCTTGCGAGAATTGTCAGAACGGCTGTAAATGCCAGAGAAATATGAGAGCATTAAGGAATCTCACAGAACATTCTCCGTTAGGATGTGATGTTTCTCCTAGAAGTCTGCCTGTGGTCGTCGTTTTACGTTCTCAGATCTTCCAGAGAGCAGATCAAACGCCGCAGGATCAATTACACGACCTGCAGCGTACAGAAGCAGCGTGCCTCGTCTCCTCTAGGCATCTTCAGATAATGACAAGGCTTTCCTTGTGTCAACACCACCAGCTAACATTCTTCTGCTTCACTGCTAAGCATACGCGATTATGAAATCCACTCCTTTCTTACGGAGAGGATGATTATCTAGATAATTGTGCATGTGGGGCATGTGTTATTAGGAGAAACTTAATGGTGTTCCTATAAAACGTCTTTGGGGCTTCTGCAACTTTTTTACGTGTTGGTAATAAAACCCAAGTCGCCACCTCCTAAAGAGCTCCTGGCCAATGGGAAGCCATTGAACAAACTTTTATGTGGCCTCTAAAAACGCTCAAGCATCCCCTGCACCACTTCTGTCAGCCAGTCCTCATCATGTGCAGGTAGGGTCGGCTTCAGGGAGGGGGATTTTTTTTTTCTTGCATCCGCAACTCCTTCTGTTCCTCGCACCTTACGTCCCAGAGAGCGTCTTTGCTAAGATCAACCGTCCCTGTTTCATAAAATTGGAAGCATGGCCTTCCACTGCTCTGCTTCGAAGAGGTAAGTATCTCATGCTGAACTTCTACCTCAGAATCTCGTCTCTTACCAACTCCTGGCTCTAGAAATTGTCTGGTAGCAACAGTTACTCTTCTGTTGCTGCCAAAACTGAAAAAGATTCAGCTAACATCTTAGAGTATCTGTCCATACCTTTTTATTGTAATTATTACTAAACAGCGTCATGTCTGACTCCGTAAGGAATTCTAGATATTGGTTACAAAGGTTGAACAGAAATCCTGCCTGGAGGGTTGGGTTGTTCTCAAACTTGATGGAGCTCCAAAGGGGCATCCCAGAGTTGGTGTCAGTAAGTGGAAAGTACCTTACACTTTCAGTGATGCCAGGAAATTATGTAAATGGTAAATGTTAGGCAGTAGAGGTGTAATTATAATTTCTCCTGATAAGGTGAGACACTTCCGTATATCAAGCAAAGGCTTCACTAAAGATAAACTGTTTTAAATCATCTTTAGCCAGTGCTATTACACAAGAGTTTTTGCACATTCTTTCTGTTTCATACAGCTAACCCAATTAGCTGTATGAATTAAGTCTGAATAATTCAATTGAACAACCAGACGTTAACTGTAGCATGATTCTACTTCCTGTCTTTTTAAAGGATGACAAGCCAGCTCCGGCTGAATATACAAAATCTTTACTCTCAACAGCAGTTGTACAGTAAAAAAGGGACAAACCATGAAAGAGCAACTAACCTCAATTTTGCTAGTAATCCAAATGGAAGTGAATCTCTGGAAGATGCTGATAATGTGTTACGAATAGGTTTCTTGGGGATTTTAATGATGATACAGTGTCATGCTAACCTGGAATGAAATGGTGAATCTTGGTTCCATAGAGGTCTACTTGTTTCTGGTTCTTTAAGTCCGTTTCGTAGGGCAACAAGTCTGAGACAGAAACCTTGACATCCTTTCCCAGCTACACTTTCCGGCTCAATCTGGGTTGTCGAATTGACAACTGAAGGGACATTAAGTCCCCACAGCAATTTCTGGGAATCCTTTGGGCTCTCCTGTTATTGAGGAACGCTTCCTGGGTGCCTCCCTTTGGAGACGCCGAGATGAGGAGGAGGACCAACTGCTCCCTTCAGGCTACAGAGTTCCTCACCTCATCTTAAAGCTCATTGACAAAGGTCAGGTCAGCTGCTCGTAACAATTCCATCCCATAGAGCCATAGGTGAGGCTCAGAAGGTCAATCAAAAACTTCACTTTCTGGTTCAGCTCTTTCATCACCACAATAGACTAAAGTAACACTCTCTATTGCAGACTCAATCCGTCTACTGTTTCCATCCAACTATCATTTGAGAGAACGACACCAAGATAATTAACATACTTAAACTCCTCTGCTGTTGGCAGAGATTGACCCCCAACCTGAACTGAGCGTTCCATCTTTTTTGGGTCGCTATAAAGGCAGTTGGGATGATATGTCAGGTACAGTGCCTCCTATTGGTGGTGTGTACACAGATTGCTGTGAAGACCTGGTCCTCTAACCAAGGCTTGCCACTACAAAAAGGTCCTGATATCCCTACTTATTGTCCGGGTACCTCTGGGGTTCATCTTGAAGTCACCACATCCATACCTGAAAGGTTCACCCAATGTTCTGGATGAGCTAGAACATTGGTTCTGAGCCAGAACAATTACCTCAATTGTGCCAAATAAATGCCACAATTAAGATAATTAGATTTTTGACTTGAAAAAAAAAAAGGATTTACATGAAAATGCCTGATAATAAACAACCGAAACAGTAAACGAACCAGCTTTGTCACATATAATAAATAATGTGACAAGGCTATACCTGCTTTGTCACTGTACCTGATTTATTACCGTTTGTATTTTGTTGAGGTCATTAGACATTTCAAAAGTTGTATACCAATAAAACTCTGCCAGACTCAGGAACCTAGCTCTTCTAGTGATTAGGATATAGCAATTAAGTAAAAAAATTTTTACTTTTAAAGTACTTATAATTATAAGAACATATGTAAACAATAAGACAACATGTCTTTTTATGCTTGCTAAACTACATATGTTTGAGTGTATAGGATTCTTACTGTAAAATTGAGACGGGTCCATCTTAAAAGCTTCACTTGTGTCATTTCTAACTACGTAGATCAGCGGAGGAGCAACTCCGGTCCAGCTTTGCAAGCTTTAGATGAGTTCTTGTTACATCACACCTCATTGAAATAACTAAATAATTTCCTCAGCCTGTTCCCCTGGCTCGGCAGTAGCCTGCTAACGATCAATTTATTTAAGTTATCTTAAACTGTTTAAGATAAATGTTTAAGATAAACATGTTTAAGATAAAAATATCTTAAACATGTACAAAACTGGCCCTTGAGGACCCAAATTACCAGGCCCTTACTTATATATATTCTGCTTTGAAGAAAGATTGGGATTGAGGGCAGACAGCCCTCCCACTGGGTTTCTGAAGATGTGCTTTTAAGGTGTACAGCAAAACAAGTCCACCTCTGAAGAGACCCCAGTGACCATTAGTCATTCTGATGACACTTCACTCACACACCATTCACATTACCTTCTTTTCCTGATGCAAAAATACAAGAAACTAACGGTTCACACTGTGGAGACAGGCTGCACCCACTACAACACCTCCCCTACTTCTATTTCTCACACCGACAAGATGCAATTTCAGCCTTTGGAAAGGAGTTGTCGCTATTAAATTCGGCCTTCCTGATGATGGGTTTGGATGTTTTTTTCCCCCACATTCATCCTTATCTATATATCAACTTACTTGTCTCAAACTTCTTTTAACTTAAACAATGAGGTAAAATTTTGCTGATTATGTAGGAGATTGGTTAAAGTAGGAAAAGTCAGCTGCAACCCTTTAACATTTGAAATGTTTAAGTTAGATTTTAACTGGTGAAATTCCAGAACAAATGTATTATTTCTTTACCAGAAGCAAAACACGATAGGACCGAGACGTCATCGGAAGCTGAAATCGATTTGCCGCTGTTACTTTGAGCCACCGTGCAAGATAGTGGAAGTCCTTAACGGCTGACCAATGTGCTGTCTGAGTGCACGATGTAGCTGGCCAAGCAAAATAAGGCAGAACCACAGCATCAAGCATTACAACCCGCTGGACAGGGCCTGTTGACCTGCACCAAGACAGATCATGAGGAAAGTTTTTGACTTTCTTGAAAAGTCAAGAAATGTCTCAGGACATACCGAATTTTGGTTGATCTATCTGTAGTGGCTGCTTTGTGCAGTAGAGCCCTCTTTTGTGTCTCCACCACAGTATTTGTCTTCCTCGCTGCCCATCAAAATGTCATATAAATCCTTGTGGTTTTCTGAAGCACTAACAGTCTTCCTCACTATCTTGACCGCAAAAGTCATTATTCCCTTCATATGCTGGCCCTGACACAGGGGAGCGTCATTTCCATGTCCGTTTCATATTTTTGAATGGTTTCTTCAAAAAGCAAGAGTTCTAACTGTTCTGCATCAAAATGCTTTCTAAATACTCAAAACATCAACATGAGATGCATGGTGGCCTAAATGTGATGTATTTTCCTCCGGAAAACTCACAGACAATCTATTAGAGCAACATACTTTTTAATCTAATAAGTAGTGTAATGTTTGAAACTGTGTTATTGTACCATTACTAACTACTGCTGATATTTGTGCTGTCTCCATTTTGAGCATCAAATGTCCCAGCCAGCATACCTAGGTGGGCCCCATGTGGGAAAAAGGAGGGCAGACAATATGGGGCCCACATGGGTTTGTCCATGTAGGGCCACCATGGACAAACCCATGTGGGACCCATATTGTCTGCCCTCCTTTTCCCCATATGGGGCCCACCTAGGTATGCAATAAAAACATCTCTAGCAGCTAACACTAGCTTACTTTTGAGGAGCAATAATCTTGTCGATGACGATTCTTTCATTGTTTGGTTACATTGCTTCTTTCTTTAAGCTAGAAAGGACGGTTAAAGTAACGATACTAGCTTAGCTAAAGCAAGCATCCCCGCTACCTTAAGCTAAGGTAATGTTAGCTTAAAGAAACCCTTAGGTAACTGGTTTTTAAAAATCATATCCTCATGTGACAAATAATGTTTCAATCTCGTTTGTTTGACTTCTTTCTATTTCCTGAAGTCAAAGGAAGCGCAGTATAAGCAATGGTGGGAATTCTTCCTTTTACGTGCGAACACTGAGCGCCAAGGTCACTGGCTAAGTGCTGCCATTCCTGTGGCGCTTTATCGATTCAGATAAAAGGGAAAATGTCAAACAGAGTGAGACACATGACCGAATACTGATTTTCACTACCGTTCCTCAACAGAAAGCAACAACCCCATCCATCAGTGTCGCCACGCTCCCTCCTGTGTGTGGCTCTTCTTTCCCACCTGGCTGCACCAGCTCTTGGACGTGAGTACAGCCGCCTGTCTCTAAAAGTCCTCCGAAAGTGCACATCGTGCAAGTTCTAGTGTTTCTGTGAGCCTGTTCAAGCAAAACCCAACAAGCAAAGGTAAAAACCAGCATCCGTGCAGCGCAGCACTGCCAGGTCTGTCTCATTATTAGAGGACGCCAGGGCCAGAAATAGCAGACAATGTGCTGCTCTGTGTCACCACATTAAATCAGATTAATCCTCCTCTCTGATAATCACAGCATTCCCTTTCTCTGCTCTCGTTTCGAGGCTTGACAAATCCAAAATGGACGCGCAGGAAGCGCCACGCGCGGCAATGCACTGCGGAGTCCGCCTCATTATGGCGGCGCGCGCACACGCATGCAGACGCACGTGCTATCCCAGCCGCGGTTCGTCTCCACCTCATTGCGCTAAATGACTGGTTCTCTGCGCATAATGTCGCGGCAGGCAGTAACTTTTAACAACTTGAGGCTAACATGCTCAGTCAGTTTTAAGTGTTTTGCGGTGGTAAATATGGGATTATAAATACCGCTCCACCGGTTTATCTCATTTCTCAGTTTGTGTGGGATGTAGGAAGGGTTTCCAGATGTGTTGTTTTTATGCTGATAGTTGTTAATGAGCTGACTCAGAGTGCTGACTTGCGATTCCCTCTGGCTGCCCCTTCTTCTCCCTCCTCACCTCCCAATAGGCCTTCATTCAAAAAAATAAAAATAAAAAATAAAAAAATGAGCCAACCTGCACCAGATTTTTTGTGCACCATCAGGCAGCACAGCAGAACACACTGATGTGTATGGCCAAGTGGAAGGGTGCAGGAGTTGAGCCAGCTTGGCGTCATTTGAGGCTGCTTGCAGCTTTAATTATGATTAATATCATTATTTGTGTTATTATTATGTTTCCTTGTTGGCAGTGTCACATTCAGAATCGTTGTCCTCCATGTGAGACCCAGCAGATTTTGTTTCACAAGCGGAATGTGACATTCAACTTGATATATGTGGAAAGTTATGAGAATGTGCTTTGGGTTTACTTAATTTGTAATTAACACCAAGATGGAAAAGAACTGAGAAATGAAAAGGAGAAACACACGAAAAGGAAAAGTCTGCTCCTGTACAGACAGAGGAAGAAAACAAAACCAAGAAACCATAGCAACAAACAAAATATGCATATGCAATATCAACAATTATAACATCAGTAAAAACAAACAGCTGATTATAAGCATGCGACCATATTCAATCAGGAACTTTGTAATAATTCTTGCTGAAGAATTGCTACCTCCCACTGCCATTTTCTTCTAAAGTCAGTGCTAGGCAGACATACTGAGCTCAGTCTCAGCAGTTAGCTTCACCATGAATGTACCTGCTTCACAGCATCTACCACCATCATTGTGTCACTCAACTCAAGAGAAGACAGGTAAGGCAGAAATTTCACCGATCAGCAGTTAGCATAGTTGGAGGACAGAATACAAGCAACAAACTGTAATAGAAAATCCTATGAGAATGTAAGGTGACACAGGTGTACGACATTTACTCGGTTTATAATTTACTCGGCATTGAGACCCAACGAGATGGAAAAGCCAAACAGGAACAGAAACAGAATAAAGTTCTTAAGATGATGCTTGTGATCTTTTTTGCTTCTTCTTCCCCATCTGTAGCATTACCCACAGCTTGGGGATGATTGGATTCAAACTTTGGTCTCACATGTAAACTCAAAAGGAGCCGTAATGCTTTAGTATGTCTACTGAAATATTGAAAAAGTGTCTTCTGTTCACTAATGCCAGCTTGCTTCCTGTTCAGCTTGTACATCCAGTAAAGCAGAATTAGTCGTTTTTTTTCAAATTTAGTATGCTTTTGTGAAATCTGACCGATTTGTTAGAGAAAAACATCCAAGAAAGAAAAAAACAACAACATATCTTTAAAGTTCTGTAACAGAGCCCTGCATTAAAATTGCAAAACAGTGCATTTTGACGGGAATCCCCTTTGACGTGAAAGACTTTGCCTTTCATTGAGCTGTCTCCTGGAATCAAATGTGATATTTGTCAAACTCATTTATGAACGAGACCAATGTCCTCACTGTCTTCCTGTTTGTGCCATCAGAATTAGACCTGAGCCGACTGGACGGCGACACCGTCTGCCCGCCGATAAGAAACGGACAAGATGACCTTCCAGGTAAAAAAAAAAAAAAAAACAAGAAGGAAAACAGTAGGCAAAAAAAAGCAGGTAATTTAATCACCGAGCGATGGTTGGCTGGGTTGCATTCAAGGGAATCTAAACTTTCCGCTTGAGTTTTACAGAATTTTGTGAAGAGCTCAGCAAGCCTGTAACTGCTCACTAACAGCAGTAATGACTTTTCCAAAACATCTGCACGCAATTGCTTGGCGATTTCATTAAGGAGCTCTGCATGGCCACGCTTTCTGGATACAAAAGGAAGCAGAAGCCGTTTCTTACGCACCATCTCCACTTTTGATCCGAAAACCACAGATAACGCGAACGCCGAGATAGCAAAACCACCGCTATCTCCGGCAGCAAAGGCGGCTGAAATTCCTGACATGCCCCTTCCTCCTCCCTCCCCACATCCCTCCTCTCTCCTGCCGACAGGTTTCGATCTGATCACCCAGTTCCAGCTGGACGTGATTCCCCTGAAAGGTGTGAGGAAGGTGGACGGCTCCACGCCCCTCCAGGTGGCCTACCGTCTCGACAGGGAGGCCAACTTTCAAATCCCGACCCTGTAAGTACAGTACGGGAGGCTTCGGGGGGGGAGACATGAAACCGCACGAAACGTGGAGCGCAGCCGCAGCGGCCTCCTGATGCAGGTGGTGCATTATTACAGGCGCAGATGTTACAGTGTGCCGAGCAGCATGTAATTGGTGAGGGCCAAAAAAAAAAGAAAAAAAAAAAACATGCCCAGACGTTTCTCGGCCTTTCCTCACACACATGCGCAGCAGAGCAGAATGTTTATGTGTGTGTGTTCTCTTTGCTTGCCTTTGCGGTGATAAATTAGCTGATGGCGCTTGCTGAAGGTTTTAGAATAAAAAATGAAATAAGTCTGTGGTTTCCTCTGCAGGCTGTAATTAAAGGCTTGCTTCGCCATCCTGAGTGAGCCTGCTCTGCTACCCTGAGGCTAAGTTGAAAGGAGAAGCCGCTATTCAGAAGATTTGTCATTCTCATATATATATATATATGTATATATATATATATATACTCAATTTAAAAGAAAAGTTAATAATAAATGTGCAATTTCCTCTCTGTGAAGTTAGACGACCTTAAAACTTTTCACCATATTAAGCGTAGACAATTTTACACCTCAGTCAAATTCTTGCATCTTTCAAAATTCCTACACAGCTATCTTAATTTGATACCCCTAAATGAAATTTAAGGCAGTCAACTTGCCTGCATATAATTTCTTTTCCAAATAAAGATTCTTAAAGATGTTGCTAAGCAAACGATGTGGTAAACACCACAAAACAGAGCAGATAAGTCAGAGAGAAAGCCAGCAAGAAGACCAAAGCAGGGTTAGGTGATAAACAGATGCTAACAAATGAAAATGGACAACAAATCCAAACGTATCAAGATATGATCGTCCACCTCAGCTAGTCAGGTAAGGAAAGGGAAGGTTAGGGTTTGGGAAAAATCATGAGAAACGAGGCCCTTGGTAAATCTGGAGGAACCTCAGAGATCCAGTGGAAGATTCTGCCAACAGAATTAATATTAGTACTACTAGTAAGTGGTATAAACTGAATTTATTGTTTATTTCAAGTTTTTTCCTCTAGGTGATCTGGGGTTCAGTGCCTTGCTTAGGGGTGCGCCCCCATGTGGCAGGTGGAAGCTGGGATTAGCCAGACTGTGAGACGGCCACTCTTCCCACAGAGGTCTTGACCTTGCAGTCCACAAAACCAGCCTTAATGAAATAGAACAAGTTATACTATTTGGACAAAATAACTTTACTGACAACCCTGGCTAAGTTGTGGAATCAAGTGTTTCTTTCCAGATAAAATCTTGTGACTGTTAAAAAGGCTGTGAAAATCATTCATGCCTTTATTACAACACGCTTAGATTACAGCGTCTCCAAAGTGATCGAAAATACTGCAGTCTGACGTTTAATAACAGGAACATGGAAACAAGAAAATATAACAGCAGTTATAAGGGCTGCTTGTATCTTATGGGATTGATTTTAAGATTCTTTTAAGAGTTTTGAAAGGTTTAGCCCCAGCTTATGTTCACTCTCTTCTCTGCGTCTGTTCTTGATCCAAATAAATAACAGTTTTAATAGGTAAACGCTAAAATCAAAATCTGGTCAATTTGGTAAACATGCAAAACGACATGCAAAGCGTTCATTCTCTTCATCCAATCTGACTGAGCTTGAACTATTTAGCGGAGAGGAACTGGTGAAAACCTCTGTCCCGAAATGTGTAAATGTTAAGAGGCAATGCCACACTTTTCAAAAATAAAAGTACTTTCTGTTCTGTTCTGAAACAATACAGTACTTCCTGATGCCTCATCCATTACAACCCCCAAAACGTACATTGAAATTTGGGCCGGAAAGTGGCAAAAAGTCAAAATTCAAGGTGTGCCAATACTTTTACATACCTATGTAAATTTTTAGCTTGCTGTTTTTGTGCTCCATTTAGTTTCTACTAGCTGATTTCTGAACAGAGACCTGCTTCCTCTACGTCTAACACTTTAGCAACGTTGCATAACCAAGGTTGCCTTCGGTGTTTCCCAGAGTGCCTGCGCTGCTCTGTTTGGACTAATGTTAGTTTCTGTATGCCAGCTTTACTTAAGAGGCTGTTACGCAAGTCCCTGGCACCCCTCACCAATGCCACTCAGGCCCGGTGCCCTGCATGCAAATACCTCATTGTCATTCCTCTGCAAAGTCGAGTGGTACAGCAATGCCTCCTTCTCCTTCTCTCATCGTCTGCAGGGCAAGAAGCGCTGCATGCTTCCAGACTTTCTGACCTCAGGCAACACTTGGTTGAGAAGTTTTTTCATTCATTTTATTAGGCTACAGGAAACCCCTTCTTTTATTGCCTCACCTCAATCATTTACAACTCAGCAGAAGTTCGGTTGCAGTGGCCATTCATGAATTTACCACCTTCTGAGAGGTTGGCTTGTCAAAAACAGGGAGTTCCTGGCTGTTAACCAGGTCTGCATGGTGTGACTGATTTATACAATGAGACTTTTTTGCTAGCTTTTCTTTGAATCTCAAAGACAGAGAGGACAGGGCTCTAAGTTATTTGGATTAAAGTCTTGTGCTTGGTACGTTTGCTGAGCTGTACTTGTTTAGAGGTCAGGAATTTACTCTGACATAAATAACTTTGTGAGTTGTGACACCACCAGGTGCCTTCGAGTACCATTCATTAAAAAAGTCTCTAGCTGCATTTCCATTACAAATGCGTGCAAAACTTTGCAAATATTCTGTTGCTGTCAAACTATTTTGCAATTGTAGTGTTCCCATTTGATAAGAAACACAATTAAAAACATGTGAATATGTGTGTTACCTCGAAAAGTCATTACAAATCCTACAGTGCCATCGTCCATCTACTGCTTCCTGTCATTTTGTTTTTTGTGGTTTCAACCAGAGGCAACATCTGGTTGCCTCTGGTGATCACCAGATGTTGACTTGTGTGACGCAAAAAAAGTGTTTCCATTGCAGTTTTGCAAAATAAATCAATTTTGTTACGGTCAAAAAATAGCCCACCTCATCCTAGCGCCAAAACGTCTGATCAAAAAACAAGTTTTATCTGAAATTGGCTTGTTCCCATTCATCGAATTTATTTTCAAAATGTCAAATTGCATGACTAATGGAAACCCAGCGGCTGTCTCTTGATCACTTCTCCTTCATCTGCAGGCTTAACTTTCCTCGGGGTTTCCCGGATGAGTACTCCTTCATGACCACCTTTCGTATGATCAAGAACACGGTCAGCAAGGTGTGGAACGTCTGGCAAATAGTGGATGAAGACGGCCACAAGCAGGCTGGACTCAGGCTAAACGGCGACCAGCAGGCCCTGGAGTACTTCCTGATGGGTGCGGACGGGAACCTGCAGACCGTGACCTTCCCCGGCCTGTCCGTGCTCTTCAACACCAAGTGGCACAAGGTGATGATCGGTGTCGAGCGGGACCAGGTCACGCTGTACGTGGACTGCCAACCGGTGGATCAGAAACCCATCAAGGGCAAAGGGCCCATCAACACAGAGGGAGACACGCTGATTGGCAGGCTGGATGCTGACCCTGACGCCTCTGTTGTGGTAAGCCGCAGACGGAGACCATGCGCGTCTAATCGTGTGCCCTGGCTCCGCTCTCAAGCATTGTCAGGGAAACGGCTCTTTCTGTGAACAAACGCATTCGGCTTTATGTGCAAGCTGAGCTCTGCTATAATTTCTAACGTGCTGCTTTCACAGCAAAACTGCTCAGCTGGGTTCCAGACGGTAGAAATGGAGTGAAAATAACTTAATCCCTCCAGAGAACTGTATGAGTGGAAAATCAGAAACCCCTCAACAAGAGACTACCGATTCTGAACTGAAAAGAAATAGCCATCATTATGAAGGATCTCATTACCCTTCTTTATTGTTACAAAATGACTATCTAACTTTGGATATTCTGTAACATCTTTTTTCAGTTTGAGCTCCAGTGGATGTTAATCCACTGCGATCCAAAGAGAGCCCAGAGAGAGAGCTGCAATGAGCTTCCTGCTGCCGAGGTACAGTACCAAGGACTCAGGTCTGCTCAGCTCCGCACTCACACAGGCAGCACTGGCAACAGGCAGGTGGAGATAAAGAAAGATCAATACAAGGACATGGATTCTCAGTTCTACAAAGACGCAGAGGTTGAAAGTGGTCGTGTCGAGAGCTGTGACACAATGCTAGTTGTAAAGTCCAACCCAGACTCTGGGACACAGTCAGAACACAATAAAGATCCATCTTTATTGATGCCTACAAGATCACCCTTTAAATATTGGTAAAGAAAACCTTTTGCATCTAATTATTTTTGAAAAGTGGACCTAAGTTGATCTACCAAGAACAAATGTAGCTTTAATCCAAATGTTAGCGTTAGCTTGCTAGAATTGTGCTGCTTTTCATTCCACAAAGTCCAAATTTGAATCCAAGATATTTGTCCATTTTTGGTTAAAAATAGTAGATCTTTTTCTTGAATGGGCCATACTGTAACTAAACCTTTCATTTAGCTATATAGTATGTAACATACATGGACTTTGGCTTCTGTGGTTGTGAGAAGATGCAGATTCAAGAAATTCCACAATCGTTCCAAAACTTGTACAACCCATTTTCTAGTTCCTAAAGTATAATGAAGTTATTTTATGTTTCATTATTTTGACCCAAAACACATAATTCAAATCCTGATCAAGTCCAAAATCACTGTCATTCATATTATCTTTCATTCCATTCCAGTTCCAATTCAGAAAACCAGCTAAGATTTGCTAGCAGTGATTAGAAACACAACCTAATATTGCAATTGCCCTCCGTATCGTCCTGCCAAGCACTATAGCAACATGCAAAGTTTAGAAAATTAGATGTCTATGCCTGATTGATGGGGATACAAGTAACCAAAAATTCTAATAAAAATTCCTTAGCACTAGCAAGGAATTTCTTTCAATTGTCATTGAAAGACTAAGCTTGTTACAAACCTCCATCTTTGAGGTCGTCGTGTTTAATTATTAGCAAACAGGAAATTCTGGCTTGAGATTACAACCCTCATGATGCCAATCTGATGAATTATGATTCACTTCTTAAGGATCACAAATCAGTTGTGCAAATTGAAAATGCAATCATTTGCATCCCCACCTAGACCCCTCATCATCTCGATCGGAGATGAATATAAATGTAATCATAAATATAGTTTCAATTATGTACGATTTGAGAATATCATTTTTCATTTCAGCAGCGTCCCGAAATGACACAAACACACCCCTGTGCACCCCCCCCCACACACACACACACGCACGCACAAAGCAATATAGCGTTTATGACATTTATGATTAAATAATGATATCTTTTATTTCTCTGTGGATGAAGAACAGCTATTAAGATGTCTGCCTCCTAGACACTGACGTAGCTCGCAATGAAAATGCCACTCTGCCGTCTCACATTTCATCCCGTCTGCGGCACAACGAATCAGGACGGCCATAAATCCATTTCATTCTGTCACACGTAATAAAATGTAAATGACTGCGGCCTTAATAGACAGAAGCTACCTGTCCAGACGCGCTCTGCTAGCTTTCAGGCTAACTCGGGGATCGTAGATGTAGACTTTGGTTGGTTTTAAACGACAGCATGATCATTATTACTCACTACTATCAATATGAACACATGCGCTTCTGCTGACACTTTGGTGAAGGTGATGGACTTCTTCGACTAACTTTCCTTTTATCTGATTTCTCTTGCTTCTGCAGATGTTTGCCAATGCTGAGGTATTTATTTTTTCTTCCCTTCCTTCTTTTTGCTTGGGATTTAAAACTGGTCAGCTGTTTTTTTTGGGGGTTGCTATGGTTGCCTAATCTCCTTGTTCTTTCAATTTGGTGCCTCTCTGTTTCAGCATTACTCATCGTTAATATAATAGCATAACTTGTAGATATTTTTATATGAGTTGATAAGCTAGAAGCAGCTCTTCAAGCAGGTATACACACCCCTGCTAAAGTGGCAGGTAAAATCGAGACCGAAATGAATCATCTCTACGCATTTAGAGAAGAAATAAAATCATAAAAATGCAACAACCTGGTTGGTAAAAAAGTTTCTGCAGCATCTTTTGACTCAATTTTAGCATTCAGTTTTATTTAATGGGAATCTATCAGTTTCACACAACACATTGTCAGCTTCCTAAAATAATGGCCTATGTGATTTTTTGCCAAAAAGTGATTTTTGCAAAACATTACCCCTTTTTTATTGGCAAAAAAATTCATTTAGGAAAAAAAAAATCCCTTTTGGCAAAAAATGGCCATTATTTTAGGAAGGTGACAATATGTTGACTTGACATAAATTCTATCAACGTCTTAAAAGTTTGCCAAATCTATCAGCTATAGTGAGTCAGGTTACTTGGTCTCTCTAAATTCTCCCTAGGTGTGAGTGTGTGCCCGCCTCTCGCCCGACCCGACTAAAGGACGGGCAAGAAGATGGATGGATGGATGGATGGATGGATGGGTCGGTGGATGGATGGATACCATGCCAGTCAACTGTGCTAGATCCATCCATCCATCCATTTTCCTGCACCCTTTTTCCCTTACTGGGGTCGGGAGGGTTGCTGGTGCCTATCTCCAGCTGTCATTTCGGGCGAGAGGCGGGGTCACCCTGGACAGGTCGCCAGTCTGTCGCAGGGCAACACAGAGACAGACAGGACAAACAACCATGCACACACACACACTCACACCTAGGGACAATTTAGAGAGGCCAATTAGCCTGACAGGACTTTTGGACTGTGGGAGGAAGCCGGAGTACCCGGAGAGAACCCACGCATGCACAGGGAGAACATGCAAACTCCATGCAGAAAGACCCTGGCCGGGAATCGAACCCAGAACCTTCTTGCTGCAAGGCAACAGCTCTACCAGCTGCGCCACTGGGCAGCCCCACACTGTGCTAGATTTGTGAAGCAAAAAAAAATTCTTTGTGCCGCTAGCAATTTAAAGATATTAATAAATCTTTACAGAATCAATCAGATTTCATGCTGTATGAAACAGAACAGTTAATTTATACCATCAATTCCATTTGATTTTGTTCATTTTGGGTTTGGGGCTCAAAACCTTTTCAATGGCGGTACAAACAAAAAAAGATTTGTGGCACCAATACAGCACGACGTCGACTGACACCATGTTTTGTTTGATTTTGTAAAGGCGGACTGGCTGATTGACCTTTGGTGACCTCTGGGAACATATCTTTAAAAATGAAAGGGGCACAAAGGAAAAATGTTGCTGCACAAAAGGAAGTTGTTTGACGGCAGTTTCACAAATCGCTGGAGCTCCTTCCCTCCCAGTGTTCGTCTGTCGGCATAGACGATGAAGCAACATGCTGGATTCTTGTTTTTAACGCTGTATTTTGAACTGTACTAAACTCTTCCTTAAACCTAACAAGGTAGCTCTACTAAACCTAACAAAGAGATTTAACCTAAAACTTAAAGTAGATATTAATAACCACCTGAATCATTCTTAATGAGCTTTAACAAAGCAGCAATGGAGCTATTTAATACATTTTTAAGAGATTGATACAATTCAAGCATTTCTTTCTGTTAGAGTTAATAAATATGGCACATAGTTAGTAAAAACAACACAATTTTTTGATTCGATTTTTTTTCTTGTTTTTTTTACTGAATAACTAAAGTAGCAGTTGCTTTTGTGACACATTTTCAGACTACTCTTTTTTTTTTTCTCTCAGCCTGACAAATCTCTTCAAGGTCCTCCAGGTCCCCCTGGCCCTGAGGGGCCCCGAGGGGCCGCAGGAGAAAGTGGCAGGGATGGAAGAGATGTAAGCACAACTCCTTTGAGTCAAAACATTATTCAGAGAACATGTATTCCCATGTTTTTCTGTTTTGACCATGTTTTTGTCCCTCCAGGGTTTTCCAGGGACTCCCGGGATTCCAGGTGCTCCTGTAAGTGCAGAGTATAAAATTGTTTATTGACAAAAACATTTTTCCTGAAGGATACTCATGCATCTATGCGTTTGTTTCACAGAACACCTCAGAAAAAGTATTCATGTTGCATTTTTTCCCCCTAAGCTATGGGAAAGTTTGTGAGCATATTTGTCAAGCAGAAATGTTCATCTTTCTTGTCATAGCTGTGATGCTGCTCTCCTACAAGATCCCTCGTTGCAGGTCCATTGGATAAATATAGAACAATAATGATTGTTTATGCAGACACAAATACAAACCAAACACTATGTCACTACTAAATGAGTTCCTAACCGAAGTAGCAATGCTGGTAAAAATGTTGCTAACGGGTTAATATAGGATCACTTCCTGTTTTAGAAAGAGCAGGAGTTTCTTAAAGATACAGAGGCCCAATTTCAAGGTGTTAAATGAACCAAGTCAAACTTCTTCTAAGTCATATTTGATATATACAGCATTTTTATAACAACTCAAGTTACTTGACTGTGCTATAAAATGATATGATGTGCCTGGAAGTTCAAAAGTCGACTCAGTACTGTTTGATCCATGCAGAAATCATGTCTACTGAGATGAAGTTTCACTAAAGCGAAGGCGTTTGTTTCCACTTAATTTGAACACAAATGGGAAATATGGGAAAATGTCTTTTAAGTGAAAAAAAATCAGAAGTTTTTATTCACCTTAAGGCATATTGACTTAAAACAAACTCCTATATCTCACTGAAAGGTAACTTGTAAGTTAGTTTGGTCTCATCTCAAGTATCCTAAGTTATTTGCATGTAGAAATTAGACCAAAAAGTCCTTGGTAAGACTCTGTTTCTGCAGTCCTTGTTCGCCTGGATACGCGTTTTCACAGCTTCCCTTACTTCAAATTCAGTGTGTGTGAATAAAAATAGCCAGTACTGTTATCAGCAAAAGACTCCATCAGCATGAGCTCCTACAAACCGAGCACACCCCGCCTTCCATTGATTAAATGTTTACCGGCTCTGCCTTTCTGTATCCTAGCAACGGTGCCGGCGGATGCAGGAAGCAGATAGTGCCGTTTTTATCCTTGTTCTCTCTGTTTGCCAGGGCAGCAAAGGGGAGAAGGGGGAGATCGGTCTTCCAGGACAGAGAGGCCTCCCTGGTCTTCCAGGGTCTCTTGTAAGAAACACACACACACACACGCGCACCCCCCCACACTTCATGTACCTGCCTCGATTCTCCTATCTTGTGTGGAATCAAATGAAAATACCGAAACTCAGCTGTAAAGAAGTTTCTTGCTTCAGACTCCAGATCACGTTCGTCTAAAGCTCAGGAGAAGTGGAACGTCTTTGTTTTTTGGCTTTTGCGTGTGCAGAATGTGGGAGTGAGAGTGTGCGGTACGGTACGGTGCGACGCAGTGAAAGGAACAGCAGTATTGATGTGTGTGTTTTCTTCTTGCCGTCTGCAGGGTCCCATTGGTCCGCTGGGTCCCAGAGGACCTGTAGGAGAAAGAGTGAGTCAGCAATTAAATCATCTAAACATCACTTAGAAAAAAAAAAAACAAAGCATTGAGTTTCATTTTGTTGTACAGAGTTGCTGATTCGTCCTCGGTTTATTTGTAGGGTCTGCCCGGCTTTCCCGGACCCCCAGGTCCTCCTGTAAGTGGGAAACACTGACCTGTGTTCAGAGCGCACACACTGTGGATCTCCATTATGACTTCCCTGTGTTCTCATCCTCCACAGGGCCCAGCAAGCGAAGGACCCGCCGTACGTACTCAGTTTATCATTTTAGCCCTGTCATGAAATCGAATTGAAAATTACATCTTGGTATCTGTCTAGTCGCCGTTTCTTTGCGTTACCTTATGTGTTTGCAGGGTCCACCAGGGAAACCAGGAACCCCAGGAGATGAAGGAAACATCGGACCTGAGGTCAGAATCAAATAAATCAAATCAAATCAAATTGTGAATAAAATCAACCTGACTGCTTCATCCTCAGACTTTATTCTGTTTTTTGATCCCTAAATGTGACCAAGTTGTAGGTTTACAAACCCGACGACGCCGTTTCACGCTTAACCCTAACAGAGTAGACATGGAAACATTAGGGTTGTGGTCCAGACTGCCCGTTTGGACTACATGGCAAAGGAATTACTGGGGAATTGCTTAATTTAATATTGACCCTTTTTTTGCCTTGTAAATCCATATGCAGTTCACTGGGATAGATAAAAAAAATTAAGAAAGACAGAACAGTAAGAGTGACTTTGCAAACTCTTCTTTTATTAAATGTGTATATTTCTATTCTTCATGACTGAGTCTGATTTCTGTCGGTAGAATACAAAACAAGTTAAAACTGTTCAAATCAAGTCATATTAATTTATGCAGCACATTTCAGCTACATGGTAAAAATATAACACAATAAGAAAAAAGAACAAATAAGTCAGAACAGTTCAGTTGGTTCAGTGAACTGAACTGCTGACCAGAATTTGTGACATTATCTTGTTGACAGTCCAGCAAAAAAGTTTTTTTTCTTGTTGTTGAGATGTTCTGATTTTTTGTCTCACCATGTTTGCTTGGAAACTGCAGGGCCCACCTGGACCCAGAGGGGGCATTGGCACTCCAGGGCCCCCCGGGCCCCCTGGTCCACCGGGGCCTGTGGTAAGGACCCGATCTAACCCATGTTGGGTTTTGCATCAAATGATCCTGTTTTTCAGCTTCCATATTTTAGATTTATTGTGTTGGATTTTTCTCTTCAGTCTTCCTCACTTCTAATTTGGGATTATGAACGCAGATTGTCAACGTTGGCTGACTGTGTTGGGCAACAGGGCTGCTAAAGTTGCTAAAAATAAATAAAAAAACAAAAAAACTGTTTAGTTAAGGGACATGAGGAATTATATATATTTTTTTGCGTCACCTCACAAAGATATCACACTCACTAGCAGTAAAAACTGTGTTCTCTCGCAATAGACCAGCAAATACACCTGGTCTGTTTTACAGTCACGGAGATAAATGTACATTTAAAATTGCACATATGTGCACAACTTTAAATGGCCACAGTGAAAACCTGCACAAGTATTGTGAGAGAACGCAAAACATATTGCAAGAGAACATGTAGAATTGTAAGCTAACAGAAGTTCTCCTAGGGAACAGAATTATTATGAGGGAATGCACACACACTGGACGTACACATATAGTGAGGGAATGGAAACTTGTTACGAAGGAACGCGAAAGAAAACAAATTGCCATGTCCCTTATAGGGCTCCGTAGAAAAGGCCATGCGTTTTCATTCATAGCCTATTGCAAGCATAACAAGGCAGTCACAAATAAATATGTTCAGTTATTAAAATCTGAAATGTTTTGGCTGCGACAGACTGGTGACCTGTGACCCCGCCTCTCGCCCAGAACGTTGGCTGGAGATAGACACCAGCAACCCTTCTGACATGGATGGATGGATGGATGGATGGATGGATGGATGGATGGATGGATGGATGGATGGATGGATGGATGGATGGATGGATGGATGGATGGATGGATGGATGGATGGATGGATGGATGGATGGATGGGTGAAAGTTTTAGCCTGAAGCTTAGCATCACAAATTCAAACCAACACATTCTATACAATAGAAAGTTCTTTACTCAGCCAAGGTTGTCAGACTGTTTCCCTTTAACTGAGGCTCTAATAATAATAATAATAATAATCTGTCTTCCTTCTTTAAATAATCGGTTCACGTCTCCCAGTGTGTAACGGTGTAAGGATGTTGCATGCAGTGTTTCTTCTTCACACATTCCCGTTGGGTTTTCGTGTGGTGTTTTCGTGTGGTGTGCTCATGAGGCCGCTCTAGATGTCGCTCTGCTGTCTTCTAGGGACCGCCTGGTGCCAACAGTGAGGGGAGTGGGGAAGCTGTGAGTGTCTCTCTGTCTAACACACAGCCAAACGTTTCCTGGATGCATGACAATTAGAGCGGTGGCAGCATATCTTCCATCAGGATGAGTCACTGCAGTTGAAGTGGCAATGCAGCTTTGTGAGAGAAACCCGTCTCTCTCTCTCTCTCTCTCTCTATGGGTGTGTGGGTGTGTGTGTGTGTGTTTACAGTGTCCTGCCGCCTGTCCTGCTGGACCTCAGGGACTGCATGGAGTGCCAGGGATGAAGGTGAGGAAGGTTAAGAAAGTCAAACAGGACAGAAGCGTTTCAAATGGTTTCCTTCTCAGAAATGATGCAGTGATTTTGTGCAGCACAACTCAATTCAGTTTAATCCAGTTTTAGTCAAAGTGATCCAACATGACTCGGCTTATTTATGTTGCTTCATCAACGTACAACAAATGATCACTTTACCAAGTAGTGATGAGTCCACTTCACAGGATCAAGCTAAGTCCAGATCCAAATCAGGTCACAAACCCCCCTATCCCCAGGCCAGTGGCCTATTCCATGTAGTATATTGTACATAAATAGCTGCATTTTTAGTAACCATAAAATTGCACAAATTGGAAAAACAAAAAATACATTTGCCTAAAGGAAAATTTAGAAAAGAACTGAAATTTTCAAGAAATTGTTTTTGCACCAAGCTGAGGCGGTCTTCCAGCCGCATGGAAACACTTTGTTCTCATCACACGAGTCACGATGTAGTAACATCCGGTATCAACAGCCGGACGTTACTACTGATGGAAACAACAGAGAACACGACAGGAAGTGGAAGGTGGCTTGTTGTGGTTGTCTCTCACAGGTCATAAAACGTCGTGTTGAATCCATAACTTTGCTGCTGTTCAGGCTCCTGTACGCACTGGTCAATAAATCCTCGTTTTTGGATTGATGATGATTGATCCATAAGGAAATCACTGCTACTTTATTATACTTTTCCAAGAATAATTGACATGACTTCAGCCTCGTTGGCGTTTCGTTCTTCAGATTGATGAAAATTATATTTTCTTAAAATATAATTTGGTCTTTCTTTTTCTCCTTCAGGGACACAAAGGACTGCCAGGTGAGCCTGGAAAAGACGGAGAGCCTGGGGAGAAGGTACGCTGTAAAAACCTGTTCACATAAACGACTTCATCTAAATCCAGTGCTGTTGTAGTTTAATTCTAATTTTATTTTGAAAGGGTCAAACTGGAGAAACGGGTCCTCAGGGTCCACCGGGTCGCATAGGAGATGATGTAGGGAAACGATATTCAAAAATATATCATAATATTATGTAATAATATCATGAAATCTAAAGATGTAGCTACTTGTTGTTTTAGGGGCAAAGAGGACCAATCGGAGCCCCAGGCACCCCTGGAGAGAAAGGAGACAGAGTGGGTTTTTAGCTGATGACTCAGATTTGTCTCCGTCGGTGCGACCTGACTCCCGTCTGTTCACAGGGTGCTCCTGGTTACAACGGCGTCCCTGGACCCACGGGGCCACCCGGAGCTCCTGTAGGCATCCTGATATCCTCTCACCTCCTCTAAGACGTCAAAGGTCAACATCTGTAGCTGACGGGTCTCTGTTTTCAGGGTGTGGAAGGGGTCCGAGGGCGGCAGGGGGTGCCAGGACCGAAGGGTGACAATGTGAGTCCTTAAGTTTAGCTCAGAGAAAGAGAGAGAAAAAAAACTGTATGAAAGGGGAGGGGAAAAAAAGTTTGATATTTAAATATTTCATTAAGGGAGCTGTGGGACCTCAAGGAAAGGCTGGTGTCAAAGGAGAAAAGGGAGAAGTTGTAAGTATGTTAATATTTGAGTCTTATTTGTTCAGCTTGGTCATTTTAATTCAGATGTCTCACTGACCTGTCATGGCGCCACAGGGCGAGGCTGGCAGAGACGGGATGGATGGACTTCCAGGAGATAACGGCACCAAGGTACCTCTGAAGTCTAAACACCTATTTTGCATATGCTGAAGCAGAAGTATATGTGTTGGTGTAATCCATGCATCACATTTTGATTCCAGAAAGACTTTCATTTTAGAACATATAGTCACCGTTTTGTCAGTCGTAAACATTTGCTCTTTCACTGTCTTTCCAAAACGTTTCAGGTCAGTGGGAAATCAAACTGTTTGAGGACGAATCAGTGAACTCATGAGACCCTCTTAGTTGTTAAATCTCTCACACAAATTGTTTATTCGATTTCTACGTTTAAGCCAGATGTTTACGTACCTCAAATAAAAACACACATCCACCATTGTGTACATATGTACATGCATGCACTACCATAGAGGTACCTTATGCAATTTGAGTTTTATGCAAATATTGAAAAATGAAAGCATAAATATGCACTTAGTATTACTTAGATAGATGCTTTGTCTGCACCATTGATGACTCACTCACCTTTGCATTCCAAATGCTTGAAGAAACTCGCATGGCATTTGTAACTGAATTTTTTTGAGTAATTCTTAGTCACTGAACATATTGGAAAATGTTTCTAAAGTATGGAAAAAGACTCAGCAGGACTTTAGCATAATATGACTCTTAAAGTTTTGCTCCTTTGATCCCAGTAAACACATACATATGTCCGACCTATATACCAAAATCAGAAACATCAACTCTTAAGCAATTCTGAAACTGGAAATGACACGATTCAAACATATCAACAGAGATGTCCGCGGCCTTCATGTAAAACCATCGACCGAAACGCTCATTGGTACTTGATGTTTTCAACAGGGAGAGCCTGGTGTGCCAGGAGACGTTGGACTTAGAGGGATTGTTGGTATACCAGTGAGTAAATGTTCAATACATTTTGTTTTCATCACCATACAGTTTCTGATTTTAACCCAATGTTTGAGGACGGTGTTACTTTCAAAGCTGGTAAATATCAATAAGTTCTAAAAAGGTTTCTCCTTTGGAGTCTTGTGAAATACACCAATTCACGTGGTGCTGAAAAATCACTTTGTCCTAGTGCAAGGAACTTTGAAACTGCCGTGTTTTCAATAAGCTGAGTTATTTTCAGAATTCCGATAGTCACGGGAAGCACAGTTAAAAATATCAGCAGCTGACATGATAGGTAATGTTTTCTTAAATGGCCTATCATGTGAACAAACTTACTCATGTGTGATTTTAGTTGCTTACTTAATGGAAACACCACAATTGCAAAATTGTGTTTTATTCGACATTAGTGGAGTATCAAGATTTTGTGCACATTTGTAATGGAAACGTGGCTGGTGTTCGTTCCCATGGAGACAAGACTAAACAAGTGACATTTCTTTTTGTATTTTGATGTCTTGTTCTTAGGGGTTGCCAGGGAAGCAGGGAGTAGCAGGACCCCCTGGAGAAAAGGTAATGATTGAATGAATCATCTTTTTCATAAAGCGTGTTATCTCAACCAGAATTTCGTCCTCACCACCCCATCCAAACTCGTCCTTGAGGTTTTAGCTAACAGAAGTGAGAATATGTCAGACTAACTTGGAGTCATTTCTACTGTGGACTTAGGGCGAGACCGGTTCAGAGGGACCCATGGGGCCAGTTGGGCTTCCAGGAAAAACTGTGAGATACTGTGTTAATTATAACAGACTAAATATATAAGCAGATTTATTAATCTATTTTCTTATGTCTGGTATTTGCAAACTGATTCTTTGTTTTGATGCAGGGGGGGCCTGGAAAAGATGGAGCAGATGGAAAACCAGGAGAAAAAGGATCCACTGTGGGTTTTCCTTTGACTTTTGCTTTTTTTTCTCCCCTGTTCATTCATGTTTTTAATTTTCCCCAATAGGTTAAAATTGCTCCTCTTTATGCATACTTCAAGTTAATTCAGTTTCTGAGCCAAAGGCAATTTTCCAGTGTGGTAGAAAATAGGGATCTAGTTTGTTCCATACAATTGTATTCTGTTCTATTTCCTGTCAGTAATGCTAATAGCACTTGTGAAGTGCAGATGATAGTTGAGTTGTTTCAAACGCAGGGCGAAACAGGAAAACAAGGGCCAGTGGGGGTTGCAGGTCCACAAGGAATTCAGGTGAGACACATTCAGATCATCTCTTTAGGTGGCAGTGTGTTTTTACTGCTACATGGTACAGACATAAACACAATGATAACAGTTTGAACACTGGTCATTTTCACCCCTTCACCATACCTTAGTTTTTATAATTAGCTTTTGGAGGTATGAAATGTAACTGTTTATAATATTGTACCAGATGTCAATTCGTACCTGCTTGTAACAATACAATGACCTATCTATCTAGTTCCCTAGCTAACTAGCTCGCCAGCTAGCTCATTATCTCGACTAGCTAGTTAGTTCATTGTCTAACTAGCACACTATCTAGATAGCTTGCAATAGTGGGCCACTATCCAGCTAGCTAGCTCACTATATACCAGCTAGCTCACTATACACCTAGCTAGCTCACTATGCACCTAGCTAGCTCACTATGCACTTAGCTAGCTCACTACCTCACTATCTATCTCACTAGTTTTGTAAATGCATGTCTCGATACAGTATACTTTTCAAATAGTGAACTGAGTTACAGAAACAAACTTTTTAATAATTTTGTAATTCATTTAATGGGACCGTGGAATACAGGTAATGTAGCTGAGTTAGACTTTTAATTACGAGGAAAGCACTGTTGTCTTCTAAATGGATCCTATCATTCATCACATATCGTATGTGTCCTGTACATTTATTCTGAATTTTAATTTAACAGGGTGTCAAAGGAGATAAAGGTGCCACTGGAGCCAAAGGGTTCAAAGGTCATACAGGGCACAAAGGTGACCAGGTGGGAGAAAGAATTACCCTTCTTTGAGTTACTCCAAAATCCTGAACACAAAAGTGCATTTCACTGCACATTATGGCTTTGATTTTATTTTCCAGGGACCAACTGGGCCAGTAGGGCCAAAAGGAAGTCAGGTAATGGCCATTATGATAGTGTTTCTGTGAATGCTCTTTCTGGTGTTTAGTTTCACATTCATCATGTGGCCTTTTCAAAACAGGGGGACCCAGGTATCGCAGGAGACCCTGGTGTAAAGGGAGATCAGGTATTATGCAGATACATTTTTAATAGACGTTCACTGTTGATGCTCTTGGCAACTAAAATAACTTGGATGTGTTTCAGGGCCCTCCGGGTGTTACTGGCATCAAAGGGGAGGTGGGTAGAGTTAATGTTTAATACAAATGTTATCTGGTGAGCTTTTGATATGGAATAAATTTACCCAATAAGTGCAATGCTTAACAGCCAAACATTTACAACATTCCAAAGTCCTTTCCATACTGACTATGGACAGACTGGTTTATAATAGAAGGAACAATCTTACCTTAAAGACAATAACATTTCCTGCTTTCAGGAGTATAGCTGACTTACGGCTTTATGTTTCCACATTAGCGCGGGGAAAAAGGTCAAAGAGGCGCCACAGGAGCCGACGGGAGACCCGGTCAGCCGGGACATGAAGGTGTTACGGGTCCTATGGGAGCTCGAGGACTGGAGGGAGATCCAGGCATTCCGGGACCCCCGGGTCCCAGAGGGGTACCTGTAAGTCATTTACACAACTTATAGTTACTGAGAGCCAAGTTCTTACAGATGTTTTTAAATAAATAAATAAAGGGACAAGATATTCCAATCAATCATTCCATGAAACAAAGTGTTTGATGGCGTTAGATGTTGCTGTAGGTATGGTAAAGTTTCCTACAAGTGCATTGCTTGTCATATATTTATGATTATCTGCACTAAAGGACGGTTTTTAAATAAAATACAAAGTGATAAAGTAAAAGGTGGTCAAATAAAAGGTGACAAAATAACAGGTGGGGAAATAAAAGGTAATAAAATAAAATGTAGTAAAATAAAAGATGAGGACAGGAGTTTGAGGCCACTGCCATAGATGGAGGTCAGAACGTACCTAGATCAATAAATTGGGAATGTAGATTTTTGACTTTTGGTCCTCAAACACCACACTCATTACTGCAGACTAGGCCCCAATCCTCCTGCCATGTTCCTGGAGGAGACCATCTCCAGGTCTCTGGTCTAGCAAGAAACTTTGATCCAAAACTCCAGGAGCTCTACATCTGGTTCTGGACCACTCCAATGCATGAATGGTTTCCTTTGTGCTCTTAGACACCAACATAAACCCATCATCTGCTATAAAGCAAACCCTGAGAACTTGAGGTTCTTAACCCGACATGCTTCTCTCCACCAGTAGGCCTGAAATCATGTTCAAAAATACCCCAAACAGGAACAGCCCAGACTCCAACTCTCAACAGGGACTAGTTGACTGGTAGAATGCAAATAAAACTCTAGTTTCATATGTGCAAGGTTCGGACTGCCCTTCAGACCAAGTCAGGCATTCCATAGATCTTCCTTCTGCTGGAACCCTTAAAAATGACTCAAGGTACTTGGATGCAAATCATCAGAACCAAAACACTCCCATGATCCCCTCAGCAGTTCAGGATCTGGTCCATAGTTCAATGGCCTGAACTAAACTGACACTGTACTTCCATGACAGGTTGGAGCTTCCTGTCTGACTTCCTGTCCAATGTACCAATGTCTGGATCTCTGACCCAAGAGTGTCTTCCCAAATTAGAATTTAGACTTAACTCTGAATTGGGGCAAAAGATTTTAAACTTGACTTGTGAACATCTCTGCAACACCAACATAAGGTTAAATGAAAATCCTTGGTTAAATTCACCATTGGCCGCTTCATTTCACAGGGCCCAAAAGTGAGCGATGAAAAGCTTCGAGAAATGTGCTCAGCTGTCGTTGAAGGTGGGATTTGCTCATTTCTTACCTTCTTCAACCTGCACAAAATAAATATCCTGTAATTGATACATGAAGAAGGTGAGCCATTTCTTCTTTGTCCGTGTAGAACAATTAGAGGAGTTTATGAAAGAACTCTTGAGGAGGCCTGCACCCCTCAGTGCTCCTGGTGCACCCGGGCCAGCTGGACCTCCAGGACCGCCGGGACCAGCTGGGGCCGCAGGGACAGCAGGCATTCCAGGTCCAGTGGGTCCAAAAGGTCACCCAGGCTTCTTTGGCCTTCCAGGTGCACCTGGAACGAAAGGTCAGTGGAGAATTCACAACCCATTCTTCTCTTCTTGTGCAATGAACTACTAAGACAGGTACAGGTCGCTTACCTTTGACCATCACAGTTCTAGCTGTGGCAAATCCACTTTTTCCTCAATTCTTTTTTTCCATCTTTGCTTCGAATGCTCTGATTACCTTTGAGACCAACACCAAGTGTGAATTTATTAAAAAAGATCTTTGTTCTTTGATAAAGCAATAGTTAATAAAGAAATCTTGCCCAGAGGAAATACAACAAAAAGTAATAGTGGAGCATTTCCACAGTCAGCAATGTCTGTCCTCCAGCCCAAGACAAGTCTCCATAGTACGGAACTTAAACTCAACAGTGTTTTACCAATGGTGCTGGTTGGCTTCATCAAAGTCAGCTACCCATCCACTTAATTAACTTCAGCTTTTTTCCATCATCCATTGTCTAACACTTTTGTCCCTTTGTGGGGTCAGGAGGGCTGCTGGTGCCTCTCCAGCCAACATTCTGGGTGAGAGGCGGGTCACCCTGGACAGTCGCCAGTCTGTCGCAGCTTTTTTGTGTCATCTAATTGGTTACATTCTTGTCCTCTGTGTTGCTCCACTCTGCAGGAGAAGCTGGGCAAAAGGGAGACAAAGGAGACAAGGGAGAGAACGGAGTGGGAACCAAAGGAAGTCCAGGGGTTCCAGGTGTACCAGGTGAGACTGGCTTCTTGGCAGAAAACGTCCAGGTTAGCGTGTCACTCAATGAAATAGCACCGCTAGATGGTGCAAGAGGTTTAAAAATGCTAAACCTTTATTTCTAAATAAGGTTTAAAGAGAGTCCAACTTTGTGTAATTTACCTTTCAAAGGTACTAAAACATATTCATTGCATAGAGATAGTTTTTTTGTTTGTTTGTTTTTTGATAGATCGGCAGTAGGAAGTGCATAATGTAAAGTGGAACAAAAACAATGCAGGGGCTTCAACGTTTTTAAGTAGGTCACCCCTCTGTGCCCTCTGTACTCTGATGCCCTAAATAAAATTCAGTTTAACCAGATGGTTTCGGAAGTCACCCACCCAAATATTAAACAGAGTCCAACTTTGTGTAATTTCACTTCAGACATGCGACAGGCTCAACGAAAGATATTGTCTTCAAAGATGTACAAAGCTGTTACCCCAAAAGTAGTGGTGGTTTTAGAGCAGATTCAGAACCACCAAGGTGGAACAAGAAAAATAAACAAAGGCAATATTTCATTGATATAATATAGTTGCAGTCCATTAATATAATAAAGAAGCAGACATGTAAAAATATTTGAAAAATATATAATTTTCTAATTTTTTATAAATAAAAAAAAATAAACATTCTTTTAGAAATGGTTTTAAATAGTGAGCACTGGGAGCTCAATTTTTTTCACAGATTATCTGCCTCATACTCTATTGTCACAACGTAATGACAGCTTCAACAAATATGTAAAAACATATTTTTCATAAAAAAATTGACACACTGCAGCTTTAAATGAGCCAAAGAGTCACTTATGGCTGCCGAGCGATGCTTTGTTTTGATCTATAATGTACACCGTTACAACGATTCTGGTTGTAACCTGGCATTTTTGTAAAGTATCCATTGCATTGAGAATAAAGATTCCACATTGGTCAGTTATTATTTTTATATTTCTAGGTGCACCGGGTCTTCCTGGCATTGGCAAAGATGGCAAAAACGGCGAGCGCGGCGAAACAGGAAGTCCAGGCGTCCCGGGACCTGCCGGTCCGAAGGGACCTTCAGGACCGCCCGGCCTGTGCGACCCATCCACCTGTTTAAGCAGACTTCCACCTCTCTACATGGTCAGTGGAAAGAAATCTTCCTCGTACAAAACCCATTGAGACACCCAAAGCTCAGTGACGTTCTCCGGACCTCGTTCAGACAGCGACCACGTTTCGGGACTCCTCACAAACCCAGGCTCTGCGCTTTATTTCTAGGAGTCTCTGCCATGACTTGAAGAGACATGGAGAGAAACAGAAGTGGGGGGTGGGAGGGGAATAACTGCACAAAAACTGTAAAGACAACTTACCTTTAATGTTTTCATTCAGAGGGTGATAAATCCTTCTGCAGTTGCTGAGCGTCTTCTGGGTCTGACTACCGGGCCTGAAGGCCTGTGGCACAAACACGGGCAATGATGTTCGACCTCTGACATTCAGCCATTCAGTGAAGACTTGTCGAGACATTTAAAAATCAATCATTTCCGCTCCTTTGTGTGCGTCGGCTCGTTCAGAAGCTCCAGAAAAGATGTTCCTCAACTCTGTGCTCCCATTGATTTATTTGGCCAGCTGTGTCGTCTTTTTGAAAGTCGGAATAAAAGTGTTATGTTCTGAGTGCTTGCACAGTAACATATTGAAACAGCCAAACTGTGTGTTTAGCAGGATCGTGCTCTCTTAGACGGAGCTGATTACGATCCATTTAGGATGGCCGTGCCCTCAACATTAAAATGGTTTTGTGTTTTTAAAAAAAAAGAAAAAAACAAGGTCCCTGGGTTGTTATAGATAAGCTGTCAGTTCAAGATGGGATTAGATAGTTGCCTGGTTACAAAGCAGAGCTGACATCATCTTCTCTTCCCTCTTGTTTGCGCATGAACAATACATTTACTGATCAAATATGACCTTTCAGCAATCCACTGGAGGGAAGCGAGCTTGGCAGCCGTTCCAAGGACATCCCTTCGAATTTTAACAGCTCGCATCATGACTCGGCAACAATGAATTAAACATGGAAGCTCAGATTGGGGAGGAGTGATGGGGCTCAGCATAAAAAAAAAAAGGGTTAGGGTTAAAATCTGATTTTGCAAAAACAGAGAAAAAAAAACAGGTGCTCAATTTCCATCTCTGGCACGATGAATGATTAAAGAACGTTTGAAAAGAGATATAATAGCGATAGAAAACCCAAGTTGTAAGTTTTGACCATGTACAAGAAAAAAAAACACTCAAAAACCACAGCAGAAGCTCATGTTACAAAATGAATTATGTTCCAGTCTTTATTATACACTACAGTACAGTTTACAGCTGTCTTCTGATACTTACATTATGCTGCTATTTAAAATATCTTAGCACCAGTTTATAAGGAGGATGGGGAAAATACAATGCAATAGAACACAGAAATATATGTCTCCGAATTAGGAATAATTTAACAGTATAACTTAAAGTTTTGCTTTTGGAAAATGCAGATGCTGGCGTCCAGAAAACCACAAAGTTGTAATACTGACTGTTCAATAGTAAACAGACAGAAAAGCAGCTGTTTATCTAACTGTATGTATGTCTGACTTCTCCTGCATTTAAAACATCTTTACCACCTTTCATAGAAGAAAGACTTTCTCCACATCAGCTAGCTAGCATGTACAGCTGCTATCCATTAGCTGCTCTGAAGGCAACACCAATCTCATTTATTAGCTTAAAAAAAACATCAAATGAAACTAACCATTAAAATGTAAAGACAAAGCTAAATCTTGGTATTGTAGTTTGCTTATCTCAGCAGGTTTAGCTAAGGTAACTAAACCTGCTACCTTAGCCTGGCGCAGTGGTTGGTTTAAAGCAAGCTACTTTAAGCTAATACTGTGAGCTAGCTGAGCAACAAACGTTGTTAAAAAAAAGCTTATATAAAAAGTCTGTGAATAAATGTTTGATGAAGCCCTTAAGATTCAAATATTTTATTATTTTTTAATCAAATTTGGGTATTTGGCTAGCACCTAGCTTTCATTGCAGAAGAAGCCATATTTGGAGACAATACTGAAACACGAGAATCATTCTTTAAAGCCGGCACGATAACGGTAGTTTCGTTAGCATACAAATTAAAGAAAACTGTGCAAAGTAAGTTGGTAAAGTAAGACTGACATTTCTTGCCTAATAACATATGATTTAGTTATTTACTCCTATTTTGGAACAATTCAGTATTTAAAAGATGACTATCATTTAAGCCCAGTTTATTCAGTCAAGGTTAACAATTAACTGTGACTGAATAGACTGAGACGAACAGTTTATTGAGTCCCAGCTGTTTTTGTGTTGTTAGTGGTTAGGTATGTGATGGTTTGGGTTAGGCTGTAGAAAATGAATGGAAGTCAATGTAAAGTCCCCACAAGACACAAAACTTGACTATGCAGGTGTGTGTGTTTCCTTTATGACACGTCATTTGAGTATTTCATAGGCTGGGCGTTCAGTCAGTCCAACTGCATGTGCAACATCCAGTCTGGCAAACATCACACTTTTCTGTGCGACATACAGTTCAGCCACTTCCTCTCTCAAAAAAAGGTTTGTGAACATTTTTATGCATAGACATCTGTGGTGTGACGAAGCACCTTCTGTTCTGCTCCACTAAAGCACTCAAAATGCAAAGGAGAGAGATTCTGAACGGTTAATTGGCAGGTTAATGTTTCCAGGTTGTACTGATGCAGTGATGGTGATGTACTGCTAATGGTGTTTCATTTCAAAAATCCTTCGATTCCTTAAAAAACGTTCCCATGTTTGGCATATTTTTAGCTGAGAGGGACACTTTCAGAAACGTGCTACAGCAGTTCAGCTGCTATCGTCGAGAAAAGTGGCAATGTAACACCAGACTGCATACATATCCTGTGAAATCTGGGGCCCTTTGGAGCTGCGTTTTTACATTCTTAAGTCTCTACTTCTTTACATCGCAGACTAGATTTACATATATTCAAAAGGTTTGACGCACAATGAGTCATTTTACTAAAACTAGTCATTACTTTTGAAATTAGATGTTCGCCGGGAGAAGGAAGCAAAAGTGTTTTTTCGAACTACTGCAGCAAGGCTTGAGGGAAATTGAGCTTCCTCTAAAGACATTAAAACGTGAAACGGCTCTTCAATTCTGAATTCTGAATAATCAAAGCACCAAACTGACACCCGATAGGTTTCCACTAAACTCACCCACAGCCGACAGATTTAGAAACGGCGTCGGCGAGTCAAGAAACCTTTTAAGAAAAAAGTGAGCACCTCCATAAATCTGCATGCCAGACAGGTCAACAGATACTTCTCGGGCGGGAAAAAGCAAAACACGATCATTCTGATCAAATGGCTGTGCGTTCAGCTGCGAAGGTTTCAGGAATGCACACGGGGAGAGTTAACAACACTGCTGCTGGCATTGAGACGAGGACCGTACAAGTGAAGGTGTTCGTCACTCTCCGCCCACGCACGATTGCTTCTGGTGTTTGCTTCGTACCGCCTGCTCCCACCTTCAGCAGCAGAAAGAGACAGAACTTCCATGTCTGAGTAAGCGCCATCTGACTGGTGGAAGACCCCTGGCAAGAGATATACTTAGCAAGCAGTGAGTGACGCGGCGTCGTGTGGGCTGTGATGGGCTATGGACAGAAAAACCCTGGAAAAAAGCTTGAAGCGTCAACTTTATCGTCCCATGTATGTTACAGAGAGAGAAAAAACATTGGTTAGCTGCCCTCTTTGCCCCTGATTTGAAATGTTCCATGTTGCCCCTATCCTCCCATCCCGAAGCCTGATAGCAGGAAATGAAGAATCTGACCGGCAGCACCTGTTGCTTCAGCCCTCCGTAGTGACGTTGATTTGAATGGAAAAATAAAATGTTCTTGATTTCATATGACTGAACAAAGTTCATAAATACAGTCATATTTCCAGCTCTGTGAGTCTCCAGCTCCTTGTTACCCCTTTACGTTTTTGGTGTGGGGTCTCTGGGCCAGGCTGGCATAGTAGGCGCATTGGCTGGGGTCGCATTGGCCGGGGGGCCCCGGAGGTCCAGGTTGACCGTGTGGCCCGGGGTTTCCTGGCTCTCCCTGGGCTCCAACCTGACCAGGACTTCCGTCTTTGCCGTATCCCGGTAGACCGGCTGGACCTGGAGCAACGGAAGGAGGAATTGTACTCTACACTGGAGCAGAACTCCTCACAATGAGCAGAGTGGTGAGGAATCTGGGCCTTACCTATGGGGCCGACAGGGCCCTGCTCCCCTCTCTCACCGACACCAGGTTCTCCTTTCTCTCCTCTTGCTCCTTTATCACCTGAAAAAGGAAATCATTTTTACAATGGCATAAATATGCCCAAAAGTTTTTTAAATTCTGATAATGTAGAAAAAAAAAGACAATTGTTTTTTTTTCCACAAAAAAACAAATTTTTGTCTTTTTGTGGTTAAGTGATTAACCCACTTAAGAGGGTTAATCACTTAACCCTCTTAAGTTATTAACGGATCCCACAAGATTTTTACCCAATGTGCAGTCCAGCAAGGTTTCACTGACCCTACATGCGATTTTACAAGGGTTTTTTGTATGTGTGGTTTCGGGAACTGACAGTCTGACAGAACGGCCCGATGCTTCTTTCATATCCGACCGTGACTTTTGCTGCGCTCCTCCTCTGCGTCACACTAAGACCGCAAAAGTCTTAAATAAGAAATGTTCTGCAATGCAAGTTTGTTCACGCGATAAGTCAATTAAAAAATATGTCGCGGTCTCTAACTTCTTCATGTTGTCTCCTTCTCTGTTGTTTGCAACAGTGTTTCCATTTGTGGTTTTGTGAAATAAGCCAATTCCGATATGGTCAAAACAAACCAAACTGCTCATCTCACCGCCAGAACTTTTCATTAAAAAACAAGTTTGTTTTTTTTTTGTTCGTTTTTTTTAATTGTCATGTTTCAATTGAGCGAATTTGTTTTCGAAATGTCACATTGAGCATTTATAGGGTCAATGGAAACCCAGCGAATGTTATGTAACGATTCTGAACTCATCAAGTGATTGCTGCTTTATAAAAATGAACAATACCACAGGTAACAGGTGTGGCTTGAAGGCTTCAAAAGGTTGTTCATAAGAGGCTTCAGCCAGAGATTACCTCTGTGGCCAGTTTTACAGGTATTGCTGTTTCGGACTGTGGGCATGTAGGAAGGCTGTAAACGCAATACTTATGGCACTTGCTTACCCTTAGGACCCATGGGTCCCCTGGGTCCTTCTCCACCATTTTGTCCAGGTATACCTGGCTCTCCAGCTGGACCTTGTCGTCCAGGGCTGCCTTCTTTACCTGGAGGGCCTGGAGGTCCAGGACGTCCCGCTGTACTCTTCACATGCGCGGGCTGGATCTGAGCCATGAGGTAAGCCATTTTGGCTACGGAGATAAAACAGAGTGAGCAATTTACAAAATTCCCAATAGACACACCCTACATTTTACTAAAAGAAAATAAAAAGACATTAACTAGCTCCCAATATCCAACGTCAACAAAATGATTGCTTCCGTACCTTCTAATTGTTTGGCCAGCTCCTCCTGGATGAGCCTCCTCATCTGCTCCAGTGACACTGACTCGCCCTGAGGCAGCAGAGATGCTAATGAGTCAGTCAGTTGTTAATGCCATTTGTGATTTTACTTCTATTTCGCTTCCCAGTGAAATTCAGCATACATTTCTCTAGACATGACTCACTCTGGGTCCTGGGAGACCAGGGTTTCCTGAAGGTCCCTGAGGCCCCGGGGCTCCGATTTCACCTGGCGGTCCTGACATTCCCATTATCCCTGTGTGGCCCTTTCTACCTGGGGGACCGGGATTTCCAGGCATACCAGGATCTCCAGTCTGTCCTTTTTCTCCTTTTGTACCAGGGTCTCCCTGATTTATAAAATAACAGCGATTAGCAAGCGGTTCAAGATCAAACACCTCTTAAAATTACACATCACAGAAGTGAAGGAAGAGAAATATGTCAGGGTTTGGTTTCAGATAATGGATACTTGGGTTTCTTAATTTAGCACCATGAAGCATTAGCCTTTATATTGGTTATCATCCAACAGATGATATTTTGGTCAGGAGGTTTTGAGTTATTTATATTTTATATAAAGTAGATAAAAGTCTTTCAATAGCAAGCCTGCCACTTATTTTTAAACGTACTATGCACTATGAGCAAGTCTTTTTCTTGGTATTAGTCTTGAATAAAAACTGTGAATTTTGATGATTTTAGATCCCCCATGGCTTTTGAGCAGACTCCCCAAATTTCAAGTCAGTTGATCAAAACCTGTAGGAGTTTGATCAGATGCATAGGCGATAAACAGCAAAAAACAGGAGCAAAATCCCAGATGGCTAATTTCCTGTTTGATGCAGAACAACAAGAACAGTGATACATGATAGATTTGTTTAAGTCTTGGGAAGTTCTGTAAGTGTACCAAATCTCATACCTCTACTTTGACGTAAGCTAAGTGAGAAAGATGCTGTGAAACTCAAATGGTTTCATCGAATCTGTATTCAATGCAGAATAATTCAGCCCAGGTTTTCCTGCTCATCTTAATCTCAGTTGGCGTGAGTATTAAAAGAGGATTGAATATATTTTGTGTCCCCTTCTGCTGACTGATACCTTTGAGTAATGACACCACTTGATCTGTAGAAACCTCTGTGTCCCTGATTAACAATCAGATTTAGCTTAGTTTCAGCTTGGATTTTTAAAAGGTGTTAATTGTTTTCATTGCAAAATTCCTATTTTTACAAAGGTGTGCAAACTTTTTCTTCCATCCAGCATGTGATCTATGGCATTTGCTATCGTAATATATACATAAGTTACAAAAATGAGCCGCGCCCACATAGCACAGAACATAAAGTTAGGCTATCCTCTCAGTTCTATCGCTTATCGTAATTTTTTATTTGTTCAACACAAAAAACATAATGTTTCCAACTACTGTTTCCCACTTGGGAGGCTTTGTGTGCTTTTTCTTCCACTGTGGATTCTTCTATATCTGGGCCTTGCAGGATTTTCAAAGCTGACTCAGAGTCAGCATCTTGGACCGATTCATCATGTCTGTGCGTGGGGCGGTGTGGGAGTTTTGTTGCCAACTCTAAGAACGTCTCATGGTTGTTCTCACACAGAACTGCCTCTGATTTCCAGTCCATGTTGGGGTAAATGTCCCTAAGAGTTTAGTTCCTGTTTTACTTGGCCTTGCTCTCGTTAGCCGCCATTACAAATGTGCGCAAGACTTAGTCAGTATTTCACTAATGTTGAAAAAACACTATTTTGCAATTGCGCCGTATCCATTAAATAAGAACCACAATTAAAATCATGCATAAGAAGTTTGTTCATGAGATAAGTCATTAAATAAAAAAGACATGCTGCCCCATTGTCCTCCAACTACTTCCTTTTATCCTCTTCTTTATGGTTTGCGCCAGCGGCAACATCCGGTTGTTGATCATGTGATTGGTGTGATGTGAAAAAAGTATTTCCATTGCAGTTTTGGGAGATAAACCGATTTTGATACGGCCAAAAAGGCCTGCCTCATTTTAGCGCCATTTTTTGATTTTTTTTTTTTTTTTGGGAGTTTTTTGTAAATTGTTGTGTTTCCATTAAGTGAATTTTTTTAAAGAAATGTTAAATTGCGCAATTATCTGGTTAATGGAAACGTAGCGATTCTTACCTTATCTCCTCTAAGGCCTCGATCTCCAAGTCGACCTGGCATTCCCTGTAAAACACAGCAGACCAACAGACATATGAATGAACTATCCAGACTGCATTTTTTATTCTTTAAAGTAGTTCTCATTAGGAATCCTCACCTGTTTTCCTTCGGGGCCGATGGGACCGGGTGGACCCTGATAATCAGAACAAAATGTGGGATTAATCTTAAACTGTTGGTTTCTGACAACCTAAGATAAAGTCAATACTAATCCAGAACTCACCGAAGGGCCTTTGGGCCCGCTGAAGCCTGGTAACCCGGGGTTACCTGGTTCTCCCTTGTCTCCTCTCTGACCCTGTTGAACAGCAGAGACGCGGCTGTCCGTCACATGGCTCACATGTACGATATTGCACAGGATTCAGTGAGATTACACCTTAGCTACACTCAGCTACATCCTGGATGAAAAAAAAAATCTCAGGAGAAAATCCTCTGGCCAGCGTTCAGAGATTAAAACTTATGTTTACAGGCAACGTGCAGAGCCGAGGACAGGCTGGTGGTCAGGCAGGTGGTCTTTCTATCCAGGGACAGTCACTCACTTTCCAGTCAGTTCCCAGTCAGTAATGCTGGAGTGACTTAAAGGGGCAGTACAATGTGCCTTTTCACAACACGATCAAGTAACTATCTTGACCTCATTTGTTTTAATAATGCTAAATATACCAAATATGACACAAAAGATACGATGGATTGGCGACTTGTCCAGGGTGACGCCCCCTCTCGCCCAAAACGTTCGCTGGTATTAAGAACCAGCACCCCTTTTGACCCCACTAGGGACCAGGGTGTAAAGGGATGGATGGATGGATGGATGGATGGATGGATGGATGGATGGATGGATGGATGGATGGATGGATGGATGGATGGATGGATGGATGGATGGATGGATGGATGGATGGATGGATGGATGGACTTAGAAGAAATTTGACTTTGTAATTTAATGCCTTCAAATTGGGTCTCTGCCTCTTTAAAAACTCCTGCTCTTTCTGAAACTCTGCCATCAGGAAGCCATTATGATTAATAGACGAATTGTTTCAGGCCTCTCAGAAATAGAGACATGTGTGGACATGTGGACCTTGTCTATGTAAAATATTTGCAACTTTTACTTTAATCAAATTCTGGGAAGCTGTGAAGAAAAGGAACAACAGAGCTGAATAATTAACCTTTGAAGACATTTTTAAATATTCGTCCATGTGAAGAGGTCTTAATAATAAACTGTGTGAAATGTTTCCTGTTGCAATGAGGTCCAAGGATTACAAGTGAGAACTCTTCATGTCTGTATCTACGCTTGATTTATGCTGAGACACACAAAATCCCACATGCAGACATGGATTTCACCTTATCGGATGATTCTGACTCAGCAACGACCACATCTATCATCTGATGCACAACCCATGAGATGGTCCGGTTCCACCCGTTACCTGTGCTGGGCCTTATCTGCTCTCAGCCACAGCTGCTGTCGTTTCTGACTCTCTGGGAGAAGAAGACTCCCTCCAGATGTCCAACACAATCTGACACAGTGTCTCTTAAGTGTCCTTTGGAGCTTTTAGATGCGCCCCCCACACAACAGGGCAACTCCTTCACAACTGTGTCCCATATTAATATTTTTTTTCTAAGACATGCAGAGTATCTGCTGCAGCATATGTTGTGTTATTTCTGTTTTTCAGACATATAGTGCCATCTTATAGCACAATCAAGTAACTATGTTACCTTCAGTTGTTATAAAAATGCTGTTTATATCAAATATGACTTAAAAGAAATTTGCCTTCCTAATTCACATCTTGAAATTTGGCCTCTGTCTCTTTAAGAAACTCTTGCTGTTTCCAAAACTCTGCCTGAAGGAAGTCATCACCACATGGCTCCTCTATTCGCTCTTCCACAACGTTTTTATCAGTATTGCAGTGAGAAGTAGCAGAGGAAATTCCACCAAGTGTTTGCTAATTGCTTCTGGCTAGTCTGAAGGAGCTCAGCGGCGCTCTGTGAGGCAGAAACTCAAAAAGCTTTGGAAACTGAATGGTTGCCATGGAGATGAAAGGATTTCTCAAGCATGTGTGGAAGAATCAGAGCAACACTCTAAATCAGAATGAAAATACAGTTTAATGATCCCAATGGGGGAAATTGCTTGTTTGTTGACAAGCTACTCCCATCCAAAGTGTTGAATGTTACCAAATATAAATATAACCATTAGTGACATAAACTTTAAACACCCATGCAATTAATTAAAATACGACCAGAATATAAAAGAAATTCAAGCAGCAACAACAAAAAAACCAGCATGTTGGTTTTTATCTGGCCTGAACGAGATGACCTAAACTTTGACTTGTTCACCTTTGTTCTGGATAACGTGAATTTTGTTCGTCTTCTAAACTGTTTGCAAAGCTTATAAGGCACAAATGTCAACGTTTTGATGGTCTGTCATTGAGGCTTTAGGAAGTTACTCACCGGCGTTCCAGGGAGTCCTGATTTTCCAGAAGGGCCCGGTTCGCCCGGCTTACCCTGGAATGTAAACATGAAAACACAAGTGAAGCTGGTGGTGATGAAGAGCTGGAGAAATGACCCGAGTGTCAGTTGTTAAGACCCTGATCTATCAGTCTGCTTGACTCTGTTGCCGTCGTCTGCATCAAACACTCACCGGCTCTCCTCTTGGTCCAAGAAGTCCCTCGGGGCCAGGAGGTCCTTTGGGGCCCTGCAAAACAACCATCAATGTTTTCAACATGTCCTTTCATTAATGTGAAAACCTCCGTGTTTCAAGTTTTAATGGCATACTTCAGAGAGTATTGTGTCTCTCCAGCCTAAGTGTTCTTGAACCCTGAACAATTTGTCTGTAGTTGGGGAAAATGATGTCATACAGAAAATCCTATCTAGAGTTTCAATGGATAATAAAGTGGGAAGTGTTTGCAGTTTGGGAAGTGTTCACCAGAGGTATTGTAGCTGTTGTTTTGAAATTTCTTATTTTTTTATTCTCTTTGCGCTAAGTAATTGGGAGTCTGGAAGAGTTGGCAAGCATTTCCCTTTGTTGTGTTCAGAATTTTTATGAGTTCTGATGATCCGCCCTCATCTTTGCTGACCTTGTATTTGCTCACCTATTTAGTTTGTTTCACTGGATTAAAGTGTTTTGAAAAAGTATTCACATCCCTGAATCTCTTTCATGTTGTGGCAAACCTCAGTTTTTTGGGGGTGAGAGCTATTATTTATTGTAGTAGTAGTGGTGCATATATGAACAATGCACTACGTTTCCAAAACCACCTTTACCTGCAGTCATGTCTATTTTTATTTTGATGTTTACCTCTACCGGTTTGCATATCTGGGCATTAGCTCGTTCAAACTCCAGTAGATTGGACGAGTAGTGCCTCCGAACATCAATTTCCAAGTGTGGTCACAGATGCAGGTCTGTACTTTGACTGGGCCACCACGTGCACAGTGGACATGAAGGGTGGAGGTAAAGGACAGCGACACAAGTGATTGCTGATACGTTTTCATCCAGGAGGAGTTGCTGCGTGTAAACAACTTGATGCAATCTGCTGGGTTTCCTTAGATAGAAACTTTGTAACTAATTTGAAAACTAAGCTGAGTGTTATGCACTGATTGATAACTGGGATTAATTGCAATGGATTGAAATGACTTTTTTTAATGACATTTCCTGTGAATTGGCGCTTTATACATGAACTGAATTGTATAAAAGTTCTGTATCTGTATGTGAATAATTTTAACATCAGCTCTCCTGAACAAAATTTTCCAAACCTCCTTTCCAGGTTTGCCGTCTCGTCCTGCCGACCCGGGTTTCCCATCCTCTCCCTGTGCGGTACATAAGGAAAAACACACAGTGAACAAAAATAGCTAGAACAGTTACAGGACAGTGGCTATATAAAATAAATCCTCATTTACCAGAAAGCTATAATGAAGCCTTGAGCCAAGTCCACACTATCGGACGTCTACATTTTGCCTTCGGGGTGACAGTGTGCAGAGATTTCACCTGGCTAACAGTTGACGGCAGCAGCTAAGCAGTGTCTATAACAACGCTTTGCACCATCTCTAATAAGATATCTGCAGGGCGGGCCGGCGGGGCCCGCAGCGGGGCCCGCAGCCTGGCCGCCGCGCTGCCGCTCCCTGAGAATCTATCAGTAATGAGCCGTGCCATTGTTCGTGTCTCTGTGGCTCCGAGCTTCCTGCTGGGGTGTGCTGAGCTGTGTTAGTGGCAAAGCAGCAGGTGTGCCACTTCTTCCAAAGGGGGTGCATGCGTGTGTGTGTGAAGAAAAAGAACAGGTGTCTGACAGAGTGTAGCCTGACATCACAGTGCTGCACAGGCTACTCCTGGCTTTAAAACTTTGAATAGGCTAAAATCTCATGGGGGACACGACTTGAACAGAAACAACAGACTCACAGGGTCACCTTTTCATTACAAAGGTGCGCAAATCTTCGTCCATGTTCTGCTCATGTCGAAAAAGCAACACAACTTTGCAATTGCAATGTCTCCATTAATTAAGAAAGGAGATTAAAATCACGTGAGTAAGTTTGGTTATGTGAAAGGTCATTAAGAATCATGGCAGTAAAGGAGGTAAACAGTTATATATCAATAGAATGGACAAACCCCATTTAGATTCATACCACTTCCTGCTTTTATTTTTCTTTGTGGTTTTCTCCAGTAGTAACGTCCGGCTGTTGATCATGTGACTCGTTTGATGCAAGAAAAAGTGTTTCCATTGCAGTTTTGCAAAATACATCTGTTTCGGTAGGCCAAAAAACAAACACATGCTAACGCAAAAAGATTTTTAACAAGAAATTTGCATTTTTTTTAATTGCCGTGTTTTCATGAGTTGTATTTACTTTCAGAATTGTTATTTGCGCATTTCTACAGTTATTGGAAACTGAGCTAGTGCTAACCACTGTTATAGTTCTGATAGTCGTAAACTAATTAACAAAGCTGGAATATCCGAACTAGCAGCTAACTGTTTTCAATTATAAATTACTATAATTAATTTGGATAAACATGAACCTTTATAAAGATAATATGACTAAGCCTAGCCAGTTCTGCATTCTTTGTGTTTTTTCAGTGGATCTTTAACCAAATATTATTTGGAGTATATGGACATATTTAGGCTTTATGGTTAAAGGAAATTCACAAGAAATCCATAGTTAAAGTAAAGTTCTTCATCAAACTGTTGGTTTTACAGTTAATTTCAGTTGTTTGTGGTGTAATTATGTTTCAACAAAAAAGAAAGGTTTGAATGGTTAAAAAAGGCAAAAATTAATATTCATATTGCTGTCATTTTCTTTTTAAGATCAACGCATGAAAAACAACTTTTACTTTTTCTCCTCGAGGTCCAGGCTCTCCTCTGTGGCCCTTGAAGCCCTGGGATGATGGGGGGGAAGCAGAGCGTTAGTTGTTTGGCACTGTGGAAGCTTCTTCTATCAAATCCGATTAGTGTTGCTTACTTACAGGGAGTCCCCGGAGTCCTGGGTTTCCTGGAGGTCCAGGTTCACCTTGTTTCCCCTGGAAGGAAAGAAACAAATGGTAGAAATGGTGTCAGTAGAGCTTTACGTCTGTGTACACAATCTAGACCGTGTTTTATAGACGGTACTCTACCAGATGTTCGTTGGGTTAGTTTTGCCTACTTACAGGTTCTCCTGATTCACCTGGTCTGCCATCTTTTCCCATTTTTCCAGGCTGACCCTGAATGTTTACAAAAATGATCGGTCATTTAGCGTCTTCAGCAAGTGCAAAATATTTTGTCAGAACACATAAAAATTTTCTTTTCTCTTACTATCAAGCCGGGAAGACCCGGTGGTCCTTGGATTCCTTTGAGTCCCTCTTTGCCCTGGAGAAAACAAACACGTCGTAGTCACCAGAGAAAAACAAGAAATGATTAATTGCTGCTATTACAGCGTGTGCTGGCTGACCTACATGCTAGAGGCTGCACAAAATGACATATGGGAAATGAACATTCTGAGAGGAGAGTACAGCAAATGCAGCCTGACCTTTTCTCCAGGAGGGCCTGGGGGTCCAACTTGGCCAGGTTGGCCATCGTTACCCTAAAGAATAAAGATGTAGCATCAGTGAAGGTCAACAGAAATTGAAAAACCATGCTGTAGCACCATATAAATGTGGCCTATTTGCAAAGCATCCCAAATGTGAATGTTCTGTAAATATTGTAGAGCGATCATTATTTATAAAAAAGTAACTTACAGGAGCACCCATTAATCCTGCAGGACCTGGATGGCCAGGGGGTCCTGGATGGCCCTGTGATGAAAGCAGCGGTGATTAAAACACAGGCACCTAGTTCATTTGTAGTGCCTTAGAAAAGTATTGACAACTTTCTAACTTTTCCACAATTTGCTACAATTACAAAAACATCAAGGTCTTGTAATTTTACGTGAGACACCAACTCCATGTAGTGTATGACTGCCAAGCAGAAAGGAAATAACGACATGATGTTTAATTTTCATGCAAAAAAAATCCAAAGGGCCCATAAATCCCATCTCACCAATTCAATCTGTCTTCTGAAGTTACCTAATTAGTAAGTAGAACCCACCTATGTGTCTGAGTTCATAAAGATCAAGGAACACACCACAAAGATCAAAGAACACACCATAAAGATAAAAGAATATGCCATAAAGATCGAAGAACACATCATAAAGATTAAGAACACACCATAAAGATAAAATAATATGCCATAAAGATCAAAGAACAATATGCAATTCTCATGCATCTCTAAGATATGTCTGTCTACTAAAGCTAACAGCCTTAGCTATTAGTTTTTAGGAAGTAGAGCTTCTCTAAACTTTAGTAGAAGCTTGGACAAGCAATCAAAATGTTTATGGTTCACTCCACAAATCTGGCATTTGTGTAAAAGAAGCAGATTTTTTAAATTAATCCATGTCTGTTAATTGTTATTATAGCTGCTCTGGTCAGATTAAGTCAATGTAATTAAAAATTAGAACTTCGCAGAGTCTTCACTGTGGCACCATCATCCCTTAGAAATAGGTCTTAAAGGGGAAGGTGTTTGCATCTAAAATATAAGAATGTTTTAAAATGGCCCGGTCAAAGTCCAGACTAAAAACATATCGGGAATGAATACATCTAAAAGTACAAAGCTGACAAATCTTTGACTTTGAGACTGTCAAAAATTTGATTTTAGATTGTTCTGTACTTATTCATTCACACTTCCACACAGTTTGTCCTTGAATGAATTTCACATTGTCTTCTGCAAATCTCTCTACTGTAATACAGAACAAGCAACCCTTGACAATCTGTTGCAACTATCTTGCTGTACAAGCAGGTGTTCATTCTCTGCTCAGACAGAGCGAACTCACATGTCTGCCGTATTGCCATGTGCAGTTTGGTCTGACACTGTTGTTTTCAATAAAGAGAAAGACATATCATCAAAAAGTCTTTCAGCTTTAGTTGCAGCAAAATAGAGTTTAGACTCAATGGAGTGAACACAAAAGCAGTCCGCATTTTATTATTGTAAAAAAAGAAGAAGCATGTTTTCTGTCCACTTCACAATTATGCAATACTTTGCTTCGTTCTACCAGTTAACGTCCTCCATGGCCCCCCAAAAAAGACAATATGTGATAACTCGTGACTAATATACCTTTTCTCCTTTGTCTCCAGAACCTCCAGGAGGTCCTTGATCCCCTTTTATGCCCTGTGGAGGAACAAAAAAGCTTAAACTCGCTGAAAAGAAATCTGTATATAAGTTAGGTTTTGCTAGAGATCTTGATACGTCACCCATTATATGAATTTTCCAATTTATGGTGAACTTGTTAGATTCTTCCATTGGAGCAATAAGACTGAGGATACTGAGTAAACTTACCTTCGCGCCGTCACCTCCAGGAGGCCCCTGAGGTCCGGTTGATCCAGGGGGTCCCTGTAATAGTACAGAAAGCCATTAGTCTCTTCCCGGACAGACACTGCAGAGTGTCACTGGTGGGTTCTAATAGTTCACCGTTGCCCCCTACAGGAGGTGCGGCTAATGATGCAGACAGACCCTTGCCATCCGTCACAGCTTCAGTGATGAATGATGGCAAAGCTCGGACCTCATTCTTCACAAAGGGTGAATTTAGTGAAGACACACTTTATAACACAACTCTTAAAGATGTCGGACGGTACTCTAATAGACTTTAAATTGCCAGGGACAACTTTAGAATAATGAGACCAGGGTAATGGCTTTGTTCTTACCGGATATCCATCTTGGCCATTTTTTCCAGGAGGTCCCTGGTGACCTTTATCTCCTGGGACTCCCGGTAGTCCGGGCGGTCCGGGTGGACCTGCGGGGCAGTCTGAGCAAATATCCTAAAGATGCCACAGACAGACAGGTTTGTGATGATGTGGTAGGACAGGGAATCCATGTGAATTATTTTCTCACTAATGTGACAGAGAATCTCTTTACCTTCAGATTTAAGTCAGAGAGATCTGCTGATTTTCCCTGAGAGGCAGCAAAAAAAAAAGAGTCATCAACAAAACAAGGTTAAAGGCTGACTTCAGTGGGAATACTTATACTTCTAATAGTTGTTTAGGGATAAAAAAATAAAATGCTTTTATCAATATTAACCAGAAAGATGCTTTAGCAATAAGAAAGTAAACTCGGTTTTTCTGTCTCAGTTAAACTTTTCAAATGATCATGCAAATTATATTATAAAACAAAGATAAGAATATGTAGTTGAAAAGAAGATTTTGTTAAAGATGTTGGCCAAACAAACCTGGCCCTAAGTGGGAAAAGTAATCAACCGCCTTGTTAGATCATGGATAAATTATAACATCATTTTTGAGAAAGCTGACTTTAATTTCATTAGCCACACCCATGTCTGATTACTACCAGGTCTGTAGAACCAAGGAATCATTCACACTTGATAGTCCAGTAGACTTGGTTCTATTGGGAACCAAAATTGCAACATTGTTACATTTTCAGCTGGTGAGGTTTGCTTTCACACCAAATTGGGTCAAACGCATCAAGCCCTTTGATAAACCTGTTCGCCTCTTCGCCTGTTGTGGCGCTGCACCAAAAACCACTGAAGAAAACAATTTGAAAACCTCTGAAGAAGACACCGAGTGCGACTTGCTTCTTCACGAAATGTAAACAAACATGGAGCGGTGTTAGGTTTCAGTGGTTGTCTTTGGTAAAAGATCATAAGACATTTCTCGCGCTAGCTTTAGCCTCACATATTTGTTTTGGTTGTATTCACCCAGAATGCACTGTACTATAGTCTGCTTCCTGCTTTTGGAGTGGCCTGCTTGGACTGCTTGGTATTCACATATGCATTTGAATTGCACCAGAGTTCACTTCAACTGAACTGAGACCTTGTTTCAGACCGCAATCAGACCTTCGCATTCACACCTCCTCAAATAAATCGGCACCTGAACTACAGTTAGACTAAAACTGACTAAACAGGCCCGGTGTGAAATTGGACCACTTGAAGTAGGCCATGATATCTCCAAAAACAAAACATCATTCACCAGTCTAAAGAAATTCAACATTTACTTGTTCCTTGGACTTTGTGATAAACTGATTTATGGATGGACACAACTTTTAAACAATGGAGTATAGAATAAAGTCTAGAAATATACATTTTTTCTTTTACCGTTTTCTTTTTCTGTCCCTATCCAACTTTCAGAAAAAAAATTAATTTATTTCTTTACTGTCCAGAAAGTGTTGAAACCATGATTCAGTGTTGAACCACCCAATATAAGGTAACATCATAGACCTAACCAGTTCTGCTCAGCAAGGAATGATTTGAGAGCGCCCAGAAAGGGCGAAATGGGAAATGCTGCACCGGTCTTCCCCAGATGCTAAAGGAGTTTTACTCTCTCTAAGGAAAAAGCCAGACGATACTCGAGTCACAACTCTTTGAGCTCTAAAATGAGAAAACCTACAGATTGAGTCATGAGTGCAAAAGCACTTGTCACGCAAACTTACAGGCTCTCCTTGGGATCCCTTTTCTCCTGGCCTTCCTGGTAAACCCTTAGTTTGGAGCAAAAGCAAAAAGTTACATTTTTAATTAAGGGTTATCTGCCAAATGACAAAAAGATATCATCCGCCAAATTCTAAAGAACCACACATGCTAGATCAAAACTAAATGTCTGCTGTGAAAGTTCCCATTGTTCTTTAGCTACTCATTAGGGTTAAACTTACGTTGTGCCCTGCTGGACCTTGAGGACCTGCAACTCCTGGTTGTCCTCTCAACCCCTGAAAGACAGACACAAACTGAAGAAAGACAGCAGAAAGACAAACATATTCTGTAATCTTCATCTAGTGAATAACTACCGCAGTTCCTGGTTCCCCATTTTTCCCTGGAGGCCCCTGCAGAGACAAACATAGTAACATATGGATCTCTGCAATTCAATTCATCGAAGGCAGATCATTTCAGCCCAGAATCACATTCTCACCGGAGGTCCCTCTTTCCCTTCCCCTGGGGAGCCCCTATCCCCAGGTAACCCAGGGGGTCCGCGTTGCCCAGGTGGGCCCTAAGAAAAAAATAAATATTACATTTTATGTTTGGTTAGCAATGGTAAAATAGCACGGTACATTTAATGTGGAATTGAAGACCAACCCTTAATCATCAGAGAAGGAAATATACCTATGATTAATTGATAAGTTTACCAAAGTAAGGTTTTCTTGCTGTAGACATGTAGGGTGCTTGATTGTCCACCAGGTGGTGCTGTAAACTACACCTTTTGTAGCTTTTTTCCGGCAAAAGATGTGTGTTCAAATGACATCGAGAGGCGGCACAGAGATGGAAAAAGATATTTCAGTTGAAAATATCTGTTTTCTACAACCTATTGATAAATGTCGGATTCTTCAGGGCACTGAGTGAGAATGAAGCTTTCAGTGATACACAGGATGGCTAGACTAATTTTAGCAAACTTGTTTTGTTTGATCATTTTGAGCTTCTGAGCTCTACCCCTCATGCTGGATTAGAAAATGTTTGGAAGCCTCAGCCTTAAGGTAAGATTCTACTTTCACAAAGTGTTGGAAATAATAATCCAATTATGCTAGTTTTAACTTTAAGCACATGTTTAAATATTAGACAGATCAACATTGTCTTGAGTAGGACTCAAATTTAAGTTAACATTTAGTTAGATTTGGTTCAATCAACAGTCTGATCAGTAGAACATTTTCCTTAGACATAATGTGCATGACTTGATAAAATTAGTCTAATCTGTAGTTTTATATTAACAGTTCTAGCCATTAACTTTGATATGTGCTAGTCTATGATAATCAACAAGTAGAAGATAATTGTGCCAGTTCTTGTATCCAGAACGGCCCGTTGGATATTCTGGGTTGGGAGAGAAGTTCTGCCCCACCAGCCTCCTGTCACTTTTAGTTTACAGCAAGGATCTGTTTATTCAGATGAGTCTCTCACAAGGCCTGTGTTAAGATAACCTTTTTCTGAACCCATATAAGAGTTAGGGTCCTGTCTTGTGTGGAGACCTTGAGAATGTAGGATCTCACACAGAAGTGTGGAATGTTGCTTTCAGGACTCACCAGCCCAGCAACGACAGTCATAAAACATTTGGAGCAACTTCCCTTTGAAATTTGAAAACTTATTCTAATTAGAGAGCAGGGAACCTCCCAGACTGCATACATTAAAGAAAAGAACACACCTTCTTTTAAAAAGTTTCGGAGCTGAAAGAATTAATCAGATCTTTGGGTTGCGGCGGCGCCGGCGCTCTCCGGAGACACGTCTCCGTATTGGTCTCTGTATTTGTCCGTTTTTTCTGCTTCTTACAGGTGATTGATGTCTGCTTGTGGTTTTGAGGTTCTGATGATTCTGGTGTGTTATTGGTGTGATTTTGATGCATTTGCTTGTCTGAATAAACTCTGGATGTGTCTGCAGTGGAACAGTAGATTGATGTGTATGTGCTTTCACCCTTACGCACGGGAGACCCTCGACCCGGGGAACGAGAGGAGAGAACGAGCTAAAGGTTTAATAATTATCCTCTCAACAAAAGGAGTATGCATTTTTAAAAAAATGCTAGCTAAGCTAACTGCTGAGATGCTAAAGATGCTAAACCCAGTTTAATGCAAACCCTGTATTTATATTGTTTCAAGATTAAATAAAGTACAACAAAATACTCAGAACGCTGTTCTTATGTAATAGTTTTTAAAGAAGAAATTTGAATTGGGAAAAAGAGTCACCAGGTGAAATTGCTTATCAGTAAATCTCCATTTTTTTCCACCCAGACTGGTATATTTTTATGTGAGGTTTAGTTCCTACAAGTATTAGAGTCAGACATCTAGTACTATGACAATAAAGTCACAATATTGTCAGAAGTTGTAAAATTACGAGAAAAAGTCATTTTAATGAGAGCAAAACTGCTACTGCTGCGTTAGCATCAGATGATAATGTGATTTGATAAACTGACACCAAAGAATACTTTCACAGTTACATTAACGTTTTATTTTAAATTATTTTCTATGGAGAAATTCCCATGAAGTTGCTACTTTATTCTCTGAATATACAACTTTATTCTGGTAATATTATGACTTCATTTTTGTAATATAAACATTGCTATATTATTACAACAATAGTGGCATAATATGACTTCATTATTCTGACTTTATTCTCATAATATCACTTTGTTCTAATATTATCATGACCTCATTCTGGTAATATTGTGACTTTATTCTCGAAACGAGCCTGGCCCTAATGTTCAGTTGTCCTTATTGAGGCTTCAGTTTCCACATAGAAGGAATATGGATATGGATGAAAACATTGCTGCTCTTGAAAACTTAATGAACGAAAATGTTTTAAATCACCTTGACTCCAGGTAGTCCTTGATTCCCTGGTGGTCCCGGCTCTCCCTGCAGGGTCACAAATAAAAACAATCAAACTGTTTGCACTTAAATTACTTCTTTGTTTTCTCTTTTTTTTCCCCCAATCAATAACTTGAGCTCGTTGCCAAAATTTCCACCAGGCGTGTTGCTGCAGCGGGGCCTCCTGGCAGCGCCTGGCAACTGTAAAACAACAGAAGTGCTGCAAGCCGCAGTTGTTGCGCTCCTGCGCTGCTTTAATGCGATGCGTCTTAACAATGTCCTTCCTGTTTGCGCCCGCCTCGTCAGCAGGACAGACACACGTCTGAAGGAACGTGTTGTGGTGTGCAACAAAATCTGCCACTTAGGCTGGTTTTCTGCAGAGACAGATCTTTGTGTTACTGTGTGGCTCAACAAGCCCACAGATGTTTACAGGGAGGAAACATGTGGAACACAAGCGGATCAGAAGTACAGCATGAAATATTAGTACTTAATTAGACTGTGGATTAAGGTTCAGATCTTAAACTTACTGAAAGAAATAGTAAGTTTGGCTTGTTATTATTATTAATTTTGAAAAATATTTTTTAATTTTACTGCAACGTTACTGCATCCCCTTGCAAAACTCTTCACATGCCTTGATGATTTTATGTTAAAATGAGTTTCTACATGTTTTATTAGGATTTCCTGATGTAGACTAACACAAGGTTGCATTTAATGGGTTTTCAATTCTTTGTATTTTACGATGGACCCCCAGTCTATTCACGCGTTTTCTTTGCAACGCAACTAAATTATTTGCGCAAAAATCCACTTAGCTGTGTTTTTTTTTCTAAAATACTCCAAAGAAAATGAAACACCAAGCCGCAATGCTAACTGTCACGCTTTCAGCTGCCATTTTCTAAGAGCCAATCCAGGAGTGCTATTTATTGACACCAACTGGCTGTTCATCCAAGATTGGAAATACGGAAGACTTTAGATGCTAGCTTCTGTGGTAGCACTAAGATTGTGCTGCTATTGTGGGTATTACTAAATATTAATATATATTTGGTGTTTGAACTATAAAAACAGACAGACAGTTATATATGTCTCTAGAGGGGGTCTCAAGCCTTTTTTAGACTTAAATGCAGTTGATTGTGGTCAGTTTCCCTGTAATAGCTTCAAAAAAGCATCTCTATATGACAATGCTACCGATATGTGAACCAGGTGCGGATGGTGTGTTCAGGGACATGTGTAGCGTTGGTTTTCTACCACATGATGCTCATTTATTCAATAATTTTGCAGCAAAAAGGGTTTTTGAATTGAACATGATGCCTATTTTGTAAATTTATGGGCAATAATTAATTGCCGACCCTGCGATTAACTCAATTTTTATCAGGTCCCGCATCAAACCAACTTCAAGGAGTATGAATACTTTTCCAGAGAACTGTAACTGTGATCAGGCAGAACATTCAATTCAGAGGCTTCAAAGCTAAATATGTTAAGTCTGGATTTACATGGAGTTTAATAGCCTAAAGCTTTTCATTCCTACAGAAGTATGTCTGACTTCATGTACGTGCTTTCATTAAGGCACTATAGATAAAGCAATAAATAAATGCTGGATGACTCAGCAAAACTGAGGCAACACAAAAATAATAAACATCCACTGAGATGTGGGAGTTGCTACAACCTGAGGATTAGAAGGACCCATAAAGATGTCAGTCATGACCAGCAACTTGATGTCAACTTAATACAATACCAAGAGTTTTGTCAGCAGCAGCTTTGTGACGGTAAATTTAAGTTGAACTGACAGTTTATACTGTAGTTTATGAAGAACCTGGTGCAATTCCAAACTCTGTGCTGGACCACAAAAAAATCATTTGATTCATTCTATGAAATTACATTTAGGTAAAATGATGGAAAGCAGCCAGCTGAAGACTGCAAACCGACACTGCTATGCTGGACCTGTTATTTGATTTAAAAAGTTAGTTTCAAGATGAGATGTAAGAGAAGTGCAGGTGAAAACATGTTTTTTTTTCCTAGTTTTCTATTGCACAGTCCCAGCTGATCCCTCCCAGTCAGCTGATTGGTGGAACTCGAATAGAATGAAACAGAGTTAATCGCAGCAGGGCTGTAATTAATCACAATTCTTTATTTTCAATTCAGAAACTCTTTTTTTGCTACTAAGTTATTGAATAAATAAGACATGTGAGGTAATGTAGAGTCGTGATAGTGAAGCACCGGGTGGGAATCGATTGATGTGGACCAGAGTACAGAAGTCAATTTTGCTTTTCATAAGAAAACATCCAGAAAAGTACAAAGAAAAATTTCCATTAAAAGAAAAACAGTTAATTGCAGAAACATTGAGATTAAAATGTGTTTTTACCGTGATTTGACTGTTTGTCATGTTTAATTTACTTTAATTCAAAACTGAAATTGTATGTATTTTTACCGTATATCTCACAGAAAACAGAAAAACCTGTTCAAACTTAACAGGAAATTATGTCACGTTTCCACAGTACATTTATAATTTTTTTACAGATTTTTTTTACAGTGTACATTTACTACACTGTAATAAATAATGTTGGAGAAAAAGCATATGGAGATAGCACAGATATACCAGGATATCTGCCACAAAACACTAACTAAACAGATTTAAAGAGTGAAAAAAATTACATAGATGAATTAATATTCTTACGTTTTGTCCATCTTTGCCTTTCCCAGGTGCTCCAGGAGGTCCAATGATACCAGGCTCTCCTGGTTGGCCTCGGGAGCCAGATTGTCCTGGTTTACCTTGCTCTCCCTATTACAAAGAGTTGAGTTAAAAGAAGAAGCAAAGTTACTGTCCGTTGTGAGCTCTTACAGGGAATGCTTCAGATCCATTTATTGCATTGTATTATGAATTCAATGTGATTTCCACTCCTTTCGCAAACCGATTTCATCTCTGACTGATTCTCATCCCTGACTCAAAGTTTGAGAGCTGAACTGTGACATCCACTAAGACATAGCGCGGATCATAGCAGGTGAAATGGGAATCTGTAACATGATGTTGTAGTTTTAATGTCACAGAAGAACCCGGAGGGACAATAAATGCTTTATAAAACAAAAAGAGAGCAAGCTGTAGACGTGTTCTGCATCGCTAACATGAAAATCCTCCCCGATGTGGTGAAACAAATTCAAGGACTGGCAAAGAAACAGAGGACATCCAGCCCAGATGCATCACACTCACCTTATCTCCTCTCTGTCCGGCTGGACCCGGAGGCCCAATGATGCCTGGAATACCCTATAAGATATGGGTTGTTTCAAACTGAATCGATTTTCATGTTGGAAAAGAGATCTGGAGTAAATGCAAAAAGTTATTTACCACACTTCCTGGTGCACCACGTGGTCCCTGGGATCCTGCTGCACCAGGTGGACCCTGAGAAAAAGCATAAAAGTGATTACTATATGATTAGAGCGCATTTTATTTGTCAATGTAAGACTTCTTGTAGCCAAAACAGCTTACAGGGTCTCCTACGCGACCAATCTCCCCTGTGAGTCCGGTATCACCTTTTGGACCCTAAGAAAAAGAAAAAAACCTAATCAGACACATTCCATACAGAATGATGTAACTATATAAAAAAATACATTATGAGGTTCTTACAGGTGGTCCTGGTTGTCCTTGGAAGCCTTGTTCACCAGGTAAACCTCTTGGACCCTAAACGGAAACATCGTATTTTAACAGATCTGCTTTGTAAGAACTGCAGTAGCTCTGAATAACAGGCATTTAGGGTCTTATATATGGAGAGAGAATGGTGCCAATTTTTAAAAAATAAATTAATGACATTTAAATAATTATTTTATAATTTATTTATTTATGGTACTTTGGCACTCTTCACTCTCCATACAGCACAGGAACATGAAATAATTGATTAAATCTTGAAATATATACATAAATAGTTTTAAAATAAAATCAAAACATTACACAATAGAAGCATATATAATTAATTAAAAAATAACAAATTAGTTCTGCATTTTCATCTGTTTAAATTAATAATGGCCTGTTCAAATAATGACTTCACGAGTTATTTACTTTTTTTGTAATTGGGCACTTTTGACCCGCCATACTCAAAAAACCTTTACTGCTTTTCATCCACACCTAAATACAAACTGTAATGTCAGGTAAATATAACCCAATACAACACAATAATATGCTCTTTTCAAATTATGATTTTTTTTTTTTTTTTTTTTATTGCGAGAACAATCTAAACAAATGTAACTATCTGCAAAGGTTATCACCTCCTACACCTGAAAACTGCCTGTGTCGCCCTGGGTGATAACCGCCACCATCTGGTGTTTGGGATAACTGAAATATCACATAGGATCAAACATTGCCCACTCTTTATTCCAGAACTGGTTGATTTCTACCAAACTGGAGGGATTTTTCTGAGTGTGAAGGACGTGTTGAAGGTCATTCTACAGGAGTGCTTCTCAATTATTTTCTGTTACGCCCCCCCTAGCAAGAAGAAAACTATTCGCGCCCCCCACTCCCCACCGTGACTATCCATCTCTGCATAACATTTTATCCTTATTAACATTAAAGAAAAGAAAAAAGAAAAGAAAGACATATGGTCAAACTTACAAAGAATAACTTTATTAAATCGTGTTTTAAGTCTGTTTTAAGACGTGTTTTAAACATGTTTAAACTGTAAACATGTTTGACCAACTAATTGCACCATTGCAAAATTAAATCAAATCAATAAATAACATTTAATAACTAGAAAAAAAAAGCAGCCTGTTCACGCGCCACCCCAGTAAGGGGGCGCGCCCCACTATTTTGAGAACCACTGTTCTACAGGATCTCAGTGGGATCAAAGTCCAGGCTTTGACTAGTGGAGTCCAAAACCTTCATTATGGTCATTTTTGAGCCACGTGCCATCTCTCCACAAAAAGCATTTTGGTTTCCTCAGTCCATGGGACATTTTTCATCCAGAATGTTTTCAGGAGAAGAAAACAAGCTGTTCTTTCCAGTCAGCAGGGGCTTTGGCCGTGGAACTTCCTCACAGATGCCAGTAATAGCTGATCTTCTTGTTGTTGTTCTTGAATAGAGATACTGACCTTACCTGAGGACAGCTTTATTTTTCCACTATATTTTTTAAGAAAAAAGTTAGGATACGGTTTTTGTCACTCATTTCAGCAAGTGAAACTAACTTATTATATGGATTTGTTACATAAAGAGTGAAATATTTAAATCCTTAATGTCTTGTAATTTTGATGATTACAGGGTCATAATAATCAAAATAAAGAAAACCCAAAATCCGTGTCTCAGAAACTTTAAATATTTTGAAAAAAGTTGCACATGGGAAACTCATGGTGTCGCGCCCTGATCAGCTAATTGACTCAAAACAGCTGCAAAGTCTCCTGAGCCTTTAACTGGCCTCTCACTAGCTGCACTTCTGTTACAAATGTGTAACAGAAAAATACAATTTCGCTGCTGGGAAAGACAGTTGCCATTGAGCTGCCATTAAAGGCCACTGCTACAGAAACTGGTTGTTCACAGAAAGCCGCATCCAAGCATATTCACAGAAAATTGAGTGGATGTAAAATGTGTGGTACGAAAGTGTGCACCGGCAACAAGGACAACTTTGAGAGGATTGTGAAATAAAATCCATTTGGGGAACTTAACAGGGAGTGGACAGAGTCAGAGGTGAGAAAATGACCTGGACTGTTGCTCAGCGGTTCAAAGTTCCCTTCAGATCAAAGTAAAGTTTGCATTTGATTTGGAAATCAGTGTCCCAGAAGGAACAATGCAGATGACCTTTTGACCTCTATCGATCTAACCTGGCCTTCCATTCCTCCTCAGTAGAACCATGCCAAGTTAGACCCTACCAAATACTGAGTGCAGAGAAATGAATACACTTTTCACAAGCTCAACAATTCAGCTCGAAATATCCTCTTTTTTTTTAAATCAATCTACTCTCATATTCCAAGAAACTGGAATATGTTGGAGTTTTCGTTATCTGTCAGCCAAAATCAACAGAATTACGAGAAATAAATGTTATATTTGAGTGGTGCTTTATGAAATAAGGCTCTTGGATTATCTTCAGTAAGTCTACCACTCTTAGGAGGATTTCCTCGCTGCTCCATGTTTTCCCTGTCCACTGTGGTGAGCTGCAGTCTTGACCATTCTAACCCTAGACAGACTAATAAACGTCAATTAACTTTTTATCTTGAATTTCTCAATTGGAGGGCATTTCAAGGCCGTTTAACCGACCTCATGTTGTCGATTTGAGTCACTTCCTGCCCATCCAGGTCAAGCAGTAATTAGCTCCAGGTGTTACTAGAGGAACTGAATCTCATGTTCCAAAAAATAGAGCTAGAAATAGTTTTTTTTTTCTCCTTTATAAAATAAATCATCAATCTAAAAATGTTTTCACACTCATTTCGGTTATTCTGTAGATGATCCGAAATGTATAAATATGACCAAAAGAAAAGAAAAGAAAAAAAAAAGAAATCTTTAAGGTTGGTAAATAACGTTTCACAATTATGTGTTATTAATGTAATCTACTGCAAATGTATAGTGATTCACGCAGGTACAATTTGTTTGGAGTATTTTATATCAAAGCTCTACTAATAGTTAAGCTGACATAATATACTAATTAAATGTGGTAACTGGCAGTGCATGATGTCCTGAACAGCTTCCAGGCTGCTGAGTTTGGGACAATTTTCCATGTTGGAAAAAAAAACTCTCTGCTGACATCTAGTGGACATGTGAGCACATTACCAGATGTGCTTTTTACTATTTTCAAAGAGGAAAAAAAAAGTGAGAAAAGCATCACCAATTCTCCTGGTTTTCCTTGGTCGCCCTTCTCCCCTTTCTCTCCCGGCTTCCCCTGCGAGACAGGAGAGCTGAACATTAGCTCAAGATTGCAGGACATAGTTATAGCAGAGAAGTGTTTTTAAGTGCAAGTGTCTGCTCACCGGCTCTCCAGGCTCTGGGATGACATTAGCGACCTGTCAACACAACACATCACAAGATATGGTAACTTAAGCTGCAGTAAAGGCTTGTACTGTATGTGGAAAACAGCTGGTGGTCGACTTACGTTTCCTGGAACTCCAGGCAGTCCCCGTGCTCCAACTTCACCCTGAGACGAGAGACGGCATGTTCACAGAGTCCGCGTGCTAACCGCCTCAGTGCAGCCATTACAAAAGCAACAACCGCAGCGGCCATCTTGAAGCGTTTCCCAACATTTACCTTGTCACCCTTTTCACCTTTTGGCCCAAATGGTCCCTCTGTACCTCTTTCTCCCTTTATTAAGAAACAAAAATGAAGCAAATAACTGAGTTTCCACACATTTCTGGCACAGCAGTTTTAAATATACAAGAGGAAATTTTAAATGTTTTCATTTTAATGTCAAAAATATTGATGCCTCTCACACTTTTCTATGTCACAGCTAGAAACGATGTTTACAATATGACTTCAATTGAATTCACAAATCGAGATGATCTAACACGATCGTTTATGTCAATCAGTCAATCAGTCCCAAGGAATAGAAATGGTGCTCCTAGACTGACTGCTTTGCAAACACCTGCCAGTAGCACATCAAGCAGCATATCACACAGGTATTTAAGATTCAGAAGCTGCACTTTACTTCAAATATTTTAGATATGCTCTACGAAAAAGTCTGCGAAATGGAAAATGTCTGAGTATTTGGAGTCACATTCCACAAAAAAGAAATCTGAATACTGAAAAACAAATACTAAACCAGAAACAGGCAGTGGTCTAGTCTACCGCCTGCTGTTTTTGGGCTGCCCTTATTTGCATTTGGAACATGCAAGGTAAAAGCAAATGTATTATGGTGCAGCAGTAAACAGCAGTGAACCAGGAAGCAGTGATGGTGGTACGTTCTGTTCCATCACATCTGTGCTCTAAACTGGGAGTAACAATATAAAGCCAAACTTAAATAAACTGCTGTAATTTATGTTTTTAGTTACCAGGCTAGTTTCTGTTAGCATCATTTTGTCATCATTTGTCTAGGCATGGACAAAAAGTTTTTCATTCAGTTCCAATCATTATTTTGATGTTAATTCCTACCGGAGTCCCTCTGTCTCCTCGTGCGCCATCGGCGCCTGGCTGACCAGGGGCCCCGGCTTCTCCCTGTTAAAAGATTTACATGACATTATAAAGCACACTTTCTGTTTCGATGAAAGAAGTATCTCAGGTCTTAAATAAGGAAGGGTCTGAACTTACCCTCTCCCCTGGAGGACCTCTTGGTCCAGGAGGCCCTTCATCACCCTGAGGATAAGAGACATGGCCACCAAAATGTCAGCTTTGCATATAGAAAAGATATATGCCATCTCCTAGGGTAATGTGGTTTCCCTCGGTCTATGTGTGTTCCAGGGTTAGATGAAGTTATGGTACCTTAGGTCCAGGCTTTCCAGGAAAACCGTCTGTTCCCCGTTCTCCTCTGGGGCCCTTCAAGGACAAAAGATCGACATTAAGAGAGCATCCATTAAATCCCAAAAAGCCCTTTACAGGTGATGGACAATGTGCCATACATAAGTTGGGATTAAAAATACGCTGATCAAATACTTGACTTTTGGAAAAGCATTTGCCCCATTGCAGATTTCACATTTTTACTTTTCTGCGACGTTGAAACTAAAGAAATCTGACAATCGCCTGTCGACAGTTCTGTATGTTTGTGCTTTGATTTTCACCCTCAAAAGCTTCAATGGCCATTCTAATTTTGTGTGTGTGTTTCCATAAGCGTTTGACCATTAGGTTTGGGTCTTAAGCTTCCTGAACTGTTTATAGATTACAAAATGGAGCTACATAGATATAAAGAAGTAAAGATGACACAATTGTGATCAGGTTCAGGTGTTTGAGGATTAAAAGGGGAATTCTGAGGCCTGTACTGACCACAGAGCCATCAGTGCCAGCAATACCGTCCAGGCCGTCCTTCCCAGGCATACCCTTAAAAGATCATGAGACAAATGGTTACAGTGGTTGAGGACGAACTTCAAACCTTTAGTAAAGGTTAAAAAACCAGAATGACACATGTTTAGGATTACAAATTGAACTCACAGGTTTCCCTGGCTCTCCTGGTTTACCTGGAAACCCTAGTTCACCAGGTAGACCCTGGAGAAACACATAGAAGGTATTTTAGTGTCTATCAGTTGTGCCCTACAAATGTTTATTTCCATAACAATTTCAGAAGGCAATGTTGAGCACTGCTTTTAGCTCGTCACTCACAGGTTGTCCCATTGGTCCCGGTCCCCCTGGTGGACCCGGCGGACCGAGCGGACCCTTAAAAAGAAGAAAAAAAACATTATTTGAATTGACATTTCATCATGTACTTAACCATTAAGTACTTCATTGTAATTTTTTTTTAATGAAAAACAAATGTAACTCCCAATCATCCAGGTATAGATTATTGATGAGTAGAAAGTACACCCCAGGTGCCAAGCTTTTGTGTCCTTGCTTTTACCAAGTTGTAGAATAAAAATAAATCTGGCCTCATGGACGTAAAACACAACAGATTCAACACTCAATGCGACACCTTGATCATTCTCTTTTAACCACTGAATGGCTGAATTCCTGCTGTGTTTAGTAACATTTAGAATCCAAAAATCATTTTCTTTATCTTACTCAAACTGAATAAACACACATGAGCCTTAAAAGTATTTTTTTTCCCCAGTTTAACTCAAAAGACATCAAGTAGCATGTATTTTCTTTATGTTTATGCAACCCTGAATATATTTTAATCATGCCCAAAAACAGGGTGAATACATTTTTCTGAACTGTATTTTCCATATTTTAATGAAACTAAGTAAATAATTTCCTTAAAACTATTTCCTTAGTTTTAAGGAAATAAAACTAAGGAAATAGTTTTATTTCCTTACAGCCTTTTCTTTTTAGGCTGTAAGAATAAAAAAAAAATCTTACATCATTAGTTTCATTTTCTTGAAGGAATTGTACATATTCTATTGTGGAAATAAATGTACATCATATATTGCTTTTAAACAGAAAGTGGTTAAATTATTGGGGCCTGCCCATAGCAATGCAGTGAGCAGTGACTGACTTGTGTGCAACCCCACAAAAGTGGTATCAAAATATGCGGCTCGGTGCCGAGAGGGGAGCTATTACTTTTATTGGGAATCAGAGTTACGACGGCGACGTAAAAAGCGAAAAACGAGCGAAATTTCCAACTCCCAAAACGCAGAGTGTAACTGACATTAACTGCCGCTCCGTTAGAGTGAGGAAAAGGAGTGGATTTTTGACACCCTAAAAAATTAGAAATCACCTTCACTCCTACAAAAATCGCTCTGTTAGTATGAAAGTCAGTCTTAACATCGCACCGAATGTCTGCTCCTGTAAAATGTGTTTGAAATTTCTCTAGGGCTGACGGTTTTCTGTCAAGTTGCTTAAGAGAGAAATCATGTGACAGGTTAACCCAGGCTTCCAGCCATTCATTTTCATACTTTCTGAAAAATTTCAGAGTTCAGCGGACACCATCTCTCTCATCGCTGTTATTACTGTGAAACATAAGAACCGCGGTACTATCGCGGCACTATCGGGGCACTATCGGGCACGAGAAATAGCACTCTCATACGCGTCAAATAGTTTTCGGATCGCTTTACGGATCCTGAATGGGAAGCAGTTGTTCGGATTTGAAAATAATTAAAAGAGGGTATTTTTTCACTCCATCTCATCTAGTGGAATTCTGAGTTACTACAGAAGGAGGTTGAGCAGAATGTTAGAACTACAGACATGGCAGAATGTTTTGGGCATTATATAGCTGATATAACCCAAACACTCTTACTCATAGGCTTAGTATAGCCCTTTAAAATAAAGCTTACTGAAAATTTCAAACTAAAAGCCTGAATACTCCTCTCAGGATAGTGCACCACCTTGCACAGCCAGGCAGTGCATTAGCATTAGCACAAACATTAGCATTTCACTGCCCCCCACTAGTGCACTGCCTTACAGGACAAGGCAGTGCATTAGCATTAGCCTTTTCCTTAAAAAAAGCTGTTGTCTATTTTTCTTATTTATTAACAATGTTTAGCATGCTGAATGGAGGAAGGCAATGTAAGACAACATGCTAGTGATACCCCACATGCCAATGACAGCATTTTGGCTAATTTTAATTTACACACTAATTTTAACATGCTGAATGGCGTAAGTCTATTTAAATTTCTTCAGAAATTTTCTAGTTTTTCTATTGTTATTATGCTACTTATTGTTTGATTAAAATTTTATTAATGTTAGATTTAAAAACAAAGTTATTAAGAGTCCCAGAGAAGGCCCTAAAGAAAAAAAAGGCCCCTGAGCCACAAGTTGAAGACCCACCATGACAGGTATGTTCATGGGTCAAAGTTCCCTCGTAGAAATGCAAAACAAGATCAATGACAACATAAAATTATCATTCCTCCACCACCGTGCTTTACAACAGAAAGTGTAATGAGCATATGGGCTGAAATTAAAAAAAAATGGCTCTGCCTTTAGGCTAAACATCTTTTCTTTGGTCTAAATGAACATTACCATAAAATTATTGTAGTTTATTCAGATGTAGCTTTGAAAACCTGGAAAGTTTGCCGGCAGTATTTTTTTTTTTTAAATGAAATGTAATGCTTTTCTGACAGACTTTCCAAACAAACCACATCTTTCCGGTCATGAATTTGAACATTTACCATACTAACTAATAGAGTGTCAGACAAAGTGCTTTGGATCTCTTTTGTTTGTATTGTTTTTAATAGAGTTACTCACACTGATGATGATAATGAATACCCTTTCTAAATGACTGCATTAATAAGTCGGAAATGTGAGAGCTACTCGTGATTTGTGTACGAGTAGCGCTGATCAGCCACTAGAGGGTGGCACGTAGCAGATTTTCCTGCTTGCTTAATCTTGGCCAGTGTTTTGACCCGCAAATAAATTTAGCACATAATCTGGCTGCTTATATTTTTGTCTATGTTCCACTTATTGAAGCAAAGTGTTAATAGACCAAACATTTAATTTTAAGTAATTTTATGAGATAAGAGAGGAAGCCAAAGTGACACTGATTTATGAACATCGACTTTTTAGAGAGAGCATCAACACCAGCCAGATAAAATAAAATGCACCTCATCTTTTTGGGCTAACATTTGGACTACAATTTTAGTATATCAAATTCTTTGTAAACCATGAGCATAAACTCAAAAAAAGAGAGAGCAGCAGGATATAAGATAAGCAAAAATTTTTACACATCTATATATTAAAATGTAGGTGTTAGCAGGTCCATTGTGACTGTTCTGTAAGTCCTAAAGTTACTTTGTCACATTTGTTATGAAAGGAAGGGAATTTGTGTAGTAAGAGGGATTTTGTTCCTACTGGAGGTCCAGGAAGGCCGTCAACTCCTGGCAGTCCATTTTCACCTTTCTTTCCCTGAAAAGAAAGTTTGGAAGAATAAACTTTAATTCAAAAAAACAACAAACAAAAAAAATATCAGTGGGCACTTTGAAACATTCAATAAGGTTCATATCCACCAGCAGCAACTCCCATCTTTGAGCCCGAATCGAACCCTATGCAACTGTTTCTTTGGCATGTAGGAAACCACTTCTGAAGAAAACTGCTTTCATTCAAGAATTATGAAACCCGGAACAGTTTCCCAGCCAGCATACCTAGGTGGGCCCCATATGGAGAAAAGGAAAGCAGACAATATTGGTACCATAAGGGTTTGTCCGCAGTTTCCATGGTGGCCCCACATGGGTTTGCCCATGTAGGGACCATGTGGGCGATCAAACTTAAGATCAAGGTCGTATTCTTGCATATTAAGAGTTTCATTTTAGCATTTATCTAGTTTGCTTTCTCGTTGCAGATTCAGGGACGTGCCGGTTTTATTTCAAAATGTATTTTTTTCCACGCAGAGCTAATGCACAAAATTGGCTTTTCATGGAGAGCTCACAAAATAATTCTTGTGTGTTTTGATGTTTTTAATGTTAAGAAGGTTACTGAATGAAAGTTTTACAAGACTGGAGAAAGCCAATATTGGATATTCAGTTTGGCTCAACAAGCAATACAGCTTACAGTTGTCGCAAACTCCCTGTAAATATATCAATGTGCAAAAGGTGCAAAGTTATTGCTGATTAAAATATTCTAATGTGTGCAGAAAGTGGCTATGTCTTGATAGCTATGGCCTTTTTCTTCACACAGAAGTTTAAATGACCTTTGTTAAGAGCACCGACAACACTCTGTGCCTTAACAGGGCTTGGATTTTTGGCATATTTCTGATGACAATCTAAAAGGTCCTCTTTGCCGTTGAACAGAAGCACTTAGCATCCATCTTTGGAAAAGCCAAATGCTTCATTGCACCATAATATACGCTTGAAAGTTCATATAAAACCTTCATTTTTTTCCAAAGTGAACATACGTTGTGCTTGATAAAAAAGTTTCTCAAAGTAACATTTTACCCACATAGATATCGGCCATTTATTTATGACCATTATTGATGAAGCTTCGAGTCGTCTTCTTGTACCTTAGTCACTCTGCTGCTGAAAAGAAGACGTCTGAAAAATACTTTTAATCAGCCCATCTAACTATTTTATGCCTGACTTGGTGAATCGTGACATAGTGTTAAAAAAAAAATACTTTACTTTGCATGCAAAACAATATAGACATATAATACCATCTACTGGAGACATAAAGGCACATAGAAATTTCGTTTGGTATACAACTTAGCTTTAAAGAGTGGCTGCTAAAAGAAGTGAGAGGTGATTTGGTTTGATTTCAAATAATAAATGATAAGCAGGTACAACCACCTTATGATGGTCAAAATTATTATTTAGGACTTTTTGAAGAAGACTGCTTTAATGACATTATTTACATGACTTTGGAGTTGTGCTGATTTATATGTACAGTCCATTAGTTGTTCCCGAATGCCTTAAACCCCAGCTAAGTTTCCTTCAGGTCCGCTTCAGCTCTACATGTTTTCTGGTTCCATCCTTCCATCTACCTCCAGCTGAATAAGAAACTTTAAATTTTGACACATAACATACTTTTTGTTTGCTATGTAACAACATAGCTACTACTACGTAACAACACAGTTACTACTATGTAACAACATAGCTACTACTATATAACAACAAAGGAGCTACTATGTAACAACAAAGGAACTATGTAGTAACAGTAATAACGTTATAATATAATGTAGTAATAATTATGTAATAACATAGTAATAACACAATCTTACATGATAACACTTTAGAGTATGGTCCATTGTTAATTCTACAGAAGTCTATCTGTATTACATTTGTAAGTCTTGCTGATATTGCTGAAAAAAATATTCATTAGATTTTTTTTGTGAAGCCTATGTTGTGGATTTACATGTAAATCTAAAAAGTTAGCCGTTGTGATGCCTTTTCATAATAGACAATGCAGACACCTCAAGTCCAGTCCAAAGAAAGATGGCAACACACGGTTGGTTGGGCTCCATGTTTGCCTCCCACGATTTCAACTTTAAAGCCTTTTTACCCAGTATAATCCTAACTAAGGATTCGTTTGACGGATCGACGCATCAACAATGCAAAGATACGAGCCAACAATGGAGTTACGGTAATCTCTACACCGCACACATGGTAGGCTTGCCTCAAACAGAGAAGGAAGGCAGCCTCTTTAAAAATTAAGATGAAATTGAACTATGGCGCAAACATGGGACTGCAGTTGTGTTCAGTTTGTCTATGTTGATGTGTCTGTCCCTATCAAATAAACATAAATAAGTAAATAAATCCAGAAAGAATTTATGTCAGCTTTTGCAAATACCTTATACTACCAGATTAGCTACATTCAGTAGCTACACAAAGTCTTACCATTTGGCCAGGATCTCCGTGCTCACCAGGCAGACCCGGTGGACCAGCAGGACCCTGAGAAACAAATTGTCAGTTAGAATTAATACAGCCTGAGTGGTATATAAAGTCAAGTTGTCTTTTTTCCCTTGACATCACAAGTCAGAAGCTAAAAAGTAATTCTTACAGCTGGTCCTGGTCGACCGTCTGCTCCAGGAGGCCCAGGAGGTCCAGGCTCTCCCTGGAACAAGCACAGCATATATGAGCTACATAGAGAATTATAAAAACATAAACTATGGCGGTAGAGTGGTACTAGCTAGCTGTCTGGTTCCAGACTTCAAAAATGCCACTTTACAGTTTGTGGTGGAACCCAATGCTAATCTTAGGTGGCATGTATTTGGTTTTATTGACTTAATAACTCCTGCATAAAACTCATTTGGAAGTTTGTGTTCACCTAATCACTAGTTTAAGCTCAGGATTTGGACATGGCATTTAGATATCCATCAAAATCACTAAAAAGTTAGTAGTAGAAGTAGTGTGAAGTGCTTTGGAGTCCTCTGGGCTTGATGAAGTTCCATAAATACAGCCTATTTACCACTGGTCCTGCGTACAGCCAGTTGCCATGCTAACTGGCCGTACCATGCTAACTGGTCTGCGTACAGCCAGTTACCATGCTAACTGGCCGTACCATGCTAACTGGTCTGCGTATGGCCAGCTAATTTTGTTCCAGCCATAAACAACTGTTAGCATGGAAGATAAATTCTTTACCAGTTATAGTCTCATCAGTAAAGATGTATTTGGAAAAGGTTTAAACGATACCAATAGCCGTAGCTGCCGTATGCTAAATTATTGCAATTCCACTAGAAAGTGATATTTTTGTGTATTTTAAGTTAATCTTATTTTTCATTTGCCTTAAAATGCTGACAGCCAATTTAAAACTCAAGCTCAGAATTAGTTTTACTTGTTTTTAAATAAAATTTAAAATAGTATCAGCACGTCTCCAATGTTTGTGCAGTTTTACTTTCATGTTCCATAAATTATGTCATAAAATGCACAAATACGCGTGCATATTTTGTTACATCTTTCCATAATTATTCCACTCAGTTGTGCATTCTTTTGTATGCCATTTTTGATAACTGCTCAATATTTCATGTTAGAATTTTGTCCTCACTGTACTGTGCATTATTTTTACAATTTTTGTTTTTTAATGTATTTTGATACCGTTATCTTTGTGTGTGCCCGACATTCTGCTTTATATTCTTCTTCTTCATATTCATAGGAATATGACTCTAAAAGACATTCACCTTATTTGTTGTGACATGACTATGTTAGTTATTTTTAATAATAATTGAGCATAGAAATCTGCCAGAACGCACAATGAAGAGGATGCTGATGACAAAAATACCATATAACAACAATAATCTCTGTGTTCATGAGCCAAATAGTTGAAATGTGCTTCTTGGCAAATAGTAACTTACCCTTTCACCTTGTAGGCCATCTTGTTGCACCTTTAATAGTAAATAAAAAGTAAATAAATGAATTATCAGAATATTTCAAGTAGTGGTTACTTTTCTATTTCAAAAAACATTAATAGGCCAGAAAAGCCTGACACCTCACTGATGAGATATAAGTAAAAGCTTTCAAGTTGCAGTATGTAAATTTTATGAAATATATATTTTTACACATTTATTAAGACTGTCATCATGTCGTGACTATATAGTTTCAGACAGATAATTCATGAAAAGACCGATCTCCTTCACCTCCTACTTGAGCTGTTATCGCCGTATGAAGAGATGCACCAGTCCCAACCAAAAAACAACCAATCAGAGCTGGGAGGAGGGGCCTAGTGCTGTCAATCAACCTCATGTACTTGCTGCTAAATGTGCAAATAGTGGAGGAGCAACTCACCATTACAGGAAAAGCATCATTAGTGGCTATGCTAACTAAATTTAGCATTTACAACAGGTTCGGCTAACTGCAGCGCAGTAGAGAACAAGAAAAGGGGGAGCAAAATGGGAGATCAGAGTCACCACACAGTGTAACTGACAGCGATCAGCCCCGCCTGTTAATGGCTCTGATTGGTCGTTTCTAGTTATAACTGAGAGCACTGGGAGAATCCAGAGAAACTTTTTTTTTTGCAGATTATCCGTCTTATACTACAGAGTCACAACATAGAGATGGTTTCAACAAATATTCTTGTTTTTTGAAGTTGCATACTGCAGCTTTAATTACATGCTAAATGGTGGTATTTATTTCAGTCTTCTGGTTATAAATAAATAACCAGAAGAATTTAAAACTTCTTCCTGATCCTTATCAGAAAGTGGGTCGAGCATTGACTGCTCAAAACTATTCAACAAAAGCCCACTTTAAAAAACAAACTCTGAAGTATTCCTTTAAGCAATAACTCAAGCATTCTCCAAGCTTAACCAGCTGAAATTAAATGGCAATCAGAGTCCTACTTCTCCTTTGAAATGTGTTCTCCAAATTATTCACCACTGCAAGCTACTGTTAACAACTTCAGTTTAGGGGGGTTTTATGTTGATACTCACCAAATCCCCAGGTAATCCAGGAAGTCCTCTCTCCCCCTGTGACAGAGTTCACGCAAGAACAAACATCATCAGGATGAAAATACCCTCAGAAATAAAGACCATGAAGCAATGTGATAATAACACAGCTGCTACCGTAATCCATGAAATGACTCATGTTTAACTGTGTGCTTATTGTACGCCGAAGCAAAGTGGAACTTGTGGTTGACGTACCCTTGCGGGACTGTCTATGCGCGCCTTCAGCAGGGTGTGGCGTTACAAGCAAATGTGCATCACTGGGAGAATCATCAAAGCCAGTAATTACAGACAGACGAAATGAACTCCGCTTTTTATTTTCTTAGACAAACGAAGCGAGACGAGTTTGATGGTGCAACGAGGAGACTGAGGAATGTCTGGTGAGAGCAGACTGGGAGCTTGGGAAGCCTTGGAAGATATCCAGTTTAAATTAGCTATATCAGCTCGACTTGTTGACATTGTGCTCATGGCAGCATCCTCTATTCATGTGACTGGAATGTTAGGTTTGGAGAGCAGCCCGAAGGTGTGCAAACCTTGTTGCCTTTGATTCCGTTTGGTCCAGGTGCTCCAGTCAGTCCTCTCAGACCCTGAGGGACACAAAAAAAGTCAGAAAAACTAAATTAAGGTTTCCTTGTAAAAACAAAACCTTGATCATCTGATTAAACTCACATCTTTTCCAGTTGGTCCAGGTTTCCCTGGCAATCCATCTACACCTGGAAGGCCCTAAAATGTAAACAAGGCTAGTGTCAAAAGTTTGTAATCAGAGGTAGGAGAAAATAGTTTCATTATTTTAATCATTAATAAAAACATCAAAAGAAAATCCAGTAGTATACAAGAAGATATTTCACAGGAAACTGAATTTTCTATAGTATGTCTGCAGGTAACTGAGGCTGCAGGAGAACGAGAGAGAGCAGAACTTTCAACAGATAACACAAAGGCTGAATGTTGCTCTGCTGGTTTGTATATATCTTTTAGCTTTCAAATTGGCAGGTTATTGGTATTCTCAGACTTATGGGAAGGATCTGCATTATGTAGTGAATTCCCACAGAGATCGATGTTTTAGGAACGCTAGTGCTACTTGTGCACATTGCTAATATATGACGATAAACCCAGTTTAAAATGGGGGGAAAAATCCCTTTTTTTTCTTTATGTAAAACTACTGCCAGCTACAGCTTTCTCAAAAAGTGAAGCAATGGCATCTCTGGCCTGATATTTAAAAAAAAGGACAGAAAAAGACTTGCAACTCTTAGCCAAAATGCTAATTTCAGCTTAGTTATTAAACTGTTTTACTGACATAGTAGAAACTATTGCCGATACATTCATTGTTAAAGTAAGGTAATAAGTCATTAGCAGTAGCTAACAAGTAAGTAATATTATTAGATAATCAGCTGTGTTAGCAGCAGAATCTTATTTGCAATAAATGTCTTGTATCTTTTCTAATTTTGCATTTAATAGCTTATTTGTTGCTTCATCTTCTTCCTTCTAAAACTGTACTAATTTGATAGAACCCCCCTCACACACACAGTAGAAATAAAATGAAATATTTGTAATATAAAAAGAAAATCATAATTTCCCAGGGCAGAAAAAAAATCCTTGTAGTGTTATTTGCATGTTCTCTTCTGGCTACTGTATTATGTTTTTACGGTGCAAAGAACTTTGAACTGCCTTGTTGCTCTACCAATAAACGTAACTGGACTTCTTATGTTGCAGTTTTTAAAGAGAAATTATAAGGGATATTATTAAAACTGACAATAAAACTGATTGTAAATAGTCCAAAGTTTCTCTTTGAAGTTTTAAGTTGTGATTACAAAGTTACATTTGTGAATGTGTATTGTAAAAGTCATACAATATTGTTTTAGTTTGGATTTATTAATAGACAGCTCTGTGAGGATTTTACTGCACAATGCCTTGAAAGGCAGCTCTCTGTGCCGTTCATCTGTTTTTGAGAACTTTACATTTAATTTGACTCCAAAAAAAGCATTTTATTGAATTTGGAAGTACACAAAAGCAAATAATCTGCTAAAAAACAGCATCAAAGAGTTTCACAAATAAAAACTGGTGATCAAAAATTGGCCAATAAAGTCTCAGATCAGTGCTGATGATTCAAGGCCCTGAAACTAAACTTATGTGAAATCTGAAGCATGGAGTTGGAAAAATGTCAAATTGGAGAACAAAAAGCTTAGTAAGATCCAAGTGGCTGTTAGCTTTTTATGGAGGAAAAGTGGAATCCAAACAAGGTTAGGGTAATTCCTAATGAGTACGTAATGTTTCCATGAACAAAGTGGGAGTCATTAATCTGAACTAATATGTCTGGCAAAAACACATTTCTTCATTTCAAACATCGACTGCGTGTGTCTTAAAAAACATTTGTTTCCTTTATCACTTCACAGAGGAAAGTATTTTTCCAGTAGCTTTCACCAACAGGAAATTGTTCAATGACTGACTGACCAGCTGGCTCACAGACAGACTTTAACCTGGCAGCTCTAAAGCTCCCAAACCTTTAAAACAGCATCCCTGCAATACGGCAAAGCAATCAGTGTTGTAATTCTGACCTCTTAGCATCCTATAGAAGTGATTGTTATAAATTGCTCATATGCATTTTGCTTCATGATGAAAAAAGAACATTTTGACAAACCAAAATAGCATACCTAAGGACTTTTGAGAGGACATTTTTACTTGCAGCCTGAAGTGAAATCTAATATCCCAACAGCAGCAACATATACAGAAAGTTTCTCAACGAAAGCTTAGACACCAACAAAGCTCCAAACACCCCCGCAGTATTCCAGACAGGAAGCATGGAGAGTGAATCAAGCGAACTCCATCTGTTTGCACAATTACGCCCCTCAGATCTTCAATTCTTCAGAGGAAAAAGAAACATGATGTCAACTTTCTCAGAAAGTTCCGTCTCTTATCAGGATTTAGAGTTTGGTGGAGGTAAAAACCTAAAATCCAGGTTTTAAAATCAAGACATGCTAGAGGATAGCTGGACAACCATAGGAGATGAGTATTTCTCTGGTATCCATTGGAAACGGAAAGAATATGAGGGAAGCGAAGGTTCTGCTTTTAAAAAGTTTACACTCATGTTAACTTACACCAGCTCCTGGAGTTCCTTTTTCTCCTTTCACACCAGAATCTCCCTAGAATGAAACAAGTGGAAGGTTTTCAGCTGAAGTACATTTATCAGTAGATTTTATCTGATGGAGGTGAAGCACGTTACTCACAGAGACGCCTTTTGGTCCGGGTGCACCTGGAATTCCTGCATCTCCTTGGATTCCCTGAAGAACATAAAATGAACAATTATATTTCCATCCATCCATCCATTCATTTTTCTTCCGCTTATCCGGGGTGCGGAATATATCGCACCCCGGATAAGCGGTTATATCGGGACGCGGGGGCAGCAGCTTAAGAAGGGAGGCCCAGACTTCCTTCTCCCCAGCCACTTGTTCTAGCTCCTCTGGGGGAACCCCAAGGAGTTCCCAGGCCAGCTGAGAAACATAGTCCCTCCAGCGTGTTCTGGGTCTTCCTTTAGGTCTCCTCCCAGTGGGACGTGCCCGGAACACCTCACCAGGGAGACGTCCAGGAGGCATCCTGACCAGATGCCCGAGCCACCTCAACTGGCTCCTCTCGATGTGAAGGAGCAGCGGCTCTACTCTGAGTCCCTTCCGGATGACGGAGCTTCTCACCCTGTCTCTAAGGGAGAGCCCAGCCACCCTACAGAGGAAACCCATTTCTGCCACTTGTATACGGGACCTCGTTCTTTCGGTCATGACCCAAAGCTCCTGACCATAGATGAGGGTAGGAACGTAGATCGACCGGTAAATCAAGAGCTTCGCTTTTTGACTCAGCTCTCTCTCTCTCTAAATGTACTGAATTAAACATTTATTTGCTAACTCTGCACCAGTAATTCTGCCTTTGACTAGGCCAGGGCTCTGGCGCAAGCACATCATACGTAAATCGACCAATAGTTCCATAAGCTTGATCAAACATGTAAAAAAAATTTTCATTTGTTCAGTCTGTACAATTAGTAGTAGAACAGTGTAAAATAAATGAAGAAACTGAAATTGACAAAAACAATAGATTAACTACTTCGGTTAAACATGTCACAAGTAAACTGCAACAAACTTTCTTTCAAATGGTTCAGAAAGTGCAACTAGGAATGCTAAATATAATTTAAAATAAATAATAAAGCATGAGAGCACAAAGCATGGAATTCAATAGAATGGATCTGCCCTTATCGATCAGGCACAGAATGCTTTTCAACATCAGGTCAGACACAGATCATTTTAGATCGGTGCATCTCTAGTTTTACTTGTAAAAGCTTGTCGATGTCCTATCAAAACCAATTTTGAATGGAACTGTGACCTCAGAAATAGGAATCAGATGGAAATTTTGAGATAGTAAAAGATTCCCACTGCTAACATATTACCTACCTTCTGTCCGGCTGGACCTGCTAACCCTGCAGCACCGGCCCTGCCCGCTTCGCCCTAAACACAAAAATCAAATACATGCTTAAAGCACATTCTAAAAACTTATACTTTTTTCTTTTCTTTTTTTTTACCAGCATTTAAAAACAGTCTACATCTTACTTTGTCCCCTTTGTCACCAGTCAGACCATCAATACCCGGAACACCACCAGTGCCCTGCGGAATGAAAACAGATGTGTATTTATTACCAGACCACAACTTTTTAAGCCTAGGAGTAAATAATGACAAAATAAGGCCTCCATATCTCCAGGTCCACACCTTCTCTCCCTTTTGTCCAGGAGAACCTGTTAACCCTATAGAGCCTCTATCACCCTGGAAACAAAAAAGAAAAGTTCAGACGGATCGTTCAGTCAGACGCAGGCATGCAGACAAAGGCGGACCGTCGGGAACTCAACCTGCTAGTATCACAGATGACTGAAGAAGTTAGAAACACGTACATGAGGTTAACAGATCACACAGGAGGACGGGGAGTCAAACACACACAGTCACACAGAAATAAACAAAAGACTTTTGAGTAAAGGTTGGACGGCCAGAATGTGTTGAAAAGCTTGACCGAGTCCCACTGTGGTCTGGTCACACGCTTGAACCCGAGACTCAAGGAACAATAGCTCCCCATTGTCCTCGCAGAGATGCATTGAGATGCATTGTGGGATTGCTCGCTGATGTCACCTTCTGCTCCAGAGGAATTTCAAAAAGAGGGACCGGATGAGAGTTAATGGGTCCCAAATTATACGGTACACCATGCGTCTTACGCCGCCACAAGACTTCCCTCTGCTCCATAAACCGCTTTACAAGTCACAGAAGGTCGCCCTTTAATTATTTCAGGCTCATATTAACACACGGTACTTATTTTAATTGCCGAGATGCAAAGACGTGAGCGACGGGACGTCATCTGCAGCAGGGAATCACCTGCTGCAGTTGGTTGCAGGTCCAGTTGGAGGCAATCCAAGTGAACTCAATTCACTTTCAAGCCCAAGTTAATAAACACGAAACGCCACGCCCGGCATGTCGGAGGCGCCACACGTCATGAGTTTAAGTTTTAGATTTTTTTCTTTCCTTTTTTTTTTTTTTTTTAGGAAGCAAATTGCAATGTTCTCGTAGAAAACAAGCGAGGACAGATGCTGAAGCAGAATGTAACGAATAAGTGCGAGCGCATTAAAGTTTGATTTAATGCACTGCTGTCAAAGCAGTAAAGTTTTCCCAGCAGGAAGCCTGGATACAAGCGGAATGCAACGGGAATCAAAAGATATGTTTCTTTTCCCGCAGCAAGTTACTTTTATGTGATGTAAAGTAGAGCAGAATTGTGAAATTGAAAGAAATTGATAAAAGTTTTTCTTGTTTGTTTTTTTTATTTTCCAAGAGTGAAAGTGAAAGTGTGCTGTTTTGCTCATCAGCTCCAACTCTGTCAAATATGATGCAGCGCGTTTGTAGATTAGATTTAGGTCTGGGCTTTGACTAAGCCAGGGCTGTAGTAGGCTCTCTGGCCCTTCCACAATGGCTCTTAATAACTTTAGCCAAAAATAAAAAATAATCAGTTAATGTTTTTAAACACAGACATAATAAATGCTGGGGTTTGTTTTACCGTTTTTCCATTTATCTTTCTAAAACACAGCAAAAAAAATATAATCTTATCAAATATTTTTTGTCTAGTTTTAATGCAAATCTCTTAGTGCACTTAGAAAAAAGACAAAACAAATACAAATAACTTTTCAGCAAGATACAGGAGTTTGTTTAAGTCAATAATTTGATGAAAAAGTGGTAGTTAGGAATAAATCTAATCAAAATCAGGGACAAAATTTCATATTTTTCATATACTCTACAAAGATATGACGGCATATGGCATTTTAGTTTTGATTCTGATATCAGGGATGTTTTGGATTCATGCTGTTCTATTGATATTTTATAAATCTAGTACTAAATCTCATTTTCTATAGTGAATTTAATGTTTAATGTCTATTTAACAGCTGTATATATAAGTATATACATATATCTGCATATATGTATATATATAAATATACATACACTAAAACTCGTGATACTATAAAAAAGCATGTTAGGAAGAGCTGGTAGAAAGAATAGATATTGGAAAGTTTTTGTCCACATGCATTTTAAATATGTAAGACTCAGACAAACACATATTTGTGTGAGAATGAAACTCATGCTCAGTCTGCATGCCAGACCAGTCCACTTACCTTTTCCCCTCTGTCACCTTTGACAGAGGATAGTTTGCCCTGCAAATAATCAATCGATAAGGATCAATTATTATCGAGGCTGGAAGAGAAGAGGAGCAGTTGGAAGGCATGCAGTGTGGAACAACTTCAATTTGCTCTACATTGTTCAGAACAACAACACAAATCTGAAGCTATCATGTTATCGAACGTCAAGTCTAGCTGTTTTGTTTTCATTTGAAAAATAACAAATGCAGAGGTGAAAGTGCACACTTTAAAATGTTCATACAGATTCTCCTCTTTCCCCTTTGATGCCCGGCGGCCCGATGGCACCCTTAGGGCCAAAGTCACCCTGAAAAAGTGAGGCACATTCACACCGTAAACATCTGAATGGACATAACGACGCCTGTTGTTGTGTCTCACATCAGACTACGATACTGCGACGAGAGATGACCTTGTCACCCTTTAGACCAGGAAGACCGCGCGCTCCAACGTCTCCCTGTGGGAAATAAAAACGCTGTGGTCTTCTGGAATCTTTCAAATAAAGAATTCCCTCATCTGCATGGCGACTACAGAAGGAGATAAAGCGGGACGTTGCTTTACCTTGGCCCCTGGAGGGCAGGAGCAGTTTGCCTGAGGACCTCTTTGCTGCTCCGCACTAGTAGGGGTCAGTGTCGGGATCCGCACAGGTGGGGCCTCGGTCACGACCTTTTTAGGGCACTGAAAGGATAGAATCGGTTATAGATTAGCAGCAGAAGTTTGTGGCAACTTATAGCTAGACGTTGAATGTTGTCAGTAGCAAGTTGATGCTTCTGCACAGGGAGCATCAACTTTTTTCTGTAATATTTGGAAATCAGGTAGTTTTGGATGTTGTTCTATATCTACAGCAGTTGTATCTGAAAAACTAACAGCTCTTTCACAGTGGTGTCCCCAAGGCGGGAACAAGATCTTGAACAAGATCCTGAAAGATCTGAACCTCCAGATCATAGAAAGATAGCCAGACTCGTTTTATCCCATCAGGACATAAAAGTAAAACCTAATAAATAAATAAAGACATTTATGAAATTCAACACAAAATACAAAAATGCTGCAAAAATGTCACAAACTGGTTTATTTATTAGTTAAATGGTCATTTTCGATTGGCTTTTATGAAATTAAATACACTTCTGATAGGATGGAAAGAAATGCTGATTTTTTTTTCCCACTTTAAGGAATAGGTCATGAAAATATTATAGCCACAGATGGGCCCTTATGTTCAGGAACCTGAATTGATTTCTGCACATGGCTTGTAATACCGGACAAACCCCCAGTTAATTTATTGCATCACTCATCAGCATTATTAAATCAGCTATAAATAAGGGGGTTTGGAAACAATTGGTTCACTTTTAATGAAGTTCAAAGGATTTCTCAAGCATGCATGAAAGAATCAAGGCAACACTCCAGGTTTGATGGCCATTATACCAACATGTGAAACTCCAAAAAGTAAATTTTACATAATGCGGCTCCTTGAAAACAGAATCCCTGCAATAGTGACCCTGTCGATGTCTAAAGAGAGTTCTACTCACCGGCCCGGTGGGGAGATCACAGCAGGTTTCCAGTTCTGCTTGTTTGGAGTCACAGTAAATCATCATCCTTTGGAGGTCAAACTGCTCAAACACACACAGGCCGTTAAACAGATCAATCTTCAGGAAAGAGAAAACCTGCAGAGAACTAAGCCATTAAAAATAGAGGTGAGTACGCACGTCTATGGGAACGCTGTCATACAGTCTCTTGCCAATCACTGTCTTCCCCTGAATGTCTATGTCTTCCCGGTCTTCGATTGGCAGAGTCTGGATGTGTTTGCAGTCCAGGTACAGGGCGACGGACTTCGCTTCCACGCTCAGGCCGATCTTGTGCCAGTTCCGGTCGAAGAGGTTGTCGACTTCGGGATTCTTGAACACGGCTCTGACGGCGTCTTTTGTCAACCCAACCGCATTGTACTCCACGGCTTTGTTCTCACCGTCCAGACGGATGGACACCTGGAAGATGCAGGGAAGAGACGGCAGTTCAAACAGAATCAGCAACAGATTTCTCAAGGGTTGATTTCTATCCCTCTAAATTGGGTAAAGTCATTGCACGTTGAGATATTATAGTATTTAAACTTGGTCCACCAACCTGTGGGATTCCATATTTGTCAAAAATCTGCCAGAGGTACCAGTCTTCCCGTCTTGAGGTCTTCCTGAATTTGAAGGTCGTCACAAAGGCGTATTCGTCTGGTAAACCTTGAGCAAACACATCCCTGCAAAATAAGGCAATACAGTTAATACTTTCCTTTTGGCTTGTGAATACTGCCTATTAGATTTCTATGTGTAAAAACACACAGTGTGCATTGTGTTCAACAATAAGAAAGTTATTCATTCTCTCCACTTCAAGTTCTCACTGACTACCGTTAGAAGCTTAGTGTCAACTGCCATGAAAAACAAAATAGTAAGTCACATGTTGCATATAGATTAGCCTTACTACCCTTTCCCATTTTTTATCTAGTGAAGCTTCATTTGTGAGGAAAAAAAATCAGAGTCATTATTTGAGACAGTCTTTGTGCCAAGACATTCTTGAGACGCCATCTTGCTGTCTACTGATTTCTATAGCTGCGTCTCCATTGGTCAGCTAATCACACAATTTGACATTTCAAAAATAAATTTGATCAACGGAAATGCGACAATTTCAAAAGAACTCTCATTTGAGAATATGTTTCAGCTAGAATGAGGTGGTTATTTGGCCGCAACAAAATGAGTAAAATTAGTACAAAAAGCCAGTGTGCTGAATATTTCTTAATAAAAACATCTGAAGCTGTGAGGCATAAAAACAATCTGCCTGTCCGTCATGAGACAGTCCTCCAGTCTGATTTTTTCTTTAGTTTGGACAGAAATCTGAAACGCACTAATCAGTTCAAGCGGAGCTCACTCACTCTGTTTGCTGGACTATCGGCATCGTCCCGAGGCGAACATATGAACTCTGGCCTTCATCGAGTTTGGTCCCCAGGATGTCTTTCACGTTGAAATACTCCATCAGGTCAAACCCTGCAGCATCACAATCAAACCATCCAGTTGGACTTGAGGCATTCTTCCAAATCTCACTCACACATCCACAAATTTGTGTCATTTGTATCTTTAGGAAAAAAAACTGCACTGACTTTCTTCCTCACCCTTTCGTATTCAGATCAACGACACATACTTACAGTTTAAGGCTGCTTTAAAGTTCTCCAAAAACAAACATAATTTAAAATCATCACTCAGTTCACTCCGCAGTTTAATGCCGATAACTAAAGAATATAACAAACCTTGTAAATTACACAAGGATGCTTAAAGATGTAAATTGGTACCAAGATCAGGCATTGGGGATATATTCTGATTTAAAAGTATATTTACAAATCAGGTTGCAATGTTCACTCACATATGCAACTTGGCTTTAACTGCGAGTCTGAATTGTGTTATTTTGAATGTCTGAAGGTCGTTTTTGTGGAAGGTCATTCAAAAAGCAAACAGCAACCAGGTTCTAACAGCACAAATTTGACTTGTTGCATAATAAACCATGATTTAAGCTTCTTTAATGTCTAAATCTGTATGATTCTTAAATTGTTTCTGAATTCAAGAAGGTAAACATCTGTTCAACATTCTTTACAGTGTTTTTATATCTACAATAACTTTACATTTTATAGTGTTACTGTGGAAAAAGAAAACTTTACTAGTTGCTCCGTGACATCCCACCGCTTTAATAAGCCCAATAGATTTTTAACTTAACCAATATGTCAACAGTTGTTTTATTCACATTTCCCCATATTTCTGAGAAATATGACAAATAGAGCACAATCATAGAGAAGTGTGTAATATGCATGACTTTTACATTCATTAAAGCTTTTATTTTCAACAATATTTCAATAGTTTTAGCAATTTTATTTCTAATGTATTCAATACAGGGCTTCATTATTCAAAAACCCTATTCCAGTACATTAGGAAAATGCTTTGTTCCCCTAACAGTCTAGACAAGGGAAGTCCTAACGAGATAGGAAAAGCCAGAAACACACACACACACCCCCACCCCGCACACACACACTCCAAAGAACACAAACATCTCCTGAGTATTGAGGCTGAGTTACGATTTTGGATTTCTTAGTGTTTAGTGTTTGAACTGGGTCAGATCCACCACACCCTGCAGCTACTGTGTTTGTGGCCTTTTTTTTTTTTTTTTTTTGGGGCGTCGGAGCGGGGCAGCTGAAATCACCACTCCGGCAGCTGAGCAGCTGGAAAATCCAGCCGTTTGTTGTGGAGCTGCGATGTTTGTTGGGTTTGCTGCCAGAAAGAAAAAGGACTAATACCCGCTGCTGGCGAGGTCCTCTGCGCGTTACACTTTTTGGCGTGCGATTTAGAGCGGAGCAACCGCAGCCCACAATTTAGGCGGTTTGGAAAAGGCCACTCCCTTGAAGAGCAAACAAATGCTGTAGCCATGGAGATGCCAACGTTCGGAGGGGCTTCACTTGCACTTGGCTGCCAGGTCTTGCAGCGCTCAAAGCAGGTGGCCATGTAGTGTAAAGCGAGTGAGAACAGGCTGACATTAGCTGCTCTGTGTGATTGGAGGGGAAAGGCTCTTGCAGAGCCCTGGTGATGGGGTTATTTACACCGTCACGGTAATCTTTTAAAGGAGGAAATAGAGAATTAGGGTAATGTGTGCGTCTGGTGTAGGGTCAGTGAGCATCATAAGGAAAAACAACAACTTAGAAACAGGTGGTGGGAAACAGGAGGCGCCCTGGTGGGGCTAGCAACAGTGAAGCATGTTAAAAACTAAGAAGCAGACCAGATTCTGCCAGATTCATACACTCTTTGGGTGAACTCTAGATCTACGCTGATTGCCATGCTACAATATTTAACAGGGACATTTCTCACATCTGTTTGTGGGACATATCCCTTCACTTTGAACTGAGGGATATGTCCCCGTGACTGAACTGTCAGTGTTGTGTTATGTGGGTGGAGCCCTTAGAGATTGCTTCTGTTTTTGCTCTTTGATCGCACTTAGACGATCCAGACAATCAAACAAAAATTGGCAAGAGAACCTGAGTAAATACAACAGGCAGTTTTTTTTTAAGCATACAATTTTGCCTCCATCAAGCTGGGCTTGTGAAAATATGATTTGCACCGCTTGTTAAATAACTTAATAACTAAGTTCAATTCCGCAAGCCACATCCAAGGATAATTACTGGACCTATTGATCTAAAGCGAACGTGACCAACAAAAACAGGCATAGAGGTCCCAAAGGAGCAGCATGTCTTCCCCCTAATTCACAGAGAAACAGACAGAGTTATAAAGGCATGTTCAAAACTTCAGAAGTCCAGAGAGCCACATTATGACATTAAATTGCTAAACGGAAACATGGCAATTTAAAAAAACAAAAACAAGTTTTTTGAGAGAAAAAGTTTTTGCTCTAGGATGAGGTGGTATTTCAACCATATTTAAATAGATGCATTTTGCAAAACTGCAATGGGAACACTTTTGTCCCATCACACGACTCGTGATCAACACCCGAATGTTACTACTGGCAAAAACAACAGAGAAGACGGTAGGAAGTAGTAATTGATAATGGCTTGCCTTTGTCATCTTTTTTTTTTTTTTTTTATCAGAAGATGGACATCTGCCTCCGCAAAGCTTTCACAGTATGACAATTCATAACAAGTTGTGTCATTCCAACATGTTGAGTCCAGAGCTCTTCTGTTAAATCGTGCGACCACAATTTCCCCAAAACGCTGCGTACGTTCCCACTCCCAAGTAGGCGGGGCTTGTTGCTCTAATGCAGTGCTTCTCAATTATTTTCTGTTACGCCCCCCCTAGCAAGAAGAAAACTATTCGCGCCCCCCACTCCCCACCGTGACTATCCATCTCTGCATAACATTTTATCCTTATTAACATTAAAGAAAAGAAAGACATATGGTCAAACTTACAAAGAATAACTTTATTAAATCGTGTTTTAAGTCTGTTTTAAGACGTGTTTTAATCATGTTTAAACTGTAAACATGTTTGACCAACTAATTGCACCATTGCAAAATTAAATTAAATCAATAAATAATATTTAATAACTAAAAAAAAAAAAAAAAAAGCAGCCTGTTCCCCAGGGTCAAGGGGCGCACCCCACTATTTGAGAACCACTGCTCTAATGCCTGATTAAGACGCCGACACGTTTGATGGCTGATAGAGGATGAGCGATATCAGCCACCGTGGCTGAACTGTCAATATATCTCATGCAACTATTCACATCTTACTGTGTGGTAGCAATTGTAGCTGTCACAAACAACAACTGATCTTTTCTTTTTTCTACTTATTCATTTTAAAAAGTGCAACATACATAAATGAAAAAAATATACAAGTTACTGTATATGTAAACATACCAGTGTTTATCAGTAGTCCCTGCTTTTGGTGTAAAAAAAAAGTCCTACTCAAATGATCTTTGTTTGAAAATCAGACGTATGCGACGAGGCAACAGGGATCATTAAACGGACTCGTGGTCTCCACTTGCACTGGTGAACATTGTAAAACTAGTTAACTTTACCTTATTATTACCAAGCATGTTGGAGCACGAAGCATCTGGGAAACCTGCTAAAACAGCAAGATTAGCTGCACATGGCTGGTCTTGCTATGTGCAGCTCATTTTTACAGGGTCAAAGGTGAGGAGTTAGAGTTCAATACTTTAAACTGATCTTAACCTTTGAAGTCAAAATAGAGAAGGCCAACATGAAGCAGGTTGTTGAACCTGAACAGTTCAATTCTCAAGGACATTTTGTTGTTATACCTTGTAAAAGTATTCAAACAGTTGAATTTTCCACTTTAGGGTTGGAGTTGTGGTGTGTGATTGGGGATGAGATGCGTACGTGACTGACCAGGACAAACGTTTTATAAATAACACTAATGCTTTTGTACCTTAATGTAATAACTATTTGTTATTCCTACTGGCTAATTGACTAATATACCCAGTATCATTTTGGCGATGTATTTACGGTAACGGATCGATATCAAAATATGCAGAATTTCACACCTCTAGTCTCCAGGTGTGTGTAAATAACTGTTTTATTGCAGTCACATTTTTGCAGGTTGTCAGCTGCTAAACAAACAATGTTAACACGCAGCTGTGAATCCTTCTTGCCTTTTTTATTTTTTCATTTTGTCACCTCACCGGTGCGGCGCACATTTGCTCAGCGTAGGGTTTTGGTGGCTGCTCGCGGGGCCCTCTGAAGCTCACAGCTGTAATTTGGACTGGCAGCTGACAGAGTATATAATCAGCCCCCCAAAAAAAAGCTATTTTGGACCGCCAAGAACAACCAATGGGGCTATCTGTGGCGGGAGCCAGATGAGTTCATGGACTGGGAAAAAAGGCGAACACACACACACACACACACACACACACAGACCCACACATAAGCCTTTGATTGGAGCAGATGGCAGCACTTGTGCGGGAGACGGGAAACTCACAGACACTAGCGCTCAGGCTCAGTACCCTGAGGGGTCAGACGGGCCTGTCTGACTGAAACCACAGGTCTGCTGGCTGTCAAATCCTAATCGGTAGGAAACGTCTTCACATGTATGGCACACTGGAAGGAGCGCCGTCTGTGTGATTGGAAGTGGGGAGAGCTGCCAAAACACTGTTTGTCTCTGGTGCGACTCTGCATGCAGGACCATGTGGGTCTGCACAGCCGCAACCGCGAAAAGAAGCACTTTGCTCACGCAGCTCCGACAGTGCAGGCTTTGTAGTTTTGTCAAAGAGTCGCGGCAGACAATATTGGACGGGAAAACCCCAAACGTCTTTGTCCTCTCGGATGGCCTCAAACCTCAGGCTGAGTTTGATACCATTCTGTCCCCAGAGGGAGCCACATGAAGGTTTCGGTTCCCAGTGTGACGCAGCTGTCTGCGCTGCGCTGCACTGTGGGTACGAGAAATCAATTCGTCTCTTTGCTTTTCTCAGCCAAGAGTATCGAAGCGGCCTTGGAAAAGATGAGAAAAACGGTGAAGAACGAAGCAACTTCCATTTGTCACATTTTGTCAGGTCACAGCTGCAACTTTGTGTTTACGAGGCATTTTATGAAATAACTCATAATAGGTTTTCACAAATAAAAACCAGCAGCGTGCGTTTGTGCTCCACAGAGTTACTGCTTTGTTAAAAATCTAGACGCCGATATGAACGGGGTGCCGTTTGTAACGCTACGCAGTAAAAAACTAACATTTGGGGTTTTTTTAAGCCTGAAATAAAAATAGTATTTTTTCCCCCTGTTGAAATACATTTAGAATTTTTTTACAAACTAAATATTTAGTTTCCAACAAAATTTTTATTTTGAGGCAAATATTTCATCTCCAAAACAAATATTTAGCTCTGAAGTAAATATTTAGTTTGCGATTTAACTTGTTTACTTTATTGTTTGTTTATGCTGGAAATAAGTATTTATTTAGTTACTAAAAGATTAGTTTGTAAAAGAAACATTTTGTTTCCCACAAATTTTAATTATGAGGTCCATATTTAGCTCCAAATAAAATATTTACTTTGAAAACTACCTTCTTTAGTTTGTTAACCAACTTGTTTAGGCTGGAAAATAAGTGTTTACTTAGGAACTAAATATCTAGTTTACAGAGCAAATATTTAGTTTTGTAAACTAAGTGCTTAGTTTCCAACTAAATATTTACCTCTGAATTGGTTAGTTGACAAACTAAACAATTTAACTATTTGTTTAGTTAAACTAACTTGTTTGTTAACTAACAAGTCAGTTTAGGCTGAAAAATAGGTATTTGCTTTGGAACTGAATATTTACTTAAAGTAAAAGTTGGTCTACTGCATAAAATAACAAAAAATATATCCTTCTGGAAGATCACAATTGTGATTTTAAATATTGTGACAAAATTCCATTGCCGTGTCCAGCCTCTCACTGCATTCCCGTTTAGTCCATGTCCTGTTCCTGTTCCTGTTCAGGGACACGGAGCGCTGACTCCAGCAGTCAAAGCACACAAGATGAGATACATCTATCTCACCTTTGGACTGGGATGATAGATTGACTCAGTAAATCAGAGAGGGAAATTAACTGACAATGCAGGATTTGGGGACCATTCAGGAAGCTGGAGTACCAGGTGAAAACACAGACTTTAGCTGGTAGAACATGTAAACTCCATCAAAAAAGACAAGGATTTAAACACAGAACCTTCTGGCTGTGAGAAAATCCAGATTTCTTTGTGATTCTGATGTTTTTACTGAAATGAATGCCACTAATTAATCAAACTGTACATTGTGAGCCGTTTGCTGGAAGTTAAAGGTAGAATAATCACAAATGTCTGCTTTGTATATTGAAAAACATGTCTGCTTTAACCTCAGGAAGAAAAAGTTTTCTCATCCAATATCTTCACAGGAGCAAAGCTGGAATTAAAGAATCTCAGAGGAGTTGGTAAATGGAGGGAAATGTGCCGCCTCCAGAACATCGCACCAAGCGCCACATCTAGCATACTCGTCAAAACAGTGATTTATCAAAAAAAGATTTGCTGTAATTCTTTTTGCAGCTAAGCGGAAAAGCAAAACCACATAATTAGCACTCACCCAGTGGCAAGAATGTGAGAATGTGACTGAGAGTGCAAAGTGATTCTGTCCTTCCTGATCATGAACCCGAATCATCAGCGAACTGAAACCTCGCTTAAACTTCGCAAATGAAATTCAGGGAAAACTCAGACTTTGTTTTATAAAAGTGGAAAAACAATTTGTTTCCAACATATTAGCTTCAAATGTGTCTGCATGCGGATAATTATGAGTTGTGGAGCTAATTTGGGGGATTTGGGGTAGAATTAGCTACTTACTTATTTTCTAAAATGGGCAACATGGCTGACTTGTAACAGGGGGTGTTTCTGCGTACCTTTGGTGCTTATAAAAGTTATTTCTGCAGCTGTTCCTGTTTCCACCCACCACCCTAACACAGGCAGGTCAGTTCAGCTGGAGACCTTTAAATTGCCCCTGGGCACAATGTGTTAGCACTGCTCGACCTGCAGTGCTAACCGAAAATCCACAACTTGTTCAAGATGCACGCTCCCTCCGTTTCTTGATCAGGACAACACAATCCAGTCTTTGGCAAGCCCGCGCTGATCTACATTTATAAAAGTGTCTGGTAGCCGATATTGAGGATAGACGAGTCAATCAAATGGATCGACATCTGAGGAACACTGCTCCCAGGCCTCTGACGTCTTAATCCTTGTTCTTGGATGTAGCATGCGTCCAAGCTAGTCATGCCTGTGCATCTGTTTTTTCTCTTAAGATGATGAATGTGGGTGGGAGACAGACAGGAACTCCAATCCCCCAGAAGGCCCTCTTGTGAAAACATCCGACATTTCAGGATAAGCGCTATTCAAGACCTCTGAGAACAACCTGAAGCACTCGAGTCTCTGGCTTCATGAAATAAAAACATCAACTGCCTTTTGTCTGATGTGCTTCAGTTGGAAATAGAGCGGCTAAAGCAATTGCAGCTGCTCTTCCTGATTGACTGACAGATGCTTGAATGATTTCCTTTCGTCTCTCTGTTCAGCTGGTAAAAACTGGAAAACAGCCAATTAGCTGAGCATCGACATTAAGATCTAAAGCAGATGTCAACATCGGCTATAGATGTTTGTTAGCAGATGTAACGAAACACAGAACCTCTAAAGTACTTGGTAGGCGCCTGGGCACTACAGCCAGAACTCCAAAGGACCAATGTAGGGAGGGCTCATTGTCATCCCACCTGGTGAAGTCAGGCCTGAGAGGTCAGAGTAGCCCCGGCAGCCAACAGCCCGTCCAGCACACCCCAAGGAGCCACCATACAGGACTTCCTAAGCCACTTGATTCTCATTTCCCTTTAGTGCTCCATCTGGGCTTTCTCCCATTGACTTGGATTCCTTAGGGAGTCAGTAGCCAGTCAGTAAACAGAATGATGATCCATGCGCTGTTTTAGAATTGTAGTTTTAGCAATGGCAGCAGAGGAAGTGAATGAAGTCGGTCAGTCCATGTTAGCCACGCTTCCAAATGTTGGATTAACTTGAAAAGGCAACTGGATCAGCTCACCACTTCTCTCTTTGCAGTGGAGTGCAGTGGTTGTCTACAGTTTCCGGTAAACTTCATAGCATCAAACTGGCACATTACATATGTCATGAGAAAACGTCAGCGACTTTTCCTCATGAAGTTTCAAACTTTAAAAAAGGTCACGCTTCCATACAGGAAGCAATCGTTTCTCACTAGCCGAGAGCCCAGACCCCCTGGACGAAGGGAAGCACAGAAATAAAGTAAGTACAAGTAAAATCTAATGCAGTCCAATGAAATGATAATCTGGTCTCATAAACACAATGTCTTGCCATTAAGCAGTACTTCATGCTTTCTTTAGAAGTATTTAGTACAGCCAGATGTCTTTTTAGGAAAGAAGCTGTTTGGAAAGACAGATCAAGGGGATTTATGGTGATTAGTGTTGATGTGTGTACCAGTTTCTTAAGCACACAGATATGAAAATAGTAGCAAAAAAGAAACTTTATCTCACAGAAGTCTGTGAAACAGTCATAAAAAGGAGTGACTGCTAGCTATGCCTGGTGAAAAGCGCGTACTAAAGCCTGCAGCGGATTAACAAAAACAAAATGTCCTATGATTATTACAGCAAGTACTGCTCAACATACTTCACAGTGAATATTCACTTTTACTTAAGACTCTATTCGTTGAGGTTTAGGCATTTAAAGTCATCTGGTTTGTCAGCAAAACATTTTACCTACTTATAAAAGTAAGTGCACACAGAGAAGGAATGATAGACTAGTCAAGAACATGTATGTTGACTCTATTTGAAAAGACCTAAAATTTCTAGAACCAGATGGCATAATTGGTGGAATGAACAGTAGAGTAATATTGTTGTCAGCCAGTCAAAACATCAGAGTCACCAATTGTCCTGGTCAGCATCACTAGAGCTGGAATACATTTGATAGAGGCTGTTGTTTTAGGCAAACTGGTAGTTGGACTGGGATGATAGATTGACTATAGTATTATCTGTATGCCTCACATGTCAATCACAGCCTCGTGTGAATGGTATCAAACATGGCAAACATGCAGGTAATCCTAGCTAATGCTACGGCCAGAGACCTCAAATTTTCAGACACTCCAATCAGCCCCTGATAATAGATTGTTATCTATTATCAGAAGGCCAGAAGGCACCATGTAAGCCTTCTGGTGCTCAGTCTAGACGTGCCGATGTCTTCTATACCGAAAAGGTGAAGAGGCCTTAGTCATTCCTGTTGATTCACTATCAAGTAAAGGCCACTAGAGCCAATAAAACCAGAAACAAAGGATGTTGTATACAAGTCACCATTATGTGGTTCACCACTTACTAAGTCTGGCTTAGTATAAAGCTCAGAAAAAGTTGTACTAACTATAACGACTCTCTGACTAAAATGCTTAACAAATTGTTTGATTGACTGATTGATTGAGTTGCTGGGAAATGAGCAGCTGTCGCCATTGTTTGTTCAATAAAATCTGAACTGCATAAATGATGATGTAACTAAGATGTAGTTAGATATTTGCACAAGAAACTACACACAAAAAAATACTTGGTCAGATTTGGTGTTTTTGCAGTGCACCCCCCACTCCACACACACACACACACACCCCCACACACACACACCTACACACATCTAATTTCTAGTTATATAAATAATGACATTTCATTTGCAAACACCACTGTGCTGTTGGCAGCTAAACTTTTCTCCCAGCCTGATATTTTTGAAAAGCAGTCAGGTGCTGGCAATAGCTTTATATTGCCAGACGTATATATCTCTCTACATAGATAAAATAAAATAAAGCCATACATTCCCTGTTGCCATGAATTTACCATTTCGATGCTGAAGCACTTTTGAAAACCCTTTTGATAAATATTCATGAAGAGCAAATAGATGAAAACCAAGATCTGCACAGAACATCGGCCGAAACACACGCATTAAAAAAAAATTAAATAAGAAAATACAAATACAATCTGCAACGGTGGGCTGACACAAATCTACATCACTTTGTTTTGCAAATGCGTCCAGTTTTTTTTTTTTACTATGGCAAGTGTTAAATGAGACACAAAATGAATGTGCCAGAGAGGTAACACCCTCCAAGTCATGAATAAAAGCAATTTACTCTCCAATCAGATAGCAAAAGGGGAAAAATTGCAAAAGCTGCCTGCATCTATGCATAAAAGAAATGCATTTTTTTTTCTCTCTTTCTTCAACGCATAAAAAAAAGCCCAAAGTGGGAGTGAAGGGAAATGTTTTGAAAAATGAAGAGTTGACTCTGAGGTTGACTGATGCTGCCAGCTGTCCGTGTTGCCGCTGGGAAAGCAGCAGTTTGCACATACCTGGAACCTCTTCAAGACCATAACTGGTGCTGTTGGGCTTGAAGCGATCAGGTTGGACCTTCATCTTGGGACACAGGACATCTGGGAAGAAAAGACAAGTTGTCAAGTGAAACGTGTCTTTCATGGTGCCTTACATACAGAATTTATCATCCTGAACTTGAAATGTCTGCTTTTCTGTTAAACCTACCACATACTCCATGGTATTTTAGTGTGAATTTACGTGACCAATAGAAGTGGGCAGATCGCTCCAAAATATCAATAATCTGTATCGACTCTGAATTGATATTACAGAGTTGATAGACTCAGTCTTCTAGTGGAAATATAAATACTAGCTTCCATCTTTTGGTAGAAGTATCGATGGTATAAGTGTCAATCTTATACTAGATTGATAGATCTATCGATCTAGGATAAGATCGATACAAGTATTGATCTCACACAAGCGTATACTTTAGTTTTAGATTTTCTCTTGTTATTTTGTTTTATTTTTGTATTATAGTTCATCAATAGTATCTCCAAAAAGATTTTGCCTCGCTTTGCTCTCAAATGAGAATTTCTTTGCACTCTTGTTTAAGAACAATACACACAAATCATGTTACTAAAGTAACCATAAACTTTGTTCAAATTCTACCATTGGTTTGAAGAAAAGAATTCAAAAACAAACCACCTGAAAACACCTGAAGGTCAGAAGTTTTATAATATATCAAACTTAAATAAAATTATTGGTATCGGTATTGGCGATACGGGCCCTGTATTTATGTGGTATTGAATCGATATGAAGTGCCGCACAACTATAATGACTAACCCAAAGTAGGGCGGGATATGAAATTGAGCAAAAACTATCATGTATTTTTTGGAATGAAAATATGAAAATCTTCAGCTAATTTGTATCCAAGCACCTTTCTTTTGTTTCTCGTACATGAAATCCAGCTCAACTGACTGGATTCATTAGTAAGCTGTAGTTAGTAAGCAACTCCTCAGAGGTTGTTGGTGAGCGAAGAGCGTCATGAAGACAAAGGGACACAGCAGACAGCTTAGACCAAAGTGTGTTAATTATGCCTTAAATTTGCATACGACTGCTGACTCAGCATTGGGCCAAAGCTGCTTGTTTATTCTTAGCCTGAGTGGACTGTATTGATTGGAGAATTTGAAAAATCCCATATGAATGACTGCATAAGGGCTGAAAACAAAAACACTTGTCAGACTTTTAGAATTTGAAAAAAATATATGACTTTCCTTCTAAGGTAAAAATATGCTCTAGTGACTGGACATAAAATCCCAGTAAAATAAACTGTAATGGGATAAAGGGGTGTAAATGCTTTTGCAGACAATGTAAGGTAAACGTATGTCGTTATATTTGAGATTCCATCCATCCATCAATTTTCCTACACCCTTGTCCCTTTTGTTGGGTCGGGAGGGTTGCTGGTGCCTATCTCAGGCTATTGTTACGGGCGAGAGGCGGGGTCACCCTGGACAGGTCACCAGTCTGTCGCAGGGCAACACAGAGACAGACAGGACAAAAAAACATGCACACACACACTCACACTCAGGGAGAATTTAGAGAGGCCAATTAACCTGACAATCATGTTTTTGGACTGAGGGAGGAAACCGGAGTACCCGGAGAGAACCCACGCATGCACAGGGAGAACATGCAAACTCCATGCAGAAAGACCGGGGCCGGGAATCGAACCCAGAACCTTCTTGCTGCAAGGCAACAGCTCTACCAGCTGCACCACTGGGCAGCCCATATTTGAGATTTAATTGAATTTTTTCTTTTGTTTGTTTCTTTTGAAGACAGCCACCTAAAACGTTCCTGAGTGCTGAAACACAGTAGTAGACGTCCACATTGCGGCCCGGGGCCATTTGTGACCCTTGGAATGTTTCTGTGTGGCTCTTGTTCACAATTCAAAAATAGCACAGATTTATTTCACCAAGCTGCTGATCGTGACAGACTGAAAACAAATTAAAGAGAAATTGTCTTTGATAAAAAATAAAAGAGGCAGATCAATTAAAATAATCCTACAAAGTAAACTTAAGCAGCAACACAAACAATTCAACTTTTAATGTTAAAATTTTTTCAGCTTTTATTTTAATTTGATAACACGTAGCACCACTAACATCCGGTAACATGAAAGTAGAATCAGGCATATTTATATAGTAAATAAATAAGAACTTAAAACAAAATAGGGCCTCTTTGCATGTTGTTGTAGCCTAGCATACGTCTAAAATGATTTAAGGATACTTTGTGTATAGAAATCAGACTGGTATACTTAATTAAGATTTTATCCATTTAGTTTATTCTTACAACAGAATTATTTTTGCACTTTTTACAACAAAAGAAACACAATTTTGCAAAACGTTTGTTTGGACACCTGCAGCTGTATTAATTGCTGTCGGAGTGTTTGGCTAGGAGTGATGTAAGCGCTCCTAGCCTTACATCACTAGACTAGGAGTGTGTGAGCTGAACAGAGCTGGTGCAGACACGCTGCCCTCTCTCACTCAGTTTCCTGTTTGATGTCCAGGGCAGACCTGGTTGAAGAAAAGGGCAGCTGTGTCAGTGAGGGGTTGAGTGTGTGTGGCGGTGGCGGGTGAAGTGGGGTGTGGTGGGTTCCACTTCCACACTGGAAACAGCCAGTTTCATATTTCCACACACGTATATTTTAGCAGCGGCGGTGACAGGGAAAGGAAACACCTTCAGGTTAAGTTGTTTTAAGCAGGAGAAATCCTTCTATTGGAGCAGAGTCACCGGCTTCACTACAGCAGCCATTCACCGAGAGGCAATGTTGGAGTTTAATACACAGAAATGTTCATATGGAGGAGACATTTTAACTAGTCTCTTTAACCAATATAGCTTAGCCTACATCCCATCTGTCTGGGTCACTTAGCAACAACTGTAAGTCAGATGGTTAACCAGATTTTCCAGGTAATAATTTCTCCTTATTGTAAAAATCAAACTTTGTTTGACACTTTTTGAGAATTATTTATTGTCTTATGAACTGGCCTGTGGATGCATGTAATTCTGTTCAAAAAGCCTAGAAGCCAAGGACATTTTAAATGAAGTGGAAAATAATCTGATACAGTACATGCAATTTGAAGATGTAGATTTCTTCTTTTTCCTAAGTGCCATCCAAAAAAAATTGCAAATAAAAATACAATATAGAGAACACCACACCAAAGCAATACAGGAAGTGTGACACACAGGTCTTTGCTGGCTCATCAACTGGGCTTTGAAAATATTCATAGTACTCTAGTGAACTGTCTTACCAGCAGAGTATGGAAAAACAAAAAAGCCAATATCTGTGTGTTGTACAGAACCTAATTTTACGCAATAACCATTATAAGTCCTATAAGACTCTGTGATGAAGATGAAGGATGCACCATTTACGTTTAAATTTTAATAAATGCCATTTTAACAACTAGGCTTATTGCAATAAGCAATTAATTCTATAGTAAATTAAAATGAGCTCAATTTCCATTCTGATGACTAACATTTTTTGAAGGGCAATTTTGTTCACAGAGACTTCATAATGTTTTATTTATGGTTGCAGTTTTTTTTTTTTATTTCCTTCGTATTGATTTTGGTTGTCGTCTTTTATTTTGGATGTTTAAAATATTTTCCAGTTTCACTGTGGCTAGTTCTGCACAAAATTAAAGTTTATTAATAACTTGTGTTATTATGCTTTTATCATTACATTATTTAACAATGGTACCAAAACAACAGTCGCAATAATTTTGGGACAATTTATCAGTGAGATAAATGTGTTATTCTGTTACAAAGAGTGTGCATCAGGAGTGGTCCGACTCAATATTTTTATTTATTATTATTTACCATCTTATTCCCAGTGAACGTGCTCATATTTATGAGCATCATTTGCAGAGATCATGTCCAATGGGCCATCTGTTTGGCCCAAAACGGTTTGGGCCAAATTTCTGTCCTGCTCCATACCCATCTCAATCTAACGTGGTTCCAAAATCCAAATGAAATTCTTCTTTCCACAATTAATAGCTGAACAACTTATGTTTGCTGCCTTGACCACAAGTCATAAATATTCTCTGCGGCTGAACTGAAACACTCCAGCTTTCCTGCTGTTACAAGAATCTGCAAAATATGTGCCATCAAAACCTGCAATTTTCTAAAATCACAGTTCTAAAAAATCTCAGTGTCATAAAAAGCTCTGGAGGCTGATTCTGAGGACAACTTGGCTTGTTGTTTTTTTGCGGCGTACGAAAACTAAGAGGGTGCCCGATGCAAAAACCCAAGCAGCTAGTTCATCTGTTTCGCGTCTGAATTTCTAAAAGTGACTTTTGACTCGGACTGAAGGCTTCCGCTGTATTCAAGCCAAAATGTCACGTCTACCTTAAGTTTTCCAAGTGCTAATGGAAGCCCTACCAAAGAATATGTGTTTACAATGCCAGCACCAGCAGGTAGACCAAGAATGGCCACTCTCTGGATATAGTGACATGCGTCACACCTCCTTAAAGACGATGTTGCTTGCACAGCTCTGAATCTTAAAATGCTAAATAACAGAGCAACTCCCTGCAGCTGTGGTTCTGAAGGTATAATTTGGGGATGCGAGTGCGAGTTATATTTGAAGCAATGTAAAACCTGCCTTTGCCGTACCATTACCGTCCTACAGCCAATATTTTCCTTTCTCTTTTTGCTGCCGCAGGTTTCGATAAGCTTCTAATTATTTGTGCCCTTTGATCGCTTCGTCTGAAAACTCTCAGAAAGGGAGTTTTTGTCACTCTAGGTCTCACTTCCAACGTCCAAACTTACCAGCTTAAGACCTCAGATGCTCTAAAGGGTCACTGGAGGACAATGTCCGTTTTTAAACGTATACACTAAAAGGTGAATACGTTTCACGTGTGTCTGAGCATTGAGCGCCGGGCCAACGTGAAACATTAGAGCTGTAATTTTCTGGGTGAAAATAACTGGCACTGCCCAGTGAACCACTCGCACTGACCACGGATGTACACGGAGGTCCACTTGCAGCAATTTCTTAAAATGGACAAAAAAAAAAGTTAAGCTCTTTTTTTTCACTAAATGCAGGCTTTGGTTATTTCAAGATTTTCTACATCGCATTCTTCAAAATATACAACCTACATTCCTCGTTGAAAAGAGAAAATGTACTGGCTCAATGCAAAGTCGAAGGCAATTGGCTTTCAAATAAATCTTCAAGATTCAAATCCTTGAAACCTGTAGGAGTGTAAAAACTAGTAAATATAATTTAAGAAATAATTTATTTTGCAGGGAAGTTCTAAAAGGAGTAAACCTTTTAGAACCATTAAATAAGTCTTGGAGAATTCATATAGTTTATATCCAAAGTAGCTGGTTCTGTAGGCTAGCTAACAGCTAGCTTGAGAAGAATCAACAACAATGCCGATTTCCACTAGTACAAAACAATTCAATCTGCACAGCACCACTATGGAAATAAAGTTACATAGAAAAAAATCATAAATTGCACAGAAAATGCAAGCAGGAGCAAGTGTGCCAAAAATTGATTTCATATGTCAAACACAAAACAGAACTTGTAAAGTGTTTCAAAGAGTTTACAAGTTCAAAGAACACATTTTTACAGGAAGATCATTGGTGCCACACTGCCTGCAACCCTTTTCCCCCACACAGATAATAATCTGCATCTTCAAAAATAAAGATGATTGTAAAGGACATCACCTGTTAAGGTGTGTTCAGAGAGAGCAACTATGTACAAAATGAATGCACTCCTTTATGTTTCAGTAACATTTCTTGGCTAATTTTCCACTTAGGATAGGTCTCACTATTACTGTGACCAATAATGTCAAATATTATAGTATATATATATATATATATATATATATATTTGGGCTACTGTTAGCGTGACCTCACCAGGTGCTCTGACTTTCCTATCCAGCCTGAGTGGGTTTTAAAGCTGAGCTGCTGAAATAAAAATAGTAGCTACACGTTGCCTCTCAGCAACCAACAATAAAAAAGGCCAGGCCTTTAAGTGTGAAAAAAAATATGGAAAAGGAACTTAAAGAGAGAATTTCCTTGCTCCATTATACAGAGGAGACAACTATTAAGCTGTTAGAGAGGGCATTTTTAACCCCAAATTAGGTGATTAATGAGCGTGTGTGAACTACTTTCTAAGCCTGTGTGCATGTGTTGAAAGAATTTTCTCAGCACAATAGTGGAAAAACCGCTGAGGTTTTAAGAGGAGAGGCTTTCCAGTGCTGAACGCCTCTGCTCCGAGGCAGCAGTCAAGAAGGCAGCGACGCCTCAGATATACATGTCTTGTTAGGACACTATTATTTAAACTCCTTCTGGAAAGCGTCTCCCCTCTTCGTGTTCGACCAAAGGGAGATAACACCGGGTGCATGAGCAGCTCTCTGAAGTTAGGGTGGGTTTTCGTGGTTAGGGTCGCTCCTCCGCAGTGGTTAAAGGTTAAAATAAGGGGACCAGTTGAATAAATGCACGTTTAGCTTGAGGTTGACTCTCCGTTGTGGGTTTTCAGGAAGAGGCCATGCAGCAGACAGGGTTAGTAATGTGTTTAAAAATAGTCTGATGGGTGACTTACTTTCGCACAGCCTCCTCCTCAGCCTGCCTCGGATTTTATCAATGGCGTTGAAGTCAGTCACGTGAAAGACGTGGGCATTCTTAGGCTCTGCCGCGATTTCCTCCAGCTCTTCCTTCAGAGCCTCCCCGATGCCCACGGCAAACATCCGGATGCCAGCTTTGGCGGCTGACTTGGAAGGTTCCAGAACGTAATCCTGACTTCGGCCGTCAGTAAGCAAGATGGCCACCTTCTGAATGCCGCGCTCTGCCGGCCTCGCGCCGTTCCGCTCCGTGAAGATGTTCGTGGTGGTGTAGCTGATGGCGTCCCCGGTCATGGTGTTTCCCCCTAGGTAGCGTATGTTACGGGCAGCTCGCTTCACGTCTTCCAGGGTCCTGTATCGCCCCAGGGTAAACTCCGGGGTCGGCCTGTCACTGTAGCGAACCACCGCCACTCTCGTCTTGTCGGGCGCTACGTCGAAAGACTCTACCAAGTTGGCTACCCATTGCCTAATTTTCTCAAAATTTTCCTTTCCCACACTGGATGAAGTATCCAGAATAAACGCCAAGTCGTAGTGGACATTTTTACAACCTGCAATAGACAGAAACAAGGAGATTCAGTTACGTGTAGCTGGGACAAATTAAGCTTCCTATCTGGGTATGGATATTTCATGCTGATGGTTTTACCTGCTCTTTGTGCGTCCACTCCTTCCCCGGAAAGAGTCAAGGCCAGGACGAAGCAGACCAGGGTGATCCTAAATCCCAGTCGGAATTCCATGTGGGCCTTGTCTTGGGTCTGCTTAGTTCAGCTTATTACCACCATCAAGCTCTGGAAAGATCAGTGGAGGCGTCAGGCAATACAACATATCCTCAAAGTATTGACAGTGCTTCACTTTTCCCACTTTTTGCTATGTTACAGCTCTACTTATCTCTTTTCTTAAGAAAATTATCACATTGTGACAATGTATTTTTTTGGTTTGTTTGTTTTGCAATGTCATGTCTCATCAGTCCACAGGACTTTTTCTGAAAAGTCTTGGACTCATCAAGATGTCTTTATGTCACTTTGCTAAATTTGAAGACATAGCCTTGGAACTCTATTAAAGATGTAATTTTCCTCTTCTTGTTGAACACTGACTTTGATTGAGGCAAATGATGCCTCGTGTGCTTTTGATGTTTCTCTGTGATCTTTTATAATTTCCTGGGTGCTTTATTTAAAGTTACTCTTGAAGTAAATTTGGTACATTGTGCATTGCTGGGAAGGGTCATTACCGCTCCATGTTTGGATGATGATGTTAGAGCGGTTTCCTTGAATCGTAAAGCTTTAGAAATGACTTGGTAACCCTTTCTATAATTCCTGGTGACTGTTTTTCATCTGTTGCTGAATGTGTTTAGATCAGGGGGTGATATGTTACTTTTTGACATTTTTTAGCCGACTTCATCTTGGCAAGCGGGTTTGATTTGAGTTTTAGGACTCAAGTTTCTAAAATATATGGGTAATCAAAGTTGAGTGCGTGAATCTAACATTGAAGCTTGACCTTTAAGTATAACCCAACAAAAGCAAGAATAGGAGAAATCTGCCAAAGGACAAATGCTTGTTCAAGCCATAGTACCTCCTGTGGAGTTGGAAGATTGTTGTGAATTAAAAACTTTCTGTAGGCATTGCATTCACATCCCAACTATAACAAGAGCATTGCAGAAAACCAATTTAAAATTGCATTAGCACTCTGTGCATTTAAAGACACTTGCACTCCTGGCTTCATCTCATGGCAGACCTTTCCTCCAGCCCCGTATATCTCTGGTATGAAGCTTGGCAGGAAATGTTCTTCATTCTCCGAACATGATAATTGAAAGCTAAGACTGAAATAAACATCTCTTTGGAGGAGCAAGTGAACTCTCCATCCAGAGAAAATTGGACTGACTGAGGATGGTTGAAACCTGATGCCAAACTATGTCTTTCTATCCACCCACAAGACTAAAACAGAAGAATGCCGAGTTAGTGAGCTTTGCTGATGTTGCACAATCGGATTATTTTTAACACCCAGACAAAGACTTCTATTGGATGGTGAGAGTAAATCTGGTCCCTTTTTGGTCACCAACTAGATTTTTTTTTTTTTATTTGGCTGGCAATTGTGTTTTAATGACACTGACAGAATCCCAACATCTAAACAAGTCTCAATTCTCGACTGTAGTCCGTAATTTGTAGCGCTTGCTGTTGCTGAAGCTCTAACATGTGGCTGACTCCAGCCTAAACATGGGCTCATCCTGACAGGAAGACTGTCTCATTGTGGGGGGTTGTCTGGGGGAAGCTTTGGAAAGTTTGAGTTATTGGTCAAGTAGGAAAGAAGTAGTCCCCGATGAGCTGAAAAGCTTTTTACCATCTTCCACCTTGTTTCAGTACAGTAAGCTATTTCCACTGAACACATTGTTCGTTCATTTATTTTCCAGAGGAAACGCACAACCAAAACTATCTGCTTGTCACTGGAAAGAAAAATGAAGAAAATGTTTATTCTGTTCCTTAGTACGATGCTGGACATAAAAATGCTAGTGACAGAGTCATGTGGTTATGACGAGAAATTCGTTTTAATGAGATACTGCTCCTGTATTTATTTCCTATCTCTGGCAGTTAAACATGGATAACCTGATGTTATAAGGCTATAGTGGCAACCAGTACTCCACCAGTCAATGGAGGTTGCCATAGAAGGGATTCCGCAAGACTCACCACTAGTGTACTTTAGATTCCTTACTTTAGATAGACTCGTGTTTTTGTCCCTTCATGTTTTACAAGTGTCCATTCAGCTAAATGCTAATGTTACTTTTTCAATGTTTGTATTAATTTCACATAAACAGATGATTGTTTCTTATCCTGCTAGCAACATTTTAGCATAACCTGTATCAACCACATGAGTTGAGTTTTATGATGAACTTGATTTTTGGTGTATTTAATTTAAAAAATTTGTCAAAGAACAAAACTGAGTGTCTTTTAACAACAGGGCATTTATGCCGGTGCATGTCCCCGGCATAAATGCTGATAGAAGCTGAAGGAAGTTGCAATTTTATCTGCAGGCCTTTTGATTTTGCCTCTCGTAGCTTTTGCTTATGTTGAATTATCTGAGTGGGAGAACATCTCTGAACATTTTCAAGTCTTCTTTATCAAATGTAGATGTTTTTAGCCATTTTAAGCTCTGGCTGGATGTTGAGTGTTGTCCTGCTCGAAGGCGAACGTCCACTCCAGTTTCAAGTCATTGTTACAGTCTGAAATATGGTTTCTTAAAGGAATGTATTTTTTGAAGGATTTTTTATATCTTTGAGGAAAATAAATTATTTGAGATAACATATTTATCCTCAGATAGAAGTGAATTAAAGGAACATTTTTTTAATGTACTCAGATGATCTTTTGTTGTTTGCAACAACTTTATCTGGATTTGCCCTTTTAGTGAAGCTTAAAAAGCCATAACACTGCTATTTTTTATTTATTTATTTAATTTTAAAAATATTAGATGTAAACTATTGCAGCTCATTTTGTCTCCTTTTAGATGTGGTTACAGCTTCACCTCCTTTTTTAGTTGAGAAAAAGTTTCTATAATTTTTGACAGTTTTAGTTCTTTGGTGTGTTTTTGTTCCTTTTTTTTTCTTTTTACATTAAACAGCATAAAATTAAATTTCTGCCTCATCTGACCAGTGAACGTATGTGCCTCGTGTGCCCTGCAATCATTTTCACAAACAAATTACGAATGATGGTTTTCTGTATACTGTCTCTTTCTTTCGCAATCCTCCCATGAAAGCCAGATTTGTTGCGTGGACAAGGAGTAGTTGTTTGTTCCTCTGTTAGTACTCTGCTTAAATTACACACAGCTACCAGATAAGGTGACCAGGCAATTTGTTTCACAGGATGTTAGTCAGAGGTGCCAGAGAAAAGAGGATTTTAAGCAAATGTATGCCACACTTTTCAGATATATTACCCAATTTTCTACTTTGCATTTGTTTACAACATACAGTGGAAACATAAAGTTCAGCGGTTTTGTGTTGACGATGTGACAAAATGTCAAAGGGCCACAATTCTGTTCTGGTAGAACTATGGTAATGCTCCAAGGTTATAAAAGACCACAGAATTAGGGAGAATGGAGTATTAAGCAAAATGGGGTATGGAGGGGGTGGGGGGTGCCATAGTACCCTACTGTCTATGACTGTGCCTATGTGAGAAGGTGGAATAGTGAGGGTATTATGAAGATTTGGGAAAGCAAAGGCTTTCAGCCTCCAGATGCTAATTTTCTTATCTGATTTCACTTTAGGTTATTTCTGTTTCTTGCTTTCCCTGTTGCTATTTATGAGCAGATCAGGTATGTGAGCTGAACTGCTCCAAACATCCCGAGTGAGGGTGAGTGTTAAAATCTGGAAAATGAACTCTGGCCAGATGTCAGTAAAGAAGAAGGAAAAGAAAATGTAGCATTCGTGCTTTCCACCATGCTGCCCTCCACATGCTCTCTGGAAAAAGTGATAGTCTTTTTTTGATTGTTTTTTTGTTTTTTTTAAGATAAAGTTTACAAATCAAAGCTTTATGTTAAAGAATCTGGAAATAATAGGCATTGCCTGACCCATTCGCATGTTAAATGAATCTTATTTATAATTTTTTTTTTGGCTATAATAAAGATTTTGTAAATTTGAAAATGTGTTTTTTTGTGTGTGTGGAAGTGAGGTTCTCAACTGTTCAACTGGAACTGATCAAATGAAATCTGGGGCCTTCAAAGTGTTGAAATAACCCTTTAAACAGAAATCTCAAGTCAGATACAGACTATAGCATCACAATAAAGGCTTTAGCTCAGCCAGCATACCAAGGTGGGCCCCATATGGGGAAAAGGAGGACAGACAATATGGGTCCCACATGGGTTTGTCCTCAGTTTCCATGGTGGCCCCACACTGGTTTGCCCATGTAGGGCCACCGCCTATGTTGTATAGGAGGACTGTAGTGTCAAAATTGTGGGGGGAAAAAAAAAACTTAACCATAGTAGCTCTTTAGCGCAATGTTGGGCTTTGTGGGAACCTGTCCTCCCACATTTATAGAGATCCATTTAAAACACAACCTCTGGCTCTTCCACTGGAGTTATTCTCCATTTTTATGTGCAGATAAACCATCTGAGGTGACTGCTGCTGCTTTGCTTCAATCAGCATGTGAACCTGAGCCCAGTTTCCTCAACAAAAAAAAAAGAGCAAAAAAGAACCTGCAGGTCTGTGTCATCAGGCCAGTTTCCAGTTCCTCCCTCAGTGGCAGACCTGAGACCTGCAGCTTAGATGTCTATAACAGAAGCACTGCGTTCATCATTCCTCAGACGTGAGAAAAAAAAACAAAAAAACTTTCTGGAGGTTTTTATTTTTTGGTTTTTCTCATATGTCACAGTCCGAGAAGAAAGAATGTCAATTGAAGTTTATTTTCAAAGCAGTTTCAAAGTCACAGGAGCCGCAAAATAACACAAAACCACCAGGAGACAACAATCTCTTACAACTTAAAATGTCATAGCTTTGTAGAAGAACAAAACAGTATCATATTGTTACTTTCCTAAAATAATGCCGCAAGTCATTTTTTTCTGCCAAAAAATGACTTTGCAGAAAATGAAAGTTTTTTTTTTCTTGCAAAATCACCTTTTTTTTTTTATTTTTATTTTTTGCCAAAACATGATTTATGCAAAAAAACAAGCAAACATACATTTTGGCAACAATTGACTTATGCCATCATTTTAGGAAGGTGAAAATATGTATTTTTTTTCTTACCTGGCTGGTGAGTCAATCTGACTGGAGGAGTCTCTCTCCCTTCCCTCTCTCTCTCTCTGCCTCCAGCACTCACACTCTGGATCAGCACGGTGGCAGCATCATTATAAGGTGATAATAATCCCAAACAAAAAAAAGTTCCCCCTCCTGGCAGGCACCACAAATCAAGATGAGCCCCGTCCTGTTCCTTACCCCAGGTCGCCGGTCCAGTGCCCAGAGTTCTGAAGTAGTGTTTGGTAGGTGATCTCCGGCAACCTTTCAGACGGCTGGTCGGAGTGGGAGGGAACAGCAGGAGGTGGTGGGGTGGAGGGAGAGAAAGAAAGTGTAGGGTTTCACTTGGGAGACGAGGTGGCTTCTGCTGTTCTCCACCGCCTGTGGCCTGCTCATGAAAAAAAAAAAAAAAGAGGCTGAGAGGCGCAGCCAAATATAGAGCCAACGTTTTTGGGATATTTTTGTCTTTTTTTTCCTCTCCGTTTCTTTCTTTCTTTCTGCCCAGCCAGAGACGAGGTGCAGCATCTCGGTAACGGCCTCTTGGTGTCCAGCCCCCGCCGCTGTGATGGCCACAGAGGAGCCACCCTGGGTCTGGTGATGGGCCGGGCTGCTTTGGTTTCTGCCCCGGCCACACGCTTGTGGAGACGGGTTTTATTTAGACTGAGGAAAATAATTACAGAAAGCTCCTGCTTGTACCTTTGTGTTGGACGCACCAGTTCAGATGCTCTTTTTTTGTTGTGCCTTCATTCCAGTCAGATCAAGGCCAGTTGATCTGCAAAGCACATTTTGTCAAATGCCATCTTCAAAAATCATCATGAACAACTCAACTGATCAATGTTCAAGCTGTTATTAATGACAGGCAGTTCTGAACAGGTGGGATTTAAGCCTGGGTTTTAAAAAAGTCAGTGTTTCAACTGTTTTGCAGTTTTCCTGAAGTTTGTTCCAGATAAGTGGAGCATAGACAATTACAATATCAACACCTTCCTATGTTCAAAATCACTTTTCACAAAATATGCCTTAGCCCATTATTTCAAGAAGATGTTGATATAGTATAAAATTACATATTGCAAGATTGTAAAATTGTTCTCTTTTGCATACTTTCTATGGTAAAACCGCACACTCTGAAGCCACAGTAAAAAATATATATTTTTGCTGTATTTGTTGAAGCTATCATTATGCCATGACAATATGAGAAATAATCTGTGGGGGGAAAAAAACAATCTATTCTGCCTTCTCCCAAAGCTAACTAGAAACAACCAATCAGAGCCAGGAGGTGGGTTTTAGCGCTGTCAGTCACTCTCAGTGTGGTTCTTTACTCCACCTTTCTCTCTGATATGTTGCAGCTTCTTTGTGATAACTGAGCCTTTACCGGGAATGCTGAAGCTAGTTAGCATGGCCACCAATGACGGCAGATAAACCGTTTTTCTGTAATGGAAAGCTGTTTCTCCTCCATTAGCACATTTAGGAGCTGTTACGACCCAGCTCTGCCAGGGGAAGGGGAAGCAACACTTAAACAACCCAGAGGTAAAAGGGAGTGACAGTAGGATTTATTTGTGTTGGTAATGACAAAAGCTAACAAAATAACTACAATCAAAAGTTAGGGGATTAGAACCAAAAGTACTAAGTAAAACAAACTCCACAAAACGTCCAGGGTGATACACAAAATAACTTAATCAAACAAAATTGACTTTAAGTTCAAAGTAACCAAGGTTAGACAAAAACCAAACTACAAAACTCTAGTGGAGATTGAACAGAAAAAACTCTCAGGGACAAAAGTTAACAACACAATTTCAATTTACAACAAAGCTCACAAAGACACAGCTACAAGCAGTAGTCTTCACTCAGAGGTGGCAAGCTGTCTGCCCAAACAAATCAGATCAGCCGCGCCTTGTCCCAGGAATGCTTGGGTTAAGAAGGGAGGCCTCAGCAGGGATTGGTGGAGGTATCTGATTGGGGATCCAATCAGCTCTGCAGTAGACCCCAGGGGCGTGGCATCGGAGGATGAGGCCTGCTTCCAATTCCCAGCAGACGATTAGGGAGCTGCAGCTGTACAAAAAAGAAAACCTACAAGGCCACCGGCCGTAACAGGAGCAAGTACATGAGATTGATTGACAGCCCTAAGAACCTCCTCCTGGCTCTGATTGGTTGATGCATTTTTTTCAGACGGCAACAGAAGCTCAGGGAGGAAGAGTTAAATCTTTCAACAGACTATTTGTCACAACACAGTGACAGTTTTAAAAAATATGATTTTTTTTGCATTATATACTGCAGCTGTAATGTAATTTATTAGGAATTTGACACAATATGAAGTTGCATTTTTATTCTTTTTTTATTCTTTTATTTCAACCCTCCTATTTTGATGGTACTTCAACATATACCTGTCCCCTGTTTAAATGACATGGCAGAGATATCGTTCACATGGCTACATGTATACAAGGACTTAGACTTTAATTTGTAAAAACAAAAAGAAATCCACGTACTCTTACTAGCACTTTGTAGTTTTGAACTACTTTTAGTAGGCCTATCATGAGGAATCCTACTCAAAAACCTTGAACTTTGTAGTTGAACTATGACAAAACTGGGGTCTGAAAACCATCACAAGACATTAGCTGCATAGCGGCACAATTTGACATCATGTTTTAATGAAAAAACTAAAATTTAGGAAAAAAAACCCTCCTGTTTGCTGATAAAAGGTTTTGCTGCTATTATGAAGTGGTTTTTGGCCTTATCAATATTTGTTTATTTTGCAAACCTGCAACAGAAATCCTTTTTTTACATCACATGAATCACATGATCAACCGGATGTTGCTACTGGCGCAAACCACGAAGAAGACGAAAACAGGAAGCAGTTGGAGGATTATGGCATGTTACTTGTTACGTGAGCAAACTTATTCACATGTAATTTTTGTCAAATGAGAACACCACAAATGCAAAATTGTGTCTGCCATGCATTTACATGGTTTCCTGGACAAAAGTTGACTTCAAGCAGCTCCGAAAACCTCTTTAAAGTTGTTGTTTGATGCTTTTGCAATAACTGACATGCACTCCAATCGTATGCAGGGAACCAAAATGTACTAAAACACAGTGTCAATATGTGCATGCCATGGACAACAAACAAGATGGCTATTACGTCCAGGGCTATTTGCAGTGTCTTTGTAGCCAAGGAACTGAAGCGCATGCCAGGCTATGTATAGGCTCAGCGTAGTGGATGGGAAGTGGGCTGATGGGTTGGGGCAGATGTACGATGTGAGTGATTGTGTGCGTCTGAGGAACCGTCTGTCGCCGTGTGCGTGAAGGTCTGAAGAGGTGACCAGAAGGCGGGTGAGCGCGGGGCTGCGAGCGCCAGGCAGTGTTGGAAAAAGCCATCTGCTACCTGACTGACAGCCAGCTTCAAACCTCCCACATCAGATGGGCAATCTTCTACCAAAATATGGTCGGATCATCATGTGTGAAAGTGCTTTATCTTTAAAAAGTTACAGCAGAACTGTCACCATGCCTGAGGAGTTGTTTTAACAAACTTGTCCTGGAAAAAAAGAAAAAATTCACTGTGTGATGTGAAATTCTGAATACGTTTTTTTTTTTAAAATACCACATCAAAACTATACTAGGTGTGAGATAACTCTGACAGTTTAGTCTACAGCTAAAAAAATGGAAACCTGCATTCTCTCTTACAAACAGCAGAGGGTAACACTTCTAGTTCCAATCCAAAGTTTAAAGGGGCAGGATTATGTATTTTCCAGGCACATAATGGCATTTTATAGCACAATCAAGTAACTATGTTAGTTGCTATAAAATTAATGCTGAATATATCAAATATGATTTAAAAGAAATTTGACCCCCTAATGCAACGTCTTGAAATTGGGTCGTTGTCTCTTTAAAAACTCCTGCTCTCTCTGAAACTTCACCGTCCAGATGACATCACAATACGGCTCCTCATTTTTATCCGCAATTCACTGAGAAGTAGCTCCTATAATGAGCTCAGCAGGTTTGCAGTTCCACCAGGTGTTTACTAATTGCTGTTGGCTAGTCTGAAGGAGCCGAGTGGGGGAGGGTGCTGTGTGGAGGAGCTGCATCTTGATGGGTGCTAGGTCCACCAAGGCATTTTGCTCAGCTGAATGGTTGCCATGGAGATTAAAGGATTTCTCCAATATGCATGAAAGAATCAAGAAGACAACACTTCACGCATCAATGTTTTTGATGCGTGAATAGTATTATAATATCAGTATGATCTAGATCAGTGTTTCTCAACCTTTTTAGGCCCAGGGCCCCCCTGTTCGTACTGCCCCCATATAAGAAATTTAATTCTACTTTTGCACTGAATATTATTTTATTGTTAATATTACTATTAAGTGGGCTGATGGGTTCATCACTATTGTTTATGTTTTTATATGAGCATTTCTGTATTTATCATCAAAAATAATTTCCCAGAGAACAAAAAAGCCATGTGAATAAAAATTATTTTTACAGGCGTCTACAAAAAATGCAATGAATGGACATTCAACTTAAAATCGGTAGGGTTTCAAGATGGAAATGTTTTTGACTGGTATTTTGCATTTTATGTTCAAGATCATAAAAAATAATGAGATGATATATAAATATGTTTATTTTACTACATGAAATTAATTTTTTTGTATTTATGACTGCTGGCTTCATTTTCTGAACCAGAGGCATTACAAAATTGTCCCAATTATTGCAGAAAAATTTCAGCTCTTGATTTAAAGGTTCGTGTTTCAACTGCAAATAATTTGACACTTTCAAAGGTAAAATTCAGATTAGTACAAAAGCAGAAGGTGAAGTACAAGTTGAAAAAATTCCATGGAAATATTAACATCACCATCCAAAAAAAGAAGGGGGAAAAAAAGGAGAAAACAGTGAAAAACCCAGAATGTTTTCATTTCATATCTAGAAGGGCCTCCAGGGGGCGTGAGGGCTGACATCTCAAATAGAACTGTAATGCTGCATGCAGTTACTGGAGCATCTGACAAGCAGTCAAAACTGTGAAGGTGAAGGCTGCTGAACACAAAGTGGCAGAAGCAGCAGAACAGAGCTCTCCAAACTTCTTTGCCATATAGGACAAAATTATTACATCAAAAAGTACATGCAGGTTAAAAAAATAGCTATAATCACAAAAAATGACATTGATTTATTTTTTGCCTGCTCAACAATAAACCAAGCATGCAACGTGTCAGTCAAACAAATAAATTAGTCAGATTGTTCTGTAGGAATGTGGCATTTAAGCCGCTGTAGTTCCAAAACTTTAAAAAGGGCTTCTTTTTGTTTCTTTGTAAAAAGAAAGGCAACCAATTCTTTCTTTTCTGACCAAAACAAAAAGAATTTGGATTGTTTGTTCTTGGAAATTACTTGCTGTATTTAACCAGAAAAATGTGCTAAAAACAGATTTGGTTTCAACAAAGTTCGCTTTTGAGCAGAAATGTGATTATATTTACAATCAAATTAACGCAAGAGGATTCGCTGGAGACCCAAATTCATATCATAAATTGTGGTTGGTGGGCCGCTGCAGTTATTGCAAGAGTGGCAAATGTCGTCTTGGACAATGTCGTTAGGGGTTGACAAAACAGGTGGCTGGTTGCACCCAATGCTGGAAAAGTTTGGTGATGTATGCAAATGCTTTTGCTTTCAAAATTAATATTAGAATGTAGATCTCATTTATTGCATGTCTTGCCTTTGACAAATGGACAGCTGAACAGTCTAAAATTGTCTTTGCCAGTTTTGTAAAGGAGGATTGTCAGTTGCAGAAAAATTGCCAAATCTCAGTAATGGATGTTCCAGACAATGCATAATGATATGTGATGAGGTCATACAATAAGTTCATATTTTGAGATGCACTTTCGATGACAGACATATAAGCAATTTCTGGAGGAGAAACTTTTGCACGGTTGATTCAAACAGAATCAGATGGCCACTTTGCAGTTGTAGTGTATTTTTATTTTTCAAGAAGCAAAAATGAATATACATTTGGGTTACATATTTTTGACACTCTTACCCTCTTAAAAATATATTAATGCCGTTTCCAGTTAAAAAAATACTCAAAAATTTTAGATAAGTCAGTCAACATCCTCAATACCTCCACGGTTCAGATCCTACCCCTGGGGATATTTTTTCCTCCTTAGAGAAAAATCTCTGCTGTGTCATTCAGTTGGATCGCTGCTGTATCACGCCCTATGTGATGTATCAAAAGTCTCGCTCCGTGCCAGGGCTGCCTAAGCTAATTACGTCAGTCTCGTCAGCAGAGGCTTTGCAAATAGGACTATGCATAACTTAAAGTAAACCTGGCATATGCGTCTCTCACTACTAATTTACTTTCTGTATTAAAGTTGGGAACATGATAAACTGTAATCTGAACAAAATATTTGACTCACTATCTAAGGAGTTGGCAACTTCCAAGCTAAACTTTCGCTACACTTACAGGGCCTCCACAGGGAAGGCATTGTCCTGCTTCATGATCAAGGGAATTTTTCTCTTTGCCTTCCAGCTTTCGGGAATTGCTTCCCTGTTTCCACCTTCGTTCGACTGTCTGTTCAAGATGCATCTCGTGGATTGCTTCCTGCCTCCCTCTCGGTGGCCCTTCTTGGCACTTCCTTGTTCGCGTGAGGTTGCGGGAGTGCAGGGATCTTTGATGTTCTCTCCAGCATGCGGTTGGCCTCTACAAGTCCACTCTGCCTGCTGCCCTTTGCCTCGGACACCTTGGACAAGCTTGCCTCCATCTGTGCATAATCCCCCGGTTGACGTGTTGGCTTGGCACTGATCCTCTTCAAGGCGTTGCTCTCTCCTCAGCCTCGGCCGCCTTCTTTCTATCTCGTACTGGATAGCATTTGGGTTCTTGCGTGACGCCTCTCCATCGCATGTGGCTTGAGTCTTGATTCTGGCAGCAGGTAGAAGAGGGGCAGGCTTGCCGGAGAGGGAAGCTGGGATCCCTCGACGTGTGATGTCTCGCAATTGCCTCTCTCCACTCTTCTCAATAGGGTTCGAGCGTGTCAACTGCGGTCTTTGGGATTTCTGTTGTGCTTGAGTTACTGGCGCGACTGAAGCAGAAGGACTCACGACTGCTTTCACAATCTTCTGCCTCACAATCGATTTTGGCTTCCTCATAATGTTCTCCTTTAGCATCATGTCGAACTTACAGTCGGCAAGTTTGACGTCTTGTTGGATTAAGTGAAGTTTTTTCCTCTGCGCCTCTCTCACCTCCTCTGGGAGATCCAGAGGGGTGAGCTTGAGGGGCCGTCTGGGTGGCTGGTCCTCAGCCAGCCTCTCTAAGTCATGCCTGGGAGGCTTAAGCACCAGTAAGCCCAGCTGTGCCATGCCCTCCTGGGTCGGTGAGGATGCCATAAGCTGACCCCGTGACCCTTGTCCATGTGTGCCTGACATATGGAGGCCAGGTGTATTAGTGTTGAGGCTGTTTGTAGTTGCCCGATTTATGCTCTGGCCAGTCAGATGCAACATGGCATTTTTATCATGGGTGGTTAACATTTCCTCTTGTTGGGCAGGTTCCTAAACGAATGAGACATTGTGGACTCATATTAGACCTTAAATGGGAAATACCCTTTAACTTGATCAACAATGAGAGAATCAGTTTATTCAGAACATAAAGTTATACATCTTTACACTGGGTGGGTTAATTTATTATTATTTTCCCTGGAATCAGAAATTAGTGGCAGACAGTGCACCACCAGTAATCTTCCTGGGTGAAACACAGAATTGTATATAACAATAAAGTGTTATTTCGTATATTTTCCATTCTGTTTTACTTTTCCGTTAGCTGGTTACTTAACGCTTTACATGTAAATCTCTCTGTCCATTTCACATATGGTTGCATCTTCTCCAACCACCATTTCCTGTTCAAATCACTACTCTGTATTTACAGCAAAAGACAACAAGAAAGCTATTTATTGCTGGTAAGATATCAACTCCTACTTACTCGCATAAAGTAAAAAAAAATATTTTATTCGATATCCATCCAGAGCGGATTCAGAAATGTTCCTTTAAAGTTTCTTTCTTTTTTAATCAAGATATTATTTAAAACAATCTTTAAAAATATCTGCATTTGAACCATAATGTTTTATTTGACAGACTTTCACTGTTTTGGGTCTGTAACAACAACCTTACTGCACAGAACACATGCTACAAGACAAAATGTGTTACACTAGCTATAAGATTTATAAAATAAGATGGTGTAAAAAAAACCATCTTATTTAAAAAAATAAAAAAATAAATAAATAAATAAAAAATAAAAAAAACTGTTCATTGTCAGTTTATTTTTTTACTAATATGTTTGGATATTTATTGCTTTGCTACTCTTCATGTGTGCCCTAAGTAAGTAAAAACTTCAACCATCTATTAACATGCCATGATGTGATTAATATGTTTCTATCAAGAATAACTGAAAATTTGAAGACAGGAGTTGTTTGGTGATAATAGAAACCCCCTAATTCTGTGTTAGCTTTAGCATCTGGTAAAAAAACAAAAAAACAACAAAATCTGTATTTTCTATATATATTTTTTATGAGAGATATCAGCTGCATATTAGATTTTATAGTAGATATTAACCACTCTTTCTCGCTGCACAGCCACAAGAAAATCAAAAACACAAATAAAAATGTATTAGATATAATGAAAACAAAATTCACCTCAAATTAAAAACAACTCTCCAAAGTTGATAAAATCTGTTGCACATAAAAATAGAAATTTTGTTTACACCCATAAACTTTTGCTCAGTCATTGCTACTTCATTTTCCCAAATATCAGTTATCAACATAGCTGGTTTGATTCAAATACACGACTAAAATGCAGATCATTGAAACTATTGCATTCATTTTTATGTAAGAAAATATATTTTTCACTCAGAACAATGCTGCTGTAAATGTAACTGTTCCAAGGCAACTAGTAATGCTAAGGAGTTTTACTTTCTTCGATAGTTTTAACAAAATGCTAATGAGTCTCTGTTATTGTGTACTCACGGATTTGATGAACAGGTCTTGCCTGAATTTTTGCTGAATCATTTCTTCTCCGGCCTGAAGAACAATGTTGCTGCTCTCCCTCTGTTTGTTCGGACCGTGCCGTTAGCACCGGGGTTTTAGCATCCTTAATGTAATTATGCAGATTAGGGTCACGCGGCGGCTCTGTGATCTCCAGCTTAGCACCGGGCGGGTCGCGCGCTCGTGCGGAGGCCTTTTGATGAGGAGAGTTTTGATTACCCGCAGCGGGACTGGAGACTGATATGAAGATGACGGGAACCAGCTGTTTAAATGACAGCGAATTGACCAACATGTTGTTGGTGCTTCATTTGGCCACTAGATGGTGCCAGAGATCTCCTCTGCGTGCTGCTGTTTGCCAGCGGTGGGGTTGTGTGTTACCTCATCGCCTCATCGCCAGCCGGGGGGGGGGGGTTCTGAAGCAGAACAGCAACGCCCTGCTGTGTGTTTAGTGTATCTTAGAAGAAAGGGTGCAGTTTCAGACAGCGTTTGCTGTTGGTTCAAGCATTTAATTCAAATTTCTAATACTGATAATAAAAATGTGTATATATATATATATATATTTTTTTTTACATCCTTAGCCAAGCAGTGCTGTCCCAGGGAGGCAGCCAATTGTTACAAATTCCCTTCGCAGCTAGGCAACGAGCTTGAAATGTACCGCTAGTCTCTCTTTCTCCAGTGAGAAAGACGAGAGGGAGCCCGGCAGCAGATGGTCTGACCCCCACAGAGCCCTGATCTGAGCATCATGAAGTCAGTCTGGGATTACATAAAGAAAACGTTTTTACACAGAACTGTGATCAGATCACCAAAAGCCTTCCAACGAGACTCAGGATGAACCTCAGATCTTAAAAAGTGGAGTTTTTCTGGCTGCTGCTGGTTTAGGGTCAACTTTTACATAAGAACTGCATTATGCAGAACACTATGTTACCACAAAACAAGGGTACAGGGGTTGCAAGAATGTTCACACCAATCAAACATTATGTCACTTTACAACCACGAACTGCTACAAACGAGAAAGTAATACGTAATTATAAACGGGAGACACAATTATATGCGATTCTATTTTTTATTTATTTTTTGCTTCAGTTACAATTTCAGATGTTTGTACCTGCTTTGCACATCTGGAGATGGCTTGTTCTCTACAAAATATGTCAACCTGAGTCAGACTCCTTGAAGAGAATTTTCAAAAAAAGATTTTCATCAACTGACTATCTTTCCCTCTTCCATGAATCAAATTTGTGGAGGTCGGGTCTAATAATTGCTACCACCTGAACTGTGTTTCTCTGTAGCTCCTCCAGTGTCACCACTGGCCACTGCTCAGTATTCTATGAGATGTTCATAACTTTAAAGGGGCAGTATTATGTGACATCAACTTTTTTCAAATTGTGAAGCCTTATAATAATATTGTCATCCCATTATAAGGTTGTTCCTTCATCTAAAACATACCTGGAGTGCTGCCTTGATGCTTTCATTCACAAATCTGGAATAAACTTCCAGAAAGTTGAAAAGCAGCTGAAACACTGACCTCGGCGGAAATTTACTCCTTTTCTCCCCACCTATAACGACTCCAACACGCCGTCGTAGTGCTAATCTTAATGCCAGCTAAACTGAAGATGAATGTGTTGCATATGTATGTCAGATGGATGTCCTTAATACTCCCTGCAATCACACGGTGTTAAACTTTGATCAAATTCTGCTGCAGGCACTCATTTGTCAGCCTAAATATCTGCAGATGGGTGAGATCAGGCGTTTGTGTGATGTGTGCTGGCTGCAGCAATATCTCCAGATCTTCATCACTCTCAGGCAGCTCCATCACTTTCCCATCAGCCCACGTTACTGTAAAAAGAGGCAAAGTGGTGCAGAGTTTTTTTGTGCACTGAGACTTGCACACTAACAGAAGCCTGTAGGGTGATGTGACAATTAAGATTCACATCTAACTTTTTCCCATCATTCATAAAGACTGAGTCGGTTCAAAAATTTTCCTTTTTTCGTCTTGATTGTCCCATGGCAAACAGCAGCGCAACACCTGCTTATTGTTGAGCTTCATCATATCTCTGCATCAGTGGAGACAATCCTCTGCATGGCAACTTGGCTCTTCTTACACGATCATTTAAGATGCGAAATTACAGGCAAGCGAAGGCCTCAACGCCCCTCTGCATCGGCTCTTATTGTGCTGCCGTCTGAGTTGCCTGATGCTCACAGCTGACAGTATAATTACCGCCGTGTGGGAAGGGATAAAACGGGATGCTGCACGCTCATCCTGCCACCGAAACATCCAGCTGCACGACTCGGACCACCGAGAGAGGAGAGGAGAGGAGAGGAGCCTCTCTCGGCCCGTTGCCGAGAGAGGCTCGGCAACGGGCAAAGCAACAACTTACGCGAATGTCTGAGTTTCAAAAACTCGAAAAGCGTTTGAAAGTTTTGAAAAGTAGAGCATTTTCCACCTTTGAAATATTGACAAAAAAAAGTTATTGCTTCAATAGTAGATAACTTTGCTTGCAAGAAGAAATTTTTCCATGTTACAAGTGAAATAATCTGCCAATGGAACAAAAAACATTTTTGTCAATATTAAGAAGTTATTGACTCAAAACGAGCTCTGCTGTCTTACTGAAAAGTTACTTGCTTATTTAAAGCTTACAAAGATATTTGCACTAGAAACCAAAGCAAAGATACTTGGTAAGACTTTTGCGTTCTCACATTATCGAAGCAAAATGTGTCAAAATCATGTTTAATGTTCCAGACATGTTTGTTACATGTGAAATCAATGTTCTTTTCTCACATGTGATTTAATGTAGCATCTAAGCCATTCTTATATCTATGCCCACTAGCAGCTGGAACATTTTCAAATGAAGTTTTTTATCCCAGTGGGGTAAAAAGCACAGGTCAGATGTAAACAGTAACATCCAAATGGAAATGCTAACAGAAGCCTGTAGTGTGATGTGACAATTAAGATTCACATCTAACTTTTTACTTCGTTAACCTGCATATTTTCACCAAACTATGCAGTTTGAAAGTAACCGTGAGATCAATAAGTGGATAAAGAAGAAAGCAGGCAGATCTTATTTGGCTAGAATGTCCAAATTTTGACCTTGTTGTGAACTGAGCTTCAGTTCTTAATGTCAGCAGCAGTAAAGGTGCCACAGAGGGTTCAAGTTTGGTGTTGAAAGAGAACAAGCTACTTCGTACAGGATAACCTTGATCGACAAGTCAACCTGTTTTTACAGTTAATTACGGCCGATATTAGCACCAGATAGTTTTTGCGATAGTATGTCGGCAGGAACGTCTCGGTTAACGTGCAGGGAACTGCCCGGGGTTTTTTATGTCTAGACTTGTATTAATTTTTAAGGCAGACGCTGCACAGCGCAGCTCTGAGTGTCTCTTTGTATTCATCACCAGCAGCTGGTGCAGTTCAGCCTTTGAGCCTCAAAAGTACTTAGAAAAACCGACGCATACAGTAAAGCGCTTCAGTTTGCATTGCTAAATTTGAATAAATGTCATTCAGTCCACAGACTGGTCGACAAAACTGACATTTCAATAATGCAGGAACAAATAAAAAATCTTTAAATCACCTGTTTAGATCTGGGTGTGATTGATCATAACTGATTGCATATTTGCTTGACGATTTAGACGGTGGCACTTGAATAAAATGCTATGTTTACTGCTTGTTTTGTGATTGGTTACCGTGTGATGGTTTCATGGTGTTGAAAGCACTTTGTTGCCAGAATGTGCCACACAAACAAACTTGACTTTAATTTTTAAAAAAGCGAGCGCTCGATCCGATGTGAGTCATTTACAACAACAAGACAGAGGGCTTCAGAAGGAGGCTCATTATTTTATTCAAGTGTGTTATAGCATCACCTGGGCCAGACAACCCAGTGAGTCACACACACCAAGTCGCACACACACACACGCACCCCCTCACTAGACGAGAAAGAGAAGGAACAGAAAATCAAACGGGGAAAGAAGGGAAGGGAGAAACACATACCAATGCAAAAAAAATAAATAAATAAATAAAAGTTTTCGTAAAATATTTATTTCACTTCGAAGGAATCTCAACAATCTCCATGTTTTTCTTGAGAAGAGAGGCAGCCAATGTTGGAGTGTATCTGTACAGACATCAGTTTCAAGATTGTGACAGAGAATTTAAAACATTTATTGTTAAACATGGATTGTGGGGAAAGAAAGGGGAATGATAATGACCAGCGTGAGGTTTGTTCCTCCGATGACAGGCAACCTCTCCGTTGTCTTGTATGGTGCAATTTGTGTCTTTTTGTCCCGTCATTAGACAACATGGCGCCGCTGACAGAGCGATGGCATGATGTCACCAGAGGCGGAAAATGACGAAGTGAAGCGTTAGTCGCACGTGAAGCGAGCTAACAGAAAAAAAAAAAGCCAGTAAAACTGGAATAGATCTATTCGTCCATTCGTCTATTCGTGGACGACGAATAGATATTCATTGTCCACGCCGCTTGACGCCACGTGGCAAAGGACACGAGGCAGTTTGATGGGAAGGACCGGCGCGCGTGGGCGTTCCTCTTTTCCCCATCTGTGTCAGAGAGTAACATTCAGTGGAGGACCATCGGTGCGACATGTGGCCTGATGGCTGACAGATCTGAGTAATGCGGGCCATGTAGGAGGGAAAAACAATCTACACCATAAAGAGGCCATTGGTTTCCTTTGTTTAAATAAAAAAATGATTCATTATGGCTGATATATTCCCCTAGAATTCAACTTGGAGTAATTTCACTGAAGTAAATTACAAGCAAATGACATGTTAAATGTAAATGCGCACCTAACTCCATCAGTCTGCTTGAAATTAGAGTTTCAGATTATGACAACTTGGTATGCTCAGTTGACATTTTTAGTGGTTATAATGGGGCTGGTAATTCATCAAAGCAGTACTGTGAAAGATCACCTGTACACACATTAAAGACAGAAAAACTGAGATGATTGATGGTAGAAAAGGTTTTGAAGGGCCGGTAGTTTATCCAGATTCCCTTAAAAGACTCACTTTATGTTTATGAGACTCACAAATGAACCCATGAAGTGAAAACTGAAGACAATTGAATATTTTTACTAATCCTTGTGCCAGGCAACATTCATCTTATTGAAAATCAAAAACGTTTTGTGCTCAATGATCAAATGAACATGAAGCTTTATGTCACTGATTTATTCTTTCACAAACCTTAATTATTTGAAATGTAACTTTAGCCCTGAAGGCATCATTACAATGATTTTACAATTTTTATCTTGAGGTCCCAAAATCCCAGATTTTTTCTTTTTCTTTGAAGTAGACAAACAAAATATGGAACGTTTTCCAAACATAAACACCAGGTGAAATATTTTGGACGTGGGAGTTACACCCTGAACTTTGTCAAAAATGAGTAACATAGATATTGACGCATTTTTATTTTTGGAGTAATGAGAATTAGAATATCTGAAGCAGGATGGTCACATGGTCTATGAACTTTGGATTCGCACGCAACATTTGCAGACCAGCTGTCAACACCCGTTCCTACATGCCATGCGCATACAGGAAACAAAACGGTAAAGAGAGGAAACCACGGCCTTCTGCAGACAGCATGCTGGTGGACAACAACTCTGCTTTTTCCATCCAGAAGATTTTTAGCTTTTTGACAATCTTTTGAGGTGTTTTGTGACTAACCGTGCAAAAGTATGTAATACCTCACGGTGCCTGATAAACATTCATCAAAAGTATTCATGTTGCATGCGGAGTAGTTAATGCAAAATATCAAACAAAATCCTCAGTTGTCATCACGTGCAATTGTAGAAATTTAAATAATGATAATAAATTTGCTTCATGGAAACACGGCAATTTAGGAAAAAAAAATCTTTTGATTTTAATCAAAAGGGTTTGTGCGAGGATGGGGATTTTGCAGCCATTGGTTCATTTTGCAAAACTGCAATGGAAACACTTTTATTGCATCACACGAGTCACATGATCAACAACCAGATGTCACTGGCACAAAACAGGAAGAAGACGATAATACAGGAAGTAGACGGAGGATGATGAGTGGCATGTTTTTTAATGGACAAACGCATTCAGGTGTGATTTTTAATTTAGTTACATAATTATCAAAAATAGCCATATAAAATATCCCAATTCCAAAATTGTGTTTTCAGACGACAGCTGAATCTAGACATAGTTCTGACTACATTTGGGATGGAAATGCAGCTGCTGAGAGCCAAGAGCAAAGTTTGCTCTGAATTCGCGAGAAACTCAGGCTCTTCTATATCGACCACGACCTCTTGACCTTGACCGATAATGCACTGCTTCTTAGGAGACACAGCCCACATGAGATCTCAAAAACTAGTTGGAAGAACTTGCGAGCCAGAGCTGTGGGAAACCAGTGTTTTCCACAAGAACACATTCCTCCATTCCTCCATCCTTCCAGATGTAGAGCGCATACTCTACATGCCGTTGCCGTGGTTTATGTGTCTCTGTGTGACGGGGCGCCACACAGCTCAACAGCTGCACCATGGCGGCTCTGTGGAGCCTTTTCAGGTTTGGTTTGTTTTCGCCACGTTCTCCTTCACGCTCCGCTCCAGTTTCTGTCTAGCAAATGTCAAATAAAGGCAGCTGGTGATACATGTTGCACCCGAGGCGGTGGGGAGTCGGGCGGTTGTGGATGACGGATGATTAAAAATGTGGGGAAAAAAAAAATATCTAAGGGTAAAAAAAGTAAAAAATAAAAAACTACCTACAAAAATCAAGTCACTTGCTGCAATCAGTACATTTTTTCTTCACTCTTGTTTTGATTTCAAACGATATATTCGATACATTTATTTGAAATTGGACAATTTCAGTCTGACCCACTCCATCCAAATCTCTACATCTATTCTGTCAGGGCGAATGCTGATTTATTTTATTATTATTTTTTTATATATTTGCTCCCTAATTTTTAACATAAAAATGTGGAATTGAATGTAACGCGAATTTTACGTTTCATAATTAAAAAAAATTTAAATACATAATTTGTGAGAGCTGCGCCTTTTTATTTAATTTTATTGTTTTTATTTACTTCCATGATCCAGAAAATGACTTATGCATATGCTTTGTTTAGTTTGGAGTTATAATAATCCAAGCTTCATTCTTTATTCCAGTCACAATTTCTGGCTGAATTTATGTCTCGACTGCTTGTTTTTAAAGCCAGGGTGTGAATCCAGTGTTGTTTCCCATCAAGGAACAATAAGTTAACAGACCTCAGAAAATAAAACCCAAGTTGTTATAAAGTGAAAATATCGCAGAAATGAATAAAAACAATTATTTTCTAAATACTGTGGAAAGTCACATTGTCTAGCTTGATTTATTAGCAGGCAAGGTCACACTGCTGAGGAAGGCCAATGGAGAACTGAATGTTAATATTCATTTCATGTGATGTGGGTCTTCATCAGAGCTCAGACCTGAAGGTAAAAGCCAGTTCTCTAAGCCCTCATATTGAAACGAGTCGACTTGACTAAAAACACTCCGCTGTTGTTTCTTCAAGGCACGTATGCTTGGGTGAAAATACAGATACAGTCCATTCTTGGAAAAACATTGGATTTTTTCTTTTCGTATCCCAAATGTTGCTATAAATAACTGCAGTTCTAGTAGTGAAAACGATGCCGGTCAGGCCTGAACCTCTGGTTACGTTTCTCACAACGGACTGGGATTCAAGGCATTCGACCGTTCGTCCAATCAGAGTACAGCTCTTTGACCTTCGCCACTCTGGCTTCATCCTCGCGTCGTTTGACATGGTCAACTCACCAAGAAATGAATCTGACTCCTGCTAAATACTGGAAAGAAAAAAAAAAAAACTTTTGATGATAGCACTCTAACTTGAAGGTTCTAGAAAGTTTTCCAAAAATGCCAGCAAATTTTAAATTGGTTTTAAAGGCAGACGGGCAGAGTGCTCCCAAAAGCACACTTAAACTTTTTACATTTTGTCATATTACAACAAACCTCTGTGTATTTCAGTAGCACAGCAAAAGTAGTGCATAATTGTCAATTGGGAATTGTCATTCTCATGTCTTAACCAGCTTCCAACCTGTTTTTTGTTATTTTTTAACCATGTATATAGCTCCATACATCCTCTCTGACCAACTTCACTGTTCCTGATGAAGAGCTCATTCTGCTGCCTCTACGTGTCCCCATTAGTCTCACCTTACGTTACATTTTCTTCCACGTGTCCTCCGTGTCTTCTACTGCGACAAACTATATGTGGTCATTTTTTTCCATAAAATTGCCACTGACAACAACAGCTGTGCTGCTTACAGATTTATTTTAGGAGTAACGAAATAAACATTTATTTGTCACCATTATCAGATTTTGTTTTGTTTTTTTTGGGTGGGGGGAGGGAATAAAATTCCAATAAGTTTGAAGTTGTAATCTGACAAAATGCACAATAGCTAAAAATGGCATGCATACTTTTGATAGGCATTGTTGATTCCCCACAACGGTACGTCTCCTTCTACTTCAGTGGAATTCAGATTCCCAGAACTGATTCTCTGCATCAGTTGCTGCACAGGCCTCAGCAAACAAACGGAGAAATTTCCCCGTCGCCTGATGTGGGTCTCATATTTATATAGACACGTCGTGTAGTTTAGTTTGGCTGATGCGCTTTGCACTTATGGGACTGTGTTTGTGCCTGGAACAAAAGAAATTCAATCAAACCTGAGAACAATCCTGTGAGATTCGCTTGGATGGGAACGAGGAGGGAAGAGACTCATCCTGAGGACTTTGGCAAAAGAAATGCAAACCATTTGTTTTGTTAAGATTCCTCATCAGAAGGAAAATGATTGAACCGTTCCACACATCAAGTGCATGCACTTTCAACTCCTTCCAGCCTAAAAACAATCTGTGTCCCCTTCCATCGTCTGATATTTTACACACAAAACAGAAAAAGGATCATCCTGCTGCTATTAAGCCTTCTCTTATCTGCCGTCTTCGGCCGACACTTTGTATTAACTCACTCTCGGTACTCGAGCGTGTTTCAGTGCCGATGTTTTCGTCACGTTTTCTTAATGGCTCCAAAGTGCATTCAGACCTGAGGAGTTGTCTGTTTGGATCGGCACGCTTCCCCATCAGCACCGACAGCGCGGCTTTCTGCACCGATTGAACCAAGCAGCTGGACTCGGACTTGGCTTCCTGGGAATGTGGTTCTTACTGTGAAGGGTCCAGAAGACTTAAGATGTACGAGTTAATTACACTTTGGTTTAAAAAAAAAAAAGAGAGAAAAGTCCACTTAATGTTATCTTGCAAGAGGTTTATGTTTTCTTTCTGCAAACATCTTGTTTGTTTAAATAAAATTGTATTTTTTTAGTTTATTGTTGAGCAGATAAAATAAAAAAAAAAAAGGCACAAAAAGTTTATTCTCAAAATGCTTAAAAATATACATGTGTATTTTTGTGGCCCTCCAGTGTTTGCAATCCAACAGTTTTTAGCTCTGCATGAAAAAACGTTCAGAGGGTTTTTGGGCTTTTAAAGGTGTCGGCGTCACATTGATTAAAAATCAAATCACTGTACAAACATTTACTGCAAATTTCTGGTTCACATTTGAAAACTGAGATTCAAGATTTTTTTTTTCAGTTGATAAATACTGAAAATAATATGAGTATCAAATTTGTAGGAGCAGTTTATGAATCATCTTATCAAACAACATCTAGATCCTACAGTTCTGGCAAGGAGATTACACATTCAGATTAAGTGTGAATGCCAGATTAATTTTGGGTTCTTATGATATTGTTTTAACAATCGGACAGATTAAACAACATCAATCCAAGAATGTCTTTAAAGGGGCAGTAAAATGAGTTTTCCATTATGTAGCACAATCAAGTCACTAAATTAGCTTCAGTTGATATAAAAACGTATATGTCAAATATGTCCTATAAGAAATCTTAGTAATTTAATACCTTGAAATGGGGCCTCTGTCTCTTTAAAAGCTGCTCTTTCTGAAACTCCTCCTTCAGGAAGTCATCACAACATGGCTCCTCCATTAACACTTTAACAACGTTTTTACCAGCGTTGCTCTGGGCAGTGGCTCCTATAATGAGCTCAGCAGATGCTCAGTTCTACCAGGTATTTGCTAATTGCTGTTGGCTAGTCTGAAGGAGCTGAGTCAGGGAGTCACAAGGGAGGCAGAAGCTCAGAAACTTTGAAGTTACAAAGAGGAGCTGCGCCTCAAAGGCAAAGCTAGGTCCACCCAGGCGTTTTGCATAGGTGAATGGTTGCCATGGGAGATTTCTAAGACATGCATGAATGAATCAAGGCAACGCTCCAGGTTTGTTTTTGACGAGGGAATAACATCATAACAAGCTAAAAAAAAAAGTAGATTTTACATAATACTGCCCCTTTAAATTAATTGCAGTTATTTGTGCTATAGTGCTGATACCACGGGAGAGAGAAAAAATATATAATTAAAATCCTTTTATTTTTATGACATTTATCCCTACGGAATGCTTTTAGCCAGAAATGTAGCTCTAGAAAATGTTCCTCAGTTCTGTTTGCAGTTTCTTTGTGGGCATTATAAAACTGTGCGTCAGAAAGGTTGGCACCATTGGCTCCTTTTGAAAAATTGTGTTTCTGCTAAGTGGCTCTCGCTTTTGCTTGGGTTGGTTTTACTTTTTATTTTTTTCTCTAAATGGCGATCATTAGCATGAGCGCAGATGGAAAGGTTTCAAATTGATTTGCTTTACAGCTGGATGGAAACACAGTAAATTAATTTATATTGAAAGGTAAGATTTAGTCGAGGCTGAAACATACATCAGGAAAAAAAAGCCCTGAGTCTATCGTGACATGTCAACCATCCTAAGGCATTTATTTATTCTTCGTACCCACTTAATCTTTAAAACAAAAAACTGCCGGGTTATTACTTTCACTAAAATGCTGAATTGATGCCGTTTGGCAATCTAAGTAGTTATAATAAAACATCTGATTTAATATTAAACCGTTCTTCACAGACTGCCAGTATGAACATAAAATAACATCCTGACTGGTCTGACTGGACCTATTCATCAGGTTGAAGTAAGACAGACATGACAGAGCTGTTTCATAATGCTATTCCTGTCAGTGTGTAGTGTTCATGGCTTTAGTTCGCACTAGAGAACAAGTCTCCTTCTTTCAGACTTCATTAGCCGTAACTGGCTAAGTAGCTAGCACAAACTAGTGCAAGCTAAGTTCAAAATTCACACCTTGACCAGAGAATTGGCTGTAAACCCAAAATATAGAGGCGATTCTTCACACCTAAGATTTCATTAGCCTTAGCAAGCTAAGTAGCTAGCAGGAGCTGGTGCTAGCTAGACTCAAGATTAACACCTTGACCAAAGAACTTGTTGAACTATTGCCTTTCTATTTTGGCTTTTCAAAGCAGAGAACAAGTTCACATAAGACTTCATTAGCCTTAACTAGCTAAGTAGCTAGCACAAACTATTGCAAACTAGGTTCAAAATTCACACCTTGGCCAAAGTACTGGCTGGAATAGAAAGGCGATACTTCACACTTAAGATTTCATTAGCCTTAGCCAGCTAAGTTGCTAGCAGGAGCTGGTGCTAGCTAGGCTCAAGTTTAACACCGTGACCAAAGAACTGGTTGAAAAGCCAAAATAGGAAGGCAAGATTCAAAGTTCAAACTGGAGAACAAATTTGTTCACTTAAGATTTTATTCGCTTTAACCAGCTATGTTGCTAGTACAAGCTACTGGTAGCTAAGTTCAAGATTCTCGCTTTCAACAAAGAATTGGCTGTAAAGTTAAAATAGAAAGGCAATAGTTCACACTTAATATTTCCTTAGCCTTAACTAGCTAAGTAGCTAGCACAAGCTAGTAGTAGCTAAGTTCAAGATTCACACCTTGACCAAAGAATTGGGCATAAAGCAAAAATAGGAAGGCAAGATTGTAACCCAAATTCAACTGATTGTCAATAAAAGTCTTATTAAATACTGTCAAAATGTTGAGCTGGTCGATTTCCTCCGTTACAAATCTTTCGAATTAGGGCCATTTCATTCACACGTTTTACTGTGTGAACTGCTGCTCTCAAAAATGAGATTTTTGAAGAGAGTTTGTGGCAGTTAATATTTTATGCCTCTTCAGTCAGAACAAATGTGAATATCTGGATCCACTTTAGAAACTTTTTTCTCCCCATTTTCACAAGTATAACAAAATATCCAACCAAAAGCAACAGAAATAAACTCTGTGTTAAGTACATGTATAAACCACCGAAATGACAAAATGTTAGGCATAGCAGTATAAACTAGTGTGACAAAAACGCAACACAAATGCAGGTTAAAAGTGATGAAAGGACAAATTGACCTCAAGCTTGTTGTAATTTGACATTTTTACCCAAACATTACTGGCATTGTTTTCAATCAGCTCACTGCTAGCATCCATAATTTGTCGCTGTGATGTGAACTCAAGTCAGACCTGAAATGATTCATATTTGATAAAACAGAAAGTTTCTTTTGGGGGAAAAAATTCAAATTGGGTTGTCTTTAACTCAGCAGCTTTTCTAGTTTTATGGGAACTCATAACAAACAGCCAATAAACAGTCTCCAAATCACACTTGGGTATTCATTCGAGCTAAACTAAACCAACATGCATATTTTTGGACTTTGACTGGAAGTGGGAGTTCATCATGCCAACCTATGCATTCAAGGTGAGGACCTCTGGCACCTGCCAAGATCTGAAACCAAGGCTTTCAAGCTGTGAGCCAGTGGACAATATGGCACTAAATATTCATTAAGGTCTGTGAAATAAAATAAATAAATTGTTCAGATGGGAAGAAACCAGAAAACTGTCCTAATGTTGTGGTTCCCTTTAGGTCACTATGCACGTGAAAAGGCTACAGGTGAAGTTAAAGCTATTGAGTTTCAATCCAGTGTTTGTAGATCAGCAGGAAGTATCAATACCAGCAGTATGATCCTTTGATTCACACACAAAAGACACTTACACAGAAACCATGGGGGGAAAAAAAGACTAAAGAAGGTCACAAACCCATGGCATACTACTCAGTAAATGACATCTAAGTCACATGCTAATATTGGCAACAATATTTTGGCTTAAAGTGAGGTGAAACCATTAGAGTAAATGATTGCTTATAGAAAATAATACCTGATGCTTTAGATCATTCTTGAATTCTCTGTCAGCAGCGAGGCAATGGGATAATACATAACAAATATCTCCTCAAGTTAAAGTGAAACAAGCAAACTCCCTTTGAAAAATAGCATTTCCCCCAGTGTGCATCATTGAGTATGTAACCAAAGTTCATGTATTCATTTTATTGTGTAAATCTGTAATTAAGTAAGGTCTTGCAGTTTGTGTTGCGTCTCTTTAAATTAAGCAATTCTTGAAAAAATAGACATCCATGCTTCATGCTTTGCATCCTGCTCGGGTCCAGTCTTGCTGTTCCGCCCAGTCTCCCTTATCCATTCACAGCAAGTGCGTACAACCAAACCCGTGGAAGTTGGGGGAAGGGAGGTAAAAGGTGCTAAAATAAAAATCTTGGTGAAGAGCAGCATTGGAAATGTTTGACCTTGTGAATAAAACGTGACCGCTCACTGGTCCGCTGGTCCACTGGTGCGCGCCGGGTCTCAGATGGACTTCCTCCTCCTCATAAGCTGGTGATTGTCTGTGAAGCTGTGAAGGCCGGGAGAAACCGAACTGACGGGCGACGGGAGGAGGCTGTTCTTCAAGGTGCTGGGCGAGATCTCCTCGATCCTGTAGGAGACCGAGTGAAAGTACTGACTGGGGTTCAGCTGCGAGCCGAAGGAGTTCTGATGCGAAAAGGCACAACCCAGGCCTCCGATCCCGCCGCCGGAGCTGCCGTAGTCGTGCGAACGGTAGTGCATGCACGGGCATACCGACTGCAGGTCCGTCACCTCCGTCCTGTACTGCTCCCGTCGCCGCCGGCTCCTCTGCAGCGACTCGTCCTGGATGTGGATGATCATGCTGTTGCGGTTGCCGGCGAGTGAGGCGCGTTCCTCGGCGTCCCGCCGCTCGTCCTCGCTGTTCATAGTCAGGAAGCGGAGCACTACCAGGTTGAGGAACGCTCCGATGACCGTCAGGCCCACCAGGATGTACATGAAACTAAAGGCCACATACAGGGGCTTCTTCTGGAGGGCCCGGTTCTTTTGAAGGGCCACGAAGTCTCCGAAGCCTATTGTCGTTAGTGTGATGAAACAGTAATAGTACGACTGGAAGAAGCTCCAGTCCTCGTAGTGGGAGAACGCGGCGGCGCCGATGCACAGCGTGCCGATGCAGGAGAAAAATCCCACCGTCACCATGTTCTCCATGGATACGTCCGTGATGCGCATTCCGCAGCACTTCTTGATGCGCTTCAGGAGGTACTTAACGAACGTGTTCATCCTCTCGCCCAGGCTCTGGAACATGACAAGGGTCAACGGGATTCCAAGGACAGCGTAAAACATGCAGAAAGCCTTCCCCGCATCGGTCCCAGGCGCTGCATGCCCATAGCCTGAGAACAATAAAAAAAACAACAAGAGAAAAATTAGCAATGTAAGCAGACTTAACTTGCTGCACCTTGCAAAGGTATTTATAACCCTTTGGACGACCACAGATGCTTTCAGGATTTTCCATGTTGTGAGTTTTAGAAACAGAAAACACACAAAGGAAAAGAAAACATGACTTTCAACTTTCTTTGCCTACCCTTGACCCCTAACCTCTGACATAAAGTCTGGACTTTATGTCAGAGGTCAAAAATTCCCTGGTAGAAAAAACAGTAGGGAGGCAGCTAACTGCATGCTAAGTGGGCAAAATGTCAAACCCGGTTGATGAAAAACTGGAGCAAAAATCAAGATGAGATTGACATCCACTGCCATTTCACAGGAATTTAATTTCTTTCTATTTGGAAAAACAGATATTTTTGCCAAAAATGTGACAGTTAGAGTGCAGATGAATTTGACTTCTCAAACCAAATGGGTAAAGGCCCCTAATCCTAAACTTTAACCCTTGTTTCCTTTTTTTTAAACACATAAAGACCTAGAGCCTCAAATGTTCTCACCCTTCAATAAAACCACATGTAGTGTACTCTAAAATCATAGAGTCCGTACACAGCAATTGGTGGACATCTTGCAAAGGATTCCACCAATCCTTTGCAAAAATGGTCCAATAGACTTTGGACCATTTTTACCCCTTTAAATTTACTGTGACATACATGAATCCATTGCGACTCCATTACAACAGCATCATGCAGTCACCACCGTGTTTCACAGTGGTGATGGGATGTTCAAGGTGATATGCAGGCTTATTCTGCTGCAAACATTTTGCAAGTTGGCGACAAAGTGTAAGCCTAGTCTCATGCAACCAGAGCATCTGAATCAACATGAATTCTGTGGAGCTCATTTTAAATGGTAGCTTTCTTTCCTCCAGGTTTACAGAACCCCCAACTACTGTGATAGTTGTGCAGTGAGCAGACATATCCACCTGCGCTGAGTTTTCTGCAACGTTTTGATTTCGGGGATCAATGTTTTGAAATCTTTATTAAACTTTCCATAATGACAAATTCATAGTTTAGGAAAACGTTTCACAACCTCACCCTGTTTCTCCTCCGTCAAATCAGTCAAAATCCCCCTGATTTAAGTTTGAATTACACACATCTGCACGTTGACAACTACACTGGTGACTTATGAAGGTAACTGGTTGCACCTGGTTGCACCTTCACATTGATATATTTCACACATATACCTACACTGATATATTTCAGTGGTATAGTGAAGGAGGCTGAACAGATTTTTTCATAACTTTGCAGAAAAGTTTGAAAATCACATTATGCACTGCCTTCTGCTGGTCTGTCACATAAAATCCAAGTAAAGCACAGTGAAGTTTGTGGCTACAATGTGACAAAATGCTCAGAATTCAAGGGATTTGAATTTTTTTTTTGTGATTTGGAAGCTGCAGTCACCTCTACTTTACTTTCCAACCACCCCCAAAACATCCCAAATAAGCTTCTGTTTACAAACAGAAAATCTCAGTAATAGTCTGCGAGCGCTGCCAGGTGAGGTATTGAATAAGGTGGCCGGAGTGTGCCTGCTCATTAATCTTATTTGGGCCCCAACATTAAAGTGAAGGGGTGTCCCATTAGTCAGAAGTTTCCGGTGAGGCGGAGGAGTTTGGAGCAGGGATTGGGAAAAAGTCATAGAAGGAACGCCAGTAAAGCTTTTAGCTTAATTATTAGACTTTATATTTAGACTCCAAGCTGCTGACTCACACGCAATACTTTGGAAAACCAACCTGTGAGGTTAACAATGGAACTCATTCACTGTGTTTTGATTCAATTTTGAAAACGCAAGTGATTCTGTCTGGATCTCATCTTATGTACAAAGTCACTTGAGAGATTACAGTATAAATACGAGCTCCGGTTCTTAAGTAGTCATATCGATCTTCTCTCTTTACGGAGCGCCATTGCTGCCGACGTTAAAACTCAAGCCGAAGCCAAGAAGCGTCACCTGTCAGTTGGCGGATCGTCACTCCATGAAAGCGCTCTCTGTGACATATGTCGGATTTTTCTTTTTTTTTTTGGGAAAACATTGAAGCAATATTAGGAAACATATTTATTTAAATGTCCCGAGTAAGATCTGTGGTTTGTGCTCTCAAATATTGATTCTGTGTTTTCCCACTGGGCCTTCCGCCCACTAGTGTATCTGCTAGTTATGCCCTTTCAGAAGAGCGAGCAGGACCAGGAATGGCTTCGCTTAATTCATGTTTGCATGAGCTGCCGATTAATGAAGCGGAAGATGCTGTTTGAGTTATTTCTTAAAACATTTCCAAAGTAGATGCATCTGACAAGCTGAGCTGCTGCTTTACTGAGACGTTTTACAGCTGTCGAAATGTGAGCAATAATTTGTCTGAGACAAAGTAAAGAGAGACTGTATTTCAGTAGCTAATGTTTCTATAAAAAATATTCAAATATTGCACATCACATTCCATCACTGAGGGTAAGCTGCTGTAGAAGCTGTTTAATTAACATTTATTAGAACTTCATAAAGACCACATTTGCATTGGAAAATCAATATTGGGGATTAATCCAGAGATGCTGCAATGTAATATGTTTATGAAGCGCTGTGTGTTTTAAATGACCTGGAGTGCATTAGTGGCTCATTATTTCATGCTACACAGCCAGGCTGAAACAGGTATACAATCAGACAAATGGAAACCAACAACAGGATTTTTTTTTTTTTTTTGCCAGAAAGGGACAATTATCCTTACCGATCGCATCTCATATCTGAATTACACTGTCCAATCTGCTGCACTCTCTGGTTTACCACTCAGAGCACAAATGGAAATGGAACAAACCTTATCAACATGAAGCCCAAGGTAATCAGGCCTGTTGCTAATTTAAGGAACAACGCTTTTCTTTCTCTCTGCCAGAGATCATACAGTTTTGGTACTTTATTATATGAATCTAAACAAGTGGAATCAATAAAGTCGACGTGGCTGAGGAAAAGAAAAGTCCTGTAAATAATAAAAACTTTGTGACTGCAGGTGACTCAAATTGCACTTCAGATTTTTACAACAAACTCAGAACTCATTCATTCAGATGTGCTTTCCTCCAGATAACATCTGCACCAGATTGGATATTTTCAACTTTACTTTCAAAGTTAGAAAAGTTTAAATGTTAAAAATGCTATTTAGTAGGGCTGGGTTTTTATCTTAATGCTTATTATCTAATGTGATAATGTTCTTATAAGAATTTAGATTTATGGTTGTAAACAAATTCCAATTAATGATATTTAAAACAGAACCAAACTGTCCACATTGTTCTTTCACAATGTTCTCTGCTGTTTTTTCTTTCAGGTCATGAATACATTTGAAAATGGGATTAAAGGCACTTACTGTGTGCATTTCAGTGACACAAATCACACTTCTTTTCTTCTGCGACCGCTGTCCTAAAGAAGCACGTGACCATTTTTTTTCAAGATTTTTGTGTTTGTGTGGAGAATATTTCCTAGCTCTATTTAGAGATCTAGCCAAACTTTCACCCTTAAACACTTTTAACCTGAAAATCTGGAAACGACCCACATCAAGACAAGAATGGTCTGTTTTTGTAAACAAACAAACAAACAAAAAACTGAAAAAAGAGAAAATCTGCACAAGACAGATTGCAGAACTACAGAAATTGATGTAGTAGGTCTGCCGGGCCCTATGGTGGCGCTATAGCCCACCATAGAACAATGCAAAAAACACTGAACGGCGCCATGTTTGCTAAATCAAATCTGTGAACAGGAGCTGAGATTATCGTTTCAATGAATTTAGTCCAGATAGAGCTCAGAAGAAATGACTGTGGAACATTAGTCAAACACAACAGGACATTTTCCCAACATAAACAGAAATTAAAGCCGCGAGCGGCCTCGAACGGCCCTCGCAGCCAAGCGCCGCTCCGGCCTACCGGCCACCGCCTGGGTCTCGCACCGCGGACGCTCTCGCGGTTTCCGCCTGTCCGCCGCGCGATACGCGTCCACGAGCGCTCCCCGACGAAGCACCCAAAATCTGGTGCGGATCGGCCAATGCAGAGAGGAGATATGGCTGATGGATTAACCTAGGGGGCGCAGTGGAGTCAAATCCGAACATAGTGCTACTGGGCTCTGCAGAGAGTCACAAGCGTCAACTGTAACAAGTTTGGTGCAAATGGGATGATGCATTTGTGATCTAGAGATGATCGTATGCAAACGGCGAGGGATTTAATGTCGCCGTTTGGCCACGCCCATATTGTTCAGTCAGCAGAGAGCATTGACAGAGTTCATCATCATTGCATTTCATGTCAGTTGTCACAGGATTAAACCCATGTGAATCATAGAGTAAAAGCAAGACATCCAGCAGAAAAAACAGGTAACTTCCTGTTGGAGGGGGGCGGGGCTATGGTGATGTCATCACTTGACCACGTGAATGTGATCATGGCTGGTCTATAATGAGACATGGAAAGTCTGATGCAGTTCTCACCTTGTCTGTGGAAGTTATTGCACCTTGATGTTTCATGGCGTATAGCCAACGTTTGACACTTAGCCACGCCCAAATGCTTTGATGTAGAAAAAATTGTAGGATAACTTTAGATCCTTTAGATCTACTATGTCTCAAGTATGTCCAGAGCGATTTTGAAGTCTGTAGGTCAAACGGTGTAGGAGGAGTTCGATCAGATACGACGTCAATAAAATGGACATCGTGGCGGCTTTGATCCAAAATGGCCGACTTCCTGTTGGGTTTGGACCATGGCTCCAATAGACTTTTTTGTAGGTCCTGACAAGATACACATGTGTGCCAAGTTTCATAAATGTGGGATAAAGCATGGCTTGGGGCTGATCATTTAAAAACTCTAGGGGGCGCTGTTTAAAATGTAGGCCACGCCCACCAAATATTGTTATGGATTCCTGTCTGGGGGCGAATTATCAACCATCCCAGTGAGTTTGGTGGAGCCTGGCTTGAAATTGTGGAATCTAGAGCCAAACGTATGGCAACGGCGTTACAGGTAACTTCGCCACGCCGCCACGCCCCCCTGCTGCATCACAGCCGGTTGGGGTTGGAATCCACAGCAAACCAGCATGTCTTCTGTCTATGGACAAAGTTTCATGTTGATTAAGTCTAACTGGTCAGATAGCGGCCGTTCACAGTGAAACATGACACTTCCTGTTCTCAGGGGGCGTGGCCTAAGTGATGTCATAATTTTACAATTTGGAATTGTAGGGCTCCTAATTATGATCAATTACTGAATGTTTGGTGCTTTTGTGAGTTTTTGTGTAGGAGATGTAAGAGTTTTGTTTTTCATGGCGAGTAGGTGAACTTTGACCCCTTGTAACACCCCTTCAGCAAGCACGAAACTGCAAAAAGTTTGATAACTTTGAATCGGCCATGCCTTATGAACAATCTGGCCAAGTTTGAAGCTGATCAATTGAAATTCCTAGGAGGAGTTCAATCAAATGTGGAGGCTGTAAACGGCCAAAATGGGGTCAAAATCAGACCTTCAATCCAAAATGGCCGACTTCCGGTTTTGTGTAGACCATGGCTGCAAGAGACTTTTCTGTGCATCTTGGGGAGATGTACAAGTGTACCAAATTTCATGTCTCTACGATAAACTAAGGTCAATGGGGAGGGTCTTTTGAAATTTTCTAGGGGGCGCCATTGAGCCATTTTTTTTGCAATTTTTGCGTGTACCTTAAAATACGTAATTTTCACGCAGACTTGACGCGTCCGCCAAGTTTGGTGAGTTTTTGAATATGATAAAGCCCCCAAAAAGCCAATTCATTTGACGGAAGCATAAGAATAATAATAAGAATAAGAATAATAATAATTTTTCTTTGAAAAACAATAGGCCTTCGAACAGCGCTTATCTTGAAAACAATAGTACTGCAGATTGGGAATAATGTCTCTGAAGAATCAAACTGTGATGAATACTCAGGTGCTGTGAAGTCATTCTGTACGTCATGTCTCCCTCTAAAACTCGTCAAATTCCAAGCATGCTCTTCAACCGAGTAAGGTATTTATCACACATCGACTTTTTTCATTCTTTTCCTCCTTGCCAGCACATAATTTCAATCGTTCACATCATCGCTGAAAACACAACTCATACTTGGCGTGCCGTTTTGTTTCTTTACTTCAGAAGAGATTTGTTCACATTAAGGATAGATTTTGTTTTCCTTTGTCAAACTATCAATTCAAAATACAGTCTTCTGAAATGTCGAATAAATAACGTTCTGCACAGGGAGAGCGTCTTACTCAAACAGTGCGATCTGCCGCTCTACCAACAGAACACAGTGAGGATATTGACCTGCACTGGTGCAAGACAAATAAATATGATAGAGCTTTGTATTGGCAGGGCTGCACAGAGAAACCGATAGGTGAGCATAGGATTTTCAGCATGATCCGTCCTGACGGGCGTCCAGCCGGACACTGAGAATCAGCAAACACACTGCAGCAGAGAGCCAGCGGGTCATTCTGAAAACTGCTCCGGTCAGGAAGTGAGTGAAGACGTCTCTGTGTCAGCTACTTTCAGTCTGAGAAGGTATTTAATGTAACTTTATTTTCTACAACATGTACATAACAGAAAAGCTGAGGAGTTGCAACAAAGTTGCCACATCTTTCTGAGTTTTTAAGTTTGTATTTAATGAAACATAGTAGAGTTAGAAACGCTGCTGTCCTGTTGAAAATATCCAGGTTATCGTTAGCTAAAGATAACGCCTTAAATCTGCAGTAAGTGCACTTTATAAAAAAGCAAAACATTGTGACGGTTTTTTTGAAACCGTCACAATGTGTTGATATTTTAATATGAGACGGATAATCTGTGAAAAAAAAAAACTGAGCTCCACTGCCATCTCCCAGCGCTAACCAAAAACAACCAATCAGAGGCAGGAGGCGGGGCTTAGTGCTGTCAAACACCCTGTGTGTGGCGTTGCTCACCCCGCTCTCTGCTTCCCCCACTTTATCTCTGCTATGGTGCAGAGATAAATGGTGCATTCTGCCATCATTCTTCCTGATGGCAGAATGCTAAGGCTAGTCAGCAAAGCCCCGTTTTCCCTTCATGGTAAGTTGTTTCTCTGCCACCAGCACATTGAGCAGTGAGTACATGAAGTCACAGTATATAGAAGACTGCATCAGACCTAGCAACGGTGTGGTTGCTAGGTGTGGTTCCGTCATCTCTCAGCACCTGAATGAATCCCTCTCAAGCTAGCGCTGCTTGGCAGGAATTGTTAGGCTCAGGTCAGAATGCTCTGACCTTACGGGAGAGGACTCTGAGAATCTTTGTGAATGCTGGCCTTGGTCTTTCCAATCTGTGGTAAACTTAAAAGTCACGTGTGTCTCCAGCTTCAGTCATGACAGCAGAAAGAAGTGAAACAATGCTGAATTCCACCTTGGCTTCTTTTTAGATTCCCCTCTAATTCAGACGTTAGCAGAGACAACATCAATATGCAAAGCATGTTGTAAAAAAGGTTTTTAGCATCAAATAAGGCAGATTAAAAACATTTAGGTGCATATTTGTAAAACCATCTCTCCTTCCATCTTTCCATCATAATCTAAAAGAGCAAGTTAATCTATATATTTTTTCCTCATTGCATTCATTTCTTCTCGGCGAGTAATTAGAACGTAATGAATTACAGCCGCAGCTGTGACAAGATGAAAGCTTTTATTTTATTTGAAGCGGCGCTCTGCGCAGACAGATTACCCCAGGTCTAATCAGCAGCTTATCTTTAAGCATTGCCTTTCCCTCTGCAGGACATTATACCAACTGAATTTTGGTCATTGTGAGCTTTCCCAGAGCCTGCCTCCACCGCTGCAATCACATCAGAGTATATTGGGCGATTACTCAACAAGCCGCCATGAGAACAGCCATGAGGCTCAGGCTGCTTCTTACGCGCCGCGGTTTGGTCGGGATTTTTGAAGCTGTTTACTTCTGGCAGCGTTTTAAAGTCCGAAGTCGTTACCTCTATCCGGCGAGACCCAGGCAGGAAGTCATAAAAGGGCAAAAAAAAAAAGAAAAAGAGAGTTCCTTACATCGCCAGTACGATAAACACTAGATTATTGCCTGGGAGGTTCACAGACACTCACATGACCTTTTGACTCTCATTCCAGGTGACATTTATGGCATCGAACAATGTCCACTTGGGTGCCATCTACCGCTGATCTAATTCACTGACAGAAAAACACTCATGAAAACCTTTTCAGTCGTTATCCTGTAAAAGCCGGTGAGTTCGGACACATTAGACACCTCCGGTCAACGGAGAAGTAGATTACGGAAGAAAACTACAAGTCCCAGAGTAGTGTAAGGTGTGCCACCTCTTTGGAGTATTCCTTTGATGTCATTGATGGGATGTGTTGTTCCTGCCTCGGCGCTGAACTGTGTAATCTGTTTGCCCGGTTATAATGCCTCTATTATCTCCCGTTGTCTTGGGAACAGACATATTTGCTGCTCCACGCGGAGCCCCGCCACGCACAGGTGCTTCTGTGCTCATGTGTGCACAGGTGAATGCTGGTGTTTGAGGAGAACAGCTGAAAGGGAATAATACTCCCTGGCGAATGATGAAAAGCGCAAGACGGAGCCTCTGACTCAAGACGCATCCTTGAGAAAGAAAAACAACAAAAAAAACTGCAAAATAAGAAAGAGACCAAGAACGATGTAAAGTATTCTCTATTTGAAGCCTCCAACAAGCAAGATGTGCTTATACACAAAGTGTCTCTGCAATGAAAGAACAGCTTATAATTCATTGTGTAAAATGAAGCACTCTTTTAAGTTGGTAGAAAACTTACAACTTACAAGTTTGTATCTTAGAGTGACTGATAAGATCCAAATGTGTTGCTGTGAAAATGACTCGAGTGGATAACAGAGGTCAGCGCCTGGGTCAGAGCTTTCTTTGTCTTCTTTAGAATGACTTAAAACCCTGTATAGGTTGCCTGGACTCTGATCAATCTCACTACAGTTTTTCACTCAGCCCATCCCAGTGTTCTCTTAGAAAGACTTGAAGGCACTTTAGGGATTAGGGGAACAAAAACAAGTTGGGCTTAAATCATATTTATCTAACAAATTCCAGTTTGTTCACCTTAACGTTAAATCTTCGCTCTCCAGGGTCTCTTGTGGAGCGCCACAGGGGTTGGTGCCGGGGCAACTTCTCTTTGCAATGTAAATACTTCCTTTTGATAAAGTTACCCAGCAGCTTGGGATACGTTTCCATTGTTTCGTTGATCCGGTAAATGATAATATTGCTGTTTTTCAGACCATTTTCAAGTAACTTAATGGCATGATAATGTCAGAACACATTCTCACAGAGCAATGCAGTTTAAATTCGAATGAACATTTCACACTGGAACCGGAAGACATTTTAAATATCCAAAATAAATATACAAAAATGACATACAAAATTAACTACAAAGTTACAAAAGGACAACATTGTCCTTTAAAAAAAAAGGGCTGGTTGAGAGAGACCACTGGGCTGAAGAACAATGTTTGGTAGAAAGAGAGAAAAAAAAAGAGAAACAATAAATCATGCCAATGGAAATTATTGCACTGATTTTAATTTATTATGTAATTAATTGATGTACTGTTTATTGTGACAGGCCTCGTTCCTACTGGCAAAAAACACGAAGAAGATGACAGGAAGTCGCAGGAGGATGATGGCTTGTTTGCGTTTTTTCAGACAGTATGCAGCCGGCTCTACCAGAGCATCAAAGCTCATACAAAGTGTCAATCCAACGTGTTGAATCCATGACTCTTCTGTAAAATTACACATTATAATTTTCCTAAAAGGCCGAATAAGTAGCCATTCCCAACGATACGAGGCTTTCCGCTCCAATGCCGACGGAATGGCCGACAGATGATGAGCCATGGCTGAATTATAGATATATTTAATGTAACTCTTTACGTCCATTGCTGACATGATTTTCATGACTTATCGCAGGAACAAGCTTATTAACTTGTGATAATTTCATTTCCTTCCTAATGGAAACACAGCAATAACAAAATTGTATTGTTTCGAAATCAGCAAAATATCGAAGAGATTTACTCATGTTTGTAATGGGAACGTACCCGCTAAGCTGGTTTCTCTTCCAAATGAAGCCGCTAAAGGAGATACTTATGCAATTACCCACCCAGCCTTAATGGACCCTACATGGCAGTGGCCCTACATGGGCAAACCCGTGTGGGGCCACCATGGAAACCTCAGACAAACCTAGGTGAGACCCATATTGTCTGCCCTCCTTTCCCCCATATGGGCCCCACCTAGGTATGCTGTCTGGGTAACTCCACTTTTTTTACTTTTGTCTTCTCATTTGGCAGATGACTGCTCACGCTGAGCCATGGATGCTCAGAATGACTGATAGCTGCAAAGTCAGCGACTCGCTACAATCTGCTGAATTTGTTTCGACAACAGATTTTTTCCTCCGTTGACATAATAAACTGATCTTCAGTGCGTCGTTTTATCACCAAGACTAAAATGGAATGTGTCCAATTTGAATCAGACTGCGTGATCGGTTTGAACTGTTTATGTGTTCCTGTAAATAGATTGGATCCGTTCGTCTCGTAAAGCGCCTCGAGGCGATGCTTAGCTTGATTTGGCTTTATATTAAAAAAACTAATTGAACTGAATGCTTTAAGCAAGTTTATTGTGTCAGTGTGCATCTGCTTGGGTCTGTTAGAACAAACCCAAGTGGGAAGTGTGATCATGCATCCACACAGTGGCAGACTCTGAAAATAGTGAGGCTGTCATTTGAAGTGGGAGGAGGTACAATCTGTTGCTTTACAAACTTTTAATGTTACAATTCAGATTTGTTAAATGAGCGTTGCATCGCTCAGCAAAAGAAAAAAAAAACATATATGTATAGTAAACAAGCCTGTCACACGGTCATTACTTGGTACAATTGGGTGATTGGATCATTTCACAAAAGTCTTGAAGGTTTGGAAACGAAGAGAAAATGTCCAGTCAGCTATTAATTGTAAATAAAAATCTACTCTTAGACGTTTGTTCACATCTTTAAAGAACCACCATTTTCTTTCTATTTGAGGATTTACACTAGAGACAAATATATAATTTTAGTTAAAAGAAAATGGATTTTCTCTTCCATTGATGACTCCTCCCTCCCCCCACATAGGTCCCATATAATTTTCAACAAACACATCTAAACATACACCACCACCCAGCCAGCATACCTAGCTGGACCCCATATGTGGAAAACAAGTGCAGACAATATGGGTCCCATATGGGTTTCTCCACGGTTTCCATGGTGGCCCCACACGAGTTTGCCCATGTAGGGCCACTGCCATGTAGGGCCCATGTAGGCGTTGCCTCTACATGGGCAAACCCATGTGGGACTCATATTGTCTGCTCTCCTTTTCCCCATATGAGGCCCATCTAGGTATGCTGGCTGGGCAGTATTTGTAGTGTCATTCTCTGTATTATTTCAATGCAGATATTGCAGGAAAAAAACCCTGGTAAAATCCTAAGTTTGTCATTATATCTGTATTTAAAAATGTTACTTGGCTGTTTATGATTTTTAGCCAAAGTTATGAAGAGCTATGGTGGAAGGTCCAGATGTGTTGTCATCTTGTGGACAAATGACAACGCATTGTTGATGTGTTGTTGATCAGCACAGAATGGGTGAAACGGAGAAATGTTTCCTGGTCCATTGAGTCTGAGATTCTGTGTCCAATCACAAGATTCAGATGAACAGCATCCTGGCATTAACAACATGAAGTCATGGATCCATCGTTCCTGGTATCAGTGGTTCTGCCTAGAGGCGTTTGTGTCATGACCTGGGACTGTCTGCCTGGAAAACCTGCCCGCGTCAGTCGGAGCGGCTCTCAGTTTCTAAGAGCACTTTCATACACCATTATTTACTGATCCGCAGTTATCAGATACATTTGCAATTCACTACATTTATGTCTGCGTTTAAAAAAAAGAAAAAATGTTTTAAGTCAATCAAGCGCCGTTTCTCTGTAACGGACCATATTGCCTCAGATATTATCATATTAATCATAAAGTGGATCAGAGTCCCCAAGAAATCTTTGTGACACTCCGTTGAATCTGTGGCATGAAGAATTAATACAATTCTGAAGACATAAAGGAGATTCACCTCAAGGTTTTCCTATAAAAGTGGCTTGATTGTTGTGGTTCTATCTGCCAGGTTGTAGAGAACTCACACACTCCTGCAGCTTTTCCTAGTTTAATCTAAGTGGTCCTCTAATGCTTGAGCATTTGTGAATTACATTATAAATTGCATGACTCAGCCTTTGTTTGGCTTTACTCCACTTTACTATGACTTATTTTGAATGGCTGCCTACATCCACAGTGTGAGCTCCAAAGGTCTGTGCAAGACTGAGTCATTGTTGCTCCAATTTAAAACTGACACAGCAAGTTGTCTAAATCCAATTTCTTTGGTTTCATTTTTTATTAAACCAAAAAAAAATCTAGTTACATAATCAACATCGCATATTTTCTGCGCTACAAAAAAAAATGGAGCCACATAAAACTAACCGACAGACCCAGAAGAGTACACACTTATTTGTGTGATTAGCACAAATATGCTGAAATCTGATTAGTAACCTGATAAAACATTCCTGACATACAGGTCCTAATATGATAAAAATTCCAATTAATTAGAAATATGGATCTTCATTATAAAGTTCAGTAACAATTGAAAAGTTAACTCATGTAAATGAACAAGAAAATGTGAAATACTATTTCTGGTGGGGAATAAATTATAACACTCGTTTAAAATAGCTAAATCACACATACACACACACTCAGTAGTAGTGGAAAGTACTACTGAGTACTTTATATGGAAATAGAATATGGAAAGTATATTTATATATACTTTATATGGAAAGAGAATCATGTCATTGTCATAACCTCAGACATTTAGTTTGTTGTGCTGTTGATATGAGAGTGAACAGCATGGTTAGAGCTAAAAGGCTCCTTGCACTTTGCAGAAAATGCTTTCTAAATAAAATTATTCCATTCATGCATCCTTAGGATCCTAATGTGGTTATTGGGTGAGAGGCACATCAGTACATCCTGCATAGGTTGCCAGTCTATTCCAGGGTCACACTGAAAGACACAGACAAACACCCAGCATAGCATTTGTAGGGACTTTACATTGACTTCCATTCATTTCTACCGCCTAATCTGTACTGGTATTGATTATACCAGAACATACTTAGCCTGGTTGAAACCAGCCCCTTGTTCTATGCTTGGTTTGTCCAAAGTATCTGGACCTTTGGCCATTGAGAAATGGTTGCTTCCTGGATGCCTGGACTCTGTTGAGGTTTCTCAGTTGAAGTCTCAACAGAGTCACGGACAGTCGCTGACATTTGGGACAATCGGTAACGTTCGTCCGTGACATATATTGCTGCAGTTCAATGCAGCGTTATATATGCTAACCAGAAACTGCTTGCGCTGTAAACAACCATCCTCCTCTGAGAAGAGAGACGCGTCAATCTGAACGAGAAGTTTGTTAATGCAAGACAATATTTAGAAGTTTGGCCAACATGGACTGAACAGCCTCATTCACTTCCTCCACTGCCATCACCAGAACTACAAGCAGACTACAATTCTAAAACAGAGTAGAAAATCCACACCATTGTTCAAAACTTCTCCTTGTGTTTGCTGATTGGCCTGATAGAAATCCTACCAAGTCAAAGGGAGAAAGTCTAGATCTCTAGTACTGAAGGACGAGAATTGAGTTGAATAGCGTAGGAAGGCAATAGCCAGGCTCGTAAATACTTAACCCTAAACATAACCTCCAAACCCAAAAGAGCACTTCTGCTCATGAGAAACGGGCTTTGGTCCTCACAACTTATGAAAAGAGTCACTTACACTGAGTAAAAACCAGTTCAACCACTTATGACAGACAAGATAATGATAGAGTTAGAAAACAATGCCTCTCGTTTTCAACATTTCTTAGAGGCACCCTTGAAATGAAAAAAAAAAAGAGTGGTACAACTCGAAACCTACCATGACATGACTGACATTGACCTAACACTGGGTAAGAAAAGCATTCAAGAGGTTCATGGTAGCTCAGAAGGAACTGCAGGGATCCATAGTTTAGGTAGGATAACCCTTTACCAGGACAACTATCGGTGGTTCACTACAAATCTTTGTGGAAGAGTGGTAAGAAGAAAGGCATTGGCTGACTTGTTTTCAAGTTGCCATATGCTAGCAAAAGCAATGTCTCAAAGGAACCAAAGCATCTCATCTTCTTTTACCCATCCTGTGCATGTGTGCATTGGTTGATATAGCAGAAAAAATGTCCAAAACAAATTATATGAGAACAAAAGCAATGGTTGTGGGAATGTAATTATGGAGTGAAAATGATAGAAAAGGGGAATGAATTAAACCAAAACACAAATCATTTGATCCTCTAAGCACACCACTTAACAAACATACCATTATCAGACACTGAATCAGTTGAGTAAATCAACTCTCCCTTTAGTCTTCATTTATTTTCTGGTTGCACAAACATGCATCATCCATAATTCATAACACTATCAAGGTAGTCCCTCATTAGCAGTCGTGCATAGGCTGGGAAGTTGCTCCAGTGTCGAGCAGTTTCCTTAGCCAACGCCTTTGGCTCGCTTGATCCGCGGGTTAATCGGCTTCAAATTGTGCCAGCGGCCCCTGGCGGCGTTAATTGCCACAGGTCTGGGTATTTTAATGAAGGTCTGGAAGCACAGAGGTGTTTTGTTTCGCTCTCTACCTGAACCTTTATCATCAGCAAGATCTTAATGCGGCGGCACTTAGACAACCTTTTATTATCTATGTTTTCCTGCAAATGTTCTAATGTTATAGTACAATGATGGTTATGGAGTTCCAACAGCAAGACATCTTAAGTCTTTTGTTAAAGGAAAAATGTCAAATGGGCCAGTCTCCGCTGACAAATAAGGCAATTCCAACAATATAAAACATGCCTGCCAGCAGGTTTAAAAAGATCACATTTACATATTAAGTGCCTTATCCAGTGCTTTTATTCTTAGACCTGAAGTCAGTGAATAGCATAGCAAAATGTCATAGAGTAAGATAAAATCCACCGTAAACCTTCAAATGATCTTTTATTACATAATTTGCTTCATGAATTATATGTATCTCCAATTATGTCTTAGTTTTACATTGAAAAAAATGTGTAGCTGTGTGGTGTGAGTGCGAGGTCGTGTTGCTACGTCTGATCTGGATGAAGGTAAATGCTTCGAGCTTGACAACCTTTAAAGACATTCTGGAGCGAGAATGGAAGCAGTTCTTCGATGTGGTTCCATTACAAATGTACACAAAACATGGACAATATTTTGCTAGAGTCAACAAAATCCCATCAATTTTGCAATTGCAGTGTTTACATTAAATAAGAAACACAATTAAAATCACATCTAAATGAGTTTGTTCGCGTGATAAGTCTTTGAAAACAGGGTCCATTATCCTCATACAATTTCCTGCTTTCTTCTTCAGGGTTTGCACTTGTGACAATGTTCGGCTGTTGGTCATGTGACTTGTATGAAAAGTGTTTCCTTTGCCATTTTGCAAAATAAACTAATTTCAATATGGGGGAAAAACCACCTCATGCTAGCATGAAAACTTATCGAAAACGTTTTCGTGCTAGCATGAAAAAGCATGCTAGCACGCGAAATTCCCGCGCATTAAGTGAATTTATTTGAGGACAGGCTGTTTTTTTACTGTATCAAAAGTAGTATATTTCACAAAACTGTAATAGAAAAACATTTTTCCGTGTCGTACGAGTCCTGTGATCAACAACCGGATGTTACTACTGGCGGAAAAGACAAAGAAGACGACAGGAAGGAGGCAGTAGGAGGATGATGGTGCCACATGTTTTTTGAATGACTTGTCATTTTGATTGAGTTTCTCAACACCACAATTGCATTAGTGGAATACCTGCAAAGTTTGGAGCATATTTGTAATGGAGACAAGACTAGAGTTTCTTATCAGCAATAAACCAAAGGACCAAACTGTTATTTTAACATGTCTGGACTACATTTGACCATTCAAAAACCATAATAATTGGACTGATGAAATCTGGACTGATAAAATGTAGCTTGAGATTCATGAAAATTTTATTTCATTTGTTAAAACACAAATGACAGCATTTTCATTGTTTTCTGGGTGTTTATTTTTCTTTATGTGCTGGAATTAGACAAATAAAAAAATATTCTCAACAGCGTCCTCCAGCCTCCTACCTGTGCTGTCCTGCTTCTGAGTCCTCACTAGGCGCTCAGTGGTGACACATTTCTAAACAAGTCAAGCTTTTGTTATGAAAAATGCACCTGCACAGCAATAAAATTGTGAATTTGTTGCCGTTTTTCATCAGTCGATTATATTGACTTTTTTTAGGGGATGTGGGGGGAGGAATAAAGAATTAATGACAAGCTGGCAAATGCTGAGTCGCAGGCAACAGGTTGTGCACTTCCTGCTAGCTCCTCTTAATGTGCCAGGTTGTTTGCAGTCTCATGCTGTGTGCAGCATAAAATCAATGTGGTTTGCAGAATGATGCAAAAAGGCCAATTATTCCCCCAACTCCTCTGGTACAATGACAATCATTTGCTATGCTGCTAAACAACAGTCCCACAATTATTTTTAAACCCAGTTTTACCACCAGTAATGTCATGTGTTATCAAATAAATGAGGAAGGAGACTGTGGTTCTATAAAAAGCCAAATCACATGATAAAATCAGCAATGCAGTATGGAATTTAAGACCTGACAAAAACCTGGTTGAATTTTTTACAACCTAACGCTGCAGTTGCTTTCTTATGAATTTCCTCTCTGGAAGTATTTTCTCGTCTGTAAGTTGCTTTGGATAAAAGCGCCTGCAAAGTGCAAACACATTAATATACACAAGTTAAAAAAAAAGAGGAAAGGTTTTTAAGGACAAAGTTTGAAAGCTGTAGGAATAAACACAATCAAATCCTTTCATTCTTTGTTTGCCAAGCAAAAAATGGGAAAACAGCTTGATTAAGAAACACAAATGGACGCTTACTGAATCAGCTTCCTGCAAGGACGAGCCAGCCACATCCCGCTTTTAAAGAACGGGGAAGATTATCTTGCTTGATGGAAAACCCATCCCAAATCACTCATGGGATGGGTAGTGTCAATAAAAATGATGGTTTTGATCCCAAGCAAACTGTAATCTCACTCGTTTAGATCTATGGACTCTTCCCTTTCTAAAATCTCTTTTTTTGGAAAACATAAATGGCTAATGTTGAAAAAGAAGATTAGAGATAAAGGATTAGATCTGTTTAACTTTCATTAGTGCTTCTGAGTCAACAGGCTAATAAAGAGATTCTTAAAGATTCTCTTTAAGAAGAGATTCGCCAGCTATGTTTTAAGAATTATGAGATTCTTAAAACAAGATGAGTCCTGGCTAGACGTAGAACAGACACTACGCAATAACAAAGATATAAAACATAAAACATTCATGCTTTGGAAGCATTAATATCAGCTCCTCTTTGATGGCCTGGTGGGAATTTCTAAAAGTGACAGAAACCCAAATTTACAATTAGTACACCCCAAAGTCCTACATAGAGCACACTATATGGGTTACCAGAGGTTCCAATTAATGCAGATTATAAATTAGTTCTTATAGACAATTGTTTATCATTTTGTGAACTGTAGATGCTTTTTTGACATAACGTTCTGTCAATTTCCTGGCTGTGTGCATAAGCTATGTGTCAGATAATGGCATTTAAGCTAACGACAGAAGCGAGATGTCTGTCTGTTATCATTTTAGTGTAGACATGTGTAAACACTGATGTTTGGGAATTTATTATTTTTGCTTTAGTATTTAGATTTTTCTTTCACTTAATGACCTTGAGCAAAATACGTTTGTCTCATTCCATTAAACTGCTGCGTGAGAGCAGCCGCTTAAAATCACTTGTGATTCTTTCTCCTCTATTTACCATGTGCTTATTTACATAGACAACTAGCGATGTGTTCAGCTAGTCGTCTGTATGTTTTGCTAGCTGTCTAAATACATACACCACCTACGTCAACTAGCTAAACACATAGCTAGTTGTTTATATATTTTGCTAGCTGTTCGACTAAACACAGACAACAAGCTATGTTAACTAAACACGTAGCTGGTTGTGTTTAGCTAGTTGTCTAGCTAAACAACGCCAGCTATTTTTTTAACTAGCTGTCTGGCTAAACAAAGACAGCTAACTATGTTTTAAGCTAGTTGTCTAGTTAAACACATAGCATCTAAACACATAGACAATTAGTTCTGTTTTTAGCTAGTTGTCTTCTACAATGACTCTATGTGTACAAAGACGATGTGGTAGAGTCAGTTTCTCATTGCGTCCTTCAATGCCATTGAAGTTAAACCAATAGGGAAATTCTAATTGCAATCCAAGACAGATGAGAATGTGGTTGTTCAAATAAATGCTTTATGTCTTCACTTTTAGCAAATGCCACTTGCATACACTCTGCCGATTAACATTTCCTACAGAGTGCACAACAGCATTGACTGACCAGTCAGCCAGGACCTGCTCAGATGACTCCGATAGCCCCGGCTTTATAAAGCGCTGCTGCTGTTCACCAACAGAAAGTCATCGAATGCAATTTTATTCAAAATGTCAGTTGTGTTTTGCAGCTCAAAGCTCTGGCTGAATTATTTATTTTCCCAATTCCTCGCTGTGTTTCCTTGCTCTCTTTGTTCGGGAGGTCTCTAAGCTCAGCCGCTGCAGACAGAGCCCGGGGATTCGCCCGCCTTTTCGGGGTGTTCTAAAGCCTCTTTTAAATGTCCTCAGCCAAGTTGGCCCAGAGCGCACTCTGACTGAAATGTCCACTTCTCTGTTTATCTTCCTACTACTTTTGACTGTGTAACACGCATTCAGTCAGACACACACACACCCCCACACGCACACACACACACACACGGCTTCACAGACAGGACCCAGGGGCCAACCTATCCTCTGAAAACTACTAATCAACAATGAGTCACCCAGCAGCTTATCCGATACGCTGTTGTAAAGCTGCTGTTCAGTTTTTTTTTTGTTTTTTTTTTCGTCTTCTCAGGCACGTTGCTGCCTGGGACTAATTTCAGAGATAAAACACCTCGGGGTGGATAGGTATTAACAAGGATGACTCATGTTTCTGCCACCTTAAAGGCCGATCAAAACTCTGTGTTTCATTTGAAGGAATCTTTCACTAATTTTCTCCTTATTAAATGTGCACTGTGAAGTGTCTTTGAAGTTTTACGCTGGAAGACAAAGTGTCCTCCCCCAGCAGCCTCATCCCCAGAGATGAGCGTATGCAGTTTGCTTCAAGACACGACGGCAACTTCGTGGGACAAATCTGGTAAAAAGCAACAGTTGTGCTTGGTTCAAAAACTTAATCAGCACTGAGAAGTGAACAAATGACTAATGCAAAACTGAATGTGTTTTATTGTGTTATTAGTCTTGAGGTAAATTAACATTTTACTGAATTTTATGATGAGTGATAAAGGATATATTGGTGATAAAGGAATCAGATAGAGAAACTTAGAACTGGGCAAACCCAATGAACTCACAGCGTTCACACAAATGAGTTCAAAATATGACGGTGTCTTGATCTACATTGCAAAAAGCTTTTAAAACAAGATATGATTTTCATTTTTTTCTTATATTATTACAATTATACACAACTACTGTCACGATCTTTAGGTATTTGTGTTCTGTGTTTTCTTTTTAGGATCATTCTTTTATTTTATAAATTTTTTTTGCATGTTAAATTTTGCTACTTTAGTTTATTCTTCTGTGTTAGGTCTTTGTTGCCTTTTCATTTGGACATTTAGATGGACGCTTTCTATGCATTAGTGTTTCTCCTCATAATGCAATTTGGTCCAACCTCTACAATGCCAAACATGACAGCTATTACCCACCTAGACCAAGCACTGTCAGTAAAACTAAAGAGTTTTGGTAGACTAAACTGCAAAAACCCAAAATCCTACTAAGTAATTTTGGTCTAGTTTCTTGTGCAAATATCTCAGTACACTTAACAAGTCAAAACTAATTTACAAGCAATTTTTTAGCGTAATATAGGAGCTTTTTCTAAGTCAATAATCCCTTAATATTCCTGAAAAAGAACTTGTTCCAGGGTCAGATTATTTTGCTTATGATAAGATGTTTTCTCTCTGTTATAACTGAAATAACCTGCCAGTGGAACCAGCACTTTTTCCATCAGAAATCATTGACTTTAAAGCAAACTTCTGTATCTTGCTGAAAAGTTACTTATACGTTTAGTTTTGTCTCATTTCAAGTACATTAAAATATTTGCACAAGAAAGTATACCGAAAATACTCTGTGAGATTTTGTGTTTTTGCAGTGCGAGATTTCATGTTCCAGTTTAAATTATATTAACAATCAGCTCTTGGTCACCTGCAGCTTTGCACATGGACAGATTTACGTTTATAAATTCTTGCACTTTATCCTTTATTTTCAGTAATTGGTAAAGTGAATCACTAAATCCTAAAAGATCCAAAAAAATAGAGAAGTTACGATTTAAAATGTGATTGACAATATTTAGGGAAATCTTGCATAAGGTCAAGAGCCAATATAGTACCTATGCACCAAGTAGACTTCTGCCAGAGTTTTGGAGGCAGACGCAAGATATTTCGTTTTTTTCTAACTTTTTTCTTCTATCAAAGAGTTGTCCTACCACAATGACAGATTTGTATGGATAGCAGGCACAGTTGGCTGGTCTGGATAGAACTTGCCTTTTCAATTCTCACCCGTTGCCAGAGTCTTCATAGCTTGTGACTTCTCTATAGGTCAGAGTTTCAGGATGTGCTGCTGTCCTTTCAGAGGACAGGAGTTTTTAAAGTTGCTCTATTCTTTCAACAGTTTTTGAAGAACTGACAAAAGTTTCTTTTTAAAAACTGTCACCCAGTGACAGCTGGAGAAACACAAGAAACGAGAAGTGATTCCAGAAAAATAAGATTTCCATAACATCATCCATGAGTGATGCCTGGTAGTTACTTCTGCCTCTGACATTTCTAGTTATAACTACAGATTTAACAGAATTTAAATAAAAACTGAAGCATATAACACATCGAGTCATACCATTTGCAGATAGTTTCTATACGCAGTGTCCCTGCTCAAGCTGAAATGTCACTCCCAGTAATGCGCCATGGTACATCATACACCACCCAAACTACAAACGCGCTCCACCTCCGTTACATCACACTCATCCATTATTACCTAATGGGGCTCAGACTTACCCAGCTCACTAAGGAAGCCACACTAAACTCCTGTGAAAAATCTCCAGTTTCCCGCTTCTCCATGCTACCCATCATCCTTAGTTAGCCATTCCCTAGCAAAGGGGCTTAAACGCATCAATTATGAATAAGAGAAAACATCTCAGTGCTGCACCCAGCTCAGCTAATTATAGTGAACTTCTGTTGTACAAATTACCCCTCTGCTTCTACTACGTGATGTCAATTCAACTTCTGCAGTGAGCATCAGCATAAACATATTTAACAGCCAGAACTCTGTGAGGATACAACTCAACCAGGGCTGGCATTTCTGAAAAGTAACGTAGGAGACGCATCTGACTGGACAGTGAGCTGTCCAGTGTTTGTCTCTCCGTGTCCCCTTCCATCCCCTATTAGGCCTCGTCTGATGAAGACACACACACCGCCCTGCATGGAGAAATACAGCAATTGATGCTGCTAAGCAACACGCATGCATGAAATCGCCTCCCCAGAGAAAAGTGACACCACTTGGCCTCTGCCTGTCTGCCCACAGCCTGGTAATAAGGATACACTGCCTGGCGGTGAGAAGGTCATGTCTCAATGATGCCTTCTGTGTCTTTTTGAAAGATGGAGACATGGACTCGACTGCTCTGTGATTTTGTTGACCCCTGCGACAACCAGGCGAGTTTAACTTAGGATGAGTGAGGAGCCTGAAGGCTCAACGTTGCAGCTAACACTGTAAACTTTAGCCCTGCTTCTCGCCTGCTTGCTGTACGGACGCTTCACGCTTCAACGGCTTTTATAGGACTTTGAGATTCTGCTGCAGATCTGAATATGTGTGTAAATATGAAGATTCCCAGAATTGATATATTTAAGTATTACATGTGGTTGAAATTATATTGATTGTGTCATGTGTTGGTCCCAGATGCATTCAGCAGTACAAATTTTTCCGCATCTTATCCAGTTGGAACCAGATATTTAAATACGCTGAATAAAAAGACAAAAAATTTTTTTCCCCTCATTATCTAAAGTTAAATGAGACCAAACTTTCTTGTTTTCACTTAGCTATCCATCCATCCATCTTCTGCCGCTTATCCGGGGTCGGGTCGCGGGGGCAGCAGCTTAGCTAGAATTTCCTAAATTATTTCTATTTGCTAAATGCCAGGAAAAGTGGCGAAAACATTTTTTTTTTTGTAACTTTCCTGGATATAAAAAGTTTGCACACATTTGTTCAGTGCCAGGAATAACTGTCTGTTGAAATGTCTGACCTGGGTCAAACCTCTTGAGTTTCATTCCACAAACTTCTGATAGGTTCGCTGACACTCTGGAGTTCATATGAGTCAGTCAAAAGAAATCAGCCAACATGTCGAGTTGTGTTAAATGTGAAAAAGTGATCATTTGTGAGCAGATCAAGACAAAATATTTTTTTAGTTAAAGGGAGGAAGACCCAGGACACGCTGGAGGGACGATGTTTCTCGGCTAGCCTGGGAACGCCTCGGGGTTCCCCCCAGAGGAGCTGGCCCAAGTGGCTGGGGAGAGGGAAGTCTGGGCCTCCCTCCTTAAGCTGCTTAAGCTGCTGCCCCCGCGACCCGACCCCGGATAAGCGGCAGAAGATGGATGGATGGATGAGTTAAAGTTGAGGAGCTATAATAGAAGAATGAAATCAAAGTGCAAGAGGGAATCTGAAACTAAAGCTTCAATCTTACTACTAAAGTGGTATCAATATTATTGATCAATCTATCCATCTCCAAACAGCCTGTAATTAATGTGGTTTGACATTCATGTCCATGATTTGTGACTTTAAACTTCTGACTAAAACTGTAGACTTCTAGATTTATGTAAAATGCTTAAGGTCATTTTTCCTGTGGGATTTGAGGAGCAGTTATTGTTCTACACACACAAGCTAATCCATAGCAACACACAACACATCTTTCCTCCAGCAGGTTGTATGGAAAAATGTCAGAATTAGCTGGTCATAGAAGCTGTATGATGGTGTCATTGTAGATGGAAGAAAAGGAGTACATTTCTGCCAAAAACCTCAGACGTTTTGAGATCAGAGATTTTCTAGAAAAAACTTGGACATGTCTTAGTATCAAGAGTCGAAAATTTGCAAGAAGAAAATGTAAATTTTGACATTTATCTGAGGATATCAAAGGTGAAAACATGCAAAGAAATCTCAAACTTCCAAGTCTTTCAAGAAAATGTCTGATATTAATCTCCAAATTTCCGAGTAGAAAGTTGAACATTTCTAAGAAATTCTAAGAAAACTTGTACATTTTCCAAAACCTTCAAGAGCTGAAAATGTTCTACTTTTGAAACTGAAATTTCCAAGATTTTTTTTTGAAAGAAATGTCCTCTCCCTCTTTTTTTCCCTCTGCAGCTACAATGATCCTAATACTTCGTCCGTGCAGCTCAGAACAGGCCAAGTGCATAAGCATGTATCATCAAACTCCAGGTGACTCTCTGAGACCTGTAGCCCACATCCCACTAGCTTTTTTTTTGCTGTCTTGACTATGTTATTCTTCTGTCACTGAGCTGTCACCCTGTATTTGTTTTCCTCCCTCCAGGCATTCCGCATTTAGTATCAGAGACTCTGCTGTGTGTCAGATTCAGCAGCGGACCGCACACTGAGCACAAGCCGCCGACGCTGATTTCATGCTGCTGTTCAGCGGCAATAACTCATACAGGAGGACCACACACTTCCACTCCTACTGCAGATGGAATAAAGTGGTGCAGATAAGAGTATGTGGGAGAGCATCACAGAGAGAATATTACTGCTGGGGCTGAATTAGCAGCAGGTGGTGGCGACGGAGCGGCACCGGTCATCGGTTCTGTATGCACAAGATGTAAATGACAGGACTTCATCCCAGAGGTGTTACGTGTAGCTTCTTTGAGAGATCAACAAATCGAACGGGTGCATTCAGGAGCACGCTCAAAGTCCGTAACAGGACGAAACTGTGAATCTCTTTGGTGCTTCAGCAGTGAGAACAAACAGCCAGCAGTTTGGCTGCGGCGCTGACTCACTGGCTCAGGCTGCAGGAAAACCGAACTGCAACCTGAGTCCAAAAGATGACGTGAGGTACATGTCACCTCTTTGAAATGTGAGGCAGGTTTACTTTGGAGTTTTTAGCTTTAAGACACAGTGGCTTGCACTGTGTCCTAACTATTTACCTCTTGTAACATTTTGTCATTGTACGAACATTAACTTTAAAACAGTGGATTTCAGGTATTCACTCGTAAACACTTCTCCAAAGTCTTTTTACCTGCCATTTTTAATAATTCAAACACCAGAAATACCTTAATTTGCATAGCATCTTAGCTCTACTGCAGGAGCTGATATCCACCATACTCCTTATCTCCACTCAGAAGATTCTCTGTAGAAGAAGAAAGAAATGATCCTGCATCCTGATGCTTTTGAAACCAAACAAATCGGGTTGAATGTAAATATTAATACTTGTAAACGCTGCTATCTTGCCAGGACCGTCTTAAAAAAGAGATTCTTGATCTCCACCAGTTTTCATCTGGATATTTATCTGGCAAGGTCATGATCTTCGGGGTTTCAGCCAATCTGCGCCAGAGAAGACGACTGACGCTCCTTCATTGGCTGCCAGGGTGTCAAGCAGGTATTTCACTTTCTCAAGCTGCCATTTTTGTTTTGGATACTTTAAAAAAATGTCATAAATAATTTGGAGTTATATTTCAAAGAAAAATCTTCAAATAGATGAATCAGAAGATACTGATCCGCACACAGGTGGGTATCCATTGTATTGGGATTTTATGTGATACACCAACACAAACTAGGAGATATTTTTGAAAATTTGAAAATTTAACTAATACATTCACACCTGATATTTTGATGAATTGTATTTAGAAGTCGTTAGTAAAAATGGCTGATATACATGTAACTGAGTCTTCTTATGGATTTAGATGAATTATGAAGATCTCAGAAGTTTGTTAGAGAGCAAAACTGGAGAAACATCACGAAGACCAAGGAACGCAGCAGACAGGTCAGGGAGAATGGAGCATGATTGACAGCGCTAAGCCCCTCCTCCTAGCTCTGATTGGTTGTTTTTGTTCAGATGGCAGTAGGGCTACAGGGAGGAGGCAGAAGAGCTCGATTTCTTTCCTCCACAGATTATCTGACTCATACTCTCAGGATATAGTGGCAATTTTAACAACATATTTTTTTTAAAGTTACCTGCTGCAGCTTTAGGCTCCTTGTTAGAGAACAGCAAGTTGTGCAAAAAGTACTGAAACATTAAACGGTCGAACACGTGCATCCAAAAGGTTAAAGAAGGTCACATTTCATTGACCTGCAGAGGTTAAAGTGCACTGTAAGTTCTTTGAGAACCATCACCCGAAAGCTGAATATCCCCTTACTTTATGTGAGACGTGGATATTCTGAGACAGATCTCTTCAAAGTGTATGAACATATTTCCAGATTTCCATAAATAACCTGATAAATTCTCTTCAGACCAACAAAACCTAGAATCCTCTTCTAAACTAAACTCCAGGTTAGAATCTGAGCTAAAACTCAGATTCCTTACCAAGTTGTGCAAACCAGCGTCACTGAGCGTCTCTCTGAAGGACGAGAGTTTCTTCCGATCTGTATGCCTCATCTCAACTCAGACTAAACAAACAGCAAGTCTCCAACATGGCCCTGAATATTTCATGCATCAAACAACATGTGCCATGAACTGAAATGCTTACAGCTGCAAAGTCAAATCTTCAGCTTTCATAGAATCTTGTAAAACACTATCTGTGATGTAGTGTAGGGATTTCAAAGAGAAAATGCTATTCATATTTGAAAGAAGTTTGCTGCATTTATATTTTTGTATAATTCGAATACATTAAATGTGAGTGCTGGAAGTTAAATGACAAAAGGTTATTTATTTATTCGTGCAGAGGTCGTGCCTATTTTATGAACTTCAACTTGTAGCCAAATGTTTGAGGGACAGGCGGAGGGGCTTAGCACTGCTGATCAAGCTCATGTACTTGCTGCTAAATATGGTAATAGAAAAAACTCACTGTGACAGGAAAACTGTTTATCCACCATCATCGGTGGCTATGCTAACTAGCCTTAGCTTTCATAACCTGCTCTGCTAGGTGCAGCGTAGCAGAGAGCGAAAATGGAGGAAGAAGTGTGGATGAGCGGCACTGAATGTGAAGCACCAATGACTGACAGCGCTAAGACCCGCCTCCTTCCCCTGATTGGTTGTTTCTAGTTAGCACTGGGAGAAGGCAGAGAAGCTTGATTTTTTTTTCAGATCGTCTCATATCACACTGTCTCGACATAGCGACAGTTTTGATAAATATGTAAAACAAATATTTTTTTTTATAAAAGTTGCATCCTGCAGCTTTAAACATACAGACAAAGCTGCAAAGATGACAGAAGAGAAAATAACCAGCTCCACAGGCAGCAGCATCAGTGACTGCATTTCAGCAGTAAAAGGTGGACTCAGTTCACTGGTGTGGGAGAGTTTGATTGTAAAACATGTAGGCGTACGAAAAGCAAACAGATATACCGATGTAAAAAAAGGACTTACAGTCAGAGCTGGACATTCTGTTGGGTAACAGTGACTACATGCCAAATGTCACACCAACAATGGTCAGACAGAAATCTCAGTTTATTCATAGAATTAATAAACGTCTCAGAATTACTACGTCATATTTCAAGTTCATCAGTCCTTATGAAAGTCAATATAAACGGAAAGGAATTATTTCTACAAACCTATTTGGTGCTGAAACAGGAGTTAACACGTCTCCTTTAAGACTTCCTGAAGTCACATTAATAAAGAATGAAGCTGAATATTAAAAATTAAACTGAATAATTATACAGGAAAGTGTGACCTGGTGCTGATCGTTATGTCTGTTCATCTTTTTGTACCTTTTGCAGTTTTTGTGACTTTTTCCTCTGCTGCCTCAGCGTCTCGTACCAAGCAGCAGTTTGTTCCCTGCAGGTGGACAGTTTGGTCCGTTATAGAAAAATTGCCAGGAGTCTCTTTGAGACAGATTAGGTCACCGTTCAGCCATGTCATCAGTGTGAACCACTGCAGCCTGTGGAGCGCACGGAAGACGGACTTTACATTTTCATCTCTCCGACTCAAAGCAATGTTAAGGTGCTTAATAAAAAAGACCAGCACACAGGAGTACCAGTGTGGTTGTGGGTTTTCACAACCACTAAACACAACCTGCTATGACAACGGCTGGTTTAGGGAATCAGCTGCTTTCCATTCATATCCTACTGGAAGGACGGTAAAATATATCAAGCTGCTTGTTTATTGGGTGCTGTGGTGGCACAGGGGCTTAGCACAACCCACATATGGAGGCCTTAGTCCTCGACGTGGCTGTCCCAGGTTCGATTCCCAGCCTGGCGACCTCTGCCGCATGTCTTCCCCCTCTCTCATTTCCCTCATTCCTGTCCATTCACTGCTAAATAAAGGCCATTTGAGCCAATAAAACCTTTAAAAAAAAAAAAAAGCTGCTTGTTTATTTTGATGGACACCATAAACATCCATGCAGGTAAAAGACTCAAACAAAAAAATTTTTGTGAAATATTACCTAAAACTATATCAGACATTTTTTTGTGTGTGAAAATAATATACAATTGTAAAAAAAATAATATGCAAGAACAAGCCAACCCACTTGCATTTTCATTAAAGTAGTAGACAAGGTGGTGCGTTCAAGGCCTTATTTATTTTGTCCTCTTTAAATCTGCAGCATGTAACATTTACAAGAGATAAAACTAAATATATGACATACCATACTGTCACAGCATAGCGACAGCATTAACAAATATGTAAATTAAAACCAAACTTTTCTATAGAACCTACATACTGCAGCTCTGAGATCTTAGTAGTTTAATTTGGTCCATTATACACAAAGTTTATATTTAAACTGCTATTCATCTATATTTTGCAACAGATACGTGCTTTTTCGAAGTCCATGACTAATCATTTTAAATAAATACCCTGTCAGTATTGATAAAATGTAATTTCTTTACATAATATAATATGATCTTGTAAATGACAGAAGTCTCTTAGCATAAAAACTTCAAACTCTCAGGCAGTTCAGGCCTCTGCTCCAGCTATGAATGATTTAAAAAAGCGAGTAGATATTTAAATAAAAAAAAAAAAGTGGGATACGGTAGCTGGCGGAATAAAACAAAGAGAAACTGCACTTCTAAGAAAATGCAAGGCATCCAGAATATTAGTCCATATTAAGTCAGCGTTGAGTCACTGAAGTCCTTCAGCTGGAATGTTCTGTTCTGGTTTCAAACACATTAGCTGAATTCTTTGTTAAGACTTTTCATTTGCTCAGAAGACCCTGTGACCAAAACGTTGACTTCAATGTAAAACAGGGAGATTCCCCTTTACTACAAGGATAAACCGTAAAAACAAATTCGCTTTATATAACTGTCTTTTGGATAATATGCTCCTGTGTCACTTATTGTTTTTTTTCTCTTTTTTTCCAGGGTAATGCCACAGGGCCAAGCTGTGCTGCATGCTGGGACCTTGTGTGCACAGTTTACCCTCTGAGCAGTGATAACAGACCAGCCGGCTCCAGAGCCAGTGACTACCACTAAGAGCCTGAGCATCACAGGAAGACGCTGCCATCGATCTGTGTAGAGACCTTCATCAAGCTCCCCATAGGACCCTCCAGCAAAGTGAAAATCATCTGTTTGCTACAAGGTGCAGCTGGGGTGAATGCCTCCAATCATTTTTTAAAGAAAATCAGACAGAACATTAAATCTTACTCATTTTCAGAGGAAACACAAGCGCAGGTTTGGGCTGCATAATGAGAAATCACAGCTTAGAGGTAACCAGAGCACGAAATGTTCATTTACACCACAGATCTGATCTCAGAAGTGGGAACCTGAAAACAAAATATAAAGGAGGTAAACCGGTAAGAACTCCATTAGTCATAAGAGGAACTGGATAGATGCGGGAAGGTAATCTAAAACTGGTGCTGAGGCGACAAGAGAGGAATCTTCACCTAATTTGCAAATCTAGTCTTGAAAGTGTTAAGAGACCCAATGAAAGCTTTGGTCCACAGCATCGTTATTCAACAGCACATTTAACGGCGACCTTAGCAGTACTTCAATGATCTTTGCTTAGTTTGTTTTTCATTTTGTCAGAAGGAAGATGATACCCAGCCAGCACGCCTAGGTGGGCCCCATATGGGGAAAAGGAGGGCAGATAATATGTCCACAATTTCCATGGTGGCCCCACCATATAATCTTTATATTATAATGTTACTCCCTTATCAAAAACATACCTGGAATTTTTTATTCTTTTATGCATATTTGAGGAGTTTTTACATTTCTTGTGGTAACCATCCAGGGGTGCCTAAACACTTGCTCTCACAAAGCTCCGCCCATTTCCACAAAGCTCCTCCCCAGAGCTGCTACCTCCAGTTGAGCTTCTGCCTTACAGAGCTAAACTCCCCCAACTCAGCTCCTACAGACTAGCCAGTAGCAATTAGCAATCACCTGCTGGAATTGCATGTCTGCACGGCTCATTATACAAACTCCTTGTCACCAACACTCCCATGAACAGTTGTAGATGGCATGAGAAGTATTGTCGTAATGACGAGTCGGAAAAAATGTTATGGTGTCAAATAACAAAGTCAAAATTCTTTTAAATTATGTTTTATACATGTAGCAATTTTATAACAACTTAAAGTAAAGCTGTTACTTTATTATGGTGTAAAATGGCACTATGTGCCTGGACTATACATAAGACTTCCCCTTTAAAATTAAATACCGTCAAAAATATAAATTCAGTAATATCCCTCATGACATTCATGAGGCGTCTATTGTCATTGCTCAGATTTGTTGGAAAAACCAACCATGAAAAAGTTGTTTTTGGCACCCAGACGTCCATTTTACAACACAATAAAAAAAAGCTCTGCGATATTTAGCAGCCTGCAGTGGCTCACTTCCAGACCGCAGTGATTTTGGTCATATTAGTGCCATTTGCTTTGCTTGATAACCACAAATGTCTTCCCTGATCAGTCGAACACACATTTACAAAAAGCTTTCTTCATTGACAACAGCTTAAATAAGGCTATAAAAACTATAACGTGAGCCACTAATCATTCCATTTACAGCCTCATGGCACCCAAGGCCACTCTTTATGAGAAAATCCCCAGGATTTCAAACACGCTCAGTCTTTCCGTCCGCAGCAAATTGTTGTGAACTTCTGTGTCCGTGATCTTTTAGAGATTTGTATAATCCATACTAAGTGATGGGAACGAGCCGGCGTATTGACCCCTCGCATGGATGTGCTTTCTGATGATCAAATGAGAGCATGAACAAATCAAAGCGGCGCAGCTGGAGGCAGTGAATGAGCGCCGCAGCCCTCCAGGAAAAATCAAAGGGGGATAATGTCCGTAACGGTGGCGATATTGTACTTCCAGCTCTGCAATCCGTCACCGTCAGGATTCGCCACAGACGGACAGCAGACTGTGTGTGCTCCTCTTCGCTCGCTCAACGCGTCTTCAAATATACCAGCCTGGGAAAAACCACCGTCCACAACCTGCCTGGCAAACCTGGTCAGGAATCCTGCGTTTCTGACCCAATGAGAAAAGATCGACTGAGTGAAGGTTTCTGCAATCGCTTGCATGTGTCAATTTATGCAGTTAAATCCTGTTGTTTCAAAAGATATCCATAGAAATAGTTCACACAGAAAGATTTTACATACAAGAACTGGTGATTCCAGGTTGTTTTGAGCCTGGAACCAAAAATAACCTCGACTCCCAGGCTAGAAAACAAACAGTACGCAGGGTTTACCCCAGTGGACCTGTTGAGCCTGGTGAAGCAGTTTTCCAACGACCCGCCGTGCTTGTGAGTTAAAAAATGTTTAAAGTTGATGGGAAATTTTAGAATATCACCAGGTAATTATGTTATTAATTATTGGCAATCCCTAAGTACCAAATATAAAGCCTTGGTCTTATGCAGATGTTCTGCACTACTTCCTAATTAAAATGTCAAACCTTTTTGATGTTTTATCTGTGTCTGAAGTGTTAAGACAGGAAGTGGTTACGGGGCTCAGGTGAATAAAAAAAAAAGAAGACATCTGACCTCAGTGTTCACATATTGAACTCTGCAGCTGTTGCTGCTGTGCTTCCAACAGTTTCACCAAAGAGACCCATTGACCCACCTTTGCTGTCACTGTTACTGAGGAGAAAATAAAACCCTGGAATAAACAAACAAGCAATGCAGCACTGCCAGGCTTTACTTGTAGTGGGGGCACAAGTAAAGCCTGGTGGCCCGCCAGGCTTATGATACACTCTGGAAAGCTCTGGTATGAGTGGTGGTCCAACCCAGGTTTGGACCAGTTGACTTGTTTTTTCTCCTGTTGTGGTTCTGAATGCTGACGGGTCTCTGTGATTCAGATGTTTCCGATTCATCCACTCTTTTCAGTTCCCTCGCTCAGAGTAATGCAGGTATAGATGCAGTTTATTGGTTTCTCATATCTTTTATGATAATTGTATTGTAGCTTCCTTTGTTTGCATTTACCGTTTTGCATCGATTGTATTTGACATTTGCGCACTGAAGTCAAAGTCATAGTTAAATCCGCAGCTTGTAGATTTTTGTCAATTTTTGTGCAGTTTATTTCTCGATTAATCGTTACTGAGTAGATCTGAGTTTGGATAAGAAATCTTGACTTTATTGGCACTTTGCATAAGCTTTAGTTGAATGCATAAATTCTAAACGAATGACTTTAAATAAACAAAAATCACATTCCTTTTATATACACATTGATTATTGGTAGATTTAGAGACTTTCCTGCTCTAAATGACATCTTTCCACATGCATTTATTGCACTTTATGGCAAATTATGTAAAGGCGATAGTTTTCCCCACCTGTTTTTAAAATGTGCATATAAATAATCAGGATGCGTGTTCCTCTCCCCTCACTGCCTCATGAACTGCATTCAGGCTGGGAATGGACACCTGCAGAAGGAGCTGAACTGGACGCGATACTCGCTCACTCTGCAGTGTTATGGAAACTGGTGCTGGCACAAAAAGCTGCAACAAAGGCTCAACAGCTGACTCATCCTCGCAGAGCGCTTTCAGTGGAGAGGACGGGTGATGAATTCATCCTTGAGAGAACATCATTCTCTTGAAGAGCGCTGCATAATTAAAGCGATAAGTAACAATACTCAAACATAATCGTGCTCCGGTTTCAAGCAAAGGTTGAGCTTCCTGGATATTCAAAGTTTACCCAGGATTCCACTGGCTCCTACTGCGATGCTTCAGAGGAAGGAGGTACTTACTGCAAGCCTGCGAAAACATTCTCTTATTTAGAACCAATTATCTGATTAGATTTATAAAATATATTTTTATTAGAATAATCCAGTTGAGGTTGGATAAGCTTAGGTATTATACATTTTAGATTCCTTTAAAAAAAAAACAGTGAAATATTCCACTAAAAGTACAAAATGAATCAGACGCCATTTTAAGGGATGTTACCATGAAGAAGAAGATGACCAGGAAGGAAATAGAGGGAGGATGAAGGCGAGACATGTTTTTTTTTTTTTTTACATTGACGTAAGTTTTGTACAAATTTGCAGTGGAAACAGAGCTAATAATGTAAACTAGACAGTTTTGGTTTATTTTTGTTTTTTTCCGCCTAATATTTGTGTGAGCCAGTGGGAGCTACAGTACATTGCTAAAAACAAAAATAGTTTGTTTGTCCTCCTGATAACATATGTCCTAATAATCCCTTTCTTTTGTTTATTTCACAAACAATATAAAAAAGTCTACAGTTCAAATTCCTTAAAACCAGTGAAGTGACTATTTAACTTAGTGCCAAATAAGACTTTGAATCCAAACAGACTTAATCTTCAGTCAGTAGTAACCAATGTGCAAATGTTCGAATAGCAAAAATAACAATAATCTGGGGCTCAATTGATAGCACTCTGCCCAGAATGACCCCTTCCACATCCTGTAGAAGCTAATATTAGCATAGCGGCATAACTAACTGATACCAAAAAAAGCAGAAAAAGGAACAGCATTAGAGTCATATTCTTTCCAGGCAAATGTTGAAAAAACAAAGTTAAAACTGAATCTCCACTTCCTGATTCGATACAAGCTGTTGTTAGCTGTACAGCTAACATCCAATATTCATACATTTTAGCGACCACAGCCACACAGGAACAGCTAAAACCCGCAAGTACTTGAGACTCCTTCTAAATCTCATTACCACTGCTTACTTTAACAGGACAAACACTAAGCATACCTTGACATGGACCAACACACACAGTGAAAACTGTGCAGCTCAGAAGCTAATGTCGGCCATCTTTCTTACCTCCACTCTTGGAGGTACAGCCAATCAGTGCCATGGAAAATAAATGCCGCTCCTGGATTGGCTGAGTACAATTCCACTTAGTTATTTCAGCTTCCTGAGTCGAATTTTCTTTAGAATATTTTATATGAAATATTCATAAGGAGGCAGATTTTCCACAAATAACAAAGTTCTGTTGCTGTGAACACTGAACCACAAAAAGCAAATTATAACTTTATTGTCCTCCTGAACCCTGGTGAGTTTGGCAGGCCTTTAGATCATCCTGTCCCTTTACACAAAGAAACATTAAATGGTTTTACTTGTGGAGCATCTTAATAGAAAAAGCTGCAAGCTACTTTTTAGAAATGTCACACTTGTTGGTTTTCGGTCGGTCATATACTGAGCTCAACATATCTGCCGTATATCCACATGTTGATATTTCCAGACATTTAGCAGGGATGACTTTCACCTTTTAAGCTGTCTTTAGTCTCCCGGCAACACGGCTCAGTGGGACAAGAGAGGCAGGGGTGTGTATACACACACACACACACACACACCCCAGAGCACCGGGGTTTCTTTTCTCCCTCTGAGCGCCGCATTCAGCGAGAGCACTGCATGCTTTCATCACTAAGTGTCGCACATTTGGAGCAGTTAATCATGAGGGATAAACAGCGTTGACCTGCGGGTCGGTCCGAATGAGGAGGACCCTGATGGCTGGATGGCCACAGTTCCTGAAATGTATTCAGTTTCGTCTCCGTCCAGGACGGAGCGTTCATCAGCGTTCATCAGCTCCGGCCTCCATCTGTACATGACAGATGTTTTAATTCCTCAGTAAACGTGGAGCTTCAGACGTGCGGATCATTAAAGAGTCGGCCTTTTCTAACTCTGCGGGAAAACGCCAGGATTACAATAACGACTGCTTCAAATGCTGTTATTACCGCTGTTGAGTCACTGTGGCTCTCCATTAGCGTCTCAGAGACCTGTTGACGCTGCGCTCGCTCACTGCACCTCCATCACAACCTGAACTGTTGATTTCTGTTACCCAACCAGACCATATTGAGGTGTCATGCAAATTAATTTATGTTACAATGGCAACCTTCAGTGTGTTTCAGTCAGATTGTAACACAAAGTTGTGCAGAATTGTAAAATGCCACAAAAGTGCTCTTGAAAAACATTATGACAGAAACAAATAACGCTTATATTGCCTACAGAGAATATATAATATCACATGGACTCACACAGCAGCTACAGTTAAGGTAAAAGATGGTTAAAAAATTGCTCTTAAATAAATGTTCTTTTTTTTTTAAATGAGAGCTTTTCCAAACATTCTAGATTTTTTGGATGCTTACATTAATGTGATTTTGGTCACAGAAGCCACATTTTTTCAGAAAAACTCCTTCAGTTTGCAGTCACTGGGAGGGAAAGTAAACCTGTGGCTGCCTGTGCTGCCTAAATGATTTGACCTTGGAGCGACCGATGAAGTATTGATATTTTATTCCCTAATAGTCAGTGTTTATGAAGATAGATAAGCAAATAAAATGGCAAAGTGGTGAGTTGAGAAGAGTAACAACTCAAATTTTTGAGTTTTTCTAACAGATATTCCTTGATGTACATTCTTCCATTATAGGTCTGGCCTCATGTTGAAGGTTGATGTTCCTCTGGAACATGGATGCAGTATGTAAGCAACGTGGAGTTAAGAGCCATGTCAAGGCGCACATAGAGACGTGACAGCTGGAATCGAACAAACAACCTCCCACACATCTCAGTAGCACTGAAGACATTTAACAAAGATTTCCAAATGCTTTCCACCAAATCTCTGTGACCGTAGCACATTCAGAATGATAAACCTCGACAACTCTGTTGGCAGTTCAATTCTTCCAGGTCAATGCACAACCATGCACACGCACTCATACTCAGGGAGAATTTAAAGAGACTAATTAACCTAGCCGGAGTACCCAGAGAGAAACCATGAGGAGAACAAGCAAACTCAATGCAGGAAGACCCCAGGATGGGATTCTAACCCAGGACCTTCCAGCTGCGTTTCCATTGACCGTATAATTGTGCAAATTAGAATTACAAAAATAAATCCTCTTAATGGAAAAATGCCAATCTCGAAAAAGCTCAAACTTTTTAAACAAAAGGTTTTTGTGCTATGAAGAAGAAGTTTTTCGGCCACGTCTTTAAAATTTGTATATTTCGCAAAAACTGCATTGGAAACACTTTTTGTGCTGAGCAGGTCATGTGATCACCAGCTGGATGTTACTACTGGCGGAAACGAAGAAGAAGACAAGAGGAAGTGGTAGGAGGAGTGTGATCTTTTAATGAATGCACACATTCACGTGTGAATTTAAATTGAGTTTCTTATTTAATGGAAACACAGCACTGGTGAAACTGTTATTTCAACATAAGTGGAATCTAGACAAAGTTTTGCACACATTTGTAACGGAAACACAGCTGCTTATCTCTGCTTCCAGGTTAACCTGCCATTATCTGCAGTCATTCATTCTGATGAAACAAACAGGATGTAACACACTCCTTCTCCCTTGAATCTGTGCAGTACTCCTGTGAAATTTCCACATACATATTCTACTAATCCCTCACATTCAACAATCTGTTGGACCTTTAATTTGTCCCCCATTAGCAGGTTATGTAACTATAATCAGGGAGCAGACTGATTATGGCGAATTCTGAACAGTGAATTAATTGTTTTTTTAAAAAGGGCCCTCTAGGTTTTTATTAGCGATCTTATGACAGATGCAGATACAGGAGAGCTCACACTGGGAGCCAGCATGCCGCTCACCATGCCTTGTTCTTTATCTGGGCCTCAGAGCTTCATTTCACACTTTCACACCAAGCACAAAATAATGATTGGGAAATCTTCTGATTGAGAAAAAGGGGACAAATCTGCTTTCCAGAGCACAGGAACTATGGTAATGCATCCATCTCCCATTTCAAACAGATTGACCCTTTGTTCCCAGGGACATTTTTTAAAAAATGAATTCTTCACTGCTTGCAGAAAAAAAAATTGTTGTAGCTTCAGTAGCTGTTTCCATGAAAAGTATACGCAAAACTTTGTCAGTATTTCACAAATATGAAAAAAAAAAAAAAAAATTCCAAATGTATTGATTCCATTAAACATAAATAAAATCTCACGTGAATAAGTTTGTTCAGGAAAGAAGTCATTAAAAAACATGTTGCCCTGTCACCTTTGAGCCACTTCCTGTTGTCTTCTTCATTATTTCTTCCATTAGTAATATTTGGTTGTTGATGTGAAAAAAGTGTTTCCATTTTAATTTGGCAAAATATGGTAAATGGACTGAACTTATATAGCACTTTCCCAAACATTTTGACAACTCAAAGCGCTTTACACTGGAGTCACATTCACACTCATCCATATGCAGATCAGCAGGGTTAAGTGTGGCAGGCTAGAATCGAACCTACAACCTTTTGATCACAAGATGCCTACTCTACCCACAGAGCCATAGTTGCATCCATCCATCCATCAATTTTCTAACACCCTTGTCCCTTATTGAGGTCAGGAGGTGCTGGTGCCAATCTCCAGATAACGGGAATCGAACCCAGAACCTTCTTGCTGCGGCAGTGACACAGCTCTACCGACTGTGTCACTGCAGTTGCACCCAGTCTCATCAAAATACATTACACCCTCGCATTAAAACTGGACAAAAAACATGAGCCTTTTTCTAAATTGCTACATTTCCATTAAGTTAATTTATTTTCAGAATTCCAAATTATACAATTATATGGTCAATGGAAACACAGCTAGTGTGAAAGTGGCTCCAGCTTTGTCTGTAACAGTGGGGCTCTGCTCCTGACCTCTTTGACTTCACTCTGGTGTTTTGTTTCCTTGTCACACAGCAGCTTGTTCACACACATTGTTCCAGGAAATGTCCGCTTACACCCTCAGCTAGACACTTCCCAAAATATGAATATTACAACAAGCTTTACCTAGAAACACCAGAGGATGCGCCTTCCTCGTGGACCCCAGAACCGTCGTCCCCATCAAGTGTTGCCTGGTGAACAGGGAGGACGGGCCGCGGGGCCACTTCCTGTTTCCTTCAGCACCCGTTCCCCTCGCTCTTCTAGTGAAGCAGCCTTCATTTACAACCTGCTCACACCGCTTGTTTGCGGCGGAGAACAACGAAGCGTGAACACGCTCCACCGGCTGTGAAAAAGCAAACAGGTCAGGTTTCGGACGCTGAGCTCAACTCAGCCTGCCCGGAGCCAGGGCCGCTTCCAGGAAGCTTTCAAAGGGGCCGTCCTGGTGGGGGTCACTCACAGAAAACAAAAAGAGAAAATATATATATATATTTTCCCCATATGGGGCCCACCTAGGTATGCTGGCTGGGAAAGACAACATAAAATAAATAACAAATTTTGACCAACAAAAAACAGTCCACCAAGTGTAAATAAAAATATTTAGCGCCCTAGAATGAAGCAGACTGCTGTGGCTCAACAGAACATTAGTTTTACAGGATGTTTAAAAGCGTTTACGCCTCATTTTTTTTATGAACGCAAACATTCATTAAAAAAATGAATGTCTTTTTCATTCATTTTTTTCATTCAGAAGTGGCTAGTCTGCTAAAGACTAGCCACTTCTGCTAGTCTTTAGCAGAAGACTAAAGACTAGCAGAAGTTGCTAGCTACAGCCAGCTAGCTAGCTTCCTCTATGTTTCTGAGTAGCCGTCGTTTCCCAATAAACTGTGCAGACATAACAGACTGAAAAGTTTCCTCTTGTTTCATGAACCTCGGTGGCCCTGAATTCTGCGCTAAGCTTCAAATTATCCACTTACTTTTTGGGAAGACGTCTGTGTTTCAGAAAGTAGACTGACCTGTTCTTTCTGTTTGTGAAGAGAGGAGAGCAGCAGCCAGGTAACGGCGGATTCAGGCCTTATGCGACACTGTTGCATATTCTTTCCTTCCCACAAGATACCAGATAACTCTGTGAAATTCAGTCCAGACAGTGGAACGGCCCACCAGCTTCCTCTTTATTTTAATGGCGGCTGGTAAACAACAATAGGAAACGTTACGTCTTGCGCTGCGCAGGTCAGGCTTAGTTAAATGACGTCATCATATGACATCGCTTTATACATTTGGTCACTGGTGTTAAAAAATCCACTGGTGTTATGGAACACCCGAATATCTGGGGTATAAAATAAAATCAAATAAATTGACTTAATTGCAGGAGCAGCTTTGATTTTGTGCTCATCAAGATAAAGTGTGACTTGAGTCTAAGGGTGTATTTATTCCCCCAGCCCTTTCTAGACTACTTCCATCCAACTATTTGGTTTGGGAAGGTATGAATGCATAGTAGAAGTTTGCTGAGGACCACAAAATTGAATTATGGACTGCCTAAAAACCTAGGGATCAGTTCGGTTGAAGTGAATTCTGATGCGGTTTGAAGGCATATGTGAATGCCAAGTGAACTGGAGACCGCTCCTAAAGCAGGAAGTGGACTGTTACGCAGGGTATGATGGGTAAATACAACCCAAACAAATGCGAGAGCAAAGACAAAAGACAAATTCTACAACTGCTGAAATCTGACGACACTCCATTATTGTTTACAGTTCATAGAGACAGAAGCTTATTGTCTTATCAGCGCCACCACAGGCAAGGAGGGGAACAGGTTTTTTAAGGTTTTGGTTAATTTGAGAGTTCAGTGTGAACCAGAACCACAGCAGCTGAAAATGCAACAAAAGCTGCAATTTTCCAACTTTCAGGTGTGAAAACTCCTTGAAGTTGCAGATTCAGACCCCATCTCTGACAGATGGTCATAAATTAATAATCTGTCAATAAACAAATGAATAAATAACTGTTGCACATCACCGAAGCTTCTTCCATCCTTTCTTAAACTCACATTAAAGTAATAAACTACACACATGACTATCTGTCTAGTACAGAAGGGAACCAGTGATCAGACCCAGCAAATTAAGTAGCAATTACATAAAGCCCATGGTGACGCCACTGCCTGCAGGCTGAATTCAGAGGAGCTGTCCGTTCAGCACCTCCAGCTCCTGCTTCTCTACATCCTGACCAGCTGGATGGAGGGAAAAACAAAAAGTTAAGATTCTGCTTTCCCCGCGGTGAAGCCTCTCCATCCTTTGCTTTGAATGTTCTACTGCAACTACACCCGCAAACCTCCGATGCGTTCAAACCTAAGACGGCTGGTTGCAACATGTTGCTCGCAAAAACTTGATGCAAAGATTTGTTGCCTGGATTCTCTGTGGTGTGACGTGAAGTCCTGCAGCCTGGATTCAGTTTCGTGCAAAGTCCACTGAGCAGCTGTGATTATATCACACACACACACACACACGCAGACTTACCTATGGTGGTTATGACCGTGATGGCAAAGTAAAAAGAGCCCGCAAATTTCCACTGCACGCCGGCCCGGTGCGGCTCGGCCTCCATGATGATGCTCTCCAGTTTGCGGTAATCGTCCTCGCTGATGTTGTACTTCCCCTGCAGCCGCTTCTCCTCGGCCTCCAGCTGCTCCTTCTCGCGCATCTCGAACTCGGACTCCAGGGCGTCAAACACGGCGGCCCCCACCAGCAGGTACGTGAACGTGCAGACGATGAGCGACAGGGTCCGCACGTTTTGCCGCTTCATGGCCGACAGGAAGCGGCGGCCGAGGGTCTCATGTCCCCTCGGGTGACCCGGGAAGGCGCAGCAGGCGTAGGGGAAGCCGCGTGGACAGCGCCCGTAGGCGGGGGCGCCGTGGGGACGGGGGGCGCTGAAGTCCCCCGCCTTGTAGTGGTCCCGGTGGCAGAGCCCCTGATCCTGCTCCTGGTTCGCGGAGAGACACAGCAGACTGCTGGATCGCCTTGACCAAGAACCCTGTAGACGAGAGACCCTGCGCAAGACCTGCCCGAACCAAGTCCTCCCGGTGCGCAGTGCCATCAACAAGCTGCTTTTTCAGATCGCCTGTTGTTCGCTCTGTCCTCCCGCAACAAGCTGTGTGGATCCTTAAAAACGTCTCCAACTAAAAAAATAAAAGATAAATAAAAAATATTAAATAAATAAAAAAGAAAGCAGCGCCAATAGATGTTTCTATTTCCTTCTGTTTTTTTCTGCTTACTTTGTCTGTGATGTGAATAAAAATGTCCTAAAACTTGGCATTTTTCCCCTCCTGGCTTTAAGTTTTTTTATTTTCTGTGTGTGTGCGTGTTTTTTTTTTCTTCACCCGGAACGCCGGAACGCAACCTGTTCCCCCGAACCATTCTCCCTGCTGCTGCCGGGGGGGGGGGGGGGGGAAATCAGTTTACTTTGCAAATCCGTGAATCTTCCTGGCTTCCAGAGAGCATCCTCATCCCAAATGTGCTGACTCTTCCAAACGACGCGAGTCGCTCTGAGTGGAGGAGAGAGCAGCAAGTGGGAGAAAAAATAAAAATGTAGATTTTCAAGGAGTGCGGAAAAAAAATAGAAGAAACGTTCAGCTTAGTTTATTGCGAATTTTTAACCAGATACTTTTTTGTAGAAGAGGAGGAGAGAGAGAGAGAGAGAGAGAGAGACAGAGAGAGAGAAGAAAAAAAACCCCGAACTGAACAACAGGTTCCGCGCTGACAAGCCTCCTCAGGTTTCCAGGTGTTGAGTTTCAGGACGTGCACAGGCTGGAATTGAAGAGAAAAGTACTTTCCAGGTTCGGGAAAGAAGCGGGACGGATGAGGAGTGCGCGTTCCCCGCCCGCAGTGCCGCTCATCGTCTGCTGCGCACATCCACCAGCTCCCGAAGCCCAGACTTAGAGCCGAGCGCCTCGGCTTGTGTTCAAGGGAAGGGGGGAAAAAAATGCAAAAAACAAAAAGGAAAATAAATAAATGGCTTTAGTTATCCTCACGCGTCACGAGCTGCTCACATTTTCACGTTCAGGGCTCCACATTTGAACGTCTCCATCTGATCGGCTCTGATCGGTGGGCGTCGCTCCTCCGGTCCGCGTTTCTGTTTCGAGTGTCACGATTCACTTCAGGTCTGAGCAGCTCAGGGTTTTTTTTTTTTTTCCTGATTTAATTTTCTTCTTTCCCCAGTGGACGCGCGTGACCCCTCCCACTGTGGCCGCTGCTTCCCGTCGCGTGCGGGGAGAGGGTCCACTTGGGTTTAATTGGTCGCGCGCTGTTGTGATTCCGCAGGTGAAGATCATGAAAGCGCGCGCGCAGCCCGGCGCTGTCCGCGGTGCTGGACGGTCAGTTCAACAGACCGCAGCTCGGTGCTGTTTGGATCATTCACAGTAAATTTGACTGTTTGGTTTTTTTAATTCAATCTGAAGGATTTTCTGGAATTTATAGTTTTTAGGTTTCCCTGAAGTGAAGTTTTCTGAAAACTTACAGATCATGATAGTACTTACAATGTTTGTCAGGTCAGATGTTACTGGGTAATTTTATTTATGTTCATTGTACACGTCACATTTTTTCTCTGAATTACAGACTGATCCTATTTGGACCTTCAGGAAACTTTCTGAACCTTACAAGTTGATTTCCCCAAAATCTAGGCAGATTTTATAGGAAACTGTTTTATAATTTTCATGAAACTAAAGAGAGATACTTTCACAAAGTTGAATATTATTTTCTCAGAATGTACCTTCGGTTCTCTCAGAAGTTTCAGGAAGATTTTCTAAAACTTTCCCAAAGGTTTCACTAGAACTTACAGGCTGCTTTTCTGGAACTTTCCTCAAACTTCACATGTTCTTCGGGATATTCTTTCAGGGATTTTCCTAAAATATACAGAGTAGTTTCTGATCCTCAAACGTTTCTCAAAGCTCTGTTTTCCTGAACTAGCTCTCTGGAACTTTATTAAAACTGAGTTCTCTGTCCAGAAATGTAAATGTCCCTGTCTCAGAACTAACAGTGTACTTTCAATGAACTTATAGAACATACAGACTACTTTAGCAGAACTTTCAGGATACTTTTCTGGACCTTTTTTGAGTATTTTTCCAGCAATTTTTGCTGGAACTAACAGAACATTTCTAGAACCTGTAGGATGCTTAAGAAACAGCAACATGTACACTGTGGTACGTGTTTTGTTTAGCAGGAAATGATTGTTCCTATGATGCACAGGATAGGATGCTACATGAGTTCTTTTCTGTAACTTTCCTGTAACTTATAAGTTACTTTACCTGAACTTAGATGACATTCATAAATGTACTTTTATGGAACTTATAGACTTATTTCCCATATATTTTCTTCGATTGACATGGTTTGTAGCAGTTGGACGTATCTAAACTAGAGCTTTGTGTTCACTCAGCTCAGTTAAACTTCACTGACTCAACTTTTGTAAAGCCTGTAGGATTTCCTGCACCAGGATCTAATCCTCCACTTATGAATTCACTTCTTTTCTCAACACAAACATGGTGCCTGATGACTTTGAATCTTATGAGTTCTTTGATTTTCATAGAGTTTACAAATTGCTTCTCCAAAAGTTGCAAGCTGCTCGCCCTAGAAACGACTTCCAGGTTCCTTTTCATTATTGCCGGATGCTTTTTGGAAACTCTGTTGGAATAGAGGAACTTTCAATCAATCAATCAATCAATCAATTAATTTCATTTATAAAGCACCTTTCATACAAAAAGCAGCTCAAAGTTCTTTCAGAATATTTTTATGGATTTAATCAACTTATTGGGAACTTAAATCTCACAAAACTTTCTAATACTTTCTTGTAACTTACAGGTTCTTTTATAGACTTTGCTGTGTAGTTTTATTGCTCTTTCAGAAATCTTTTACTATTTTTCTTGGAATATGCAGAACACTTTTCATAATCATTTCTGGAATTTAAAGAGTATTTTTACAAATTAAAATGTTACTTCCTGTTTCTCCCAGAGTTAAAGGGATCCCAGAACGAAAGGTATTTTAACTTACAAAATATGGATGGAATTGTACAACATAATTGTGACTTCAAAGGTGGAAAATGTTTGGAAGTGACCTCACCACCAACCTGGAACATTAATAATGATATTGTATATCGTGGACGGTTTCATGTTCCATAATGGACAGAGAAGAAAGCTGTTTACACGAGCATTAAGTCTGGTCATATTGTGAATAATAAATCATTTATCTTTCATGCAAATAAGGATTAAGAGATGGGATGGAGAGCTGCAGAGCACCTGCTGGATGGAGGCCGCCCCCAGCAGGTGAGGACTGAATCCTAGTCATTATTAGAGAAGAACTTTAAAAAATAACTGAATGAATATTTGAAATTATATTATGATTTAGCTAATTATGGAAACTAGGGCAGGTTTTCATATTTCCAAAACAAGGCAGCTTGAAATGATTTACATCACAACATCATAAACACATCATACTGTCAACAACTGGCAAAACCAGCAACACACATTGCATTTTGTGCTGATTAAAACAATCAACTCAAAATGTACAAAGATACAACACAACGATCAGCTGGAGACAAAGAGGGAAAAATTAGAAACAATTTTCAGTAGAATTTGGATTTTTCTGTGCTACAAAAAGTAAAAAAATAAATAAAATAAAAACAGGAAAAGAAATGAGGATTAAAACGTACTTCACCATCTGGCAACATTCTCAGTCTTGAGTCTGGAGTGGCAACACTGTGAGGTCAAACCTCTTCTGCTTTTAAATCTTCTGTGGCTTTAATATAGTAACTTCTACCATCCACCTGTGACACCAGTGATGTGGGCAGAAACACCAAACCGTTTCCAGAAATGCTCTTCCTAAGCCCTCACTTTGTTAGCTGGAGGCTTTTAGCTCTGAGCTGCTTTGATTCTTTGTGGCACAGATTCAACATTCTCAGGGTTTTTGGTCCATCTAGAAGTTTCTACACATCCACAAGGAGAATCTTCACATTGGAATGGGATGTACGACCCTGGAGGCTGTCGGAGCAAAAACTGAAACCTGTGGGACGTTGGCCCACCCACCTTCTTCAAATTAGACAAAATTGGTGTCAAATGTTTGTGCAGCAAAAAGTTTTGTTTGTGCCGCTATCATTTTAAAGATATCAGGAAATGCTTCCAGAGGTCATGAAAGGTCACCCCCATCTTCCTCAAATCAGGCAAAATTGGACTATGTTTGTGCAGCAAATTTTTCCGTTTGTGCTGCTTTGGCTTTGACCATATTAATGAAAGTTTAAAGGTCAAAAGGTCAACCGAACTGCACACTTTTACGAAATCAAACTGGTTGACCTTTCATAACCTCTGGAAATACTAAACTCTTTAAAATGACAGCGGCACAAACGTAGCACAAAACATTTGACGTCAATTTTGATTTGATGAAGGTGGGGGCAACTTCACTCACTGAGAAAACAATTTGAGAGAATTTGAAATGTCTGATTTGGTGCTCACAGCAGCTCTGAGAGGATTGGGCACACTCAGATATAGATATAATATTTAATAGAGATATAATAACTGTTTGACAGGCGGCTCAACGTATGTCAATGAAACGTCTGTCTCACAGTTAAACCGCCACCAGGAAGGATGAATCTGTCGTTTTTCACAAAACTCTGAATGCAACATGTGAAATCAACACTCAGCAGAGCAGGAAACATCGTTCGTTCATTTTGGTGAATCTGTATGAAAAGTCGCCACGGCTTCAATCTTGAAACACTTAAAGGCTGTTGCTACCTATTGTACACGTATATATGGATTTTCAGATGAATTGGATAATGTAACTGTGGCTTTAGAAGTGGAAAACGTTTGGAAGTGATTTCATCACCGACCTGGAACATTAATAATGGTTTCATGTTCCTAAATCTCCTGTTAGGGTTTGAAGCAGCAGCTCCATAATGGACGGAGCAGAAAGCTGTTTACACGAGCATTAAGTCTCATCATGTTGTGGAGAATAAATCATTTATTTTTCATGCAAATAAAGATTAAGAGATGGGAAGGAGAGCTGGAGAACACCTGCTGGATGGAGGCCGCCTCCAGCAGGTGAGGACTGAATCAACACAAGAGTTCATCCTGGTCATTATTAGAAAACTGTAAAAAATAAAATGACACATGGTCTCATTTTATAACACCATCAAGTTACCATGTTACCTTCAGTTGTTCTAAAACGCTGTAGATATCAAACACAACTTAAAAGAACCTTGAGTTTGCAGTTTGATGAAATTGGGCCTCTGTCTCTTTAAGAAGCTCCACCTTCAGCAGGGTTGATAACTGGCATTTTTAGCTCATTGTTGGGTTGAAGAGTAGCTTGCATAATGAGTTTAGCAGATTGTGCTAATTGCTGCTGCCGCTAGTCTGGAGGAGCTGAGTGCCGCAAAATGGAAATAATAACAAAATAAATGCCAAAACTTTCTGTTCTGGTAGAAAGCTTTGATATTTACCTGAATGATTTACTGTATAATAATAACTATCATTATTAGCAGTATTGTATTTATGCTAGTATCAGTTTCTGTTATCAGAATGAGGAAAGCTTTGCTGGAACCCAGTGAACTGAACGACCCGGGCAGGAAGCGCAGCGGCTTTTATGAACTCGTGCTTCACTAAATGTTCCGTCTCCTGTTTCTTTATCAGCGCTCCCGACGCACCGACGTCCTTCCTTTTCCTAGGACTCCATTAAAGATTTGCTTTTCTCCCCCTCCTTCTCCTCTGCCATCATCTTATCAATGTCAGGGTTGCAATAACGAAGTGGAAGTTTGCCTTCACGTCCCAGAACGTCGTAAAGATGCGCAAACAACACGGCTGATGTCTGATTGGTGTTTGGGTCTGAAGCTCCCTCCTCCAGGACTCCTGGTGTATTTCTGGAGACGCTCAGATAGCAAAGTTTAATAATGGCAACTGTTCAGGTTTGTCTCCATGGTAATGGCGCTGAACATACAGTATGGTACCGCTTTAACATCTGGTCTGATCAGATCGGATTCGCTACCTGATTTAAGATTTTGATCTAAAATTATATTTTAAAAAAATAAGAGGAATCCTTAAAGGGACAGGAAAGGATTTCAACTTAGCAGCACTGAGGCTGTTTTAAGATTCCTTCTTTTAAACTTTTGAGATTATTTTTATTTGCCATACAAAATCACCACAAATAAAAATAAAATAAAATAAACAACAACATGAAAATATTCTAAATATATATAATATATAATATAACCGGAACTATAGAGAACAAGGGGGGAAAAATCTGTTTGTATTTTTATTGGACCTTTAAGTGAGAGACAGTTTTTCATCCATGTTCGACTTCCTGCTGGGTTTTCTTTACATTTGGAAGAACCTCACTGAGGATCAGTGTGTATTCTGTTGAAAGGGAGTGTGTGTGTGTGTGGGGGGGGGGGGGTTACTTTGAACTCTGCCAGGGTCTGTTTGCAGAACCGGGGATGTCACAGAGCCCTGCAGGTGTCAGAGCGCTCCAGTTCCTCCTGCACACACACCTCAGTCTGCAGTGCTCCTCTCATCACCTGCATGTCCAGGTTACCGAGACGAAGAGACGGATTTGACTCAACTCTGCTGTCTTTGCATGAATATTCCTGCTGCGTGTCGGACTCTTCAGCCGCGGAGGATTCCTTCTGCCCAGGTTCGGTTCTCAGTGGAAACAGCCCAAAACCCCACACACACACACCCCCGCGCACACACACACACGCAACGTCTGTCACCACAAACTGATTGATAACCGACTCTGGTCAGAACATCAACACTTGGTGGCTGATAATGAAGCGATGACATCTGCTAAGAAATCTTGAAAAGCTTTGAGAATTCAAAATTTGAACAGGTGGGAGGAAGACGAGGAGGAAGAAGTGGCTTCTAGCTGCGCTCCACTGGAGTCTGAAGCTGGAACCAAGGATTTGGAAACGACACCAAACCTAATCTGCAGCTTTTTGTTCTTTTCATCTCTAATATTCGTGGTTTTCAGCCACAACTGCCTGATTACCAAAGTTAATGTCATGACAAATGCTACAGAAGGGTTGTGTGTTCCTTTAAACAGCAGTGTTGTGTGTTCTCCAGGCACATGGTGACATTTTATAGCACAGACAAGTCACTATGTTGCCTTCAGTTGTTATAAAAATCATATATCTCAAACATGACAAACAAAATTTGAGTTCCTAATTTAACGTCTTCAAATTAGAAGTCTCACTGAGACGTAGCTGCTATAATGAGCTCAGCTGATGTTCAGCTCCACCAGGTGTTTGCTAATTGCAGCTGGCTAGTCTGAAGGAATCTGAACCCAAAGACCTGAAAGATAAACACTGAAAACCAATAAATAAGTTAATCTTGTCCAGCATAACATAAATTGTTTAAGTTTTTTCTGTAATGTTAGTTGACAAAACTTCAGATATCAGTTGATGTCAACTTTTTACGAGCTATTATCTAGTTTATCTTTTTGTACGTGTCTGTTCTATTTTTGTCTGGAATAATGACCGATTGGCCGACTGATTTACCGATTGACCGGATGTGATCACTAAAAAGATCAAGACTGTTTATGATGGATCAGACAAAGCGAACTGACCAACATGTCGCTTTTTTTTAGCATTTATTTACAGCAGTTTGTCATCAGCATATTCAGTCCAGTCGCACAGCTAATTAAATAAATCAATATCTCCATGTCTTACGATTCTGCAGCAGTAAACAAAAGAAAAAACAAGTATGGAGTTGTTGCCTACATAAGGAATCGGAGCGGCTTCACAGAGGGAATAAAATGTTTCATTGTGTGTTCTAGAGGGGAAGCCGACTCTTACAGCTAAATGCGCCTTGAGGTTCAGCAGAGCTTGCAGCGCTAAGCTAATTCCTGCTTCCTGTAACAAAAAACAAAGTCAGTTTGGTTTTCATCATCAGTGAAAGACATGATGATTCTCCAGTGAACAGTTTGTGCCGATTCCTTTAAACTGAAGCAGAAACCTGTAGCGAAGTCACATCCAGGCTGTTATCTTTGCACCATGCTACGCTACGCTACGCCGGGTCTGTTAGGCTCCGGCCTGCAGTGGCGTGTCCTGCGCCCTGACGTGGACGCCGGGCAGGGTGAACCAGGCCAGAGGAAGCTCCCGCCGGGCGCTGTCGTCCTGGACCTTCATGTTGAGGTAGAAGTCTCCGGTGTAGAGGAAGAGCAGGGCGCCCTCACACACCGAGCTCTCTCTGGGTTTAACCTGCGACGGAAACCAGGGCCGTTAGCCGACACTCTGCTGTCTTTTCTACACAAACGACCTTAATCAATGTTGAATTGATTAAGATTCTATGAAGAATCTTAATCAATTCAACATTTCATTTCCCTTTGGTGTTAGTAAAGTATTTTTGAATTTGCCTTTGAATTACACTGGGTATACAAGCAGAGAGTTATGACAGCGTTCTAGGGCCGACACAGATCGAAAAAAAAAGGTTTTTCATAAATTTTCTAGAAAGAAACTTGTACATGTCTTAGCTTGAAAAGTCAAAGATTTTCTAGAAAAAAAAAATGTAAAAAAAATCCAAAAGCTTCAAAATTTCTGAGTTTCAAACGTCAACATTTTTTGAAATCTTATACTCAGGATATTCCAAGTTTTTTCTAGAAAATTTTTGGGATCAATCTCAAAAAGTTATTTTTTTCTCACAAATGCCTAACATTCAGAGCTCAGAAATTTTCCCTTTTTTCCAGAAGATTTCTGAGATTATTCTCAACATTTCTGAGTTTTTTTTAGTAAAAGTTTGACTTCAGGTTTTCAGGAATTTAAATGTTGTTTCTACAACATTTCTGAGTTTTTGGCTGAAATTTACTCCTTTTTCTTCTTCCATCTACAACATCCCCATAGTCAGAGTGAGATGTTGCTTTTGCTGAAAAAAAGGTGCGAATAATCACCAGAATGAAGCTGTTCAGACATTTATTGGGATTCTCTTTACATCCTTTCATCTTCATTTCAGACTCTCGGCTCTTTGTTTAGTTTCTAATAGTCTCTTTTATCTGCCTGCAGTGTTTCACACTCACAGGAGACTTTTTCTTTCTTATTGTGACAGAAACCGCTTCTTGGATCCATTCTGTGGAAAATCTTTAATTTAAGGATTTTAAGCAACACAGTTGAAAAACTGTTGGATTTTCACTGCCAACAAATATTTTTATTGCTCTTTCTCTTTATTTCTCAAAACAGTTGTGTGTCCCGAGTGAACACACACAGTGCGTGTGTGTGCGTGTGTGTGTGTTGTGTAGACGTGTTGAAAGAAGCCTCATTTATTTCGAGGTTCCACACCAAGCCAGCTGTCCAACATCAGGCTGCAGGAAGTCCAGGCTGCATGTCGGCATTGGGCCCGGCTGAACCAGAGCATGTGTCTGTCTCCTCAGCACGTTACCATGGTAACTCAGCTTGGAAACGCAACGTGAGCACTCTGTGTCCCTCATTCCGACACCAATTAGAAGCGATAAGGTCTTAATTCATACCAGTTCTGTATTGACTGACTGACATCTTGTTATGTCTTTTTAAAGATTAAACTTTTTTTTTTTTTTTACTTTTAACTTTAAATGACTGAAATAAGTTGCGTGTTTTTTTAAAACCAGCATCACCTTTATTGGTAAAGTTTGTCAGTAAAGATTCTATTAAAGGTCCTTCAAACTGGTTACTTCATGCAGCTCGGGATGCAACTATACAAGCTGATCTGTGTTGGGATGTTTTATGATAACTTCCTGAGTTATAAATATCAGCTGTTTCCAAAACTTCAACCTTGGCCAGATCTAGTTATTTAAAGAAGCGTTTCGTTTGAAACCATTAGCCTGTCCAATATGGTCCAGTCCGGTGTCTCGGTGTCGGATTGTCACAGAGACACCGTCACATTGTGCCTTGGCAGTTCAGCTTTTGATAGTCGGTCATGATATTTTCTTAGAGGGGATTGAATATGTTATATGTATTAAAGGAACAGCAATAGGCTGTTCCTTTAATAATCGACAAAGTTTTTGTAACGGAAACGCAGCTACCTTAAATGAAGTGAGTTGAACTATTTGATTTGTTTCGGTCCACCAATTAAAATCTTCAGAACATAAATTGACGTTTGATCCAGCATTGATATGTCTTGCAAACCCCGCTGTACCAGTGGGTTTGTTCTGAAACACACTGACCACGTCGATGAAGAAGGTGTTGGAGCCGACGAAGGTGACCGCTTCGTCCAGGTCGTAGTTTTGGACCCCGTTCTGGTAGTCCTGATACGGCATCACGGTCAGAGACAGCGGGCCCACTGGGTTCTTGTTCAGGTTGGTCAGTTTAACCTCCAGGGTCACGGCGTCGCCCACTCTGCAGTCTGCCACCACGTCGCAGTCGCACGGCTTCCCGTTCACCAACACGTCTGAGAGCGGGAAACAAAAACCAGATCATCAGACAGAGACCGAATCCTTCAGACCGTGATTAGCCAATCAGACAGCTCCACAGAGACTAAACTGTTTAAAGACAGAGAGCTTCATTCTAAATATTCAACTGATTCCCCTCCTTTTCATCTCATGCATGAAGGATTTCTGTCTTGAAAAGACACTGGAGTTTGTTGGAGGAAACAGTGTCAAACACAAACACACATCCATTGTCGAGTAGATACACCATCCCCGCTGTCACAGCCAATCAGGAAACACGGAGTGACTTCAATTGGATTTACCCGCCGTGTTCCACTGGCCCCTGAAGTGGCCCCATGTTTGGCTCCGGCGCCGATTGAGACGCAACAATCTGCTCTAAACAACAAACCTGACGGAGTCGAACGCCGACCCGTCGACGACGGCTCTTTTCGGTTTCACAGTGGCTCCCGCTCAGGCCGCAGCGCAGATGCACAGACGGCGCTGGTGGATGCTTTCTAGTGTCACGCCCGCGGCTGTGATAAACACCATGAGTCACCGGCGCTGTGACAGCCTGATGGCGGAGCAGAGCCGCATTTGCTGCTGCTGCTGGTGAGCCGGGCTGCTGCGTACAGCAGCTGAGAGAGAGAGAGTTCAGCAGGACAAAGGGGGGCCCTGTTCAAGCTGAGGGCCCCAGAGGAGAGATGAGAGGGGTCCGGATGAAGCACACCTCACTTCACCTCTCACCAAGAAGGATTCTACATGAGCGACTTTTCTTACTTCATATCATTTCTAAAAACATTTTGTTGGTTTGTTCTGTTTTACAACTGGATTCAATTCAGACCGAACTGCCACAGTTTTCTATATAAGCTTTAGTGGCACGGAAGCTTTTCACATTTTGTCGCTTTACAGCTACAAAATTCAGTTTAAAGGGTCAAAATTATTTTAAATATTTTCTCAACGCTACTTTATATTAGAATGTTAATCCCTCATCAAAAACCCAATTGGAGTGCTGCGTTGATTCTTTCATGGAGGTTTGAGAGGTTCGTTTATCTCCCATGGCAACCTCTCAGCTGTGCAAAACGCCCAGGTGGACCTAGCCCCGCCTTCATAATGAAACTCCTCCTCAGAGCTGCAGTCTTTAAGCTTCTGCCTCACAGAGCAGCCCTTCCCATGACTCCCCATTTCTTCAGACTAGCCGGTAGCAATTAGCATCTGCTGAGCTCATTATAGGAGCTGCTCCTCAGTGAAACGCTGGTAAAAATCTTGCTAAAGGCTTAACAGAGGAACCATGTTGAGACGACTTCCTGAAGGCGGAGTTTCAGAAAAAGAAAGAGTTTTTAAAGAGACACAGACCCAATTTTCAAGGTGTTAAAACACAAAGACATATTTAACACATACAGCACATTTATAACAACTGAAGGTAACAGTTATCACAGTTGCTTGATTGTGCTATACAGTAGCATTATGTGGCTGGAAAATACATGACACCGCCCCTTTAAGGTCAGACTCAGCCTGTCATGATAAATTTAGCTGGATAATAAATCGTCCCTGTAATCACCGCGAGAAACGATAATATTGTTGTCTTGAGACCATTTTCAAATATTATATTGATAATGGCATAATAACACAAGTTCACCCTCTCCATGACCAACAAACCCTTCACACTGGACATTTTACATAGAAAAAATGAAACAACAAAAATAAAAAAAACACATGACCAAAACAATTAAAAAAAAAAAAGGATTAGTAAATCCCTATAATGACGACCAGCCCCCGTCCTCATAGACCCACCGACTTGCATGGAAGAGTTTTGAAGCTGAAAGTTAAGGGGTGAACAGATTTGCACAGGAAACCTGAGTCCATGTTGAAAATAATATGTTCAGACTCGAGCAGGAACCATGGATGGTTCCTGCCCTCAACTGGCAGAGATATTCTGATTTCTAAATGTTCTGCTTATGAATCAAATCCCAAAAATAAAGATTTTACTTAATTCACCAGCTCCTACAGCTCAACTATTCCTATGATGTCCGACCTCAACCACTTGGTGAAGTAAAGCAGACCTCTCCTGAGCTAATGGGATGCGCACATTGTGTTCAAAACAGCCACTTCATAACTGGCATCGTCGAGCCTTTAGTGACACCTTGGCAAGTGGATATATTTAGTTTGTTCAAAGTCTTGTTGCTAGGAGATGCGCAAATTATAGGTAGGCCTACATTAGTTCTAAAAGCGGGGATACATTTTTTCCACATTAAAAGTGAACAAAAGAGGATGGTTAGTCTGCTGATGAACTCCCACACACGCTCAGTCACACACACCCACAGGCCCAAAAACACTCGCTCCAGAGTTTCTCTCGCTCTGCCATCCCAGAGTGCCGGTACAGGCAATTGGCGACCGGCAATGTTCGCCGAACGCTTCAACCTGTGTTTAAAAATACACTCGGCTAAATAAACATAGAGCTCATTTGGTTGTGCAGACATCGCAGGTGGACCACTGCTGGATTTAGCAGATGAAGACTTCTAACTTTTGGCTCAGCGTCTCTGTGGACATGTGGGGACCGACTCCCCAGAGGGACGCGAGGGATGAAGATGGCTTCAGAGACATCTGCTGCAAAACCGGCAAAACTCAGGTTGCACAGCTGAGGCTTAGATACAGTCAGAACCTGAGAATCCAAATTCAACACATCCGTCTCTTTATTACATGATTCCAAACATCTGATTCCAAAATGCTTGAAACTTTGGGAGTCGGTCGAGTGTTAGATGCGACAAAGATGCAATGAACTTCTCCCCTTAGCGCCATGCTAACAGTTTACTGTATTTCATTGGGCTTTTATGCGATGGGTCCTCACAAGACGGTACATGTTCATAAAGTGGAACAAAAATACTTCATGGTCTTTAACATATAAGGCGATCTGATCTAAGCCACTCCACTGTCGCTGCATATTTCAGGTCACAAAACTGAATGGAGTGTTGGTGGGAGTCGATCTCCATGTCCTTGAAATTGGATAGATTCAGAGTTTGACTAGACCATCCTAACATGTGAATCTGTTTCGATCTAAACCAGAAATCTGCAACTTGTGGCCCCGGAGCCACAACTGGTTCTTTGGGCTCTCCATAAGGACTCTCTAGAAAACATTAAATGGACAAAATAAAGAAAAAACTGAAGATGTAAAAATAAAAATGGCAAGGGCATATTTAATCTATTTCAGTTTTTTATGGATTTCTATTATGATATATTTTTTTAAGGGATGACACTAAAAGTAGATGTATTTTTCTTTTTGTTAGATATCATCATCCCATATAAAAAAATCCATGACCAACATCTTCTCAAAAAGGTTTTCTGTTTTTCTTCAGGCAGATTTTCCACAAATCATGTTCTACAGAAAAACCTGAAAATATTAAACCACATGGAGGCGGAAGGTGCATCAGTCCTCCCATGTGAACGCTGCCCTCTTTAGAGTTTAGTCCATAAAACATTTGTAGACTTCACCTTCCACTTGCCAATTATGCACCGCTGCAGGTCAGTATTCACACTAAAAATCCCACAAAGCAACACAAAAACGGTGGTTATAAAATCACAAATGAGTCAAAAGTTCACGGCAGTAAATCCTGGTGACTGAGGATCAGTGAGCAGTGATATCACTGCTCCGCTGGGTGCTGTCTGGGCAACGGGACGGAGTGGGGAAAAGAGCTCTGTCCACATGTTATGCAACACGAGCACCTGATCTGGTGTTAGCACGCTGTTCTCTGACCAGAACCTGCAGAGGCAAAGAGCTTAGGTGGACGTCGCCACGGCAACCAAGGGGAGGGGAATCCAAAGTGAGTCGGCTGTAAGATGGAACGACGATTTGGGGATCAAACCGGGTCCAGCGCCTCCATCAGAATAATCGTGAGACTGCAGCCGGTACACACCGATTGGTTGGCGTTGGCGCGTCGCCACGGCTGTCGGGTCAGATGGTGAGGAGTCGCTCCTCAGTGTTACAGGAAGAACGGACAAGTCAGCGCCACGCTAATAAAGATGTCATGTCCAGCTTTATGCAGGACGGGGTTTCTGACACAAGCACTTAGAGAACAACAGGAGTGACAACTCTATGCTATCAAACTGACTATCTGATATATGCTGTATGGTTTTATGTAAACTGTATGGAAATGTAAAACATGATGGAGAGATAGAAATGCTTAGATAGAAATGTGGTCAGGGTTACAATAGTTTTCCACTATAGTTTAGTTTTATTTTGTTGTGACTTGTTTTTCTATTCCAGTTAGTTTTTAGAGTGTGTTTGAGAGTTTTTATGACTTTTTATTAGTTAAATTGTAGTAGTTTTAGTTTTCTCAAATTTTGGTTCATTTTTAGGTGCAGAACTAAAAAGGTCAGAGTGATGTATTGCGATCATGTTTACATCGACTGGTTATTGAAAACTCAGCAGAAGATACCATTTTCAAAAAAATGGATTCAATTATTGTTGAACACCCGTAAGCAGCATAAACTGCTAATGTGGAAATTAATTAAAGAATTTAAACACATTTAGAAATACATTTTTTAAGTCAATTTAAAAGCTCTAAAAATTAATTTGATTTCAGTTTGAAAGACTAACAGATTCATAAACATCCAGTTGAAGGATTTCAGTGTGTTTCTGTTAGTTTTATAAATGCACAATGTAGTTCCAGTTAGTTGTAGTATTTCTCCATTAATTACAGTTTCTATTCACTTCAGTCAATGAAAATGTTTTCTCAATTTCAGTTTTTGTTATTTGGTTAGTATTAGTTAACTATAATAACCTTGGTTATGGGTCATGTACATACACAAAAATAATTGTAATAATAAATATTAAATCTAAAAATGTTAAGAATTCAGATAATTTAAATGAGTTTTAAATCCAAAGCAGGTAACTTTCACAAAAAATGTGTTTTAGCTAAATTTTTAATATACACTGCTATATATACACTGCTAAAAAAAAATAAAGGGAACACTACGTTCTCTGTACTTGACAGGAATCAAGCTGCGCTAGCTAGCCTGACGCTAGCCTGACGCTAGCCTGACGCTAGCCTGACGCTAGCCTGACGCGAGCCTGAGGTTAGACCACGAAGACAACAAGAAGTGATCATCTTTAAGCAAACGTCAAACAAATGTGCTTGTGTGCAGAATTGTCTGAAAATCTCAGCTCTGAAATGACATTTAATTAGTTTTTTTGGGGGGGGAGGGTTTGAGCTTCAAAGAATAGAAAAACAAAGTCGACGTGTAAAGCAAACGGCACCAACGATGACTCTTTCTCCAGGATGAATGCTGACAAAAAGTAGTGACCAGGTCAGCGGGGTCTAACAGCTTCTTGGGGCCAGCAGCCGCTGGCGGTGCGGGGTCACTGATAAATGGAGGATGTGCTTTAAAAGACTGAGGTGTTTGGCAGTACATCTAAAAATACTCCCCGGCCTCCTACACCGGCCAAAGCCATCTGATCCCCATAACAACGGCTCACATGACCTGTGTTGTATTCTCCGTGAGCCAACGGTTCCAGATTCCATCTGCTGTGGTGACAACAGGCCAGGAACATGACTGGGATGTTGAACCGCTCGTATGAAGAGGAAAAGAAACATTTCTACAGCATCAGCTGGGATAAAAGTCTGTCTCACTTCAGATGCTGAGATCAACAAACAGATATCGTCAAACAAAGAAAACCGGACGCAGCTTCAAAATGCTTATTTCATCTAAAAGGGAAGAGGCGTCCAAAACACCCTGAAAATGTGAAAAATTCACAAGTGCAGAAAACTTAGACGACCCAGGGTTTGTCGGCCAAACAAAATGATTTATTTCTTCTCACTGAGACACACTGTGATTGTGTCTCAGTACCACTTTGTTCGTTTTTTTGGCTTACATGGAAAACATGGAAAATAAAATGATGTGTTGCAGCCGGTCTGATGAACACCTAGAACCCAGCCAGCATACCTAGGTGGGCCCCATATGGGGAAAAGGCCGGCAGACAAAATGGGTCCCACATGTGTTTGCCCATGTAGGCGGTGCCCATACATGGGCAAACACTTTTGGGGCCACCATGGAAACTGCGGACAAACCCATGTGGGACCCTTTTTGTCTGCCGTCCATTTCCCCATATGGGGCCCACCTAGGTATGCTGGCTGGAAAGTCGTTCCTTTCTGCCACCATCGCTGCCTTTACTGTTGTAAACCGCCCATCTAACAAAACTGACTTTGGCCCCCGTACTCGAGCCTTGAATCAACGGTTAGGCCTCACTCTGGCTGTAAGGCTGTGAAGGGCGGCTGAATTCACTAATGACATCAAAATGTATGACATGAACATCTCATTGTGGCACAAATAAGCAAAAAACAACAGTTACACAAAAAACTTTTTCACAGCAATGAAATCATCATCATCATCATCCTGCTTTGACCGATTGGATCAGCATCTGTCAGTAACAGGACAGAGAAAACCCAGTCTGTCTGGTTCCTCCTTTAGCTCCACTACGGGCCGTGTTTAATCACAGCAAATTCAGCGAGAGCGTTCAGCGAGAGCGTTCAGCGAGAGCGTTCAGCGAGAGCGTTCAGCGAGAGCGTTCAGCGAGAGCGTTCAGCGAGAGCGTTCAGCGAGAGCGTTCACCCAACCACGGCGTGGAGGTGAAGAGGCTGGATGGAGGGAGGGAGAGAAGATGATAGAAACCGGCGATGATTTCAACTCCTCTGTCAACCGACGGCAGAGTGTGTAAACACCGTAACGGGGCTGGCACCGCTTCAACTTTTTCTAATCATGACCTCAAAGCTGATTGTATGGCGGATCAGGGACGCTCACACTGCTCCAGTCCAAATATATTCATAATCCTTTATATGTTTCTTTCTTAGTCCAGCTTTGCCATTTATTTTTATACACCTTTAGTTCAAGAGGAAAAACCCCAGGAGGTAACTCGCTATCTAGCTAGTTTTGCTAGCTAGGCTAGCCAGAGCAGTTTAGCTAGTTCAGCTCATGCGCCGCCATTTGCAAAGGAGCAGAAAAACTCCCTTCTTTTTCTTCTTCTTTGCTATAACGGCGGTTGCCAAACTAAAGGAAACATTACCGCCACCAGCTGGTGAGGCTGCCCTGTATGTCAACCAAGTGACACGATGCATGACCTTTTTCTTTTTTAATGTCATGCGATCTACCTGCATTACCTTGTCCATCAACTGGTAGATCATGATCGACCTGTAATAGATCAATATGAATAAAGTGTTCAGTTCTACGGTTGGAGGAAGTTGATCCGGTATAAACATCAGATATCAGCCTAACAACAGCCATACTTGCCGCTAATGCTAAGCTTTCTGATTTAGTCCAAAACACATTCAAACACTGAAAAGTGTTTTTATGAGTAATGAAGATGGTGTTTCTGGTTTCAGGTCTGTAATTTGACTTATATAATAAAATTCAAACTTGTTGACTTAGTTTGAAAGAAAAAGATGGACTAAAAAGTCGATATGATAATGGCATTGTTAATTCCATTTTATAATTCCCGTGTTTCTCAAAGTGGCTGTCCAACAGACAGACACTCTGTCTGGGTTCAAGGCCAAAAACGACTAAATGAACTGCAGCTCTTCATTCCCTGCCGCACCTTAAATAGAGGAAAACGAGGTTCTTCATCTCCACACCCACCTCAATAAACCAGAGAGAGCACAAGATATATATTTTATCCCAAAAAAATAAAAAGTAGTCTGAAGCTTTATTGCTTGCATTCTTATTGTGCTCTGGATGTATGGAGTGCTCCGACGCTTTGAATCCGTTTTGAATATCTCCCCAGATAATATGAACCACAAAGCAGCTGAATATGAGCGGTTAGTTTTGGCTTTTGTCTTCTCTCTTCTGCTCTGCTTCCATTTCCACATCCTCACCTGTAAACAAGCAGCAATTTACCCATCAGGATTTAATTACGAAATTTCTCCCATTGGCCTCAATCAGAAAGAAAAAGAAAAAAATACTTTAAAAACCTTTACTCCTAATTGCAGACTTTAGTTTGGAGCTAAACACTTTGGGATAGTTAAAGCCAATCAAGCGCTCAGCTGGAGATGTAACAATTGCATAGCTGCAACACATACAGCAGCCATTGTTTTCACACCACTGAATACATGTGAGCTGCTGGCATTCAGAGTTCTTCTAAGACGATTAAAGGAAAACGATTGGGCGAAAGTGAAAGTTCTGAGCTCACGTTGGTATTCTCATGGAGGTTGGAGCGCAGCCAGCCATGAGCTCAGGGGTCCAGGCTGAAGCCGCTGGTCCGTGTCTGAGCAGCTTTGGTCAGGAGATGAGCGGTCAGCAGGCCTTTGGATATAAACATTCTGGATCCCTGCTGATCACATACGGTCGGGAAACATTCCCTCTATCTTCCCCTAACAGATGTAGACGGCTCTGACCAGCTGGTGTGATAACAGCAGCGAGTCGATGACTGAGCTGAACATAATAAAGTGAATCTCTGTGTTGTCATCTGTTAGCATCGTGCATGAAGCACAGGAGGATCAGAGGCTCGTTCACTGAGGTTTAGTGTAAAGGAAAAACCTCGTTTACTGCATAAGATCATTTTATACCCAGAATGAAGTGTGCAGACAGTAAATAAGATACTAATCACAAATTTAAGACATTAGAGGGGAAAACTGGGATGTCAAACATGTGGTCCACGTACCACTTGTGCCCGTCGGAACATAATGTGTGGCCCGCAACCGTATTCTAAGATTATGTATAAATGTGGCCTGCCAGCACAGGCAAACAATGCAGATGATTTCTATAGAAAAGTTCAATGATGGGAGATCATTCAGACAAGATGGAGACCAAATTAATTGTTTTGTTTTGTTTTTTTTACCATTTTTCTTAAAATCAAACAGGTACAAAAGAAAAACATTTTTTTACTTTTATTATATCTTCAAGGTAAAATCCTGTGGAACCAGAAGCATCCAGTGACTTTTACTTAAAAACAGCAAATGACCATTTATTAAACTTGGCTCAACACAGCAAACATTCAGCGAAAGAGGAAACCCCATAACCAGAACTGTATTCTAGGCTCTCAGACCTAGAAAACCGCAAATTAGCCCCAAAAATGTATAAAAAAAAAAAAGAGAGAGAAAAAGTGATGCCTTTCTGCATGCATGCAAAATCCCATTTATATTTAGAATTTACAGTGATTTAGTGATCCATTCCCAACAAATATCTGACTTAATTCAAAAAAATATATTACTGTTGATCAAGTAAAAACAAAAAATTAAACAATTTGAAAACCATTTGTTAAAACTCCAAGCTGCTCTGCGCTTTAAAACAACCTTGAAATGCTCTACGGAAACTGTAAGATGTATAATTCAAGCAAACCAAGCAGACAGCCTTATTGTTTTTAAGCTTGTTTAAGAGGTTGGAAAACAATGTAGTGCAAAAAATACAACAGAGTCAACGACATACCGTCTGTCACAGAACAAACAAGCATGTTTTCAAACTTAGTTTGAACCGTTCCAATAAAAGGACACATTCAGCAGTAGAGATGTCACTACAATACATCATTGTGTTGTCATTATCATAAAAGCTAAGGGACGCTTTTCTAAATTCCTGATGTGAATAGCTGTGCTGCAATTCTAATCTTAGCTAGCAAAAAGAAAAGAGTTAACTGTGTTTTTTTTTCACGATCCTCCACCCTAGCAATAGGCGAGGTACGTTTAGCCAACCACAAACAAGTTGCAGAGATTAAAAAATAAACTGCAGGCAATAGTCTGATAAAATATTATTCACAAAAAGAAAATGCAAAGTTCTTTACAGAATCTTTGTAAAAACAAAGTCATAAACCATCATCATCAGGAAAAGTAGTGGGAAAAGAAAATGACGGATGAAAAATGTACAAATCAGAGATGCGTGTTGACAATGACAAGCGGAGCAACAACATAAAGAGCTGCTGATGTCTGAACTGTGTTCGACCGGAGCGCAATGCCTTTGTCCTAGTCAAAGTTCTACCAATTGAAACGGCACGGCGCTATAAGCGCAGGACGGGAGCGTCTGTAACGTTGCACTGCCTGCCTGCGCCAGGAACCGAGAACCAAACGAGGCCGTCGTACCAGAGGCTGCGGCGCCAACTCACCGCTCAGCACAGCGGCAACAAGGACAGGCAACCAGAGGGCTGATTGGAGGAGGACAGGTTCAGAGTTCAGCTCTGAGGCGAGGCACTAAGGACGTCTGCTTTGACTCGGTTTTTTTTAGCGAAAATCGAAATCATTAGCTGGTTTCTCCTGAGAATCTGACTGTCGTCGGGTCTGCCGCACGCCGCAGAGGACTCCAACTCCCACCTCCCTGCCTCCTTACTCAGCCACATGTCTTTTTCTAATGTACTCCAACCCTAATTAGATAAAAACAAAAAAAACACTTGACTGTCGATATTCCAACCGTAACGTGGAGACGCCTTTCAACATGTTGATGGAACTTATTGTTTAGTCCTGATCTCAATGGCGAAACGTGTCTGGCCTTCAAAACTCCCACTGATTTGATTTATTTACAGCAAACTGATTTTAGAAGACAACTTTTTCTCTTAACCTTGAATCTATAAAACTTTGAATGCGACATAGGGAGGCATGTTCTCCAAACTCAGCACAGGACTCTAAGCTTTGAGATAAAACACCATCTTAAGGCTCTTCAGGTCTCATTTCAGGGTCTCTTTGCTTCTTTCTATGTTGCTACTGAAAAAGCAGCACAAAAAGAATCCAGACATTAGTTTGCCATCACTCTCGGGGACAAAAACCTCGCTAATTTGGAGACAGGTTATGTTACTCAAAGTTTTAAGTGTTTTACGTTAGCAAACTTGAGAACACTTAATTAATTAACTAATTAATTAATCAAAACCCCGACAGCTTCAGGTTTAAAGTAATCTCTTAATTTTACCAACATCCATCCTCTAATTGGAATCGAGGAGATTCGTATTTTTTTTCAAAGTCGGCTCTCCTTCGACATTGTTCTATCATCTTTTGGACTAAGTTCCCATCACAAACAACTCAGCTGGAGAAAAACGAACCGAACTGGGAGGATTCACTTCCTCCTCTGCCTTCGCTAAACCACAGGCAGATTGCAACCCTCCAACAGCACCGACAATAAATCGACCACACCGACTGCTCACCGATCGGTCCCGCTGAGATTGTAATGGGAGAAATCCCAGACGAAAAAACGAAGGGCGATGAGAATCAAGCAGGACTGTGTCAGAGGTTTTTATTTAGCCTTATTCTTTTTACTCATAGATTTATCTTTTGAATTGACATCTGAGGCTTTCAGAACATTTTTATCTCGTCTAAGATATACATGTTTTAAAACATCCTGACAGCAATTTTGTAATATCTCGACATCTAAATATGAAATTGCTGTAGAACCTCAGCTAACATTCCCAGTGCGGTTTACTGCTGGGATCAGCAACGTTCCCCGCAGTCACAGTCCCTCAGGGTGTGACTGACAAAGGCCTGAACAGAAACCCCCGTTAGATTTTCCAAAAAACCAAACTTGTTTTTTTTGTTATTCCTTCACAGTCGACACTTTCGCCTCGGCTCACGGTTGGTCAGCGATGCAAACTCGTATGCATGAGCTCAACAAGGCTGAACTCTTTAGTTTATGAAAGCTTTAATCGGATTTATTATGCCTCGGTGAACTAATCCATTAAGCGCAGCGATTCCTTTGGAATTAATATGATTTGGTCCAAAATATTGTTGTAATAAAGGCGGCCATGACCTTGCCAGCTCTATTCTTGTAAAACATCCCTCAGTTTCTATCTGGAGCGTCTCCTCAAAACCCTAAAATTAACTCTGGGACAGGTGACAACTGGCATGCAGATGAGACGCAGATTTTTTCTTTGCTTGAATTATCGGTGTGAAGCAGGGACAGTAATATAATGAGGTGCCGCTGCCGCAATAGGGGGGCAAATCACTGTAGACAGCAGAGCTACCTGCAAGGTTATTATTGCTTCAACAGAAGGAGCAGCAATCAGTGTCTTAGCAAAGTTATTTCAGTCACCTGGAGGAACAGAAGAAGTTCAACAAGGATTGATTTAGCAAACGGAGGCATGTCAGAGTCAACTCACCCTCTACTCAACAGAGATTTATTTCTCTAAACGTTTCGCTCCTGAGGAGGACAGTGAAGTTCATATGGAAACAAATAATTCATTTTTTTAGTTGGACCAGCTTGTAGGAGAAGCTTTTCTTATTTGGTCATTAATCGTTATGCCGTTCTTGGCAGTAAATGTGAATACTCAGCCTTACAGCAGGTTATCAAGGCCTTTGTGGTATGTTTTCACCAAAAGTTGCTAGAATGAAAACCCCTCAAATTTTGAGATTAATTTCAGAAATTTTCCGGAAAGAAAGACATTTCAGAGACTGTAAAAATTTTACAGAAAAAACTCAAGAAATCTTCTTTCTAAAAGAAACAAAACTTGGACATTTCTGCGTTGGGAAATTTTAACATTTGCTAAAAGAAACTCACATTTTGGGATTAACCTCTGAAATGTTCAAGAAAAATATGAAATTTTCTGATTTTGAAAAGTTGAACATTTGCTGAGATTAATCTCAGACGTTTTCTTGAGAAATCAGGCGAAGCAGAGGAAGGCACTGGGCCTCTTATTTTGAAATATTGCCATCTTTGCTCTTAAAATGTGAATTTCAGACCTGTTACGATACAAAGGCTTCACTGTGTGTTTAAAGTGTCAGATGCACTTTAAGGTTACAGCCAGCTCAGAAAGACAGAGCTAGAACTCAATCAAAAGCTGCTTCAACAACACATCAGCTTCACTGTGTTAAAAGGTTGTGGTTTTTATACACACGTTTCTCCAGCATATTTGTTTATTTAATTTTTACAAGCATTGTATATCACATTATATGCGGACGAAGTTTTGAAATAATCAAAGTGGAATGCTTCGTCTGCCCTCCATCATGCGAGTCTAAGCATGATGGAAGATAAACATCTGACCTGATGGATCACGATCAACGTCGTCTTTATCTTACAGTTTGCGGACCGGAGAGAAGACGTTCCTATGCCATGATTAATGGCAAAATAATGCAAATTCCCTTTACAAGTCAGAGAAAAAGGTCAAACAGAATTAGCCCATGCTGAGCAATGCAAGTCGGGAGCTTCTAAATTAAATCAGCGTCAACGGCGTTGCGTCTCCAACCTGTCCTCTATCAATCACCCTGCTGAAGCAGTAACTCCCCGCCTCCATCACTCATCCTGTTCTCCTCCCAGATCCGCTCAGGGAGCCTGGGAAGCTCTTTGCATTCTTCATACCTGCACAAAGTCGCCGCTCCGTCTCAATTTCTCACTCTGTCACTTCGCAGCTCTATCATTCCTGCTCATTAAGCGTCGTGGGACCCGCTTGTTGTTATCCGTCTTCATGAGTCAAATTTGATTCTCTCCTCCAGTTCTCTCTCTGTTTTGTTTTTTAAATCGCTGATCATGCAAATCCCAACATTTTCTGGGTTAGCATTCTGTGTTCTTATTTCCAAGTGGACATAATATAAAAAAAAAAAACAAAAAAAAAAACGGTGATTGCGACTGACAGAGACGGGGATCCGTGTCTAGCCTGAGTCTGTTTCGTTAGAAAGACGACAACCTTAAAGAAAAAAAAAGCCAATAGTCAGTTGACTGAACGAGCATGATTTGATTTGTAGTGTGAAGGAAGCTGCAGAATCCAGTTTCCCCTCCAACAGCTCTCGGGCCGAGCTCTGTGTGCGCCGCTATGTTTGTACTGCGCTTCCATAAGCCGCCCGCTGTGGCTACTGAAAAATGAAAACACATTACGCTCCTGACACCTGACTTCAACCGGGCTAAGAAATCCAAAACAAGGCTGAAAAAAACGGGGTTTTTTTTTTTTTGTTCACTTGTAACTGAACAGAATGGAAAAGCAATAATATGAGAGATTCAGAGAGAAGCATTGGAATGACCTCACCAAAGTAGCTGGAGAGTTTAATCCAAATTGAATACAGAAAAAAGGAAAATTATAGCGTGAGGCTGTCAAGCTGTAATCTTGTGTTTACAGAAGATAAATGAAGTAAAATGGACGTACAGGTCACCGAGGTCTTAAAGGAGGCAGCCGGTGGAGAATGAGTGAGCATTCACACCAGCCCGATTTAGTTCGCTTCAATCCAACTCTTGTTCATTTGCAGAGGGGTGAATGTGTCATCAAACTCTGGTCCTCCTCCAAGCCTCAGTCTGGGCTCAGCTGAAGTGAACTCTGGTGAAGTTTGAATGCATTTATGAACATCAAGCGGACCGGAGACCTCGCGAGAAGAAGGCAGTGGACCTCACCGCAGGGCATTCTGGGTAAATACAACTAAAACTCTAGCACTAGCTTGAGAAATGGGTCGTGACAAAAGAGAACCGCTAAAATGTGACGCCACACTATGTTTGGTGACATTTCGAGAAGAAAGGAAGGTCGCTTCTTCTTTGGTTTTTGGTGCAGCGCCACCACAGGCGAGGAGGGGAACAGGTTTTTCAAATGGTTTAGCTCATTTGACACGGTGGAGTGTGAAAGAGAACCGCAGCAGCTAAAAATGCAGCAATCTACAGGACTATGAGGATTCAGCTTCAAGCATTCCCAAACACTCTCAGATTCTATACCAGGAGAAACGTTAAGCATCCTTCATTTACTGCAGGGTCTGACTCAGCTGAGTGTGACCATGACGGCAAATACCTTCCCATTGACATTACAGAAAACAGAAAGCAGCAACACTAAGATGCTACGGGAAATTTGCCCACAATTACTACTGGTGTAAAATTGAAGCCAACAAAGTTTCACCAGGAACAAAAAAATGTAAGAAAAAAAGTGTAGTTCATCTAAAACAGCCAAAGCATTCCATCAAATCTCTGTTTGGTTTTTAGTGTATTATCAGGTCGACTGAATAAATAAGTGAGAAAAAAAGAGCATCTGAATTCAATCTAACCAACATCCTGTCAGCACTGACTGGGTGATGAAAAACTGATGCAATAAGTTAAACAATTCAGCCAGCATGTCTAAAACCCTGAACCCCAATCAGCCCTCAGGTTGTTGGTACTGATGGTTTTCCTGATCACAGCTTTCAGTCACAAGAAAACAATCCCGCTACACACACACACACACCCGCACACACAGATCCCAAACAAGCTGAATAAATTCTCTGTTCTCAAGCACAAGTCAACATCTGCTGGTTCGTTCAGAGCGTACTTGGGGCCCAATCGCTGTCGGGACGAACCGCCAGCTTGATGCTCACCTGTGCAATTTAAGGCAATCTAATGCAAAGGGGGTTGCAATAAATTAGCCATTTGGACAGCTTGTGCTCAATTTTGAGTTGAATGGGAAACAGACTCTGAAGTCACAGTTCTGTGGTGGTTTTTGCAGAATGAACTCAAATCGCTGCTTATATTCAGCCGAGTTACAGAGTTATAAAAAAAAAAAGCATGTCTATTGCTTTTGCTTTTTGTCTCACTTTCATGAATTTTTGAGATTAGCTGAAGAATTGTAACGTCAGAGAAAAATAACCGGAGTAAATGTAAATATATAAAAAAGAATTTGTTGAAGTGCTGATTTTATTTTTAAGAGAGAAGGAAAATCTAAACTAACTTCGCCCAATTACAACATACAGCCAATGAGGAGACAAATTGGGGAGAGCGCAGGGGAGCACACTTTGAGAAAAACCAGACCAGGAAACACTACAGATTCTTCATTAGATAATTCCATGTGAACACAGAAGGTCAATCAGTCCTACCGTTATGGACGCCATGTTAGCTGGTGGCTACTTGAGCCTGACTGGATCTACCAGGTCTAGTGGAGGTCGCCGCCGCTGACCTCTGAACATGACTGTGATTCAGCAGGAAGCTAGCTGTTGTTCAGGAGTGGATATCTGATGGCGTCCTACACCCTACATGAGGAAACCCTCTGCGCTTCTTAGCCGAGACCTAATTACCCAGAGCAGGTTTGCTTGTGTTGGATATAATGAAGTGGCTCTACTGCTGATGAGGACCAAGATCAGAGCATCAGGCGCCACCTCTTGATGAGAACCATAATCAAAAGCGCTTCAGTATATTATCTCAGTAATTTCATACACTGAATAATTGTAGTAAAAATTAGAGGATGTGCTCTTTAATCAGCGCGACTAAGCTTAAGTGTTTGCTCTGTCTAATAGGCTGCTGAGAGCAGGCTGGATCACGCGCCTGTTACTTAATGACCAGCTCCTGATCCGGGTTTATCAGGTGTAATGTTAAAGCCAAGATCAAATTCAATTATGTGTATAAATTAATTTTTTTTTTTTTTACAAAAAATACCTCTGAAACTTTTCCACATCTTGCCGCATGACGGCCATTAATGTCAACTAATTGTGTTGGGATGTTTCTGCTTCTCTGTTTCACTTTCTGGGTTAAACATCTGGAAAGTTCAGTGCATATTTTATTTTTAATCTGCCAGTATAAGTCAATATTTAATAGAATCACCTCTTGATGCAAACATAGCGTCAAACTTTTTAACTTCCAGAAATGATTCCAAGTAAAGGCATCAAGTGGTTTCTTTCTGAACGCACTTTCCAATTTTTTGAAAAAACATAAATATTAATTAATAATTTCGTACAACTTAGATCTAAATAAAAGTTAGATCTAAATGACTGTGACGGCGTTGAGATCTAAAGCAGTGTCAGCTGATCACACAAGTTCAAAAAGTGGTCAAGAAATCACTTTAATTAAACCTCTTGTCGTAACACAAGACAGGAGGTTAAGACAGGACAATCATCTCTGACCCCCATGTGTTCTTCATCTCTTAATTAATGTGAAGGTCGACCATATTAAACCTTCCTGAATATGACAACCTGGAAAATGTAGCCGTTTGGTTTGAGACAATTTTTTAAAAAATGTGTATTTTCATTTTTCAAGCTTACAGAATTAAGCATTGTGATTCATCACTGCGCTGCAGTATGATTAATCTGATTGGATTTTGATCAATGAGGCTCTACTTTATTCATCAAAGCATTTTCAGAACCACATATCATTGTCCATTACGCCCTGCTCTGTGTTGGCTCTGCAGAGCTCACACAGTAGGTGGCTGGCAGAGTCAGTAAAGTCAGGTGTTACAAGATGTTAAAGAAGCAGCTTCTCCCTTTAGTCTGCTGCTGTGTGCTGTTATTCCTTCATTCACTTAGGATTATTTCATTTTTACAAGTTGTGTGAGCGCTGGCCTGGAAATGACTCAGACTTGGAAAAAAAATAAAAAATGCAGCCAATCAAAGCATAAATTTAGCAAAAGTCCACTAAATAATTGATGGACTTCTGGGGTAATAAACTGACGCTGATGTATGTGGAGAGTCTGGAAGGAAACACTGACATGATGAGAGCTCCAGACCAGCTCCAGCGGACGTTTAAAGAGGAAATGTAACGACAGTGTTTAGCTTGAGAAGCTTGAAAAGAGGCTTGTATTCTACCAGGACCGCTAAAAGCTTCATGACGCAAATATCGACGCTCATGGACGGAACCAAGCCACACAAATGTTTCCTTCTGTAACACACACCAGTCCGGTTATTTTTTTCCAACAATCGGCCTTTTTATCAGTACGAGCGTCTGTCTCTGAAACACAGCAGCTCTCAGGCCGCGTTTACGGCCGTAAAAGCCAACAGCAGCCGAAACGTTCTCTATTCACCGGCAGACAAATCTGTCGGTCTGCGCTCTGAGTGATGGCTTTATTTTTAATGCGGACGGGAAAGTGGCTTTGTTGAATGGATTCAAATAAAGTGCCCCAGCTGCTGCTGTGAATGGACATGTTTTAGGGCTGTCAGTCATCACTTTGGTCCAAAGGAATATCTCAGAGCAGAGTTATTGATGTCGCACAGTGAATAAAAATAAGTCATAGTTAACACAACTGGAACAAGTCAGTACATCTTTCACCTAAAGTCAATGCAGCAGAGGGGGGATACTTTCTTCTTTTTCTTTACTGCAAAAGTCTGCTTGTACTGTCCTCTTTTCTTATTACTGGGCTACTCTGGTTTGTTTTAAACCAACTTAAGGAAAATAAAAAGTCAGTAATTAACTTCCTGTGTCCAGCATTTCCCTTAAGTTGAACTGTTGGCAAAACGCAAAAATTTTTGTCACTGTTGTTTTGGAGCAGCAGACAAGGACAGTATCCGCTGTAATCGATCAATCAATAAAAGTTGATTTGTACAGCACATTTCAGCAACAAAGGCACTTCAAACTGACTTGCATTATAAAAACACAAGAATAAGTTGCCATAAAAACAGCATCCAGTCAGCAACTGAGAAGCCAGCGAGACTCGTAAAGTTTTGACGAGTGCTGCCATCAAGGTGGTCGATATCCGTTGAATATGTTGGTTAATGTTTGGTTCTGGTTCTGGGGTCGTTAGAAAAGTCATAATTACTCTTGACTTTTCTAAGCCACTTGTTTAAGAAACTCTTTCTGGACAAGATTTAGTTTCTAATGTCACTGCATACACTCATACAGTAGTTTTAACCGTTGAAAAAGCGAGCTGGTTTTATTTTTCCTACTGAAATGAAGTATTTTTGGTTTTAAGAGGATAGTTCCTCTTTGGTCCACTGTGCGACCGGATAAAAGGTCCCTCCAAACCAAACTCCTGAGCTGATGCCCTCGGCTGTGCATGTGTCTCTCCACCCCGGGGTTTCTGCAGAGCTGCCAGCCGAGGCCAAGGAGAATTTAACTTTCTGACAACATGTCAGTCAGGTTGGCTGCCAGCAAAGGAGAGATTCCTCTTTGCAGAACATCTGAAGAACTCCTTCAGATGTTCTGACTATTTGTGTACATCAGCTTGGCGAGTCCCCCAACAGTCAGGGTAGGCCTGGAGACAGAGCTGGTTATAACTAGTTATTCCTTTTTTTAAATTATTAAATGTATTTTTACTGTGCTGTACTTTTTACATCTGATCTGATGATGTAATCTTTCAATTATTAAGTTACTCAGTACTTGAGTAGACTTTTTCCCAAATATTTTTTTTACTCCAAGTTGAGTCATTTCTTGGACGGCTACTTTTTACTTTTACTTGAGTAAAATCATGTTGAAGTAGTTCTACTTCTGAGTAAATGTTTTGTGACCTCTGACCTCTGGCTGAAGAGGAAGTGATGGATGGATGAAGCCAGTCGGGGATGCTGGGTCTTAACAGTCAGGCTCTGTTTCCCCTTGCAGGTTTCATCTATTTTGTTCATTTAAATGTTTCAGAACATGCAACAAATCAGAACCTGGGTGTAAAAACAATAAATCCATTTATGAAGGTAGAAAAGCTATTGCCACCTAAAGTGTTTGCATCATACTGTTATAACTGGATCATTTTTTACATGAGTTTGGACGATGATTGTTTTCATTTAGCCATGCTGGGAGGTTTTCATGTTACGTCTGTTTAAAGACTGATGGGGTCAGTGACTTTATTTCTCATCTGCTCTTATATTTCTGCAGATTGGGTCATGCTGTGTTGCTTTTCAGGATTTCCTAGCCCAGTTCATGTTGTCAGTGTTTTAGCTCCACAGGTTTGGTAGCCATCAGGTTTGGTTGTGGCAAATGGGATTGAACTTAGCTTTCCAAACCAAGTGGTTAATTACAAATAGTCACTTATCAAATGGGAAAATGATTGTTCATACAGGAAGTTTTTTTTCCCGTCAGGACACAAAATCAGAATTTGATAACTGCATGTTGTGTTTACTCGAGTTATCTTTGTAAATGGTTAACATTTGTTTCAGGATTTGCAACATTTTGACGTGGCAAAAAATAAATTTGCAAAGGAGAAAATACTTTCATATAACTCTGTACATCTGATCTGTCAGGCTTGGACTATAAAATGTTCCAGTGTTATCAAAGCTCTTAAGCTGTAGTATAGGTAGGTCGTTTAATTTAAAACAAACGTGGAACAACATGCCGCCATAAATGCAACAAAATGTATATTTAAGATGCTTTAACACCAAATACATTTTCTACATTTGGACTTACTATATGTCATATGTTGGTGTAATCTGCCATCGGGAAGCAAAACTCTTCTGTTTATAGAAATGTTGCTTTACAAGCGAGTCTTTCCAAGACAGACGGCTTCTCAATTAGATTCCAATTTGCGACATAAACACATACGACCGACAGCAAAGTCCTACAACTAATTCAGCACAGCCTCTTGGCACGCTATGAACGCTGGACGCAATAGCCTCCCATACGTATTGGTTTGGTGAGGCTGTGTAAATACCCAGGGAGAATGCCAAGAACGGCTCTGAGGATACAAACATGGAGATATATATAATATGTTAATGTATGCGAAGGCAAAACAGGAAACACAGAGATGGAATATACAGCCATGAGTCACTTTTACAGTTTAAATTTAACCTCAGGTCTCCAGGGCTCAATGTAACAGAGGTACTGGAGACTGTGGAGGGGATTGATTCATGTTATCAACACCGTTTTCTGAGGACAGACATAAAAAGTGGCAGCAACTCGTCTTCTCCACCCACCAAAGAAAGAGTAGAAGCGATTGAAAAAAAATCACAAATCTTCTTTTATTTTTTTACCAGATGCTAAAAATGAGACATAAACACTTTTATATTTCTACGTAGAACAATTCATTCAATCACAGAAAAAAAACTGCGAAATATTACAGACATTTAAATAAACGAGCAAATTGCTAAAATATTGCAAAAAATAAAATAAAATTGAGCCAATATGTTGTGTTTCCATCTCTCCTTGTTGCGGATTAACTCTTTATTTGCTAAATCTAAGAACTACCTCAAGTGAGCGTTAAATCTTTAGTGAAATTTAAGAATCTTTTAGTTAAATATCGTTTAGTTTTAATTTAGTTTTTATTAGTGGTAGCAGTAGTTTTAGTGTCTTTCAGACTTTGGTTCATTTTTGTGTGCAGAATTCATCACATTGTGATTATGTACACATGGACTGATTAATGAACACTCAACCGAAAATACCATTTTCAAAAACTATAGAAATATTGCTGAGCAATAACTGAATGTCTTGGTTAGTGTTCGACAACTCTTGCTGTCGCCATTTTGGAGACTAGCATAAACTAGTTAGCATAAGCTGCATAACTCTTAATTATAATTTATTGACAGCTGACATAAACTGCCTGTGTGATGGGAAGAAAATAATCAATTCCATCAGTTCTAAAAGCCAAGGAACAGAATCATGAAGGATATTACATCTATACTTTCAGTATGTTGTAGTTAATGCTATAAGAGCACATTATAGTTTCAGTTAGCTATAGTTTTGTCCATTAATTATTGTTTCTGCTTATTTAAATTCACTCAAATATTTTAATTTTGTTAGTTTTAGCTAACTATAATAACTTTGATGGAAACACGGTGAGAGTCTGCTAGAGAAGCTGGAGGCAGCTTGGCGCAGCCAGTCAACCACCTGCACTTAGACTGATGCATAAAGAAATAAACGGATGACAGAAACTCTCTGCAAAGTCAGAGCCTCCTCCGCCACAGTCTCAAATATGTATTGCAGCAGAGTTGCAGCCATCTCACAAGTTATCTTTCCTCAGCTTCTGTTCTGTTGAGCTAAAAAAAAATAAGAAATGCTATTATACTAACTTTTAAAAGAAGCCAAAGCTCAGGAATAAGTCCGAGACAAACTGAAGAGAAGCACGCAGTGGAATATTGCCTTCTGCTGAAGCGTGACATCTAACGAAGCAATCTAATAGAGTTTCCCCCAAATCTGCCGTTATTGCAAGCGTGCGTAGCTACTGTGCTTTCCACGTTCTGCGGATCGGCCGCTCCTTTCGGCAGACCGAGATGCGGCGCTCCCGCTCGGCCGCAGAGAGAGAGGGAAAGTGAAGATGAAGACGGCAACGGAGCCAGCATGATGAATGAGCGAGACATGAGTGAGATTAGAAGCGGTGCTCTGAATAAATGAACAGATTAATGAAGTGAGAAAGAAGGGAGGAGGCATGACGCTGCCGACGACAACACCTTCCTCTCCTTCTAAATAAAACGAGCTGCTGCTAAGAATAGCCGCACTCGCCTCTGGTAACGGATTGCTGCGATCGCAATCATCATTAGGGCCCTTGCCGTGCGATTCTCGACGTAGCGAAAGTTGCGGCGCATGACAGGGGCGAGGTGATGGCATGCAAAGAAGTCGCGGCGCTTTTTCCCCACTAAGTCGCTTCAGCGGCGTTCACAGCGTCGGCACGCTTTTGAACTCTCCGGTCCTGCTTGTGCCTTGGCATTTAAATAACACAGAGGTCAAAGGGGAAAAAAGTTGCAGAGGTCAAGATTACATTGGAAAACAACAGAACCAAGACCTTTGGAGTTCCACATATACTGTAGTTAAATACTCTTTAAGGAATAATTCATGGCTGTCGGTGCAATGACCTCTACAGCATCGGTAAACAGCCACCGGGATCCACAGAATGACACAAACATTTAGTTTCCAGACCTGAGTCAAGTTGCCCCCACACATCTTCTTCAAATCACACAAAAATGTTGTCAAACATTTGTGCAGCTGACATTTTAAAGATATTAGGAAATGTCTCCAGAGGTCATGAAAGGTCAACCAGCCACCTTCTGCAAATCAGACACATATTGGTGACAATCAACTCGACTCCATTTGTGTTGCTTTGTGCTGCTTTGGCTGTGAAGATATTCATTTTGATATTTTCAGTTTACTTTAATTTTTCATTAATATCTTCAAAGCCAAAGCAGCAAAAACAAAACATTTTGCTGCACAAACGCTTCACACCATTTTGTTTGATTTGAAGAAGGTGGAGGGTAGGGGCCCGACTTCTCTCAGGTAGTTTCTAGTGGTTGTGATGGAATAACATGGAGTTTTTCTAACATATTTTTCTATATGTTGATATTTTATGGCAATTTTGAAAATACTGAAACACTTTTGTATTTTAAATAAACAAAAGATCTAGAAATAGCCCTTTAAATTTTTATAAAAAGCCATTTCTAGGGAGGAATAAATCAAGAAACTCAAAAATTTCCCCCTGCTTAAGATACAATTAGAGCCAGTTGTAAACACATCAGGAGTAAACGATGAGAGGATTGACACTCAGCCTTTTCAGGGAAGTTTGCCTTGTTAAAAAAACTCATTTTTAACATTTAGTTTGGAGAGCTTTTGATTGCTGCACAGATAACGAACACAGCCAACAAAATGTATGAGACCTTCAAAAAAACAACACCAAAACGAACTTGAGACACGATTTAAAAGGTCTTCCAAAAGTCAAAATCTGTCATTTCTCTGAATGTGAAATAGTCTAGAAGTGGGGGACATTCAGAACAAGTGCTAATATTACCAACTCCGGCTGTCCAGGCAAGTTCACCTTGAACACGGAGAGCAAAATGGTAAAAGAAAAAACCCAAGATGTTGTTAGAAGTTACCAAGGTTTTTAATACTCTTGATTTATAAGAGCATGTCAGCGTAATTAAAAAGAGGCTGTAGATGTTTAACCTTCACTGACGGTGAGCAAGGAGGAAACTTTGCTTCAGAAGGAAAACAGGAAGGCCAAAGCAAAAAAGTCCAGAACATTCTTTGGACAGATGAGTCTGAAACTGTGTAACACCAGAACAAAGGACTGGTTCAGCATAAAGTCAATACAGTATTCTAACTAAAAACCTTTATACCATTAATGAAGTATAGAGCAAGGACGTATCATCGTAATAGTTAGCATCATCTGACCTGCTAACTATTAGCATCCGCTATAAATTCAACTGAAAACATTGAAGTTGAAGCAGAACCATGCGACACGGCAAAACCTACGACACAAAACCTGCCAGGAAATTTATCAAGAACTGAGTGGTAAACAGGAAAGGGAAGGTCAAAGTCCAAAACCTGATCTCACTCAAAATGTATCGGCTGACTTGAAATGGAGATGTAGAAAAATCCCACAGATGCAGCTGGAAGCGATGAGTGGAGCAAATGTTTTTCAGATCAATGTCAGAAGCAAGAAGAGGCTACGAGAAGTAGCTGTAACTGTATCTGTATCTCACAGATAAACAAGGTTAAGTGTTGGTGTTTATCGGTGGTTTAGCCACTTTCTTTTCCAGAAATGTTCACATTAATAAGAGGACGTTTTATCTGACAGAATTTAACATTTGATGGGTATTTTCAGGCTTTCACAACGTTGATTCATAAGAGTTGGTCCATTTTCCAAATACGTTTCTAAGAATCGCCACCTAACCAAGACAATTTATTGTCTGACTTCAAGTAAATCCAGCACATATGTTGGTAAATCTCATAGCATGGATTAAACTTAATCCAGCTACAACAGAATACAATCACCTCTAATAATCTTACAAGGCCAAGGTTGTACAAGAATTTCTTAAGATGCCAAACAACTGAACTGAATCTATTCTTCAGCTCAATATCTCATCAAAGAGTGAGAAGGCAGTCAGTATATTTCATATGGAGTGAGAAGTATTGTCCACAAGAAACATTCATCAACATGTTATCTATGCAACAGGTTGAGTGTTTGGAGGAGACTGTAACATCAGGCCAGTGTTGGTCAACTGTTGTTATCCCAATAAAGAGAAAGATCTCAAGTGAGAACGGGAGATCAGAACCAACATCAGGCCCTGATCCCTGTGTCTGTTGGCTCGAACGAATGCTTGAATTACAGATGATGTGAAAGAAAATTAAGTGTCTCACAGAGGACGAAGAGGTCAAGACAATAAATCACGCTAAAAGATATGAAATATAAAATAGTTCCAACTCTTTTGGCCTTATCAGGAAACAATCTAAAGATGTTGAGTTATCGGGAGTCAGGCAGACCTGCGCTTCAAACCGCAACGGAGAATGGAAGTTTATTGGACGTTTGTGGTTCATTTATCATGTAGCACAATTACAGGGGAATGTCTGGCAAGTCTTTCTTTCAGTCTCTATTGAACATTTCATCATGAATTTAAGTGACTGATTTAATTAGTTCAGAGACAAATCGATTGCTCTTTTTCCAGATTAAATGGCGGCTTCGATTCAAGCGAATCAGTTTTTTTTTTCCTGTCTTTATTAGCAGCCAGGGAAAGGCGTTCATGATTCTCCGCCTACATCTCAAGCAGATCAGATGATGGTGCTGAGGCAGTGACTCATCTGCTCCCGGGCCACAGTTTACTGTAGCGCACTGTCATCGCTCAGAGCAACGGTAACAACAGTCATATGACCATTTGGGAATCTAGGTTGGGTTTTATGGAATAAACAAAATAAATAAATAAATCAGTAAATCCAACCCATGATTTCTTTTCCATCTTCGGACACTAAAAACCATTTGGAGGTTGAAGCAACAAGCCCTGGGAAATGATGAAATGCACTTCTAATATTTTCAATGCAATAACCTGCCATCTCTAAACCTCCTAAATGTCATAAACGTCGTCACAGCGTCGCAACAAAAGCTACTTTCCGTTTGTCCTACGAGACTAATATGTTTACTCCTCTGCTGGGTCCCTGGAGGCAAAGGCTGCTGATGTCACTTTTTTTGGAGTGGCACAACCTGCGCTGCTTAACACTTTCACTACTTGTCTTAAAAATAGAACCTCACTGAAGCTGATCCATGTCCTCGTTTTCCTGCACAACCTGCTGCAGTCTATGGTGGACAACTGGAAAAGGGAACTTCCCTTCGCATGGAATGTCAAAGGCTCCATTTCCAGAAACACAGATGATGCTGAATGCTTAATTATAGGGAAGTATACCAATGATGGGGTTAGCATTAGACATTAGCATTAGCTTAAACATTTAGCTCTTATATACCATCAACCTTCAGAGTCACATAAAGACAAAAACAAAGTCGGCCTTTCATCAGGCTGCAGTTGAGCTATTCTGGCCTAAATGTGAAGCATTGAAGTTATTTTTGAATGATCTAGAGTCAACACACATCCTCAGTTATTACATCCTCAGCTGTAATAAGTGAGGACTCAGACCTGATCATTCAGAGTCACAGACCATTTCCCCAGGACCAGAATCAAACATGAAAAAGCAGCATTCAGCTTCTATGCATCACAAATCAGTGTTTCAGCTGTTCAGCAAAAACAGCTGAAACACTTAGTCCCTTTAAATTAAGACTGAAACCCACCTGTCTACAGTTACCTTTGGTTGATACTAACTGGAAAGTTGATCAACGTATTTGATGTATATGTGCTTGATGATCTTTATGATGGTATTCTACAAAATGTAATGTAATGTTGATAATTGATGACTTTAATTATCAACATTACGTCTTATCATAATGTCGTCTTATCATGTTTATAAGACATAAAGCACTTTGAACTGCCTTGTTGCTGAAATATATGCTATGCAAGTAATCGTGACCCGACCTGATCAATACCAAAGGATGTCAACCTCAAATGTCAAACCTCTGAAAATGCATTTATTTCTATAAACTCAGTACTCGGGCTGATGAGCCATTGCTTCTGATTAGGGGGAATGAAAGTCAATTTGGTGGATGAAACCAAATCACAGAGGTTTGGCCACAGTATACAGCGTCAGACTTTGCGAAAATCCAACATATCAACTGTGAAGCCTGGTGATGGAAAGTAATATTTGTGTTTATTTCTAAAGCAATGCCACAGACTTATACATTCATACACAAAACTACAAAGGTTGCCTTATGGGTAGATTTACAATGGCAGAACTGATAGTCAGGGAAACATTTCCCACCCAATCACTGTCTATTACAGGATTTACAAAGGTATGCAGAAGAAACAGCAAAATGTGCCAGGAATAAACATATGAGTTTTCTTTTTGTGTCTGTGAAGGAGACATCTAAATAATATTTAGAATTCTTGTTCAATTGATACAGAAATATACCGAGAACCCAAAACCTTCAGTACCTTTCCGTCACTGCTTTGACAAATAAAAAAGCTAGCTCACGAGAAGCAGCAGCAATAACCAAAAAAAAAAATCTAATAATCATGTAATGCATTTACCTATTTCTGCTGGCATTTCGACTGGCGTTTCAAATTGTTTTCAAAGGCCAAACAAATTTCAGAACACTATATTTAACGAGGCCTGACGACAACACTCGGTAGATTGTAGCTCTTGAGGGCCGACGAGTCAGTTCAATGTTCCATGTTCAACTGAATGTGACAAATTATAGAGAAAAACTAAATTAAAGTGGGTTCATCAAGGTGAAATGCGCTGAAAGAGCCTGCGCGGGCTCTTCAGTCAAAGTACATTGCATAGTTTATTAGTGGCGCCTTGCAACCTCTCAGTCTGCGGGCGTAATAGATGACAAACAAAATGAATAATGTCTTTGCCAATTTCACAGCTGTACAATTATCTGGATAACGGTTGCAGTCTCCTGTATTCACCAGTAGATAAGGTAAAGTTGGTCAATGCAATTTATAAGCAGATTTAAGGTTCGGTGGGATACACAATAAAGTTTCGCTTTATGTCGAAAGATGTTACTCATACAAAGAAAAGTATGTGCCTGTCCTTTCATCCAAGAGAGAAAATAAGAGTTAAGAGAAAATGACGAGATGAAGATACTACCTGAAGTACTACGAACCAAAGCGGAGACCAGTAGTCGCTAATGATGTTCTGTCTCATCTATGTCAATAGTAGCCCAACCAGCATATCTAGTTGGGCCCCATATGGAGAAAAGGAGGGCAGACAATATGGGTCCCACATGGGTTTGTTCGTAGTTTCCATGGTGGGCACATGTAGGTGGTGGCCCTACATGGGCAAACCCATGTGGGACCACCATGGAAAGTGCGGACAAACCCATGTGGGACCCATATTGTCTGCCCTCCTTTTCCCTATATGGGGCCCAGCTAGGTATGCTGGCTGGGAGAGAGTAAAAAAACGTGTAAATGTGTCCATCGAGCTTCGACTTTTAATATTCACCACCTCACTTTTACACAGTGTAACCCCTGGAGACTCATGAGTGTTGTCTGCAACATTTTGTTTAGGGTTTTCATTTGGATGTGATTTAATCTGAACTTCTATGACTGTGTTTAGTTTTAGATTATTAAATTGGACAGTTTTTTTGTAGACCTCAAAGCTAAGAAATCTAACAGACAGGGAGTTACATGAACAGTTTTACCACAATATATATATACTGTATATTCAGCTGAAACCAGAAGTTTCAATTAAAAAGATTTGGACCTGCTTTTTTTTCCTCAGTCTAAAGTTAAATCAGGCCAAACTTCTCTTGCTTTAGGTCAGTTACAATCACTAAAAAATATTTTTACTTGCTAAATATCAAAATACTGACAAAGAAACCATGTCAGATTAGTTCCTTAATGTCTTCAAAAAGATCAGAAGCGTACATATATTTGATTGGTATTTGAAGGTTGTGAGTCATTATAACCAAGTTTTCAACTTGGAAAAAGTTTGTGAATGAAAAATCTGAGCTAAAGTTTACTAATCAGGGCTTTTTTAAATCTAAACTTTGTTTTTTCTCAGAAGTCACCAAACTTCAAGCAGAAACATGAAATCATGAAAACACATACTTTGCCGTACTACTCTGAGTTGTATCGCGACTACAAATTTGGAATTACGCAACTTCATGGAAATTGTACATCAGGACCAGAGAGGATCTGTAAGCATAAAAACACAAACTGTCCGTTCCTCGTAGTTTCTCCACTTGGCTGCGTAATCACATCATGAATGATCTGAATTAAACCAAGACTTTCCTGAACCTCCTCAGTCTGGCTCACCTGACAGCTGCTCCTCTCACCCAGGACGACTCAGTAAGCTAAAATGTCCTCACCAAAAAAACCCACAACCCAAAAAGAAATCTCATTAAGGTCCACCACAACCACTGAATTCTGTTGCATTATTCATGTGTTTTCCTGAGCGCTCTTGCAAAAAATGGGTAAAATATTCCATCAGATGTTTGAAATGCACGGCGAGAAATAAACCAGGCTGCAGCCGGGCGTGTTTTTTAATCGCGACACGGTGGCTGGGGTACCGAGGATGGTCAAGGTTTAAGACACAGGCAACTCCAGCATTTAACCCGTTCCATTATTTGGTTCAGTGTCAGGCATTTTAGGTTTTGAATTGATAATGAAAAAACAGAAATCTCACCGGGGATGGTGGGGGTCCTCGGCTTGTGGTATGTATAGAAGGTATATTAATCTCTGTGGGGTTGTTTTAATATGCTGAGCCTCACACTGTATGAGCTGGAAAAGCTAAAACTTTGCAATAATTTCTGAGGGGAAGTTTGCATCAAACTGCGTGATTTTGTCACTTCGTAAGAGCTTTAGTGTACAAACACACACCTCCGAGGTACTACTCTAGAAAATTTGATTGTGGCTTCATTTAGACTCAGCTTCAGCCAGGGTGTGAGAAACTGCATTTGAATAAATCTGGAAACATAATTCCATTTCAGATTCCACAGTGATCTCTAGTGATATTACGATTTTTAACTTTAAGGCCCAAAACTACATTTGCACTGAGTCACCTTTACTTGGATGTCCCCAAGGAAGCCCAAAGCAACCGATGGCCTTAAGAAGTCGCTAAATCAATAAACAGAAACAATTTGTGGGATTTAATTTAGGTATAGATTCAGTTGTTCTGTGAGTCGAGGCAGAGACGAGACGTGGAACAAGGCGCCCAAGTTAAATAAGACAAAATGGAAATTTTGCTCGGCATTCAAAATTTAAGGTGTGTTGGAAATTTCAAACTCTCTCATGACTTTAAACACATCATCAATGTGAAACACGGTGGTGGCACCAGGATTCTGTGGGCTACTTCTCTTCAGCTGAAGCGGATTCAGAAGACCTCTTACAGGCTGCAAAAGTTCACTCACCACCAGTACAACACCACAGCCGATTTAGAGCAAAGCTCATTCATGTGTTAGAATGACCAACTCACAGTCCAGACCTAAATCAAACTGGGAAATGTTTTCCATCTGATTTGAACAAGTCCGAATTATTTTGCAAAAAGGAATGTGGAAAAATGCCTAGATGTGGAGTGTAGATGTGCAAAGGTGGGAAGCTCAGAGGAGGAGCTTCGACCTCGAAGGCGGAGCTAGGTCCACTGAGGCATTTTGCACAGCTGAATGGTTGCCATGGAGATTAAAGGACTTCTCAAACAAGCATGAAGAATCAAAGCAATACTCTGGGTATGTTTTTGATCAGGGAATAACATAACCTGATGCAAAGCTCAAAAAAGTCAATTTTACAGAAAACTGACCCTTTAAATGAATTACCTGTATCCAGAATCCCTTCTAGGTAACAATCCTATAAAAGTCTTGCTGGATTCAAATTCTCTCCCCTCTTAGTCAGTGCATATATAAAATCAATAACTAAAGTCCTGACTGGCTGTGTCATTTCCTGAGAGGTCATCTGGAATTGCTGTATCTTTTCATGGCTCTGATCCGACCTCCACATCACACTCTCGCCGCAGGCTAGCCTGAAGATGGGAGATTCCACAGCTGCTTCTCCTAAAATGTGCTAATTAGTGAAATATGGTCCCAACTAAATATAACCCATCATTAAAGTTTTAGTGTTGCATTAAGTCTGGGCGCAACGTATTAATGACCCACATTAAGTCACTTGTTTTTTTTCTTTTCACCATTCTGTATGCCTGCTGGCCGTCAATACATGAGAGAGAGAGAAACATAGATATCAGTTTATTACTGATGTTTCAACACGGCGCTTTAAGTTCAACTCATTGGAATATTTAACACATCGTAAGGATAAAATCTGACTTCCCCTGCTGGACGCTGTTGTAATTTGCATGCAGAGTCAAGCAAATACACAAAATTCGCTGCACGTTTTCAGTCGCCGTGGTGATGACCGGCGTGGATGGTGGGCTAGCATGTTTTCGGCGCTCCATGAGGAGCAGGACCTTTCATCTCCAGGTGCTTTGAGAATTAACTCAGACTGGCAGATGGTAGAGGGCATCCAGTAAACTGCCACTCAGGTCAAAACCACATTAATGTCTTCCACTGGCCAACTCAACGCACACAGAGGGCATCCATGCAGGCATAGACAGTAAGCAGGGAAGCACACACCCTCATTTATTAGCAGATTTTAGGTGATTGCTGCAGCCTGTAGCCGCTTTTCAAAAAGAAATTAAAATGTGAAAAATTCAGCTGTTTTTTTAGACTATAGCCAGAGTTTTCCAGGTGTGTGTTGGTGTGGCTGCTCTCAAGAGACAAACCGGTACCAGTTCTTCACTAAAACCAAGTATTGGAATGTTATAAACAGATTACCGTATTTTTCGGACTATAATCCGCTACTTTTTTCCCACGCTTTGAACCATGCAGCATACGACCCGGTGCGGCTTTTCTGTGGATTTTTCTTCAACGACCAGGGGGGCTCTTTAACAGGAAGTGAATCATTGGAAGTCAAAATTGGAAATCAAAGAAAGAGCTGATTTTCATTGAGAACCAGCACATGCTAGCAGCAGACACGACGGAGAAATGTTTTCAAACTCATGCTCCCTCATTATGGAAACAACACGAAGAAGTTCATATGATGCCGCTTTTAAGTAAAAAACTATCGATCTGGCAGTACGGATCGATAGCCGCTATGTAATTGCAGACATATTAATCTATCCTTGTGGAAAACCGAGAGCGGCTTGTAGCCCAGTGCGGCTTATAGTGAGGTGCGCTCTATATCTATAGTCTGGAAAGTACAGTAATCTGTACTTTCAGAAATACATCTAACAGATATCCTTCAAAATAAGAGCCTGTATGCTTTATATTTAGGCAAAAATAGAATTGTTTATGGGCCATAAGGAGTATTGTTAATGGATATAAATATCTGCTGAAATTTTCGCATCAGTGCATCCCTATTAAATAAAATCATTTGTCTTTCAAAGTTTGGAGTATTGCGAATCTATTTTCTATGTGGATGCAAAAGAACATAAACCAGGTGGATTGTGTTGGGATTTAAAAGTTCTTACTTACTTATTGAAATGTTGTATTCCTAATTTTAATCAAACTGTAAGTAACTGGACAGGAGTGATTAACTCTGGAATCTGTGGGACTCACAGATGGACAATTTGTATGTGGCTGCGTGTGTGTGTGTGTCCATCTTAACCTGTTATCAACCCATGTCCTGCTCACAGCAGTCTGTCTGAATCATGCTTGGGCAAGGCGGGCAGAACTGAGGCCCGTCTGCTTTCATTTGTCATTCAGAGGAGCGCCTCGTACTATTTGTCTCCTGCAGAATTACAATTTCATATCTCGTTTCAGGGCGCAATTGCTTTTTGAAAGAGAGAGAGAGAGAGAGAAAAAAAAAGGGGGGGTATTTAACATGTACTCAAGGTTTCAGGTGTTCTTTTTTGTAAAAAAAAAAAAAAAAAAGCTCTTTAGGGAATATCATGTTAGGAAATTTATCAGCGAAAGAAAGAGGAAAATATGACATGAAAGAGGTGAGAGCATTTCAACAAAAAAAGCCGTCTGAAGGTTGGTATGTGTTTAAGAAATGAGAAAAATGAAAACAAGAACATTTGATGAATCCCTGATGCATTCCAAATGTCTTTAAATGAAATTTTAAATTATACAATAACTTGACTGAAGAATAATAAATGCATTTCACCAACAAATGAACCAAACTTTTAAACTATTGCTACTGATAGAATACTGATAGATAGCAGCAGTTTTTCAGCAGCTTCAAAAGTCCCACAATTAAAAAAAAAAAAATATTTGCTTTGCAGGTTAACCAATTAGATCTTAGCCACATTGGCTGCGTTTCCACTGAAAATATAATTGCACCGTTTGACATTTTGAGAATACATTTTCTTGATCAAAACACACCAAAATAAAGAGTTTTGCCAATAGGATGAGGTGGGTTTTTTTGGCATTGGTGTGTGTCGCAAAACTGAAATGGAAACACATTTTTCACGAAGTGGATGACAGGAACTGGTTCAAGTGTGATGGAGAGGCATGTTTTTCTAACGATTTATCACGTGAACAAACTTATTCGTACAGTATGTGAGTTTCATGGTTTTTTTTTTTTTCGCAATTGCGAAATTGTGTTTTTTCGACTATAGTGGAACACTGACAAAGTTTTGCGCACATTGATAATGGAAACGCAGCTGCTGGCAGTTTATTTAACGATAACCTGCAAAAAAAAAAAGTAAACTATAAAAAAAACAAAGTAAATAGATCAATATGTGATTGTAAAATTTAACTTCAAATTTTAATATTAAATGATACATTTAATAAATCACTCACACCTTAACATATTTTAAGTACTTCAGGATTTCAACATTTGTAAAATATATTTTTTAAAGTTTCTACGTTTTTCTACTTGGTGAGGCATTGAACACATTACAGTGGTGTAACTATTGATGCATCTATACAAGGATATTGATTGATAGCAAAACTTAATATCTAAATGAATCCATTTTGTCCATATAAAATACAATATGACTCTCTCTAATGTTTTATTTCAGTCAGTTTAAAGTTAGTAATGATTTTATAACTTAGTAAAAAGATACTATATCAATGAGCTTGTAAAATAATATATTGTACAAGTCCTTGCTACGGTGAAAGAAAAAAAGTTAATCAGACAGGATCTTCCATAACATTTAAAGCCGTTCAATTGAAAAAGTACATACCGCTGCTATGACCAGCAGAAACTAGAAGTCTATATTTTCAAAACAGACCATTGTTGCGTTTGTGGTTGTTTTCACAGTTGAATGCTATTATCCTTTACAAAGTGCCCACTGCTTCTACTCTGGCAAAAGCAGCCTCACTTAAACGTTTGTGGCACCATTTTTGTAGTCCAAGAATGGTACTAGCCAAAAACAGGCTAGTACGTAGCCTGACCGTGTTCTTGGGTTCAGTCCAGTATGGACCATACCGACACATCAGCACTTTAAATCCTTACAATGTCATGAAGAGACAGCAGCTCTCAGGGTAGCACACAGTCGTTGCTATGGACACGTTAGCTTGATTACATGGAGCATTTTGGGAGCTGAATCAGCCTCGTTCTTAATTAAATGTGCAACAATAACACCCTGATTGCTTTATAATTACATCTAGTGACAATGCAGGGTGCTACCTTTTCTATTCCTCATCGTGAGCAAATTTTACATAAAAGAAACTTTAGATGAGTATTTTCTTTACTTGCTCTGATTACATAACACTGAGGACACTGCAAGTCAGATGAAAGACATTGCTTCTTGTTTTAAGGGAACGGGCATTTATGTTGTCTGTCTCATCAACAGAGAGAAGACTTTACTTCTTTCTGTATTCGTCTGTATTTAGGGAATGACAAATCAGTTTGTTCATAAAAGCTAAAAAGGGCCAAAACAAAACTCAGCTCTCTTTTTCGATTTCAAACCAAAAGCTCTCTGTTGTGACCATCATGTTAGACATCTTTTAAATTGGGAAGAGAGAGAAAAGGCTTTCAGGGATTTGGCAACGATGAATCTGAATAATTTTGCTTATAAGGTAAAAATCAATCAAAGCAATCCTGTGAGATTCAGGATTACACAGAGACGCCCCCCCTGCACCCCCACTGTCATCGTTTTGATGTAAAGTAAACCAAAAACAAAGTTCTGCTTTTCAAGTTGTTACCAAATTCTCTTGCGATGAGTGCAACTGAGAACAATCCTTTGATACGTTGCTGTTGGCAGACACAGCCAGCGATGAAAACAAAACAGCAGCAGCTCTTCTGCTAATTACTGGGTTTAGCATAAATACAAGGAGGGAGGAACAACGTCATGTTCTGACTGAAGAACAGGGCAGAAGACACGCCACAGTTAGAGTAAGAGATGAAGTCAGGAAACACTCAGAAGCTGTGATTCCACTGACCATGTAATTGGCAAACTGGGAATTACGGAAATACTTTTTCTAAAGGGAAAAAATCGAACATTTTTCGATAAAAGGTTTTTGCGATACGTTGAGGTGGATTTTCAGGGGTATTGAAAATAACGTAAGGTGCAAAACTGAAGTGGAAACGTTTTTTTCACATCATGCGTGTTGTGATCAACAACCGGATGTTACTGTGGAAGAAAAGATGAAGGTGAAAGGAAGTGGCAGTGTGTTGTTCAATGACTTATAATGTAAAATAACTTATTTATGTGGGGCTTTAATGGCATTTCTTAATTAATGGAAGCACCACAGTTGCAAAGTTGGGTTTTTTTGACATTTTGACACATTTGTAATGAAAACTCAGCTTGTAACAGACCTGTCGAGTTACACACTTAATGCAAAGACTAGACTCACTCACTCATTATGCAGAATATTTGAATATATATGACTTTAATAACTCTTGATATTAGTACAGAGATATAAAAACACCCCAATATGTGTTGCTAAGGTGAAATTGTCAAGCTCTATCTAGTGGCTGTCAGCATGGTGACCTCGGGTCAGTTTGGTCCTTCCCCAGTCCATTCCTCCATTTCGTATTTACAGGTTGCCATGGTGTCACTTCCTGCTTCCATTACTTACAGCCCACTACATCCACAGAGTCAGTGGGTCTATAACTGCAATAAGTGGATGGGCCATAATTTCTCCCAGCTGAGCTCAGATGAGACAGAAATTATTGTTCTGAACCCCCAAAAAAAGCAGAACTAGATGTCAGTGGTACAATCGACTCAAAGGGTAAAAGTTCACAGAGTGTGTGATGAACCTCAGTGCTATTTGAGACACATCTACACTTTAACAGGCAGATAAATTCCTAAAAATGCTGCCAAAATAATGATAATCGTATAATAATGATATTGTGGACATTTTTAAATGAATCAAACAGGAGTTTCTTTGTTGTCTTTGTAACAAGTTAGTTAGCAAGTGTTCATCTCTTTGATCAACCGGCTCACTAGTTCACTTTATACTACCGCATAAGGAGGGTTTTCTTCCTGCTACTCTGAGTCAGAGAAGTTCTTAATGATATTGGGAAGCCATGTTCTAAATCTAAGTTTACATTTGTGAGTCTTGAAGGTGTCATTGGAACATGAATCTAAAGTCTCTTTTGTTGCAACTTTAGTGTGATTTGAGTCCGTCTGTTACAAGCAATTAAACTCAGTTTATTCAAGACAATACTGTATAATAAGTTAGCTAAGTCATCGTGTTAAAAGTTAATAAATGGAGTCAGACAAACTTCATTTGACTACATGTAACAAATCAACTATATTGTTTCAAGTTTGAGTTCCATTCTCTTTTTTTTAGTGCAACACTTCCTTTGTTTAATAAGCTACTTGTAATAAACACTGACTGGCCAAGAGCTCAGTAGAAATTATATCACATGACCGAAGCATTTTCACTGTAAGTTGAAGCAGCAGCCATCAGGGAATGGAAAAAATGCAATCTGCTCCAGTGTATAGTCTCAGTTTTGAAAATCTATAAACCTCAACTGTAACATTGAGAAGTAAAAGAAACTATAAATGTAAGAAAAAAATAACCCCATCTGAGGTGAAAAATAAATGGCTGTAATACAAACAAGATGAAATAAAACCCAGAGACTTTGAGAAGCTGTGCTTTAGAAGCAGAAGGCTGACTGCGTTGTTTTGTGTATAGATCATCAGGGGAGACGCAAACGTACAGGTTGTATAGAAAATGCTGGCTATTTTCTGAAACAGCTCTCCAGTGCCACATAACCCACATATAACTACCCCCCCCCCCCTGAAAAAATCTGAATGATTTCCTAATTGCCGCTACTTGCTTCAGTAGAACCCAAACCAACTGTCATAAAATGGGTTTTGTTGGTGGGGATGGATGCGGTCAGACCCAGGGTGAAGTGCAAAAAAGGTTTAATGAAGTCTTTTGAAGTATACAAAAACCAGGAAGCAAACCAGGTGAGCGACGAAATAATGAACTTAGACTCTGGAAGGGGAACAACAACCAGACAAAGACACAACAAAGAGAGACAAGGATCCAGTGGGGAGCAGGTGAGTTGAAATACACGAGGGATTAATCGGGGAAACGGGAGGCAGCTGGGATCAATCAGGGGGAAGACACGAAAACACAGGGACTAAACTAACAGAAAAACACACAAAAATCCACCTCTTCACAGTAACAAGTTTATATACATCCACTTATCTCCTTCTTTCAAACAACGTTCACTGTATGAACAGAAGAAGTTCTCCTTAGAGAAACCTCAGTTCAGTCCTGTAGAGTCATACAACAGAACAGAGCTTTACTGAATGATCAAACTCACCTGGTTCTATGAGGCAACAACATGAAAATCTGGATATTCTGCCTTGGTTAACTGGCTTAATGCGGTCCTCTCCATCACAAACAAGGATGGAGTTATTTTTGCTGGTTGACTGCCTCATTTAGCTGCATTCTTCTGGGACATTTAATGTTAATTTTCTGGTGCAAATCTGATGATGTACCCCAGCTGACAGCTTTGAAAGCTGCTAATGAGTGGCAATAAGGCAGCTAGCCGATGATAGCACTCGGCGTCTCACGAACCGGCAACAGTCCTGACTATCAACTGGGGATTATTTGCGCCGCCCGCCAGCGTTATTTCCTTTGTGCTGAAATGATAGCTTGTGATGGAAAGCTTTTATCTCGCAACAACGCCGTCCGTAATAAGCATATCTGACCTCTGTCGTTATTATGAGCACCATGAGACTCAGCAGAGACAGACTTTAAACTTGTTTCTGTGTGCATATTTGTGAACTTGAGAAAAAGAAAAAGAGACTCCACAGAGAGATGGGGCATAACAGGAAAGACAATGTGACAATGTGGCAATTTATTCTCGTCAAGTGTTTCCAGAAATACACCTTCACAGCTTCCCAGGGACAGAAAGATGCTCCATGGAGCAAAAAGCCTCAACATAATTTGCCTTCACCTAACCTCGTCTTATTTATTTTTTTTATATGTTTTGGAGCAGGAGGGTCATGCACTCTCCTTTTGCTCTGCAGGGGACAGTTTGTGTTCCGGCGCAGAGCGGAACGACAGGGTAACAGCGGCGGAGTTCTCAATAGGCGTTTCGCTTTTGCAGAGGCCGCTGTCAGGGCCTGAGAGCCGTCGCTAGAGAGAAGTCCGCAACTCGCATGGTTGACTCCAACCTGCCGGAGGCGTCCGTTGCCACGAGTTCAGCAGCAGCCGAGCAACTTGGTGACGGATCACCTGCCGCTCAGCAAAGACGAGTCACAAGTCAGAGAGAAAGCAACTTCAGACATCTAAGTACGAAAGCCTTTTTTCAACGCGATCAAGTCAGATAAAAAACAAACAAGGCATCTGCCTTAAATGTTGACTTCCTTTCTGGAACATAAAATCGTAAATGCTTCGTTTCTATGCAGATTAGACTACAAACCTCATCTACAGTTAGAGAAAAACAACTAAGCAGGTTTTTTTTAAATCTAGGGTTTTACATTTCAGGATATTGTTCAATACTTTTTGTTCTCATTGACTTAACTGTCAAGTGAAGTCAAGTCAAGTTTAGTAGTATAGCAACAAGACAGTTCAAAGTAAACATAACATTTAGTCAAATGCCACAAAACATCACTGAGAAACAAGCAACAAACGTTACATTTTGTCAAAATCATTCTATCCTCAACTGAAAGAACATAACAGATTACTTATTTTACAATGACTATCACGACTTTACACGACGACGATATTTTCAGACCAGTCTGGTCTCCCGGTTAACAATTCACTGTGTTCTTAAAACTTTGGGGCCTTCAAGAAACTCAAGGCTGACTAAGAGGCCGTACAATAAGACTGAACACAAAAGGCACAGAGCAAGGAATAAAAGGCAAGAAGCCACGGAGAAATATGTCAAAGTCAACGAGAGACGACAGAAAAACAAAAAGGAGTCAAGAAGTTTGATCAGAGTCATGTAAGGTCTGGGTTTCATTTGAGGAAGTGAAGTTTCTGGAGTAGAAACAGAAGTGTCAATTAAAATATATAGTGCCTGTATAGAGTCTGTAGTGTCACATACAGGCATACATGCACTAGTGTGGCACTATGTGGCACTACAAGCACTATGTGTCTGTATTTTCCAGACACATAATGCTTGTAGTGTCACATAGTGCCACTTTTTAGCACAATTAAGTAATTATGTTACCTTCAGTTGGTATACAAATTATGTACGAGCCAAATATGACTTAAAAGAAATTTAATTTCGTAATTTAACAGCTTGAAATTGGGTCTGTCTCTTTAAGAAACTCCACAATCAGGAAGTCATCACAACATGACTCCTGCATCAACCCTTTAACAATGTTTTTACCAGGAAAAGAAGCTCCTATAATGAGCTCAGCAGATATACAATTCTACCAAGTGTTTGCTAAATGCTGCTGGCTAGTCTGAAGGAACTGAGTATGGGAGTTACTGAAGAACAATGTTCTGTGAGGCGAAAACTTCAGTTCAGAAGAGGAGCTTCATCCTCGAAGCTGAATGGTTGCCACGGGAGATTAAAAGGATTTCTCAAACATGCATGAAAGACTCAAGGCAACACTCCTGGTATGTTTTTGATGAAGGAATAACATTCTGACATGAAGTGAAGGTCAAAAAGGTTGAAACTTGAAAAATCTGCGATGTATCAACTTATTCTCCCCACTGAGTCTTCCCTCCTCGTAATCATCAGACATTCCCCATTGAATGTGAAGGAGGCAGCCAGAGTGTACTCAGTCTGTCACGCATCTCTCTAAGGTGAGTAAATAATAAATAATGACACTCTGGAAGCTGCCATGCTTTTTTCCTTTTCCTGATAAATGGAGCTTAAGTTTATATAATTTTAGAACCTGATAAACACTAGGTGATTTTTATTATACTTTGGTGTGAATGCAACAAAAACCAAAGAAAGATTAGACCACATTATCCAGAATGTATGGTCAGAGGGAGGACGATGTGAGTTACTGCAGTTAAAAGAAAGACTCAGTCTAATCCTGGGCAGCAAGAAGGAAAGAGAGAGACAAGTAAAAGGGACAAAGCACCAAACTGAATATAACTTTGTGCTTCCAGTGGGAGGGATAATACATGTCTTGCCATCTATCAGCTGAAATTAGTGCACAGAAGTTGCTCCCATTCATGTGGGGAACAGATCTGACCAAGCCTGTTCCAACAGAGCATCGCTGAGGATGATCAATAGCGACAGACGGTGCACAGGAGTGTCCTCTGCTTCAACGGAGCTCTGTCACGTCTCTGCAATGTCGAGTTGAATGGCAGCCTCTGTCCGTCGTCTGGGAGTTATGCCTCCAACCCGGACTCAGAAAAAAAGCTGCTCTGACACAACCGTCACTGGAGCGCGACAGCTAGACGTCATCACCAGGGACAACCGGGAAGATCTGGAGTTGTCTGAAAGTCCCGCAGCTTGTTAGGTTCCTGTTGCCTCAGGTTTGGCTAAACCTTGCCAACAGATTTTATGATAATGAGAAAAATCATTTAGGAGCAACCATTAAGAAACTGAAGGGCCTGGGTTACGGGTTTCAAATGAAACTGTGCTCATCAGCAAAGCGGGCGGGCATGCATAAACTTGTTGCTGATCATAAAACTCATGAGAGCTGCACTATAAATTGCAGATTAGCTAATCTGCAATTTAAAGTGCAACTTACACTATATATCAATAAACTGCACGAAAAAGATACAAAAAAAAACACTTTTTGCCAATTGTTTTAGAGAGGAGAGGAGTCTGGTTGACACGGCACCATTTAAGAAATGTGGGCCGATTTTCCAAACCTCTGCGACCACACAGAGCTGACAAAAATACAACAGGTCGATCGGTTATTGTGTCCAGCCACACGGCAGGAGCAACACACCACACACGAACATCCCGATTCCAGAAGAAAATCCCGTAAAACCCCCAACATACCATACGTCAATTTAGAGCAAACAAGCACGGATGACCATGTTGAAGCAATAGTGATAGTTTGTGGACTCATTTAAGTGAGCCAGTGTTGGCGTCTAGCCCTGACTGAATGAGTAGCCATATTGTAATGTCACATTAATGATGGATAGCTGAAAAGTTACCAATTTCGCTCCAACTCCTCTCCTTTTCGTTTCTGTTGATATTCCTTGTACGAAATGCTGAACAAACATCCATGCTGTTTCCACATATCATTTGTCCACCAGACTCTCGGCTGCACCATGTCAGCTGTTTGGGATTCCCCTCCGTGATTACGTCACCGTGCTTTCTGATTGGCTACCCGTCACATTCAACGGGTTGCGTTCTCGCTCCCTGTCAGGGAAAAGCCCACAGGCTGCTACAGTCGGGTCAAAACAATCCAACATGTTGAATATGCCGGATTTCAGCTGGAAGCGGTCCCGACGTTCTACGTGACCCACCACACACTGCAGGACGATCGGTTCCAGTTATCGCCAGCAAGTCGACAATCTTAGAACGCGGAACGTTCTAAGATTGTCATAAGGGGAGAATTTAAAATTGTGCCATGTGAACTCGGCTTTAGTGGAAACACCAACATGCAGAAGCTGTCTGACTGTTCAGACTTTGTCAGGATTTCAGAGCATACAGTAAACTCATCGCGCACAGACCAGTCATGATAGTGTTAAAAACATTTACTCAAAGCTTATGGTTTGTGCATTTTTAAAGCAATTGCTGGACTCTCAAACTCATATCATGCATACTCATACTAGAAGAAGTCTATGCAAAGACCGTCTACCTGATTTTAGACACGATAGTATTGTGTTAATCTGTTGTGGAGAGGACCCAGAAAACAGTGTGAGGTTCCCCCCCCCCCCTTAATCCACTTGGAACAACTTTTATATCTTCCTGCTACTTCTGTTTCCCATCCCTCAGGTTTAAACGAATGGGTGCAGATGTAGTGTGCTATCTGTGGCAGGCTGGGAGTTCTGATTTATTTCCACCGCTCACCCAAACTGACGCATTGACAGTCCGTATTGTTCTGTGGCCATGATAAATGCCCCATAAACAGACACTCCAAGCCTGTTAAATGTGCTAACTCTACACTCACACGTGGCCAGGCAGAAAATGAAACTGGCCAGAAAGGCAATCAGAGCCGGTTGCTCTCCTCTGTAGTCTAATTTCCACATTAAAGCCACCAGGTTGAGGGGATGAGACCGGTAATTTGAGCCAAAGTGGAACAAACGACCCTTTTATGCTCGCTTTCTCTAATGTGGAATAAATATATTTATAGTGTTTTGTTAAACAGTCGTCTGTTATGCTAATCATTCATAAAGCGACGTGCAGAAATCCTTAAATCGGCCGCATAATGGCTTAAATGACAGGCTGAAAACATCCCAGAGTAGATCATCTGTAGCTCTACCTTCAGGAGGAAACATTGGCTCGGTGCCACACTACCTGAAGATAACCCAAATATAACACACACACACACACACCCCCACACACACCCGCACACCTATCTTTGTCTCCATCCACACAGTGACTGAGTCGGTCTGAGTCAGCACTGCCTCTGTAAATCACAATCAGAAGATTTAGAGATGGAGATCGACTCGTCACATCTCGCTCTGGTTTCAACAGGACGCCGTTCAGACAGCTGACTGACGGAGCTTCAGGACGGTGCAGATAAATCAGGGCGGTGCATTACACAGCGCCCACCGGTCAGCCCTATGGGCCACACTGTTGATGCAGATTTACACCTATTGGCTCTCTGAAGGGAGCAATGAGACGTAGGGTTTGTATGTGTGGCTATGACTTTGGTTATGGTTCCACTAGAAAAGGAAATTTGCTCAGCTTTGGGGTTAAAGGTGTAGTAACAGACTGGGATGTAGTAAAATGTCGTCCTTCCTCTTAAGATACAGAAACTGATGAAATGGCAGAGCGTGTATGGGAGTACAGAAACGGTATAATTTCTTTAATAATGTTCAGTGAAAACTTCATCAGCTGAGTTTCTCCTTCTCACCCTTTAAGCTTTTTGCCCCCCCCCCTCCCCCCTTTGTTTTCCATCTGTGTCTCCACCGCATTTGAAATAAACAAAATATTTAATAAAGATTTAATTATTCATTGATTTTACTAGATATATCAATTTCAATATTGCGAAAAACATCCTAGTGCCAAAACTTTTTTAGTTTTCAAAATTGCCGCGCCTCCATGAAGCAAATTCATTCTCGAAATGCCAAATTGTGCAATTATACGGTGAATGGAAACGCAGCCAGCGCTTTAATTCATCCTGGTCGTGTCTGTAAGAAATAACGGAGGCGCGCCGCCACTGATTGATGTGTTCCCTTCCCGGCAGCCTGGTGGAGGACCGGACTGGCTCTGCAGTGAGCGGGGCTGGAGAAAGGCTTTCTCTCATCTCCCAAAGGTGCTATCACTGCAGTGCAGATCCCAGCACGAGCAGCTGGAAGTGATGTGCCCACCGATGTGACATATCACCAGCTACAGGTGCAGAGGAAACACTTCTCTGTCATCTCGGCCTCCCCGCCCCCGACTCTCTCAGGTCGGCGCTCCTAATCATCATCGCCGGCGCAGAACTTGAGCGCGGGGCGGGCCGGGCCGCTCTGGCAGCATCGTTTGTCAAACCTGCCGTACTCGCAGCAACCGAGCACCTGACGGGAGCTTAAAGGCGGATTATTCCGCGAGGCGTCCCTCGTGTGTGTTGAGAAAACCACCGCTCCAGAAGACCATGTGTGTATGGGTGTGTGTGTATGCGTATGTGCACAGCAGAAAGGGGAGACAATGTGTGTGTTGCTTCAGAAGTGCTGTCTTATTAAATTATCTCTCTGCTTTTTACAGCGAGCCCCTCTCGCCAGCACCACCTCTCTCCCTCCACCCTCTCTTTCCATCCCTCTCCCAGGCTAAACATTTGTCTTTCCATTCATGGCTGAATTTGTACTCCATTGAAATGTGTTGCTGGGGAGGTAAGTGGGAGCGAAGTCCACGTCCAAGCAGACTGTGTTTTTTCAGTCTCGTCGCTTTGGTACAGCCATAAAAAGGCAGACGACACCACAGACCGACAGCAGCCTGCTCTTTCAAAGAAAAACTTGCGCAGGGCTGTCAAAGTTAACGCATGAAATTAATCTAACGAGTTAATATTAGTTGATGTTACATAATGTAGATTAATCGCAGTCACTATTTTGACCTAAAAGCCTCCATCCTGCAGAGGGTCACTTAGTTCGCCTCAGGCGTCACGCGGTCTTGTACTGCGGTCAACAATGCAGAGAAGCAAAAGTGAGTGAGGGAGAGAATTTGCACTCATTAGTTACTGTAAGGAAGTTTACTTTTGACTTCATTAAGTCTCTATTATCACTGGGCTGTTCATGGTTAACAGAAATCACAAAACAGTCTGTAATGTGAAGACGGAGCATTTTCATAAAAAAATAAAATGTAAAAACAATTAAATCAAAAGGATAAACTCTCACAATTATGTCATAATATTACAAGAATAAATTTGTAATATTATAGCTTTATTCTTGTATTGTTACAACTTTATTCTAATATTATTTTGACTTCAGTATCATAATTTTTTTTATTTATTTCATTTTCTTAGTGTGGTCCAAATCCTCCCGTCATATAATACACATGTACATTTTCAGAAAAAAACACAAATAGATGTTAGCTTGTCTCATCTACTTAATTCATGAAAAGGCTTAACCTCAACTAAAATACTGATAATTTAATGATTGTTTTAGGAGGTAAGAAGGAATAAAATGGTAAAATGTGGGAGTGAAAATGTGGCTCAAACTGGAAGCTTACACAGACCTTTAGTCTTTTTGTTTTATCACCATAATTCTGTCAAACCGCCGTATTGCTACATAAAATGACAAAACCAACTTTTTCAGTCAGCTTGAGGGAAAAGTGCAACAATAACTTCTTTCTTTCCAAGACTTAGATACTTCTGTCGTAACCTTTTTGCCGTCTCTGTAACATGAAGCCAGTATTTCTCAGTAATTAAATCCCAGCCTGAAAGCACTTCCTGTCTGGACCAGGCCTCCCGCTCTGCCTCAGCCTCAGTCACACCTATAGGGAGCTGCATGTCGATGTTTATCCATTAAGCTGACAGAGCGACTGGAATCACGAGGTGCAGTTCGCCTTTAATCAACCTGACAGCTCAGGAGCGACGATCAGCGGGATATTTACACGATGCCAGGCAGGAAAACAAGGCAATCCCTAACATCTGTTGGGAGTTTTTTCTTTAGGACTGTAAGATGAAGCAAATTATCTACCTGAGATAATTGCATTTGAATCTGTTTCAGTATACGAACGATAAAAATAATGTCAATTAAAATTGCAAATGTTTAAAAAGCTTTAAATCTCAAACCTTCAAGCCATAATTTAATATGATGAGTTATTTCAGACTTGCAAAAACATAAAAACTTACCAAGTTTCTAATAGAAAGATCTTGAAATAAGCCGTAGGAGCTTTGTTTTGTTTTAAGTGAATAATTCCTTAATAGTGATGAAAACATACTTGTTTCCTTGCCAGGTTATTTCACTTATAACAAGACATTTTTGGCATGTTATAAGTGAAATAATCTGAGTCTGACCACAGCAGAGACTTGCTCTAAATATTAGTGCTAAACACTCTAGAACACCTCAGTCATTGCTTTAACAGTAATGACTAAGTTGAACTAGATTTGTTTTTATGTCAGATTCAAAAAGATTTTTCACATAAACCCACACACACAAAAAAACTTGAGATGTAAGAAAGATTAGAGTAAAATGATAAGCTGTAAGAAGAGCCAAATGGTTACTGTCAATTCAAAGAAAATTGGTTAGAAGAAACCAAGAAACAACCTGATATAAACAGGAAACTGATAGAAAACCAAGCAAGGGTCAATCCACTGCTACATGAGCAAATGATTAAAGAACGAATCCTTTGCTCATTGGTTCAAAATAAACAAAATCAACTTGAACATGGACAAGCAAAATACTTTCTGGAGAAAAAGTTTCTTCAGCCAGTTGTGTCAAAACACCAATTCTTCTTGGCCACAAAACCAGATCTGTGCCAAGAATTCAATCAAATTAAATGAACCTGTCAAACTATACAACATATCAATCCAGAATTATGGTTTGGAAAAAAAAAATGTGGCTGAGAGAAGTTTCACCTTCATTCAGTGAGGGTGTATGTAAATATTTGAGCTGAGACGGGTGATTCTGACCCTGTGTAGAAAGTCAGTAACACACTGAATCATCTGCACACGTACGTATACTGATGCTGTCTATTCCAAAATATGTTCTGACCAGGAGCCCAAGTCACTAATAAAAAATGATTCCCTTATTCATTTGCAGCTCTGAACACAATTTCATCACACACAACCTTATTTTATTACCGCCTCACTGATGTAAGTATAAGCTGATCCCTCCAAGGTATCATTTTTTTTAGTAATGGCCTCTTGTTTTCTCAGTCTGCAATAATAATGAGCTTGTAAACAAACACAAAGCCATAAAATAGACTGACACTTTCAATGTTCCCAAAAAAAAGTGGGAGCTGAAAGGATTAAATATTCATACGAGTTTCTACAAAGACGAATCAGGAGGCATCAAGTTTCTCATGCTGCATAATTGGCTGATCCCAGACAGAGATGTCAGAGCATCTTTCTTTTAAATCCACCCTGAGGCACAAACATGTCTGACTGAGAAAGCAGTCATGCCTTTTACTCATCAAAAAAGTTATTAGGATCTTTTTTTCCCTTTGGTTTTAAATTCTAAACACTTTCATTGATTTGAGTTGGGTTTTTTTCAGCAGCATGTCCTCTACAAAAAAACCCCCATACTTTAAGATGTTAAAATTTTAATAAAATATATGCATGATCAACGGTCCTGCTTAAGGCCTGGCTAAATAAGTGATACAGTTTAAACTAATACTGTGAAATTTATGGTTCTTTTGTCACTGACCTTTGCATTCAGCTAAGGGTTTAACAATGGGGGCTCGTCCGGGATCCATCTTTATTTTTGATGAATAGTTATGTGTACTAGTTAAGTGCACTATTATGACTAATATTCTCAATGCTTAGGCAGAGCTGTTCATTCTTCAAGACCTAAGTTATTTATTAATACATAGACAGACGCACCGATACATAAAGATAGATATATGGTAGATATGATGTCAAACCTTCCACAGGACTTGAAGCAGCCAGCTCTAAATACGTCTCAGAAGAAAAAAAGCTGCTCTAAATGTCTAAATTTACCATGGACTTGGCACCTTCATGTAGCTGAGAATAATACTGGATTTCTTTAGGAAGGAAAAAAAAATCACAGCATGCGCTCCTGCATTGCTCGTGTTCAACCCATGTGTGAAGAAGGCACCCTGTGTCCTTGTCCATAATTTATGTGAGACCTCAGACCTGCACTTATGTATTCATATCACCCTAATCAACCTTGAGTCTTAGATATTTTTAGGGACATAGTTATGAAAAGTCTACCTAAGAATTTGGTTTATAAGCAAAATTGCAGCAGGCCTGCAGTACCAAGGAACATGTGTTACACCTATTTTTAAGATCTTTAAATTATTTAGTAGACAGATTTGATTTTAAAGTGGCTCTAATGTAAGAGTAGACGCAGCCTCCCAGAGCAGCTTCTGTCAGAACCAATGAGGATTGATGGGCCTAAAACACGACACCGATTGACCGGTTCAATAGAATATCTTTTTAAAAGTAATTTTCACATTTTTTGTGTTACTTTTTTTGGGTCTAATCATTTCAGTTATTTTTATCCATCAATCATAATTATTTTTGATTGAATATCAGAAAAATGCTTCATGACCCCCAAACAGAGAAATAATATTAGTTAAGCACAGATCAAAGAGATTAAGCAAAAAAAAAAAATGTTAAAAAATGAGATTATATTAGATTTTACTTATATTACTTATCTTCTAACATGTCATGTTCTGCTTTAGTCTATTGTTATGCTATTTAATGCATTTTCTAATATCACTTTATGTATTTTTTGCCATTTTAATTATGTTTTTATTTTCATGGTTTGTCTTTGTGAAGCACTTTTCTATTAGTTAATCACTTCATTAACTTACAATGTGCCTTTAATTCAGTGGTTCCCAGAGTTGGTCCTCGAGGGCCGGCATCCTGCATGTTTCAGTTCTCTCCCTGGTTTAACACACCTGGATCCAATGATGGCTCATTAGAAGGTCTAAGAAGAACATCGACAAGCTGAAAAAGTTCTTACTACCACTAGAGAACTAGAACATGCAGGATGCCGGTGTTAGATGCCGGGGTTGTTTTGAGGGTTTTTCTCCACCAGAGGGAGTCCTGGAGCCGGCAGGCAGGTGGGCGTCTGAACTGACGTCATCCCCACACCGGTGGACTATCACCTCGTTACCGGCGGATTAAGAGGGACGGGCTGCCAGTACCTCGTTGCCAGAGTGTCGCCAGTGATGGTACCTCGCAGCCCCTCCGAGCCAGCTCAGAGTTCCTTGTTTTGTTTCCGTCCGCCTTGTGAGAGTAATTTGTTTCCCTGTGGCTTCCGTTTTCCTCAGGTGATCTCCGTAGCTCCTCGTTGTTTCCTGTTACGTGGGCAGTTACCCCACGGATGCCTGAGCTCCCACACCCACCTGTGACAGTTAAAAACCGATCTCCAGCCCAAAGTCAGATTGGCAGTCCGTTCTCTCCGCCGACGCCTTTCAGCCTACCTGTCTGCCCTCCTCCGCCGCCGTTCCTTCGAGTTTCCTCCTCCGCACCGAGGGTCCTCTTTGCACTCCGGACCACTGGAAGGACTTCCTCGGAACCCGAGACCCCGGATTTACTACTGCCTCCCCCCCGTTCCAATACCGCCACCAACCACGTAAGCTCTCCCTACTCTCCGTTCCTAGACCAAGTTTACCAGTTTTCCTACGACCTCAAACTCACCATCTCCGTTGTCATTTTCTGCAGAGCGCAGAACAATCAGCAGCCCGGCTCCCGGACCTGACCTGTTTTCAGTTCGGTTTTTGAAAATAAACATTTATTATTGTTCACCTCTCTCCTGTGTGGTGTTCTTGCATGTGGGTTAAAAGATTAGCTAAACCCACCATGACAGAACACTCTGGCCAACAAATTAGCCCAGCAGACGCCATCAGGAGAACGTTGTTCGACCAGCAAACAACTATAGAAACACATGAATCGGTTTTGAGGAAATTAAGTACTGTTCAGACTGAAACTAATCAACGTTTGGAAGAAATCGCTAACTTCTTGCGAATGTCTCCCCAACAGCCTCCAGCGATAGCACCTGTTTTCCCCTGCACCAGATCCAGCTCCAGCTGATCCACCCAGGTTTTCCGACATCCGTCCTCCCGCTCCAGAAAGGTTTGACGGTGAACCAAGTAGGTGCAGGGGATTCATTATGCAATGTTCCTTGGTCTTTAATTATTCACCCCAAAGTTTCAGTCATGACGGAGCTAAGATTGCTTTTATGCTCTCATACTTATCAGGAAAAGCATTAGACTGGGCAGAAGCGAAGTTTCCTGACCCCGCCAATTTTGGTTGCTCTTTTGTAGATTTCTTGAAAGAATTTAAACAAGTTTTCTGTTATGACCCTGACATGACGGCAAATTCCCGAGATCTGTGGAATTTAAAACAAGGACAGAAATCGGTTTCAGAGTTTGCCATTGATTTCCGTATCAAAGCAGCCGCTTCCAATTGGAATTCGTCTGCATTGAAGAGCGCCTACTTCCATGCTCTAAATGAGTCCATAAAGGACGAATTAGCAACCCTAGATGAACCAGACAGCCTCGAGGATCTGATAAAGTTAACGATTCGTTTAGACAACAGAATCAGATCCAGAAAGCGAGAAAGGAGCCACAGGTTGCAGAACTTCAGGTCCTTTACATCAGCTCAACCAGTCCTTCCTCCGCCTTCACAAGACGAGCCGGAGCCCATGCAGGTTGGGCATACCCGGCTCTCTCCTGAGGAGCGTCAGAAGCGCATGACCAGTCGTCTCTGTTTGTATTGTGGGGATTCTGGTCACTTCATCGCTCATTGTCCAAAGAAGTCAAACTATTAGACCCACCAGTTGAAACGGGGAACCTGGTGGGTCAGAATACCGAGAACCTTTCTCCCCGCCTGACTCTCTCTGCAGAACTGTTTTTCAATAACCAGCATATTCCTCTTTCAGTCATGATTGACTCAGGTTGTGAACGAACCCTCATTGATGCCGAACTTGTCAGACAACTCTCCATTGAAACCATCCCGTTGCCAACCCCCCTCCGAGTATCGGCTCTGGATGGAAAGTTTTTGCCACAAATCACACACAAGACCAAGCCTCTGCTCCTAGTGATTTCCGGTAATCACAGTGAGCACATTTCATTTTTTGTTTTCCCCTCTGCCAACTCTCCTGTTGTGTTAGGTTTTGACTGGTTGACCTTACACAATCCTCACCTTAGCTGGTCCAAGAAACAGGTCGAATCCTGGTCTACCCACTGTCATTCCTCCTGTCTCCGTTCGGCCGTCCCACCGGGTCCCACCCCGGCGGTGAGACATGAGGCTGATCCTCCAGATGTTTCATCTGTCCCAGCAGAATACCATGATCTCGCACCCGTGTTTAACAAGGCTAAAGCCTGTTCACTTCCCCCGCACCGTCCGTATGACTGTTCCATTGATTTATTGCCCGGAGCACCATTACCTTCCAGCCGCCTGTATAACATCTCACGCCTAGAGCGTGAAACCATGGAAAAGTACATCAAGGAATCGCTTGCTGCTGGGATTATCCGCCAGTCCTCATCGCCTTTAGGGGCAGGGTTTTTCTTCGTGGGTAAGAAAGACGGGACACTCAGACCCTGTATTGATTATCGGGGTTTAAACCAGATCACAGTCAAAAACAAGTACCCATTACCTCTGTTGTCATCAGCTTTTGAACCTGTTCATGGGGCTACTGTTTTCACGAAGTTAGATCTGCGCAATGCCTACCACCTCCTTAGAATCAAACGGGGAGATGAGTGGAAAACAGCTTTTAAAACACCCATGGGACACTTCGAATATTTAGTTATGCCATTTGGGTTATCTAATGCCCCAGCCTGTTTTCAAGCATTAGTAAATGATGTTCTGCGAGACTTTCTAAACATTTTTGTATTTGTCTATCTAGATGATATACTTATCTACTCCAAATCCCTGGCTGAACACAAACATCATGTCCGTCTCGTGTTGCAAAGGCTCCTTGAGAACAAGCTGTACGTTAAGGCAGAGAAATGTGAATTCCACAAACCATCTGTTTCTTTCCTTGGTTTCATCCTTGAGGGCGGACAGATAAGGCCAACGGAGGAGAAGATAAAGGCAGTCCTGGAATGGCCTACTCCCGAGACACGCAAACAACTGCAAAGATTCTTGGGCTTTGCAAACTTCTATCGACGTTTCATTCGAAACTATAGTCAGACGGCCCAGCCGCTAACCGCTCTCACCTCTACTAAGGTTCAGTTCCTGTGGTCCCCAGCTGCTGATGCAGCCTTCAAGAAACTTAAGTCCTTATTTTCCAGGGCACCGGTTTTAGTGCAACCTGATCCCAGCAGACAACGCATCGTGGAGGTGGACGCCTCTGACACAGGGGTTGGAGCAGTCCTCTCCCAGGTTTCCAGCACTGATAATAAGACTCACCCATGTGCCTTCTTTTCACGCAGATTGTCACCACCTGAGCGGAACTACGATGTGGGTGACCGAGAACTTTTAGCCATAAAGTTGGCTTTGGAGGAGTGGAGGCACTGGTTGGAGGGGGCAGAACATCCGGTGTTGGTCTGGACGGATCACAAGAACCTCTCTTATCTCCGCTCAGCTAAAAGATTAAATCCACGACAATCCCGCTGGTCTCTGTTTTTCTCGAGGTTCAATCTCTCCATTTCCTATCGTCCAGGTACCCGTAACACAAAGCCAGATGCGCTGTCTCGCCTGTATGCACCAGATGACTCTGAGAGGACTCCCGCCAGTATCCTTCCCCCCAGCTGTACAGTGGCCGTGGTGACCTGGGAGATGGAGGACATAATTAAACAAGCACAATGCGCTGAACCTACCCCGGAGAACTGCCCTCTGAACAGGATTTACGTCCCTTCAGCTGTCCGAGCCCGTTTCCTGCACTGGATCCACTCGTCGAGTTCTCTGGACACCCAGGTACCAGCCGTACCATTTCCCCTAATAAATCGCAGGTTCTGGTGGCCATCCATCCATAAGGATGTGAAGGAGTTTGTCCAAGCATGTACAGTCTGCTCTCGAAACAAGCCCCTGCATCAACCTCCGTCGGGACTATTACAACCACTTCCCACTCCGAGACGCCCATGGTCACACATCGCCATCGATTTTGTCACCGGCCTCCCACCATCCAAAGGTATGACCACAATACTCACCATCATTGACCGTTTCTCTAAGGCCTGCCACTTAGTCGCACTAAGAAAACTTCCAACAGCTTTCCAGACCGCCCAGCTCCTTTTCAAACATGTTTTTTGTTTGCACGGGATCCCTTTAGAGATCCTATCAGACAGAGGTCCTCAGTTTACTTCGTTAGTTTGGAAACAGTTTTGTACTGCTCTTAATGCCAAGGTCGTGTTAACGTCCGGATATCATCCCCAGTCAAACGGCCAGGTGGAACGGCTAAATCAGGAACTTGAATCCACTCTTCGCTGCTTCACTTCAACCAACCCATCGGATTGGAGCCAGTATCTACCCTGGGTAGAATATGCCCACAATAGTCATGTATCTGCCGCTACTGGCTTATCCCCTTCGAAGCATCTTTGGGTTACCAACCACCACTGCTTAACTCCGACGAATCCCTTATCTCTGTCACGTCTGTTCGTCACCACATTCGCCGTTGCAGGAACCTCTGGAGAATCACCACAGATGCCCTCAACCACACCTCCCTCCGTAATAAGAGGTTTGCCGACCGTAAACGGATCCCCGCTCCAGCCTATGAACCAGGACAAAAGGTTTGGTTATCCACTCAGAATATTCACCTTAAATCAATGTCCAAAATGCTCTCTCCTAGGTTCATCGGTCCTTTGAGGTGGAGTCCATCATAAGTCCCTCTGCTGTCCGTCTCCGTCTCCCGGCCACCCTCCGCATCCATCCGACCTTTCATGTGTCTCAAATAAAGCCGGTTCAGACCAGCACCTTGTGCCCTCCTTCCGAGCCCCCTCCTCCCGCCCTGGATGTGGGTGGTCACCCCGCCTACAGTGTTCGCCGGATCGTGGACTCCCGTCGACGGGGCCGTGGGTGGCAGTACCTAGTAGATTGGGAGGGTTACGGTCCTGAGGACCGTCTCTGGGTCCCTGGTTCCTTTATTTTGGACCCCACTCTCATTTCCGATTATCGAGCCTCCCTTCCTTCCTACTCATCTCGCCGCCAGGTGGCGACCGTTGAGGGGGGGGTACTGTTAGATGCCGGGGTTGTTTTGAGGGTTTTTCTCCACCAGAGGGAGTCCTGGAGCCGGCAGGCAGGTGGGCGTCTGAACTGACGTCATCCCCACACCGGTGGACTATCACCTCGTTACCGGCGGATTAAGAGGGACGGGCTGCCAGTACCTCGTTGCCAGAGTGTCGCCAGTGATGGTACTCGCAGCCCCTCCGAGCCAGCTCAGAGTTCCTTGTTTTGTTTCCGTCCGCCTTGTGAGAGTAATTTGTTTCCTGTGGCTTCCGTTTTCCTCAGGTGATCTCCGTAGCTCCTCGTTGTTTCCTGTTACGTGGGCAGTTACCCCACGGATGCCTGAGCTCCCACACCCACCTGTGACAGTTAAAAACCGATCTCCAGCCCAAAGTCAGATTGGCAGTCCGTTCTCCGCCGACGCCTTTCAGCCTACCTGTCTGCCCTCCTCCGCCGCCGTTCCTTCGAGTTTCCTCCTCCGCACCGAGGGTCCTCTTTGCACTCCGGACCACTGGAAGGACTTCCTCGGAACCCGAGACCCCGGATTTACTACTGCCTCCCCCCCGTTCCAATACCGCCACCAACCACGTAAGCTCTCCCTACTCTCCGTTCCTAGACCAAGTTTACCAGTTTTCCTACGACCTCAAACTCACCATCTCCGTTGTCATTTTCTCCAGAGCGCAGAACAATCAGCAGCCCGGCTCCCGGACCTGACCTGTTTTCAGTTCGGTTTTTGAAAATAAACATTTATTATTGTTCATCTCTCTCCTGTGTGGTGTTCTTGCATGTGGGTTAAAAGATTAGCTAAACCCACCATGACAGCCGGGGCCTCCAGGACCCACTTTGGGAACCACTGCTTTAATCAGAACTTAATAATTGAAAATGTTCTCCAAGATAATTATTTTATTTCTAATTCTACATAAAGTAATGCTGGATACAGAATTAGCTTGAGCACAGTATTCCCACAGTGAGACCTGGTGTGGGCAGCATCATTAAGCGTGGATGCTGTCATGGATAGGAAAATAAGACGCCATGGCCCCTGATCGAACTACAAGCTTCTTTTTGCTATAGTGTCACTTTTACCCATTACAATAGTAAAAACATTTTTTAATCACTGGTTGTCAATGCAAGCAACAAACATAGCCAGGAATCAATCCACACATGAAATATACTGAAACCCAGAATCTCATTGAACATAACCACAACAGTATAAGAGTTGTGACAGGATGAAATGACCAGCAACCACAGGGACAACAAACACGTTAAAAGATAAAGAGTTTCATTGAAACACTTAAATGGGATGAAAAAACCTTTTTAACAGCTGCTGTGGTCAAACTCAACAGTAACATTTTAAATTCTACACTTTAAAGAGAACTGGAACGATCCAAACCATGACAAGACAAGATAAATTAAAATAGAAAAATTTTGTAAAACCCCAGATAGGCTATAGAAAACTATAGTCCAATTCATAGAAGGTGAATTAAGGTTTACAGGAGCTCTGTCAGAGAATGTCTTACACAGCAATGGCAGCTTTAAAAGCATCCAATTGGGCAAAAGATTTTGCACACTGGGTTAATGATTTAAATGCACCCATAATGGAGTTGGTGACACTGTAGGCAACACTGATAAAGACATCCTAATGGGCTGGAGCTAATTAATGGGCTTGGAAATCAACAATTCCTGACAACTCAATGCACAGCTCCTTTTGCAGACCTCCTTAAACAACGGCGGCTGTAAATCCCTGCACCCAGCTGGAGCACTTCACACAGAACAGCATCATAAAATGACATGGAACTAGAGATGCACGGAGAAGTCAGCTGGTGACCGAAATCGGATGATTTCCAGCTTGAGGCCTGATCGGTGACGGGCCGGTCACAAACCTGAAGAGGTCTGGTGTTTTTAAACACCAGGTTATGTCTGTATGCGTGGAAGTTGTTACTGACTAAAGAAGTTTTCAGTGCCATAGAACGCCCACCCAGCAGTGGCTGCTTCCATTCTGAAGCCGGCTGCCGATCTGGTTAATCATGTTCCAGTTTTAGTGTTGAATAATCTAGTCTGTGTTTAAAGAGTCTGACTATTCAAGTTTTTAAACTAGAATTAAGTAAAGAGGTCAATCTAGAATTATGTTCTTGCTTAGCATTTCTTACAGGTCTAAACTTTACAAAATGCTTTAACCTGCTGACGCCAGAGATCTGGCAAGCCGCAGATCTGAGTCGTTGAGTCAACAGCCTGTCGGCCTGTTTTACCATGATCCAGCAATGTTTCTATCTTATCATTTGCACACACTGTTTGTTGATTTTGCAGATTGCTTTTTTTTTTTTTGCGCTAAAGCAGGGCAGCCCCGGGTGACGAATCCAAATGTTGCCAGTGACCGAGGAGAGGACAGCGATCTCAAAAAAAAACAAACACCCGCAATAAATCAAAAGTGATTTCAGACGACGATCACAGATGGTGAGACCAAAGAGGGCTCGTACAAATTCTCTGAGTCCTCCGTGATTCACACATTCCTCAAGCTGCTGTCTACACTTCTCCAAAATAGCCTAGAGCCAATTATAAATGCAGATAAAAACATGGCTGCAGACGCTGGTGGCTCGGCCGCTAATTGACAGGTGAAGAAACGGCCACAGAACATTTGCCTTTTTATTTTTTTGTTTTTTCCCCCACACACACACCACAATGCATTTTGACTTAGTCCAACTTGTTGAGACCGAAGTAAGCCTGATAACTTCACAGGGGAATATGTGAGGAACTTACCCCACTGCAGAGGAGCAAGCTGCAGGTGCTCCAGGACCAGCTGGTTGAGGGCCCCCTCCACGCTGGCCTCTCCACGTCGCTGTAGAGATGGGTGGCTGGCGTTAAGGACAACAGCACTACTGGCTTTACTACTAAAGTAAAGCTCTACAAAGGTTGGATTTTTTTCAAACAGCACATTATGTTAGACAGAAATTTTGACAAATCTACAAAACTTAATTTATGTTCATGTAGAACATTCTGAGCCTGAGATGATAAATTAAATGCTGGAAAGTTATAGTCCAACCAGCATGGCTAGGGGGCCCCATATGGGGAAAAATGAGGGCCGACAACATGGGCCCTCCATGGCAGTGGCCCTACATGGGCAAACCCGTGTGGGGCCACCATGGTAACCGCAGATAAACCCATGTGGGACCCATATTGTCTGCCCTCCTTTTTCCCATATGGGGCCCACCTAGGTATGCTGGCTGGGAGGTAAACAACAGTGCCTTGAAAAAGTATCATCACCTCTAGAACTTCTTCACCAACTTTTTCAGCACAAATCAGAATGTATTTTTTTGAGATTTTATGTAAGCCACAACATAACTGTATTGTGGAAGGGAAAGAACAAATAGTTTTCCAATAATTGTTTGGTGCGCATCTGTATTCAACCCCATTCTCTCATTCTTAACTTGCTGCTGGTACACCCAAATTTCCCAAAGGTGAGACAATGAAATATATTTACATTTTATTCCACTCTATTCTAGTCTGACAGCCCAAATACAATGTAGTAGTTCCAAATGCCCTTGGAAGTCACTTAATTAGTGAAAGCCTGAGAGGTTTGTTCGGGAACATCGCAGAACAAACAGCATCATGAACAAGAAACTCAGCTGACAGGTCAGACTTATGGAAAAGTTAAAGCAGAGGTTTAATCCCAAACTTAAGTGTGTCTTTAATCCTGGGTATGGAACAACTTCTATGAAGAGTTGGTTATTCAAATACAGTGACAGGCTGGAAAAAGAGTACATACACCGTGTTCCAAATCATTATGCAAGTGATATGTTCTTAGATTTTCCTAAATAGTCAATGCAAATGATGGTCAGTATAATTTTGAAGTCATGAACTATTACAATATAAATCAAATTTTACTTAAATCTCGCAATGGGAGCAGGATTTTTTTTCAAAAATGAACTCAAAATGCTCTGTTCCAAATTATTATGCACAGCAGATTTTCTAAACTTTTTATGGATTATAAAGAACTGCAAACGGTCATTCTTTGAATGTAGTTTCATGTACTAAAATCAAAAGCCATTTCAATCAAAAACATCTTAACAGATCGAGTCACATGTTAACATTGGACCCCTTCTCTGACATCACCTGCACAATTCCTGCATCTATTCAACTTGGGGGTTTGTGGATAGTTTCTGCTTGAATGTTTGCAGGATGTCAGAAAACCTTCCCAGAGCTGCTATTTGATATGAACTACATCCCACCCTCAGATCTTCTGCTTGACACTCCAAAGGTTCTCAATAGGGTCAGAGGTCAGAGGAGGATGGTGATCACACCATGAGTTTCACCATGAGAAAATTAATCTTCATGTATGTCACCTTAATAGATGAGTAATCCAGGTTCACTCAGAGCAGTGAGTGAGTAATACAAGAATGTAGCATAAGATAAGGAGAGAAAAAGTGAGGGTCCAATGAATCTGAAGAACTGAGAACAAATTCCTGATGCTGAACACAAGTAATGACTTCTCATCTTCGCATAGCAGGATATAGTGAAAGACCTCGACATTTCTGAACCTCTCATTATAAACCACAAAGATGTCCAAAGCATTCTGATCTTTGAACATCACAGCTTTTAAAGTCATCAATGCCTCACATTTAGCTATGGGAGACGATTTGCTTTTGGTGCTTCAGCTGTGATGAATGCAAACAGTTTTATTGATTTGCACAGTAGAGCACAAATCTCTATCCTAACTTATAGAAGCCATTAAAGATGTCAATATGTTAGGGAGACGCGGGTATAAAACTAACACGCTGCAATAAATGCACTGTTAAACTGATGGCAGGGAGGGCCATCAACGCATGAATACTGCATCAAAGCAAATACGACTGTCAGGGAGCAATTACCCAGATAATGTGTGATGATAAGGACAGCGCTGATCATTTACACAGCTGACATTTGGAATAATAGGTTAAGCATGAAGAACCTGTGTCTATTAACCTTTGAGGAGAGAGTATGATGTGCCCGGTGAGGAAAAGACAGAAAGCCAAGGAGCCATCGAGACGCAGACAAGATTCTGCTTCTTCTGAGAAACTTTCAAAATACAAACGTCCGATTCCGGAGAAAATCGCATCTTACAATTTGCACACGCATCTGTGCTCAGTGAGCAGCGGCCATTTTGATCATTGATACCATCAACATTTAATACTTCTGATGCAAATTAGAGAGCCACAGGGGAAGAAGTGGAAAACAGTGCTGTGGAAAAGAAAAAGAAAAGAGTGAGTGGGACTGGATGGTCTTTGGCCAGACTAGCTTAAATAGCATGGCGCTCACAACAAACTCAAATGCTTTTACTAAATATCTACCTTGATCATCATCAGTGGGATGTCTAAAAACTCAACATAAAACTGTAGTTACTACATGTCAAGACATATTTGTAGTTACTTTAGGCTGTGAGAGAGCGAGAGAGAGCAAGACTTTGAAAGATGACAGGAAGGCTGAATGAGTAACAGCCATGCTCTGCTTTGAAACGCGCTGGATTTTTGGAAATTGCAGAGATAATGGTAAGGACTTATTTTATCATGTAATACACACAAAACAGGTAGAGTGTACAAAATAGAGTGCTGTTTTACCAAACCATAGCACATCCCCACGTCCCTGCACTTTATATAAAATATGCAGCAAATAGTGCATAATGCTGCAATGTTAAACATTTTTGATTTAACATACAAAAAAAACAATTTTCAGAACACAATAATTGTTTTCAGGTTTGCAGGAAAGGCAGAATATCTGGGGATGACATTATTTTTTAGGCTGTGTGCTTCCCTGGACCTTTGGGGTTTGTAGTTTGTCCCAGCATGTTGCTCAACCAAAACTACAAATCATGAAACAAATCAGTTCTTATGGATGAATCAAATAGCTAAACCTTCAAAGTTGGGACATCACAATGTAATTTAAGACTTAGCATAGAAAAACTGGGCACATTGCATGTCATCCAAAAATATGAATGTGATACAGGCATAACACACGGTAGAACATGTGTTCTGATGAGGCTTGTTATTTCCAAAAGTAACTTTTGAAAATAACCTTTTAACAAGTTTTAGGCAAATGTTTCATTAAACCCATAAAACAAGTTTATTGGTTTGACATATTTCTAATGTAAGCAGAAAATCATCATAATAAGCTGAAATAAAGGCTTGGAAATGTCAATATGTGTATAAATCTACACAGTGTGTTTCACTTAAGTTGCTGAAATAAAATAGCTTTCCAATGAAATTCTAATTGATTTAATGGGCCTCTACTTTTGTAATTTTTTATATTTTTGAGACAAGTGTGTAGCTGTTTTAAACATCTGTCTCTCGGCATGCAGATCTTTTTTTTTTGCCGACTTTGGACCAACACAACAGACTTAGACTCTCAGATCATTAGTCTGTGCTCCAACCAAGAGTTCTGGCTCATGCAGACACAGAAAGAAGAAGAAGAGCCAAGATGGTTAAACAAGACGGGAAGATCTTGACATCTAAGTTTAGAAATAAAATAAGCAGACCCAGCTGAACGAGTGCACCTGAGCTCAGAGCCTCCAAGGTGATCTGAAGACTCTGAAACAGGTCCAAACACTCCAATGGAGCTCACTTAGGTCAAGCGTACGCGCTGCCGTTTCCAGTATTTCAGACAAACTGCCAGCATTATTCTGGCTGTGGCAGTTTTACAGGGAGGTTCAACAATAACTAACCATGAAGCAGATCTTTAGTACCAGTGTAGGTCAGCTAAAGAGAGAGGGATGAACATCCACTCTTCACAGCGTGACCTCCACAAAGAGACCATGCACTCAAACAAATACCATTTCGTTTCATCCGATGTAAATGTCTCGGGGCCAGAAGACAATGGCATATAGCCTATTTGCTCTGAAAAATCACGACTGGAAAAAAAAGAATCCTAATAACTGGAGCAATATTGTGTCATACAGCTCATAAATTACAGACTCAAGTAGACTTAGGCTCTTCAAGTAGACTTTACTTTGCTAAAGACCAAGCGAGTGTCTCAGAGAACTAGTACAGGTTGAGTAATTAAAGCTCTCACTTGTCTTGTTTTCCATGTTATAAAGTAAAACACAGCCTGAAGCAGAAGTTACATTTCGCTGTTTCTAAGGTTCCTGATGCAGGAAATGTCTGCATCAAGACTGGAGTTGACGATAATCTGAAGTACTGGTCAACTGAAACTGGTTTAGTGACAATCTGTCTAGGGAGACTTAGAACATGTCCAGGAAAGCTCATACTTCATGGAAGCACCTCATCGGACCCCATTAGATGCCAAGGAATAGTTCTACTCTGGTTTTCTTTTCAACCCAGAAGAATCTCATTTCAGCTGCTTGTAACCTCGTGCATTTGGTCGTGTTCTGGATGAGACGTAAAAGCTTTGTGCTTTTCGCCTCTATGGACCAGAGTCATGCCAACTACTATTAACAGAGAGGAGTCGGACATGTTTACACTGTCTGAAAATGTAAATGTGAATATTGTTGTGGTGACCTCGGTTGTAACGCTAAACTACAACAACACTTCTTTAGTTCTTGTCTGGATTTCTTGCCTTGTTTCCAGAAAAGCTCGATCAAGTTGTGGAAGTCGAATTTCATCCAGAGGGAAAAAAAAGAATGCACAAAGCTGGCAATACATAGTCTGTGATATGCCAGAGCGTGGTTGGCAGGCTGCTAGGAAGGTAATTGAAACATATGGACTTAATGAAGATTTATGGAAGTAAAACAGATTTTGTGAAGCAGATGGTTTTCATACATTTTCCCCAAAGATGTTAGTTTGGGAGAGAACAGATTTAGAACAATAAATAAAACTATCCCCGTTTCTATTTTGATCAGGAGTTTTTTTGAATAGGAGTGTAGGGGGTCTACGAGATATGACACTTATGCTTATCCAGTTAAATTACAAAAAATCTGAATCAAACTACAATTTAGCATTTAAAGCAGCATGCCATTAGTAAGCCAACTGGGGAAAGTATTAGCCTCCAAACAAAAAGACGGTCATGCTTTATTGATTGGATAGACACAATCGGACGCTTGGAGAATTTTCTATTAGCACTCTATTAGCAGAGGCATTATTTACTCATAAAGTTACTGGAACAGTTATCTAACATTAACAGATAAAATATGACAAAGATCATTTTAGTCTCTGGAACAAATAAAGAAGAAAAGTGGAGTGTTTCCTAACGTTTTCCTAGCTGCTCAATAAAAAAAACCTCTGATTTGTACCCAGAGGTACGAACGTTTGGCGTTTTGTTGTACCAAAATAGTCTTGACACCTGTGGAGTGGAGGAAAGTATCACTGTGGCCAAAGAGAACTCTGGGGGCTGCAACATCTGCATCAACCGTTTTAAGTTTGAGCAAAAAAAGACAACAAAAGCTCTTTGAAATTTGCATCTCAAAACAGTAAAATGCCTCTTGAGAATCTGAAAGTAGCAGAAAATCTTTTGACATTTGCTTTTCCATCTGTCAGTTCATGCAGGTTCTCCGCTGGCCAGAGGGCATTCTGGGTAAGCCACGCAGATGTGCAATATGGCTGCACAAAACGATGTCAGCAAGCACTCTAGAGCTGTAACATTGGCAAAACCCATATTATCTTATGAAGGCACTGAGGACTGTAACTCACACCTTTTTTTTTCAGGACCCCCACTGTTATGACACTACAATCCTGTCTAATCAGTAACCTCTGCAAGGATATTATGCTCCAACAGATGTCCAGCTTGCTGTTGATCTGGCAGCCCTGGGCGTGCTGTCGCTCCTCTTCCAGCTGTTTGGGGCTGCTGAAGCGGGCGGCCTCCTGGTCCAGCTGGGGCAGACTCTCAAAGTCAAACTTGTCGACCTGGATGGCCATCCTGCAAGAGCGAGAAAAACTCCCTGATTTAACTGTTAACTAGGTGATGAACATTTACATACTAAAATAACAGAGTTTTGCTATTTTCACCATTGTCAACATTGCAAAAATGCTGTTAAAAGTTAATTATTTAGGGTAATGTCAAATAACAACCTTAGGAGAATACGTCAAAAATCTTCCTCTACTTGTTCTTCCTGTAGCATAGAACTCAAACTTTTAGCTGTGATAAAATAAAGCAAAAATTATTGTCATTTAAAGCCATTAGTCAAGTGGTGTTGGCATCAAAAGTGGTGTGACCGTGTACAATTTCCTTTACTTAATTTAAATAAGTTACTTACAAGGCTGGCAATGAAACATTTCAATCTGAAGCTAAAGTTAAGATGCTGTAAGACTATTTCTTTGGTGTAATTATGTGATGGATCTTCAATTATCCAAGTAAAATGTGAACAAATGAAGCAAACTTTGTGAAATATTAAGTCGGGTTATGTATTTTGACTGCTTATAATGCGTATTATTGTTTAAGTTGTTATGATTATTATTATTGTATGTGAATTGGGATGAAGAGTATAAAACACACATTTTGTTGTCACTATTTTATATTTTTCTAGATATTTTGTTTCATGAAACTCAGTGATACCCTGACTATCTTAGATCGACAACTTGTTGTGCGCACAGTATATGTGACCCCAAGTAGTGAGGTAATTATTAGCTAAATTATCCATAAGATGGCTTACAACCTCTTCATGTTGGAGCCACTTCAAGCATTCAGCATACTGAGGTGAGTGAGTCTTGATCAGTTCAGACAGAGAACCTGTTTAGTGTAGCATGACATCAAGTATTGGTCTTAATGGGTCGTTGCTGCAGCATTAGCATAGCCATTATTGTGGGATATCCCTGTGATGAATCTTCAATTTGGGAATTTTATATCAAGGAATGTTTTCATAATGACCAAAAAATGTCACGACTTTGGCAGCAATGGAAGGCGATGTTAGGGTGTCGATCACTTAAAGCACCATATCTGCATACGTCGTCAAAATGGAATGCAAATGGACAAAACTAACAGTGAGTAATACAAGGTCTATTGGCACAGTGATTACCTGCATGGCCCTTTATTGACCTGAACAGGAGGAATCCCAATCAACGTTCCCACCGCTAGGCTCACAGCCCAACACAGCTGATAAGCTGCTTAAACGTTGGATGACTTGTTTCTCAATAAACCAGATATTCATACTGACTAACATATTTTAGTGAAAATGTTGCTGCAGTGTTAGGACTGTCATTTATTCACTCTGCTAACTTCAGCTGGTTACATAACATCTCACAAATCCCACTGGTTCCTCAACACGCAACTGCAGCAACTTTACCTCAGTGTCTTAAAAAAATAAAACACACACACACACATAAAGTGTGTTTACTGCAGTTCAACATAATGCAGAACATGCACCAGTTTGCATCAATATAAATATCAATTGGATTAAAATCCAATTAACAGTCTGCAGTCAACCTAAACGTGATTTTGAAAACCAATGAAAAAAGGAATCAGAAAAAGTAAATGAAAACAACTGGAGTTATAGCAATGCTCTCTCTCTCTCTCTCTCTCTCTCTCTCTCTCTTGAGAGATATACAAAAGGTATATTTAGTTCTGCAGGTTTTCCAACTGGAAACCAGCGCCGTTACTGTCCATTCTTCCCCGTTTGATGACAACCAGCTCCAGCTGCCTCGTGCGCCGAGACGAGTCATAAATTATTCATCTACTCTGAACAAACAGCTGCAGGTTGGAGTCTGCTTCTAAACTGCTGGTGTTGCTAAGTTATATATTAACAGAAGGCACTGTTCTCTGCCTGAGGTTACATCCACTCTTATTACACCGTGGTTTCACCTGAGTTATGCGCATCAGGATGACCCACAGGATCACGTCTTATTGCTCCACAGCATGCAGGGCCTTCATTCAAGGATGTTGTTATTAATTGGACGTACTGGTCTGGGGATTAACATGGCAAGGAGTATGATCAACTGAGATAATTAGACTGCTTAAGAAGATCCTTGTATGGAAGGTCATTGGATGGATGGATGGATGGATGGATGGATGGATGGATGGATGGATGGATGGATGGATGGATGGATGGATGGATGGATGGATGGATGGATGGATGGATGGATGGATGGATGGATCATTTATTTACTGTGACATGACTTTGGGTGTCTTAAAAGGTGCTTGAGAATAAAGTCTGTTATCATTATCACTCAGTCAGTAGTAAAAAAAGTTGTTGCATATTTTCATGTCAACATTCTATACAATTCCATGGTCTAATTTCCAGAGTTCTGGGTAAAAATTGACAAATTAAAACAAAGAAAGGAAAGAGAAAAAGAAGCAAACGAAGGACAGGACAGAGAGAAAGAAGTGAAGGAAAAAATGGAAGGAAGGAAGGAATCAACAATAGCTGGATGGATAATTGTGCTATTCATCATAATCGGGACTGCTGACAGGTTCTAATTCTCATCCTGTCAAATGGACTGGATGACTGGACTTTGGCAATCAAATAGAATAGAAATGTCTGTATTGTCCCACAGTGGGGAAACTCGCGGCGTTTCGTTGTCGCCGTCACTCTTTCCACTCAGTCTAACCCCCACAGAACCGGCTGTAACCTCAGCAGGGCAGCGTGTGAAACACCGAGTTCTTCTTCTGCCTTCCAATTCCCCAGATCCAGCTGCTGAGAGCTTATTGAAAGCAAAACCGATCTATAGGGATTACAAGCCGCAGCCTCACAACATAAAGCCGCCGTCAAAATCTCTTATTCTGCCACATGCAGTCAGGTGGAAAGATTGGACGCTCGACCTCAGCCTATGTTTTTCTAGCGTTTGGATACAAATACAGCCAATGTCAGCTTTTACTATACAGAAAAAAAATGGAGTATTATACACAAGCAATACAAACTGAAGAATTTCTAGAAAATGTAAAACAAAAATATGCAACTTCTAATGAGGAGTAAATTGGGACCTGCCCACATTTATCCTGGAGCATCAGGTGAAGGTAGATCGTTGCAGCATTTTGAAAGGCGGCTGCCATGTTTAAAGCAGATGTTTAGTGCAATGTGCTGCTGACCACTGAACTGAGAGTGAAGTGATGCTTCTCTTTTTCTAGACTGATGTCAGACTGGTTGAAGGCAACAAGCAGCAGCTGACTGAAGTCATCACAGCCAATGGGAGAGACTAGCTCCTAGCCAGGATGCTAGTTATTGCTGACATCTATTATCTGGGAGTGAAACTGTAATTTCTGGAGTTTTTCTAGAGTTAGATAACTACGGAGCAAAATTGTAGAATTAAAGTTTGTTCAAGGGAGGAAAAAAACTTTGAAACTGAAAAAGTTTAAAGCGACTTTTCAGATTAGATTGCCTTCATTTCCACTTTCACATGATTGAAAGAACATAACACTATATTTTTCTTTAAAATACTTACTTGATGCAGTGTCTTAGCTGTCATGTAGCTCTGAGCTACATGACAAAAGCTACTTAGATCATATATTCTGCGTTTTAATCTGTCAGACGAGTACAAATGGATAGAATCACCCAACGTGGAGCTCAGGATATTCCTTACTGATGTCATGATGACTGATGAGACCGAGGCTCCAACACTAAGAGGAACCACAGAAACGGGATTTTTCTTCAAATAAGAAGAAAGAAAGTACAGTCTATTCTCTATATCCTCCATTAAGCCAGCTATAAATTACCTGGCCAGGCATCTCCACAAAAAGCCAACTGGAATAAAGGATTCCCAAAAATGTGGAACTTTTCGCTCCATTTAGTTAGTTTAGTTCCTGAACTGCAAGTTTACGAACTAAATCACAGGCGAGAGCAGTGATTTGATACAGTGGCTTGTTTTTGGTGCGTCTTCATGACAATACATCATCATAGACAACAAATAGAACCATGTTGGCGTTCAAAGTAGTATACTTATTTATTTAGGCTCAATGGTTAACAACTTTGATCGAATTGTTGCTGTTAAATGTGAAACAAAGCAATAAATCTGACATTGTCAAGTAAGCAATAAGCAATTAATCATCTACAACCAAGATGGATTAAAATGAGTTTGATAATTACATTCTGATGACTGATAGTTTTTGAAGGGCAAAACTGTTTACAGAGACTTCACAGTCTGTTTGGTTTATGGGTCGGATTTTATTTCTGTTTTTTCTATTGTTTTTTGTTGTGTTTTATTTTGGATATTTATTAATTTACAAAATTACATTTTATTCGTTTTTGAGAGAACAAATTTCTACAATTAGCGCGTTATCAATATATTACTAGAAAGTGGCCTCAAAACGACAATATTATTGTTTATGGTAATCGATTCTGGGACATTTTCTTTCATCCAGGAAAAGTTTTATTGTGACAGGGGGCCTCAGTGTTCTGTCATTATAACGCAATTATTAATATTTTAGTCAGAAATGGTCTCAGAAAAGACAATAACATTGTTCGTCACAATAATTTCTGGGACGATTTGTTATCGTGATACATTCTTCTTTTCACGGTTCCTTCTTCAGCAAAGGCATCACCTGTCGCATTTACACTTCTGCGAATCTTAAATGAAATTACACAAGAAGGAAAAGAAGAAAAAAAATTTCTGGATAAATCCAGACACACGTACATCAAAGTGACGAGGAGGAGGAAAGGCAATGCAATTAGCATTTCACAGCCTTTACAACAAAGCCAAGGCGCAAATTAAATAACAATTAAGACTTCAAAACATGCAGCACACACACACACAAAAAAGGAAAGCTTCTGCTTCTTGCTTTCCCCTCTACTTAATACATCCGCCTTTGAAGATTAGTGGCACAAGGCTTATGTCACTGACTGAAGTCCCGTCTTCAAATGGGCGCCTCGTTTCATCCAGTCATCTTCAAAAGCACGCATTGCACACTGGGCCTAAAAATACCACGTTGCAGCAATGTAAAACAGCCTGTGGATGCAGCGCGGCGAGCCGCAGAGCCGCTCGTCTTCAGAGAAGTGATTACTACAAGGCAGACGATCGCGTTCAGAGAAGGCAGGACCGACAATACCGAGCCGCTGCGTTAATATGTGAAACCTTTTGTTTTCAAGTAAGGCTTTGTTAAGGTGTTACTGTTTCCACCTGACTTTCAATTTCTACTTTGACTTTGTTTCTACAAAGTACGTGGTAAAAAAAAAAAACTTAACCATTTTCTTACTCCTACGCTTTAGATATCCAAAAATGGATATTTTATTTGACTCGGTGTTCATAAGACTGATATGACACGATCATAAATATGATATAACCCCTGCCATGAACATAAAGGAGTCTTTATGAATGTTTATGACTGTCATGGAGTGTTATTCGGTAAAAAATTACAATTTTAATGCAAATTTGCTTTAGATTATTTACCAAATAATGCAAAGCTGGCACTTTTAATGCAACCTTTAGAGCACCTTTGCATTATTATTTACCAAATGACACTTCATAACAAACATTTATAAAGTGTTCTTCATGTTCATAACAGGCGTTATATCATGCTTATTACAGTATCATATCAGTCTTATGCACATCCCTTCAGATAAAGAGTTGCCAAAAAATGATCAGATCTTAACCATCAAACAGAGAAAAAGGTTTGATGGTTAAAAAGTTTTTGAATGGGTTTATCGGATGTGGAGAAATTTACAATGTAGCATTGATGTACAGCAGATATCATGATGACTTAATGATTGATAGTTGTCCAGTTAATGTAGCAATCTAGCAATCAGACCTGTGTGATAAGGTGGCTAGTTGAAAACCACTCTTGAGTGAAAGAGTTTGCCTGAAGGACTCCCAGGCCACCACATGTAAACGTTTCTGCTCTAATGAGGCAAAGATTGAGATATTTTGGCATTAATGCCAGGATTTATGTTTGGATTGATCACAGTCTCTGGCCTTAGGCTTTAGGCATGGTGGTGGCATGGTTAATGTGATAATGTACAGAGAGATCCTGGATGAAAATCTGCATCTTAATCAACTTACCTGATAAAATGAAGGTTAAATAAGATCAAGAAAGTCTTGCTTTGTGTTCCATAAAAAACTTTTTTTTTTTTTTTTTACATTGAGGGTGAAGAGCTATTCGTAGAGTCAGGACACTCTGGTATCTTTTGTGTTTCACATTTCTTTAGATTAATATTAGATGGAAATAACTTGTATCCTACATTTTGTCAGGATATTTTACAGTCTTGGATATAATGGAACTAAATCAGTAATGCAGATATATATGCATGTTCTCCATACATTGGAATTATGATTAATCCAGTTATTAATTCACAAACATGCAGTTGATATTAGGAGTCAGATGGATGAGCTGCTTAACTTCATGGCAGCTACTCAGCATGTTGGTTAGTTACATCATGGTAAACTGAAACGGTTGGCGCTAACGCTCCGTTAGCAAACGTCTCCTGCTACATAAGAGGTAACAGAACCAGATCAAACGTTTTGTGCGGCTGGAAATGAAAAACAGAATCAGAATTTAGCAACTCTTCAGAATCAAAACAATTCAGTCTTATACAAAGATTTCTATTAGATTTGTCCTTCCCGCTACCCGTAGATCTGTGACAGTTAATGCCGGACAGATGAATAAATGCTTATTATCTAAATCTGTTGGAGATTAACTGGGCATTTACTGACCTGGCAGAAAGCAACACAAAAATAAAGAATGTTGATATGGCAGAAAATCACCATTGATTTATTTAAGCTTCTCGAAATTTGTAAGATTCAAGTAAGAAACATTTGTGGAAAACCTTTTAAAACCTGAGAGAATATGAGTTGCAACAACTTTTATTTCAATATTGTTTAATTGAATTGAATCAAGACGATCTCCCTGTTCAGCCTGGAAATGTTAATGAGTGAACTAAGAACGCAGGACTTCAAGGACAAGCAAAGGAAATAAACAATATCAAAAAGTTGGCATAAAAAATACTTTTGGGTAAAAAAAAAAAAAGGATAAGCAAGATAGCTTCAGTTTTTGATAGAAATGGAAGCTATCAAAATGTGTTAGAATGTTTACACAATCCAAATGTTTTTTTGTTGTTTCTTTTTTTCGTCTTAGTTTTTCATGAGCAGATTTTTCTCTCTCGTTTCTTTCTCTGGCCTCTGCCTGCCTCAGAGTCTCTGGTGACTCACGCTGAATTGGCCTCTCAGCGCTGAAAGAGGCAGAGCAGAGGTGTACCGCTGCTGAAAGCACAGTGAAGCACAGTGTTGGGTTCAGGCCTGTTCTGTGATGTTAGAAAAAAAAAAAAAAATCTTACCAAGTATTTTGGTCCAGTTCCTGATGCCAATGTCTGAGTTGACTTGAAGTAAGGCGAAGCTAACTTAAACGCAACTTTTCAACAAGATACAGAAGCTTGTTTCAAACCAATAATCATTGATGTTGATGAAAAAGTATTAGTTTCACAATTTCACTTAAGATATTTTGTTAGAAATGAAATAATCTGCCAGTAGAACTCATTCTTTTTCATTAATATTAAGGAATTATTAACTCAAAACATGATCATCTTGAAAAGTTGCTAGTTTGGTCTGATTTCAAGTTTATGAAGATATTTGCATTAGAAACTGGAGCAAAAGAAAAACTTCAGAAGATTTGGTGTTTTCTCCAGTAGAAATGGAGAAAGGCTGGATGGACAGCTGAGGTTAATGAAGACTTGGTTCGTCGGCTGAAGGTTTATTGTTCTTATCCACACATGTTGAAAAGCAACACAATACCGTACGGCCAAAATGTCATCCTGACCGAAGGGTGTGACTTCTGACACCGTCGCCGCTTAATTATCTCCGTCCTGCAATGAGCCGCGGCAGCAAAGCCGCGGCAGCAAAGCCACCGTCAGCGGCGGCCTGGGATGAGCGGCTCCCTGCAGAGACGACCCCGTCCTAATTAAATACTGCGTCGCCTCAGACCAAAAGCACATGATAATCACATTAAAGCATACGGGGCCGCTTTCATCGGATCGCCGCAGAGCCATGAGTCATTAGAAAAACTCATCTGTGCTTCAGAAACACCTCGGAGGCGAACAGACACAGAAGACATCTGATTACAGACGGCGACGTTAGGCACAGGAATCAAAATCAAAGTAGAAAAAAAAACGTGAGGATGTTTTTTTTTGGTTTTCTGGTTTTCTCCTCTCCGCCCCCCCCCCCAGCAGCAGTTGCTTCCAGTCTCCAGCTACTTGCTGCAGTGCCACACACAGATGCAGACAAAAGATGTTTTTTCCCCCCTCATTCTTAGGGAAACAATTTGCCATTTTTATTTCTCTCATGAACTCGATCTGCGTGTTGCAAATTATTTTCTTCTCAAATCCCGGCGGTGGGGGAGGAAACAGCGAGCCGAGATCGCAGCAGAAATGCGTGCAGGCGTGTGTGTTCTTTTATAAAAGGCGGGCTATTTTTAGCTCACGTGCAGCAGCTTAAGGGTTGAGATCCACGGCGCTCTGCACAGAGCCGGGCGAGAGGAGACGCTATTTTTAGACTGCGGCTGACTCGCAGCAGTAACCCTTTGTTTGCTGCAGCAGCGCCGAAAACACTGCGGTCTGTTAATGTTTGCGTTGGAAACGCTGAGCTTCTGGAAGAGTGGAGCCTTCTGGGTGATTATGAAACAACAAAACAAAACAAAAAACTAAAAAGGAAAAAAAAATTGTTGTACAACATTACCAGGGGTTGTCATGGTGAGCTATTTTTATTTCACATTTGTTTAAATCTGTAATTTAGCCTCCTGTTGTTTGGTCCCAAGTTCAGCAGCTAATATCAATAAGCGGGAGGTAACAACCAAACAGTGAGGGTTCTGCTTTCAATCCGTCAGGAGAAAATGGATTTCAGTTCTCATACTTTGAGACCTTAACTAACCCCGCCGTAGTGAGGCGACGGGGCTGCGACGCCCCCTAGGGATTGTATTATTGCTAGAATAAAAATCGTGAGAAGAGGAAGAGAAGGACAAATCCTCCCTACAAGAAGCAGCAGAGAGAAGGAGAAAGTAGAAGAGAAGTGAAGTTTAACTGGGTGTGTGGGTGTGGGTGGGCATGTGTGTGTGTGTGCGCGTGTGAGGGGGTTCAGCAGCAACAGATGTGCGCCTCAGCATCCAGCTGCAGCTTTTAGCTTTCATTTTGCTCGACAGGCTGAGATGATTCCAGTTGCTACAATTACATAACATCCCCCCAACGCTCAGAGCGCGGACGACGGGATGTCTCACTGCTGGTTCTAATGCGCTTTGCTGGCAAAAGAAAAAAGTACTACGAGGAGGTGGGGAGAGGGGGGAGTCACCATGGCAACAAGATTTGTTTGAAAATGAGGTGTGTATGTTTGGGTGTGTAGGGGTGCACTTGTTATTCAGATTTCTATTTTAAGACAGATACTTGTTTCTTAGTAGCATCAAAAATAATCTTGCCAAAAATACATGAGAATATTCCATAATTCCCTGCATAAAATGTTGCTGTTTTTAAATAATCAGTATAAGCACTTTGTATATTTGAGTAAAAGCCTTACAGAAGTGAGTTGCTATTATTTTGATTGCAAAATAATTGGAATAATATTTCATCTCTGTTTTCTTGTTCCTGCGTTACATAAAACTATGATTATTATGATTGGAATTGAACTGATAATTCCTCAGGTGACTTGCTGACGATCGCACATGAAATGGAAAGTTTCAGTTCCACGAGTTGAGATTTTTCACACCGATCTGTGAATCAAACCCCTAAATCTACAAAGAGCATGAAGCTAATCTGTCCACAGAGAGGCGGAGAGGAGAGCCCTGCACACCACAGCCTCACATTACCAGACCAAGACATGATCTGGAGAACGACTTGATCATTTTATCTGGAAATCAGTCAGCAAAATGACTGATTTTTGAATATTCTGCACTGTTAAAATAAACTGTAACATAATTAACAAATTTTTTTTTTTGAAAAGTTGTGCATACATAATTATTTGAGCCTCCATAATCTTGGGTTCTTCAGTGGCTTGTGTGGTTTATAGTGGAGGTTTTCAAAGGTTCCCTTCAACATCGTCCCTGGCTCAGAGTAAAGAGCAAGATGGAGGATGAGCGTTGAAAAAGGGGCGTGGCCTGTGAGTTTCAGCTGAATATTCAGTCAGATTCATTCACTCACCAGAAGCTGGGCTTGTCTGCCGTGATAAACCAGCTAAGCAGATGAAACAATACTAAATAACGAACCGCTAATCATCCAATTTACCTGGAATGCTTCTAGGATTTCTCTACAATCTGACTCTTGAGCCAGGAAGTATCAGCGAGTTGCGCGTGTCTGCGCTCTTCCTTCTCCTGCTACATTTAAACAACAGAGCAGGCAATGTAGTCAGTAAAAGTAAAGATTGTTTTTCCCCCCAAAAGCTCATATTTTATTTTCCCCACTCTTTGACCTTGAAAACACTGAAAACAAGTGTCTTACTCTTAGAGACCATTACAATGAACATGTGTATTAGATCTTTCTGCAGTCCATTACAGCACTTTAATAATGTTTTACATTTTTGTTTTAATGATGTGACCAAATCCAGAACTCGTGTCCATGTCATTCAGTGGACTGGGCCTAACACACATGCTCTCACCACAAGCCCAGGCTCTGCACAGTCACACTTGTGCAGGTATTTGTTTTTTGGAAATGAAGATAAAAAGGGTAGTCCTGTATCGTTCCCTTGCTCTTGCAAGAAACCGCATATTTGTTCCTCTATTAAGCCTGGAAAAAAAACAAGCTACAAAACCAAACATCTTTACTAAACTTCCCGAGTCCATCGGTTTTCTCATGCCTTGCAAACTGAGAAAAGACGATTTCTATGTGAGTCATTGTCGTTCTCAATAATGTTTCTAGCTTCCATGTGAAATGTCAGAGATGAGGAGGGAGACGAGGAGGATGGAGAGGAGGAGGGAGAGGAAGAGGACGGAGAGGAGGAGGAGAGTCTGCTGCGGTTCTGGAGTAGCTCCTGTGTTGTCGTAGGGTGGCCTTTTTAATGAGTGTGACAGCCTGTAGTAGAGCTGCTTTCCTGAGTCGTGCTGTGCCAAAAAAAAAAAAATACAAGCGCACCTGGCTGCAGTTGTTTCTGCTCACTGGGAAATGTCCTGCTGGATAGATGGAGACCATCAGCAGCGGCTGCCTAATGAGTCCCTTTGCGCATAAAGTCACCCTTGGAAAAAAAGCCGAACTCTGGAATTTCAAATAACTACACAGAGAAAGTCAGAGGCCAAAACCTCCTTATTTCTGTAAGTTCAGTTGTTACACAGCGGATGGCTGCTCCATGATGGACAAATTATATGATGGACGTTTAAACAGGAAAATACTGCAAAGACATCGGCTGCAATAAATGCACATTTTTCTCACTTCTCTGAAGAAGATTGGAGACATGAATTTGTCAATGAGTCATGCTGAACATTACATTGGCAGGGAATATGTGAACTCATGACACTTATGCTACACTTACAAGTAATTCTTTTCTTTATCAGTATTGCAATGCATCCCTAATCAAGTTTGGATAAAAACAGCAGCAGTCTGTTTAGCAAAATAAACAAAGCGCAAAATTCTGAAAATAACTTTTATATGCCTCTGAACCAATGCATTGTTCACCCAGCATCTTCTGTTCTAATCTGAAATATGAAGAAAAAAGTCATCAGATGCATCACTACTCTACAGGAAGAGAGGCAAAAGTCCTGAGTCTTACAGTCCTTACACGTATCTGCCTGCGTTTCCATTGAACGCATAATTCTGCATTTCAAAAATGCATTTGTTAAAAATGGAAGCACACTAATTAAAAAAAACCCGTGTTTGTCGATAAAAGGTTTTGCTGCTAATTTGAGGGGCTTTCTTGGATACATCAAAGTTAGTTAATCTTGCAAAACTGCAACGGAAACAAGTCAGATGATCAACAATCGGATGATGCTATTGGTGCAAACCACAAGTAAACAGGAAGTGGCAGGAGGATAAAAGTGCTGGGTGTTTTTAGTGACTTATCAAGTGAACAAACTTATTCACATGTGATTTAAATTGCGCTTCTTGTTTTATGGTAACACTGCAATTGCAAAATCATATTTTTTTGACAGTTCGGGAATATTGGCAAAGTTTTGCTTTGTAATGGAAACGCAACAAATGTCATGTCTGAAGGGTCACCTTCCACCTTCCAATGTTATTTTCCCAGAATAAAACTTCGGGGTTTTTTTCTTTATCAAAAAGTGATTGTTGCTGTTAGTAATGCTCTTAAAAACAACTGTGAGTTATAACTGGCTGCTTATTAAAGTTATGATGCCTCTTGTCCCCTCATTTATCTCGAACATCTGTTCCACATGAGCAGCTGCTTCCCAACAGCTTTCAATTTGTTCGCTGGCAGGACACACAAAGAAACAACGGAGGCTGAAGAAAAACGGGACCAAACGTTGCCTACTGATGCAAACCGAGATTTTAAGCTTCTTTAATCTGCTGAAATAACAAAGATTACCACAAATAAGACTATAAATCACAAGGGAAGCACAACCAGCTGCTCCGCCTGTTAAATCCGTCACTTTAAGTGTGAAGACAGACGCCAACATCCAGGCTTTAGAAAGTGAAAGCCTGGGCCCCATTTTAATGCTTCATGGTTAACATCAGGCAAGTATTATTAAGACCAACATAACCAACAATATTTAGAGTCGGACATCATGAACACAACTTTCCTTTTTTTACAGGATGGTTTCTCTTGAAATGGGCAGAAAAGAAAACTCTTTCAATCAGATCAAATCCCAGCGGGGCACAAATAACAGAACACATGATACGTCATTATTTTTCAAAGCCTCAAAGTTATGAAACGTGCACAAACTCATTGTTTTCCGAAGCAGGTACGTTAATTTCACATTTCAAAAGCTTTGACAATATTCCACTAATGTGGAACCAACACAGTTTTGCAATTGCAGGTGTTCCTATTTCACAAGAAAGACGATTAAAATCCAACGTGAATAAGTTTAAGTCATTAAAAAACAGACAATGCCATCATCCTCCTGCCACTTCCTGTTGTCTTCTTTGTCTTTTCTGTCAGTGGTAACATCCAGTTGTTGATTATGTGACTCGTGTTGTGAAGAAAGCGTCTCCGTTGCAGTTTTCTGAATTATGCACATTTCGATCTGGCTGAAAAAACACCTCATCCAAAGTACATGTGTGTCATTATCACTCATTTGGACTTGAAAATAAATACATCTGTAAGGAAAAGTTGTATAAATAAGGATATGTGACATCTAAGGTAGTAAAAATATTTCAGTGGCAAAACATATTACATTTAATTTAATATTTTGCAGGGTAATGATGCAAGACGGGAAAAAAAACAAAAAAAACAGGCAAGCATTGTCTACTGTGCTCTGTTCAAAGGACAGATGGAAGAGAGCAGCTCGGACACTGCGGTCGCGTCGCAGCGGTCTTTAGGAACACCGTCGCTCTCCTGAACATCAAAGAGGCCATTTGCGCTGTCAGGTGCCATTAAAGGACATCATGAGGAGGATAAGGACCTTGTAAAAATAGGAGGAGATGAAAGAAGTGCTCCGTCACTCACTCACCTGCAAGCTGCTTTTACAGCAGCCGCAGAAAAACTCAACAAACTAAACTTGCTTCTGGAGGACGACCAGTGAGAGACGGAGGTATTCACCCAATCCTCCAAACCACGTAAATACAGAGGCAGATTAAAACAGCTTTCTGTGTTGAGCGGACTAAAGAGAGACATGTTACCGCTCTGCACACATGAAAGCTTTTCATTTTACATTCTGTTTGTGTAGCGCAAGAAAAAGATAAATAAACTCAGTGAAGACCATTAAAAAATATTTGTCGCATGCAGACAATGCGAATGACTGACAGAGTCATTTCTGCATCTGTCCGATTGAAACCTGGGTTGCACTGGTCCTAGATGAAGACTCCAAAAAACAAAAACAAAAAACATCTCGCACTTGACAGAAGAAGAAGAAAACAGGAAATGACAGGGGGGCGGTTAAAGGGACGGTAGCGTTAGTTCAGATGTTCTTCGAGATGCGAGTGCAGTCGGGATTAGAGGTGCCGGCGCTGGATGGGCGTCAGAGTTGGAGGCAGTGCATTCTGCTGTGACTGGGCTGTTGATGCTGACACTGGATGTCTGGGCTGGATAACAGAAACTGTCGCACACGGAAGGAACCCTGAGGAAGTTTCCATGTTCCTCGAAAGATTAACAGTTTAACAGAGTAGCAAGTATCAGAATCGGTGTGTTTTATTGGTGGTTTTATCTTAGAACCAAAACAAAGCAATGCAGTTGTTTTAAAGCTGCAGCATGTAACTTTTAGAAATGTTTCTTTTTTTTTTTCGTTTTAATTTCGTTCAAATTCTGGTTTTGACCTCTCAGTCCCAAAACTCCACTGAGAGTTTCAAATTTTAACAGACTTCATCTGCCTGACCAACTCTGCACCTTGGACCTCAGTGAAAGTCGAACAGAACACGGACTAAAATTATCTCTCAGCCACTTGAGGGAGAGGAAAAGAAAGTTTCTCAGCGCTTTGGCACAAAATGTGCCCACAGAGCTCTTCTATCTCCATCACACACACAAAGTCACAAGGGCAAACACTGAAGGCCATGTGGGGTTCAGCAATCCAAGTGATATTTGGTTGGGGAACACTCTACCACTGAGATAAAGAACAGAATGTGATGGAATTTTACAGGCAAAAAAATATTTATTGGAAATATGAAAGAAGTCACAAATCGCCCTTCAGTCATTTTAAAACACACTTCTGACACAAAAAGCCTCTCTAAGGCAAAATGCACCATCATACTATGGATAATGACAGAATATTTAACAATATGCAACCTAAAAATTACAGTTACCTTGGAAACTAAGCCCTGTCTAACAGGAATATGTAACATTAAGTGGTCACTTTTTGGCAACAAAGACAACAAGTAGAGTGAGTTATCTTACTTCCCTGTGCTAGAAGTGTAGGCGAGGAAAACACCTTCTGTCCCAGAGTTATGAAGCATTTGGAAACTTGGGCTTAAAGAACCCAAAACCTCAAAACTAAAAGAGAAAGGCACAATGGATATGTGATGACTATAAAAGACGGATCTAAGCTGTAAGGCCTTCACAGCAGCCAGTGGTGATTGTGAGCATAACGTTTCTCAGGTACTGCAGGCATCGTGGCAGTACTTCAAATTTTGACTGCATTCTCGGCCATTTTAATCTCTGTTTCTTTTGCCTTTTTGTTGACTTTTAAAACATTTCTTGACTTCTAACATTAAGATAATTATGATCCTGACCAGAACTCAACTAAGAAAAGGGGAGAAAAAAACAAGGGAATGACATATGCCCCCAACATGTACAAACATGCAAAAGAAAGTTCTTCCTTTCCACCTTCGCCGTGCGCTTGCGAAGGAGAAAACACTAATTGAAAGTGAAGATCAGATTCAATTTGGCATTTGAGGCGATGCTTTACTAACTGGAGCAACTTCACTTTACTTCCCTTTGCTTATGATAAAATCAGTTTTCTATAGAGACCTGGCCAAGAACGCCAGTATTGTATGGGGGACTGACTTAATTTTGGGACTTTGCTTTGGCCTTTGCAAAGCATGAAGTTCACAAGCAGCAATGTGCTAAAACGCAAAGCACTTCAAAATACTGTATCTAAACAACAGAGATGATTTGGAGCTGTGTTATAATTGGACTAACTAACCTGTCCTATAAGCTCCTGGGTTGGAGCTTATAGGACGACTAGATCAATTTCCATAAATGATGTTCCTCACTTTTGATCACAAATCTAAAAGAACCAGAACCGAGGTGCAAAGCATATGCTGTGCTCATATTTACTTCAGCTTTCGATAGTACTTGAGTGAAGTAGTTCGACTTGTTTCACAGGGGGAGCAGTGGGTGGTAAATGGAAACGCAGCGGGAGACCTTAGAATCAAAATCTGTTCTGAAACCCTGTTGGAAACGGTGTTAAAAAAAAAGTATAACTGTGATTGTCTTTGGCAGGCATCTACTAACTACCTGGTTCGGTTCATTTTGTAATAAATACTGAGAAGGAAATCTAAATTTACATACTAAGGAAGATTATATGGAGCACAATGGAGCGTATACCAATCCCAAAACTTTAGCATCCGACCAATGAGAAGTGAATCCAAGATGGTGATATCCAATAATTCTACAATTACACAATTAATCATATCAGAAAATCATTTATGATCCGAGATAATGAATGGAGTTGAAGACGTAAAATTGAGTCAAAGTAAGAGTCATCACCATAGCGACGTCTCACCAACTCAACACTTTATAAATGACTGCATCGGAAAACAAATTAGATTTACCTCAACTCACCTGGAAAGTGTATTTTATGATATTTGGCAACCGGTGCTTTTTCAGAATTACTACAACACATGATCAGCAGGCTAAAACTAATCTGCCTCACAACGGTCTAGACCCAGCTCCCTATTGGTGGATGAACGATCCAACGCTCGGAGAGTTCTGCTTCACAATGACAGGAAGAGCCGACATCCAAAGTTCAAAAAGCGACGTCGCTAAGAACACCAAGCCAGTTATCGCCGTGGTAACTTTTCTGACACCTCCTGCTTAAAACCCAAAAAGTCAGAAGGATCGTGAGGCCCCGCTTTCACGGTCTGATTTCATACTGAAAATCCAGATCAAGTGAGCTTTTGAAGGGCACTTCTGCAAACTATCCAGTTTGGTCCAATCTGGATAGAATAACAATTTGCTCCAATTATTGAGGTTGAATAACCTAAATCAAAACAATAAATATCTTTATCGTTGAGCTATGCTTTTATTCAATAATTTAGCAGCAGAAAGAGGGTTTTTTTTTCTTCTTTATTTGTCAATATATGGTGCGATTAATTAAATTCAGACCCTACAATTAATTCCATCACTGAATATAAAAATTTATTTTGTGATCAGAACAATTCTTGGCAAAATTAATACTGCAGACAATCATTTTTGGATTATCATACAAAATTCAAATTCAAAACTACCTTATTGATCCCAACGGGGAAATGAAACAAATGGAAGAGCTTAGTGGACGCGGGGAGTTTGTCCATCAGCGTTATGTCTTCCCCACTTTCTGTCGGCTACATTTTCGGGGCATCAGAATTTGGCACGTGCAGCTTATGGGAATTCATACGTGCCGACAAGCTTTTAAATGACCTGCAGCAGAATCACAGCTTGGCCGGCGCTCCCTAATAAACTCGTAAAACTGCTGCGCGAAATGAAATAAAGAACAGTTTTGAATACAATTTGTTCGAGAGACTTATTAACTCGATCGTTTTAGACGATTACTGTAATAAATCGCTGGCAAGCTTGTTGATCTCGGCGACTAATTTCTGCTCAGGAAAAAGGTTATTTTAGGAGAGCTGAGTGATGAGCTGCTTGGCTCTGTCTGAAAAGATGCCTTTCCGCCCCCTAATTCCCCTCAAATAATACCCGCCCGCCCCTGTGGAGAAACGCCTGTGAGTCACCACCAGTGCACCTCCGCTCGTGGCCAACGATCCATCGCAGAGACAGTGCTGACTGGAATCATAATTTGCCATTTCCAGTGCGATGATAAGTTGAGCGAGAGGGAAGGGTAGGAGGGATTACAGAAACAACAAAAGACTGAGATGATGCAGGCATTACAAAGATTAGTATATTTCCAAACAAGCTTCCATCCGCATTGCTGCCCTCCCAGAAAAGCTCCAATAGGAGTAAAAAACAAGCTAATTTGTTTCACAGGAACCCGATACTTCTTAAGGCGGAGCGGCAAGATGTTGGAGCTTTCACAACCTCGCGTCAGAGTCGAACGGAGCGACGACGACGTTCACAGGATCGAATTTATCCCGTCGATCATTTGCGTTCCTAAGATCAAGTGTTTTGTGAGTCTGTCTGTTTAAAGGCCCAACTCACTGAGAGACGAACTTTGGCCGTGTCAGATTGTTAAAGTGAGGTGGAATTTAAAGGAGCCGTTGTTGAACTCAGACATGAATTCACCAGAGGATGAGAGCGTCCCGTCCAGAGGTGGTGGTGGGATTTTTCTTTGTTACAATAGAACAAAACCTAGAAACGCCATAATCTACTTTTCCCGTCATTTTTTAAAGAGGCAGTATTATGTATTTTCCAGCCACATAGAACCATTTTATAGCAAAAATAAAATAACTGTCAGCTTGAGTTGTAAAAAAATTGGGCCAATTGGAATTGGGCCTCTGTCTCCTTAAAACTCCTGCTTTTTCTGAAACTCCATCTTCAGGAAGTCATGATAACATGACTCCTCTATTAATCCTTTAACAACATTTTTACCAGCGTTGCTCTGAGAAGCGACTCCTACAATGAGCTCAGCAGATGCTCAGTTCCACCAGGTGTTTGCTAATTACTGCTGGCTAGTCTGAAGGAGCTGAGTGGGGAAGTTGTGAGAAAGGGGTGAAGTTCGGAGGAGGAGGTAGGTCCAACCTGGCATTTTGCAAAACTGAATGGTTGCCATGGAGATTTAAGGATTTCTCAGACAAGCATGACGGCAAAACTCCCAGTATGTCGTTGAGGAGGGAATAACTTCATGCCATGAAGTAAAGGTCAAAAAGGTTGATTTTATATAACACTGCCCTTTTAAAATTAAAATAACCACATGAAGTTGCGTTTCAGTTTCCAACAAGCTGAGCAGAAAATCCACAACTCCTCATCGTACATCAAGAACATGAAAACATGAAATGTTTTCTCCGCACTGACAAAATCTACAATGAAATTAAACACTTAAATTACAAACATGGACCTAAATTGTGAACCTGTTTGTGTGAAATGAAAATGTCTCAGGATTCATACTGAGCTGAGGCTGAATCCAAACTCTGGAGCCTGAAAAGGCAGAACCTCTCCCAAACTGAAGTGATCAGAAGTCAGTAAGACTCTCTGAGTGAGACAGGATGCGCTCCTAAGACTCCTGTCCATTATCAAACAGTCCATAACTCTTGAAGGCGCTGCCAGCTCCAGACAGCGAGACGCATGTAGTTCAGAGTTCAAGTCAGAGAGGATACTCAAATGGGACATTTTTTATTATTATTATTATTGATGGATTTAGTTACCTAAGCGACATATTCTGTGTGCAAAGTTGAAAATGTCGGTGCCTCTGCAGCAAGTAGTCAAATTTGTGAAATGCAATCTGTCAAAATGACTGATGGTCTTCAGGTTTTCCCATCACTGTTTTAAGGATGGAAGATCACAGCCAAAGATGGAAAATATCCAGTTAACGCGACCAATGGCTGCACCACTCCCATCCCAGCCTGGAGCGCCGTTCTCCAGCTGACTGTCCTCCCCACCATGCTGGAGGTTTGGAAATGCTTCATGCACAGAACCACCAATGGATAGGGAAGCTTGCTACGTTTGCCAAAAATCACCTCAAGCTAGCACAAGAGACCTTTTTGCAATATTGAATCTGCTTTTTCAAATTTTGCCATTTTAATCAGCGATTTTTAATACGATGCTTCAAAATGTACACACAAAACCTCGATGGAAACAAGTTGTCATGTAGACGGATGCTTTTATTTTTATGTATGTAATTTAAAAAATGTGGATGTAATGTGACAAAATGTCATTAATTTAGCAAGGCAATGTAGCTGTGATCCCATCTCCACTGGGGATGCACGATATTATCAGCATAGCATCGGTATCGGCCGTTATTAGCTGTAAAGTTTAATATCGGACATCGCCCATTCTGTCAAAATAATTCACCGACATAAAAGACGTTGTTTTTATATGACCAACCAGTGACGATGATGCCTGGAGCACAATGTCAAATTTGCACTGTTTGAGTGTCGTTATTGTCTCAGAAAGCAGATGTCATGAATAAATTTGATGTCAAACATGATGCAGGTTGAAAGTATTACGTAATTTTCAGCCTCCTTTATAGCATTTGGTAGCAGGCTAAACTGACAAAGATAATGCAGTATTTTAACTCCACAGTAGAGAAAATCATATAGTTTCAGTAAGCAGGAAAAAAATATTGGTATTGGTATTGGTATCGGTTATCAGCCAAATGAGTTTTGGTACATTGACCAAAAATCCAGGATTATGCATCAGTAATCTCCACACAATTTATCAAAAAAAAAGTATGAAAGAAACTGAATCAAAGCCAATGGATAATATTTAATGAAGGTTTTCAAAAACAAAGCGAGTTCAAACTATATAAAATAGCTTGACATACATTATACGGAGTGAAAAACGGTGGGCGGTGCTGTTCTGTTTCTGGTAAAGTTGAAAAATGTATTGCTATTGTGGCACACAGGCCATTTTGATGAAATAGTTGATGTAAATTAATACTGCTTTGTGTTTTTTTGTGTGTGTTATTTACTAGTTCTGTTGCAGTTTGCGGAGGGGGTCAGTATCATTCCGCCGTTGCTAGGTGACGATGGTTGTGGAACGGCTGTGTGGTTAGTTTTTTTCTAACGGCTGTGTAGCGGTACGGCTAACGGACTTACTTTGTAACAATTATTAAATTAAAATGTTGCGGACTCAATTGATTGATTGATTGTTTGCCACCGTTACACTATCAAATCAATTTTGATATCAAAAAGTGAGATTTTAGATTGAACTGCCAGGAAAGAACAAAAAAATAAAATCCACACTTGAATTCAGACTTTACTGGAAGAAAGCAGAGTGACAGGTAAGACGTGCAAAAAGGAGGTTCTTGAACCAATATTAATGTCTCACAGCCAGAAGACATTCCATTACATCTTCAATCAATCGTCACTAAAACATAACACTTACCGACCAGCACTGAGAGAGAGACCAAATACTTCTGGAATGAAGGCATTGAAAGTGAAGAGGGTGGAATAGACAGACAACATGAGGGCAGTCCACAAGTGTAACCTGTCTAAATGGATTCCAGGAATGTTCTCAGAAATACCGGCAGTCAAAAAGCAATCATCTGTGTGGAAGTTTAATTTGGGGAGTAACAAGACTTTTCAGCCAAGTAATGACGAGCGGACAAAGTTAAACCGCAACAGGGTAAAAAAAAGGAAGACTTTGAAGCAACTATCCCAGTTCTCTAAACTCTGGAGGGATTGTGGGCCTTCAAATGCTACTGTTTGTTGCCTTGTCAACATGCAGTCAAACAGGTGTACCTAATAAAGTGGCAGGCCCAGAGAGTCGTTTTGTTTTAAGGAGAAAACGCTGCAGTTGCATTTTAAGCTTTTAATATGATTGTGTTTTCCACCAAGTATCCTGATCGAAGTCATTTAACATTTGATATTCAGAGGCTCCAGGTTGATATTCAGAGGCTCCAGGTTGATATTCAGAGGCTCCAGGTTGATATTCAGAGGCTGCTGCTGGACAACTAACCCAGAACTAATGTTTGTGTTAATGGACAGAGCTGAGTGTTAATCAGTGCTTTGATTTTATCACGACTGACTTATCGAATATGGAAGCAGTGTAGGTATTTTCAGATTCATGTTATCTACTGCATCCGCACTGAGATCAGATTATTTATGGAGCACTTTGCCAAACCTTGAACTCTGTCAGACCAGAATCTACAGCTGCTTGATATGCCTTCAAAATAAAATTCCAGAATTTTTCATACCAGATTCAATTTCAATTGACTTTTTTTTGCTCCCATTCTTTTCTTAAAGAGGACATATCGTGCAAAATCCACTTTTTTTGTCCTTTAAGTACATTTTGTATTTAACTCCTGGTGATGTGTACATATCTTCTTAATCTTTTTGGCTGACATTTTTCAATCCATTCAGTTTCGCTATTTCCTAATTTGCTTGGTATAAAAATGTTCCGTTTGATTTCCAAAACATTAAATATTTATTGATAACAATTGATCACCAATAACGACCCCAATTTTGGTTTGTGCTCCTAGAACCTTAAAGATATTAACACGTTTCCAGAAGCCTTCCAAGGCCATCAAAGGTCAACCAGTCAACAATTAAACATCAAACAAATTTGATGCCAATTGTGCAACTAAAATTTGATTTCGTAAATGTGGACTATTTTGTAAATTTGTCACTAGGAAAGTGACGAAATGTTAGCGGTGCAGAGGAAAATTTTTACTGCACGATTGTAGCGCAACTGATTGAAGCGATATTTTGTTTGATTTTGCAAATGTGCTCTGGCTGGTTGACCTTTGATGACCTATGGAAACATTTATTAATATCTTTAAAACGAGGACGGCACCAAACGAAAGTATTAGCTGCACAGACGCAGCACAAACGTCTGATGCCGATTCAGTTGACTTTGAAGAAAACGTGTAAGTTGCAACAAGTTTTCTTGTTACACTTCAGCTTATCAATAAAACATATTGACCAAGCAGTACAGAGATTCTTTTTTCTTTTGTAAGCAATATGAGTATGAGCAGCTTTTATTGTGGCCATTTCTGTGGGAATAGGAGGCGTTTTGTGCGATCTCATCTGGAAGGTTTATAATTATGACCTTATCTGCACATAACTCAAGATTTGTACAGTTTTGAGAACTAAACACAGGTCTTTGACAGCAGGGGGCGATATTGCAGCTTTCCGCATTAACGTATAGCTCACCTCTGACACTCGCTGGGATGCAGCACCAGGTTCTCGCTGTTCTTGGCGCTGACCGTGAGCTCGTGCTCCGTCGGGTTGAAGATGTCCAGCAGAAGGTGGCACTGCCGGGTGCTGCGGACACAGACAGGAACACGTCAGCCAAACTAGCCGATGCGACGCATCCACTTCGACACAACTTTTACATGCCCCCCCCACCCCACCACCACCACCCAACATAAACAACATGACGGGCCTGTCCTTGGACGGCGTTTATGTGTCTGGTTCTAATTACGTTGCTAAAAATAAAGAGCAGCGCGGCACACAGCGGGTCGGTGAGATCAAGAGAAGACGGGGTGTAAAGTACTCTCACTGCTCGTCAGAACATCAAAGGTGGCCGTGCTTTCATTAAATCTGAAGACCTATGTGGAGCAGGTCATCTGCGCATCGTCCCGCGCCTGCTTTTCTCATGTAGATCACAAGAGGAGCAATTTGCGATTCAGATCAACATGTTGAGTGTTCAAAGAGTTAATTTTAGCCCCCGAGGTAGGTGGATGAAAGGCCCGCGTGTCTGGAAACAGAACCAGGTAACAAAATTAAGTGCTGCTTCACAGGAATAATGTCTGGAGCTGGAAAGGGCCGGGGCTGTGGTTTTATGATGAACAATCAAAGGTGTTTCATGATATGGGCCGGGATCTCTTATGAAACCTTTGGAACATACACTAAATTCAAAAACCCAGTTAAAGAGTGAATAATGTACAGCATGACAGAGATTGTCACCAAAACAGTTCTTCACATGAGGCAAGAGTCGCCTCAGAAATGTTGGGACTTAGGAAAGAAAACCGACGTCATCTGGAGATAAAGTTCCACCAGCTTCATTTAGAAAAGTCCTGCACATTATGCCGACTCGGAATTGTGGGCGTTTAAAAGAAAAATGAAAATAAAAGTTGTTTTCTTGTCCGTAACAAGAAGTGAAACAGACTGTGAGGTTGAGAAACTTGTAATTGTTGGAGCGGCAAAGATAAAACTGGTCAAAGAATAAAAGCTGAAAAACATTTTTAAAAAGCGCCAATCGTTTGAATACATTTTTGGATTCAGCAAGGATGTTGGAAGGAAACATGTTCAGTTGTGCGTATTTGTTTAATAACTCTTAAATAAAACAAAGTACAGATTTTCTTCATTTATTTGCAGACACTGTAGATTTAAAGTCCATTAAAGTTCATAAAAATAATTGTCCAGAGAATTATAGCCTCAATATAACCGGCTGGGAAGTATTTATGCTGGCCTATCATATTTTTCTTAACTTATTTATGTAGGAAAGGGGAGTGCGGTGGGGCAATAACAATAAATTAATCTAGAGAGATTAAAGTCAGATTTTTGAAAAAAGTCAGAAAATTGAAAGAAAAATCTGAATTCTTTGGGGAAAAAAATCTAAGCGAATAGAAATAACCAGGATATTATGTTCAAGATGTCAGACAGAGTGCTATTTCCCAGCAGGAAGTTCACAAAATGCAGTTTAAAACCCTCAGCTGAACCGAAACGCTGCAGCGGGAGTTTTGATGGAAATGAAAAAGAGAAATCTTCTATGTTAGCTTCCCTTCATTAGCTCCTTGTTAAATAAAAAAAAAACATTTAAGATCATATTTCTCACATATACAGCCAGATCTTTTAGTTACCACGTTTTTCTCACAAGGAACGAGTTTAGTTTGAGGCAGACACTCCGTCCAATTTTCACACTCCGCTTAAAAATATCCGTTTTGATTAAGCTTTAAAAAAATAGAACAATCTTTTCCTAATGGTTGGATGTGAGGGGAGTAGCGGAGGGTTGCAGTCTGAAAACTGTCCAACGTCAATTTTAAGAGCAGTGCTGCAGAGTTTCACTCCATTTCTGTTTTACTGATGTCAGCTTAAAACAGGAAAGCTCACATTTGACCACCTGAATGAGTGAATTAGCAAAACAAAGAAGGCTATCACTCATGTTGTGATGGGCAACATGAAAAACCCATTTCGCTCGGCACACAGGACTCAAGTATGAGAAGGTCAATCTCCAATAAAGTCACAGTAGGGTTTTATATTTGTTCCTCCCATGTTCCGCTTGCTGCCTGTGGAGTGTTCTGACCAGCTGTTTACTGTCTGACTATACTATCAGACAGTATAGTCCAGTCTGTACTGTCTGGTAAACAGTGGACGGTGGAGTTGATCAAAGACAGTTTTTCAAATCGACCTCTTTGTGCCTTTCTCCCAATCATGGTGTGCTGCTCTAGCCTTTGCCCACGGCTCTGGCTCCGTCTGAATTTTAGTGGACATCTTGTTTTCAACGACCTTTTGAGGCTTTTTCTCATTAGTCAGACCTTCCTCACCATTGGCCACTCACAGCGGGAACTTTTCTGAGAGATGTTTGCTCTCGCTGGGGAACGCTGCTCAGTGTTGGGAAAGGGAAGAGAGCTAAACAGATACACTGTGGAGACAGCACTGCATTTAGTCTCCCCTCCTATGTTGAATGATAAACACCTCTTCGCTAATACGAACACCACACGCACATCCAAATAAAAAAAATGGAAGAAATATGGAAAAGATGAGGAAATTGTACAACAGAGCTATACATTTGACCAAATTTGCTTGCCATACTTTGACAGTCAGCAAGAACTGGATCTGGAATTTGTTTACATTCTGTTCTCAAATGAAGCTCTGCATCTGCATGTATCAAACCCCAGCCAGCATACCTAGGTGGGCCCCATATGGGGAAAAGGAGGGCAGACAATATGGGTCCCACATGGGTTTGTCCGCAGTTTCATGGTGACCCCACACGGGCTTGCCCACGTAGGGCCACCGCCTACATGGGCCCTATGTGGCGCTCTATGTTGGTCATGCTAAAACAACATGACCAACTGATTATTAAACTTGTAGTAATGTAAGCTACAACTTTCATACATTATTCTGATTTGACCCATAATAAGAATGAACCACTGTCCTCTTTTCTCTGTGGTGAGAAAGATTTGACTGACACACCGGCTCTCCAAGTTACGTCTGTAAGTTTACAATTAACGATAGTGACCTCACTGTTATGAACTCAGCAACTTCCTTGCTATATTAAGCAACATTTCAGACAAAAAAAAAAAAATGGTATCGGCCAAAATCGGAATCAGCAGGTTAAGCTTTTCAAAAGATCGGTAATGGGCGATTGGCCAGAAAACTGCCATCGGTGCACTTCTACTTAAAACATATTTTAACACTGTTAACTGGCAAAAATCAAGTCAAAAATAAGCTCCAAAATCAACATTAAGGTGATCAGCGAACTAAAAGGCAGCAGCTGGGAAAAGGTGGAGTGAAATGAAATGTTTCCTTCGTCCGTTGATCTCTTTCCTAACGAGCTGCTAAGCCTCAGGGTTGCTGGTGGTTTTAGCGTGCACAAACCTCAAATAAGCAATTAAAAGAGCATATCATTAAAGGGCTGCGCATGTTTTCCGAACCGTCTTGATTAACGGGCGAGAACGGGGCGAGCTGCTAATTTATTGTCTGGCCAGTTTAGTGGAGGCGATCAATCAGAGCACAAAGTTAGGAAACGGGGCGTCATTACTCACGCGTTGAGTCCCCGAGATAAACTGAAGGAGCAGACAGAGAAACCGGACCTGGGCATTGTGGACTGCACCGTTTCTGATAAGGGTTTTAAATTAAAAAAGACCTTAATAAGGTCAAATTAGGCTGAAAGGGAGTGGAGTTCAGAGATGAAAGCTCACTGCGCCGTTCGAGTCGGTATTAACCGAATCACGGCACTGAATCATTCTGATAAGTATTCTATCTGCCTACAAAGTAAGGCAGAGATCTAAGCCAACTAAATAATTCAAAACCGCCAATAGCGCTTGGCGCTATTTGTCTCCATTACGGCCTGAACTTTTACATTACTCTCTGATAACGGAGTGAGGCGGAGAAGGAGCCAAATTGTCCCCAGCGACTTCAGCAGAACACATATTGAACCAGATTTTATGATTGTTCAGTGCAATAGCAAATCATCCATCAATGATATATCAGTACCTAATGAAGCTCTGAACGTTAGACCCTACGTCCCGTTTAGGTATGAACATCTGACAAGCTCAATGCTCAGCAGCTAATCAAGCTATAAAGTCAATAAAGTATTTCCACCTCTATTCTGCCTGAGATCTGGCTCTGCGCAGGAAATCGATGGAAATCAATCAGACTGTGCTGTCGAAACTGGGTGGACATTAGCTCCAGGATGCCATTGTTAAAGGGCCATAAATATCCGATGCACCTATTGAGTTTCTAAAAATAGCAACGTCGATGAGTCCCAGGCCCATGCCTCGATCAATTCTGCAGAAACGTGATCGATAAGTGCTGATTCTGCAACCCGACCAGAGCACAATGACACATCAACGTATCCCCGACGCACGAAATGCGGGGACGTTTTTAGATCATTATGCATCTGTCCAAAACGTCAAAAATGGAGCCATGAGGCTAAGCAAACTGTAAACTTTGGTCTAAAATTAAAACGATGGAAATGATAGACAGCATTCTGTAATGGATAGCTACATAGTGTCTGGTATGTAAAAAGCACCGACACATTGTTTGTAAAATATAATTGATCACAACTGATTTACAAAGTGAAACTACAGACAGAAAAAAACATATATGAACAAGTACTGGAAACAATTCAGAAGTTGCTTGAGACCAGGGAGCAAACTCAGAAATTATGGAGGGAAATCATGGTTACAAATATGAAAATTAAAGAAAAACTTGTGTATCCGTAAGTGGAGTCAAACTGTGGAATATTAACTTGTCCAAACATAAAACCGTTCAAATTATTACACATACGGAATATTATAGCGAGATATAATGCGTTATATTATTAGTCAATTATTGTTGGTGTTTTTGTTATTGATGCTAGTTTTGTTTTATGGTCAAATTTAAAGAAGAAATTATTCATCCACTGCAGTGAAAATTAAATAGATACTATATTGATGGGTTCACTATTAAATACAGGTTTAGTTATATGTATAGATTATACATGTAATAAATATGAACTTATGTAGGCGGTTTGGGAATTTTACTGACACCCACTCAGCTGAATTTGTCGGTCAATAATAAAACACTGAAGCAGAAGAAATGAAACATTTATTAGAGAAACCCCATGTCATATTTTCCACTTAAAACCAGGAACACTTTCATCTTGAAAGCCACTGATGTGAATTAAACTGCTTGTTCATCCCTTGATTCTGTAGTAGTTAGAGTAGCATTCAACGATCAGACGAGCGGCATAAAAACCAAGGCAGCAGCGAGATCGTTGCATATAAAATGTTGCTGCTGCAATTCAGGTTCGATGTTTTTACTCCAACACCTGTGTTCAGTGCTGCAAATGCCTCCGTAATTGGTTTAGAGCCGGATGCATAAAGCGCTCTGTAATTGCAAAAACAGATTGCGGGGATGCAGGGGGAAAAGATTAAGACTGGATTCTGCCTTTGCAGCTGATGCACATACATTTCTTTTTCGTTCAGATGTTTCCGTCACACACAAGCCGTCCGTCCGGCTGAGGGGAGGCGGGAATACGTAAAAAAAACAAAAACAAAACCCATAAGGACAGCCTGCTCAACCAGAGCAAAGACGCCATTTAACTGAAATAAAGCAAAGTAATTAAAAATAGAAAAGGTACAGAGCAAAAGTCTTGAGTTATCACTAAATAAACAAGATGATGGGGTTTTCAAGCAAACGGTACAATCTGGATTAATAACACCCTGCATAGTAAATCTGCATGTGGTGTTGATCTGGTAGCAACATTTAATTTTGGATTTTCATCTCCAGGCCGACACTGAGGCAACATTTGAAACACACTGCTTTCAGATGGAATTAAAAAGAGGGAAGCAGGAGAGCCTGTAACTACTCAGCTATGCACAAATAATTACTTAAACTGAAAAGAAGGACTTTTCCCAATGTTCTTTGTTTTCTGGCTGTAACAACGTCAAAGTGAGATTAGCATCAAAGAAACTGTGGCCAAGTCAACTAACTAGCAGTCTATAATAGGTAGGGATGCATGATACTGGACTTTAAGTCGATATCTGATATGCCAATATACTACATCTAATTTGATACTGATATTTATCCAAGACTTGCAGAATGGACTGAGTTTTTTTTTTACTCAGTTGAGTTCAGTTCACTTCATTTTTGTAAATTATCAACATTAAACACAGAAAACAAAAAACAACAATAATAAACAAACCCATAATTTACCAAAAAAGGAATAGGCTGAAGCCATAGCTTATACTTGCCCACCTTGTTCATATACTTAGCAGCCTAGCGTCATAAAATATATCTTCTGTCCGCATAGGTATACAAACGTAAGTATGCTGCAGTTATCCGTTCTCTCTCTCTCTCCTTTGGCCATCATGAACTTCATGTAATGGTGGTTCTTGAGATGGTTAATGAGGTTTCAAGTGTTGCAGGACTTTGTTGTTGTGCCTCCTCGCACCACTGCAAGTAGCGATGCACGATACTGGATTTTAAGTCGATATCTGATATGCTAATATACTACAACTCATTTGGCTGATAACCAAATTGAGTATCAGTATGACTACAATAACTACTATTTGCAGTCATTGCAAATAGTAGTTCTGCTATAAGTTTCCAACACTTCAACACCACTGACATTTTCTTTTCTCCTGGTCCAGCTCTCCCGCCATCATCAGATCAGGTCAACATCATGTGATGTCATAACGTCGTGCTGTGCTGGTTGGTCATTTACAAAGAACACCTTTTATATCGGTGAGTCATTTTGTCCGAATGTCAATGTCATTGTCAGATATTAAATTTTACAGATGATATCTGCCAATATTGATACCATGCCAATAATATTTTGCTTCCCTAATAATAAGGATTATATCATCCAAAGCTGAACTATTACAAACAGTCACATGGTTGTAGACTGCCGTATTCCAAGGCAAATTCAAGTGGAATTGGGTGAAATTTGGTGAAGCTTTGGGCTGTCATGTGGAAACATTAAAGACTATACATACTCTTGCAAGGTGGTGCAGCTAAAAAACCCATTTACTTTACAGATCCTTGTCCCTACACTTGATTCTCCAGTGCTTTCTGCAGCAATGGCGGAGAAAGAAGTCTGTCTCAAAGCCAAGTACATTCTGAAATGTTTACTACCACAGATTTTTTGAGAAGTTTGTCCTCACACAGGTCAGTGCATGTCAAGTACCTCTTGCTGTGGGTCTGTAAAGCCCAGCGAGTCACTCTAGACATGATGCAGAGAAAACACAAAGTTTGTCCGACTCAGGAAGAGTTTTGGAAATCTGCAGGTAGCCTGCCCAAATCTCCCCAAAGCCTTTACTTTCAACACGTCTGAAATGTTGTGAGCCTTGGCTGAGCACCAGCAGATACTGTGTGTCAAAGTAGTGAGGCAGAAAATGCCAGGCGACTACAGGAGGTGAGGGAGACGGGGAGGACGCAATGACAGGGGTGACAGTACAGCGGGCTGAGCGGCATAACTATTACGCCGAGCCAAGATGGCCGACTCAAACTTCAGTTATTATTTCGGCTAATGACTCACCTCAAGAGGCCGTTAGTCACCCATGATCAGACTCTTTTGCTTGGAGGTTTTTCATAAAAGTCGGGGGGTTTAGAAGATGAGTAAAGCCAAGAAAAATACAAGTGTGAACTGATAGGATGTCAACAGCTGCACAGGGTAAACATTGGATGTTTTAAGGCCCTTTTATAGTTTGAAGCGTGAGGTATGTTTGAGACTTATCTCAAAATTCTTTTGACATCCCTTCTCACTAATCAGAACAAGAAAACAACATTGACAATACAGAAACAATCTCAGGTTCCTCCAACAACACATAAGTCTGAGATCATTTCAGGAAATAGTATTGTGTTAACGCTGCCTAAAATTAACTCTACTCCTTCTGTTAAGGAAATGCCTGCCAGAGTTATGCCAGAAGTGATGGAAACAAAAATCCCAAGTCGATGCTGATGAAGTCGGGTGACAAATCAGTGCTGTTTATATTCTTCTTTCACAAGCAACCAGAAAGCTTCTCCCTATTGACCTGCACTTCAGTCACAGCATAAAAGACAATATGGTCCATGTGTTTGCGTTACCTGGTAGCAGGAAGGGTGCTAACTCTGGTGAAAAACACCGACGGCTCCACGTCGACATGGACGCCCAGCGACAGCTCCCGGTAGTATCCCTCCACTTTGCCCGCTCCGCCAGAGTACTTGAAGTTCAGCACCGCCTCCAAAGTCTGCAACAGGAAGGAGAAGGAAGTTACATCACGGCTGATGCGAAACCGCACGAGCAGTTTGTTAAAGCAACGAGCCGGGGTCAGAGGTCGCACGTAGCGTGTTGCTGCTCGCCGTTCAACCTATACAAAGTTTGCTCCTCGAGAAGAGCCATCAAGGCGAGAATAATAAATGCACCGCAAGGCTGCTATTGTGCTGCTTAATGAGATGGAAGTATAATGATGGGAAATGGACGATTCAGAATCCTAAAAGGATTTAAAAGGGAGAGGGGAGGCAGCTGGGCGGCCTAGGTGAGATTGTTCTGGCTGCGTTCCACCGTAATGGGGGGAAAATGGACAAGGGGGAATCACTCAGCGGCACTCCGAGGCGTTTCCGTGGAGAGGAGGCAGGGAAGGAAGGGGGGAGGGGGAGGGCGTCATGAGCAGGCAAAGTATTGGGGGGAATTAGAAGTGGCAGTTTATGGTGAGGAACGCTAGTTGACTCAGAAAGGGAGACCGGCCAACGTCTGGCTTTTCTTCCAGCGCAGCGTCCATCATCTCCACGCTGACGGAGGCTCTGGCTGGGGCTTCACACAACACATTTCACCTGATTCCTGATTGGCTTTACTCTCCATCTGCGTTTTTTTGTGGGAGGCGGGAGCCAAGGTGAAGTGACTCCGAAGCCCGCTGGCTGGGCACACAGCCGATTGCGACATAATGGACGGAGCGCAGCACTCTGACAGCGCCATCACAGAGAAGTTATTATTACTGTCAACCAAGCAACTCTATTCTTAAAAGTCCCTTATTTGAAAGTGAAAACCTTTATTTCCCATTCTGTGTATGCATGGGTGTGTGTGTTTTGTTTTTTTAACTTGCTCTGATATTTCAGAGTGCCATCCAGGGACACGCCTGTGATCTTTCCACCAGCACCGAGACGAGGCTGATATTTTTGGCATTTAGTAAAATGTCTTGAGTTTCTCCTATAGTGACCTGAAATTTGACACAGAGATGCTAAAGGCCACAGAGAAGAATTCAATACATTCCAAGATTTGCTACATTCAAGAGGAAACCAACGATTCCCGACAGTTTTTTTTCTACAATAAAGGAACAAATGAAAAAGTCTAATAAAAACCCAAATCCAATTAAGTTTAACGTTTTCTAAATCATCAATAAAAACGGAGTAGGACGATCTGCCAAAGACAATGAGGCTTATTGGTTAAACTCAAGTGGAATTTGATTTCTGCAACGTGCTGCAGGTTCCCTCCTGGACCTATTGACCCCGTGACCCCATCTAAGACAAATGGAAGACGACACTGATAAACTGATGAGCTGAATCCAAAGATCACATTGGTTTTGCTCAATCAGGCCAACATTCTGAACTATGGAGCAACATGAGTGTCAAAATGCAGGACTTGTTCTCACATCTGGATCAGTTTTCTGAGAATCTGATCAATGAGTGATGAGCAGGACTCCATCAGGACAGAGAAGAGATGGAGAATTTTACACAATGAAGACGGAATGTGCAATTTACATGTACTTACCCTGATTAGTGTTTATTATTCTTCCCAGTTTGTAACATTTAGCTAATACACTCTATTAGAAAACTATTTACCTTCTCCTAAAATCTTTTTTTGGATGAGAAATATTAACTGAACTGAACTGATAATGTCACAAAAAAGTAATCAGATGTAGCCAGAAAATCAGATTTCTCTAAATCACACAAAATAGCCCTAATTCAATTGAAAAAACTATTTAAAAAAACAAAAACGTCCAAAATATAATATTTTGGAACCCAGTGCAATGGGTGGATGGATATGAATCAACATTTATGATATTACACAACTTGGAAACATGAGAACATTGTTCTGAAACATCGCTGGGTTCATGTGAACGCAGAGTCTAAACGACCAAAAAACCTTTGCGCCTAAAATCGTCTCTGTGTGTAAAGGCCAAAGAGTCCAAATATACTGCCATATTAAAATATATGGACATGAAAACTAACGTTCACTGCTGTTTTGGTTTTTTTATCCATAGGAAGGGTGAATGAGTAAGCAGCGAGATTTACTGGAAACAGCCAGACTGCTGCTTGCATGCGCAGAGCTGAGGTCTGCTACTTTAGCCTTTCGCTCTTTTAACAGAGCAAGAGTCCTCGCCATGTAAATTATGGATTCGAACCGTTCTGTTTTTGGTTTAACTCTAAGTCTAGTTTCAACCAGACCAGCTAATTCTCTACTCAGACTGTCAGCAAAAACAAGACAACAAGGTCCTGCTGCTGCACGCTGCGATGGGCTGCAAGCCGAATGAGCAGCAGCGTGATTTCAACCTCATTCAACAGACCAGCTTAATTCTCACCGACTGTCAGCAAAAACAAAAAAACAAGGCGCCTGCTGGATGAATGCGTTTCCTCTGCAGCAGTGTTTTCTGCTGTTGACGTGTCACATCGTAACTGTGGATTGGCTTTTCTTCGGACTCGGCCGGCGCTGTGCGGTTGCCGGTGTGGAAGTGAAAGCTCAAACGTGTTCCCCCCTCGAGGAATCGTCTCAGCAACGCCGTCACATGCCACAGGCGTGCCTGATTCCTCCGTCGGAGCCGGAGCGGCCCCTATTTTCGATCCCCCCCTTCACCCTCCACCTCTGTGGCTCCTCCGCCCCTAGCGGGCCTTTTTCAATCACACCCAGCTAAAAATAGCTCCTGCTGTAATGAGCTGGCACTGCTTGGAGTAAGCTGGAGGAAAACAGCACCTGACCACACACATCTATTAGTCTCACTACGGAGAACAAAAAAAAGTGTCTGTAGGACTTTAGCGGATTTTCATGTTCTCTGTTCTTTACAATGTTAATTCAGTTCATTTAAATACGCAGATGTTCCATAAAGACGAGCTTCTCAGAACCGCCTCTAGTTAATCATTAATCACCAATGATGTTTGGTATGCGTCTGAGTTTTCATTTGTAAAGTTCTTTTTATTTATTGGTTTTGGTTGTTGTGTTTTGGATATTTAAAAAAAATAATTCTCAGTTCCAGTGTGATGTTTTCTGTGCAAAATTAAAGTTTATTAGAGCCTTTGCAAGGGCAAACATGCATGATTACCATTATATTCACTGAAAACAGTCTCAAAAACAACAATGTTATTGTGGCAGGATGAAGTCTGAATGCTTTACAATTACATGTACAATGTATGATAATGTCAAGAAATAAATACTGTGTGTTAAATTAGAATACCTAACGTTGCCTTAAACTCCAAAGATAGGAAGTCACTGCCTAATCTCTTGGAGTTGCAAAGCCGGGTAACTCATTCATGAGTTCAACATTGTTGGTGTCAGTACCGTACTTGGAAGCTCAGAGGAATTCAAATACCCTTAATACCCTGGTTATTAAGGGCACCTTAATACCCAAGGTACTTAAAAAAAAAAGACAAAAAAAAAACTACAGAAGACCAAAAAAAGTCTCCAGAACTCTACCACCATAGCTAGAAAACCAACCCCTTCAGATGGACTCTATCAACTCTGCCAAGAGGTCAGATATGCAGAATTATGCCAGAAGCTTGTAAGTGGCAACAAAACACGTCTGGTTTCTCTTGCCAAGTCTTTGGGCTTCATCATCCATTCATTCAAATGTCAAATTTGAGCATGAGAGAGTATTTGTAGAATTGTCAGTCTGTGTGGAACTGAGAAAATCCACAATAAATTCAAACTTATGTGTCCAATTTTTGAAACCGTACGTTGCGTAATCATTCCACAATTTCAAAAGATGGATCAAATAAAGTCCTGAAAGTCCCAAAACAGTAAGATGTGCAATCTGAAAAATAAACACACCCTCAGTGTTTTAAATGCCTCTAAGTAACAACAGGTGCTAATGAAAAAGCTTTTTCGAAGCTTTTCCGAGACCCGACACGTGAAACGCAGTGGCCTTTACCTCAAATGCCACGGCCCATTATTATTATTGTTCACGCCCGTCTCAAGAATGTCACGAAAGGCTGTCTATCACGTTTCCCCGCACAAATGTTTGACAACTGAAGGGCCCACTGGACGCCGTGAGTACCGTCGCTCCCACCCATGACTTGTGAACAAATGGCAACGAGATAGAGATCGGGACACATCTCGCTGAGGAGATTCTGCCAGAGCCGCACAGCTCCTCACGAGAGTCCAAGATAAAACGTCACAGAAAATGGAGCAAAGCAGGGAGAGTAAATGAGTCCAAGCAACGGTCTGATTTTAAGTTCCTACCGTCCAGTGAATAAAAAAAAGAAAATGCAGGTAGTAGACCAAACATCAGCCCTTCGTTGAAATGAACTTAAGAATATGTTACAATATTTTTTATGCATTATCCAGAAGGGCTGGGTGATATGGCTTCAAAATAAAATAGATTTTTTTTCATAGCAGATACTATTTCTGATTACATTTATATATATATTATTTAACTGTATTCTTGAAAATGTAGGACTTCTCAGATATCTAAAAAAAAACAACTTAGCCTGACCTTTACATTTTAAAGTAGAGTTGAAGATGTAGAAGCTGAAAGAAACAAAAACAAAGTAAAAGCGCTTGTGCGTGCTGTCATCTCTCTGAATAGTGGAAACCCAAGGAGTGCTTTAGAAAAAACTAAAACCTGGATTTGATCAAATCGATTTATCGCTTTCTAAAAGGAATAGATCTTATTCAGTGTTACAGACTTTTGAATCCAGGAAGTTCTTTTTTCTTTAACCAAACTAGCACAGGTGGTTAAACAGCACCTTGTGGTTCAGCAGAGGAGCACCGATCAGAAGATGAAATGGAGTTCTGTGGGTCTAATCGTCCATAAAATGCTCCTGACCTTTTCCTGGGATGCATCTGCCTTGTTGCTGGGAAGTGAGCAGCTCACCAGTAGAGCCATTAAAGCGCCGGCAGCGCCGGCTCCTGCGGGACACGGAGAAAACCCAGAGGACTGTCGATGCTAAGTGCTCAACCTGGCCTGCAACACACGCGAGCCAATCGGCTGCTAAGACGAGGGCTTCCAATCAGAAAGGGGGACACATACTTTCCGTTCACTTCTCCATCTGGACGGTGGTTGCAAACTTGGTCGACGAGTTTAGAAAATACAGGAACACGGACAGTCGACTTCAAAAGTGTTCATGCCGCTTGAACGTGTCCACGTTTTATCACGTCACAGCCGCCAATTTAAATGCGATCAACTGAGATTTTATCTGACAAAACAAAACACAGTGGAGCATGTCTGCAAAACGGAGCATTATGGAAAATCAGCTTCTGTGTTTTACATCACGTTATAATGCTTTTCTTCATTTGCACCAATCTGGTGGTTAAACAACCTAAACAGCAGATTAAAAATTAACATCTTTGTTGTTGAGCTCATACATCTATTTGTTGAATCATTTAGAAGCAAAAAGGGTTTCCGGATTGAAATGGTTGCTTATTTTGTCGATATATGGTTTTTGACTAAATGTGATTAATTGGAATTAATTAACTGATTACAGACATTTAACCCATCACTGCTTTCAAGGAGTCAAAGTCATTGATAATCACTTCATTGCAGTTGCAGCAGAGATGAAAGCTCCTGTTGGCTCCGTCTGTCAAAGTGTTTTCCAGTAGGAAGCCATGGTTGGGGAGCGAGTGCGAGTCTGGGCATCGGGGCATCGTCGTACTGCTGCTATGCAGTTAATGATTCATGAGGAGCGGAGAGAGATCTGCAGCGCGGTGTAATGACTTCACTGCGTGCTGAAGAACGAGCTGAAGTGACGGCTGACGAGGCTCAGAGCGTCTAAAGATGCTCAGTAACGAGCTGATGAAGACCAAAACAGCAAACAGCTGCTGACGACCAAGAACTCTGATTCACAGCGTGGTGCAACACCCTTACCTGCATCTAAAGCTTTCCAAGAACCAGAGGAACATTTAGACTAGTCTGCCTTAAACTGTTGTAAAACACCATTTAGTGTCACGGACAGCAAAAACACACGTATAGTCTACAGTACGACCTGAACCATATTCTGACTTGAATTGAGCCTCACTGCATCAGGAAACTGCTAACTGATGAAGAGGCAGCAACTTTATTTGGTCTTTCAAAGGCAAAATAGGCCCATTTGGAGAATTCAGATAACAGCTCCACTTCTCTGGATCTCCCTCATATTGAGATATGTGTAGTATGAAAATATTAGCTCAAACCCACTTCTCACGCTAGGATACATGGCTCTGTATCTTAGCAATGCCGGATTTCCCACAAGAAACATGCAAAATTTCACTGTGGAAATTCTTATCCAATAAGAAGGTTTGCTCTACTTTGAAGGTGGTAAATTAGTACATTTAGATCAGAATTCTATTTGTTTTCATAAACATTTTTTTAATTCTAAAGGCCTCCAATTTGTAAATGTAAATGTCAAATGTCTTAAACTCTGAACAATAACACTCCATCTACCTGGATACAGTAAGCCGACATTATAATAATTTAATAGAGTTTGACCTGAAAGACTTTAAAAGTCTACAATGCAGCATTATGGCCATACGAATTTTATTTCTGCCAAAAAAGTTTTTAGATCAATTTCAGCAATTGTCTTGAAAGAGCAAATACATTTCTGAGTTCTGATTTTACAATTTTCCAACTCAAAATTTCCAAATTTTTTCTAGAAATTTTCTTTGATAATTTCCAACTCAAAATTTCCAAATTTTTTTTAGAAAATGTCCTTAAATATTTCGATTTTTTAAATCTACTTTTCAAGTTCAGAAGTGTCCTGTTTTTTCAAAAAAAAAGTCTAAAATTAACGTCAAAAGATTTTTGCTAAAATGTATGCCCTTCTGTGGCCCTGCTACACTGTCATAAAAACTGAGTGAAATGAAACAACCTGAGAAAAAACAAAGTGATCCACAAGATCAACTTTAAACTTCAACATAAGAAATTTCCAAAGAAAGAGTTTCTACAAACGTTCTTTCAGGTAACTTGGGCGTAAGTAATGTCTGCAGCTGCACTCTACAGTCAATGTTAGAATGTCTAATTCACAATATGGACACTGAGTTTTCTCACACAGTGATGAAACATTACTATTGTAATCACTGCTTTACAACTTAATCCAGACTGACTGGAGAACTGGTGAACAATGAAAAGGGCTTGGATTAATTCTATTGTCCTCAAATACGGAACAAAACAACACGTCGTTCCCTCAAGACACAATTCTGAACTAATAAACGTCTTATCATCTCGGGCACAGATCTACAGCCTTGTATTCTGCTGAATATAGGGATTATTTATAGCTTTAATAAATTGGAAAACAAACAAAATGGCAATATTCCAACTTGATTCATTTCCGATCTGCGCCTGGTCCGACCCAGGAGAAAGAACAAATAAATAAATAAATAACACCAGCAGGATATAGCTAAGAAAATAGGCAGGAATTTCTCAACACAAAACATTAATAAGACTAATATGTTTCCGCTATGTATTCAGCTATGTATTCCCCAGACGGCCATTTCAACAGATTTGACTTCTTGAAAAGCACTTTTAGATATTAGAGAGGAGCTAAATCAGGATTTTTGTAATTCATCTGAAATTACTTTTCTTAAAAAACAGTTTTTAAGTCCAAATAAAAGTGTACAAACTGACTTAGAGACAGGACAGTGGAATTCAGGATGGAAGTTAAGTAGCTTTCAAAAATTCAGCGGCTGGTCGGATCCGTCATGAATCCTGCAGAAAGAGGTTATTACCTGCCCCCCTTTTTGTATTTTTTATTAATATATAATGTGCTGGAGTTGTCCAGTGAACACCTGGGAAGTATCCCAGGCTCTGCTACTGTTCCTACGGTAACTCAAAGGTCAGGCAGGCACAGAGAAGTGAAATGACCTGGACAGACAGAACAAGCGCAGGTGAAAGCCACACACTCCACAGCCTGGGGAAAGAAATGACAAATTGCATTTCAATGCATGAGCGGGCGAGTAAATTAGCACTTTTTACACTTTGACACCCACTTGCACACCTATCCTATCTCCAACACCACCTAGCTGTGACGGCGCGCTGCGCTTTGAAGCAAGCTGGGGCACACCAGCTGAGTTAGCAGCAACGTGCTGCGTGGCGCTCGGCCCGGTTCTCTGAATTTCACACATGGCTCCAGGTCCAGAGAGCAATAAGAAACGCCTCGTTTTGTCATCGCTTCACCCGCCAGCTTGCACACGGCAACACAAATGTTGCTGCAAACTAAACTTTCTGAACATCTGGGATTTTCCTGGACTTCATTTTTTTGCACAAGGTACAAAACTGTTTCTAAATTAGGTGTGAGATAGGTATGTAAATTAATTAGTTAAGCACTAAATATAGGAAGTAAATTAGAATGAGATCCTGGTGTCTTAATAATCTGTAGTAAATGTACCGCAGCTTCATGGCATTACAGAAATATCTTGAAACATAATTTAAAGGGGCAGTATCGTGTTTTCCAGAGTGTCATTTCATAGCACAATAAAGTAGCTGTGTAACCTTCAGTTGTTATAAAAAACACTATATATATCAAATATCACCTAAAAGCAATTTGGTTTCATAATTTAACACCTTGGTATTTCACCTCCTGCTCTTGCTGAAACTCCCCCTTCAGGAAGTCATCAGAACATGGCTCCTCTGTTAACCCTTCAATGTTTTACCCTGAGAAGTAGCTCCTGTAATGAGATGCACAGTCAGTTCCTCCAGGTGTTTGCTAATTGCTCCTGGCAAGTCTGAAGGAGCTGAGTGGGGGTCATGCAGGGAAGGAGAAGCTCAAAAGGTTGGAAATTGCAGCTCCGAGGAGGAGCTGTGTCTCAGAGGCGGAGCTAGGTTCACCCAGCCGTTTTGCACAGCTGAACGGTTGCCATGGGAGATTAAAGGGTTTCTCAAACATGCATGAATGAATCAAGGCAACACTCCATGTATGTTTTTGATGGGGAAATAACATTATAACATGATGTAAAGCTCAAAAATATTTATTGCCACTTTAATTGCTTTTAGCAGCAAGTGAAAAACAATTATTCCTTTTGCTACTAAAATAAACTTGTTACGAGGTTAAGATATCCAACATTTATCTACCATAGTTTTGATTTCAATTCAAAAACTTCAAACTATATGGAACAGCACAATAAAGTAGCTGTGTAACCGTCATAGCTGCTGCTGCTGTAGCATGTCCCAGGGAAACCGGTCCAAAAAGAAAAAAAATAAGTCAATTAAAGTGACTTTAAATGACTTTTGTATTTTCATCCAGGATATCTGAGCACACTGTCTGGCTGCAACATTTAGAATTATGAGTGAATACCCAGCATTGCATTCAAAGAACACCATATTTTCTTTTTTTTTTTTGGTGCTTTTCTAAAGGAAATCCTGGAAGCCTTTGGAGCAACAAAGTGCACCAACTGTTGCTTTGCCGATTGTTGCGTCCGAGCTGCACATTTTACCTAAATGGTAATTAGGAGGACTAATACGTTTAGAAGGCCTGAGGGTATTTGCTCCTAATGGACCAGCTCATTTGGTCATTAGTTAGAGAAACGAGCCTGCGGCGCTCCGGGACCGTGACGACGCTTCCTCATGTCAGTGGGCAACGAGCTGTCCTGTGGTTACATGTCCACTTGGTGCTTTATACTGTATGAGCAAGACGCAGGCTGGTGTTGCTGCCAGGATGAGGTTCCTCCCTGCCTGTGACTGTCATCCAAAAAATAACTTGCAAAAAAAAAAAAATGTGCAAGCTGACTCACTGCCAGAACTTTAAGAGCAAGCCAGGCAGGCCTCCAGGTCTGCTGGCTCCCAAAGCAAATTAAGCAAATCTTTTAAAGCATCCTCTAATCCAAGCAGTTCTCAGGTGAGGCAAAACATGCAGCTTTACCGAGACGAGGTAAAAACCGCGTAAATGCAAGCTAAATTTAAACTATTCCGGAAACGGCTGAGTTTGCAAGAAAAATGCAAAGCAGAATCTTTGCTCAAACTTTAAAGGACATGTATCATCATTTTTACAACTCTTTCAATTTTCATGTCGTGTCGTGGCTTGGAGATCGCACCGGCTGTATTGATTTCCATGGAGGAAATTGAAAAAAATATTCTAAATGATGTGAAAGAAAATGAGTAAGCCACAAGGCAGCCAACGACAGAGCCAAGAGAAGACCCTGCATACAGAACAAAAAAAATAAAACAAGTCATTATTACGTAACACAATGGCCTCCTAAGAATAGAGCAGCAAATAGCAAGGCTGGTTTATTAAGGTGGAGATTTATAAAGCAATGGGTTTAAAGTAGGACAGAAAAAGAAATTGGAAGAAAAGAAGTTGGAAGCAACAACGTGGAGACCTAACAGTCCAGCACTCTACTCTGGAATATGTAGTGCGCTGCGATTCTCACATATCTGCCTGTGATTAACCGCAATGGCGAAAGGCAGTTTCATGATAAAAAGTTTATTTTAAAAAATCCTGTTGCTCCATTACACTAATGTTCAAGGGTATCACACACTGTACTTTTCACCTGAGTGTCAATAGATGAACTGATAATAATCAGATTAGGACACTTAGAAGGGTTTAAGTCAGTAATTTGAAAATGTTGTTTCATGCCATTCAGTCGCTGCGAGTCAGATTCTCATCAACAAGATGTTGTTTGGCCCAAACAAGTAACAAATGAAGTGGATGGAAGAGAAGATAAATACTGAAACAATCCCTCAGTCATTTGGCTCAGGCACTGATCAAAATGGTTAAATAAATAAGCAGCAGCTGCGACAACCTAAAGTAGAGGACACAGGTTTTGGAGAGTCTAGCTATCAATTTATTTAAACATCGTAATATAAAGAGATCCATCGACAGGTTAATTGATTACTTTAAAAGATCTGGTGGGGGTGGATGTGTGTGTGTGCAAGGGGGATGGAGGTGTGTGTTTGTGTATATACATGGTTGTTGCTCTGTGATGGTCTGGTGACCTTTCCGCCATGCCTTTCACCCCCATGACCACTAGGGGTGAGCACAACCCCCTCATTATCCTACAAGGACATCAGGGATAGATGATAGATGAAGTATTGTGCCTCTCAAATAAAACCTGTAACATCAGTAAGGACAAAACAAAGTGAGGAACATCCAAACCTCACTTCATTTCTCTTGTTAAAAAAATAAATTAGCACCTGTAATCTGACAAACAGTGAAGCAGTAGCATTGTGGCGCACCCGGCCCAGGTTTTCTGTGGACTGTAAAAGACAAGCAGGTCAATTAAGAAATCTGATTAAAGAGGTCAAAGGAAACAAACATCATACTTTAAAATATGTCGCGTACATCACAGCGGCGGTGATGCATTTCGATTTCCCGCAATTATCCTACATTCCATCTTCTCTCTCTCTTTTTCTCTCTCTCCTCAGCCAAGTCCAGACAAAGACACTCGGTCTGGATGCCAAAACAACAAACGGAGTCCGACGGATACGCTGCGCGACTCAGACAGGATGGATGGGATATTAAGTCCATTTGTTGTCCCATCCGTGGCAGCTGTGCAGACACTTATGTTAAATAAGGCCGTATCTTCCACCGGAGCAGCCGACCGTCTACGTCGCCTCCTTCAAAAAGGTTTCCAAGCAGCACTCCGGAGAACTTTACCGGGGTGACCTTGGCAGAGCAAACAGACTCCTCTCTTTATTTGCTTCTGTAAGGTCTTGATAGATGTCTTACAGGTCCTGAAAAGTCATAATGCGCTGTTGGGTTCTTCAGCACGGGGTCATAAAGGAAGAAGATCAAAGACCTGCAACCTTCTAAAAAAACATTAGCAAAGTCTTTGTTGTAGTAAAAGTTGAATTCAGCTCCTGGAGACTGAAACTATCAATCAAGACAGAGCAGTCAAAGGCAATAAGGCTGGACGTACAGCAAGCCTAATTACAGGTGAACTGAATCGTCACTTTTATTCCAGCCTTTCTCTGTGTGTGTGTGAGTGTGTGTGTGGGGGTGTGTGTGTGTGTGTGTCATTCTGGGGATAAAACAGAAATAAGCCACAGTAAAACACAGCTGACTTGTTTACAACTAACGTGAGCTTTGGCACCAACAGGCGACCTAATTAAACACCCATAAGTCGGGGAGGTCTCACTCTGCAAACCGAGTTTTACTCTGTTTCCACTTGATTTGTAGAGAGAATCTTCACCAAAACGGAGGCCATTTACAGCACATTCACACATGAATAAAAGAACTGCAATACAAATTTACACTAATTGCCAGTTTTATTGATTACACATGTTGGACCACTTACTAACATGAGGCGCCAATCAATACGTCTAGATGTGGTGAAGACGACTTAAAGTTCACAAGAGCGCCAGAATGGGGAACGAAGGGGAATGAAGACAGTTTGAAAGTAGTATGCTAATGTTTCGATAATATGGTCTATAAAAAAAGACATCACCCTTAAAATAGTCACAAAGGAGTCAGGATCACCAGGTCTGGATGCAAAAACACATCAGGCCTTACTGCAGCAAAATAGAATTCCCATCAGTTTAGAACAGGAACCTGAGGCTGCAATTCACACATGCTAATGAAAACAGGCCATCATCAGGTCACAAAGAAACATTAGCTTGTCTGATATCTTTAGAATTCTACACTCAAGACAGTACAGTTGGCTCAATCAACATTAAGCTTGGACATACCACTCGGTCAGGTTGCTTGTGTGATGATGTGGAGATTGCGTTGCTGCTAATGTCAGTCCTTTTACGACCACAGCATCTATTCTCTGTAGCCTACAGACCACAGATACTGGATGAAAAGTAGTACTTGTGGGAATTACAAGTCGTAGCTAAGCTAAAATTACAGCATCATGTTGGTAACATGTTTTGCTAAACACTTGGTTTGGTAAGTATTGTTGCTATTTTATACCTCGATTGCACAGGCCCAGTCTAAAAGATCAGGCATAATTTAAACCCTAATAATACTGTCTTAATTCAGAAAGAAAAGTAGATTCATGTTTGTTAACTTTTGGACTGCAGTGTATTTGCAGTGTTTCAATGGCAAAACGAGAATAGGCTGTTTTGAGTAAAAATCACTCCAAACGGCATTTTGAATAAGTTTGGAGATTGGCCTGTAATTCTGCAGTAGCGATTTGTCCAGATTGTTACTTTTATCAGTGGTTTTTGATATACATCCAAAAACAGACAAACTATACACAGATGGATGTTTGAAAGCCTTTATTTCTGCTAATTAGGAAGATTTTCTGAGACTTAGAATTACACCAGACAAATAAAACCAAAAGATATTTTCAAAAACAGAAAAGAGGTCTTAATGAAAGGTAGGTTTAATACTTGCTTAAAGGTTTAAATGACTATCTATTAATGTGTAACCTGATGTTTATTTTCAGATAAAAAAAAAAACACTTTTTACTTATTATTACTCTCATTTTGATGAAGGAAGTGTGTTAACCTGCCTGTATTGCACCGTAATGTGTTGCATTTCCACTGTTTGTATCCTGAGAACGAGATTTTCCGGCTCACTCTGTCATATTATGTGATGTGCTCAGTCCAGTTGGAAATAAACAAGCAACAACAAACGAGACAAACAAGACTCATTGGGATGTATATTCTAATTTATTGACTATATGTGGCTATTATTGGCTTGAATGACAGAAGGTCGGTAACCTCCAGTGAAATAATTTCCCGTTACCAACACATTACTCAGAAATACTGATTAATACTATTAACACTAATCAAAACGCAAGCTATGGTTCTGATTATGGACTTCACTGTGTGAATAAAAATGTTTTTTTGAAATATATTGTAAGTTTTTGAAAACCTCATATATTTAACTACCTCATATAAAGTCTGCAGTGGCTCAGCCTAAAACTAACAGCGGAAAACTTCAGCTTTCTATATTAGAGAAAGTGAACATTTTCATTTAACTGTGACTAACTGGAGATCTGAAAAGCATTTGGTTAGCTTCAAAAAAACTTGCACTGATTCCACATGTTAACCTGAAGCAAGGATCTCAATCCACTGATGGCAACATGGCAACATTTCTCTGACTTTAACACACAGTCAGTCTTACTGAATGTGTTCCTGGCGGCCTGCGGTCGGCAGAAATGCGGCGAACATGCCACCGCTGCCGGCAGGAAAAGTCAAAAACAAAAGTGATTTTCAACTTCAAAGTTGTCCTTGTTCTCGAGGCACAGCATCAGCAGCTGAATTGCTAAAGAACAACCCCTTACAAATCGATACCTAAAGTGGAATGTACAGTTCGAGGTGAAACAAAAAAAAAAAAAAAAAAAAAGACAACGCAGAGAGAAAAGAATAAACAGCTTCAGCCTTGAGCCAAGAATAAGAAAATGGTGGGGCTGTTTGACTGGAGTTTCACACTCTGTGCCCACAGATGTGGCAGTTATAAATATCTGCACCACGAGTCTGGATGTGCATGTGTGAAGAGAGCTGAAGTGCCACCGGCAGGACTGAGGCTAAAAATAGCAGCAAGGCAGGCAGCCGACTCTGCCTCTGTCTCCACTGGATTTGATTAGGCCTCAAGAAGCTCTGCCCTCCCTCCTCACCAACAGCACTCTCAACACTCTGCCTGCATGTGCTCTATGTGTGAGCAGCTTCTATTGGTCCTTCCTTTCTGCACACAGTGGGAGGATTTATTGTTCCTAGCTTATTGGGGACTTTTTTCCCTAAAGTGATATCTCACTGTTATCTCATCTCATCCTTTTTTCAATTTTTTTTTCCCTCAAAGTCATGAATACAAATATTCAGTCTTCAAATGTGCACACATTGAAGTTTCATCTATTTTATTGTCTTAGGAAAAGAACACAATTTGATTATAGGCACACAAAAAAAAGTTACTCTTTTTAAGTCATTAAACAAGTCTGTGTAAACAGAAATGTCAGTTTTCACAGTGAAAACCCTAATATGCTTGGAGATTTCTTTCAGCATGCTGTGGTTTGACCCCGGGGTGACCTTGCTTCAACAGCCAAGATATTGGCATAAATTAAATGTCTGAGCTCTAAACACGCTCTGTAAAATGCTGCTTTTCTCTTACTTCTAAGTGGAAATAAATGTGTGGCTTTAGTCATTTATTCCACATCAGAAACTTGATTTTTTTTTTTTTCAAATTACGTTGTAAAGAAATTCCAAAGGATCTTTTCTTCAGCTTCTTTCTTTTATTTTACTAGAATATTTTGGTATTGTTAAAATATATAAAACAATTCCGAACAAATTTGGTCAAATATGTATACAGTAGCTGCACAGTGGCGCAGTTGGTAGAGCTGTTGCCTTGCAGCAAGAAGGTTCTGGGTTCGATTCCCGGCCCGGGTCTTTCTGCATGGAGTTTGCATGTTCTCCCTGTGCATGCGTGGGTTCTTTCCGGGTACTCCGGCTTCCTCCCACAGTCCAAAAACATGACTGTCAGGTTAATTGGCCTTTCCAAATTGTCCCTGAGTGTGAGTGTGTGTGTGCATGGTTGTTTGTCCTGTCTGTCTCCGTGTTGCCCTGCGACAGACTGGCGACCTGTCCAGGGTGACCCTGCCTCTCGCCCTTAACAATAGCTGAGATAGGCACCAGCAACCCTCCCAACCCAACAAAAGGGACAAGGGTGCAGGAAAGTTGATGGATGGATGAATACAGTATGTAAAACTTGACTCCATATGGCCTATTCATTTCAATTTTAAAAAATACTTTTTTTCCCCAAATGGGAAAAAGCAAACATAGCCTGGATGACTGGTTGACTCGCGTTATGTTTACATGACACCGTTGCCTGGAAACTGGCAGTATTTTCAGATGTTAAGCAAAGAAAGGTTTCACCATTTAGAAGGAACCACCAAGACACCTGAGGCCAGCTGTTGTGGTCATGCCAGGCCACTGTGAGGCGCTGTGATTTTAACATGCCATTTAATGCACATGTGCTTTTTACCCTGAGCTTTCACCTCATTGTGAATGGTAACCCGTCTTTGATTCCAAATGAACAATGTCCTCATGTAAAACATATATTCCTCATCAGAAATTGTGTTGAACTGAACAGATCCAGTTCCACAACAAAGCATTATTCTGCACATGACTGGTTTTGTTATCTAGCACAAACACGTGCATTCTGCACCCGTGTCCCTTCACACCTGTCGGGGGTGTTAACAAAAAGTTTCACTCTGAGATCTTGCTTCGAAAAGCGGTGGAAACTCTACTCACTGGTGTCGCATGAACGAGTGTCTGGATCACAACAAAAAGGTTACGGTTTAACTGAAGAGTGACTCAGTTCAATACAAATAAACGCTCCAGCATAAGAAATCTGCTAAAAACAAGAAGTAATTGCATTCCACTTCACAAACTTTGTTATGTTCTGCTGTTGCATTACATCCCAATAAAAAGCATAACATTTTGTGGCTGATAAAATGAGTTCCGGAGCTGTGGAGAGTATTTTATGTAGGGTTTTGCTGGTCAGGCAGAGAATGGTCCATTCTAAGAGCTGGTACCAGGGGAACGGCCAGTAAAAGCCTCGTCTCTCTCACTCTGCTTACCTCAGAGGAACGTGTACTTCCACATTCTGACAGCGATCTCTGCAGTGTAAAACCGAGGGCTTACAAAGGGGAAGGTAAAACTGAACTAGAAGCAGCTTTACAGCACCCAGGACACCTGGTGTTTTAAAGATAATCACTGCGAGTGTTTTAACAAGCCCGCATGTTCCAGATAATGGGTTCCACTGAAACTCACCCAAACAAAACTCGGTGTCTGGTGAAGATACTCAGTCCACAGTGGGATAAGTGAATGAATCCGACTGAAAACTGTCCGTCTGTAAAGTGTGAGGAGGGAAATTACAATGGTGGGATTATGGTCACTTTCACTCTGTGTAACACAAATCCTAAGATGACGGATTTGGTGGTTGCAACAACAACACTCACTAGCTGCATTTCCGTAACAAATGTGAGCGAAGCTTTGTCGACATTCAGCTAATGTAGAAAAAAACGCAATCTCACAATTGCAGTGAGATTGTGCAATTCATTTAAGGAATTAAATTAATTAAATTCATACATGAATAAGTTTAACAATTTGAGTTAAAAAATCATGCTTAAAAAACATGCCGCTCCATCATCCTCCTATCTCTTCCTGTCGTTGTTACTCGACTTTTCCGCCAATAGTAACATCCAGCTGTTCATCATGTGACTCGTCTAGTGAAAAGTGTTTCTATTGCAGTTCAGCAAAATATGCCAATTTCAAAACAACTGAAAAACCACCTCTTCGTAGTGAAAAACTTTCTATCAAAAACCGTGAGTATTTTCAAAATTGGAAAAGTTATTTCGGAATTCCATTTTGCGTAGCTGTATGGTCAATGGAAACTCGGCTACTGGTACCACAAGGAGAGGTTTTAAAGATTAAGATGATGGCTGTAATAAAACTACTGGATCCCCAGTATAACCCCCAAAGACCCTGGGGCCCAAATGTTCTCCAACTGAGGTCAGGGAAATGGAAAGTGACATGCAGCTATGGTGAAGAGGTAAAAAAAACAAAAAGCTGTTAAAGGAAGTTATGGATGTCTCCTACATGAGCAACTGAGAAATGGTGTTTATAACTGGAAAACCTAACAAATGGGAACAGCCAGACTCCTTTCACCTGAGGCAAATCCATCCTGTTCTAACAGCAGCCGCATTTCTCAAGCCCACTGGTACGCTGTGCTTGTGGGAGGACTGAGGAACAGGCGCTCAGGCTGAGCGATGAAAGGTCAGGGACATAAACATGTTGCCTCCTCCTGTGCTGATTGCAGATCACTCTTGATCGATTATACATACTGATAGTCTCCAAAGGGTGTTTTACAAGGAAAGGCCAGCAATAAACACATAATTACATTTGATAAATATGGGGGGAAAATTGGTCATAGAATGGAACGTCTTGATTTTTTACTTATGGGGAAAAGGAGGGATTTAAGTGGCAAAAAAAACAACTATCTGATCCCAGGTGTTTAGGCTCCTTATAACAGCAGGGTTGGGATCAGTCGTTTGACCAGTTGTTTTTGTAAGTGAGGTAGCAACTGGAAACTAAGTTAAAACCTCCAATTTCATCCTACCTCTTTTTAAATCAAAGTTACAACCTACAACATTAAAAATTTAGAACAAGATATTGACAAAAAATATACTAAAGAGTACGCTATAATCTATAAGTACACTTGTACCGTATTTTCCATCCCTCTGGACTATAGGTCAAATTAGTAAAAAAAAAAGCAACATAATCTACAGTAATAGATTACATTTACTTGAGTAGTGTGCTTAAGTACATTTTTGAGCATCTTTACTTGAGTATTTATTTTTGGGGAACTTATGACTTTGATTTGTCATAAGTTCCTCACTGCCACTCCGCTGGTGAAGTGTGCAGCAAGACGCAGAGGAGACGCATGCAGTAAATCCTAATTATTTATATTCATCTCCTTGCTATGGGGTGGTCTTAAAACTTCTATCACAATAATTTGTGGTACTGTTGTGATAACAATGAAAATGACAGTAAGAAATATTTATTACTTGCTTTTAGGTAACTGTATGGCTACTACAGCAATCGTAGCCTCACAAAAAAATACTGCCCTTGAAAAACATTCCCATTTGCAATGCCCGTCTTTGGGACACCAGAGACATAAAGATGTGTAATTTGTATGACTAATCTGTACAAAGTAACTGTATTTAAACATGTTTTCAAATTCATTATGATACTCATTGAGGCTCTGGGTGAACAAACATTGGTTAAAATAGTAAAACAATCCCAACAGAAGTGATTTTAAACGTCCTTAATTGTAATTTATCATGACAACGGCAAATCTGAATTTTTATGAGAAGAAATGTATCATGAAAATTCCCACACCAAGTCCTTGGCAACTGGATGTGGAGGTGTAACTTTACCAATGCCGAACCTCAACAGATCAACAAATATTCCAGCAGTTTCTATATGTAGCAACGACCGATAGACGTAGCTAGCTAGACATGCTACTGTAGAAAAATTCAACAAGGCAGCACAGATCATTATAACACCAGCAGCATCTCCTTTAGTTTGAAGACATTTCTTCACATTATGTGCAAGTATTGTGGCTTTCCGTCCAGTAAAGGCCAACACTAGTCCAGTAGGCTATAATGAAACCGTTTGAACCCAGAATACTCACTGCAGTACAATGAGACGAAAACTCTTTCCACAACAGAAAACAACGTTAAAAGAGAAGGCTCTCGTGTTCTTACATGCAGCTTTCAAGTAGATTTTAGAGTCTTTACAGAATTAGCTTGGTTCTAGCCGAGGCTGCAACACTGGACTCTGCTCTGCAAAGCCCCGCTGCCAGTCAAACGCTGACTCTAGTAAGCTTAAGAACTCATTAAAATGCCTGGCTTGCCTCTAACAAAGGCTGCTTTTTTCACAGGTAGTGGTCGCCAAGCACGTCATGCAATACATCCACAAGGGAGAAATGAATTTACTGTATTATAAACTGCACTGCATAACCTCTTTTTCCAAGCAGGCTGATGTCAAACTACAATTAACTCCAGAGCAGAAATTAGTCCATCTTAAGAAAAAGACCAGGACCCACACTTGCAACTTGGAATGTCATTTTACATTTACAATACATAACATGTATTGCATTTTACATTTATTATTGACTTTTTTTTCCCCAAAGAAGAGTGAAAACATTTGAAACACGAGGGCCTTAATGTTCTTAATGGTTTTTTTCAACCGAATTGAATATTAACAGCAAATGGCTAAGGCGATATTCAGTTTTACAGTCAAAAACTACATTTAAGTTGCTTTTACTTTGATAAATAAAAGAAAAATCTATTTTGTTTTTGCTACAGTGAAACAAAAATTGATTTAACCGTCTGGCAGAGACACTATTTCATTTCCCCCCAAAAAACTGGATACATATAAAAAGTTTGCTCAAATGAAGGGAAATGAGGGAAGACAAAGGAATGTAATAGTTTCAAATAGTGTTTGGAGAAGTTTGGAGATGAATAATTATTAATCTGAGGATATTAAATAATTGCCTGTGTCATCAAAACAGGGAAGAGATTAAAAGTCAATGTGAATTAGCATGGCCAAAAACTGAAGGGAAGAAATTGGAAAGTCCAGCCAAAAGGAAATGTCTCTTTCTGTTTTACCTTCATTAAAAGTGACTTGGACATTTTCTCTGAAAGCAGCCTGCAGATGATTTTGGTTATGAATTGGCACCGTTTACAAAAGCTGTATTGAATTTCTGAGAAACAACAACTGGAGTGGTCCACTAAACTGGATTGCTGGTCTTAACCTGAGTAATTAAATGTGGCTTTGTTGTGTTTAATACAAAGTGAGACGCATTCATTTGCATTTCTGTGAGTTTGTTTCTCATGAAATGGCTTCTATGAAGACTGCCAAACTGTTTGTGAACTTAATATCACAACTTAATGAGTTGTTTTCTACTTGCATCAATGACAGTGAGCTTCATTAATGTTTTTTGGGTATCCCCTGTATTTATACTTTTGAAGCCAGAAGTTTACATACACCAAATAAAAAGTCACACCAAGTTAAATCAGACCAAACTTCTTTTGTGTTAGGTGAGTTAGAATTACAAAAAAATACTTCTTTTTGCTAAGAAGTATTTATTTATTAATGGCTTTAAAATCAGACGTTTACCTACAAAATGGTTATCAAAATACAGGAAAACACAGATGATGATGATGTCAAGGCTTCGGAAACTTCTGATACGTCACTTGAGACATTGTATGGGAAAGCAAAAGGAAATCAGCCAAGATACGAGGAAGATAATTATTTGGTTTGATGAAACTAAAGTGGAACTGCTCCTCCATCGTTACATTTGGAGGGAATCAGGAGACATTTGTAACCTCGAGAAAAATCATCCCAACTGTAAAAGTATGAGGTGGCAGAATCATGTTAAGGCTCCGTTTGCTGAAGGGGGAACTATTGTACTTCATGAAATAGATGACAACATAAGAGAAGAATACTATGTGGAAATATTGAAGCAAAATGCAAAGATATCAGCCAGGAAGTTAAAGGCTGGGTGGAAATGAGTCTTCAAAATGGCCGACAGCCATCAGCACAGAGTCAAACTGGCCTCAGAATAAAGGCTGCTCCAAGTAGACGACTTTTAGGATAATTGATTCTTTGCTCTGCAGAGACTTTTTTTGCGTCACGTTGACGAGTCGCAATCACTTGACAAAAAACATTTTTCCAAGAAGATTAAAAATGAAGAACTCGGTGAGTTTCAGTTTGAACTGTGCAAAAAATAAAGTATTTTAGCAAAGGGGTTCTGCAAACCCCTTTGCAGGTGACGCCAAGAGTGATGTTGGGCGTCTTGCATGTCGGGCTGCTTTTCATCCATGCAGCTGATCCACAGTCTTCACCATACTGGTGAAAATGGCAATAATACAGCATTTCTGTCTGAAAAGTTCTTTCTAATTGGTCTTACATTATGTTAGAATTTTTCAAATACCAAATTTCACTCTATTACCTTTGAGCCATATTCATGTAAATAAACAGATATAAACTCCTGAAATCTATCAGTCTGTATGTAATTGATCTACATAATTTGGGTTTTACCACTTAAATTTAATAACTGAATTAAATTACTTTTTTTAAATTTGAGGTACGTGTAATTACGCTTACCTCATATCTATATTAAATGAGGATATATAACTTTCAAAACTGCCACAAAGAAGTCTCAAAGACTAGAAACGGCATTCATCACAAATTATAATGTTTATTTGCATGAAATATTCTCAGTTAAAATGACTTTTGGAAAAATTTAAAAGAATTCAAAAGTTATAAATCTGATCTTAGTTGGAAGTTGTCTAAGTTTTTTTTGTTGTTAGTTTTTGACCTTGAACGAGTAACATCCTACAGTCTTTTTCTCATCTATTAGTCATCATTCTGTCAAACTGTCCAGAAAAGTAAGACGCCGTTTGACAGCGCATCTTAACAGAAAACCTTACTTCTGTTTTCTCTCATGATGATTCACGGTGGAAATAAAAAGGTAAAACAATGAGGTGGTTTGGTGTTTGGGTGCCACATGATGAAGCATCTTCCAACCTTTCAGATCTGCTCCATGTAGCGAAACAGTTCTTCTATCCTGCCTCCATGCTTTCACACAGGGTTTCTGCAAGTTTCACCAACTCAAATTTAAGACCATTCAAAGGCCTTTATGAGTGGAATTTAAGATCTGAATCTAACAGACAAATTTCACAGAGCCAGCTCGCGATAAATCGGCACTTACCTATGATAGACGCAACAAGCTAGCCGGTAAGGAAGGATATATTAGGAACTTAGAAAGTTAAAAGTTGCCTCAGCCATCTCGAGTCAAAATGCAATGAAGACGCCTGCATGTGACTCAAACTGACAAAAGGATTCAAGCGAGAAAAAGCAAAACACATAAAATATGCAAGATTAAACAGAAAGGCCAAGGCAAAATTTAAGACCGGTAGTGAAATATTTTAAATGTCAACATTAATTTTAGAATTTTAAGGCCTTAACTTTAGATGCATGAATTTAAGGATGTGCAGCCGCCCTGTTCACAGAGCTCCGACTGGAGGAACAGAATGCTCCTTGGAGCCAATTGAAGATACCATCAAAGTGAGCTCATTGCCCTTTCTACAGGGAGGCACGAAAAGTTCTCTGGAAAATTCTAAGCTGAGATATTCATCATTCGACAAAATTGATAGAGCTGCAGCAGGATCAGACTTTACAGCTCTCCAGGAAGTGGAAGCCAGCAGCGCGGTGCATGTCATGGTTCTGCCTACCTTAACGTGGCTGTACTCGGCCTTGCCGGACTCGCTGCTCACCGCCTTGGTTTCGGCCCTGGGCTTCAGGACTTGTCGGAGAGGACTGGTGATGGGCAAACCCGTCACGCTGATCCCATCTGAACGTACAGCACAAACCACAGAAGAAGAGACAAAAAAAACAGCATAAAGATAGGGATTATCTTTATTCAGCACCCGGCAGGTATTCCCACAGGTATATCAGCTGTCTACGGTGCTTTCATACTAGCTTTTTATGATGAATCACTTTCATTATTTCTTGAATATAGTCACTTTCTGCAATCCATCTTTTCTCTCAAAAGCATTTTTCCCCCCCTCATTACGATTAACTCCATAATACATAAGAAATCCATCCTACAGTGTTTGCTTTGGACCCAAAAGGAAGTTGTCGATGTCAACCTGCTTCTCAGTCACTGACCAAACTATTAGTATTAATCTCCTAAAAAAATGTATGTGCATCTTTAACAACAGATCATGTACCGTCTTAGATTTCCTTTATATAATCTTGATGTAAAACAAAAATACCACAATAAGAGACATGGACATATCAGAGTCTGTTTCAAACTCAAGGCCTCCATGGCTTTTAATGTGACTCTCTAATGCAGAATCTCTAGATAACATTTTGGTGCTTAACTGTTATTTTATTGATCAGTTTTTATCTATGCAATGCCATATTGCATTAATATGAAAAGATCTTCCAAATGATTTATTTTTAAGAAATTCTTATCTAGTAACAAATTAACTGCCCATTAAAGCTGCACAAGGTATCTTTTATAAAACAACTGTTTTCCTGGAATGGTAAGTCGTTTCTCCACAGTTAAACTGAGCAGCGTGTAGAGCCATGACGATTTAAAAGATATGTACAAAAAACATTTTTATAGAAGTTATAGTATTTATTTCAGCTTGATATTTTTTTAAATGCAATCTGCCACAACCAGCCCTTAGAGGACATTCCCAATCTAGATGAGGCCCAAAATGAAAATGAGTTGGACATCCCTGTGTCAGAGAATCAACTGAAATAAATATGTAAATTTTGGATAAATTATATTGGCTTTTATTATTCTAAAGCCAAATTGTCCCTATAAATGATGTCAAACCTATTTTCACTCTAGCTTTGGTAAAGCAATTAAAAGTTCCCTGTTTAAAAAAAAAATAAAAAATCAGAGATCACAGTAAAGTGTCCTGCACAAAGAACACACGGCTACATTTTCATTCCCGACCTTGAGAGAAGCAGTGCAGGCAAAGGAGCAGCTGCACAATCAGCAGCTGCGTTTGGCGCCACCGCGGGGGCCGCAGCTTTCACCCACTCAAACAATACCGAGAATGTGAAGCCCACAGCCTAAACTCTGACGTCAAAGGAATCATATCACTCTCTGACGTCAGCGCAATTTCCCTCCCGCCGGACAGCAGACATTACCAGACTCTGCGGCAGCTCACGCAACTTCAGCTCCATTCAGACAAACTCAAAGGCAGAAAACTCTGAAAAGGCTGCATGAAAACTTTACTAATGGAACCGACTGAGCTGGAAGAAAGTCTGACGGCAAGAAAAGCGAGGAAAACAGGAGATGTTTGCATCATAAAAGTGTTCACAAGTGAAATTACATTGTTGAAACACAAAACGATCATCATAACGGCTTTTGATTAAAAATGATCTTGACCGCTTGGTCACATTTAGCAAACTCATTCAGAGCCAAGAGCAAGCTAGCTTCACTTGGAACTATACTGAAATGTGCATGTTTTTGTAGTTAAATATATTTTTAAAGACCAAAGAATAATGTTAAGAACACATGAATGTGTGAGATGATGAATAAAACATATTAACAGTACATAGAGTTATCAACTGGAGTGAGTCAGCCAGCAACAAAGTCGTCCAGCCAAATGCGATGAATTTGAGCTCAACCCATGATGGACGCTAAAAAGCTAGCTAGTAATCGTATTTTAGTAACCTGAACTCCCTGGAGACACTAATGAAGATGTCTGTGTACGACTCAAACCTTTGCCTGACATAAATGTCAAACAAGGGAAAACAAAAAACATAGAAGATACGAGATTAAATAGTTAAAAAGCAAGACCTGTGACAAACAAATTCAAGGTCAACATCTTTTCTAAATGAATTTAGGACATCTTAAGGCCTTCATTTTAGATACATTTATTTAAGGATTTTAAGACATTTTAAGGATGTGGGGATACACTGTTCAGCTTAACACCGAAGAATACAATACCCACCCACCGAATAACTGATCACATCCCCTTTTGTTGAAGTAACTTCTGTGAGACGCTTCTTATAACCATCCACCAGCCTCGGACATTGGTCTGAAGTTGTAGATTTCTCTCAAGATACACGGCAGAATTCACGGTAGAACCACAAGCTAACAGGGAAGCTAACAGGAAATGTATCCCTGTTAGCTTCCTTGCGGTTCCGTCCCTGGAACGGTGTGTTTGGTATCTGTCAAACATATCCTCTTCTGTTGCCCAAATTATTCAACTTTAGACTCATCTGTCCAAATAAAACATAATACCTCAGAAGTCTGATTTGTTGTTGTTGTTGTGTTCCAGTTTCTCTAGCAATCTTTAGTCAAGCCTTCGCCATTATGTGCTACTTTTATCACAAAAAAATTAAACTGCACCAAAAGTTCCAGTTGTAACTTGACAGGATGTGGAAAGGTTCATGGGACGTGAATTTCTTTGCACGTCTCTATGAGTAAAAACTGAGACTAAATGGGAGTTTTGGCATCGAAGAGTTTCAACTCAATTCTGAGCTAATTCTATCCAGTGAAGAAATGTCTAGCTTTTAGTCGCTCGTGGCAGCTGAAGGAAGCACAGTGGTCTACTGGTTGAGAACGCCTGACGGTAGTCTGAACTTAATGCCCTGGAAACACAGAAAGAGGCAAAAATCCTGTTTGGCTCAGAATGCTAACAGAATAGCTAGTATTCCGCCTGCAGCTATTCTCCCCCTTTAAAAGCCTCTCCAGTCTGAGATAAAACTCAGTGTTACACTTCATCTCTGTGTTCACTTTTCTGTCTTTCAGAACTTTGCCTGAGGAATTCCAATGGGTCGCTGTACAAAACAAATGGTTACTCATTGTGAAGCTTAATAACTCTAGAAGCCCTTCACTTCCTGACCTCCCATTGGACTAATGGCTGAACAATTAGCTAGTCTGAAATAGCTAGCTAAATGTTGAGCTTGATGGCTGAGATTAGATTTCCCTTCAACAAACAGACATATACTTTGATGAGTTCTGTTTGGAGGCAGAGCACGGCCTGTTTACCTTCTCTTGAACTGGAGGCCAGCTGATGAAGCAGGCCCATATGAATGAATATGGCTATATTCATATGCACATGAATATAGCCATATTCTTATTTTTAAACCCTCTTACATTGCTGCTTATGGCTCAATAAAGCATACAATATTCAATTTGGATGTGTTGGTCTAATAAGACAAAGTTTTCAGACTACTACAACTTATTTCTTCTATGAACTATATTAATATTGACATGTATTCATACATGCCCTGCGACAGACTGGCGACCTGTCCAGGGTGACCCCACCTCTCGCCCGAAACGTTAGCTGGAGATAGGAACCAGCAACCCTCCCGACCCCAGTAAGGGACAAGGGTGTAGGAAAATGGATGGATGGATGGATGGATGGATGGATGGATGGATGGATGGATGGATGGATGGATGGATGGATGGATGGATGGATGGATGGATGGATGGATGGATGGATGGATGGATGGATGGATGGATGGATGGATGGATGGATGGATGGATGGATGGATGGATGGATGGATGGATGTATTCATACATGTAAAATATACAATTTGCTGATTACAATAAAGCCCCAATAGTATTTTATCCACTTACAAGTCAAAACTTGGACTTTCTACGGCTCCTATAAATACTTCCAGTGATTATTATTATAATTACTATTATTCAGAGTATTGACAGATGTACAGATGAATTTGCAAAGACATTTGGAGGGGGACATTTTTACTTAGTGCTTGTTAAAAGTGTTTACAGTGCGTGTGATAATAATCCAGCAGAGTAAACAGAGACGGGGAGTAAAAGTAACAAATAGAGTTTATGATCTGAATCCGTTATGAGTGGTGGCCTGTTTTAGGAGGTACACATGACTCTGCATGTCCTGTGGCACAGGGACTCTGTGAGTAATGGGAGCTGTGATTAACTATGGCACTGCCTTGCAATCACCCCTCACCCACCAAACCGTCCTCCTTCAACACCCACCTCCCAATCAGTATCTGTCTCGTTCTGCTTCTGATGGCCTCAGGGAGATCTGGGTGAACTCAGCATTTCTATCACAGGCCGCCCTGCTGCCAGCTCTTCAACACAACAGCGAAGATCGAGAGTTTCTCATTAGAAATAATGGTGAGGTTTTTAGCACAGCTCTGAATTGCAGCGAATTACTGTGACTCTTTTTTTAGCTGTTTTCTGCCCTTTCAGAAGGATGATACAGGCTGCATTTGGCTCACAATTATCTGCATATTAAAGCCAATTTACAAATGCGCCCGCATGTGCACAGAATTTTATTGGGTTACATCAAAATTAGGGCAGCAAAGGATAAATATATGGAAAAGCATCCAATGTGCAATAAGTATGACGGAGGATCCATGATGCTGTGGGCTTCTCTGCCAGAAAAGTAAAAATGGTTTGTCTTTGGGCAAGATAGTAACTCAAAACATTACAGCACGGATAAATTGATCACCACGGATAAATTGATAAAGAAACGCTTCACCACACACAAAATGAAATGTCTTCCATCTTCCTGACGCATTTCAGTCTCCAGATCTGAAAATGTTTTCACCAGACTGGCCGGTAGAATTGGTTCAATTTTATTCCCATGTCTTTTTTGTTCTCTGGAAAATTATTTCTGATGATAAATACAGAAACAATCATAAAAATTAAAACATCAACAATAGTGATAGTAATGCCTTACTAATAAAATAATATTCAGCCCAAAGTAGCCTACAAATTCTTTGATGTGGGGCCATAAGGGATCTGGGTAATGGATAGGGGGCCCCTGGCCCAAAACAGGAGTTACTGTACGATAGCAGCTCAAGTCATGCCTTCAGGGTCAGTTTTTTTTTCCTCCCCTTCCCGTGACTTTCCTTTGACCCTTCAGGCACTCTGATTTGACATCAGACTGAAAAACGAGACAGAGCAGATATTTTCTCTCTTCAAAACATGCTAGCTGGCAGTCCCATGAGGATGGCCACTGGCACACTTCTCTGCGGTCTTTTTCCACTCCATTTCGTATATGGAAGGCAGCTCTCATCCGCCGTGAAGCCTGCTGCAGGTGTACTCAAACACACTGCCGTAGCTGGAGGAAAGTATGGCACTGCATGTATTTTTCAAGAGTCAATTTTGCTCCGGATGTTTATTTCTCCCTCTTTTCAGCCGCAAACTTCCTTATCGAGCAGTTTGCCGTGACAAGTCCAGCTCCCGACTACACACCAGGCGTCTTCAGAAGACGGAGTTCCACTAATCCACTCCAGGATATGTTCCTTAAATGTTCAGTATGCTCTTGATTGTTTTTCCAGAACTACTTGTGGGATTTTTACAGCTCGTTTCTTGCCTTTTAGCTGCAAACACAGTCTGCAGTGTGCGGCACCCTCTTCACTCGTGCTGTCATTAGCTTCCACACTCACACCATTTAACACAATAAAGCGCGCTGAAAGTCAAGGCCCATTAGTCCTGAGTGATGATATCAGTCCCATCAGATCATGAGTTATGGTGTGGTGGGGTCTTCAAGCAGGATGAGAAATGGGAGATAAACTGTGTCTGGGGATAAATTGGGAAGGTCCAGCTTCTTCTGCGTACCAGCCAGGGATAATCAGCATAAGCCATGGCTTACAGCGTAAGCATTGGCGTACAGAATTACGCCTACAACAAACAACTTATGCGTCATCCTGCAAAGGTTTCCATACTAGTTTACGTTCCATTGCAACTGTAAACGGCATTATTTTTAACCAACACAACAGTTTTTCTTAAAGCTCTTGACGCCGATACCAAGTGAGTATCGGTATCACCTTGACACTAGTGTTAAGATCGATACTTTAGTTTCAGATTCCCTCATATTATGAGTGTCATTAGGTAAGTACTAACGTTTTTAATGCAAAGTTGATATTTTAATGGACTTTTAATGCAAGTTTTAATAGAACTTTGTGTTAAAAGGATCGTTATTTAATGAATGACACTTCATGACAGTAATTGTAAACATTCATGAAGACTCCTTCATGTTCATGACTGTTGCTATGACATGTTTATGTCATGTCAATCGTATGCACACCCTTTCAATTAAAGTGTTAACTAGTTTCTCAACTCCTGTAAAAATATTTTTGCTTTGATTTGCTTGTAAATTGCTTTCTTTTTTTGTACTTTATTTAGAAAACAGTTCACAAATAATGTTTTTCTATTGTTTCTGTTTATCATAATAGTTAGTATTTTGTAGACACCTTTAAACTTTGCCCAAATTCTGTCCTACATTTCAACAAAATCATTCAATGACAATATATAAAATTTAAATCTTAAGTGTTCGTTTTGTCACTAATGTTCTCTTACAAAGCTTTGGAGTGATTAGAATAGGGGAACTGATTACAAAATATGGAAAGCTTTTCAGTTTTAACTGTTAAAAATATTTAAAAGCTTATAAAATTTCACCTCCTAGAAGAGCAGGTCCCACTTTCTGTGGTCTGTAAATAAAATGCGTTGAGGTTTGTTGGTATAACATGGCAAAATGTGACAATGTTTAAAAGTTAGGAATATTCACGCAAGGCTCTATATTTCAGAACAAAAACCAAGTGGACATTCAGAAGTGTGCAAATAAAAAGACAACATCCTCCAACGCAGATAGGAAGAGCCAAACTCTGGACAGATATCATCCAGATATCTGAGCTTACAGTTCTATTAAATATAGAGCAAAGCTGCTGCCAACGCACGCACACACACACACACCAGCAGGACTGCAGCCCAGGGAGGCGCACAAGATGTGAACTCTGGTTTCCCCTCAGGCTGCTGAGCTACAGAAAGGCAGAGCTGAAGAAGAGACGAGACCTTTCCACCTGAGCCGAGCCGAGAAATTCATTCATATGCATCATATTCATCCGCATGCTCTCAGTCATCTGCAGATGTTATTGCAGCTTCTCTCTGTTCTCGGCATTTCTGTTCATGACTTATTGTTTGACCTAGCTACCATTTCCCCACCTAATCAATATTTATGCTGACAAAAATAAATAAATAAATAAATAAATAAATAAATAAAATCAATTGTACACTTCGTTCACAATAGATTTTTAAAACGCTGATTTCCCTCCCCTCAAGATATTCAAAATGTTTAATTTGAGGCTGCGGACCTTTAACATCAAGGTCTGCTCTAAAAACTGTCCCTATTTATTTAGAGCTGGAGCTTTGAAAGCAACTAGTTTAACTTTTTTGGTGGGAGATGAAACAACACATTCCTTCTAACGGTGGGAACTTTAAATATCGCCTTCCAAGCAGGCAATGAGTAACGTAGGCTGTCGACATTTGATGTCTACTATAAAGACGCATCAACATCAAAACTTTTAGTCATTATGCTTGTTTTATGACTAAAGGTTGTTGTTTTTTTTTCCTGTCTTAAAATTTTAATAAAAGTTGAAAAATGTCATCTGCAGTCTGCAGAGGTATGTGTGCTAGCTCTGTCCTATTAGCTTATGTTTTTTTTTGTTGGGTTTTTTTTGCTTTTCTTCTGTTTTTTTAATGTTTTGTTAGTATTTACTCTAATTTATTTAAAGCACATTGAAATGAACTAAAATGTGCAACTCCTCTGGAGTCTGAATGAAATAAGGCCCGTTAATGTTGATTAACAGCCTTCGATATTCTGAAGAATTGTGACTTTTATTTTGCAAAAAATCAATAATAAACAGAGGCTTTTTAAATATATTTTAGCCATTCTGGAGGTCGAACCTCGTATATGTAATTCATGATTTAAAGAGCAAAACTTTCTTTTTCCTTTATTTTATTGTTATTTTTGGGGGGGATGCAAAAAAATGACTATTGTCAACACATTTATGAAAAAGAAAAAAATATTGTTATGGAAACTATTGAAAATTGTAAGATTTTTCTTCATCAGTTTGTCTACCTAAATAACAATAAAAACAAATAGCACTCAATGCCTTCACCTACTGTAGACATGAGCTAGCAAGACGTCAGGTGGGTGTGCAGGTCATTGGACATGATAAAAACATGCTAATGATGACAATAATGAGTGTGGACATCTGTGTTTGAGTGAGCACATGACTGTTCTGCTAACGGGGCGCGAGAAGGGAAGCTCTCATTAGCAGAGCGGTTGGGATCCACTGCACTACAACATGTCCAACTGTCTTCCCTCAGCTCTGCAAAATGCTGACAGCTGCCAAACTGAACAATGACAATCAAGCCTTGGCTGAGCCCCATTCTGCTTTGCTGCTTAAAGAGCAAAGCAACTTTCCGAATCAGCAGAAAAAAACCTGAGCGGTGTCGTCTTGAAAATGTCAATGAAGATTGAGTTTGCCAAGTCCAACGACGAGGATTCACAAATGTTTTCTCTTAATAAATCAATCCTAGGGGGTAAAAATATCTTAGAAAGCTTGACAATATGACTTTTTTTGTACCGTAAAAAATAGGATGTACTCAGCCTATAGGCAAAGCTATTCATGCCAAAAATAGCATGTCAATGCTAACCATGTAGCAGCAGCACAGACGTCCCCCAACGCTAATGATAGCATCCACTGTCATTTCTAAAGAACTTCCTGAAACACCCGAAAGCCGAATAGGTATTGCAGCACTTTGCACCAACCTGATGTTTAAATAACTTAATTCATATATTAAAACCAACATCTGTGTGGTTGAGCTCATACGTCTATTTACCTAATAATTTAGGAGCAGGATGAGTTTTTGAGTTGAAGTGCTGCATATTTTGTCAAGCTATAGTTACATAGGTTGTGATTAGAACTTAATGCAATTTTAGACCCTTAGACTATCAATGCAAAAGTAAAAGCTGAAGTATTTTTGGATAGTTTCAAAGTGAAAATGTCTCAGTTCGCTTGAATTAGGACAAAACGTACAAGTAACCTCTATGTGAGAAATACAAGTTTGTTCCAAAAAGATAATTCCTTAATACTGGTGAAAAAGTACGAGTCCTACTGGCAGATTATTTCACTTATGACATTTTTCGTTGTGGGATAATCTGCCAGTGGGACTAGAACTTTTTCAATCAGTATTATGGAGTTATTGACTCTGGAGTGCTGAATATCACAGAACACGTTCTTCATTTGTAGAAGCAATTCCTCCTCACTCTGCTCCACACTGTGCCATGTTAGTAATATTCACATTTTTGTTGAATGAATATAGCTTTGTAAGTGGCTATGCCAACGCTACAGTTTGTTATTTTAACATTTTAAATTATGCCATCAAATAATAATAATAATATGCTGGTGCTCAATTAGCAAATACGGCAAACTTTGTAATCTTCCTGTACAGAGGCTCGCAGAAAACAAAGTTGAACAACAAGTTTATGTAAATTGGTTAATCAGTAGACCAACCCGGCATAATTACCACGACTGCTTTACGTATTGTATGCCAGATAGCATCGAATGTCTTTGGGTGAAACTGCAAACCAATAAAGTCGCCGGAATAGCTGCATCCAGAGCCGTTGTTTTTTGGAGGAAACGCATCTTTTCTCATTAATTCAGGGCCTGGATAATCACGGGGCTAATTAAAACGCTCAAACTGCATCGTTCCGGCGACTTCGCGTCTCGCGCGGCGCTGCTACGGCGTCGCCCGTCGTTTGCCTTCCCAGGCGTCTAAAGCGGATGCCTTCTAAAGTAAACTCGACGGGAGCGGGTCCGTCTCACATTAATATTCATCAGCCCGGGAGCGTCTGTAATAAAGACACTTGACAGGATGGAGAGGGAGGGTGAAGGCAGCTGCAAAAACGGGCCGGGGAGGTTAGAAAACGAGCCGAGGCAAAGGATTGTGGGAGAAAGCAATGAAGGAGCTCAGAGGTAGGGGAGAAGGTTTGGCTAGTTTTTTGTTTTGTTTTTTATTCAAACTGATAAAATGAAGCTCTGAAGTGAGGAAGCTACTGTACGGGCAAGAAGGCGAAACTCGGATGCACAGACCTTCACCTTCCTGCTATCACTGCTGAATCCTAAATAAGAGGAGGCAGACTCCTTAACGAGCTGGGTCCATGTGGAACAGCACATTCAGCCAACAGAAGCACATGCACCCCCGCTTTGTTTCTGTTTCCATTACGTATGATTACAGGACATATATCAAAAGAACTGCAGCTAAATATTTATCACTTTAGATCTACACTGAAACACTGAGCTCCTTTAAAATGAGGCTTTTGATTAATAGTAAGTTGGAACATTGATCATTGTGTCTGATATGCATTTGCTTGATAATATTTGACAGAATGTAATGTTTCCTAACTGATTACTGCATTGTGTTTTGAACTGCCTCGTTGCTGAAATGTTCTGCACAAATAAACTTGACTTTGCTTATATTAAGTAAGAATTTCAGGTATGCATAAATATCACCTCTTTTCTGTCTGATGCAGCGTTTTACAGAGGAGTCCAAGTCCCTTTAATAGCTTTTAGGTATTTATTCACATTATGGCCAAAAAGGTTCATACCCTTATTGGGATTTTGTGTGACTGAACACTAAGCCTCCCACAATTAACCCTGTAGCAACAAGCAAATAATCAATTAATTCCACGATGATTTAAAACGGCCTTCCTTGATGGTCATCTATTTTTTGTTACAGTCACATCATAATCCATTTAATTTGAGGTTTTATGGTTACGTTTGGTTTTTATTATATCCTTTGTATTTGTTGCTTTTGGTTGTTGTGTTTTTATTTTGGCTATGTAAAATTGCCTTGCAGTTCCAGTGTCCCTCATGTAATTAAGCTGCAAGCTTGCATGGCTATGCTAGCATCAATGCATTGCTTGAAAATGTTCTCAAAACAACATTGTTATCATTTATTGCAATAACTCTTGGGACAATTTATTGTCAGGCCTGTCACAACAAGCAGTAATTAAATGAATCGTGTGGTAAATTAAAATGTGAATAACAGTTTCCATTTGGACGACTGCGGTCAAAGGGATGGGATGAGGTAGCTGCAAACATTTGACTCCCAATACAAAGTCTGGACTGCATGTCGCTTTTGCCTGTTTTCCCTGTCTTTTCTGAGTGACTATTATTTTTTAAAATACTAACCTGGCTATAGAGACTTCCTAATCCGTTTTAACCGTCAATGGTTTGTTTGCTTTGTTTTATTTTAGGTATTTAAAGTGTTTTGCAGGGAACAGTTTTACATTTTTTAACCTTTTTCTGTATTAATGTTTGAAAGAGCAAACGAGTTATTTTGGAAAAATCTCACATTATTTTTCCATTATTACAATATTAGTTGAAAACGGTCTCCACATGTCAATATTATCATTTATCGCAATAATTTCCGGGACGATTCATTGTCCAGCAGAATTTATCGCATCACAGAAAATCCCAATAAAAACATTCAGGTCGGTGACTGCGATGTGAAACGAGGCAGAAACATCGAAGGTGTCCACTCACCATCATTCAGATCCTGCAGCAGGTTCTCCTGACCGGAGAAGTCCAGCTTGACTTTGATGCTGATAGCGAGAGACACAGTCTGACCCGGCTTCAGCGGAAGTTGATGCACTGCTTCCTCTATGTCCCAGCTCAGAAACTTGCTAAACACTTTGTCTGCAGGAACAAAGAAGCAAACAAACAGAAAAGAAACATGTGTAAATGGCAGAGGTGGTGGTGGTGGGGTGCTAATTGCACGTGAACACGACAACGCGCGCCTGTGTCTCTGTGACGTCCTCCACACCCGTCACCAGGCTGTAACGCAGGCCTCCCAGCGCCTGACGGAGACGAATGACTCAGCTGCATCCACTTCAGCCACAAGCAGCGGATAAATCAAACATCACCTGAATAAAGCAGGCGTTCTGCATGTGCAGGTGAGCCACTCCTGATGGAGGAGACGCTGAAGGGACGGCGAGGAAGGCGCGCTCAGCGCACGAACCCTGGCCGAGCTGCTAGACAGCCACTTCTCGGCGGGAACAACGGTTTAACACGTCCCGCCTCGATTCATCGCCAAAACCTGTAAAAGTCCTCAGAGAGGATGTGAACGTGGCCGCCATTAAATAAACATTCATGGGAATATCGCTCTGCCTTAATTATTCATAAAGCCAGAGCTCTTGGAGTGAATTAAAAGCGTAGAAGTGGGAGACGGAGCGGCCCGGAAAACAGGAGGAGGATTTAAAATGCATCTCTGGGACAGAAGGCCGTTTACTCAGCTGTGCAGCATCAGGGCGTTGGAACTTAACAAGCAGAAAAGCTTGGATAGTGGATGTCATTACAATTATCACAGCAATTAATTACGCAAAATGGGTTAAAGCAGCCAGAGTGACTGATGAGAGAAATCCTTTACATCGCAAGAGAAATTAAAAATACTTCCAGATTGGCGTTTTTTATTGTCTCGTCTATATTCAATGTGCAATCAGCTGTTTCCTCTGCGCTGTATTTATCCTGTTAAATACATGGATATGTCCAAGTATTTAACAGGAAACCTTCAGGTCATGCTTCCTGTAAATGATGTGTTTACAGGAAGCCTGGCAGCAAGGGAAACAAGGTGTTCAGTCTTCAGTGAATCAAAGACAGCTCACTTTAGTTTTACACCTATTAAATGCCACATAACCCATTACTGTATTGGGAGAAGGCTTTTGTCATCCATCAAGTATTATATTTTTTTTTGATACACATGTTCTTGAGAGAAATGGGGAGCTGTCAGATATTAAAAGATGGCTGTGTCTGCACCCTGCAGAAAGAGTAATGTTTTGTTTGATTCACAACAGATGTCTTCCTGTTTAGGCTCTTCTCATCTTTTATTCCGTCGGTTGCCAAAGAGAACAGAAAGAGCCTCAACTGTTGCCGGTCCAAAGCCAACACTGGATTACTTCTAAGGAGGAAGGAGAACCAGGAGAGGTGAGCCAGACCCGAGTAATGTAGATGAAAGCAAAACGAACATCAAGCTCTACGCCTGACTGATGGAGATCTAGAAGTAAAATGGAAACAGTTTGAAAATAACTCAGGTAGAAATAAATCAGTGTCTGACTAAATGAAAGGGAGAAGAATACCATCCTACTGTAGGTAAGGTTTGTGATATAGATCACAGTTCAGCAAGACGTAGACAATAAACACATAAAAGGCCTAAACAGAAGAGAAAATGATGCAGAAAAACCGTTAGAACAACTCAAACCACTTCTATTCTTTTTATCTCACTCTCTACACCGGCTACGGTACACACAGAGCTGTTGCCATAGCAACTGACTGACAACAATCCCACTAATGTATCACCTGCTCTGCTGATGTGCTGTCAGAGAGTTGGTGTGTGGGTCGCCTTGTTTTTTTTTTTTGTTTTTTTTACTGAATTCAGCAGCACATCTACATGTTAAGATTGTCAAAGTCAAGCTAGCATAACTGACGTATACTTCCCTCTCTACTTTTTTTTACTCAGACTTTTCCTGACCTTGTTATTTTGTGGTCGTAGTGTTGACTATTGGTAACAAAGCGGTACGTCCCTTTTTCTTTTATATGTCCCAATACATTTAAGATTTAGTGTCTTATGAAGACAATTTGACAGCTAAAGTAAATGGTAGTCATTGTCAACAAGTAGTGTTTTTGCTCTCCCGCAGCAGAGCACGTGTGACGTCTCGCAGCAACTTGTCTGTAGAGATAATCAAACAGATAAAATGGACACCAAGTTTTAATGATAACAAAAACAAAACCAAGACATTAAGATTTTTTTCCTTCACTGCAAACTGTGAAATATCAAGAATTAAGTTATCAGTCAAAATTTCAAAGTACTCATAATGAGAGAGGCATGATCTAAAAGAATAAGAAATTGATGAATAACATAAGGTTACTTAGTTTTGCACTTCAACACATCAGAAGGATATACATTTGACAGAAATGTTGAGATAAAAATGTAATCTATGGAAAAAAAAGTATGTGGGTCAGTGACACATTCCTGGGGAACCCGGTTAGTTATGACCTGGGGTTTTACTGGAATCTACCCTCTAAAAAGTATTTCATCAGCCAGTCCAACAATTGTAGTTTCTTGCTTTTGTACGTCTGCAAATCATGTATGACTGACAAGAAAAGTGTCCTAAATATTCTGCTGCAATGCTTTAAAAGTTGTGCTTAATGGATTTTTTATCTTTTAAAAGCCCAAGTTAAAGTCTAACTCAGTCTGAATAATAGTTGTAAAGTTTGTTTTAGTTGTTCACTGCTAGAATTTGAGAATCAAAAGTCAAACACCATGGAGGCAGAAAGAAAAGAGACAAAGATAGAATTAGATATTTGTTTATAAGAGTCGTAGTGAGGTGTAGAAACCTTTGAATCACAGAACTTGACTAATGAACCGTTTCAAGTGTGATAATAATTATTTTATTTCTGATGCCCTGTAAAGCACTTTACATTTGGATTTGTATAACAGGTCCTACATAAACAACCCTGCCTTGCATGTATGAGTTCTCATGAAACGTCAACTTAAATAAGCTCCACCAATTGTGACAGAAAGTATCCAATCAGAATTACGCCAGAAGCTTATTTTTGACTAATAAAAACATCTAGATTTTATTAGCTCAGCATTTACCCAAAAGTAGCAGGCGTGTATGTATGGATTGGTATGCAGGGTCACAATTAAACATAAACTAAGACAAAATGACTGAAGTTGTTTGTAATGGGATCATTTTATCCTGGAAAAAATATCAGTTCAAACGAAATCCTATACTGCCAATAGTGGGTGTATGTAAACGTTTGACCAAACTCACATGCAGTTCTTGAAAATTAATTAAATTCTTAATAAAGTTTTATTACATTACCAGATGGCAGTTGGAAAATAAATTCTCAGGCAAGGCATTTTTTGGCAATCAAAATAAAAATGATTTATGGCAATAAAAAAAATGATGGGGTCTGTGCTTTGAATTTCTACAAAGTTGTATTAATATTTACCCAAACAGTTTCCAAACAGATGACAGCAGATGAACAATCCTTATCGCACTCGTTTCACCTTTTCTGCAAAAACAAATCTATCGCATCCTGGGTGGGCTTTGCTTCAAACAACTGTGTTTGCGCAGCTTTGTTATAAGTGAGAAACCATCTTGATGGTTTCCATGAGCATGTGTCAAATCAATAATATATGCACTATGAATAGATCCAAGCTGTTTACATCTGCTCCCGGTAACACAAGTGCAGATCGTAAATAACAGCTTTTCTTTTCACCGCCAGGTGTGGAGCTGGGGATACTGTTTGTATGCAAGGCTCCAAGTAAATTGAGGTGCATTTAAAAACATGAATATCAATGTGATTATCAGAAACCATCAGGGCTCAAAAACAAATTGGAAATGGAAGCTAAAAACAAGCAGATCTGGGCTCGGCAGAGAGAAAGGAGACACTCAAGCACCCAGTGCAAAGAGAAGATTCAAAAGGTGGTGACCCCCAAAGAGGAAAATAAATGAATGAATAAACTTATGAGCTGCCAGATGGCGAGCAATTAACCAGCAGCTTTGGGCAAAGTTGGCACCAAAACGTCCCTCTCTATGTGTAAGTTTGAAATTAAAACCTGAAAAATCAAAAATGATTACCACCAAATGTGCTTCAGCTTCCAACAGAGTCCAAACAACAGAGCGGAGTTTGCTTTCCAATCAGTTCCAGGTTTTCATTTCTTCATTTTCATTTCAAATCTTGGAAGTGAAGTCCTGTCATTTTAACAAAAATTATTTTGACCAAAGAGACTCGCCCATTTATAATTTTTTCCTGTGTGTGAATAATAGTTCTCATGTCTCAAAAGCTTAGAAATCCCCATTTCCTGACTGACGGATATAAATGACTCACTGGTTTTTGAACTGGAGCATTATGTGAACTCTTTAAAGAGGCTCACATAATGCCATTTTAGGTAACTGTTGCCTCCAGTTGTTATAAAAAAGCTGTATGTATCAAATATGACTTCAAAGAAATTTGACTGTACAATTTAATGCCTTGAAATTTGGCTTCTGTCTCTTTAATGACTACCTGCTCTTTGTGACACTCTGCCTTCAGGAAGTCATTACAACAGTGTTTCTCCATTAAGCCTCTAGGTGTTGGAGTGAGAAGTAGCTTGTATTAAATGCATAGCAGATTTGGAGTTCCACCAGGGGTTTGCTACTTGCTGCTGGCTAGTCTGAAGGAGCTGAGTGGGGGAAGTGAGGTGGGGGCTGCCCTGCGGGACCGAGGAGGAGCCTTTTGGAAATAGGTGGAGCTTTGTGAGAGCTGACGTTTAGGCACTCCCAAATGGTTGCCGTGGGAGATTAAAGATTGCTTAAGCATGCGTGAAAGAATTAAAGCAATATGGCTGGTAAAACTGAACTCAGCTTTTGTGATTAATCACAGTTATAAAAAATATTGCAAGATAATTTTTTTAGGGATTTTTAAAAACATTTAGTCATATTTATAAGCTGATACATTTCCTGTGTTCATGGTTGATAACCACACCAAACTGGTCTAGAGCCTAAGCAAAAAAGGACATAAACTACTAAAAGAGACCAACTGATTGGCTTTGATACAATTGTCAATGTTTTAATAGAATACTACCAAACAATGAAGACTGTCTCTGGTTAGGATGGAAATTGTAACATAATGTTGTCATCGGTATTACACTCTCAGGAACCGACAGAGCACAGGACATGCAAAACACTTTAAATGCTCTCTGGCTTAAAGCACTGCAGTAACTCTAGAAAACAAAGAGTCTAAGGTTGTTTGAATAAATCTTCAAAAATAAAGTGTGTTTACAACTTTCTCAATTCTTTTTTTCTTCTTGAATCCACAGCAACAACAACAAAAAAAGAAGAAATGGATCAAGTGAAGCAATTAGCACTTTGGAGTTCACAGAGAAGAAGCTGGGTTGGTCTTCCCTTGAGGAAATGAGTGTACTTTGATTGGACTCTTTTTCCTGCTGACTAACAAAATTGGCAAAATTCATCAGTAGGTAAGATTTTTTTTAATGTTCAATATGGATGAGAGCTAAAAAACTAAATATTTGCAGTACTTAGCATAAAAATTGAAAGGTCACTTAGATACTACCTTTATGCATTAACAAGCAGAGAATGTTTTATCTTCCATTTTATGGTGAAATGTAAAAGTGTAATTAGCATCTTAATCGGCACGGTACATGAAACAAAACCTTCTCTTTTAGCTACTCAAACTGGGGGAAAACTCACCAAGCGTCTGATTTGGCATCAATAAACAAAACTTCAAAAAGTCATATTATTCTCCTCAGGTCAAACTGTGGGAAAAATAATATTTGTTACAGATTTTAAAAACAAGTACCGATATGTAAGCAGCTATAAAAAGAGATACTTTCTACAAGATGCTGTAGAAAAGAAACAAAGAAAAGAAAAGAAACGCTGCTTTCATGATGAGAGTTAAAATGTCGACTTCAATCATTTTGTCTTGATTTTAAAACATTTGGAGCGACTGCTGGCTCACGCTGCGTCGTTAACGCCGCATCTGCTCCTAATTCCAAGAGTTAATGATTACACTTAGCAACAAAGGAAAGATAAAAACTATATGAAAATGTTATTACATTTTCCTGTAGTTCTTAAAGAGAAGTTGGAATTGGCTACAGTGGGGGGAAAAGTATTTAGTCAGTCATCAATTATGCAAGTTGTCCCAGTTCTCCTGTCATTGCCAACAAAGGATATATTACAAAGTATTGAGATAACCTTTTGTTACTGACCAAATACTTTTTTACCTTATTTGCAAATACATTCTTTAAAACTCAGACAATGTGATTTTCCGACATTTCTTTTCACATTTTGTCTCTCATAGTTCAGGTCGACCTATGATGTTAATTACAGGCCTCCAATCTCTTTAAGTGGGAGAACTTGCACAATTGGTGACTGACTAAATACTTTTTTCCCCAATGTACATTTAGTGTTGGCACCTTTATGCACAGTGGAGAACAGCAATCATTCAAAGACTTCTGAATGATTCGTATTCTTGCACTGAAAAGCGTCTCCTCTGGAAGTACTTTGGACAAATGCACATGTTTTAGAGAAGCTGCTCTGTAAAATCACATGAGGTTTCTGTAAACTCTCCCACTTTGCTGCAGCTGGATTTGCTGATTTCTTTTTTTAATTCTCATCACTGATTCATCCGGAGTTTCACCCTCTGCTTTAGGAAAACCTTGTCTTTGTTGCTTGTCTATAAATAATCTCTTTCTCTAACCTTAGAGTGAGTTGAAGCCAGTCAGTGAGTCTTCCTTAGTGTTGGTCATGACTCGGCCTTCTTCTCCTCGAGACATTTAAAAGAACCGTCCGCTGATAGTGAAATTAGGATTCAGCTCAAGAGGTTTTTTTAAAAGATATTTTTCTCTTTTTAGTGTAGTAATTTGCGTGTTATATCTATTTGTTAGGCCAACATTTCCTTAATTTGACATCATTTAATCCAAGAGATGAATTAACTGATTATAATAAGTAAGAAGTTAAACTTACAGGCAGCTGCCACTCAAGTTTTAAAAGAAGTTAGAGCTTAAAAAAAAAGTCAGAATGAGTAGAAGTTTTACTTGTTAGTTCTAAAAGGAGTCAGACTGTGAGATTGGTTGCCATCTTCTGAACACCAAACAGGAAAGCAGCGACACATTAAGCCTAAACGAACCAGAAGATTCCTGAGACACACACACTGAACCTCAGCTGAGCAGACATTATCATCATCTGTAAGATGTCACCCCTGGGGCTTTTGCTTTGCTGACACAGGAACTCAAGTTAGAATAGTATGTAAGGTTAAAAATGGGGGTCTCAATTGTCGCTGTGGCAACCTGTGGCATGTTAAAAACAGAAAAACACGTTCAACACTGATCTGATCAGCTGGTTGGAGTTAAATACACCAACCACTGTTGAGTGATTCTAAATTCCTGCAATGTGCTGCTACAACCACAATGTGGCAGTATGGAATGAGTTTATTTTGGCAAGATGAAGAAAATTTTCTAAAGTTGAACTAAACCTAATGAGCATGACTCAATTTTGAATGAGTCCATCAAAGTGGGTGGAGCCAAGAGACCCTGAGGGACACGGCCAAATATGGGGATGATTGGACGGGGTTAGTTGTGGGCGTGGTCATGGCGAGGGAAAGCACTGTTGCCATCTTAGCAACTATGTCGCAATGTTTACGTACTCCTTGTTTTTTAGCTTATTCATTAATTTACTTCTCACGCCTCAAGTGACGATTTTTCAGGAAGACCAAAATGAACTTTACTATCTATATTAATTTGTAACTTTTATTATTTAATTACAATGTTTTAGCAGAGAATCAAACTAGATCCTAAGATTGTTGGTTGATGTGGAAAAAAATACAATTAGAATTGACAAAATACACAAAAAAAACCATCAAAACAACAATAAAAAAAAATGCTGTTGTGCGTTTTTCATGTCGGTTCTACATTAAACAGTCATTAAGAAAAACCGAAGAAACAATGTGAAACTCTCATTGGTCTAACATAAGATCATCGACCCAAATAAATAAATAAATAAATAAATAAATAAATAAATAAATAAATAAATAAGAATCATTAAATGCTGACTGTTCAAACTGTAACATAAATCTTAATGTTCTAGTTGCTAACCAAGGAGAATAATTACAGCTTAAGAGTTCAGATTTTCCCCAAATTCCTCCGGGCAGGGATTGCTGCAAACAGAACATAAACATAATCATGAATGAAAGACCCTAACAGTAGAAAGAGTAGTGTGTGATGAAAAACCCACATTGCATCAATGAGGATAAAACTGACACAACCTGCTCCTTGGCTCTGTCTCTATAGTCTCATGACAACTAAAATCTTCAATTTTCAGAATTATCATTTGGATACACAGCAACATGCAAATTTCCCAGAGAGCTCAGAGGTTAAAATTTGCTACACCAGCGTAGTGATTTGATGATTCATGTAAGAGCTATAATCTCTGTGTACGCCCTAATGCAAGAGTTCTTCTTTAATCTGCGAGCTTTTCGGGAAAAATTCTATTTCAAAGTTGAACAAGTAAGATCACAACTTCTTCTGAGTGTGGCCACCAGGGGAGAAATGCTGCAAAGTACAGAGCTTCTTAGATGTAGAAATTATTCAAATGTGTGTTTTAAAATGTAAAACAACATTAATGAGAACATTGTCTCATTACACGCCAACAGGAGGATTTCCCTCCACCTGAGCCCATCTCTTCTGGAGGACCCCCAAGCTGCAGGGCAGATAAAGAGTCCTTTTCTCACCATGTTGTCAGTGAGTCATGAGTTCTCCATCAGAGTGGGTCACCACAGGCTTTTTCTGTATTCGCACCTTTCTGAGAGCAAGCGTTCACGTAAAGTGCGAACAAGTAGAAAAGTGACCAGTGGAATCTAACAAAAGCTGCCTGATACGACGAGGCCAGCGGGTTCGGATGGGTCCCATAAATAAGTTCCTGGGTTTCCTGGTTTGCTTGTCACAATGTGATCGAGCAACAAAGAGGCGAAATGTTCCTGTTCTGCTTCCCTAAAGTTGTCTTCAGAATATGTCTTCATGTGGGCCAGAGAAAAATGGCCCACACAAGCTTTGACCTGGATCTGGGTTTTTTCCTCAACAAAAAGGAATAAAAGAAAACGGAGCAGGACATACCAAGGTACTTGAAATCTGCAACAGAGCTCCGTTTAGCTCAGTTCATATTAAACTAAGCAGAAATACATTCATTAATATTTTTTACAACCCAGAGGGATATGATGCAGTGGCAGCATTATTAAAACAGGATTATTTCAGGATGTAATGCTAGCAGAAATCACAGCTAATGGTGTCTTTCAGGGGAAACAGAAATATTTAGCGATGAACCCAGACCAAGGTCATCTTCTCCAGTTTTCTCCACAATGTTTAGAATGTTAAGCTTTATTGTTTTTATTTTAAAAGTGTTTTTTTTTTACACCATTAACCCCAGACTACATGTGTCTTTGCTGTGCTCCTCTCCGCTGTGCGCTTCACTAGTCGGTGACCTCAGGCTGCAGGATGGTGTAATTAATTGTGTGGATTAATATGCACAAAAGAACATTTGGACTTATCCACTTGTGGCTTTGGCATTACTGAACTTGGACTACAACATCTTTGTGAGAAAAATAATTGGTGGATTTGCAAAACTGGTGAGCCAGAGGTCCATGACCTTGTTTAGCTGTTCCCCAGCAGATACTGTGGTATAAGACTTCAAATAGCATAGTGGGGGAAGAGAGGAAACTGAATGGATTGAAAAATAAGACCCAAACAGAATATGAAGAAATATACTCCAAAAGAGAGTAATTTCAACTGTTCTGCACTCCAAGTATAAGACAAAATGTATTTAAAATGTATTAAGTGGTTTCTTTCTCATGATGCATCCAATTTAAGAACAGAAATTGAGAAAAGCATAAAATTGGAAATTGGATTTGGTATGATAAAACATTTAACTTTGAAGCCATATCGCTCAACTCTAGTTAAATGCATCATAAAACCCCAGAATGACCATGAAAACCTGCCAAACATTTGCATCATAAACTATTATTTCCCAAATGACAACATTCTAATCGCTTGTAAGAAAGAACGATAAGTTCGTGCAGACCGTTTGAGGAAAAAAAGCTTCAGTCACAGAGAGGGATGAAGACAAAAAGGGAGATGCATTAGCAGTCGCAGTGAGCAGGACTGCAGAGACGGGAGGCGTGAGCAGGTGCTGCACAAAGAGATGAAACACAAACTAAAAAGCCACAGGGGCATGACGGATCCAGAACCAGAGAAAATAGGGTGGTGACCCCGAGCAGCACCACGGCCACAAACACTGGGAAAAACTGGAGCACCAATCCAACACGTGGCGAAGAACATCAAAAACCGCCCTTTACTGTGGCTGCTTTACTTCTGAGCTTGTTTATTAAATCAGAAGTTTCATCTGTTTTTGCTTTAATGAAAAGAAACACATTTCCATTTTTTCAGGCGTCACCTGGAATCCAAACGGCAAAATTCTCACCTTTAGTGTTGACAGTCTTGGAGGTCAGCTCCAAACTCTCGATGTCTTCTGTGCCGATGTTCTCCAAGGTGATGGTCAGCTGCTGCCTCTCTCCGTTAAAGAGCTGGACGGACACGGAGCTGGACAGCTCTTCTTTGGACATATGCTGAGGGGTGTGAGATGATCTGTATGGAAAATAAAAAACACAGAAGTTACAATGGTTGTTCCTCAGCGGAATAAAGAAACATGCATGGCAATGCTTCCAAAGAGGCTAAAATGTATACGTTTTCATTTGGTAGAAAGTCTAGAAACTTTTATATTTTGCCTCTGTGCATCATATGCTAACCACTGCACAACACAACACCCCACAGTGAGAATACAAACTGGACACGTCCAGGTCAACATGAGGTTAACAAGTTGAAACAACGATGTCTTAGGTTACTTGCGCTTCAAGTAAATAAAGACAGACTTTGCATCAGTAACGTTATGTAAACACAGCAATTCAACTCCGTTTACCAGGAACCAAGCAGCCAAATGTAGCAGCAGAAGAGTAGACCAGTTAGCTCACCAGTTAGCACAAGTCTTTTGAGAAAATAATCTGTGGATTAACGAGAGATATAATGCAACTCCTGGACGGAGTGAATCCTGTTACATCTGGCATTAAACTAACAATATGTCCAAACAAGACCCATCATATCTACAGTCAGACACGGTGACAGACTGGGACTGCATTGTTGCTTCAGGATCTGGATAACTTGCCACTATAGAAACCACCGAAACCAAGGATGTGGTTATCGATTCCCAACCCAGCATTACCAGTGAATATAGATGGGGCTGACATAGAGGTGTTTGGGACCTACAAGTATCTGCGAATTCACCTTAATGGCATTCTGGATTGATCAACAAACCGTGTCGCCCTGTTCCATAAGGGATAGAGTCATTGCACTTTCTTTGGAGGCTAAAGTCTTTCGATGTGTGTTGTGAGATCTTATGCAAGTCGATAGTTCAAAGTGCTCAGCGATATTCTGCTGCTTCTTGGGGCTTCGACAGAGAGAAACTGGAAGCGATTGAACAAACTCATCTAGAGAGCCTGTTGGGTCGACTCTGGACTCAGGCAGGCACAGAGCAACCCTGCCTATAACAGTCACTCGTCCTGTGTGGCTGAGCAGGAGAGCAGCCGTAGACCAAGGTTCCTGTCAGTGGGCTGGTGGACCGACCACTTCAGGAGGTCTGCTATGAGTCTACATAACTAATGCAACTATTGACTTGGCTGGTTGTTCAATATTGCACATCTTGTGCTTTCCAGTATTTGTTCTATTTTGTTTTTACTCTCTATTTTTATTATTTTTGTGCTATTTGGACAAAATAATTTCTTGAATCTTGGATCGACTCTTGAATCGTGCTGTCCAGCGGGAGAATGTGCATCTGAAGCACATGAGCCAGTCCACGATTGATCAAAGCTTACAAAATAAAAGTTTTAGTCAAAATCCCCCCAATGTGGCTGAAAACACCAACTCACTAAGAGCTGGTCGTCTACTTTGTTGCATCAGATGAGAAAAAGCCTTTCATCTTGAATGTGAACAAAAACAAAGAAGATTGTCGATTAAAAGAGAAGCAGTAACACAAAAATGACTTTCTGTTATCTAACCGTGGAAGCGATGTGCTGAGCTGAAGGCGAGGAAGGGAGGGAATGACTTCCACCAGGCAGCCGCTAGTCTTCACACTCGGCAGGCCTTCCAGCAGGCAGTCGCTGCTCACGCCAAACACGGACGTGTGGTAACCTGCAGACAGACGGGAGAGCGGTCCAGCTGTTCAGAGCGGCGGATTAAACAACTGGTGTCTTCGGGCCAGAGCCGCGTGACGTGAATAATCCGTGCAACATATGCGGCGCTCACCGTTCACCGTGATGTTGCCAGCTGTGCGTGGGACTCCGACCAGAGTGACGGGGTACAGCCCGGACTCAGCGGGCAGGGACAGAGCAGCTGGCAGAGACTCAAACTCCACTCCAGAAGTCAGCAGACCCTGAAAGCAACACAGAACCAGTAATCATCAGCAGATGCTCCAGATGTAAAATAGTGTCATTTTCATTGAGAACCAAACCGCCAATCCCCCGGTAGCGAGGGAAATTATCCCAGAGAGCGGCAACTCCAACTAAGCTAACCAGATTTGTCTTATTTTGACACCCTCAGCGTTCCGTGCCAACACTGACTCGCGTTTGTTTTTGTTGTTCCTCCGTGGATAGAGAATCAAGTGGATGAGCGATTCCGAGCACCCGTGTGCCGTCCTGCAGATAAAAATCTGGTGGCCAATTCCAACAGCAGAAAATCCCTGCATGCCTGAGAGACGGCTGAAAATAAGCTGTACAGATCAGAACGCAGGAGGAAGAGGAGGAACCGGAAAGCTTTGAAATTCGGCAGTCCGAATCCCAGCTGGGTTTTACAGACGGCGACGCATTCACAGCCAATGTTTTTTAATGCATCACAGAGTGTACACCGGCCACCCTGAAGGTAATTTTCAAACAATGAAATAAAAGTATGTGGACTGAATTTCAATCTGCTCAAACAAAGCCCATAAAAATGAAACGCTGCGTGAGATTTCGGGTTTATTATACAGTACCTTGGACAAGTATTCACATGCCTGGAACATTTTCCACATTTAATCACATTAAAACCACTAAATTATCTTTTCCTGGATATCATGTGGCAAACCAAGAGAAAACTGTGATTGCGAAGGGGAAGGAACATTTTGGTCTAAGAAATGTTGATCTAGTTTCTAGTAGAATAAGAAATGAGCCAAAACTAACTTACAAGTAACTTTTCAGATGGTTATAGGAACTTGCCTTAAGTCAATAATTTTTAATTTTGTTCCAGTGGCTGATTATTTTACTAATGAGACATTTTTTTCCATGTTTAAGTGAAATAACCTGCCATTGGAACTGGTAGTTTTCACCATTATTTAGGATTTATTGACTTAAAACAAACTCCTATATGTTTCTGAACAGTTCCTTGTAAGTTAGTTATGTCTTATTTTAAGTGCAATAAGATATTTGCATTAGAAACTACATAAAAAATACTTGATAAGATTACGTGCAGTGGGGATGTTTTTCTTCAGCAGACAGAAGAAGCCAAATACAAGAAAATTCTGGACAAAAACCATTTAGAAGCTGGGAAAAAAAACTGGAAGCTAGAATGTTATATTGTTTTCTGACACAACAATAAACCTAAACCCTAAACATCCAGAGAAGGATTAATGTGATTTGGATAAAAGTAGATTCATGTGTTAGAATAGTCTAGTCAAAGTCCACATCCAAACCAAATTGAAAATCAGTGCAAGAAGTTAAAAATGTGCACACAAAATGGGCTATCTTGCATCAAGGAGTTATAAGAAATTCCAGCCTGTAGATATGAAAAGTTGGCAGAGACATACCTGCTGTACTTTTTATTATTCACCATTTTGTGATTGTCTTTCATATAAAACCCAATAAAACACATTCAGGTTTGAGGATACAATATGACAAATTCAAAACCTTCAAGGGTTAGAAATGGTTTATAACTTTTAGGCCTGTTGCAATAAGCAATTAATCAATTAATCACATGATAAGTTTAAACAAACTCAAATATTTCCATCACAATTATCGTTTTTCTCTTCTTATTTTTGCTTTTTTTCACAAAAAATGGGATGACAAAAGTCTGCAGTCTGGTGCGTTGGTCTCTACTAACTCTTTTTTTTTGAAGGACAGTGTTGTTTATAGAGACTTTATTGTTCATTTTATTTGTCATTTCTGTTGTCATTTATTTTGGATATTTAAAATGCCAGTTCCAGTGTAAAATGTTCATTAGAATTTAAAGTTTATTGATCTTTGAGAATGTGCGCCAAATTATGTCGCCCTCACTGAAAAACATTCTCAGACAACGATGTTATCGTTTATGATGATAACTTCTGTGGACAATTTATTGTCCAGCGTAAGTTGTAATGTGACAAGTCTAGCAACTCTAAGTTTTCTGGGGCTTTGTTCGTTTCCTCCTCCCGCCCTTTTCTTCCAAATAAAATGTGCTCAGAATAACTGTACTGTATTTACATTCCACAAACACCCAGCTGTGTGCAACAAGGCAGACAGAGGTGATGTAATGATTACATCAATCCCTTACTGCAGACACTACCTCACTGGAGAGAAAGCTGAGCCTCTAAGGTGCCCTCGGTGTGATTTAAGAACTCCTCGCCTTCACATCGGGACACTGTGTGCTTTTCTTAAAAAGATCAAATCTCAGCGTCGACATATCCGAGACGCTTCTTTTTCGTTTGGACTTGAAAAGGTTAACTGCCTCGTCTTAATAACAATAATGGCTAAAGCATGTGCCGAGAGAATGGTTTTGTTTGGTCCTTTTTGACAGCACACGGTTAACCTTTTGTTTTCCCTCAAGTGGTGCCGTGATAATGGCGTAATTACTATCCCCATTAAGGGACAAGGGTGTTAGAAAATGGATGGATGGATGGACGGACGGACTTAGGAGGAGATAATATGACATTTTGACTGATAAAACTGCTGTTGCGAGTCACTTAAATGAAAATGATTCACTCAGGTATGGAATAACGTACAGATACACTGTCTGGGCTATATACATCTTTTTAGTGACTTTATGTATGCATGTGTTGGTCTTGGTTCAGCTTTTTTTTTCTCTTTTTGCAGGTTTGGCAGCAGATTCCTAGACCGTCATCTTGTATTTTCTCTGTCCTTAAGTGGAAAGAGGAACTACTATTATGAATTCACACTTTCAGAGGAGGAAGAGGGAAGAATGACGAGCTGCAGCATCTCATTTTGCTTTCTATGTTATCAGAAGTTCAGTGTTTTGGTCCGACAGTGCGCGCTTCCTCAAATCTATCCATTCTGCTCTTCGGCTAAAAAAAAAAAAAAAAAACGGCTTCTGAAAGTTAAGCGGTTCGGGCTGCTTTCACAAAAACACCCACAAAATTCAGGCCAGACACACAACAGTTTGGGTCATTATCTCACTCTATTCTGAGCTGAAATGCAAGAATGTTTCTCAAAGTAAATTATTTTCTATTCCATAAAACTCCATTTGCATCTCATTCCAAAAGTGAAGAATGAGATGCACAGATCTACACAAGCCCTTGTACATAATGCACTAAAATGCTTGTAAGTTTTCTTAAATCATCCCGACTTTAGAATTTATCTTAAAAAGGAGAATTTAGGAGAGGCTAAACATTTAGTAGCAGCGCTAATCAAAAATCTAGCTCCAATGTTAACACATCAGCCAAAGTGTGCGCACCAATAGCAACTTGTCTTTTGGCAGCGATTACCCCAAAAGACCTGAAGTTAGGTAGTGCAGAAGGACTGTGCACTGTCTTTTGTATTTGCGTTTCCCATATAACAAAGTCTTCTACTGAAATGGAAATGCATAATTTCCACACTTTCTTTCAAAAAGCAGAGAAAATCCATCCTTTCCTCAAATGTCCTGGCCAGACCAAGTTGAGCACACAAAGTAGCAGAAAGTGCAAATGACTTGTCTTTCTAATAGTGTAGCGTTGGGCTGCCTCTGAGTGGGTCAAAGTCGCTTACCGTGGCCCCAAAATTTAAAGTTAAAGAGGCTGAACTGTAGTAAAAGATAAAAAAATAAATAAAAAGAAGCACTTAAACAAAAATCTATAAAGCTGAGCTGAATATTAGAGGTGAAATCGTGTGGTGACTGAAAATGAGGGGGGGGGGTGTTTTGTCAAACTGAGCGGTCACCTTGGGGGGAGATGATGGAAGGGAGTACTGTCTGTCTGCATGTGTTTGTGTGCGTGCGTGTGTGGGGGGTGGGGGGTGTGTGTGTTTGTAACCTTTTGCTGAATTGGTTGGTGCAGTCTTCCACCAGTTGCAAATTAGCTCTAGATGGCTTACATAAACCTATTTGTCTCTGCGTGCAGGACTCTACAAGACTACCTGAGGATCCCGGCTGCCATGGCGATGTAAAGGGCTTCAGCCTGCATCTGTAATCTGATCAATTCACTGCTCAGTGGGAGGAATTGATGGCGATGTCATTACGGCCTTACCACGGCTATTAGGTTGGTCCAACTTACAGAAAAATAAGCAAAAGCTCCCCGCAGAAATGTAATGTGTGCTTGAGTGGATATTAATATACTGGAAAGAGCTGCTTGTAATGTCTGAAAATATTAGAATAGCATCAAGAATGAGTTACTTTGTCATTGCCGACACCTCAGACAGATATAATTTATTCATTTTATTAAAAGTCTTTGACATGTCTTTACATGTTGATCTGTGGGTGAAGCTATTGGTGGATTTAAGTATGCTTTACTGGCACAGAGTTATCAAAATATATATATATTTTTTTTTTTAAAAGATGGATTTAAAGTCAATTCAGCATTCTTTTTCTGTATCGGTATCTGCCGATAACAAAACTACATCGATATCAAATACCTATATCGATATCTATATTGATATTAAAAGTGAAAAAGTGCATACTGTGTACTTGACATAATGTAACATTTATTGCTTCTTTCATAATTTGATTATTGTATGATGTTTTCCTGATGTAAAAGCACTTTGAACCACTTTGTTGCTGAAATGTGCCATACAGGTAAACTTGACTTGGCTTACGCTGTTATCAGATGAATCAGGAGGGATGAATCAGCCAACAAGACAAGTCCAATTTTCTTTTGGGATCAACTGAGACAGCTGCTGAGATGATGAGCCCAGGAGCTCTGCTCACAAAACTTCATTCGATCATTTGTTCTCTACTTTCCCCGATAATTAAAGAACCGTCACTTTTGACAAGTATTACACTGTGGACGGTTCCGTGTGATGGATATCAAGACAGATAAACCCTCTCTCCGGTCAGGCTTTACGTCGCTGCATGTGTAAACAGACGCAGCGGTAAAGAAAAGAATGACTGTCTAATCTTTTGCAAACACAAACCAAACTGTGGCCTTGCCCTTGCGTTTACTTCTCCAAAGCAGCGGTGCAGGAGTAACGGAGTGTGTTAATGAAAAATAGATGTCACTGAGGTGCTGGTCCGCGCTTCAGCTGGAGGTCCTTTAATAACAAAATGTTCAGGGCTCAAACAGCTGCTGTCACCAAGCAGCTTTCAGAATTGATTAAACTAGACTCCCTGATGTCCCGTGGCTCTTTTACGCCTCTGTTTTGCTCTTCAAATGAAATGTAGCGACCCTACCCGTTTTTAACACAATACGAATTCTGTCTTTTCAAACTGGAAAATGCATGAAATGATGAATGTAATGTTTTTGAAAGATGTGCTTCGTTTCCATGAGCTGCTTTCTTAGCGTGACAAGGCTAAAATATTTGACATTTATAAAGAGAAGCTTATACAGAACCAGGTACGCAATCAGGAGTCACTGATACCATTTTCTATGTTGGACTCACCACACTGGCTGTGTTTCCATTGTACATATAACTACACAATTTCATATTTAGAAAAATACATTTGCTGAATGGAAACTCGCCAAACAAGTTTTTTCATAAGGTGGTTTTTCAGCTAGATCAAAGTTGGTTTATTTCACAATATTAAGTAATTATTGACTTAAAACAAGCTCCTATATGTTGCTGAAAAGTCACATGTAAGTGCAGTTTGTCCCTTTTCAAGTATTGCCGGGTTTCAGATTAAACCAATGCAGACGTCGCCCAATGCAGATGGAAGGCAGGAAGTAAATGCAGCCCATTTATTTCTGTTGATCCAGCATCAAAAAGTCTAAAGTCTGAGTCCTGTACGGTTGTTCCAACTGTTCTAATAGAGAGTTGGTCATAAAGGAGTTAATTTTAAAAAACTTACCAAAAAAAGAGGAGAAAGGTGGATTGACAATCTACAGCTAAAAACAGGAGGTGTGGAAACTAACAATGCCAGAGTTTGCAGCGCCACTTTCTAACAGGTAATAATCGCATCGTTTAAATTATATTTTCAGATGTTTTATTGGACAGTTACTTAGAAAGACAAGCATTCCAATTGAAGGTAAGATTATTATTCTTATGCCCTAGCATGGCTGTCCTCAGAGCGCTAATGTTGTTAGCAGTTAGCTCAGTGCCGAGTCCCGGACAGAAAATATCATGTTTAGTCAGCGGGACTTTCATGTTAAAAAAAATAATAATAATAAAAAGCTAAATAAATGAAATATAACCTGCCCAGCCATACAGTCACAGTGAGCTGTGACTGTTCCCCCACATGCTCCGTGTCTGGCCATGAACTATATTTTGTGGGTTTCTGTAGATTGGAGCGAATCGTTGACCTACATTAGACCTGAATCCAGTTCTACAATGACTCACCATTAACATACAACTCCAGCATGAATTTAGGTTTACAGAAAATAAATTTTTACCAGGGGATCCAAGCTCATAGAAATAACATGGGTTAGCTTGATGTTAGCGATAGCATCGTTATCATAGACTAAGTACTTAAAATAGCACAATTCACTACTCACCCGGCAGAAACCAGCCAACAGTCATTTAATGCCTCTTTTGATCCTAAATGCTTGACCCAACCTGAAACTAAATGACTGTATTCTCCAGGCTTCTGAAAACTTTCTTCTGGCTCGTCTTATAATGTGAGGTCTGCAGCTCTAGATAGTTAGTTATGTGAATCGCCTCGACAGCAGGTAAATCCTCAAGATTATAAGAGAAGTCTTTTTTACCGAGTTAATATGGATCATATCCTAAATATACGCGGATGTTTTTTAGATGCCTCGTCTGTTCCAGCCTATTTAGGGCATGAGCTACTCATTGTGATTAATCTTGCTTTGTTTCGAACTGGAGAATCCACTTCTGGCCCACCATCTGAATTTCGCACATCATTCGGGTCACGTGTCTGAAACCCAGCAATAGCGAGCTATTTGCACTAGAAACTGGATCAAAATTACTTAGTAAGATTTAGTGTTTTTGCAGTGAAGTTGGTTCTACGAAGTGCTAACTGAGGGGCACAGAAACCTAAATGTTTAAATAGTCACTTCAACTTAGCAAATCAGTGGTTACCACACAACAGTGTTAGCCAGAATTAGAAACATAACATGTCCCACCATCACTGAGGTTTTTCTGTAGCTGCTCCCAAAGCTCTGGAATGACCCTGACCCCTAAACCTTCTGATTTTAAATACATTCTTCAGAGCCATGTTTTTTCTTTGGCCTTTGACACAATCTGAGATGTTTAAAGTGTTGTATAAATGAAATGGTTTTGTAGTTTAGTTTATAGTTTGTGTTGTGTTTGTTTTTATAAAATCAGAATATTTTATGATTGGTACACTTAGTGCGTTTGTCTCCTGCTTTGATCTACCATGTTCTCCACACGAAGCTCGTAGGGCATCGGGTTGTACACCATCAGCTGGACTTCACAAACGTCTCCTTGAACCCACTGGAAATCTATGAAGAGACAAAGGGAGACACATGGTTACATTTCACTTCAGCTAAAACACTCCACTCAAGAACTTGGCTCAACATTTTTAAAATGTAGAACAAATGTGTTATTATTTCAGCTTATGTGGCTCTTGGACTTTTTGTTATAGGGATCAAGCCGTATTTTTTTTTTTTTGCTTCAGAACAATCATAGACCAACCAAAAGCATCAAGTCTTCTTTAGCAACATTTACTCAGTTACTCGGGTAACTTCTTGAAAAAGCAACATTTAGAAGTAGTTTTACTTTTGAGTTAAAACAAGGAGGTTTTGCATTCAGTTATTACATCTGTTTGAAAAATGCAAATCACAAAAGGGTGAAACTGTCCTGATTTTCATTTACAATGAGAAAAATAAAAAAAAACAAGAAAACCTTGCTCGACTGTATTGCATTTACAATTTTTTGAAGATTAACTGAAAACTTTTGTTAAGCCCCGTGAAGGTTTTCCTCCGTTTCTAAATGTTTCACGTTCTCATACAGTTGGACGCTCCGTTCGCAGTAATATGACTTGCAAAGAGGGCCTCAAAAAAAAAAAAATCCCATCTCGAACCCTGGAAGGGAAGGGGATTTATGGAGGGTGAGCCGCAGCCGCGGCCCCAGGGAAATTAGGCCAGTTCAAAAGAAAGATATCTATAATATGACTGTCTGGAAAGCTCCATATTACTGCAGGTCTAGCTTGCAGGCATGCTCTAGAAGCTGGCCAATTAAGTGTGAAATGCACCTAAAAAAAAAAAAAGGAGTATTTTGCCGGCATCTCATTTGTGCATCATAATTCTCCAAGTTAGAACTAATATTCAGCAGTAATCTTCAAAAGGCTTCAGCTTGATGAAACATCCTCACAGAGAATGATAATGGTAGCCATCCATCAGGGCTGTTAGCCTGGGATTCCTCAAAGAGCGAATCATTTCGTCAAACAGCCTCCAACACCATCTTAAAATTATGTTTATGGCGAGAGAGTGAAGTGGGGGGGGGGGAGTTACTGAAGTTACTGGACCCTGCAAAGAAATGTTCTGTAAAACTATCAGCAGTATTAATGTGCCCCGAATCTGAATAATTTATCATTTATGCACACAGGGTGAAGAGACCAACGCAAAATCCATGCGTGGAAAAGGAAGCGGCTCCACAACACAACAAATATCTGGTAAACAAACCAAAACGCCAGCGATGGGGCCTGGTTGGCTCTACAGAGTCGAGGAAAATTTAAGTTGGAAAGATTTGGGGAAAAAAATATTCAGCTCATTTCGCAAATGGCCAAAAAATGTAATGTGGATTTATGACAGAGATTCCATTGTAATTTACATTCTTACATCGGAGATTGGAAAATGGCCACAACACTAGGAATGATGGAACTCCAATGGAAATCGGCAGAATCTAAAAAAAAGTTAAAATTCTTCTCCAATTCAGAAAAAGAGGTTAAAACCCAACAATCAAAGCAAAAAAAATTGTTACAACACACTCGCAGAAATATCAGAAATGTCACAATGACTTTTCAAGCACATATTCATGGCAAGGTAAGGGAAGACCATTTGAATAGTACCTCAAAAACAAGGCAATTCAAAGTACCTTGCATCAGAGAAAACATTGTATTGCAGTGGTATAACAAAGGAAAGAAATAAGAAGTTGGAATACAAACTACAATTAATGATGTTCCAGTTGTTATTAATCAAAGGCACCTTTAAACAAATGGGTTGTAAATCTTGTTTTTGAAGGAAATTGATGTTTCAGCTGTTTTGTAGTTTTCCGGTAGTTTGTTCCAGATTTGTGGTGCATAGAATCTAAATGCTGCTCGTGTTTGAGTCTGGTTCTTTGAAGACTGCGTAATCAGTAAAAGATAATCCCAGAAATGTTCCTCAGATGACAAAAGACCAACTTTCACCGTCTGTGTGTGTCTCTCGAGGTTCATACCTGATCGCTTAATTCCAGTTGTAACAACTAAAGTTGTGCTCAGGATCGTTCCTCTTTTAATCCAAAGTCAGTAACTTTAGCTTTGTTTCTGTTTAGCTAAATAAAGTAGACACATCGATTTGTTCTATGAATCTACTCGATGTTTGAATGGGTTCATAGTCATCAGGTGACAATGTAGTGTAGAGCTGTGTATCATCTGGACAGCTATGGCAACTTCAAGTTATTATTTGCAGTAATCTGAGCTACTGGGAGCATCTGGATATTAAATAACAAAGAACCCCAGGTTGCAACCTTGGGGTACTCCGCATGTGATTTTTGTCCACTCCAATAAGAAGTTACCAACTCGAACCAGTCAAGTACCAGAAGACTTCTGGCACTTGTTGGAGTGCACTTCAGTCACTCCAACAATAAGTCATGGTCAACAGTATAAAATGCTGCACTCAGGTCCAACAGAACCGGCACTGTGCTTCTTCCACAGTCTGTGTTCATGTGATGTCATTGACGCGGGAAGTCTCAGTCAGTACTTGCGGTGAGCACGGAAACCCGACTGAAAGACCCCATCACCGGTCACTGGTAAGAAGCCATTTAACTGTTGAAACACTGCCTTTTTCAATTACTTTGCAGATGAATGAGAGGTTGGAGATTGGCCTGTAATTTTGCAGCAGTGGTTTGATAAATACCGTTTTTAAAGCCTGGGAGAAAACACCTGATAAGAGAGATGAGTTCACAGTTTCGATCCGATCAGACGCAATGACAGGCTAAACTTTCTTGAAGAAAGTTTTGGCCAAGATATGACAAGAGCAAGGGGGATGAGAATAATTGATTCATCATTTCTTTGATGCCTTTGTGGATGAGTTGGTAGAGTTGTGGAATTTTCTCCAGATTCAACACTGGAACTGGACTGGACATTGATGTGCAAGCTAGTAACCTAATTTTCAAGATTTTTTTTCCAGTTGAAAAGTTTGCAAATTCACTGCAGGTCCTGAGGATTGGAGCTCGTGTGTGTCTAACAGCTTTGAGAGCAACGCAACACAAACAGAGACATTTAGCCTCACAAATCCCTGTCTATGACCACAGTCATTTTCATCAATAATAATGTATGTCGCATCACTGCCATGTTTAGTGCTACTAAAATCAAGGGGCACTGTAAAGTTATTACAGATGTAAACTGCACTAAGTGACCATAAAGATAAAAGTCACCACTTTGAGCTAGTAGTTGTAGTTGTGTTTCAAGCAGAGCAGAAAGCCAAACATATATATTATATATAATATATAATATATACCTTCCAAACAGTCAAAGGGCACATAAAGTAAAAGTCACGTCCCTGTGTGCCTGTTCTGCTCTGTAACAGAGAGCCTCTAATCCAGATCAGAGTAAACGGCCCCCTCTAGACACTTCTTAAAGCAGTCTCAGAACAATTACAGAAAATAAATAAATAAACCTCCCAGTTTATGGCTGCGCATCACTCTGACTCATTCTGAGTGACTTACAGAAGAACAACAGATCGTTCCTGTACTGACGGACCAAAGTTACCAAATTGAGCCCATAAAACAGGAAAGATAATTAGTCTGAAGCTCTGAAGCTTTACTGCCGGGTTACGTGTTATAGATACGGAAGAGCTGCACGAGTCTGAGTCACCAGTTTAAAGACTTCAGAAGCTGCCAGTTGCCTCTCCAGATCATTCAATCACCACAGTCACTAAGAAAATGTATTCCTTCTGAGCTGCTTTTGTTCAAATGAAAGCAGCTCCAGAGGCCATGAAACATTAAGTTATGTTTTTGTAATTATTAGCAGTTAATCAAGTCGACTGTCGAAACACTTGTGAGCAGATTGGTTCCAAAGTGGTGTGTGTGAACATGTTAAACCGTACAGTCACAAAGCAGGTGTAAACCCTTTACTTTAGGCTAGATGAGTTGGCTTTTCTTGCTTTTGCTGCTGTAGAAGATTTTTCTCTTGGTTTTAAATGGTTTGTTGAAATCGCAGCAGGCTTCGATCTAATCTTTCAGCCAACAAACTCATTTTTATTTTTATATTGCTTTTAGAATACAAAAATGCATACGAGCACTGATGTTAGCAGTACATTGGGGGCCAGGGACAGAGGGCAGATGATGTACAAAGACTGTAAAGGTTAATGCAGTAGAAAAGCTAAAAGATTAATTCAATTAAAAATGTCTGACACAGATATGCTCCTCAGAAGGAATTTCAGTTTTCCGAAAACCTTCTGAGGAAGGTTGTTCTTTTTTTTCCACATCGCCAAACATTTTCTACCATGAGGTTAGGACAGTATGATGGCTTAAAGAGTAAAATAAAACAACAGATTTGATAAGAAATGATCAGAAACTTATCTATGTGATTATTATGAAACACCATCAGAAGCAGAGCATTTGAAAATACCCTGAAATTTTAAGAAACGAGCTCAGCTCTTGCTTGAACTAGCCTAGTAGAGTTCATAATGATTCCGCTGTCTTGACCAATCAAAACGCTCGAAAGAAGGCATCACAATAGCCAGCCAATCAGTGACAATCTTACATTTCTTTGAGAAAAAATATGTAGGCGTAAATTGTCAAATTTACAATTCCTAGTTTGGGGATTTCAATCATTTTTTAATGGCAAAATATTTTCAAAGTTCAAGGAGAAGCAGGTCTGTTTGCTGTATTGTCAAAGATTCTCCCATTGATTATTGAGACGAATATGGAGAATTTTTTAATGTAAATACAAACAGATAAATAATTTTTTTAATTATTATTTTCTCCATTTTACAGATGTGAAGAGGTACGATTAAGTTTATTGTCACAACTGATGTCAAAAAGGGTCAGAACTTAAATGTTAGCTTGAACTGGAAAAGATAAATAACTCCGTCGACCTTGTTTGGACTCACCTATCTTCTTACAGCGCTCCTCTCCTCTGTTGTGCATGATTATGGGCGAGTAGATGAAGGGGCTGGCGGTGGACACGCTCTGTCCCAGCAGGCCTTTTACTTTGTGGGGCCGCAGGCTGGTGGGCAGATTGAGCAGCTTCACCGATCTGGGTGGAAGCACAGAAGTATGTGTTAGCTTTGCATTTAAGCCAATGGAAGGGGAGGGAAACTGAGCTAAACTTTGGGTTACTATTCACAGGAAGTTAGTTTGAATTTGCTTGGGTTGCATGAAATTCAGATCATATTGCTGAATATTCATGAATATTACAGAACAAAGCTTGAGATTTATGGCTGGGCTTCCTGGGAAAGGTTACAAACTCAGCAAGAAATAAAACACAAAGACACAGGCAACTTTTCAACAGAAAACATCCACAAACAATGGACTTAAAAAACACCTCAAAGTAATGTATAATCACATCCACCTTTAATTATCTCATTCCTTCCTCTTAACTGGGTTGTTTTCTAGCTTCCTCCCACATTAACTAGTTCCTGAAAGGCTTAAAACTTAACAGTCTGAATGCATGTTCTGTCCATCACAGCTTATTGCAGACGTCAGTTATAAAACACAACTGTGGAACTTTCTAGTTTTTGGGAAAAAGAACTCTGATGAGTTGCGTTGCAGATTTTTCAGTCAGATGGGCTGTAAACATTCAGGTTTTTATGTTTCTTCATGGTATTAAAATTGGGCAACTGAGTCTAGTTAGTTTGCTCCGTTCTGCCTTGAACAGCCCGACTTCCAGTGTGCCAGCCAACAGGAGCACTGGTACTCGAGCAGAAGAATGATGACCATGGCAAACAGCCCATGTTATTAGAAGTACTTCGGATGAGGAGACCTGGGATCGTCTTTTGGTAATAAAAGTGTCAGGCGACAACAAAGCGCGTCACATTACAGCCCCTGTCTTTCCTGAGGTGTTCCAGGGCTGCTGATCTGTACGGCAGCCAACAATGAAGAAATACTACAGCAATTTGAGAAGCAGGACGAATCTGAAACATTTTGGTGACGACACAGTTAAAGTGATAGTTGGAATGGTAGGACAAAAAAATAAATAACGTCTTATGGTTTGTATTGCCTCCCTCAAAGTCCCTAGAAACTCTGAAAAAATAAAGTATATGGAATGCATATACATAAAAACCAAAATTGTCAAGTCGAAAGTGTTTGGGGGCCAAAAATTATTTAAAAAAATAGGAAATAATAAACTAGAACATTTCTGAAGAAATTTAAACGGCGCCTGTCAAAATGTGCCAGTCGGTTGGAACGCAGAGTTCTGATGCTAAAAATTAGCATCAATTCAGAAAACATAAAATTTCCTCTGCTACTTTGAATTTTTTTACCTTATTCTACTTAAGAATTGTGCAGTTGGTGAATTTTGCAGCAAAGTGAAAATGTTTTTTTGGTCATTGATGTTAAGTATGCCATGAAACAGACATTCAACACAAAAGTAAAAATTTGATTTATACTTCTTGGCAGTTCGGTACAAGCTAAAGTCGCTCATCTCTTAACACCAAATTAATAACAAGTAATATTTTTCTCTTCTGAAATACTGCTCATCTGTTTAGACACAACAAATTTAGAGTTGGTCAATTTTGCAAAAATAAAAGTCAGATGTTTACTTTGTGGCACTTGGTTACCAGAAAACGCGCTGATCTCTTAGCAACAGACTAACAACAAATATTGTTATTGTTCAAAAAACATAAGATGCAATGCACTTATTTTGACAGCTCAAAGTTAGTGTCTGGTTAGGAGCATCAAGTTTCATGAGTTTTATATGGAACTTTCTTTATTTGCTCTTCTGCCATCTTATCTGTATTAAGTGTTCCATCAACGTGGTGTCGGCCCTCTTCTGCTGCGTTCCTCCATCTCTGTAGTTCTCTGCATCTCTGCTCTCCTCTGTTCTATTGCTATGGTAATAAATCCTCTCTGAAAACTGTATGCAATGCATAGCATATGAAAGCATTTAAATGAATTGCATGCTCTTCGATGCATTGCTGTTGCGGGCCCCAATTACCTACTCAAGTTATGAGCATACAATATTTTAATTAAGCAAATCATATTTTCTGTATTGACGGATGAATACTTTGTTGTATTTAACATTTTTGAATACATTAAAGCAGATTTTAATTTGTCTGTAATAGTTTTGTCCCAATTTATCTGCACTTAGCATTTATGCTAGTTAGCCAGATGACTGTTAAATTGGCTGAATTGTAGTTGGGGGGCCAAAATGCAATCAGTTCAAACAGCAAATGGCCCCTGGCTGCACTTTGGACAGTGCTGGCTGCACTTTGGACAGTGCAGCCAGCCTTTACCTATTAAAGTTTTTAGATACACTTAGGGCTGGACAATATGGCTGACAAACATATAATGGTTTCACATCAGTAGATACTGAGATTTACTGATTCGTTTTTGGAATACTACCAAACTACATTTTGTCCTTTCTCTTCACACTGTTTCTTGTTTCTAAGCAGCTTTGAAGCATGAAACTTCAAACTGCTGCTTTGCAATATACTCAACAGATTGTTGCTAGGTAACCAAAGACCGACAGAGTTAGGTGGTCCCACCATTCGTTCTTAGAGGTTGAGCGAGTAAAGCTTCTCCTCTGCCTACATCCCCCCACAATGCTGCTCGATTCCGGATCAAAGATGATCGAATATTTTATTTTTAAATGGATTATTAGACAATTGTTTGTTCAATGTCCTAATTAAAGGCTTTTTCAAATATTTTCAATTGAAGGATTTTTTTTTATACATCCTAATTAGAAAGATGTGCTTTTGTGACGGTCTTACCTGACCATTGGGAGCTTCGTGAAGGGAACCGGAGGGAGCTTGAGCCCATCAGAGAGAGTGATGACCTCCATCCCACCTGGACACTTGGACGTGTAGTTCTCCAGACTCTGGGTCACCTCTTTCTTTTCTGTAAAGCACAAACGGCACGAACGTCAGCAACGCCGGCTAGAACCCTGACTCTGAGAAGCACGACGCCGTGACGATTACAACACAAATGTCTTTAAAAGAAACCAGAGAGGACTCCGTTTCATTTGGGGTAGAAATGAATGGGAGGTTGATGATGGGTAAGGAGTTCAACTCTCAGCAAACAGAGCTCCAGCCTCGGAGGGAAACTCCAGCTTCTATCATATCATCAATACCTTTTGAGAGAACATTACTGCTCAACCAGCCATATAATTTGCTTTAGCTGTGCAGGTTTATCCGTGTCCATCAATGAAAAGGTCACAGACCGAAAAAAAATAATAACAGAAAAACACTACTGCACTACAACTGTTGGTAAGAGCGCATTTGGAAATTGCAGCCCTTTCATAAGAAAAAGAAACGCACCTGCATTATGTATGAGCTGTTTGTTCCACACAAGGGATGACCTAATAGGATAAATCGACGTGTTTTCATATCTCTCGCCAACAGGAACAGTGGTTCAAGCAAACAAATACAAGTGCCGCTAGCAGAGACACTAAATCCTTTGGAAAAATATGAATTGGGGGCCTGGAAGGCACGACCCCCAGTTCAGGGAGAAGATAATAAACAACGAGGCAAAGGGAAGGAAGGAGGGAGAGAAGATAAAGGTAGAAAGTAAAAGCAGTCAGAGACGGATGAAGGAACACTTTAACTGTAACCCCAGCTCAAAATTTGGCTTTTTTATTCATGGCTTTGTTTATTTTTAGCAGTAATTAATGCTCAAGAACCTCAAATTAAGACTTGCAATTAAGTTATTAACGTATATATTTAAGACATATTAAGGTATTAATGTTAGACACACAAATGTAAGACTTTTTAAGGATGTGTCGACACCTGGCTGCAAATCCACAGAAACATTTATAGGTCTGCAAAGAAACCATTTGACAGCTTATCAATTTAAGTAAAATGTTACAGAATTAAACGAATGTAAAGAGTCAAATGGTCATTTCATTAAGTAGATCTCGGATTTTAAAAAAATTTATGATTAAAGTTCTTGAGGGAAAAAAAAACAATTGTGCAAAACTGACACCAATAGATCAGAGCTCCATCAAAATCTTGCTTGAAAAAGGAGCTTCTCTGTACCACGGTTTGCTACGATGGGTGTCCAGGAAGTGGTGACGTGAATGACACAGCACCTCGTTTCCCAGCTGAATCCACAGCCCCGGGCTTCGTCCGGTCACCCGCTGTGTATCCTGCTGTCAAGTCATCCACAGGTAAATGACTCAGACACCATTCACATCAACGAAAATGTGATTGATCCAGACTGCGTGGAAACGACTGCTGTGTCTACATCATGCATCAAGACTGGAGCCAGACCAGAATTTCCACAAAGTGACAGAGCCGGGGTTTCACCAGCTCAAATTTAAGACTTTCTCAGACCATTATGATACAATGTAAGACCTATATCACAACAGAACAGTATGAAAGAAATGCAGGGGACCAAAACTGTGAAATTTATGAGAAGCTTTGTGCTTCTCATATGGCTTACAGCTCTCTAGGTAGCCATATCTCTTAGTAGCTACTTGTGCAGAGAGCTATATGCTGCTAGTGGAGGGGTGCCCAAAGTTGGTCCTCGTGGGCCGGCATCCTGCATGTTTTAGTTTTTCTCCCTGGTTTAACACACTTGGATCTAACGACGGCTCCTTAGAAGGTCTAAAAGAAGAACATTGACAATCTGAAAGGGTTGTTACTACCACCAGGGAGAGAACTAAAACATGCAGGATATCGGGCCATGAGGACCGACTTTGGACACAAGTGTGTTAGTGGTTCGCTTCTTTGCTACCCAGCTAGCTAGGAAGTGTTAGTTTCTTGTTACCAGTAGCCTTGAGACACAGAATGCAGTGAGTGGAAATGTCTGTGCACTACTCAGCTCAATCCTTTGCCTTACAGAGAAGTCCAGTGAGAAAAACAACATTAATATATGACATTAAACATACCCATGTCCTACCATGACAAAATGTAAGAACTGTGAATCATGTATTTATGACCAACTTACTTTTTCCACCTGAATTCAAGACATTTTAAGGGCTTAATCTTAGGTAAATCAATGTAAGACTTTTTAAGACCATTTAAGGAGCACTGATGGGGTGTGAGGGTTAAAAAAACCATTTGCTCAAGCAGACTAAGAATGTGGCTGGTTCTGTAGTGAAAACGTCTTTCTGGAAGGGTTTTTCATGTAAAAGATGTATAGCATCTTGTACCAAAAAAATAAGCACATTTGGAAAAGTTAGCTTAAAATGCTAATTAAATTAATGCGCTAAACAAATTGATTTCACACAACTTGGTTAACGGTGAGAATAACTTGTCAAAACTGCTGTTGTATGTAATCATGTTCTCAAATCAATACAGATTGTTTTATATAGCGCTGCATCAAATATAATCTGAAGGCGCTTTACAAAAAAGTGACTTCAAACCACCCATGCAGACAGATTCAATTCCACACGTTCCAATGTGATTTCCAAATGGATTTTAACGACCAAAGTTCTTGCAGCTACCTGTATGTTTTTGACATTGGTGTGAGGAAAAATATTCCCACTTCTCACGTTTTTAGCTGTTAGATATTGGGAGAGCTTACGCCACTGTGCATTTTCCTCAGAAACATTCTGATAAACAAGATGGATTCATTGATAGAGAGCCGAACACGTCCTGCTGCAGCAACGCAGCCTGCACACACAAGATTCACAGCTCTTCTCCTGGAACACTGCAATTGGTTTAGACAAAATATGCCATCTGTCCTGCTGTCCAAGCAATTCAAATTCAGACTAATTTGACCAGAGAGCATTCTCTGTGGATACCTGTAATCTAGCCTTCATGTTTCCTTGTTAATAACAACTAAACGTGTGACCTTTAAATAGGGCAAACCTCCCTGAAAATGCTGAGCAACCTTCTGCAATCATACGCGCCTGATGTGAAGAGTGAATAAATGTAGCAGGTGTCCAATAAATTGCATTTCGATTACATTTTAAAGAACATTTGGTGTTGTCTTCCTCTTTATTTTATCCAGGCTTTCACTCATTCACACACTGATGCAAGTACGGCGAAGCCTCTGCGCAGTCACGGCTCAATATTTAGATTTTTCTGTGGAAAGTAACTCCAAATTAACAACCGAATGAACAACCTGCCCAGTTGCTGATTCGCAAACCTAAAATATTCAAAAGAAAACGCAGCTTGTGAAGCTGAAACACCCGGGCACAATGCTAATTAACACGCTTTTGGCTGGCATTTGCAAAGCAGCCGATCCAGGAGCATAATTTATTTTCCTTGGCGCCGATTGAACACTGTAGATGTTCGGCTCTGCCTCAGTGCCGAGACGATGTTTCCACTGTGCGTGTTGATGCATATTAAGGAATATGTGGTGTTTAAACTATTAAAGCAGGCTGATTTTAATGAGGCCTGGTCGAACCTCTGAGAATACTGTAATCAAAACTGCATGTCGCTGCAACACTAATTCGAGGGAAGAAGTTTATGATTGGCCCATAAAACAAAAATTTATTAAAAACTGGCCATCAAAAGCAAAACTGCTCCATCAAGTCGAAGGCATTTGTTCATTGGGGTACAACTATAGGATCGGTTGGACTCGCTCCTTAGCATATTAAACACATCGAGGAGACCGAAGTGGAAGATTTTTGTTCTAGCAGTGCTTCTTGCTTGCTTACTGTCCAGACAAACCCGGTGCAGCCTCGTTATGAGGCTGACAGCTGGAACACACAGTCCAGAAAAAGCAAAGAGACAGCTTAACAGGTAGGTGAGAGAAGGGGTGCAGCTTATAACACTCTGCATCTTTCTCCAAGTGAAAGGCTCTCATCTGCGAGCGTCAACCGTCAGGAGCAGGAGGAGGAACACTTAAAGGCAGGATGAAAGGTTGCCGTGAATCAGATTCCCCACAAAAAAACAATAACCAAAAAAAAAAAAAAAAAAACAACTTTGCTTTCATCTCCATAGCGTGGAAGAAACGACTGACGTTTCTACACATTAAACCGACATTTAGCCATCACAAAAAAAGTTTTTACATTTTTGAGTGTGGGATATTTTTGGTTCAGTGGGATTAGTGTGGGACGTGTGCGAGTTATTGCTACGTAGATATTTTTACGAACAGCGATGAGTCAAGCAGAAGGATTAGATATGCCATTGCCGCTCGGCGGTGTGCATTACTGCCCGATAAGCGGGTCAAGTAAATGATTGTTATTATTCCAATAACAGAATTTCAGCTAAAAACGACATCCAATAATGCGGGACACGCTGCAGACAAAGCACATGACCCGACATGCAGCTCTGAGAGCTGGAATCTGTGCGTCACTGAGATGGAGACGAGCAGCAAGAGCACAAACATGCAGGCACAGTTTGCTTGTTTTTTAGTGATGACAACACCTGGAAGCAACAAAGGTCGCTAGGAAAATACAAAGTTCTCTTCATTTGTAACGTGTTGACTAAAGTTCCTTCTAACTTTTTCAAATTTTTCAAATTCTCTCACCCGATTTTACATGATAGAGTTTCCCACAGTGCATCATAAGCCTGGCGGGCTGCCAGACTTTACTTGCACCCCCACCAGGCTAAGCATCGTTTGCTAACTTATTATATTAGGTTTCTTAATATACCAGTAATGGTAACAGCAACGTTGCGTATTTTGAAAAGAGCAGACCTCTGTGATAAAGGTTTACATCTATTCTACAAGGATTCACCACAGAAAGAGTTGTAAAAAAAAAAAGACCACTCAGATATTTTCTTCTAAAACTCTGCACATATGGAGTGTTGTTTTCAACAAGTGATTGAAAAAAACACAACACATAACTTGGGACTGAAATATGATTAAGCGGCTGTCATTTCCAAATCTGATGTTATCATTTTGTATGTTTGGGGTTTTCTGATTGTAAATCTTTAATTTCGATAATCTTTATGAAATGCTGTATCTACTTTGAAAGGTTTTTCCACATTTGCTATCTAAAGCAGAGCTGTCATTTCTGATCTACAGCCTTCCTGTCCAGCTCTCATTTGGTAGAAAGTAATTGAATTTTCAGCTGAGGCTATTTTTTTGGGAGAACCGTAGGGTCTTCCTGAAGTCCAACAATTCCTTCTATTACTCTTGTGTTATTTCCACTACGAGCGCTAAAACGCCTCCAGTTCACCTAAATCCAACCCCAAGATTTTAATCAAACCAGCACAAATTCAACATCTTCAAAGACTTTACAGATGCACAAGAAGGTAAGTGGTCTTCATTTTAACCACCAGTTTGTCCATTTAAGCAACCCAAGACCGCAGTGGACGGGCCTCGGGTTGGGAATGTCTCCCTTCTTTATGTAAAGAAGCGTCGAGGTTTCGGCTTAAATCCGTCTCCATCTCACCTCACCCACGCATTGTTTGGAACAGAAACATAGCGAGTCAGGTCAAACTCTTTCTTTAGCGTCACGCCCACTCAGAGTGTCTGATGAAAACCGGGACCAAAAGGTGACTCGACCCCGTGACCTCCGACTTCCCAGCTGCATACTGATACAGAAGAAGAAGTCAAGAGATTTCTACTGGAAAAAAACATCTGCAATCATACAAAGACAAATGGGGAAGCCTTTCTACAACATTGATGAGCATTAGTATACAAGTTTTAAAGGCCATTTATGATTTCACTCGATCATATGTAATGCCTCCTTTGACGGTGGTAAACTTCCAGTGTACAGTGTCTGCAGAGGCACAATAAGCAGCTTTTTCCCTGCTGATGAAAGATGGTTCTTAAATCATGCCTTCAAGTCGATCTTTCAGTTTGACAAAAGACCAGCGGATCTCAACAATGTAGTTCAGTGAGATTATATTAATCCAATACGAAACCTTTCATGATACAACCTTAATACATGTCAGGGCATATTTTCTCACATAGGAAATGGTTCATCGTTAAACTGCGATGTTTTAGGAGTCTGTCCACCCATGCTGGCTAGATGGGCGGACAGACAGAAGGACGGCTGAGACTGAAAAAAAAAACAGAGACTGAGAAACGGAGTCAGAACCAGACAGAAAAAGTAGGCAATATCCCAACGACACGGTTTTATTAACAAGTTTATAAATTCTGTACTCAGACCCAACGCCACGCTGAGCTCTCAAATAACTATTGACAGTGGAGAAAATGAAAATGTTTTATAAGAGGGAAAGATATCATGGTGTGAAATGAAAACAACTGGCACACCACAAACAGATATGTCACCATCTTTATGAATTATTAAGACTTTTCTGAATAGTATTGGAAGCAAAATGCCAGCAGGGAAAAACAGAGCGAGAGATAGATAAATAATCCAAATGATAAACACTAAAAGAAAAATAGAAACCTGAGCAGAAAGAGGAGTGGCATTAATCTCTCCAGTAGAAAACTCACAAAAACTAAAAACCTCACTGTGTCTCTTTAAATTCAGTAAATGCAGTACAACGCTGGACTGGCTTTTTTTTTTTCTTTTTTTTTTTTTGCTGAGAACATAAATTCTCTGTTTACTGGGTTTTGCGTGGAAGAAAAAGTTCAGCATTATTGTTTTCTTGAGAGTATTAATGCATCATGACGGATGAAACTGCAGAGTCGATTCCAAAGTTCAGTAAAATGAGGGTTTCAAGCTGAAGTTATATACAGAAATGTTTCATAAAAAAAAAAAAACGCTTCAATTTCTGCCTCTGTGAAACAGCAGGAAGTCACGAGAAATTCCTGTAGCAATCCAAAACCTTCAGACTGTAAGCCTCCGCTGCCGATCATGTTCTACTTAAACACATGAGTGACGGGAGAAAACAGGAGATGAGCTTCATGACGGCGGGCGAGTTTCAGTCTGGAGCTCGGCAGTGATGTTTCAAAAGAACGCTGCGGCTTGAAATGAGGCTCTCCCATTATCATTAAGGAGGCACACAAAGCCATGATTCAGCAGCGGGGGGGATTTGCTGTAAATTGCATCGAGGCTGCGATGCAGTGGGGAAAATGACACAATAATCCACACCTCTTTAAAGACAATGCTTCAAACGCAAGACGCCTCAGACAGAAATCTCTTTTATTCTCAGCCATCAGCTTTAAGGCAAGAGGGGAGACAATCGCTTCAGTAATAGTCGGCCGCTGAATATTTGGATCCATTTGGGTCCATTTATAGCATGAACCCAACAGAGTATACTCGCGACGCGTCTGTATTGTGGAGGGAATATTTTTTAGCACGATAGAAAATGTTTATTACATATTTAGGACTTTTGTAATTTTATTCAAAATGTGTTGATGCATAAAATTTCACAAAATAAGGTCACCTTTATTGAGTGATGCCTGAACTAAACTCAGAGTTGAACAGAACATGTTGCATTTTGGTCAGATAAGCCTAAAATGTACGGTGGCCCACAAGGGTAAACAAAATGCCAAATGCCACAACAACGGAACAAAGTCACAACGCGAGTTAAATTTAAACTCAAGTTAAGCTAAAACACAATTTTTGCTAACAAAGAAATTTATGCTAAAGCAGAATTTTTGCTAAAAAGGTATTTATGTCAAAATGAGATATTAATAGAACAGAAGTTATGCAAAGCCAAAATTTATGCTAAATCAAAGTTTTTCTTAAAAATGAATTTACACTTCAAGAACAGTTATGATAAAAATGTTAGCATGACTTCAGTTTTAGCAGAACTTCTATTGTGGCTTTTGCTGTTGCGTGCAAATAATAAATTGATTTGGTTAAGGCTGCACAGTGGTGCAGTTGGTAGACCTGTTCCCTTGCAGCAAGAAGGTTCTAGGTTTGAGTCCCGGCCCAGGGTCTTTCTGCATGAAAAGATCCCTGTGCATGCGTGGGTTCTCTCCGGGTACTCCGGCTTCTTCCCACTGTCCAAAAACATGACTGTCAGGTTAATTGGCCTCTCTAAATTCTCCCTAGGTGTGAATGTGTGTGTGCATGGTTGTCTGTCTCTGTGTTGCCCTGTGACAGACTGGCGACCTGTCCAGGGTGACCCCTTGCCAGTAAGAACGAGAAATCTTGTGATTACAGTAGGCCATGCGCCAGCGCTTCGCTGCTCAGGTCTAGTAAGAAAACAAAAATATTTGAAAAAAGAAAAATACATCATAATAAATATTGTAGAAAAATCTCAACTTTTGCTAGAAAAATTGCAAAAAGCCGAGCGCCTCTGGATTTTAGTGTGGATCTTGGAACATTTACCCTGTGAGCGCACAGGGTAAAAAAAAACTCACAGAGTTCAATTGATCGGGTTGGATCAGACAGATCCAACTGACTGATGAACCCGCGCAGATTTCTCTGCAGATGCGACCAGGAGGAATTAGTGAAGCTGTGTGTTCAGACCCCAGCGGGTGAAGTGACCGTAATTTAAGCGGAGTCGTTTAATTTAACTTATTATAAGTAATGAGGGCCACAGTGATTTTTGTCACTACGGAGAAAAAGTTAGATGCGTTCATCTGCTTTATGTGTGATGGGATCTGGATTCAGTTAAACTAGGTGAATATTAAACCGCATAAAAATTTACCTATGTTAATGTGATTATAATTGTAGTTTGACAGGTAAAATGGTACATGACTGATTTATTTTAATATCAGTCAAGATGACGGAGAACAAACAAGTCTAGCGCGACCTCTGCCTGCACCATCTTCCACCCACAAAAAGGACAATTCATTCCAATAACAGTCTGTGATTGATTTGTGTTGGAAAAGTGCGATTGGCTTACCTTACATTCATACTCCGAGCCAACAAATTTAAACACAAAACGGTAGTGTTTTATAACAAACAAGATTTCTTGGTGTTGGAAAGAAAATAGTTTTGCCCGCAGCAAAGCAGTCGCCACCAGGTATTTGTCTCAGGATGTGTGTTTAAATGGTGTGAGCAATCGCTTTCATTCTGCATTATTTATAAAGACAGTTAGTACAGAGTTTGCTTATGTGTGATATTGACTAGGCAAGTCTCTTTCTCCTATTACTTCTCTCTCATTTACATATCTCTTGCTTAGTCGTCTAACAAGGATTTAACTTCTCTCTATTGTGTGGCCAGTAGAGCTTGCATTAAAAAAAAACATACATGTATGCACAGAATACAATGTTGCAGTGCAGGCCAAGTAAACACAAGCTTTGGCGACCGTTGCACAGCATTAAGCAAGCTACTATACGCCAATCAGCACAATCAGGCAGAATTGTTTCCTTTGAAGGTTGGGCATAGAGCTGGAAGAACCTCAGAGGACTGGCAATTCTGAAACATCACACTGTGCTTTGCTGTTTACTGACCTTGATCAGACAGGAAGTCCAGCATGGTCTGCAGCAGGAAGGACAGGTGGCGCACAGACAGGCCCGGGTTGCCCATGCGGCGGGAGGCGTAGACCAGCTCATGCAGCAGGCGCATCTGTACGGCCGCCCAGCCTCTGTGTGTGCCTGGGACAGGGATGACAGAGAGACAGAGGAACACACTCACAGGGCTGCCAAAGCTCGTCGCTGACACTCTTTAATGAACTATTTATTTTACTCATCGTAGCTTACTCTGTCTTTAAGGCGCATTCACACTCATAGCCGCATCTAGTCCGTTTTAACTGAACTCTGTTTGGTTTGCCTAGAATGTCCGGTTCGTTTGGGGAGCTGTGAGCGTGCAATCGAACTCTGATGCGGGCCAAAAAAGCAAAACCCCGGTCCGCCTGAAAACCCTAGGTCTGGGTTTGGTCGAAGTGAACTCACATGTTCGAATGTACACGTGAACGCCAAGCGGACTGGAGATCGCTCCAAAAGCAGGAAGTGGACTATAGAGCAGAGCATTCTGTGTAAATACAACTAAAACCAACATGCTAGTCTAGTGCTAATGTGACAGTGGCACATGGTTTTTTCCCCAAAGGCTAAAGAGAAATCCTACAACCTCTAAAATTTGGCACCACACCTTTTTGGTGCACGTTTCGCAAAGAAGGACGTTGCGCTCGGCGTCTTCTTCAGAGAGTTTTGTCAGTTTTCCTTCGGTGGTTGTTGGTGCAGCGCCACCACAGGCGACGAGCAGAACAGGCTTTTCAAGCTTTTAATTTGTTTGATGCAGTGAAGCAGCTGAAAATGGGACATAAGTTGCAGCAACTTTGGTCCCCAGTCAAGGCGAGTCTCCTCATGTCATGTATGAAAACAAAGTTAAGGTTCTGATTCTATTTTATGTGCAAGTTGATGTTATATTTTCCTTTCATCCTGTGTCAGAATTCACAATCCTAGAACTATGACCATGTGACATATGGTAGTGCATCTTGAGCCTATTTTTCTTTGAAATGTTATTGTTTTGCTGTGTTATTCTGTGCATTATGTACTTATATTTGTGTCATGTTTTATTTATGCCACCTGAAACATGAATTTAGATTATGAATCTCTCTCTTTAAACTGAAAAACGAGAAGTTAAATAAATGGTCAGGTTTCAGTTTCTCTGACCTCAGTAATGTCTGTAAACATCCCGTAACTCTAGACACTCAAGGTTCTGTTTTGGTTCTGGATTTTTCCAGCCCTGGAGGAGAACGGCAGCTCTGCGCTTGATTCTTCTCAAATCTTTGGCAGATGATTATCATGTCTTCACATCAACATGTTTCCTAATTGCAACAAATGTTTGATGATTTTTTCACTTAACGTGACAAACTTGTAGAAGTTCAAGGTAAGCGCTGCACTTTTTGACTACAAATATATATATATTTATTCCATATCACATCCCTACCAAACAGATTAAATATGTTAACTCAGCTGATTCTGAAGCCCTTTATCTTTCTAACCTGACATCAGACCACCTAAAAGACGCCCTGCTCCGCTCCGTTTTGCTGACTGCTGACTCACAGAGAGGGAAAGAAAGAAAGACCAGAGGAAAAGATGTGCTGGGAAGGCCAGAGGGTGCAGAGAGAGGGGAGGGAGAACATTTGATAAAGCCATAAATATTTCCTCAGCTTAAACACCATTTCAAATAACATCAAATAATACTTCTGCTGCTCTGCCATTATCAGCACTTTTATCCCCTGGGTTGTTATTCTCTCTGACTTCTTTACTATCTGAACAAACTGCACATGTAGTTCCTTTATAAGCATTTTTCCCCTCCTATTATAGTGAGAAACTGCACCCACTCGGCAGGCTAAAAATAGCTGGCTTCTACCTATCTGCCAGACCCAGTGTTTATCCAGCACAGTAATCCATGGGATGCTGGCTTTTCGAAGGCTGTCGCTCTCGCTCAAACACAGAAAAAAACAGCTTGATTCACTGCATTTCCAGCCCTGAACGGGAGACGTCTGGAAATCCAATTAACACGCTGCCAAGATAATGACTGTGCTGCCACAGCCTAGTGGCTGCACTGTCATGCAAACCTCAGTCAAATGCTACTGAGTCCTCAGGCTGCCTCTGATCTGCTGCACAACCAGCCAACACGTTTCTCCTCTGCAACAGGGCTGAGACGATCCATCGGATTCATGGAGATGAATCGATTATTTAAATTATCCTTCTAAACTAATTTAGCAATCGATTGATTGTTAACTGGAGATACAGATTCGAAGCAGGTCGATTCTTGAAAGAGCAGCACAGTCAGAGCAGTAATTATGTCCAAAATGCACATGTATGCATATTTAGTTTGAATTTGAGATTAAAAACTTCTCTGTCTATAAATATGTTCTCAAGTGGCAGTTTTAGCTTCAATTTGTTCAAATTCTGATGTTAAGCACTTTTTGTTGTCCATTTATTAATTGGGTAAGAAAAAAAAACAATAAATAAACAGAATTTTTCACTGTATTGATGATAAATCAAGCAGAAAAAGCTGAGCTTTCCATATGTTGATGTTAGAAAATCGTATTTAGCTGCAGCGATCACGAGAGGAATGCTGCGATGGCATTTTGTGCAATAAAATCTTTATTTTCCTATTTCATAAAAGTAATTTAATTATTCATTTCTTTGTATTTTTAGTGTAGCTCTAATATAGTATAAAAAGCTTAAGTGCTTGAATGAAAAGTGTGCAAAATGTGCCATTTTTTAATCCTAGTAATCAATTAATCGACAGTCTAATTGCAAAATAATTGTTATAATAAGAACAACACACTTCTACTTTTCAGTTGACATGATGAAAAAACTGACTGGAAGGCTCATATGAGCTGGTGGATTTCTATACTTACGTATTTACGCTGCTACACTGTCTCCTCACTTCAACATCTTCATCCTTTTCAAAATCCCCTTAAAAAGCGCTGCAGCCTGTTTGCTTTTAAGCGTGTGAATGGTTTTTGCAGATAAAATCAGTCTCAATTATTTTCTTTTAGCGTCTAGGGAAAGATTCTTGTTGATTTCTGAGGAGGAAGTGTATTAAGACACGAAAGGACAGCATGAGTAATAGACTATTGGAATCTTCTACGAATACCTAATATTACACGTTTTTTCATTTTTCAGAATGAGCTCCAATATTTTCCCTCAGATTCCAATCCCCGCTCAAAGCAAACAAGGCCAAAGATTCAAAGTGCATCAGAGAGAGAAATCTCGCTCAGTCGGCTCTTTCTTGATAAGATGCGAATGTTTCTGAGTGCCTCTTTTCAATGCGAGTGCCGTCTTTTATAGCTGATGCTTTCAACGGTTTGACTGCAATGAGCCGGGGTCAAGAGTCTGTAGAGCCCTGAAGCCATATGACAAAGGCCTCAACACCCAGAGCTCTCTGAACGCTGGTGGCGGATCTCAGCTGCGCCTCTCTCTGAGTGAAGCGGGAGCTGGGAACAAACCCTGCGCCGCAGGAGAACGCCTCACAAGTTGTCGTTTACGACCTCTGCCCCCGTACCTTTGCTGAAGTCCTTGGGGTCGAGCGACAGGCTATATCCGGGCAGAGTCTCCAGCAGCAGCTTGTAGCAGGCCCTCCAGCCCGGCTCGGGGATAGTGGGGGCCACGCACTGCATGGCCGCCACCCGCTTGAAGAAAGCCGACTTGCGGCGGAAGCCGATGAGTTCGTAGAGCTCGGACAGGATGCTGTAGCGCTGGATCTTCTCTTCCTCCGACAGCTGCAATTATATGGAGAGAGTTAGCATTTAGCAGCTGCAAACTACGCCCTTATGCCGTCGTTTGAGTCGAGGCGGAGGCTGAGCGCTCGGAAGCGTCGTTCTGTTTGAAGAAACTCGGGTATAAACAATCCAGTCCGTTGATGCCCTGCCCTCTATAGGCGGTTTAACTTTTCTTGGGAGTGTAGCACCCACTTTCTTTACAGAAAGTCAGGTGTCTGCTTCCTGACACCGCCGCAGCTGGGAAGGAATCATTAAGTCGAGTTGTCACTGGAGGAGTGGATGTATGTCTGTCAGATGGAGCAGGTGCATAGACAGGAAGTTAACCTGGACCCTGCAAAGCTCAACTCTGCTTTGGTGCCACAACGGCACTGATGGGTATTTGGATTTTTTTGAGCCTTTGTTTCAGACGTTTGTCTTTTTATCTTTTGTTAGATGGAAAAAAAGAAGAGAAATAATGTGTGTAATGTACATGCCTGGACATTTTGCTGTTGATTAAGACCATTTTGAAGCTTTTCAACCAAAATTAAACAAAATAAAGATATTATTTTCATGCTTTCTTGGCAGTACAGCTAGCATATATGAAGAAAAGTTGGAGAAGTCCAATTTAAAGAATAAGTGTGTTTTCACACCTGGTAGGCTCAGTTTGATTTGGGACTAACGTTGCAACATTTGCTCTGGTTTCAGATGCTACGGTTCACTTTCACACTGCACTGTGTCGAACAAAACAAACCCTTTGAACAACTTGTTCACTTCCTCACCTGTGGTGATGCTGCACCAGGAATCACTGAAGGAAACAACACAACAACCTCTGACGAGCAACTTCCTTTTTCACAAAAATGGAAACAAAAATGGAGCAGCATCAGACTTTAGCGGCTGGAGGTTTTCTCTTCAGTCTTTTGATAATTGCAAGCATTTGTTTTGGTTGCATTTACCTGGATTGCCCTGAATTGCAGTCCACTTCATGCTTTTGGAGCAGACACTGCTCCACTTGGCGTTCACAAATGTATTTGAACTGCAACAGAATTTCCCTCAACCGAGAGTTCAGAGTTCGCTCTTTTTTCAAAACACATCAGAGTTCAATTAAGGATTCAAACCTCCCCAAACAAACCGAACTTTCTAGGCAAACAACTAGAGTTTGATTAAAGCAAACTAAACAGGGCCTGAGGTGGACCAGAAAAAACTCTGGTCTACCTGAAAGCCAAGTTTCAGTTTGGTTGAAGTGAACTCTGGTGAACTTTGAATGATTTTGTGAATGTATATGAAGGTATAAAGCGCACAGGGCATTCTGGGTAAATATAACCACAATAAATGTGCAAGTCTAGCCTTAGTGGGAGAAATGATTTGTTGTCTTATGCCAAAGACCAAAGTGAAATCCTACAACCAGTAAAATCTGACTTTTTACATTTCCTGAAGAAGGAAGTTGCGCTCAGTGTCTTCTTTAGAGGTTTTTGTGTCGTTTTCTTCTGCGGTTCTTGGCGCACCGCCCCCACAGGTGAGAAGGAGGCTTTCCAAAGGGTTTGGTTCATTTGACACATTGCAGTCTTAAAGAGAACCACACCATCTGAAGATAAAACAAATGTTACAACTTTGGTCCCCAGTCAAACCGGACTGAAAACATCCTAAATTATCCTCAACAATCCAGCCACTTAGATCATCAGTGAATCAAGTTATGTGCAGGGTAGAGTGGGTTTCCTCGCAGGAGTAGGCTCACCCAGGGAGCAACTGCTGCTGTTGTGGACAACCCACCAGAGCTAGTCGGGTTTACCATGTTTTGTGTGTGTTCCCAGTCAGTGTTCATACCTGCCCCAGGTTGATGTAGACGGCATTCTGCAGGAACTCTGAGGCCTCCCTGGCTCTCTTCTGGATGGCCAGCACCCTCACGGCTTTAACACAGGCCTCCAGCTCGATCACACCGGCATTCTTATACTGTGGGACATTAAAGGAGGACATGCTTAGTGCTGTCACAATTTATTTTTTTGTCCTTAGCTCAGATGAATGCCACACTTATTCAAAAAGCAGTATTCCAAAGCATGATATGTTGGATGATATTACGCTTAAATTTTTTTGAAAAAAAAAACTTAAAGCCTAACAGGAAGTCATAATTATGAGACAGAAAGTCACAATATTGACTTTCACTATTATAAGACATTCATTATTATAAGACTTAAACTCATAAATTTGCCTTTTTGCCTGAAATGGCAACTTCTGCTCTGTTACCGTAATTCAGTCTTTAGGAAGAGCTAACATACTATTCCTGTATCCCATAATCACAACTTTAACTCTCACAATTATGACTTTCTATCTTGTAATTATGATTTTTTTAAAACTCATAATTATGAATCTCAGAAATGCAACACTCTAAATGACAGAAATGGAAGGCATTTAATGGCAGAAATGGGCTTCCATATATATATATTTTTAAATACCATCATTTTGATTCCTTGTAACTGCTGAGAGCTCTAAAAACCCTTTAGTCAAAATGACTCAAGTGCAAATTTTAGGGAACTCCTACTAAGATATCTGGATCACTGATGATCAATCTGAGTTAAGGCTATAGCAGCTTTTTGCTTACAACATTTTTCCTTAGATTTGTTTGTTTTTGAAGAGGATTATTAAGGGTATACCTCTCCCTGAAAGGAGGGAAAGTCTTTGAATTTATTTGTTATGGTTTGATATTGCAAACCCCAAAAACTTGTCATTTTGGCAGGTGATCAAACTCGTCCGCTCTTGGGCAACATGGCAGAACGGAGAGGTGGAAGCGATCTCTGTCAATCACCTCTCAGGGATTTTAGCTGCAACGTATTGGGAGAAAAAAACAGCAGCGGTTTATCTCAGTCCCATGGCTTTCTTCCACTTACATCCACATCCTCACCATCTCTCCTGCTGAGATTCAATTCATATAAAATGTCTAGGTGTTGAAGCGTAGGAATTAGATACAGGTAGACGGGATGAAGGTAGAGGAGATCAACACAAAAAGGAAATGAAGATTATAAGACTGACAACCGCTTCTGAAAAGGAACAAGTTAGGAATAATCTCATTCAAAATATTAGTAATGATATATATGATTCTTTGAACAAAGCGGTGCTTCAAAGGGTCATCAGCATGAAAGCTTCGGTTTACAGGCTCTAATGGGTCATAAAAAGTCAGATCTATCTGTCCCATTCGGCCTGAGCCAGTCAAAATCTGTCCCTGTCTGCTAATGCAAATATGCGTCATCCAATACTGCCCCCTAGTGGGAAGGATGAATAGACAGTCATGCTGACATGATGCAGTGTCTGCTTTTTAGAGCTGATGTTCTAAAGAGGAATCAAGGAAATTTATCTGCATAATGAGGGATCATTAAGGGTTTTATATAAAAGCCCAGATTATAACAAACCTGGGATCTTAAAATTAATTCTGCAGAGGCAGGGTTTTCATAAGAACACAGAAAACACATTTGTATGGTAATAAAAGAAGATATCCTTTCCAAAAGGGGTTGACTGTATCTCTTACAAAACCAAATAAGAACCGTTTTATTTATTTTAATATAAATGTTATAAGATGCATGTGATTATGTATGTTTTATTCTATACCTGCACCAGTTTTACAAGATGGTTGAAGGGAAGAGCTCACTCAACTGAACTTTCCAGTAAAATTTATATTTATATTTCCTTTGTTAAATTTAGATGATTCATTCTGTTCTAAAATCTGACAACAGAAATAATGATAGATTTTTCTTTCATTTTATTAGAGCTCAAAAGCAAACAGTTCATATCTATTTATCTTTTTTGAAGCTTAATGCAATATTTATTTTTTAGCAGCATTTGATTATCTCTAATTTAAACACTTCATATTTTACATTATGAGCACAAACTTCAAGGCATTTTCAGGAGTTTTTAATGTGATAAAGCAACACAAGGTAATGACTAATTTTCCCACTAGAAGAAAAATGGCATAAAATGAAATATTTTTAACATTTTTCTACAAATAAAATCTGAACAGGATGAGGTTTTCAGCCCGCTTGAGTCAAAACTCTACAAAACAATTTTCACTTAAGTCAAAACTGCAGACTCTGCAAATCTAGAGACTGTTTTTATTGCATTTTCTTACTTAGATTGTGTTAATCTGCCATATTTATTCCCAATAAACATTTTGTTGTGTTTTTTTTATGTACCTTCCCGTAGTAGGAGATGGCCTCTTTGTATTTCTCGATGATGTCCTCCGGACTCAGGCAGTTCTTTGCTCGTCCAATCTCTGTGCTGGTGTCGGCGCTGATGCCGTTGGCCGTCAGGGCACCTGCACCCAAAACAAGACGTAGTGAGATTAATCAAAGAAAAACAAGTTTAGAATCTCAGCTAATCTGCTGCGTTATTCACACCAAGGAGGAAACAATGAAAGCAATGGGGGAGAACTAAGAGCACAACTGCCAGAGCGACATGCATAGCCCACATATTAAAACCAATCAAATGACAGCAAAAAAATAAAAAATTAAAAAATAAATGACCCCAGTAAAATTAAAACCCACCACACACACCTTATTCCTACAGAATAAGGTGAGCAGAACCAGCTTAGAAACTATTTAAAATAAAGATTTACCACTAAATCTAAAACAATCCCAACTCTAAATAAAAAAGGAAAGAATGTGAGACTAACGGTGCCTTTTAGAAGATGTTTGTCAAAAAACATCCAGCTAAAATGTTTCGAAGCTAAATCAAAGTAAATAAAGTGAAACGACTAGATGGCAACACTCAGAGTTCAGGCAGAAGGTGTGTCCATAGCAACCATGTGGCATTTCTATGTCGCACCAGACCAATATTTCTACCCTCAACAAACTTAGAGTATGCACTACAAGTGTTGAACCATCAACTCTGGGTGTTTAAAAGTGTTATGTAGCCTAAAGATTTCAGAAAAATGCTGTTTAAATGCAAGAAATTTTCAGTTGTTTTTTTTTAGTCAAACAAGAATGTAAAATATGAAAACAATCAATAAAGTGTCTGCTTAAAATAAACTCAGAACTGTGATGCAGAATACAAAGAAGCAATGAAGTGAAACTGGATGTGAACCAAAACACCAGAGCTGCTGAAAACAAAAAGCTTGTGAGCGCGTGGAAACTGAAGGACGACGGTGTCCAGAGGAGCTACAGTGATCAAACAGTCAGTCCATACCTGGGTCAATGAGAACCTCCTGAGCCCCTACAGACAGAGAGAGAGAATGCAGATTCACTCCATGACACAAGGCGCAGTGTTAGCGGGGTTAGCAGCCACATCCTGCTTTATGCCTGCTGCTGCTGCATGCTAACTGCAGAAGCAGCCAGCATGCAGCTAGCAGCTAGTATGCTTAAACTATGTTTCAATATCATAGTTTAAGGCAAACTCACAGGAGACGGTTCTGTCTTCACGTTAACTTGTCCAGTCTAAAATTTCATAAATATGAGTTGCAAATTTTATTGAATTGTGACACTGAATATTACTACTCTTAGCTGGTCAATAATAATAACTGTTTTATTGAGTTGGTACAATGCGCTGAAAAAACCCCATCTTGTTAAAGCTATGCGAGTCATAACTATAATGGAAAATGCCAGAAAAGTTGGAGAAAGAACAGACAGAACAAAGGAAGAAAGAAAGAACTGAACGAAGGAACAGAAAGATCAACTGGACAAAAAGGAAAGAACAAAAGAAGGAACAGAAAGAGTGAAAGTAAACAGTAAACGAATGACGGAAGAAATGAAGTAAGGAATGAAAAAATGAACAAAAAGAAACAATGGAAAGAATAAATGAAGGAGAGAACGATCAAACAAATGACCGATGGATGGATTTAGACAGTGGAACTCTGGATATGTTTTAACCAATTTCTTCTTCTACACCAATCCAGACCTGGAAAACACTGAGATCAAATTTAAAATGTTAAACCGCATAGAAATCCTGCATACAAATAAATTTCAACTCAACAGCGAGTTTTATTCTGATATTACTGTGAACCAAGAAAATTGCTATCAGTTTAATATCAGTTCATTTCCTGTAACTTCTGACTTTTGCTTAAAACATGTACATGATTAGCGTTAAAGATGGAAGAGTTAATAGCATGTTAATTAAAAGGGAAAGATGGCACAACATTGTTAAAGTTTAAATTAGCAATCAGTAGGAGCAAAGTCACACATTTTAGCATTTAAGAAAGCTTGAATTGAAACCAAGCAGTTTAGCTGAGCAAAGCTTTGCCAGCCAGCAGATCCATTCTGTCTGTCAGTCACTCAGGAGAGCCGGCGTTTCCGTTTCCTGTTCCCAGCCAAGCGGTTACCTGGTCTGTGGCGTTTGCCCGCGTCGGCCGGCTGGGAGATGCTGGGCTTGCGTGCGGCCATCTTTCCCGCTGTGCCTCCCGGGTAGTGGAAGATGACAGAGGCTGAACATAAGCCTTCCAACGCAGCTGTACACAAAACAACAGGTGCTCAGATTCTGGGATCTGATGATCGTTTTTTTGGTTGTAACGTGACAAAATATGAAAAAGAAAAAAAAAAAAACATCTGAGGAGTATGTGTACTTTTGCAAGCCACTGTACGTGTCCAAATATTGGTGTCCAAAGAAAAGGCATTTTTTGGTACTTAGCCATTATATAAGGGGAGATAACTATTTGTTTTAGTTGTGCATATCTGTAGTAAGTTAAATATTACACGACACTGAATTTCCTTTAAAAGATGGCTTGGGTCAAAATATATGGATATATTTCATGGGTTTGACAAATGCAACCAGCTATGATGTCACATTTTTTGCACGCTAATATTCATTGCTCATTTAAAAACATTTAATAACTCTTGAGTATTTCCAGGCTTCAGCAAATCGAATGTTAGACGGGACGGCTGGTCTGGTGTCCTACAATCAAGCACAGCAAAAATGGACATTTCTGCTGTTTGTGTCTCTTGGCAGCAGATTTGAGTTTCTCCCGCTGCATATTGCTCTCTAGAACTTTACCCCCTTTAACAAGCTTAAATGTTTTTGGATTTTTTTTTTTTGCACAGAATGCAAGAAGCCTTATATGAGTGGGCAACAGAAGAGAGCCGGTGGGGAAAACAAACTTCATCCAGAATAAAAGCAATGAAAGTTCACTTTGCCAAGATAGACGCAAAAGGCTAGCTTGCTTCCTTCTCAAGCCTTTGTTTTATTTTTTTACATAATGTTTTGCTGGAAATACATTTGGAAAAAATGAGAAAAAGGGAGCTATCTAAAATATCCTGCTAGCAAGCATGGTAGGCATTTTAGCAGCTTTTGCCTGACAGAAAAGTTCCCTGTCAAAAAAACTAAACAAACAAGATTAGATAGTCCTGCCACAGCAAAATGTAAGACCTGCAATTAATGTGTTTAATGCCAAATTGCTTCTTTATAAATATAGGATATTTTAAGATTTCCTTAGGATGTGACAACACTCTGTAAATATAACTATAACAAAAAAATTAAATAAACTGTTTAGAGTGATGCTTACCACCAAGCCAGAGGAAATCATTGACTGCCCTGAGCAGCTCCACAGCCATGTGGTAATGGACCAGCGCATCTTGCAGCATCCCCGCCTGCAGGCACAGGTCCCCAACATGCTTCCTCATCCGCCCCTGGCAACGCTTCTTGTAATGCCTGGGGAGGGAAGTGACAGGAATGAGGAGGGAAAACATTTTTAGAACCGCTGCCGGATGAGCCAGGTCCATCAACAACTTTAACAAGAGTACTTCTTTTGGCTCCCGGTTACTCTAGAAACGACGCTCTGAGTTTGTTTAGGTGAAGTGGGTTGGTTGGAGACAGGACAGGGATCTTGTTTGTCGGCTAAAGTGTGACCTGGGCGACAAGACGAGGCACAAGGTATTCTGTGACTCGTCAGGTTTTTTTTGTTGGGGGAGGAAAAAGGAAGCGGCTTCACCAGGGTACAAGGGATATGGAACTACTTTCAGAAACTATGTAGGAAATAATGCAGGCCGTTATAAGCTCTTCATAAACACCAGGAAGGTCATTGGAAGATAATGAAGTGGCTCAGCAGGTGGTGGAGAGCTTAAGAGGAAATACATAATAGAGAAGCAGAGGTGTTAAAACAGACTCCAAATAAAAGGCTTTCAATTTCAAACAGGCCCAGCTGGGTAATTAAAACAATACACGTGTTTTGAAAATAAAATTAAATAGTGACGAGTTATGGTTAGATTATCAGTTTACATTTTCGAAGGTCAGTGCAGCTATGGGGTGGGTACTGCAAATGATTTTAGACTCAACCATTTTAAAAGATGTTACTGGTACGACATCCAGTTTTCAATTATTTTAGGAAAGATTTTTAAACATTATGTTTTAGAGAACGCTGTGTGCATTTAAGAAAGTCTCATAAATGAATGAAAAACTAATTTGGGTGGAGCAAAGTTTGTTTCTAGTTAAAGTTATAGGATAATCCTTGCAGGAGAAAGTAAAAAACCTCTTTATTTAAAGAGAAACACTTTGCTTTGTAGCCAATACTTTTTTATTATAAGATTTTCAACTTGTGATCAACAGGACTACATCCAGGACTGCATATTCAACATTGTTCAAGCTTATTGGAAATGGATAGATTATAGAAATAATCCCAGGATTGTGTCTAAGATCACAGCTATTTTTAACTTGGTCACTAGATGCCAGCAATTAATGTCACACTCTGACCATTTGAAGTCAAAAACTTTTTCACTTTACCAAAAATAAGATCAGACTTTTCTTCTTTTTTTCTTTCTCTCTTGGACATGATGGTGTTTCTACTTGGAGCGCAGCCAGAGCACTGATTCAGGAAAAAGCGTTGGCAGTGACTCAAATTATGCAGCTATTTTTTTTTTTTTTTGCTGACATCAGTTTAGATGACAAAAACTTATGCGATGCATTTTAGTCATTTCAAAGAGCTGTGCCAGCTTGAAAAGTTAACATAATGGCAAAAAGCCATCAGCTAACCTCATTTCAGAGTGCCCAGGTGCAGCTCTTTCTAATTAGAATAATTAATAAAATATAGCTGTGAAGAAAACCCTGTTGTGTTTTATTGTTTTGATTTTATCAAAATTGCCTCAGTGCAGAAGAATTCTGCACAACTAAGTGGAAAATGTCCAAAGTTTCTTCTAAAGATGGACAGCTTGCTGAAGACAAGCTGAGTGTGTCCTATGGTCTGATTAGCCTACACCAATTATCATGTATGCAATAAATAAATTGTGCAGACACACTTTGGAAAGAATAGAAATTGTGACACGAAGTAAAAATTTGATGTAAAAAAATGCATAACGTGAGACAATAGGGGTGGGGTTTAATGAGCCTTAATCTTCTTTTCAAATATATATGAAAGTTTTAGGTTAATTACTAATATGATACTTTTGTTTGTTTTCTTCTTAATTACTTTTTTCTACGATATTTTACATGTTCAGAACAAATAAAGGTGCTGTAACTTGTTTGGTTCAGATGGTGTTGAGTGTGTGTGCACTGGCGCACAGGTGGACGGGGCACCTTGCCTACGGTCGAACACGGCGGTTTGGGGCTCTGGGGAGCTGCCACAGAAAATAATGGCAGCCACACAAAATGTTGATACTTTGGGAACGATTTGAACATTTGCACCTAGGGGGTGAACTCACTTTGGTTGCCAGCGATTTGGACATTTATGGCTGTCCATGCAAGCCGTACGCTGAGTGCTTCATGTCGTGTCAAAGTGTCACATCTTCTGTGTGTGTTCGTTTTTGCAAGATGCTGCATATGAATAAAACAGCTACGTTTGGTCAGGAGTCGGGAAGGAGCAGGGAGGAAGCATGTTCAGGGTAGAGCAAGGCATGGACCGGGTCAAGGCATGGACCGGTTTTCAAAAGTTGACGATTCAACTTTCAAAAATGTAAAAAACTAAATAAATAAAATGTTCATCATACCACTTCTAGGGAAAGTGTGTAAGTGACTGGAGTTTGATTCTGGCTGTATGGATCATACAGTGATGAAGTACTGACCCTCCCTCACCTGTTGCTGTGCCATTCTAATCAGCCAGCTGAAAAAGAGACAAATGTACTGCAAAACCAAACAGGTGTACATCCATACAAGCGCCTGGAAAAATAGAGGTTGTCGATTTGATGACTTCAGTTCGTGTATCATATCAAAATAACAACATATAAAATGTTTAAATAGCAGTTTTAGAACTCTGATAACCAATATGGTGTACTATTTGAGAAGCACTATATGGTGTACATTTTGCTCTACTAGAAAAAAAATCTAGGTTGTGATCTACACTGTTCACCCCCTCCGTTGCTTTTACTCTTATTGCTTTTACATATCAATCACGATCAACAAAATTAGGTGCTTTTGCCAAAATAAATTACAAAGAAAAACCTTTTATGTCAAGTAAAAATGGATTTCCATAAAATAATGATATTTGAATGAAAATATGTAACATAAAATAAGTGACTGACCTAATTCAGCAGAGGTCTAAACAAATGTTGCTAGAGGTCTCACAAATGTGGAATGACTGCAATAAAATTGGTTTTGACTTTGATGTTGAAGGGTTTGTTTGTTTTTTTACTCAAAATAGCCAAATTTTGTTGATCATGATTAATTTGTAAAAGCAGTAAAAGGAGGAGAGCGTCCAAGGAGGTGAATAATTTTCACAGGAACTGCATTTTGGTTCATATTTTTGCATGAGTAACATAAAATTGCTGGATTCTTACATAAGCTCATGGCGCCCTGAGACCTCACACCGGCCCATGCCTAGGCAGAGCTAACATCTGCAGGGAAACTCACTCATGGAGTCTAAGATCTCACCTTTTCACACCCAACAATAAACTCACGGGACAGTATGGAAGAAAAGAAAAAAAGAAGAGTAAAGCAGGGTAAATCAAACAAAAATAAGTGCAGAAAAACAAGCAAAAAAAGGTAGATTTAAAAAAAAAAAAGAGAAAAGATGCCTGAGGCTGACAAAACACAGACAAGATTAAAGACATCCAGCTGAAAGTAGGGGGGTCCTGATACAATCTTGCACTTCCGCTACGATATTGATATTGCAGCTTCAAATAATGGCCAATACAGAGATTGAGCCAATACAAAACATACCCAATTTTAGTACTTCATTTTGCGGTGTGGAATGTTAGAGAAGGCTTGTCAGCTAGACCTTTTATGAAAGACAATTTTGTTTACAGACATTATAATTCATTTTATTTGTTGTTTCTGTTGTTTTGTTTAATTATTTTGGCGTATTTAAAATGTCTTCCAGTTCCTGTGTAAAGTGTTCATTTGAATTTAAAGTTTACTGATCTTTTAAAATGTGCTGTTGTATTATTATGCCATTACCATAATATTACTTGAAAACTACTCAAACAACGTTATCATGTACTACAATAACTATGTTGGGTTGGACTAAATGCTGGAGGGGAATTCTGGAGCGGAGTGCTATAGCGGTACTTATATGGGAAATTTTAAATGCAGGCCCACATAACCGGATACTCATTTTTTTAAATATCCGATATAAATATCGTATCGGAACACCCCTAGATGAAAGCTCCATGAATGCTGAGAAATCGGGATGCTGGAGAGAGAAACGCTCACCTGCTGTCTGTGTCCAAACCCACAAAATCCTTCTTTTCAAAAGGCACGCAGAGCAACTGGACCTTGTCACCGGACTTATCCGTGGCCCGGTCCAGCCGCTTGGATTCCAGGACGATAAATATGGACTCCACAAAGTCCTCCACCCTCCGCTCCACGTCGGAGCAGTCCTCGAAGCCCGGGTAGAAGGCCACGTCGGTGCGCTGCTGCTCGGCGATCTCCCCCTGCAGGCCGAACACCAGCAGGCGCGAGTCGTACAGGGTGGAGCTGTACACCTCCTTCTGGCCGTGGAAGCGCTCGGCGGTCTGCGGCCAGTCTTTGGCCGAGTTGCATGTGGTGATGCAGATGAGGCCCACCACTTTGCGATGCGTCTGGAAGTCGCCCCACTCGTTGTTCTCGGGCAGGTAGTGGTGGCGGTAGCGAATGTAGAGGAGCCGCTGGGAGTCGCGGATGTTCACCTGGCTCACGCTGGCGATGCGCTTGTAGATCTTGAAGAACTGGTCCTCGGGCACGATGCCCACCGGCTGGACCACGACCAGCACCGTCTGGTGATCCTCAGCACACTGCATGTAGTCTGGCACACTCATCGTCAGACTGAGCTAGACCTAGGAGGGACGGCAAAACGCATTCGTTTTAACCAACCTAAACCTTAATCACCATTAACATGGCATCGACGCGGTTTGTAAAAAATATTTTCCTTCCTTATATCTTTTTTGTGGTTTCTCGAAGTACAACTGTTTTAATTATATATTTTTAGTCTAGTTTAGATTTGACAAGTCTCAGAATTATTACCTAAAGTTCAGAATCTTTAAAAGTAATGAAAGAGTCCTATGCAGGTTTGCTGAATCAGGAGCTGCGCCTCGCGCACCGGAAGACATCCCAGAGTTCCCATTGAAACTCCCTAATGATACACCTGCTGCTGCCTTTTTCTGTTAAAAAGACGAATGCTAAAAGTGACAGCTGGAAACATATTGTGCCGGCCAAGTGTGATTAAAAATAACAATAACCAGGAACAGAATGTCATTTTGTGAGCTTTTGTATTGTCAGAAAACAGATTCCATTCAGTAATATCCTGGTACCAATTACAAGACTCAACTAGCCTAGCTTAGCTGCTTAATAAAAGCAGACGCCGAACACCGCTGTTAAAAAGCAATTTTACACAAGGGAAAAAAGCAGAACATGTATGCGAATATAAGTCTAGCGCCTCATGCATCGCTTTAAATGAGCAACATTATTTATTATCTGATGTTACCTCAGCTGTTGTCTGTCAAAATGTACAGCTTCCGTCTTGGAGCCACAGTTTACTAACATCCGGTGAAGCAGTAGCGAAACATCCGGGAATATTTTCAAATTAAAAGTCTCAAACACGGTCGAAGGTTTTGTCAGTGGCAAAGGCTTTTATATTTATTATTATTTATTTGTGTTTAACTGGCATACTATACATATTAATTATATCAAAAAGGGACAATGGACACCAAGAAGATGGACAATGCTTTTTTTGTGGGATATGTCTAAGAAATGTGGGCTGAGTTCGTGAATGTAGATTCTGTACATTTTAAAACAATTGATTTGATAAAATTTCATGCTTATTGCACGTTTCATTTGTTAGTTTGCTTTTCACAGTGTAAAGCACTTTGAATTGCCTTGTTGCTGAAAACCGAAAGCTGAAAACAGTTGGATACAAAAGTTTCACCTTTTGAGTTGAATTAGATTTTATGTTATAGTTTGAGATGAACCTGTGTTCCAAACTTAGTTCTATATTTGTTCTCAGAAATTATTTCATAACGTATTTTTAATCTTAAAGTCAATATCCTTGAATGCACAATAGGTTTTGATGACTTCCTTTAGTTATCAAGATTTGAAATGTACAAAGTTTACATTTGGATCCAGTTTTTTGGTGTAGTGCATTATATTATCTAATATAACCACTGAATGAAGACCAAGTAAAACTACATAAGTTTTCCCTTAAAAGCCAATTAAAAAGGAAAATCAGAAGTAGCATTCTCCTTTCAGTTAGAAACAGCCAACCAAAACTGCACATTTAAACGAATCAACATCCCATGTAAGCAATAAACAATCCAGACTGATTTAACTCTTTTATTTTTAATGCATAAATCACTTCTCACAATCTTCTTGGAAGACAACTGCTTTTAATTTTCTTCATTATTTTGTTTTGGCCAAGAGGAATTGGTCCAAAAAGCAACGCAGGAGCTCAGAATGGAATGTCTAAAGAATGATTCATAGTGATATACATCCATAACAGGCAAACATCTACAGAACAATACACAATCATTGTGAGAGGAAATCACAGGACAGATGGAAATAAGACAGGGGGGTGCAAACATCTTGAAGAAATCCTGCAAAAATGTGCTTTTTCTTTTTTTTTTATTTCAACCAAGTGATTCATGGAATGAATGCAACACCACCAATGGAATGTGGTAAATGTTCCCGAAGTTTGTTAAGACTGAGTTATGATAACCAAAATGTAAACCTTTGACATGAAATACTCCCTTCTTGTTATTGTTTGGCATCTTTTGCCCAGTCAGTGATACGCAGCACCTGCAGAAACCAGGTAGATAAAAGGAGAAGAGGGAAAGTCAATGCTAACACTGCAGACATGAGCTGCCTTAGAGAACTGGTCTATTGGCACTAAGAGAGGAGGTCGGATGCAAACTTTAAGCAGACGTTTGAGATGTCAAACCAGAGGCCGCCTTTTAAAAGTCGACCCTTTGGATCTGGTTAAGAAACCGAGTCAGAAAAACGGCAATTTACTGTTTCTTTGGTTGGTTGCAGAGTTGCGTCAGTCAGTGGTCTGCGTTACCAGTACAATGTGTTAACATGGATGATGTGGGTGAAGATGACTGGTCCAAAAACTGGTGCATTTTTAAAAGTACAGAAGGTGAACTTGTAATAATGCAGAGTCAAGAATGCAGCAAATTCCATATTTGTCTCGTTGGGGTAGTGTTGGACTTCAAGCTCAATTGACTCCATCAATTCTTAACGAATCAAAACGATTATTCTTATCATACCTTCTAGTCCTTTCACTTCTAATCATCTAAGCTTACAAAGACTTCTGAGTGCAAACATGATTGTATTTTAATTACAGATGGAATAGATAGTTTCTCATTTGATTGTTGTCATCCAGTGGGTTGGATTCATTAGTCTACCCGATTACTGAAGGAACTGTCATGGAGTTCCTTCAGAACCGTAGCCTGACATATAAAAAGATCTGAAAACAACAACAACAAAACAGGAAATCGTATTAAGACTAACTTTGCAGTTAAGGGGGAACGTGTGACGCTGATTGGTTGGATTGGAGAGATTTGGCATTCTTCGCTATGGCGTAAAAAGTGGGCAGACAGCGTCAGTGGTGGACAGTGATACTGAAGGTCCTCCAACATGACGTGGGGAGGAAAGGGAAGTGGTTGGAGGTGATGGAGGTTTAGAAGGACGGGCGGGGCGGCGTCCCGCTCTCCTCATGCCAGTTTCAGAAACTGTTCCACTGTGTCGGCTTCCACTGCCTCTGAAAACATCTCGTAGTTCTGCGGAGGGGAGAAGAAAGGGTCTCAAAAAGGCCAATCAGAAACGTTAACAGTAAAACACTGGCCATGTTTAAAGCTTGAGGTGACTGCCAGAGATACAAGTACATGGTTTTTATACTGATGTGTGCGTTCCTCACCCCACAGTACTGGTCTTCATTGAAGAACTGGGGAGGGGCCGCAGTGGGGTCCCCTGCTTTGCTTCTCATTTCGTCCCGGAGTTCGCCACCCAAGGAGATGTCGACGAGCTCGTACCGGATGCTTTTACTTTCCAGGATCCGGATGACCTCCGCTTGTTGAGACTTGACCTGGAAAACAAAACAAAAACAAAACACGAGCTTCAGTCAGCAGCACGGCCATGCAGCACCAGCTGGTACCCACTCACCTTCTGCAAGGAAGGATGGAGACTTCAAACACCTCTGTCGTAGTCACAGGGGTCTCATCGGTTCAAACAAACAGTAAAAGTGACGCAAGCGATACCCCGGATTTATCTGAAAAAGCTGCAACTTTTTCACCCTTAATTAATGTCTATAACATTGTCAACAAAACCAAGGTGAACTAACCATTTTGCCAATTTTCAAATCTGAAACAAGCATTTAAATATCAAAGTGAACCGAGATGTATCTCTCCGATCTAATCATGAGCTTCAGGGAACAGGCTCAACTAAAAGCACCTTCAACAATTTTCAAACATTGTTTGTTCAGTTCTTTTATGAACAGTCCGCTATCACGTTGGGTCACTAAGGAAGTTGGATGTTCGAAAATGTGGCCACACCTCAAAAAGCGGAGCAAACTGCAAAACGTTCAAGCTGCTGTGCGTTTTATTTAGCGTTACATTCTCACACCGGTGGATTGGGGGGGAAGAGAAAAGCAGAACTGTTGGTCACTTTTCCAGGAAGTTCCAAACAATCTGTTCTGGCTAATGAATAAATCTGAATGGTTCTTAGCTCAGCAGACAACAGATTTTTTTTAAGGTTCTGGATATAATAGCGGCTGAGAAAAAGGAACAATTTCCAGAAACAGGACGGTTGGACAGATGTCTTAAAGCACATGAGAGGGTTAACAAGTAATGAGCTCCTAACAGATACCAGATGGCAGATAGTCTGAAAGCTGCAAAGTGTTTTTCTTTTTTTTTTTAAGTTGCTGCTGCATACGAGAAGATTATAGCAGTAATGTTTAATGACGACCAATTTAATCGCACAAATCTCTTGTCATTAACAACTGGCAAGAAATCAAAGCCCACATCCAGAAATGGCAGATGTTACTAACACAGAGTATTTTCAGTTCAACAATACTTTATTTATGCCAAAGGGAAACTTCTATGATACATGGATCCTCAAAGAATTGTGGAAAGTGATGCTATAAGGAGGAAAAATCTCCACTAGCAGTCAGTCTCGCAACTAAACTGAAGACAGTGTTTGCCAAAACGTTTGAGCACAACTTTTGAAAAAAGACATGGTTTCAATAGGTCAGATTTTTTATTTATGTCCTTTACACATTTATGTCAGTATGACATCCATGTTGTGAGTCACACACTTTTAATCAAGTTTATTACAGCCTACGTCTGGGTTTTATTTTGGTGCAACACCCCAAGATCATCACTGGTCCCCATTTAGCCCTCTTTAAAAACTTCCTGGATACACCCCTGCTCAGCAGTGTAATAATTATTGATCGTTGTTTGGCTAAATTAAGTACGTTTGTTTTCACATCATCATGACCTATTTTATTTACTTGCATCTTAGCTATTTAAATTATTGATATGTTGAACCGAGACATACAGATGGACGGATGGATGGATGGATGTGTTGAACACATATAGTGCCAACATTCCTTGCAAATTTCTGTAACACAAAAGAAAGAATTTGCTTGTATGTTGCACTTCTGACAAAATATACAGGCAAGAATTAAAACAATACCTTTTTGTGGCAACTAAAACTGCAGCTTAATTCGACGACCATAACTTTACAGGAAGTGCCAAACGAATGATTGTATGACCAACTACACTGCTGGAACATGCATATTGACAGTATTTGTGCTTCTTTTTAAACAATTGGCAGTTCTTATTGCTTAATGCTGTTCAGTGTGTTTCACGTGTCATAATTTATAAGTCCTCATTATTTGGACAGAATCGTGTTACTGTCGTTAAGTTGAGCTACGCGGGGAGCTTAAAGTGACTCTTTTCCTGAATGAGGTTTGGTGCAGAGCTCTCTGCGTGTGCGATACATGTGTTCAGTTATTCTGTCAAGTCATCCGACCTGAATGACCGCGTTTCACAACGACTGTTTGAACAAAGTTTTGTGGTGAGAAGCGAACAAATGCTGCTGGCTAATTTGTCTAGGGAGAGAAACAAACCGCTCAGCCAAGCTCATGAATCCAGGTAGAAAAATAAAGACACCTGCCGCCCATATTGCCATCATAATTAGGTATTGAGGAATAGTAAGAGTGCCGATACGGTACAGAAAGCTGACATTAAATGAATGATACAAAAAGCGTTAAAGCGCATAGGCCCGCCGCACTGTTAGTCAGGAGGAAGCTATTACAGATAGGGTGCTGGGTGTGTCCGTTACACTGAACCATTGTTAGCAGCTCCCATCAGACCTCAAGACTCGCATTCAGCGGTAAACGGGCACATTTCAGTCCGTCTGACTTACCGTCCGCGAGGCGGTAACGGTGGTGTAGTACACCTTGACGCTCATCGCTGCAGGTTCTGAGTGACACTTCGTTTGTGCGTCCGCTGCTTGCAAATGGCTTGCAGTCGCTCGCGTCAAGCTAAACAGGGATAGGCTCAAACCGGAAGGCAGCAATGAAACGATCTCTTTCAAAATAATGGTTCAGTTAGGGTAAAAAAAAAAAAACTGTATGACAAGTATTATTAAACATATGTTTTTAGAAAATATTGTTGAAATAATTTAACATTCCTGTCATTTAGTACTGGAAAATTAAATAATTGCACTTTCCATTAGTTGAAAAGTAATTATATGTTAAAATAATCATTACTTAGTGTTTATTGATTTCAATTTTTGATTGGTAAGGGTCAATCGGAATTATATATATATATATTATATATACAACCATATATACAGCCATATAAGATATATATTATATGGCTGTATACAGCCATCAGAGTTTTCAGGAGTCAAATTTGTCAAATTTGTGTATATACTTTTTGTTTAGAAATTAAATATCTGTTCAACTAAAGACATATTAAATTAATTAATTAGTTATTTAATTCAAATATTTATGTCTCATTTAAGTAAATATTTCTATATTTATTTAACTGAATTGTGCCACTAAACATTGTACAGGAAGTGCAGTTTTCATACGGAAGGATAAAATACTAGGTTTATGTGATATAGGTGAATATCATAAATTAATGCTAAATAGACAGCCTACCAAGTTTAGCATCATAATCCATCTCCTGTCTACTGTATTACCTTTTCCAAGCAATACAGGTAAGTGCACATTTCTTCTAAAATGTGAACTTTTAGAAGAGCAGCTCTCAGCAACAGCCCAACCTTCCTCTGCAGACAGATTAAACGAATCAAAACACAAATGAGGCTTAAAATTGCTCAACAGGTCAATGTGAAATATACGAGTAAACATGATCCTGCCCAATGAACCTCCCCAACTTGACCTTTTCCAGACATTTGAATATAATTGTGCACATAAGTGTTTCAGGCGCCGCATCAGCACAATGACAAATATCCGTGAAGCGCTTTCTTGGTTTAATGTTTTTTTTTTTTGCCTCATTGCATTTACTGAGATAAAATGAAATGTAATGATCAGAGGTGAAGCAGGTGGTCTGACTCCCACTGTGAGTCACACAGGAAGAATCTGGGATCGAGTCCAATGTTCCCATAATTCAGCTGATTCAGGGATTTAGGTGAATAGCAGAGCCCAGCCTGTGTGGGTCGGCTCATGCCAGCAAGCAGAAGGACAATTACTAGACGGAAAAAAATTGACTATCGTTTTCAATAAATACATTGCTTCAGGTCTACCTTTAACGATGCAAAACACATGGAGACCAGTAAGATAACGCTTTGTCCATCAACCACTAGGGGGCAGCAGAAGGCTATTTCTTCCAAAACTGAGTCTTTACTGAAAAAACTTTACATCCCTTTTTTCAAACTAAGATCTTCAAAGTACTGATTTCAAATTAAGATTTTATTAGTTTAGGGGGGGAAAAAACAATCTCAAATCAATGTAACTCTATATGAAGTTGCGAAATCGTCACTGGCAACACGAAGACGGTGAGAAGGTCCTAAAAGCAACACGTCAAGGGCCAATTTACAGAAATTCAAGATCAGATGAAAAACAAAGACAGAGATATTTATCAGGGTGGAAAGAATTTTGTTGCCTCTAAGGCTTTTGGACTGCAGTGAACCACTCTGAGAGCCATTATTTACAAATGGAAAAAACCACAAACAGTGGTGAATCTTCACAGGAGTGAAGTGGAAAAATGACTCCAAGAAACGCCCACGACCCAACCAGGAGGCTGAAGGTCTCACTGTTTGAGGTTCAATAATAAGAAAGAGACTGGACCATGGAAGGTTTTCTTGCCATAAATCCAAATTCAGTTCAAATTCAAAAATACTTTATTGATTCCAAAGGGAAATTAAATGTTGTTGTAGCTCATTAATCCAGATTCTTCACACACACACACACACACACACACACCCACACCCCGATGGTCAAAACAAAAAGAAACACAAAATCCTTTGGTGGCATTTCCAGAATGACTTCTTGATAATCCCAAAGATGAATTAGTCCACAGATTACAGAAAGTAATAGTCCTATAATACTGGAGCATGTTGGGAAAGATGGGTAGAAAACAGTAGTTTCCAGGCTAAATCGGGAGACTTGACAGGCGTTACATGTGACCCAACACTTACTTAGCATTTTCTGAAAAGTTCTTAAACCAGAAAAAAAAATGGCTGCAATTGGAACTAAGAGTTGAGCTTTCTACATGGAGGAATGTTGATCATCAGTTTGTGTCCGTCACCTCAAGCACACTTAAGTTATGTTGCTCCAAAACACAACAAGACCACCTCTGAATAGCGTGTGTCATCTTGGAAAACCTTTGATAACCGTTTCACAGAAAACAAAAGCATTTAGTAGTAAAAGCACAGATTTAGTCTAAGCTGGACATCAAACAAAAGGAGCCAATTTCAGCTCTGGAACTTTCCTTACTACAACTTATGTTCACAAATTCATCATGTAGCAGGAAGATGCTTGCATAATTGTCAGCGGAAACCCTCTTGTTAAATATTTACTGAGTTGGACCCTGCCATCGTTTGATATGGATAGAGTTCACTCACCTACTTAGGTGTTGGGAAGCAACCTGCTAGAAAGACAGGTTGAGTCCATCTCTGGTTCAGCTCTGCCTTTAACTCCAAGCTACTCGGGCAACACACCAAAGCCACAAGTTACCAATCAAACCAGAGCCCTTTAGTTAGAAGAAGCATATATCTGTCTGTTGAGAGTTAACTTGTCAAACCTCTGAGACTGCGACCAATCTGTTGCACTGCCTCGTAACACTCTGAATAAGGCCAGGGCTCTTAACTGGGAATGTTTCCTCATGGGTTGGAGTGAGCTTCTGCTTCTAGAGTAGGGAGAGTTTAAAAAGCCCATTGTTCTGAGCCTGTAGTCTCAAGGAATCCGGAGAACAAAAGTAGCTCATAGTGAAGTCATTTTAGAAAAAGTCTTAGAAAATGATAGAAAATTCTAAGACTTTCCTTAGAATTTCACCTTGATTAGATGCACTTTAGGCCTCAAGAGAGCTCCCAAAGTGAGTGGAAAGGTGAATTCATACGAGACCTGTACAGTCCGCTTTAATTGAACTGTACTTTGCCTGGAAAGTCCGGTTTGTTTGGGGAGGTGTGAATAAGCAATGGAACTCTGACGCGGACCAAAAAGTGAACTCTGGTGCATCTACCAAGGTCTCAGTTCAGAACAGAAAGTGGATTATGGTGCAGGGCATTCTGGTGAAGTGTAACCAGAATTAACATGCAAGTCTAGTACTAGCAGAAGAAATGGCTTGTTTGTTTTTTTTGCAAAAGGCAAGAGAGTAATCTTACAACAGCTAAAATCTGATGCCACTCCATTTTTGTTTACATTCTGTAAGGAAGGAAATTGAGCTCATTGTGATTGAGGTTTTTGTGTTGATTCTGTCATGATGCAGTGTCACCACAAGTGAGGCAGTGAGCAGATGTTTTGAAGGGTTTGGTCCAGGGGCACAGTTCAGTGTGAAAGCTAACTGCACCCGTTGAAAATGGAACAAATGTTGCAAATTTGGTCCCCAATCAAACCGAGTCAACAGACGTATCATGACACACCTTGTGAGTGTCTTAAACATGAAAGTCTGACAGAAAATGAATATTTTCCTTAAAGCGGACAGAAATGTGGCCACAGCAGGCCTGTTTTGTCCCATTTGGTTTTCCTTCCTCATTTCATGTTGGCCATTTTGCCAGACTAGACAACCTCATACAAACAGGCAATCAGTGAACTGCAGACAGCTGAGAGTTCACGTCAACATCAAATAAATGACGTGGTATGGCGAGAATCCGTGACAAATCAATATGATGACGAGGCTGTAAATAAGGTGCAATCAAACGTGTGAAAAGGCAGCTGGAACCTGATGTGAAGCCTTTTCAGCTGTTCACAGAAGGCTGAATCTACTCCCTGGGTTTTCATGTCTTAGTGCTGTGTCACAGCCGAGGAGAAGAGCTAGACCAGTTCACTTAACGTCAGCCATACAAATAGCCTACTACAAGGTTGCCATGGGAATCAGGGAGGGATCAGGAAACATGTTTTTAGAGGAAATCACCTGGGTGATGGATACAAACATTGTATTCCTGACCCCTCCGTCAATTTTTCCAAAGGAAACTTGGCACAAATGGAAAGCCGACTAACCGCTGAAATGTAACAGACTTTGAATCGTTATCAGGTCCATCACATCACTTTCAAAAGCGCTCTGTAAAAGATGCAAATAACTGACACGAATTTGATGTGACATTTGATTTGATGTTACTATGGAGAGCAATTAACCAGCAACTGATTCTTTAAGAAAAACCTATGAGGTTTGGTATTTGACTTGTGTCGAATGATAATTACGCTTTCATTTTCTAAAAAAAAAAAAATTCTACTTTAGTTTCTAGAACAAGGTTGCATGTGTGTTATGTTATATTGCAGGTTAAAGATTGCAGTGATGATGGAGTGTTGAAAGTATGTTATGTCATGCCAGGGCTAAAGTGAAGGTCTGCTGTACATAGAAGGACTTCTGAACTTATCACTGAACATGCTGCTTTCTACATCTGATAAGATTATTTTCTAAAATATTACGTTTTATCGTTGGTGATATTTTTTTTGCGGCCAAGAAAAGAAGAGCGTTCTTTTTTTGGCCGCAGGCTACAGGAGCAAAACAAAAGAATCCATCCGGCAGTGAGGGAACTAGTCCAGGCATGTCATGTGATCTCAGAGGAGAAAAGAACCAATGAGTTCAGTAGTGATTGAGAAAGAGGAGCTGCTGGTGAAGAGTTGAGCCCTTCTACTTCTACTCACGTTCGTAAAACAGATGCAGAGGCAACACAAAGCACCACAGTGTATCCAAGTTTTACTAAGTACTCAAGGGTAACAGAGAAAATTCAAAGGGCACATTACAGCTCTTTAGACACTATACAGGTTATAATATGTTAGCAAAAAAAGGCACGTTTATTTTGTAGTACAACAAATCCCTCATGGCCACGACAGGAGATAGTTCAGGGATTTTAAAGTGTGGTTATATGTTGTTGATGTCTGCCCTGCAGAATTCAACTCTACTGGTGTCTTCATTTACTATCGGTACCGATGAATTGTTTCTGGAGGCTGAAGCTAACATAATGATTTGGAGTTCTATGGAAAAACCAGAGACTTTTGAACTGCAAATACATCCGCTGCAATCAGGACTTCTGCTAAACAAAGACACCAACAGAGGTATCTACTGCAGATCTGACTTCAAAATGCCTCAACCATCCCCTCCGTGATAAATACATTCAATGTTAGCAGAAAGAAAATTCCATCTAAATGCTATGAATCTTCATGGAACAACGTACAAACACTCAAAAAAAATAACAGAATACAAACTTTAGATTGACAGTGGAAAAAATTTTAAGGTGCCATTTCAGAGATTTTAAACCTACATCGATAAAACAATGAGAGCTTAAATCCTAAAGCGTTAGCTTCAAGTGATTGCCCATCGCACATCATCTGATGATGTTTTGTGGAGGACAGGGGGAAAAATGCCCTTTTAAAAGCAACATTCAATCAGTGCTTTCTTATTAAGACCAACAAAAAACAGAGCATTAACTTCTCAGAGCAAAACAATTTATATTTTCAGCTTCATCTTCATCAAAAGGAATGCTATCATTTAAACATAAGCTATATTTAAACTGATCATCATAAAATATAGTGTCCACTATTATAAAAAAAAATAAATACTTTTACATTTAATATGCTAAAAAGGACCCAAGTGGATGAATCTATGAAGACTTAATTTTGGTGCACATAAAGACCAGCGATGTGTTTATAGATTTCAGTCAGTAGGCTCCCGAGGCAAAGTGGATGGCATCAAAATTTTAATCAAAATGCAATCAGGCAGTTGCACAGTAGTCTCCATCAGTCATTAAAAACTGAATATGAAGGCCACTGGCTAGAGGCTGCCCTGGGTATCAGTTAACAACATAAATTGATGGTGGCTTAAAGGAGTCACATACAGGGTTTGTGGTTGCGTTGTATGATTAACATTTGTTCCTCCTTTATCTGCTCGTGGTAGGAGATTAAACTAGGTGAGTCATGCAAACATTATTATGCAACCGCTCCTTTCCACTAGTTCGCCCTCAGTGCGGCACGACTTGACTTGCCTCAGCTTGGATCTGGTCGACATTACTAATGGGTATCAAGGTCCGATATCACGGTCTATCGTGTCTTTTTCAGTGTTGCCATTTTCCTTGAAGTTCCTTAAACTACGTTCAGTTGCATTTGTGAGTCTGATTGTTGGAAGGGAATCACTCTTGTGATACAACCAGTGACTCCCCAGGGTTTCACCGAGTGTACTGTAGGCTAACACAGGTTTACAGGCGATGCATTGATCATGAGTGGAGGCCAGGAGCGAGGACCAATTGCATCGTCCCCACTCCATGCAACTTGGCCTCCTGTCTAAGGTTTTTGTGTGGATCACATGTGCCGCCTTTCAATCAGAGGCCAAAAAGTCTTCTGATGTGTTTTCAGCACAACTCCACACGCTTAGCACCCCCAGCAAAGTAACTATTGGAAAAAAGGGTTGGTATCACATAACCATTACTAGTGGAAAAACTAGTAGAGCCGAGTCAAGAGCTGAGAAACAGACCATTAGACTCCATTTTGATCTGGTAACCCTCCCAAATCGTTCTATGAAGCATTCTCTGTGTCTGGTGACCTTCCATTGCTGTTTTGAACAGACATTCTGGTGACTAGATAGTGATGCCACCAATTGCTTTTCTGCATGTGCACCATATTACGTCCAAATATTAAACAAGTTAAAAACTCAACAATGGCAGCTACACAGTTCATATGTTTAGTTATAGCAGTACAGTACAGTAGCGATGTAATGAGGCAGTGATATCACTGTTTCAGTAATAAGTTAAAGGAATCTCATTAGAAAAAAAATCGTCCTAGTCCAGTTTATTAATACAAGGAAATACCTCCAGATATGTTGCTTTCTGTTGGGAAAGGCACTATGACACCAAGCTGGCTACTTCTTTATTTTAACTTAATCTTGAAGTCGAGAACATGTCTAACTTTCCTCAGCATGAAGGCAGTGATCAGTGCACATCCAACCAGTGTGAGCACATACAATCCCACAAAGAGGGCAGCATCGCCACTCTCGTGCAGGCGTAAATAAAGTTGCCTGCGGTGCACATAGTCCAAGTAGGAGGCGTGGATCTGACAGAAGGTGCAGCAAGAGAGAAAAACATGGAACAACTGATGACTTTGGCCCACAAAATCACACCGTCCAGGGAAGTAGCGCTCCAGCAGGGGAAAGGTGAAGAAGAAGGAGCAGCAGAGAAAGAACGCCACCTGACTGAAGTGGTAGGCGACCGCCAGATCATCGTTGGACCAAAGCAAGAGTCTCTTAGCCACAGGGCTGCTATCCCACATATAGGCCAGCGCTGAGGGGACTACCTGGCACACCTTACGTACCCAACAAGGTTGGGTGTAGTTGCAGTATTTTCCATAGCAACATCCTAGACAAGACAGACAGCTAAGGATGGTGGCAGTAGGCATGAAGAGTCCTCGCATGCTTCTGTACATGGTCTCATCGACTGCATAGTAAAAGTGAACCACAGCACTGCCGTACTGGTACTGCGCTACACCAACATAGTCCAGAAAGTAGAACAAGTAGTGACACAGCTCAGATTTTCCACCTAGCAGGTGAGCTAATACACTGAATCCTGAGTATGTCAGGGAAGACAGCACGAGGATGAGCAAGGGCCACGAATGACGGTCGCTGACAAACTCCACCACGTCTGCAAGTTGGCGAAGCTTAACTAGAAGCAATAAAAAGGCAAGCAGGTGAGTCCAGACATTCAGGGTCTCGTTGTGGCGCTGGAATAGGGACAGGAAGTAGTAGCGCCAGCTCTGCTCGAGCGGTCTGTAGCCCGTGGAGACGTAGCGTTCCCTGAAGTAGGCAGGAACTTCAGAATCTGTGACGGTGCCGGGCATGGAGGGGGCTGCCTCGGTCAGCAGCCGGGGTACCTGCCGGATCTGTTGCCGGCTGATGAACACTCGCCCAATGCTTTCCATCACCATGGTCGCCATGGCTGCCTGTGCCGATGACAAAGGGTGGATGCTGCAGAAAAGGGAGTCAGTGTTATTTACATAAATAAGCTGATGTCTGCAACCTGCGGCTCCGGAGTCACAAGTGGCTCTTAATATCTCTGGTTTAAAATGATAATCAGCTAATGTTTTTAATAAAAATGTAATAACCAATACTGTTTTTTTTCTACTTAATAACTTGGTATTCCATGACAGAATCACACAAAAAAATACTAGTGGTATTGTTTATTATCCATTTCTTTTTGTTATTCAGTTAGAAACTCTGTCCTTTCTTTCATTTTAATTTCAATGCATTTCAGCCGATCTTCTGTTCTGCAACATTTTTATGCTTTCTTCATCTTAAAATCTAAATTTAGAAATAAAATGGGGTATTTTAAAAAAGGCCAAATTCCCTGAAGTAGACATTTATCAAGCAAAAATTATGTTTTCTTTTTAAAAACAAGCCTTATTTAGCTGCACCAAAGTCAAATATGGCTCCTGGAATTGGAAAGGTGCCCTAGAGTTTATTTCCTGTCACATACATTACATAAAGCTAATGCAATTTATGACATTGTATTTGAAATCTATTTATACCCTTTCAACTTTATTCAAATTATAACCACAATCTTTTTATTGTAATTTATTGGTATTCTATGTGAACGACCAACACATGTTTGTGCAGTGGAATAGAAACGAGACGTGGTTTTCAAATGTATTTACAAAGAAAAAAGTCAAACATGAGGCATACATTTGTATTCAGTCCCGAGATTCTTTGCTGGATTTAGATCTGGACTTTGGACACTGTTAAGTGTAGATTTAACATTCAACATTTAAATTAGTGGTTGAAACACCATAAAAAGGATGAAGTGAAAACTTTGACATAGCACTGCAAATGTCTGGCTTGAGCGCCTGAGATAACACGGTTACTGAACGCTGTCTAATGAGCATGCCAAGCATCCTGCGTGTCTTCTGACGTCATTCCCCATTTTAATTAGCTGTCAGACTCTCTGGACACTGCCTGATAACCCTGTTACCTGACCTCAAATGCCACCACTTAGCCCCTGCCCCCGGTCACTTACATACCCATCACTGCTGTCTCCATGGTTACCGCGTTAGGATCAGACCTTCCTTCAGGGTGCTTGGTAATTATTTTTGCTGATAACAGAATTTTGTGATAGAACTGTCTGTCTTAACAGCGGTTTAGAGGTTGCTATTGTTGCAGGCAAACATTTAGGTGTCACAAAAACCATATTTCCCAAAATTGGACAGAAAATTAAGTTTTTCCAGCCTTGACAACTGAGCTACCAACCGATTCCAACTTTAAACTAAAAAGAGAATCGCGTCCTCTTAGTAGATGTTGAAAGAAATAATAATTTCAGTTAAAGAAATAAGACAACAGCAAACAAGCCCCTGATTTGTTTTCTACTTTTCAGACAGGAGCGTGCTCGTGCGTATTAAAACAGACCAAGTGAAGCCCATTAACCCGCGCGAGGTGTCCCATCACATTGATGGCACTTTAATGACAGCCGAGTAAAGACTTGTGAAGTTCAGCCATAACACACTCGGTAAATTAGAACAGCTACTCAAACGGCAGGTCCTGTTTAACAGAGCTCATGTAATAACGATATTTTTACCTTGTTGCGCTTATTTCCGCAGCGGACTCGTTTTTGACGCCTTCGCCCAGCGGCAGACAGAAGACATTCAACAGATTAGGTCGTTAATGTGAGAGTTGTGCGTCAAGCTGCTTTCAACCTCCTCCCGGAAGTCCCCCTGCCTTCCTGCAACAATAAAAGCACAAATATCTCCCTTGTTTTTCTGTCGTCCGTTCCAGGTTAAATAAGCTCGTCTTTCGGCGTTATTATGCCGTATTAACGTTTTTAAAACAGCGGAAGAATACATTTAGTTCAGAGAGGAGACGACTTCTTTTTTTGCGAGGAAAGTGTGTTTGATTTTGAAAAACACTCCGGAAGAGGTAATCCACTTGAGTAGCGGGAGAAGCAGGAAGAAGAATACGGAATGTAATCACAGCCAATAAACTCCAACTCAAGTTGCGGCAACCTCCGTCATTCATAAAAAACATGTACATACCAAAACATTCTACTTCTGAATTGACTAGTCGGTGCTGTTTCTGAAGCCTAAAAAGAATTCAGTTAACATTTGAATTTGACCAACTAATCCAAGTTTTTAAATCTTCAATAATATGACAAACATTTAAACTCCCTGCTGCTGTCTGTGGTTGAGGGCTTTTCTGCAAAGCCAGTGAAAACGTCCAGTCTGTGTGGGTGTGGAGTGCTGCTAACATTCTTTGTGAGTGACTGTGTGCTGTCGTGCTGTTTAGAGTTTACACATACATGAAATAGAGTACTTCATACAGGCAGCAACACACAAACCTCTTAGACCACATTGTATAAACAGAATATGAGATTGGTTTTGTTTATGTTCCTGAAGTCAGGAAATGGCTCAGAATTTTTTGAATTCCATGTGATGTTGTTGTGCCACCCCAGTACAGGTTTGGTTTCCTCTTCAACATCTTTCCAGTAGTTTGGAATCTCTCCAAACTCCTGGAAAGGCTTGGTGTGTAAATATTAATTGATTGTGGAATGAGGCTCTACTGATTGAAGACAAGTGGAGGAATCCACTTAACAATTGACACATTAATGTTATGGCTGCATATGTCAAGAGAGGCAGAGGAGGCTGTAAAGAGATGCAACAATTATTTACTTATTTAAATATGCTTAGCTTTTGTCCGTTTGGAACTTTTATGAGTTGGCACCATTTAGCTAGGAACCTGATGCATTCTGTTGTTGTGGTTCCATCTGAGGAGACGAATCAGCTTGGACATGTCCTGGATGCTTTGTTATGATAGAGAGATACAGACAGACACCCGCTCTGAGCATGTGACTAACATATACATAAAGTTCTTCAAATGACATGTAACACATATACCTATGAATCAAAACATAGTAGGCTTTTATGTAGGTTAACAGGTAATGGCAATCTCTGTAAAAGGTTATTTCAGGCCCTCAAGAAAATGCTACGCTTTTTGTTTAACAAGGAAACTTCTAATGTGACATTTTTATTTTAGCAGAAATACATTTTGAAGTTTAGGAAATCATTTCTGCTGTAACAATAACTTGTGGGAGGTGATCGACCAGGGACCACATTCATTTTTAAGTAATATTCTCTGACTTAAATCTTTCTATTTCATGCTCATTGGCATTGATAATACACTCAGCATTGTTTTTATGACATGTAGTCATCATACATTTCTGCGGGTTTCATCGACTCAAATGCAAGATTTCTTAATACCTTTTTATGACCATTATTAATGAAATTTAAGACCTGTGATTTACAGAAGAAAATTGCATATTTTGCTATGCCATCAGATTGAGATCATGCTTTTCCATCCTCAAAAGGTTCTAAAAGACACTTTAAAATAAGCTTTGCCCAGCCTTCCATGGGTTGGGTAAATAACCTTTGGTTTTGCCATTGGTGAGCAAATGGTAAAGCCAAACGCCATCCAGCCAACTGGACATAACAAGTGTAATAGAATGAACTATGATCCCACTATAAAAACAGGTCTATTTGTCTCTGTTTAAACCCAGAGCTTTAAGGTTTCAGTTCATCACTCCTCCCCTGTTTATCTCACTTAAACATTTTGACACTTCCTGTTACCAACTGCGCTTGCATAGTAAGATTGCACAGGATATTGGGCTGCTCAAAAGCAGCCCAATACATTTACTGGAAACAGAAGCATTTGAGAGAGAAATTAATAGAAGGAGCAGAAGTATTGAAGGCAAGGTAGTTGGACTGCAGTGTTTTCAACCAGGCTTCTTTCATTTGTTCATTACTGTAAATGATTTTATTGAACCTTATTCCAAAAGCAATGACTGATTTTCACCGGTTCATTTTCAGCTATTTTTTATTTGGATTGGTCCTTTTATCAGTTTCAAGACATTTCAGTGATCGTTGTCAGTTAAGAGAGAACATAAAAGAGAACAAAATATGAAATATATTATATTTGATCCAAAATCTAAGAAGGATCTCACACGTTTGCCTTTTTAGAAGAAAATCTCACAATTTCTGGCATTTATATTATTAGCCTCATAAACAGGATATGGATGTTTGCTGCAGCTTATCAGCCGCCTGTGCTTGTTGGTCCTGAACAGCATTTCTGAAATGAGTGAATGTATCCTGAACCAAACACATACATACACACCGAGGACATGTAGAACAGAAAGGTAGACATGTCAGTACAGATAGGTTGCATGTTTTAAGGTCAATTTAATGTTCCTGGTGTCATCTTCAAAGTGTCCACACGGGGGCAGTGCTTCCTCTTGCAAAAGGCTCAGCTTTAGTTGGACTTCATGTAACATAGTAATTGTGATAGCAGTACTGGGACGTAGTGATTTTTAATGCTATTTTTTCTCTCATGCTAGAGAATAGCACATGTTCACCTGGAGGGAAAATATTTTTCTGGGATTGCCTTTGTTGCAAAACCTGCTTATTGCCAGAAGATGATTTAAGCAAAACATGGTGACAGTTTTAACAAATATGTCAAAACACATTCTTTTTTTCTTTTTTATAAAGGCAGCATTATGCAGCCTTAAAGCTAAATTTACATAACTTGTTCCTAATCTTTGCTTCCCAGGAGACACTCAGCAGATAAAAGACAAAAAATAATAATAAATTAATAAAAATAAAATAAAATAAAATAAAACATTTAAAGTGTTTTGCAAAGTGAAAATGGTGGTTGAGATGTTATTGATGTAAACTCATGGGCCAATCAGTGAATACGGTCTGCTGCCAACCAAGTCAATAGTGCACAACACTGACTTACACAACACCTGAGATGGCTCCAGAAAACAGGGAAGAACTGCAAAGTATTTTGAAATGGAGAAGAATCCGGTCAGACTGACTGGGAAGAACTGATTAAAGCCACTCCCATTGAGAAGAAGCTATTGACTACCCCTAAGTCCCTCACATGACCCCGTCTTTTGAATCAAGACTTAAGATAAACCTCTTATTTTTTCCAGATGATCATATTATTATCCATCCATCTATCCATTTTCTAACACCATTGTCTCTTTGTGGGGTCAGGAGGTGCTGGTGCCTTTCTCCAGCCAACGTTCCGGGCGAGAGGCGGGGTCACCCTGGACAGGTCGCCAGTCTGTCACAGAGCAACACAGATACAGATAGGACAAACAACCATGCACACACACACTCACACTCAGGGAGAATTTAGAGAGGCCAATTAATCTGACAGTCATGTCTTTGGACTGTGGGAGGAAGCCGGAGTACCCGGAGAGAACCCACGCATGCACAGGGAGAACATGCAAACTCCATGCAGAAAGACCGGGGCTGGGAATCAAACCCAGAACCTTCTTGCTGCAAGGCAACAACTCTACCAGCTGCACCACTGTGCATATCATATTATTACATGGGTATAAATAAAGGTTAAAATAACTATTTTTTCAACTTACTAATTAATCATTTAGCAACTAATACAATGTGATTCTTAGGATTTGTTCTTGATCTCACAGGTGAGGCGTACCTGTGATAAAAGTCCCTCTGCATACTTCATAAGTGGTGAAACATGAAAAACTGACTGTGAATTCAATTTTATGACTGAATCTTTAAAAACTTTCATGTTTTAAAATGCCCGAGCAAATTCAATTTATTGACAATTTCTGTAAAAAAAAAAATCACATTGAACTGATATTCACAAAAAGATCTCCATATTTAAACAGATCAAGATTTTTCTTTAAAGAATTTTGAAAACATAATGCACTGCATTGTTTCTTTATAAAGCACAATAAGAAGCTTTACTGTTTGAGTTCAAACTCGTCCTCATCATTACAAAGGCGAGGAAAAGGTTGGATCATGAAGCAAACATGCAGGGTCATTGGACAATGCTTTATTTCATAGAGTTATTGTATAAATCCTGTAAATAAATCAGCATTTTTATCCTACAAACATCGCTGTAGAAACGTTTGGCAGAGAAAGTTCTGCTCAGCTTTAAAACAACAGCTCTGTCGGAGCCCTCCAACAACACAGAAGGTAACTTTTCGACAAATACGTTCCAGAGATGTTTGTGAAAGTTCAGAATTCGACCCCCGGTTCCACTCGTGAGGCTCAGTAACCGCGGAGCCAAACCGGGGGCCCCGCAGACACTTGGCATTTTGCTTTTCGAACCCCTTTGACTGAAAAGAAGAAGCTGTATCTAAGTTAGACTCCACAAAGCAGCCCATCCTCTGGCCTAATTGGGTTGGATGGCTCAGCAAGATATCGAGGTGGCATTTTGCCGCAGAATTCCCCCAGGCGGCCCCCCGCCTGATGAGCTCGCCCCGACTTCGTTTATCAATGTCTCCCAACTTTTGCTGAGTGGTTTGTTTTTGCTCTTTGCACACTTTATCACTTGTCACATCTAATGGGGCCCACTGTGGAGTACATGGGGCCACAGCAGATCCCTTGGGTTCATCTCTGCTTCCAGTTTCCATTTGCCACAGATAGCTCGATAGCTGGAGATCCTCCACTTCGCTGCAGACTGCTCGCTGTGCTGGCGTGAAAACACACTTTTGTGCTTTGCTGGATGGGGATCCTGCTAGAGCGCCTCCATATTGAGGGTTTGATGGTAAAAATAGATCTGTGCAAACTGCAGGTAAAAAGTTGGCCGGCAAACGGGGATCGGTGAAAACAAATACTAGACGAACTGTTAAAGCTCACTGTTGACTTCAGTTCTGACCTTAATCTAAAACTTATTAATTATTTTAATCAAGGCAGTTTAGAAAGCCATCAGTAAATGATTATAAAATCTTAAAGTGTTAGTTCCTGGGGGTGTAGATTACAGAAAGCCTTGGTGAAGATGGTACAGCAGTGCTGGCTCTTTCTGCAACAGATGAAAAGGGCTTTCCTCCACCCTCCCGTCCTCCACCCTCTACACTGTTAAGAGAGTCACTGTAGAATTTACAGTAAATTACTGGCAGTAGGGTTGCCAGCCAGTTACTGTAATTTTTTTTTACTGTAACCTTACTGTAAATTTCTTACAGTTTAACTGAGATTTCATTGCCAGACATTTTTACTGCAATTTTTATTGCAATCTTACTGTAATTTTATTGCAATGGCACAGTAATTGTATTACATGGTCATCACAATTTCATGATATTTTTAATATAATGGAATTACAGTAATCCTGTAGTAGGATTACACTAAATTATGCCGTTTCACGGTAGTTTAAGAGGCTCAGCATACTTTGTTAGCTGTTAAAATATGAATTTGCAATGTAATTTACCAAACTCTCAAAAAATTTATTATTTTAACTCATTTCAATATATATATATATATATATATAAGTAATAATGCAGTTTCTTTCTCGGACGACAGGGGAAACCGAATGGATGAACAAATTGACGGATGGATGGACCGATGGACCGATGGATGTTTAGCTTTTAGAACAACAAATATAAACTCGTGAAATGTAGCAGTCAGTTGGTCGATTATCCCTAGACTGATCATTAGATTTATTGCTTCTATTCCTTTTATTTTAAATTACTAGTGAATCTTAATATTTGTACTAAGGCTTTTTATTATACAAGATCCATTCCAGGTAGACACTGAAGGTCTGTTTAAGTAAGAATTTTTGTTTTTCTTTTGTTTTGTTTTTTTAACATAAGCTTCATTGTTTAATTGTCATTTTCTATTGGATGAGGCTGCTGTGCAAATACAGTAAACAGTAAGTGGATACTTTAATCTATATTTATGACCAGTTGTAGGTAATGGTTTCACAAGTTCAATGTTGAAGAAGCGATATATTTGGAGAATGTTTTTTTTTGCCTGATTTTGTTGCATGTACATTTACATTTTTGTCTGTCTCATTACATCATTTGAAAATATTAAAGCAGTTACTCAGAACTTAAATAGCATTTTTAACAAATATTCTCATTCTTTTACTTAAGGTATTGTTTTTGGATGACTACTTTTTTAATTTGAATAAGAACATGTTTAAGTAATGCTTCTCTTGTTAGACTAAAATAACTCCACTCACCTTTTGTTCTGTCCCCTTATTTCCTTTGGAATGCACTTACTAAATTTAATTTTAATTATTTTAATTAATCTTTTTTTAACTGTCTTGCAACACGGCGTGTTTACAGTGTAATTATATTCTTTGGTTGTCTAATGGTATTGTTTATTGCTTGGCTGAGTGAATGAAAGTACTCATTAGCTCGCCTGACTGCACCTTTCAGAATAAAACATTTTTGCATTTGTTGTCATAGAAATACTAAACTATTTTCATGTACACAAGCAAAAATAAGCTTGGTGTTATCTAAACTATTTTAACTGTTAAAACTAAATAATAAATAAGCGGAAGCTTTGCTATTTGCTTATATGAATTACAGAAAAAATTTGTTGTGAAATCACAAATCCCGTGTATTCCGGTTTCTGACCTGGACTTGGGCGGTAACTTGACGCAGTTGCTATGAGACAAATGAAGTTCGTACTCCACAGCTGGCTATGGCGGATGTTGTTGAAAAGGACAGTATGAAAAATTATCATATAGCGTCAGAGAAAGTCGCCCCGGAGATCAGCCGCTTTCCCTACTGCATAGTGTGGACACCCATCCCCTTGCTATCGTGAGTTCCGGTCGTCCGCGTGCGTGTCTGTTTTAAGTGAAGGAAACCTCTGCACCTTGTAGGAAAGTGACAGCTTTATTAGCTTAGCCTGCTAACAAAACGGACAACAGCACCGTCCTGTTGCTGTTTGTTGCGTTTTATTAATAAAGTAAGTCTCATTCCTGCGGCTTTGACCGCTCCTTTGCCATGTGTCAGATAATGGGTCCAGTACATAAATAATTAAACACTACATTAGAAGTAAAATAAACAGGAAGTGAGCAACTTGGAAATCCGAAAGGCTTCAGCGTATTTTATGCTACTTTCTATTTGTACTCAAAAATGACAGTTTGAAAGTTCTGGGCTGAAAAGACGAAAATAATCTCGGACAAAAATTTCTAAAGTTGGGGTCGGGACCCCACCAGGGGCCACAAATATGCAAGTGTGATGTCTTGACAGAATAAACTAAATGCCAAAAATGGCAACGATAAGGCATATATATGAACGTTATAAAACTGTAGTGAAGAAGAAGCAGGACTTGAATAGATAAAAGCAAAATATGGTTCATTTTTGCTGCTTTAATGTTTAAAGCTGGGCCATCACAGACATATTTCCAGTAAAGTTTATGTTTTACAAATTGGCTAAAACGGGATTGTTGCCTCTGGAATATGAATAGGAATGAAAAATGTATGGGGACCAAGTGAGCTGTTTATTTCCACATCTAATGGCTTTTATCTTACTAAAGAGTGTTTCTACAGTTTCATCTAGAAATGTCTAAAAGCTTATTTTGATTTAAAGTGTTCAGGTTTGCATTATTATTGAATAAGTATTTTATTTCCTCTTATTGTTAATTGTATTTCCAATATTAAGTCACTCAGGCTGTAATGTTTAAGCCGATTTTCTATAAAGGTTGGGCAAAGCTACTATAAAGTTACACTTCAGGCAGAGCCCTGATGAGCTTTTAAGTTACTATTATCTAATAAAGCTACAACGGAGTGCAGGGTCGTTGTAAATCAAGGGATAAAGAAAATTGCAACATAGGAGTAAATCTTTGCCAAAAAAAAGAAAAACGTAGAAATATCTAGATTAATTTGACATATTTCCAAGAAAGAAATTTGGATACTTTCGGTCAAATGTCTTCCATTTGCAACAATTTATTTATTTTTTTTAAAATAATTTTCTATGACAAAAATTAGTCATCGAGATTATTTAGAATGACCTGTGGACGTTTTCCAAAGTGTAAGTGGTACATGCGGGTCCTTTTCCTGTGTCAGGACAACATCCAGCTTCTTCTTTGGTGTTTCAGTGGACTCCAGATCCGCTCTGTAAAATATCCATCCACAAATATCGATCTGCAAATAAATAAACGCACCTGTGGGTTTCTGTTTTTTCTCATCCAGATGGCTGTTTCCTTTCATTGGTCACATGGGAATCTGCACTTCCACTGGAGTCATCCGGGACTTTGCTGGACCGTACTTTGTCTCAGTGAGTCAGGTGCTCTAAAACAAAGAAGAAACAAATATGTTTGTTTTTAGGCAAAGATGCACCGATCTGATATTAATAACTGTATCGGCTCTGATATTGAAAAAAAGATCTCGATCAGGTGGCGATAACACTGTGTCCGATCCCTAAAGGCAGATCTACCCAGTCTATGCTTGCTTTATTATTTATTTTATATTATACTTAAAATTCCTAATTACACTATATGAACCATTTGAAAGAAGGTTGATCATAGTTTGTTTTTTTTACATTTAACCAAGTTATTCAATCTTTTGTCAGTTTCAGTTTCTTTACTATTTGTTTTATAGACTGTTATACTCCTGATTGCACTGTTTGAACAAATAGGTATGTTTTGTGTATTTAAGTGTGCTGTGCTGTAGCATAATTCACTACATTTATGTCTGCATTTAAAGAAAGAAACGTTTTAAGTCAATTCAGCTGTTTTTCTGCATGGGATCGGTATCGGCTGATACTAAACCTCAGATATTTCAGCAGTGACAGAGGTGGATCGGTGCATCTCTAATGTTAAGAGAGGGAAAGGACTTCTTAAACCTGCATTAAAATGTTTGCATTTGTAAAATAAATACAATTGGAGCAAGATATGTACAAGCACAGAGTCAGAGAGACATACATATTTCTTTTCCTCAATGTTTGACATTGAATCAGACCAAACTTCTCTTGTTTTAGTTTCATTAGAATAACCAAAATTACTTCCATTTGCTAAATGCCTGAACACTTTTTTTTTTTGTAAGACTGGAACAAGGGTAGAAGATGATGTTGTCTTCCTGTTTTGCAGGAAGACAACATGGCTTTTGGGAGACCTACAAAGTAAGCATGTCCTTCAGCAATATCTAACGCATAATGGGAGCAATGAAATCCAAACTCGCCTCTTTGGATCTGCAGGTACTGGATGCTTGACGTGAGTAAAGTCTACGCCGGTGGCTCCAACGCCTGGGACACGGCCGTGCACGACGCCTCAGAGGAGTACAAGCACAGGATGGTACCTAAAGGCTGCTTTTACGGTTCTAATCTAATCTCGAGGTCGCTGGGAGGAATTTAAAATGGTGAAATGTTTTTCTTTCTCTGAAGCACAACCTGTGCTGTGACAACTGTCACTCCCATGTGGCCATGGCTCTGAATCTGATGCGATACGAGAACAGCACCTCATGGAACATGGTGAACCTCTGCCTTCTCTCATTCATCCACGGAAAATATGTCGGGTAAGACCCAGGTCTTCCATCATCGTCGCAGTATCAATGTGTGCAATATTTCAATTACAACAAACTACTTTGATGCAATTTTTGGTGGGATATTATATTTTCTGGATAAACATTCCCTGCACTCCGTGGTCAAACTTGATGAGTTCAGAAAGACATATTTATCTACTGTTTGTCTGTTAGAAACACAACCCAACTTGACACAACTTTACGAAATGTGACGAACTGAGAAGTAAAATTACTTCTTTCCTGAATCCATCAGGAAATGATGTCGGCTTTAAACTAATTAGGGAAAGTGACAGTGTCCTAAAACACCAGAGCCTTTCCTTTTTCCCAACCAAGAAGCCCATAACGTCCAGCTGGCTTCTTTATAGCCAGCAGGAGAAAATAAACGCTGTCCCTCAGTGGGATCCCGAGGGCCCAGGCATGATTTCACTGGGTCTGAACCTGCTGGGTCCCACGATGCAAAGAGGAGAGGAAGGCGCCCTGATTCTGATGAATCTAATGCATAATGAGTTATATAGGGCAAAACCTATAAAACTATATAGGGAAGGCCTTTGAGTGTTTCTACAAGAAACTCCTACCCCTCTAGTAGAGTTCTGGTTTTTACAAATACTGTTTCATTGCAACTTTGCCATGCAACAGCAACCCCAACAACTGAGCAGCAAGGCTGTTTTTACTGCATATAATACAGATGGAAGAAGATCTAAAAAAATAATGTGAAGGGTAGAAATGTGCCTTATTCAAGGAACAACCAAACAGAATGCGTGACAACATGATCTAAAAACGACTTTCTATTCATGCAACCTCGTTTTGTGTTTTTGGGTCAGAAGGTTAGGTTTTGTTTTTGTTTGTTTTAGGTAAAATGCCTAACTTTACTTCCAAAATCCCAGATTGCAATCGACTGCAGAGGACCTCAGGAAATCTTTTTATTCATATTTTAAAAATTATAGCGACACAAAATAAATTTTTTTTAACTGCACAACCTTATTTGATACCAATTTTGTTAGACTTGACCAATGTGAGAGGGGTGCTGGCTGACCTTTTGACCGTTTTTACTTTCCTTCTTCAAAGCAAAAAGCGGCACAAACGAAAGTTTTTTGCTGCTCATGCGTAGTCGAGTTCATTGACTCCAATTTTTGTCTGAAGAAGGTGGAGAGCCTCGTCGACCTTTCATGACCTCTGGGAACATTTCTTAGTATTTTTAAAGTGACAGCAGCACAAACAAAAATTTTGTAATACGCAGTTGGGAGCTGGTTGACCTTTAAGCTTTGACTAATGTCTTCAAAGTAAAGCAGTACAAATGAAAATCTTTAGCTGCACAAACTTTTCACACCAAATCCTTTAGATCTGAAGAAGGCCGGGGTGACCACCTCGCTCTGGTAACAGCGGTCGGTTTCATAATATCAACTCGTTACCATGTTAACATGAAAATGGAAACGAAAGCGCAGCATGTGTCCATCGACCCTGGAAGCTGATCATTGCTCTGCGATGTTTACTCTGTGGTCTTTCTGCAGCAGCATAAGCTCAGCTGTCCTCAGCTTGTTCTCTGCTCTGTCCAGCTGCGCGGGCGTTGTGAAGACCTGGCTGCCGTTCCTGTTGCTCATGGGCATCGTCATCACAACTGCTCTCGCCGCCGTCAACATCTAATGACCACGGGGGCGGCCAGGCGAGGTGGCACATGATCCGCCCCGCCATCCATAGTGTGGCGCCGCGACCTGGAACACCAACCACGTTTTGAAGAACACCGTCGCTGCGTCGAGCTACGGTAACCGAGGACCTAAAGCCTGCCTACCTCCGGGAGAGGACTTCCACACAGGAAACGTGTTTTTTTTCTTTTGTTTTTTTCTCACTGCAGTGCCGAAGCTGTAATACCTCAACGATTGATATCCATTCACACATATGCATTTTTATGAAATCCAGCTATTGTACGTTCGACAATAATGGCTTCACACTAATTGTAAAGAAGTTCTGGCGTAGTCGAGTTCATGCCTTGCTTTCAGACTGATGGGGGCGCTGTGGGGGTGTTTACCTGATATCTTCAGTGCTTCCAGAAAGCCATTTTTATACGTGGAGCACAAACGTCATTCGCTGCCTTATCGCGAGTTTCTAGCATTTCATACTTGATCGAACAAAGCTCTTCCGCAGCAACATGAGCGTATTTTCCTATCTGCTTCACGACACACCGAGCAGTCTGCATCTTCTGAGAGAGATATTTTCTTAAAGATTCCTTGAGCACGTCTAACCTTGCGGTAATGTTAGCAGCGGCTCATCTCAGTGACGATCGTAGCAACCTTGGTGAATGTGGCTGTGATGGATATCTCTAGGCTGACCCACTCAGATGTCTTCTTTCTGCTCATTACTGATTTTTCACACAGAAATCAGAGTTGGTTCCTGATTCATGACCTGTATGGCAGATCTCCTCCACGTCGTGGCAATTTTTTTCTGTTAAATGTTCAATCCTCTTGACGGTCGGCACTACAAATCCGTTGCCATGGCTGTCGGGGTAGGAAGGGGCAGACTCAAATCCTGTCATTGTTTGCAAACAGAGACAAAGGAGCGTGGCGCTCTCTTTCTCTCTCTTCCAGCAGCAGCAGATAGTCCAGATTCTCAGGTTTTTCACGCTCGCCACCCATCGCTCAGTGTTTCAGCGAGCACCGCCGCTTCCTGCCACTTTTCCCAGCGATTCAGAGCTGAAAGTTGCTGGGAAATGTCCGCATTGGTTTTTTAAAGTTTAAATTCAACCTGACCAACGTCCTGTAAAGGTCTTCGGCAGATGTTGAGAGAGTCCGTTTCTAAACATTATCTGGCTCATAGGGCCTTGATTCAGATGATGGAGTATTAGGGCCAGAATACATGAATTTTTTCCCATAACATTTTGACAATAAAGTTATATTAGCAGAATAAAGATGCAATATTATCAGAAGGAAGTCTTAAAATGTCAAGACTTTGCCATTTTAAGAAGAAATAGAAACTTCTTAAAATGTCCTGCTTCTGATGATATTTAATGCTGATGTGTTCAGACAGTCAGTATGTCTTCTTTGTAAATCCAAAGTATAATTTCCCAAGATGCCCAACGTTCCTCATGTTTTTTTATTGTTTTTCCTGTAGGAGTTATCATAACATCACTACTTCATTCTACTAATATTATAACTCTATTCAGGTAATGTTATGAGTTTACTACAATTATTTTCCCTTGTGTTGTTACAACTTCATACTCGCGTTCTGACTTTTTGTCATTTTTTTATTCCCGTATTACTCTGGTTTTATTGTCATGACTTTTTTTTCTCGTGTCGTTCCGACTGTTGTCTCACGTTGCAACTTTCTACTCAGAAAATTTCGGCTTTATTCTCATTATTCTCACTTTTATTCTGGTAATATTGCAAATTAATTTTTGTGTTATTCCGACTTTTTTTCATATTGCAACCATATTCTCGTAATACTCTGAATTTATTATTGTGTAATTGCAACTTTATTCTTGCAGTACTCTGGCTTGCTGCTGTATGTCTTTATTCTTGCAATATGGTGACCTTGTTCTCATAATGTTATGTGACTTTTTCCTCATAATCATCTTTTTCCTACGTGCCTGGCCCTAACACTCCGTCCTACATTCAAGTGTGCAGTTCGCTTCTCTTGCCTGTAAATATTTGACTCCCCATTTTAGTGGGCATTTTGTAAAAACATGACCTTGACTTTTTAAGTCTTAGTCATTTACACTAAAATTGTGCTTTGTACTCCATGTTTGCGTTCATCGTCTGCTGAGGGTTGCAGCAGCGCCGGGCCTAAAACAGATTGTGTGCTATGTTTTTGCATATCCCATCGGGAAGAGCATGCACTTGCATGGCTGCATGTGTGTGCCGCATGCATGCATGCACTTGCATGGCTGCATGTGTGTGCCGCATGCATGCAGGAGAACGGTCCGAAACTGAAGGTCGTCTTTCATAATCGTCTCTGCCTCTTCATCCTTGTGAAAAGTATTCACACCTCTTGAGCCTTTCCACAATCCAAGCAGGATCTGCAATTGGCTTGTATGCAATAGACAACACTAGAGAGGTGGAGCACGGTGATGGCAGTATAGTGCTGCGGGGAGTCTTCTCATTGCTGGGTCTGTTCAAGGAGTCGGCAACCTTTACCAACTGCTCCCCAGTCCAATTAAATAAAACTTGATTAGACTTACAAATGTTGCAGAATTAATTATTTAAACAAAATAACTTTACCACACAACGATGAGGAAAAATAACTAAATATTACTGACAGTTCAGTCATTCTGTCTGCAAAAAAAGCCCTTAAAAATGCTCTATTTGCAATTGTTATGCATATATTTTTAAAAGTATATTTTAAAACATATGCATATATTTTTAAAAAGTTTTTTTTTTTTTTTTTTTTTTTTTACTTTTTTAGGCAAATTGCTGAGAGGAATTGTGGGAGGTTGCAGAAGCCACAGGTTGCAGACCCCTGCTCTATCAGATAACATCCTTTTAAACTCAGTCTTTCTATGATTTTAATGTGGAAAACATTCAAGGTGTGTACATACTTTAGCAAAGCTTTTAGTTTCATAGTTTCTTGCGGGTATGGAATAGCCGATTATCTTTAGTCAGAGTCGATGACAAATTTGATTTATCATCTCCGCCTAAGTGGAGACAGCAGTAAAGTTTCATCATCTGCAGCTGCAGACCGTCTCCATTAGTGCTGCTTAGATCAAAGCAGAGAAAAAGTCGCCACATCGCAGAGTCCAAAGAGTCAATTTCAGGAGAAAAAAAAACACATATGCTACTCTTGCATTTATTATGTTGCTTCAGGGCTGGACAATAAGTTGATTTTACCGATTTGATTGAATTTTCTGGTTTTGAAAATGTGATTTACGGAAAATCCTTTTTTCACCTTTGGTTTCCATAGTTCAGAGAGACGTTTTTTGACAAACATGTCTTACAACTTCTGTTTATTTCGACTTTGAATTAAATAATAACAAAAGCCAGTTCTTATTATCACATTCTTATTTACATCACATTTTTACCTGTGATGTAAAAATGTAATTTCTTTCTTTGTGGTACTATATGGTACAAAATATAAAAAAAAGAATTAAAATTGGAAATCGAGTTTTGGATAAAAAAAATCAAATCATTTTTTTAAAGCCATATTGATCTCGTACGTTGGTTTCAAAATCATTTGGAAAACAGTTAAGAATCTTTCCAAATATTTTCCAGACGCTCCTAAGTTCTGAGACATGTTGCTTTCACGGTTGGGAAACATCCCTGAAAGAAATATCTAACACTTTCACTTACGCTTAAGTCAAAATATGGTTTCATGTTTCTATCAGCTGGATTAGAAAAGATGCTCATTGGTTGCTGTTAGAGGAAATAAATACCCAGCTCTTTTGAGATCGCCTTATGATAACTGCCTGTCTTATAGGAGCTTACTTGTGCATAAAGCAGAGGAGGGTGGCTTCTTTGTAGGACGTCCTGCACAGGAATGCAGGACTGTGTGGAGATCATTGAAGCGGTCTTAGTTCTTGCCTGCTGTGGTGCCTTTCCGTATCCAGGAGCCAGGTCCAGGAATGTGGGGACCTGCTGTCCCGCCGTTCCAGTCTGCGGTCAAAAGACAGTCGGGACGGCGTTACTAGTGCCGCCGTTCACTTAACACGGGTCTGTTGACTCAAACTCTTGTGTCGCTCCGATCCTTCAGATATCTTTCTTGCTGTTGGGAATTCTCCAAAATTCAGAAAGAAAGTGACTGTGTGAACAGCTGTAACACCAATAAAGATGTCTATTATTCTAGCAATGTGTGGGCCTTTTCTTTCTTTTCCCTCCCCTGCTTTTGGGTTTCCATCATTGAATTATGAGCACTGTGTTTCATCAGGGCTGTCAGCTTGAAGGATGGCGACTCCTCTTCCTCCTCTTCGAGGTTCTATTTATACGCTCAGGAGTGATTCCTGTCAAAAATGGTGAGACGCTTTCCGGATACACGTCGGCCATGAGGAAGTCTTCGTAGCTTTGTAAGTGGCTAACAGTCCCGTTCAGAAGAGATTATCCTACATATTGGAAAGTTTTATTTTAAAAAGAAAACATTAAAAGGGTTTTCTTACATATTTGTTAAAATTCTGTTGTGACAATATATGACAGATAATCTGTAGGAAAAAAAGAGCTCCTGATTCACCTAGCACTAACTACAGAAACAACCAATCAGAGCCAGGAGGAGGACCTTAGCGCTGTCAATCACTCATGCTCACTCCCTCCCACTTGCTGTTTGCTGAGCTACAGCTGGTTCACCACAGCATAGCCTGTCATGAATGCTAATACTAGTTACCATAGCCAACAATGACCGCGAGTAAATGGTTTTTCTTTAATGGTAAATTGTTTTTACACTATTAGAACATTGAGCAACGATCAGGAGATTGATTGATAGCATTAAGACCCTCCCCCTGGCTCCGATTGGTTATTTTTGACCAGAAGCAGGGAATTAAAAATGGCAGAAAAGCTTGATTTTTTTAAAACAGGTCATCTATGTCATACTATACTGTCACAACATGGTGACAGTTTTAAATGAGGGAAGAACATTTTTATAAAAATGACATACTACAGCTTTAAAAGGGAAATTTCCCAGGGCCACAATTTTAAGGGGGCACAATACATGCTTTGCATCACTTTTTATATTAATCTCATAGGTCCATATGATGTGAACTATATTAATATTTATGGGACGAGTCAAGTGTTAGAAATTCATCAAGTTATAGTAATTATTTGCGGGACAACATAGAGCTACTCCTTATCAGATGTAATAAACATACCATACATTAACTCATACCCACTTATCTATAGAACTAACTATTGTTGTATTGGAATTTGTATTATTAGGAGAATCTTTCTTTCATCCAATCTGGCTCCAGCCCAGGGCCCCACATCCTTGGAAATCCGGCCCTGACTATAACTTAAGTTCTGGGAGAAAGTTAAGGGAGACAACCGGAACCCTGGCATCTCCAACCGGCTCTCCTTCCTTGTGGATCCGGTCAGGCGGGAGAGAGAGAAGCCCCTCCCCGCACATTATCATCGCACCAGTCGATGGTCCTTTTAACTGCATTGTTGGGGGAAGAAGCGACGCCCCGCTCTGAGGATCAAACAGTACCCCCCCCACACACACACACCCCGTGATCGGCACGACCCCCAGCTCTGTTCTCATGGAAATCAGACCCAGTCTCCGGACCGCACTTAATGCAGACATGCGAAGTTGAAGGCGCATTCCCAGCCGGGACAACTGAACTCGCGATGTTGGCGTCTCGGAGAAGCTGGCTCTTTCATTCTACCCCCACCCCCCTCCTCCTCCTTCCTCCCCAGTAGTCTATTTTCCTCCTGATTTTGTCTTGGTCGCTCCCGTTACTTTTTGACTTGGCTCCAACATGCTGCACCTGACGAGCCGCTTTGTTTTCTGCGCGCTCCTCGCCTCCGCTTGCGCGTCGTGCCCTCCGCGCTGCGAGTGCTCGGAAGCGGCGCAAACCGTCAAGTGCGTCTCCAAAGACCTGAGGAGTATTCCGACCGGGATCCCGGGATACACCAGGAATCTGTTCATAACTGGGAATCAGATCAGCCGAATCGGTCCGGAGTCTTTCAGAGGTCTGGAGAATGTGACCAACCTCTCCCTGAGCAACAACAGGTAAGACACTGCTATAAAAACCACCGATTCAATGCAAATGGATGAGCTTTCTTGCATAGATAACTTTTAAGTTGACAATAGTGTGTTGTCATACATTTGAGATTAGGAAAGGCTGTAAACCAATGAATCTAATCTGTCTATATGATGGGATTGTAACGGTATAAATCTGGATTGTGTATTTCTGCATAACTGAACATGTAGTTGGCTTTTAAAGTTCCTCAAGATGACATTTGCTGTCAATTAGAACAATATGTAAACATTTTTATTGAACTGAGCAAGTAATCCAAAGTAGTAGATTATCATTTTCCTCTGTGGCGTTAGAACACTCTTGACTCTTCACAAGCTGAAGAGTCAAGAGGGTTGAATCTGTTTCAGGGTACGTCTTTGTGTAAAGACATTCCTTCATTCAGACCTCCTCTGGAACTGTGCTTTGAAGTTTGACCTGTACGTCATGCTTTTCTTCCGACCCAGAATTTCAGAGATGGAATTCCACACCTTCTCCGGACTTCTCCGCCTTCGCTCTCTGGATCTGAGCAACAACCAGCTGACTGTCATTCACCCCGAAGCCTTCAGCAACATCAGCCCGTCCCTGCGAGAGCTCAACCTCAGCCGAACCCTCTACAACTACCCATCGGTGCTGGAGCTGGCCGCCTCCCTCCAGAGGACCTCCATGTCGAACCTACAGGTCCTGGACTTGTCCGACAACAGACTCATCTACCTGCCCTTACGCACCTTCTACCACATGTACGGTTTGCGCCGGCTCCAGCTCTCCAACAGCTCTCTGGTGGCCATCCGCAGCCTCACCCTCTTGGGTCTGGAGAGCCTGGAGGAGCTTGACCTCACGCTCAACGCCCTCAGGAGCTTCACCAACGAAGGCTTGCAAGAGTTGGACTCCCTTCCCCGAGCCTCTCTGCTTCTGGGGAAGAACCCGTTCACATGCACCTGCGGCATTGAACCCTTTGCGCAATGGCTCAACAGATCCCAGGATCGTGTCAGGAATGCCGAGGGCCTCCTGTGCGCCTTCCCTCCCAGCATGAGGAACACATCCATCCTCGCAGTGGGCATGCTGACTCTGGAATGCCAGCAGAGGGGCGTGGGGGCAGATCTCGCTTTGCAGACCTCTTATGTCTTCTTGGGAATTGTTCTGGGCTTCATAGGCCTCATTTTTCTCTTAGTTCTTTACCTCAACCGCAAGGGAATCAAGAAGCGTGTGTATGACATGCGGGATGCCTGCAGGGAGGTCTGGGAGGGTTACCACTACCGCTTCGAGATAGACTCCGACCCCAGGTTATCACAAGTCTCCACAAGCGCCGACGCATGAGGGGACGATCCGCAAGAAACTCTTTCTCCTAATTCGTTTATCAGTTGCAGAATGTAAAAAAAAAAAAGAATGTACAGACGTACCTGTAAATATATCTTAAAACAACAACATTTTGATTGAAGCATGCACTCATCAGTCAAATGGAGATGTTTGACACTTTCAAGAAGCAAAAGTAAGTGCCTGAAGTGAGCTCAGTATTGCTTTTTTTTTTTTAATTTGTGAATCAAACGGATCTCATGGAAAAGGAAGGGAAGGGAGAAGCGGGGGCAACAGAACTGCAATTAAATTCTGACACTATAAAAACAAACCTTTGGGAATTTAAAGCACAATCACTCATTCATCTTTGATCCCTTTCAGGCCCTTTGGTCCCTCCGGCCTCTTGCCCCAGGGTGCCAGAGAGGAATTAAGCCACCAAAAGCTTTTTCTCCCCCCGCCACAACCAAAGCTCCTCTTAAAATCACCACTCTGCCCCTCTTTGGCTGCTGGATTAGAAGTGGAGAAGACAATTCAGCACAGGCCAGCGGAAATCTCCCTGCCCCTTCCCTACCTCCTTCCCCCTTTCTCTTTTTCGTGAAACTTTGCTTTGTTTCAACTCCTTGAGTTTTATTGTCAAAATGATGAGAACCCCCCGAGCTGAAGCCGCTGAAAGTAACCCCCCCCCCCACTCCTCTTTCTTCCCCTCCTCCTTAAAGACAACAGCCCTCGCTCTGGAGGCGCTTTGAAAGAAAAAAAGAAGAAGAGGAAGGAAAAAAAAAAGTCTGGCTTTCCACGTTTTTCTGTTTAAGGGGCTTTTCCTCCCTGCAATGATAAGATACAGATGATTCTGAAACACCAGCCACATTGTTTCATTCACAAGGTCTTTTCAAGCGGCTCGGTGAAGACAGAACAATATGTGCTTTAAAGGGTTAGTTTAGATTTCCTGAAAAGCGAGGTTCTATGAAGTTGTTGTCAGTGGCAACGTTCTTACCTATCACAGACAAGATGTCGTATTGCAGCCAGTTTGGAGAGAAGAAACAAAATCCTCAGAGCAGCGGAACGCTAACAGCTGGACAAATGGAGCAACAGTCAGGGCTTCAATGTGGGACCGTAGAGTATTGCGGGGTTTTTTTTGTTTGTTCTTTTTGAAGCTGTGTTACAAGTAGAGAGCATCATAACGGCAGTAAGCAGCACTCAGAAGGGTTTTCTGTCTAGACAATCAAAAAAAAAGGATCATAAAGTGAAGCTAACAGGTAACCTTAAAAAAAAATCCCATATTGTATTACTTGAATGTTATTTATTCAATATACTATTATAATTCAATAGCGACCCAAAACCTTTGCATTGAGGTTTTGGGTCACTGCAAAACCTGTTCATCACTTCTCTTCAGAAAAAAAATATGTAGATCAAATTTAAATATGCAACCTGCAATTTGCACATTTATAAAAATGTTTCTGATATATTTGTTAAAACTGTAACCATGTTGTGTTCGTGTAATAATAATGAGAGATAATCTGAGAAAATATCGATGTGTGAAATTTACCACTCTCAGGCAAAAACCAATCAGAGCCAGTCTGAGCGCTGTCAATCATACTCATGTACTTGCTGCTCAATGCGCTAATAGCGGAGAAACAACTTACCACAACATGAAGGCCATTTATTTGCTGTCATCGACGGCCATGCTATCTAGCCTTCACTACAGGTTCTGCTAACAGGAAGAAGCTGTATTATCGCAGAGACAAAAGAAGGGAGGGAAATCAGGAGAATGAGTGATTGGCAGTGCTAAGTCCCGCCTCCTGGCTCTGATTGATTGTTTCTAGTTAGCACTAGAAAGGCAGAGAAGCTTGATTTTTCACAGATTATCTGTCTCACAGCACACTGTCACAACATGGTGGCTGTTTCAACAAATATGTCAAAAAAATTTTTTTATGAAAGCTACATACATGCACCTTTAAGCATGTACTCTATTTCACAACAATCATAACACATGCAAAAACACAAACTAGGACTGCAACATATCAATGGCAGTCTATCAAACTTGCCTTTTATCTTATTGCATTCACAAATCATAATCAGATTTATTGGACAAGATTTTGTGCACAAACAATACATTTTGTGCTCACAGCAAACGGTAAGTATGAAAATTCAACGTACGATTGAGCAAAGTCAGTCAGCCATCTTGAAATACTTTATTTACAACACTCGGCCACACATTTCAGTCTTTTTATTGTGATAATGACTGCTTGTGTTTACTTCACTGACTGCTTCAACAGTGACAACATGGCTACATTTTTAATATGGGCTAACACAGCTTTGTGTCCTACAGATTACTGGCTAGCTGTTAGCCCATCTTTGTCTCCTGTGGCTTTTATTCCCTTCTTTACTTGCTGCAATATGACATTTTTCTGCTACACAGGAACTACCAGTAAGAAACACATTTTAAAAACCTGAACCTGAGGAATCTTCCCTGCTGCCATTGCCTTCGATTACTGCAGTGTTAACTGTGTGTATCCTATTTGTACTTGGAGATCAGATTTTTCCAGTTTCCAGTGGAAAATCTGTGGAGAACCCAAATTAAAGTCGGAATTCCAACGGGAAAAGTCCAAGTTTAGTACTGAGGATGGTTGCTGAGTAAGAAAGAAAATGTCATAAATGTGGCAGATATGAACTTTTTATGAAAACTTCTGGTGTTAGGAACATCATTAAACCAGTGGGGCTCATAGCATTGTACATTATGCTATGAGCTATGAGTTGTTATTTGTAAACATGCTATTTTAAGAGCTTGAATGGACATTACGGTGTTATCTTGTGTTTGTTAAAGTGCCATGACATTGTGTCCTGTATTGCCATGTATGTTAGCACATTAAAAGATAGTGTTAGGCAGATTTAAGCATCAGAATATGAAGTGGATTTTGTGAAAATTCAAAAGATGTCACACGTTTGAAGTATGGCTTGAATAGTGGATGAGAACTGGGATGAAGGGTGTGGATTTTACAGTGGTCAATTGTGATCAGATAATTGGTCATACTATCAGTTTCACTTTCAGGCATCTGTCATCTCAAAAAGAAGGAATCTTTATCAGTGCAAAGTTTGTATAATGTAGCATAAAGATTAAAGAACGTAGTTATCTGGTATTTTCAGACATATGTTAGCACTTGCGCTAATGCTAAATCGGTGATGGTATAGCTTATGTGTATTATTATAGGATTTATGGTGCAGATTGTAAGATGTCCAAAAATCCATGACCAAACTGTAACTGCATTTCCATTACAAATGTGCGCAAAAAAACTGTCGATATTCCGCTAATGTCAGAAAAATACAATTTAGCTATGTCTCGTGTTTCCTTTAAATAAGAAACAATTAAAATCACAGGCGAAATATGTTTGTTTTCGCGATAAGATATTAAAAAATCAGCAAGCTCCTCCAACTACTTCCTGTTGCCTACTGTTCCTATGGCAACCTCTAGTTGTTGATCACGTGACTCGTGTGATGCAGTTTTGCAAAGTAGCATCCTAGCTCATCCTAGCAAAGTTTTGCAAGTTTTTCCTTTAAGCTAATTTATTTTCGAAATGTCAAACTGTGCAATTATATAATCAGTGGAAATGCTGACTGTGTAAATTACAAAGCTATTGCGGAAGTTTGTTTACCTGACTTAGGGTACCTTCCTTTGGAAATACGAAGAAAGTGTGCAATATTAAGATGGGAGAATAACAATTAGCACCACAGCCATTCGAAGTTCCTACTGATTTCCAATTGGAACAGCTGCGCTTTGACTTCCGAATCAAATCAGACGCAGCCTAAGCAACCTGTGTGATTACAGAGTCGCTTTTACCCAACTCCTTTAGCCACACTGAAACCTAACAGTCCCAAATGGGATGCACATGTTCAAACTGAAGCAGGGTGTCATGTGTGAGTCATCCTTGTTTTTCCAAATGACAAAAGCAATTCTTTGTGGCCTTCTGATGCTCCCAACCCAGAGCAGAAGAAGAAATGGCGAGCTGCCATTCCTCAATGTGTTTACTGTCCAAATTTCTAGCTATCAAGGTATTTAGAATAGGCAGAGAGAGAGAAAGAGAGAGAGGAGGCCTGTTTAAGTAAAACTGGCTCCCTTTGTTCGAAGCCAGCATCTTCATCCTATCAATATGTCCAAACCTCTCCGGCGGCGATCCCAAACTGTTTACGCCACGGAGCCTTTTTAGTGGATGTGGAATGACAAAAAAGAAACACGAGGAGCTCTTGATGTCTGCGTACACTCATTTAGCCCAAATGTAATCTGGTGTGTTTGGAAAAGCAACACAAATGAATGTAATCTTAATGCTCGGGACCGAGGTCGGGGTATCATTTCCCCCGAGCCGCAGCGCCACATTAAGCCGGACATTTAGTCACCGAAGGAGAAAACAATTGAGCTCCGCAGGCCGACACAAAGGGCCGGCTCGGATGGCGAGACGGTTCAAAGAAGCTTTGTTTTCCAGCGGTTCAAAAAAAAAAAAAAACGAAAAGAAAAGGATGCCTTATGATACTCATTGTCTCGAAACCACAGTGCAACGGGATTCATTCATGATGACAAAGTTAAGCACTCTGATCCGGTTATTGTTAAACTCGCATCATTCTTAATAATTGCATTTGGAAGGAGAATCCCAAGAGGAGTTTTCATTGGCCTGTTCCAAGACAAGTCACACACACACGACGTTAAGCCAACTGCGGGTCATTGGTGTCAATTTGCAGAGCAGAAAGACGAAAAATGTTCCCTGCATGTCATTACTTCCCTTTTTTACTCATTAAAGTGTGTATTAAAACCATGCCTTTTCTTGTGTTTTTATGAGTGAGGCTGCTGGAGGGCTGGGGGGATGGGGAGGACATATGGGCTGTTTGCTATAGGCTGCCTCTGAGGAAACAATGAAATACCTTCAGACACTCTATTACTCCCTGTGTAAAAGATACGCTTGTTAAAAGCTAAAGCAATTCCTTGAATAACCCTGCATCTTTAGACTGCTTGTTGCTCATATTTGTGAGTGAAACATTTCGTCTTCCTCTCGGCCTTTTCTCTCCGCTCTTTCGCTGCGAGCCATTTGTTCGGCCGGGGGTTCGTCCCAGGAAGCAGTTTTAAAAACTCCCAACAGCTTGACGTCGCTGTGTTGTGTGCAACATGTGGTTTTGTGCAAAACACACACACACGGAGAACGTGTGTCTTTTCCCAGCTTCGCTCTGCAGCACAGCAGGCTTTTGATTTTATGTGCCTCTCCGTCTCTGGGAACATCTTGGCGCCATTACACGGATTTAATGGCTAAGATAGGAAATATGACTTAAAAGTCAGCGCCACATCTGCGAGGAATTGTACATGTTAAAAGGAGACCGCAACAGTCAGCGGCATGACGACAGAGACAAAGTGGCATCACCCACCCCCCCACCCCCTTCCTCCCCCACCGCTGACAGTTTATGACAAATACAGCTGTCTCTGCCTCCAGCTAACGACTCATGTCATCATTCACATCTGCTATTGCTTCACATGCTTCTTCCTTTAATTTAGTGATAAAGCCCAAACTGTACTCACTGCAAACCCTTCATTCTTAGCTTGCCTTATTTACATAGTAATCCTAGAGGTAATGTGTGCGCCTTGATTGTTTCCCCCCCCCCCCACATTTTGTCAAACGCAAACCTCGATAAAAATCAGAAAATTAAGTTAATTTTTGTGAGAATAAAGGGGATGTCAAGTCTTTGTCTTTGATGCCTGTGTTTTGCTATTGATGCACCTTGAATAGTGGATGTGTGTTGGAATCAAAGGTGTGGATTTTACATGCCGTTAGTTTCACTTTCACTTTCAGGTACCTGGCATCCCAAAAAGGTGGAATCTTCACACAAACCTCCATGTATTTTATAGGGGTTCTTCTTGGCAGACATACAAGCTAGTGCACAGTGAACCGGAAAGAAAATAATAAATTGTTTTCAACAGAATTCTGAAAATATACATATAGAGGGCACATATATTCTCTCCCCTGAGACAGTATCAGTACAAGACCAGCAAGGAAACACAAGGAAAACATGGGGTTGAGCGAGGAAGTAATGTGTGCAGACGAAAGGATCTGGCAAGGGGTGAACGAGAATGAAGTGTTTAAATACTGGGCAGGCTGAATGCTGAAGGAAAGACCTGAGCTGGTGAGCTAATGGGTTGCAGGTGTGAGTGTAAGGAGCAGGAAGCAGACTGAGGAGAGGTAGAGAGAAGACAAATCATACTCACAACATACAACATATACTCTAATGTTGTTCCAGACATACGTTTGCTAAGTGTGCTCTCCAGGTGCACATTTTTGTAGAATCACCTTTCTAAGTAATCGTTGTTTCAGGGTGAAGTGAAAGGGTTAGTTAGTTCCATCATTAACAGAGTGATACAAACAATTTGATTTAAATCTACACATTCTTTGAGTTATTCCATTTTAGCTCAGGCTACATTTCTGGGCTACTTTCCTCATCTGACCAGAACACTTTTGTCTTTGGCCTGCACATATCCTGTAACAAACTGCAAACAGGATAGAATTCTTCTAATTACTTTTTTTCTTTTACCAATGGATTTCTTCTTGCCAGTCTTTGAAAATGTCCAGATTTGTGGAATGCATCATCCTTTTAGTTGCCATATCGACAGATTGCAGCTCCACTAGACTTACCAAGGGTCACTTGGCTGCTTCTCTGATTAATGCTGTCCTTGCTCTGCCTGTCAGTTCAGGTGGACTTGTTATTGCTTTACAACCTAACCCTGCAATAAATGTCCGCTGTGCTCCTTGGTCTTCGTGATGCTGTTTGAAGACAACCGGTGCCCCATTCTCAACAAACTGGTTCAACTGATGAACATTACCAAAGTAAAGTGGAACGAATGCAAACACACATACGCGCCACCAATGTTTAGCTTTTTATTTTGAAGAATTTTGGGAAGCATTTAGCATTTTTCTTCCACTTCAACTCTTTGTGTTCTCAGACAAATCCGTCGAGTTACGGTCGTACTGTCCGGAAAAAGGTGTGAGTACTTTTAGGAAGCACTGTGATTCAATAGCTCTCCTGTCTTTTATCCATCATCTCTAACAAGTCTGCCCAGTGAAGAAGGGGAGGCTTAACAACAGACGGGACCCCAGTGGGGCAGTAGCCATTGTTCTGCTGCTCATTTGATCAATGTGAGCAATTGTGTTTGCTACTGGATGCAAGTGAAGAGGAGTTGGTCCAGCTGGCCCAGCCGGCCATTAAAGCCAACCGGCCTCTCATTCATCACTTCCATAATGGCGGGAGCCAAACTAAACACCTGAACACACACACACACACACCCACACACCCCCCCACACGCATACACACAAATACACGGCTGAATTACTCCAATCATTAGCAGTATGCATGTGCTCAAAGTTTATTCTGATTAAAACAGCAGCAAATAGATTTTTTTTGTATTCCGAATAAACCAGGGGCATGTAAAAGAAAATCACTATTTTGCAAAGTAAGTGCTGAAATTACAGAAAACATTTGGTATTTTTTTATGCATGACTGCACCTGAAAACAAGACAGAGACAAACCTTGAACAGATAAGAATTGATCAGGACCGAGCAGAAACCTCAGACATGAGACCCATTTAATCCCATCCTCACTTGTTTATTGTGTATAAATCAGAGTTCCTGTCTTGGGTTTTGTCATTCCTATTGTCTAAAAACAACACTATAGGGAACTGCGATGTCTAGTTGTGGACTGCAAAGTTTTGAACATGAAAACTTTATGAATTTCTAGTGAGACTTGCCAAGCAGGAGGTTTGGAGAACCTAATTGCAAATGGACTGCCACAAAAATGAGTTTTTCTTGTTCATAGTGGCGACTGTTATCCAGCAGGGGAGACACTACTGTGAGAAATAATTGTTTCGAACCAAATCAGTGGTTTCAAACGTATTTTGACACCACGGTACTCCAGTAGAAAGCAGGAGTATCGGTTGTCCCTGGTTGTCTCTCTGAGAACATTTCTCAGGGTTTGTGACTACAGAAAGCTGCAAGGATCTTTGATTATTTGTCTTTGCACAACATATAAAAATCATCCAATGATAACTGAGCTTCAGTTTGATGAAAGTCAGCAAAATTTGAATTCAAAACCTCTGCCTTTCCTAGTCTGAAGAGGTGCTAAGAAACCTTGGCTTCTGTGCCATGCCTTATTTAGATGCCAAAAAAGCAGGAAGTAATGAAATATTGTTTAAAATGTTTGTGATCAGTGTCAGTCACTTTTTATGTAATTTATTGCTTGTAATGAGTGTCATTAAACTGCAGCTTTGCAGTAGATGATCAGTTGTTATTGTGGGATTTTCTCCCACTCAATACATATTCAAATGAAAGGGGTGGACTTTTATTGATAGTGTGGTTAAATATATTTATTTTAAGAGGTTTTACTCATAAAGTGTGGAGGGTGCTGTAAATGTTGGTATTTTTCTGCATCTAAGCATTTCCAGCGTCACATTAGGCAGACCATTTGCATGATTGTATTTTGTGTAATACATTTCCAGAAACATAATAAGGACTTTGTACAGTTTGAGAATCCTTGAGAAAATAAAAGCTTCAGTTTCTGAGATGGCCCTTTGTCTGGTAGCTCATGGCATGATTGAATGATTTTAATGTTTCATTTTCAGTCGGCCAGGAGTTCTTGAGTGATTGTGCATAAGCACAAAAGTGTTCATTGAATTTTTCCACATTTGTCCAGTTATAACAAAAACTGCACTTTGTGGGAGGATTTATGTCATAGACCAACACAAAGTAGTGCATGACTGTGAAGTGGAAGGAAAATCACACGATTTTCATTTTTTTAAGAGTGTTGTCCAACAAAACATGGATATGTGAGTTAACAGGCTGCCTGAGGTGAGTGTTACGAGTTAGCATGAGCTGTTTGGCCCGTGCTACCTCTGGAGGAGCTGTAGAGATCCACAGCACAGGTGGGAGAATAAGCTTCCACAAATCTGATATTTGTGGAAGATTGGCAAAAATAAACATGCAAAGTTTCAAGATGGTTTTGCACAGATGCAGTCTGACTAATACTGAGCATGAATTGCAATCTTTAGACGTGGGAAGGTGGTAGAAACATTCCCTGAAAATGCAGCTCAACTGAAAGATTTTTATTTCTAAAAAAAAAAAAAGAAAAGAAAAGAAAAGAAAAAAATCACAAAACCTGGCATTTTTATTCCCACAAAATCCCTTCACTGCAAAACACATTACCAAGTATTTTTGGTCTAGTTACTAAGTGCAGACAAAAACTTTTCAGCTACACATATGACCTTGCTTTAAGTCAATAATTCCTTAATGTTGATGAAAACGTACTAATTCCACTGGCAGACTAAATGTCTTGGTTAGTTGCTTGGTAAAATTGGTTGTTTTTGTGAGTCCTGTGCAAGATGTGAAAAAGCGTAATGGGTGTGAATACTTTTTTGAGGCAGTAAACAATCTAAATCTCAGTTTATGTTGTACAAAACTCACAGCACAAGTGCGCCTGATTCTCATTTAGTCTTGTAATCCAGACTATCCGTCCCACACAATACACCCACCAAGGAATGTGAGCAACATGTCGGCCCAATGTCATAATGACATTTTTTTTTGTTTTAACCCTGAAATTTACACAAAAAGTCCTTTTGGTGCTCGACCGCAGAGGGTTCCACAGAGCTGTGGAAAATGAGAAACAAATGGCTTCAAACAAAGCTGCATCTCGTATGACCAACAAGCCCTCCTGTAAAACACGACACCACAACAATGCAGCCTGGTCTTCTCGGCCGTGTTATTGTGGATCTCTGACTGGACGCCAACTGGAAGGAGCTCAGCAACGCCGGGCCCTTTACACCCACTGCTCGGCCCCCGTCCCGCTCCTGTCCTTCCAGGCTGCTGAGCGGAGAGCGGCGGGTCCCGTTGCCTTGTTGTGGGATCCGTTGTCCTCCAGCTGGCGACAAATCGGTCTCTCCATCCTTGTGGCCGTTCAGAAGTTGTTGTTTTTTTTCTGTTTGTTTTGTTGTTGCTGCGGTTGTTGTAGGAGAAATGAGGTCAGGGGCTTTTCAATTAAAGAGACGTATTTCCCTGTGAGTCCCATCCAGCCTCGTTATCCTTGCGTCTGAATGATCTTCTGCAGCTGAGGCTCGTTTCACGTTGCAGAGTCTAAACGGAGAAGAAGGCGAGAGTGCTTTCCAGTCTGGAAGAAAGGATCCTCAAGGATCCACCAACAAAACATTGTGGTATGAAGACGAATTGTCTCAGCTGCACCCATTCTTAATCAATCGGTTCGATTGATTAGGCTTAGCAGTGGAATAAGCTTCACTATGATTCATGGAAGCTCCACTCCTCTCCAAATAAGGCCTGTGATACCGGTTGATTATAAATGGCCTTGACCCATTTTATAGAAAGGACGAGGTACTCACCACTCCAGTGCTACTTCATCATTTATTTCACGCACTGGCGAGCTCAATGAGAGCTGGAACTGAGCAGAGAGCAGGGTAAATACTGTCCACTGGGTTGGAAATGAAGACTTTCAAAGGCACGGAAAGCCTACCAACCGCCTCACGTGTTTTACATGCCACAAAACGCACAATCTTATTATTAACGAAGTTTATTTACGAAGCGCCAATTCATGACAAATTGTCATCCCAAAGCACTTTATAGAAAAAAGTGAGAGGAAGTCATTTCAGTTCAATCACACCTACCTTCCAATTGATCCGAGTTACCAAACCGAACGTTCAGCTCAGTTAATCATGTAAATTAGTTTCATGGGTTTTCTATGCCAGCAGATTGCATCGAGTCACTACCTGCTTTTCCATTACAAATGTGCTCAAAATTTTATCGATATTCTGCTGATGTGGAAAAAATAAATACATTTCGCAATTACGGTGTTCCTGTTAAACAGGAAACACAAAATTACACTTGTCCAAGTGATGAGTCATTATAAAACATGGCTGCCAGGATCCTCCAACTACTTCCTGTCAGCTTCTTTGTGGTTTTGGCCAGTGTCAACATCATGTGACTGGTGTTTTGCTAAAAAAGTGTCTCCAATGCAGTTTGCGATTAAACCGCTTTTCATTTGAACAAAGAAAAAACCCTACCTCATCATAGTGCCAAAACTTTCCTGAAAAGCTTTTTTTTTTTAATTACCATGTTTCCATTGAACAAATTTATTTTCAAAATGTCAAATTGCACAACTACACGGTAAGTGGAAATGCAGAATTTTTGCGACGTTCACTCCTGGACGAGCACGTTGTGACAATCACTTGCGATGTGTTGTTTATGGCAATCACATCGAGCATGCACATAGTGACAGTGGAAAGGAAAAAGTCCCTTTTAACAGAAGGAAACATCCAGTAGAACCAAAACCGGGCGCAATACGAGCGGCCATCTGCCATCTGACACAACCAACTGCTGAATGTTTATGCAATTACTTATTTTTATATAACCTTTTGTTTTTTTTGTTATAAATGTCAAATTTTGATGGTCACGACTCGTATAGAAAAGCAATAAAATCGGTCAGTCGCCCGAAGGGGTGAATACTTTTATAGGCACTGTCGATCTTATCTGGATGTCAGGAGGACATTAAGACAAACAGGACCATGTACAGTATAAATCCCACTGAGTTTAAAAATCTATTTTTCAAGAACAGCATCAAAAGACAATTATAAATCATAAAACCACAAATATAAAAAAAAAATTGAGCAAACATACACATAAAAATAAAAATATGACTACAGTGCTAACTGTTACAAACAAATACCTTATTAACCAGCTGATCTAGAAAACTTCAGGTGTTTCTGCACTTGATTCCGATCTGAATCAGCAGCAAAGTGGGAGGATTATCTGAGCAGACCTCAGGGTGTCTGCAGCATCTGAATCCCTACAAACAAGATCAGAGACCAGCTTCTGTATTCCTCCAAGCTGCTTGAGGAATGTGCTGGGTGTAAACTCTCAGCAGGCCCTTTGACCTCTCACCCTCCCCGAAGAGAGGAAACTTAAGCTCATTATTATTGCCTTCGTTTTTTTGTTTTTTTTTCTTTTTTTCTAATTTTGGACCAGATGCCTGAGCAGGAGGGGGCATTATGCACCCTATGGGAAACGGAGGCACCTGATTGGTCAGGGAGGGAGGAAAAGTTCACAGGCCAAAGGGAAGATTCTTCCTGAGAGGAGATGCCATCTGCTTATTCTTTATTCCTGATTAGATCATTTTAACTATGTTATGGACTTCGACAGAGACATTTTCTACAGCCTCTTTTGCAGCGTCTCAAAGGGGCAGCATTATGTAAAACCGACTATTTTGAGATTTACATCATGTTATAATGTTATTCCCTCATCAGAAACACACCTGGAGTGTTGCCTTGATTCTTTCATGCATGTTTTGAGAAGCCCTTTAATCTCCATGGCAACCATTGAGCTGTGCAAAATGCCGAGTCGGGATTCAGCGCCACCTGCAACACAGCTCCTCTTCAGAGCTACAGTTTTCAAGCTTCTGTCTCTCAGAGCAGCCGTCCCCCCAACTCCCACACTCAGCTCCTTCAGACTAGCCAGCAGCAATTAGCAAACACCAGCTCCTTCTCAGTGCAATACTAGTAATTGTGAATACTTCCTGAAGGCGGTGTTTCAGAAAGAGCAGGAGTTTCTTAAAGAGACAGAGGCCCAATTTTAAGGCAGTAAATTACAAAGCCAAAGTTCTTTAAAGTCATATTTTATATACACAGTATTTTTTTTATAGTGACTGGCAGTAGCCATAGTTACTTGATTGTGCTATAACGGCACAATGTGACTTGAAAATACAAAAGACTTTAAAAATAATAAGGTTATATATTCTAGATTTGATTGAAACAAGGAATATGGAATCGTAGATCAAACACACACAAGCTGTGACTACTTATTAAAAGACATTAGAGCACAGAGAGGCATGAATGGGTTACAGGTGTCACTTTCAGGTGTCAAGCAGCTCCTGAACTAGAGTCAATGCCCAAAGTCTGACCTGAGGTAAGGGAGAAATGATCTGTGCTTTTGCTCAGTAATCCAAATTTATCTTTTTAGATGGAAATAAAGTTTGCATTTCACTTGTAAATCAAGGCCTCAGATTCTGGAAGAGGCACTTTAAGTCCAGTGGGACATTTGCACTCAGTGATGGTTTGTTATCTGCTGCTGTTGGTCATCCGCGTTTTCCCAAGTCCACAGTCACTGCAGCCGTCTATCAGGTCATCTTGGAGCATTCCAGCTTCATGGAGTTGCTGACTTCATTTTCCAGCAGGGCTTGGCCCTGTACAAGACCACATTGTACCCACAAGGGTACAAAAAGCTGCTTCGATGACCATGCTGTTTCTGTGCGTGATCAGCAATGGAATATTGTCAAGAGGAAGACCAGATCCAAGAAGTCCTGAACGAATCCATCATAGCAACCTGAACTTCTATTTCACCTCAGCAGAACCACAGGCTGACGGCTTTCCTGCAACGTTGCATCGGTGCAGTAGCTCTTGCAAACCATGAATTGAGTACATAGAAATGAACACACTTTTCAGAAGCCTGACATTCCTGTTCAAAATATAGAAAAAAAAAATAATCTTATGTTATATTCACTACATTTGGGGTTTGTGTTTTCTGTAGATCTGTATTAAGTCAACCAGGCCTGGGTCACGTCATACTTGACGCATGACTGGGTTAGCGAGAAAACTCAGACTGAGTTGCTTTTCCCCGTACAAGTTTATGTGTAAAGGAAATATCCATAACACCTCGGTCTGGGTAAATCTGCTCAAAAACTCACTAACCCTCAACAAATTAATGCCCAAGCTACAAAAAAATAGATGCTTTGTCAGCTGGTGCAGCAGGATCTCACCACCACAGCCTGCACACACAGATATCCCTGTCTTAGGCTGGTACCTGGCTCAGTGGAATCCTTAAATAGGACAGGCACTTCCATGTCACAGATCTGTGCCTGTGGAACAATCTGTTTCTCCTGCAGAAAAACTTCCCTGCCCTGCTGAAATCAGCACAGAGGAAGAACACCAAGCTAAAAAGAAAGAAACATGATGCAGGTATAATTTGAATATAAATGAGGTTTTTTTTTTCCTCCAAAAAGAAAACATTCCACCCTCTGTGATGAGTTTAATTTAGCACTCTCCTGCCTCCCACAATGCCAGTGTCCTGTGGAGATTCCAGCGGAGGCTGGCGTAAAGGTCGATTGGCAGAGATGGAAGTAATTCAGAAAGGTGGATAAAATGCTCTTAGGAGATTTTTTTAGAGTCTTATTTAGGATTCCTTTTGACGGGAAATTGTGTCTTTGATCTAAACCACGACACCGAGCTGGTTATTGTGGGAGAGCTGCCACTCCTTCCTCCAACAGAGAATATCTTCTGTTATCACTCACAGAGTAGCCTCTTCCGAAGAAGGGGAAGTAATATGACGGCGAATTTGAATAAACCCGGGTTTAAGAGTCGCACGATGAAGGGAAATAGTTTGTAAAGCTGGACCAAGCGACGCAGTTATCCGGACGTCACATGTCGCGCTTCGTGCCTCCTCTGCATGGGGAACCTTCACGACTGACCAGGCACAGCCAGGGACAAAACCTCACACCTGTCAGAAAACCGGGGAGTGTGTTCTCTTAGTGTGTGGGGGTGTGTGTGTGTGTGTTACTTACACAAGAGGTGGAAAAGTTCACCTGCCTGTGGAGAGTCCCACATGGCCACAGACGGGTAAGGCCAGCACAGGAAGTTGACGCCACGCCGACATAAAGTCACGTCTCTGATTCCTGTCAATGGCAGCTGGGTGTGATCAGGTTCAGATGTTACATCATCGCTGACGTTTGTCAGAGAATCAAGACTAATATGAGTCAGAGTGACATCTTAGCTGCACAAGCAAATCCTCGTTTCATTTGCTTTCTCAGATTTTGACTTTACTATAGCAGCACCTGCAGACAATCAGTACATCAAGCAGTGGTTGATGACAGGCTGCAATAAATACCAGCCCACTGCGGCAGCATGCATGCAAAACAAGCAGATGAAGAAACTAAGATATGAGCTGTGGATTGGTTTTTGGGGTGAATGTTTGAGACTGAAACCCAAGACCAGCAACACACACACGCTGGCCTCCCTCGACCCAACAGCAGACGAAGCTACTGGACGTAAAGCAATCTTACGTCCAGCACTTGTTTCTGCAACAGAAAAGGGCACTTGTTTCTCCAGCACTTGCAGGGTCAACAATTCAATGTTGACCCTGCAAGTGAACAGCGGTTATGATCAGAGACTCTCTTCTTCCAGATACACACAAGCTCTGTCGCACTTCTGAAATTCGAGAACATTACGTGTTGCCATTTTAAAGTAGAACATTTTAGATGTATTATGCGTTTCTCTATGGTCGTCAGTAAAGTGATTTACGGAACATTAAACATGGCGTCTTTGTGCTCAGAATATATTCTTTTTGTGCATTTTTGGCTCCACTTGACTGATTTTGTTTGGACTCGCGTTGACAGAAAGAAACAGAAAAGGGCAGTTAAGTGTTCAACGGCATGCTCATTTTTTTCTGTTGAACTGCCACAAAGGAAAAGGAAAAAGAAATGAGGAACAACAGTATGAGGAAACATTTACTGTAAATATGAACATATTTACAATTTATCACATCAAAAATGATGAAAAACCCTGAAAGGATGTATATCTTCAAGTGAGACGGTAAAGACATTTGGGAAAAAGAAACGGGCAGGAAGATTTTATGAAATCAAAAGACTCAAAAGACAAATTTGAGTACTCTGTTTTAGGAATTAGAGGAAAAATACAAGGTGGGCTACATTTACATGATTTTCACTAGTAAAATATCTACGGTTTCACAAGAGACCATTGTTGTTGCTTTGCCACCTGACAATGTCCAATGGGGACAGCAGTATCAATTTGACTGAGCTGAGACTTTTTAGTCCCCTGGTGGCAGGGAAGCTCAAGTCCAGTCTTCAACTTTCAGATGCGTCCCTGCTCCAACACACCTGAATCAAATGAATGGCTCATTACTAGGCTTGTTTAGAGCACAATGACTGCTGGTGAGTTCAGCCATTTGATCCTTCTCTGTTGGAGCAGGGATGCATCTAAAAGTTGCAGGACGGTAGCTCTCGAGGACTGGACTTGAGTCCCTGCCTTAAGGCCTACAAAGATTGTGACACATTAGCCAAAAATAGGATTTAGAAACAGACAAGAGGTGCACTCTGTAGGAACTTCAGAGATCCATAATGAGATCTATTAGTCACGCAAAAAGAAAAACTCACAAACAGTCCAATTGGTACGACTAAACATCCAACCATCCAACTTTCATAGACCTGGTGCTATTAAGAACCTAAATGTAGCCATTAATGCTAGCTTAGATTCAATTGGCTTTGGCCAGTGAATCCACAGTCCTACACGCTTTAGACCAATTCTTGTCCTCAGGCACCATTGGCACATGTTTTAGGTGTTTCCCTTTTGTCAAACACTTCTGTAGCACTTGATGGCTACAGAGGAGGTCAGGTGTTCCTGAACAGACACGTCTAAAACATACATGGCAGGGGTCCCTGAGGACCGGAGCTGAGAAACCCAGGTCTGTTCTCACCAGTCTTTGTGGGTGCATTGAAGTTGGTGCCTATCACCAGCGATCATTTGGGTGAGACCAACCCTGAAAAAGATGCCAGTACCGTTGAAGTGAAATAAGTGAAAACGAATTTCATAAAAATAAATCCAATTGAGAATCTTTGGTAAGACTTAAAAACAACTCATGAAACTTTGCAAAGAGTAACAGGAAGAATTTTACTATCTAGATTTGCTAAAAAGCTAGAAACACCATAAGAGACAGTAAAGGGTGTTTTTGTTTTGTTCTTTTACAAATTAATAACTTATGCAATTACACACCTTTCAAAATATTGCTTAAGAAATTCCATCCACTTCACAGTTGTTTGCCCTTTGGGATGGTCTATCACCAGTTCACAAGAAATCTGTGTTCAGTCACTTCACCAAAACAAGTCATTTCAGTTGATCACACAGAGATTATAATAGATCCTAATGAGTGATGCTGACAGGATTTTATCTTTATAGATACACCCTTAATGACTATATTTTAAAGAGAAGAGACCATCAGTAACAAATGGTTTTCTGTTATTACAGGACTGAATGGAGAGAAGGTCATTAGAAAGTGTGCCGTGCCCCCTTGTGGTAGATCTGATATCATGTTTAGGGGTCATTCCATAGAAGCAGTGCTCCATCTATTGTGTTTTCCAACACTATTTGTAAAGTTTCCTCAGTAGAAAAAAAATTCCACGTGGAGTGTAGCAGGCCGTTAGTCTTCTATACAAATTCTGCGGAATGACATAAAATTGCAATTGCCATCACAATCTCAGCGACTGCAATAGAAATTTCCAAGTCTGAAAAATTTGTCTGAAATGTAATCTTTTATTTCTATCTGCAACGGGCCTAAAACTCTGTGATTACAAGCAACTTCATAAGTATGCTGCCACCGTGTGGCCAAACCAAGAAATTAAATGACAAACCTTGCTGTGCTCCCACAGGGAGGAATTCTTAAACAAATAACTTAAAGACACATTAACCTCTTTAAGTCCTTCTTGAATCACTGATCTGTTTGTAAATGTGACTGATGTACCGATCACTGATTGAAGACGAAGACACAAGATATGTAATTGCTAGAACATAGCAAAATATCAGGGCCCACTGTGGTACAGAAAATAAAATATATTAAACCAAGAGACGGGGCAAAAATCAGAATATGTATTTAATGTCAATATTGCAGTTTGTACAGCGATGATTAAGTGAGACAAGGAACAACATCAGCATGTAGCAGTGAACATCCAGCAACATAACAGAGATGGATAAGAAAAATATTCCCCCCAGCCCACCCCCTTTTTTTGTTGCCAAAATAGGATTTAGGCAACAAAAAAGGCAAAGAAAAATGACTTAAGTTATTATTTATTTTAAGAATATGGTGACATTTTTGTTTCTTAACCAAGCCATGAACCATTGTAACAGCAGCCATTCGGTTTCCTGAAGGGCTAGAAGGTAGCATAAGTTTATGGTTAATAAAATAATTGAAACAAGTTTGTCACTTGTTCTCCCAACACTTCTCAGGTCAGCATCGAGCAAACAGAAATGCCATATGTTTTTCAGGCACTGACTAGTGGAGGTGATTGGAATTCGTGTTCAAGGCCCGTTACGGAGCAAGGCCAAAAAACAATCTATTTTTCTTTTAAACTGCTTTAGTTTCCATTTGAGAGGAGAAAGAATTTCATAACAAAGATAAAACGAATCTTTCCAACTGAAGGTTACTGACATCCGGAGAGTGTTCGTTCGTTCGTTCGTTTAACAGAGTAAACGTTAGAGCTGATCTTGGTGTTTTTATGGCTTTCACACTAGCAGAAGATCACCTCACAGAGCATTTATCAAATGTATCAACATGTGTCTAAATAAACAGTTCTTTGTAAATATTGCATTTTATGGCTTAACGATCTGCTGACTGGCATCGGCATGTTTCTGCAAAGTAAGAGATTACTTTATCTTAATCTCATGTCATGCTGAAGCGATATGTTGGAAAAATCTCTGATTTCTGAATGATTCTCACGCAACCCAAAATATGATCTGCTGCTTCAGGTCGTCCAATGTGGCTTCTCCCATCCCGCCGTGACAAGTTACTTCTCTGTCACGTTCACACATCTTCAAATACTGTATCAATATTTAAATAATAGGTACAATATGTGTGGGGATACAGAAGGTGGAAATCTGTATTCCACCATACAGATGGAATACAGATTTCCTTGAGATAACCTTGAGTGAACTCTTCTGTTAACCAGAAACCACAATGAGAATGTGACAGAGAAGTTAGGATGCAAGTTCATCTGTGGTAATAACTTCCAGAATATTATTTCACTTGTATTCATGGGTGGTTCTGGATATTAAAAAAACCTGGGTCAGTTCATGACATAGAACACAGTCTTTTGAGTATCTGTGTTGTCACCAGACCACATCCAGTTACAACTGCAACAACTAAGGAAGTGGGAGGGAATCTTTTTTTTAGCAAAAAGGTTGAGTTTTCATGAAGCAAAATTGTTTATGTCATTTCAATTTATGCAACTTTATGGCTTTATGGAAACGCAGCTGTAATGGCCAAGAATCATACAGTGGCGTGAAAAGGTTGGCGTTATGTAATGTTGGAACATGTTGCAATATTCCTGTTGGTACTGTGATGGTTTTGCAGCGTAAGGAAGATTTGTTGTAATAAATGGAACCATAAATAATGGTTCCTGAAGGATGTTTTGGTCATCCTTCAGGATGACCAATCTGGAGGTTTCGCTGACCTCCAGATGAAACTAACTTGGGTCCAGCAGCAGGACTGTGATCCAAAACACACCAGCAAGTCGACCTCTGATTGGCTTGAGAACCACAAAATAAAGACTTTGGAGTGGCCTAGTTAAAGTCCAGACCTAAATCCTATTGAGATGCTGTGACCTTCAAAAGGTTGTTCATGCTGTAAAACCCTCCAATGGCTGATTTACAACAAATCTACAAAGATGAGTGACCAAAATTCCTCCACAGCTGGAAAAAATTCACCACAATTATCACAAACACCTGACTGTAGATCTTGGGTTCAGAGGTCAATCACTTTTTCACACATACCCATGTGGGTTTTAATCTTTTTCTCCCTCAATACGGTGTGATGGCCAAATCCATGGCCACACTCTAAAGTCAGTAACTCTTCTTACACACCATTTATTTTCTTTCATAAAAACACAACAATATTTTAGTTTCAATAAAAACATTTATTAGTCGATTTGGATGCATTTGTTCCATTTGTTAGCGCACACATTTAGTTAACATATATATCAACTTAAACTTAATTTGTTTGCTTAAGATTGACTCTTTGCTTGTTTCTTGCCAGTACTTACCTGCTCTGGATCTGCCAAACAAGAGATGGGGCCAGGGCTCAGCAGGCTTAAATGCTGATTGGACTGCACCATTAGTTCCTGCGGGCACGGGGAATTTGTAGTTTCTTTGTTTAGATAAGTTTCTGTATTTAAGCAAATGTTAGTATTTAAAGTCTTATATTTTTGGTTTTCATTTCTGGGTCTTTAGTTTAGCCAAACTTAGCTGTACTGTTATTTGTTTTGTGTTATTTGTAATTGTATTCTGTTTACTTACCCCTATTGTGTCTTAATTGGTCTGATCAGCCAGTATATAAACCCCTGTGTGTCATTTCTTTGTCAGGTCAGTTATGTTTGTTTGTGCAGCCAGTTTGTTTGCATCTTTTTGGCTTAGCTCAGTTTTGTTTCTTTGATCTCTTTTATGAGCTCAGTTGATCTTTTCTGAAACACTGATTCTTCACATTGATGTTTTTCTCTTCCCATTGTTTTAAGTGTTCTGCCAGGAAGAGATTTAGAGGAGTGGCAAAAGCAAAAGAGATGGAGCAGCAGTGCTTGCCAAAAACTGATGCTGTTTCCCAGGACATGATACTGTGAAATATTGCCTCTGCTTATTAGACTCACTAACGGCACCAGGGTTTATCACTGGATATAAACAGCTGTAGTTAAATGGCCATCTCATTCCAAATACAGTTTTTCAGTGGTACTTTTTTTTTTTTTTATCTCTAAATCAATTCTTGGCTTGTTGCCCTCATATTTCTTTTCCTATGTGTCGCCTGAATCTAAGATGTCATCAGTGATGGCATAGTTACTTTGAAAAAGTCATTTTAATCGGATTACTGATTACTCCTTGAAAAAGTAACTTGGTTAGATTACTGATTACTTGATTTGGAAAGTAACTAAGTTACATTAAAAGCAACTTTTAGTTGCATTCAGCAATAAGCCCCTCCTCCTGGCTCTGATTGGTTGTTTCTGACAGTGAGTGCTGCATTTCTTCAGATGGCAGATCATCTGTCTCAGGAGATGGTGACCATTTTAAGGGGTTAACAAATATGTAAAAAACATTTTTTTTTTAATAAAAGTTACATACCGCAGCTTTTTTTAATTTTACTTTTTATAATTTTATGTAATGTTGGAACATCTGAATGGGGGTCACATTAGTCCAGATACCAGAAAAAAACATGACAAAATTTCATTCTCATGAACTGACACTAAAATCTGTTAAACCTGATGTAGCGCAATTTCATCCTCTAACTACTGTTCCAACCAACACAAACAGTGCATATCGTGATGTGTATGTACTTATTACGTTTATATGTGGCTGGCATGATGCAGAAGTTAAACATTTATCTTCTCTACTTCTTTCTTCTCCAAAATGCCACAATTTCTTATCATTCAAAGATTATTTTTTAGACTTATTTAATCATCAGTGCAGAGGAAGACAAGAAAGCACAAATCAGAGGAGATGAGCTGTGTGACTCCAGCCTTCAGTTCATCACGCTGCGATTGGCTGAAGGCTGCAATAAATATCAACTCACCACTGGTACACACAGAGCAAGTAGCATCTGGGGAGTTGGGCTGCTTTTGCTTTGACCAGACTGAAGAGGCAAGGAAATGACTTGTGGACTTGGTTTGGGGTGAGTGAGCTATTTTTTTTTTTCTTTTAATCAAAGTTTACAGATGAAGGTTTTAATTTCTTCAATGTTTTTTTCCCTGAACAGCATTTTGCTGATTTGCTTAATTCAAGCAGAACTTGCTGGTTGTTCTTGGGCTAAAGACGGTAAGAGTCGCATATCAGTCAAACTTTGCCCTAACTCTCTCCATCTTTCTAAATGAAATTTGTTTCTCTGTCCTGCAGCACAGAGACTCCAGAACGTCAACCCAAACTCTGGCTTCCCTCCACCACATGGTAGACTGAGAAACGTCAGCAGCAATTTCCAGAACCAACTCAAGCAAGGCTTCTTCTATCCTCGCTCAGTCCAGGTCCAGACCAGCAGCTTCAACACTAAGCCAGCAGCGAAAAGTGGTTCTGATAGGAAGCCCTCCATCAGCAGCTTAATGCAATCCCGCTCTCAACTGGTTCAAAGCTCAGGGAGGCTGGTGAAGAACACCATTAGGTCAAAACCCAGGAGCCAGAGCACTTTGCCTGCTCAGCAGAGTCCAAGGGTCAGCCAAAGGGCAGGCTACTTCTTCAGGCCAGCTTCCTATATGGACCCTTCCTCTTATGGACAAAAGGGCTCATCAGCCACCTTGTTCGGTCCGGTTGGTCCTGGTCCACGTAGTTCTATTCAGATGCAGACATTTGCTCAGGGTCGTGCAAGAAAAGTCCCATCGGGGCGTGCATCTCAAGGTGCCAAGGTCAGGAGTTTCTCGCCTCACACTGCAGCTGGGAAGTCTTATCCCAGCCCACAGTTCGCTTTCAGTACCGGAGGCTACAGGCCAAGGAGTCTCACTGGCCTGGCTGGTCCCAGAAGTGGCAGAGAGGTAGAGTCCGCTCCAGGATTTGCTCCAGTAATGGTCTATGACCTTCCAGGACCTTTCGGCGGCTCGGCCATCAGACGACTGAAGAGACCTACTGAGCAGGAGACGGTACCTGTCCAGAAGCAACAGCAGGTCTACACTCCTCCACAGAGGGTACTGTCTTACAAACCTGAACGAACAAGCAACCATTCAGGATATGACTGGAGCAGGATGAAGCAGAACCAAGGGCCAGTACAGAAGCCATATCGGATCGTCACATCACCACTTCAGAGGGCAGCGGCCTCCAACGCTGACCTCCACACCATTCATCCAGCCTCCAGATGGTCTAAGGTCAAGCTGCCCTTTAGACTCTAAACCTAGAGTCTTCAATTTTAAAAATAGTGTAATGAAATAAAACAAATGTTTTTTAAAGCTGTTGTCTGTGGTTTTTTAATTTTTTTATTCCAGTTAAGTTTAAGCTCAAACAAATTTAGGAGCAAAAAACCTTTACAGGACACAGAATTTCAGGTCCTTCTCATACAAATCAAATGTACCACAAGTATCTTACTCCATCCGCACAAACACATCTGAATCAAAAACGTGGGTCACTAGTAGAACTCAGTGAAAGCAGTTTGTATTTTGAGATGTTTAACAGATAATTGTAACAAGAGTGAAGTCAGTGTTTGACTTCATTAACATTATTTTTAGGGAGTGGCTATAAAAGTTATGAACGTTTTATTTTCTCAGATTTTCTATATATATATATATATATATATATATATATATATATATATTATATTTTCTACTAGACTTGTGTTGACAGAAAATAGGCCATTGTGCGAAAGGGGAAGGCTACTTCCCGAATTGCAACATGAGATTGGAAGAGTGTGTTGTGCAACCTTGTGGACAATCTTGGGAAATAAAACTGCTGTTTTTTTCTTTCCAATCTCCCACAGAGGAATGAGATCTTGGTAAAACAATTATACAAATGACTGCGTTTTATATTTCCATGAAGACTTGTCTGTCACCATAGTTACTATCTTTTTTGAAGCCCTTTTCTCACCTTCTCAAGTTAAATCAGACCAAACTTCTCAAAAGGTTTGACTCAAGTCATACAGTTTAAATAGACACTGTCCCTGACAAAATGTAAAATTCTGAAAGTTGGAAAAAAAAAGTCTGACTGAATTTTCCGGAATTGCAAAATTATTTTGCCGATTCTAACCGACCTATAACAAAGGAAAAGTGTGGTTTGATTAAGCTGCAGACATTTTTTTTTTCTTTTTTTGCTTCATGTAAATGTGTAATTTCAAGCAAGTCTGGATGAATCAGGGTTGTCTTTTAGGTTAGGCTCCATCATTCCCTCTGTCTGACTCATCTTCCTCTACTCAGCTCTGAGATTGCAAGCAAGACACCACCATGACATCGACACAGTGGGATGCATTTGGGGCACAGTATCATTATCATGGCCAAAAAGAATCTAATATGCTTTCATATCTAATTGTTTCAGCTTCAGAGGGACAGAATTTCAAAGCAAAGCCCTGCTGGAATTATCTGGTCAAGGTCATGAACACAAAGTGTGCATTCGGTTCAGCAAGTTAAAAGTATCAATAAAAGATCATAATCCTTCATTTGATCTAATTTTATGCTTAAATGCTAATTTCAAAAAAGTGATTTAATTCCATGAAAACTGTTAAAATAATGGACAATGTGGCACCAATATTAATGGCAATCAATATTAATGTATGAAGAATGTCTGTCTCATCAAGTGCCAAAATCTGCTGAAAAATCATTTTGAAGGATGAATTTTCTGTCTAATCGAAGAGCTTATGTGAAATTCATGAAAATGAAATCAAGAGGCTTATGCATATTTAATAGCAATACAGCTTTCTTTCCCCACTCCAATTATTTAAAATTAAGGATGATGTTTATTCAAAACTTCATAATAGCCTATTTTCTAATTCCCAAAATTGTGAAATCAAAATTAATTGCACGCCCCAAAGAATTTGGGGGAAAAAAGGACAAAAAAAGATGAATAAAGAATTAAAATATTGATTTTAAAAAAATCTTCTCAAACTACATAATTTGTTTGTTTTTTTAAAGGAAAAGTGTATGTTATATTAGACCCAGAACATTAAAAGGATTTTGCAGATTTGCCTCATTAAAAGAAGAGGTTTATGTTGTGATTTTTTTAAAAATAGGCGTCGACTTTAAAAAAAAGAATAATAAAGCATATTTTGTTGATTCTGACCAATAAAAACAAGATGTAGGTCACTTTATGGAAAAGTGCTGCTAATAAATTCATTAACAGCAGATCTGGATGAATCAAAGTCAGATAGATGCCATACATTTATCACTATAACTCTGTGTTACAGTCAACATTTCTATTGTGAGATAGAAATGTCATTCAGTCTGAAGTTGTCTAAGTGTAACTAGTTTGATCTCAATGAAGCAGACTAAAATATGACCTCATGACCACAAATACTTCCATCTACACGAGAAAAAAAACACATATAAACAGCGACGCATCTCTAAAGCCGACATGACGCAGCAGTTCTGACTGAAAACTATCTTAGCCATTCAGTTTCCAACAAGACTCATCATCTCGTTTCAGTCGTTCTCTGAGAACTGCTGCGTTTCGCGTTCTAACCAGACGAGGGCGCCACCGCGTCAGAGACAGAAGAAGAGCCAGCTGATATGAAAGGTGACGTCTGGAAGTTCCTCAGAAATTCAGCGAGTTTTTTTTTTTTGCGCATATATAAATGAGCCTGTTGGAAGCGTATGCGGATGAGTGGGACTGAGCTGTGAGGGATTTGTTCAGTACTCTCTTGATGGGATTAGAACAGCTTGACAATCTCTTTACAGAGCCGGGGAAAGCTCTGGCAGCGCGCGCTTCCCGCTCACTGCCACGATTGTTTGTCATGGCTCAATAAAGAATCCATGACAGATGTCCGTAGCGCTCTCTATTCTTCAGGTGACAGGTTTGAAGGAAGTTTTAAAGCATGGACGAGTTGGCAGCCGCTTCCATGGCATCGGGTTGTTTCAGTTGTGGTCTGAAGCTCTGGACAGAAAAAGTCCTTCCGGTGGTCACTACTGTCCCTTTGCAGCTACGACCCTTAATCATTCGAGGCGCCATGATGGCCGCTGGAAGTGAGGGGCGGGAGTATTGAACAGAACGACTTAAATTGTTTTCCCAAGTTGATTTTTTCCACTTTCTTCATGCTTCTACTTGTTGGAGTCGAGCTAATTAGTCTCTGAATGTAACTCACCTGGTTGGGGCTCATATTTACAGAAGCTTGAAACAGCTAGCTTAAAAACTGTTGATAAATTAGCGACTTTTCCTGAATTGACGCCACATGTTTTACATCACTGTGTCATAAACAGGGGGTCTCCTTAAACCGGAGCAGCGTTAGAAAGAGAAGACGAGACGCTAAGCAGTCTTTTCAGTACATGCTAGGCTACTTCACGGTGTTACCTTCGCCATGAAGCAGTATTTGATATATGTTTCTAATCAGAAAGTATATGAACCTTAATCATCTTACCTTGTAAAAAGTGCGGTTACACTGAGAGCTGCCAGTCATAAAGAGTGACAGCTGCTATAACCTCCCTCATTAAAAGTTATACAGTAAAATGACAAGTTTGATTTGTGTCCTTGTCTGCTTGTGCCGCAGACCGGGCAGAACCCTATGACCATTTTTAATGCTAAATAAAAGCGATAAGGCTACCAGATGTGCCTTTTTGTTTTTTGACAGGTTGTCAAAGAAAAAGTTTTCACAACCTCCCCGCAGTGGGCGGAGTTTCGAATAAAGTGACGTCACGTGCAAAGGGCCAATACGATGAATAGCAAACTAGCTCTTCAAGCCTCTTGAACTTTGCAGCTACAGCTACAGGCACAAAATGTTATTGTATTTTGCTGGGATTTCATGAGACCAATCAAAATTTATTGGAAAAGTACCCAAGAGGCTCAAGGGAACTCTGGAGAAGCTGCAGGGGTCTCCAGCTCATGTGGGTGGATCTGTTGACAGGATGGCTGATTGTCATGTCTTCTTGTTGCCAGTTGCTGTTTATTGACATCAAGCTAAAATACGAACTTGGTTGTGCTAACCATGTGCCTTTATTTATATAAAAAAAAATCTATATAAATTGACTTAAGTGCCTGTATCTTGCTGAAAAGTTACTTGTAAGGTAGTTTTGTCTTATTTCAAGAGAGCGAGGATATTTGCACTAGAAACTAGACCAAAAACACTTGGTAAGATTCTGTGCAATTTTTAACTCTAAAAATATTGAAAGCTATATATCATAGTCCTTCCAGTTCCCAGTTATGTGCTATTTTGTGTTTTTCTCTCACATAAAAACCCAACAAAAACTCTAATGTTTCTCGTGTCCAGTTTATTTCCGTCTCAATGACACACTTCACAGAGTCCAGCTCTTTCAGACAAAATCCTGGCAATTAAAACAAGGACTTCACTTGGTTTTATTTATATTTTCCTGAGGACATCTCGGTCTCAGTGAGACTTCCTAAATGAACAGAACTTCAGTAGAGCCACATGAAGAAGATGCAGGTGCCTTTGAACACCCAGCTGGTGCTATTTAGCCCATGCTGACTGTTTTTGCTCAAATGGATGCCATTTTGTTCCTTTCCTTTCCTTGAGGACTACAATGAAAATAAATATCTGCAAGTTTTTTAACACTGCCGTACAATGCATTGTTTCCTCTAACTGTGCATGTTGTAAGTTAAACCTGCTGCCATGTTTCTGATGGGTTATTTTACAGCAGTCATCTGTCAAGACTTCAAGTAGGAGACATTTTTCCACAGCTGTCTTATCAGTGGGGGGTTTTTCTAATCCGCCCACGTAAATATGTATGACAGGATCAGCGGTTTTTGATCCAGGTACAAAGGCAGTGGTGCATCGTCGTGTTGGCATGTCAATCATGTCATGCGCAGGAAACTCCGCTGAGTGATGTGCCTGCAGAGTGATTTGATTTCAGAAATGTCAGCAAAAAAAAATAACCAACCAAAAACTGCTTCAGTCCCTGACGTGAACAAGCCGCATGAAGAACGTAGAGTTTGTTCAGCTTCTACAACCAAAGATTCTGATGTATTTTTGGAAAATGATTCATGGTTCATGAATGAGTTTCCAACATTTCTTACCAATTAATCTCCGAAACCTGTGGAGTGCATCTGAATTCAGTTTCCTCAAGTCATTTTGCAGCATGTATCTACCAGTTTAATACACATGCAGACTGAAATGTTTGTCCAGTCAAGCTCAGTCTGGCAGCTCATGTGAGCTGCTAGCAGGTCATCAGTCTGCCATACAGCAATGGTCTTTGGTCAGAGGCCTTTTTTGATTTGTTTCAAGACTGATTGCTATTTCAGATCCTTCCTGACCCACAGCATCACATCCCATGACAACTTGGAAAATATTTGATATGAGTTATGGCAACATTTAATTTTTTTTATACATTCAACTGAAGGAATAAAAATTCAAATTTGCAGACTCACGACTAGTACATCCATCCATTTTCCTGCACCCTTGTCCCTTACTGGGGTCGGGAGGGTTGCTGGTGCCTCTCCAGCTATCGTTTCGGGCGAGAGGCGGGGTCACCCTGGACAGGTCGCCAGTCTGTCGCAGGGCAACACAGAGACACACAGGACAAACAACCATGCACACACACACTCACACCTAGGGACAATTTCCTAGGGCCAATTTAGAGGGGCCAATTAATCTGACAGTCATGTTTTTGGACTGTGGGAGGAAGCCGGAATACCTGGAGAGAACCCACGCATGCACAGGGAGAACATGCAAACTCCATGCAGAAAAACCGGGGCCGGGAATCGAAACCAGAACCTTCTTGCTGCAAGGCAACAGCTCTACCAGCTGCGTCACTGAGCAGCCCATACGACTAGTACATGTCCTGTAGATTCCCAGTACCGTTCACAAAACACACAGAGTTTTTCAAAAATCAAGTCAGAATCAGATTACCAAAGGAAGCATGGACCAATATACTGTATTTAGGGTCAGAAAAATTCTTGAAAGGTTAAACAGATATGTGATGTAAAACCTTTAATTTTTGTTGTATTTCAAGCGTAACTGATGCTAAAGTAACTACTCTTGGCAGGAGTCCAGTAAGGGTCATATATAGCGGCATTGATGTGCATCTAACACACACCAGCCAGAAGAGTACCCTGTGTTTTGTTACTCTAAATTCCTTATAAAGACCGTCTGTAATCACTGCAGCGTAGTTATCCCTTAACAAATCGGGCCTGCCTCCTCTGGTGAGTCAAGAACTCACACAGGGGGGCTCTCAGAAACACAGCAAAGTGGGTGAAAAAGCTGTTTACAACTGCAGTATGTAACTTTTATACTTTTATTTATATATATATATATTAATATACATAACAGTTTTATATATATATATATATATAGTTAGTTATATATATATAGCAATTAATATTGTCACTATGTCAGAAGTCAAGACTGTGTATCATGAGACAGATAACCTGTGAAAAACTTGAGTTCTGCCTCCTTCCTCTGGGCTTCATCTTTTTAATTGCAATTAGCAGGCAATGTTTTGGCACATTACCGCCACCTACTGGAACGGGATGCCAAATATAAACACATTTATAAAATAAGCAAAAAAGATAATGAAAAGAAAAACCCTATATTTTCTCCATCAATTTTCTTCTCAAGGTACCTCCACAACAACAAAAAAAGAGATTCAGAAAACTTTGCCCAAATGATAAGATGCAACTTGATCTGCCCTAACTGAGTTCCTACAGTCAATTTGGAGAAATACACTCGTCAGAAACAACAAATCAGATCCAGGAGGAGGGTCTTTGGGCTGTCAATCAATCTCAGGGTGGTCACACCTTCCCTTTGCCTTCTGCTACACTACACCACACGACAGACTAGCTTTTTTTTCTCCACACATTACTGTGTAATGCCATATGGTCACATATGGTGAGTTTTAACAAATATGTACATAAAAGAAACCCGGTTTATAAAAGTTACATACTGCAGCTTCAATCCAGCTACTGGTCCAAATCTGATTGCTGCATCACAAACATGGCCAGCCTGCAGCATTTTCCTTTAGGCTTCAGGTACTAACATACTCGCTATAGCACAGTCTAGACTTTCGCCACTTTGCTTAGATTTCCTCCGGTAGAATTTCTAGCGGGCCAATCAGCGAACAGAAGGAGACGTTGTGAATGATTATGTCACTTTTTGCGCTATTTTAGAATTGGATTCTGCCCGTAGTAATAGCAATGGTAGCTGAGGAAGTGAAGGAAACCTTTCAGCCCATGTTGACCACGCTTCCCAATATTGGATTAACATTAACAGTATATGGTTGTTTATCTTCATAGTGTGGAGCTGGTGCATTACATACATCATGGACAAACGCTAGCCATTGGGTAACATTTAAAATCTCAACACAGTACACACCTATAGGAAGCAATTGAACAGCTGAAGGTCAAGAGCCTGTTAATACTTTTTCACAGCAAATCAGAAATGAAAGCACAGCAAACATCTTATGAAGATTTAATGTACATTTATTCTTAACACGTGGAACATATAGTATAAAGATTTCATACTGAATAAATGATATTCATTAAGCCAAAAAAGGGGAAAAAAGGAATTTACATCAAGTCTTTAGCTACATCATCTGAGATACAAATATGCAGAATCCGCATCACTGGAAAATAAAAATAAAAATAAACGAAAAGAAAACTGGTTTCTTCATCAAGGTTTAGCTTGTCTGTATGAGGGCGCTCTAATGACACTGCAGACGTTTCTTGTTAATAAGCTCTACACTCGCCCCGGTGACAAACTGAAACTTGACGTTTGTTTAGATGTGGCATCGGACAGCAGCTGAACACCCTCCCCGTAGCGCTGAATGGAGCAGGGACTGGGGCGCCGAAATAACGGAGGGGCGGTGGGGGGGGGCAGGCCATCAAGTAAATCACATGGCATACTTGATGAGAGGAGAGGGGTGGCGGGAGGCAGGGAAGGAGGGGGCGGGGGGGCTCGTTAAAGGATTAAAAATGAAGAGCAACAGAAGCTGAGAAAGAGAGAAGTGTAATGTACAACGTGATATTTACACTGCAGCCTGGACTGCGTCTAGCGTTGAGGACCAGTCCTATAGGTGACTTTTTAATATAAGAGGGTCAGGTCATACAATCAAGGGACAAAGAGAAGAGGTCGGGGTGTTGTAGGTTCACCATACTTTGGGGGGAAAGCCGTTTTCTCTCGACATGAACTAAAACTGTTTTTAAAAACTACAGTTTGCTGCCAAGCCAGCATATCTCAGTGTGAAACAGTATTATTACAGTATGTTTACAGTTTTTAAGGTGTACAGTACAGAAAAAAGTCCTACAATCTACTGCACAGGCCTCCCATGACAGACGTCTGTTCACAGCCAATAATGTGGTTCCTGTGAGGCTGAGTATATAGCATCCAAAATTACAGCAATTATACCACACCACAGTCCATGAGTCTACGTAGCCTCCAAACATGAACCATAATATTGTTTCCTTTGCGCCCTGCAGACCCCCCTGAGGGAGAACGCAAGCACAAGTATCCCCCAAACTCACTGTAAACGAGACAGCAACTTTGGTTACAGTTTTTTTCTTCTGTTTTTTTTTTTTTTTTTTATTTGAATGGAGTTTTTCTTTTTCATTAAAAAACAAGTCCAGTCCGCAGGGCAGTGCACTCTGTCCTATGCCTGGGTCCCGATCTGCTCTTTCCTGCCGGTATCGCTCCATGTGAGACGGTTAAAATCCACAACTACTTCATGATATTCCTTCCTTTTAGTGAGAAGCAGGGGTAAAAAGACAGCAGAGTCCGAGGTGATTTTTGCATAAATTAAAAACAAAGGACAGTCAGTTTTTACTCTTTTCACTCACGCGCATACGACACATACATACGCACACACAAAAAAAGGAGGTCTGGGGGTGGAGGGGTGGGGAACGGAAAGAGGCAGAGCTGAAAGCCCCTGGCGGCTGTCATGACTGGCCAATCAGAAAGAGTACGTCACAGATGACTTGGGACACCAGAGGGTTCATAAGTGGAGACACGGAGATGTCTAGTAGGCGCGACTCGTACAAAGTGAACTCTGAGTGGTTCTCCTCCACTTTGGCCAAGGCGTGCAGTGCCCGGGCTGCTCGCCGCATCATGTCCACGCTTGTAGGCTCGAAATGGGGACCGCCCTGCATTTGAAGCAAGGAGCTTTGGCTCTGTTGGTACTGTGTGGCGGCTAGGCTGTCCTCTAGGAAACCCAGCAGGTTGCCCACGCTGCCTTTCTGGACAGCAATGGCCCGCGCTGCTAAGCTGTCGCCCTGAGCTAAGTTAGCTAGCAAAACGACCGCCATTTCCCGGCAGACGGCCACCTTGCGTTCACCGACAAGGCGTACGAGCGAGCCGTAGAGCTTCTCCAATCGGCTGAATGGTGGCGTGGCCAAAATGAGGTCGACGTTGTTGTCCTGGATGCTGAGCTTGCTGAGGGTCTCGAGGACCAGTCTCTGGGGTGAAAGTGAGCTGTGTGGGCCGAGTGTGGGGAAGGGATCCAAGGCCTCTGCCGAGGGGCACACCGCCCAATGGAGCAGGCCATCTAGCAGTGGTAAGCATATACTCTCTGGGTAGATAGAAAGGTCCAGCTGGCCTGAGATGTTGGCCAGAGTGACCAAGCAGTTCTCCCTCAACACCTCGAGGCAGTCCCACCACCACTCATCTCGGTCGCAGCTCACTCCCTCGTCTTCTTCTTCCTCCTTCTCGTAGGTGACTGGTGCCTGTTTCCGCTCAGGGTGTCTGTGGTGGAGCAGCACCAGACGGCCCAAAAGCAGGAGGAGGCCCGGATGTTTAGACATTTCCAGGTCGTTGCCGGGGACAAAGGAGAGGCTCCTGATGATGTTGGAAACACAGATGCAGCGGCGGGCCAATGAGTCTTGCCAGTCCGACAGAGTGCTGAGAGGAGTTTCGTCCTTGCTGTGGGGCTCGTCTTCCAGGATTTTGATGTTGCGTCGACTCTGAGGATCAGGGTTGATGCTAAATAGATATTTGCCATTCTCCTTCTGCTCCTCTGCACCTCCACGGACCACTTCCATCGTGACCGACCCCGGTCGGGCCGATAGTACGTCGTCAATGGTGGCAGTGACTGGTGCACAGAGAGGAAGCGAGGAAGGACTCTTCTCTGTTGAGGCCTTGTTGGGATCAGAACACTGGGTCTGCTGCTGCTGAACCTTCTCTTCCAAACAGAACTTGGATTTCTCTGGGTTTTCCGTCGTCCCAAGCAGCTTGACCTTCTTGCGGCCTTCAGTGGCGGGTAGCGTGCGTTTCCGCTGCTTAAGGAGATCCATCTGGCTTTCGAAGTGGGTCTGGATGTGTTCAGTAGTGTCGCCACCGCCAATACTCCAGTGTATCAGGCCACTGTCAAAACTCTGTCGCTGCCCAAGCTTGGATAAGTGGTTTAAGCGGAAGGGGTTCTTCTTACGCACTAACTTGATAGGGAGTTTATCAAACTTGCTAGCCTGCTTTGGCTTTTCCAAGTGGACGTTGGGGTCCTGAGAAGACCCTGAGGTAGAGCTACTGGCTTCCTTGGTAGAAGACTCCTTTTTCTCTTCCTCATCATCTTCTTCTGAGGACTTGTTTTTCATTGAGCTTTCTTCTTCCTCTTCTTTAACCTTCACCTGTGAGGAGGCGTCATGATTGGTCTTTTTCTCTACGTTCTCCTCATCTTCATCTTCTTCCTCATCGGTGTCCATGTCTTCACACTCAGGTATGGGAATTTCATCATCGGATTCCTCAGCTGCGTTGGGATCTATCAGGGTGCGCTGACCAGGGTCTCCCACTTCGTACTCCTTTAGGATGCCAAAGATCTCAATGAGGCAGCGTCTGAAGTACTCCACTATCAGCTCCAGGAACCCAGGTAGCTGCAAGACCAAACAAAAAACTTGCATGAATATGACAGCTCCAAGAGACAAGACCACTGAGTTCAGGTGTGTAGCTGATGGAAGGCTCCTGCCAGAGGAGAGGTACTTTACTTACCTGGCAAAGATTAAAAGTAGTAATGCTGCCATCATCATACAGTAAAATATTAATGGTGTCCAAGGCCCAGGTGCTTTCAGCTAATAACCCTGACTTTAGGGACATCATAACTCTCCAAGCCTCAGGAGTGCCTTTTAAAGAGAATAAACAAAACACTCATAAGTCAAAATGACCCAAACCCTATATGCCTGTACATGATTTCAATTTATTGAGCCTAAAACATAAGAAGTTATTTACCAATGTCTTTCATGGTGAGCCGCCTTCTGGGTTTAAGGTGGGGCTGGGTAGCCTCTACAGAGCCTGGAGGGAAGGCCACATCTCGTCGAATCATGGGTTGCTGCACAGGGGCCTGGCCGATATGCGATGCAGGAACTGGAGGGCCAGCTTTCTGCACCTTAATGCCAGGGTGCATGTAGGGAGACTTGCTGGGGGACGTCCTGGTTTCCAAGGACCGGGGCATGGGAGCTGGGCTTGACACCTGAGGAATGTGGTTCTGAGAAGTCTGGTAAGTTGAAGGTAAAGGTCTGGTCATAGGCGGTCCAGAACTAGCAGGTCCAAACGGAGGCTGCCTCTGGTTTACGTGGCCGGGCCACTGCCCCTCATGGTTAATGCGTTGGTCTGATGGTATCATCTCCTCTCCTGAACGGTTCATACCGTGGTACCCGGGGCCCTGGCCTGGTACAGGAGGTCCCTGTCGGTTGGGATAATTGGGATAGCCCATCTCATTGCGGCCCTGCCATACCGGGCCCTGGGGGCCGTCAGGACCAGAAGGCATCGAGCTTATCATCTGAGGAGGCATGTGAGACTGGGAGTTTGGCCCTGCAGATGAAGGTCCTCTATCTCTCCCAAAAGGGAAGGGGAACTGGCCCTGTGGACCTGGTGGTCTGCGCTCTCCTCCTGGATATGTGTTGTACTGGTTATACATGTCTTGCTGGCCCTGATGCCCGGAGGACTGGGGTCCAGGCTGCTGCTGACCACTATAGGGAACGTTGTACATTTCCCCCTCGTGGCGCTTGGCTGGAGGGCCGTACCCTGCATCTACAGGCCGCTTGTAGTTCTGTCAGCAGAAAACAATGATGCCATTATTTCTGCTCTCACATCTGTATATACCAAAGTGTTCTATTTAAACAAAACAGATATAAAAGGGACATACAGTAGTAATACATGATTGAGTATTGATTTAACAAAACAGTACAAAAGCTGGAAATGCTAAACAAAATGTCCTTACAGGTTGCTGCTGTGGATACATTCCTGGCTGCTGATTTGTGTAAGGGCCACCAGGGGGAGCCCCTTGGCCGGGGTATTGATTTGTGTAGGAATCATGCCTGAAAACAAGGATAAAATTTTATAAAATTGCATTTCATGTCCACAGTAAATCCATAACCTGGTATGCTATAGAGATTGATATTGCAGTCATGATCACAAATGCCTTAAAGGAAAAATTGACCTCTTCTGTTGGGTGTAATTTGCGCTGAATGGCACTGACCGTTGCTGAGGTGGGGGACGGCTGGGTGAGTACATCCCAGCATCAGCACCAGAAGGCATCATATTGGGCTGAGGCGCTCCGGGCCCCATGTTGCCTTCAGGGCCCATGCCTGGCTCCTGCCTGTAAAAATGAAGTAACAGCCGTCATCAGCTTTCATACAAATACAGAAAGTGACTGAAGATAAACAGCTTCTAGTGTTCTTACCTTCGGTCATATCCATAAGGATACTGCTGCCTTTGACCAATTGGCATGTTACCCATGGGGCCTGGTGGTCCTCTGTTGTACTGTTCGCCCATTCCGCTGTTAGGATTAGGGGGCATGAACTGTTCTCCAGCTTAGAAAGACAAGGAAAATTACCATTTTGTTAGTTTTCAGCTCCAACATCTGCAGTCTGGGAATGGGTGCCTGCCAGTTCACCCACTTGGATCTTTGTGGAGTTTATTTTTACATGTCTGACCAAACTTGTGAAGCTATTGGTGAATTTTAAGTATGCTGCACTGCTGAAGAGTTAGCAAATAAAAGTGTAGTTTAGTACATTTATGTCTGTTTAAATGTTTTTCTGAATTGGATTGACATCAGTTGGTACTTAACCCCAGATATCCAAAGTTGTATAGGAAGTGAAAGACATTGGTAAATATTAATGCTCCTACCTTTCCTCATGCCCCCGAATGGGTCTTTGTTCGACTCATAGGGAGCCATGCGACTTATCATCTCTGGACCACCCATGCCCGGCTGGTAGCCCTGAGAGTTGGGAGTCATGGTGTTCCTTCTGGAAAATGCTGGGTCTCCACCATCAGCGAACGGATCCTGCAGATTCACACTACTCCTGCAAAGTGACACAAGAGTTGTGTAAATGTTCATTGAAATTGCAAAATCTTGTTGCTGCAACCAATCAGCAGCAAGGAAAATGAATAACAGTCCTGGACTGGCTGTTTTCTAAGTGCCAGCCAATAGTGGGTCAAGTAGCATTGCATATTACAGCTAATATTTCAGATATGTTTTACAAAAAAAAAAATCAGTGAATGCTCAACCGCAATGGGGTCCAATTAAATTCTCTCATTACTGCATTCTAGTTGTTGGTGTAATGCTGAAGTTTCACCACAAGGGGGTAGGTTTAATGTTATGGTGGCTTCCAGACAAAATTTGTTTTCCCAAATGATTTTGTATCTTTGACATCATACCTGACACCAGGCATCGGCGGCATCTGTGAGTGCGGGGTGGAGGCTGGGGTGGGAGGCTTCAGGTCTCCTCCTTCTGCCATTGAGCTGGTGGTAGATTGGGGAGTTTGGGGACCTTGAAGAGACCCTGAACCAGCTGAAAGAACAACAATACAACAACAATCAACACTTTGGCAGCAGTAAAGACTCTGGATAAATCTGTGAGTTTTATATTTAGTTTCTTTGTAGCAGTAGGAATCAACTGCACAGATTTTAATGCAGAAAAAAAAATACTCGTAACAAAGAACCTTTGTTACGAGTTTCATGCACAAGCAACATCCTCTAACAACAGCGATCGACGGCAATGCAGATTCTCTCGGCCCGCTGGGATTTAATTTTTGCTCCAAAAAACAATCTTTTTGGACCCTTTTTGGGTTCAAGTTGTGCAAACGTGAGTTTCTCTGTGAGTGAAGTTATTCAAGTCTACAGTAAAACAGCATCTCAATGCTAAACATGACAGACGTCCCCAATGCTAATGTCAACGTACACAGTCCACACTTCCATGAATGATGAGGAGTTCCTGGAACACTGGAAAGCTGAATGGATAGAATAACACTTTGTTTCAATCTGATGGTTGAAGAATCTCAATAACAGATTTAAAACAAGAAACATATTTGATGCTAAGCTTATGTGACTATAATCCATAATTTGACAGCAAAAAAAGTTTTTGAATTAAAAATGTTGCTTATTGTGCCCATGTATAGTTTTTGATTAAAATGCGACTAATTAATTAGAGACGCTGCAATTCCCTGTTCTACCTCCTGACTTTGACCCGTTACTGATCCTGAGCATAGAAGACGGTAGTCTGCCATCTGACGGGGTGTGTGTGTGTGTGTGTGTGTGAAAGAGTGAGTGATGGTTTGTTTGTGTTGTGAGTGTGTGTGACATAGCATCGCTCATCCTTAACTTGAGCCCAGGACTTCTCACTATTAACACGGCAGTCTGATGAGTCACAGGTTCCCATTCATTAAATTGGCTGGCGCGCGCACACACACACACAGCCGGGGTCACTGGCAGGTCACATTTATTCACATTTTCTCACATCAGCCTCTTCAGTTCTCACACTGCCTCTCCACCCCTCCCCCCTCCCTCTGGGCAGGGATTTCCCTCCACTAAAGATGAAGGAGGGAGGTGGGGGGATCTTGTAAGGATATAAAAAAATGTAGCATGGCAGAAACGGAAAGAAAGAGGCTGAATTGTGTGACTTTTCCCACATATACACTCACACACAAAACACACAAAGCGCTGAGACCTCATTCATCATCGTCCTGATCTCCAGGGAGTGTTGCTCTGCTGCCATGGCTCTAGGCCAATCACAGAGCCATCACAGGCTATCACTAGATCACCTAACGGCCCCCACGTGGTCCTCCTGCCACCCCAACCTCTGTGCCCACATCTCCCTCACGGTGCCAGCTGATCACCCCTCCTTTCCTCCTCTCCCCTCCCTCTTGCCTCTTGTGCTGACTCGGAGCCCAGCGTCTGACGGGCCTGGGTTCCGGCCAGACGGAGGCAGCGGCAGGACGTGGTCGCTCCTGGTGGTGTTGCTCCTGGCAGTCACAATGCGCATCCATCCAAAACAAACAGCTCTGGGGCAACACGCCGCGGCCCGGAGCAAAGCGCTGCCCTTTCTGACCCGACTTCTACCCAACGCAGACACAGTGAGGAGGCATTTACAGTCGGATAATGCAGAAGACCTCCAATGTCGGTCCAGACAAAGGAGAAAAAGCGCCACAGAAGAAGCTACTGCTTGTCACATAACAACCACATGTATTCTCTGTGCTAGAGTAGGGATCTTCAGAGTGTAGGGGGACAAGAGGAACTGAACAAGAAAACACAAGTGTGGACATTTGGCCTGTAACTTGTTCATTCCTCCAGCCACACTGTTACAACAGCGATAGCTAACTGTGCGCAGCTGGAATGAACCTGCCCTTCTTTTACATCTCAAAACCCAATAAAAACCTGATATGGAGTTACCTAATTCAGCAGTGAGTTGATCAACATTCAGATGATTTATTCTTTTTTTAAGGTTGTTCATTTTATGCTAGGATCGATCGGCTTTTAGGTCCAGTTTTCACTACTTGATCATTTCTCAGTTCGTAGAGTGGAACGCCATAGTGGAGGTTAGTTATTAGTGACAAGTAGCCAAACAACCAAATAACTGCTGATTGTTCTTTGTTAATGTCTTTAGGTTTCTTAGGCTCACTGGCCCACTTCATTATTTTCTTGGTGTTTCTGAAATCTTTTGAAATGTTCATTCTTGTAGAGTTGTTAGTAATGCCTGGGGCTATTTTAGCTTTATGCTGACAGAGTATTGAATGTATGTTTTTTCATTTTTAATGACTTGATGTTTGTTGTGAACCATTTGATTAATGAATTATTAATTTGTGATTTTTTTCATTAAAATCTGAAACGCGTGCGGTGGCTTCCACAAAAGAAAAAGTCCATAAATGTGAATGAACATGTGTCAATGTCACATGACAAATGTGGAAAATAACCTGACAGCAGGTCTGACCTGGGCTTGGAGGCTGGATCTTGGGTTGGTTCTTCTTTGTGTCCGTGTTGAAGAAGTCCGGGGGCGGGTCCTCGCCGCGCTCGATCTTGCACTCGAAGGCGTACAGACACTGGATGTACTGCTTCTTGAGCGAGCTGGCTGCGCTGCTCGACGTGCCCACGTTCAGACTGGTGGCCAGCTCCCTCCACTTCTTGTTCTTGTTTACCTGGAGTGAGAGGAACACCAAGTTAGATTTGCAGAGGTGGTTTGACCAAACAGATACGTTCGTTGCAAAACTGCTGTCTGACCTGGGTGAGGCCGCCGATCTCTTTGACGGACACGTAGAGGCGGAAGAGGTCGAGAGGCTTGCGGCCCACGGCGGGCAGGTTGCTCATCCCCATGGCCTTTTCCTCGGCGAAGGCCAGGTACCGGTCCACCCACATCTTCCTCTCTGGCTCCGGGCCGAGCTCATACAGCCGGGTGATCTTCTCATTGGTGATGGTGGAAGAACTCGACTTCTAAAGGGCGACGCAGATCACCAGTAAGACGGAAGATACAATAAAAACAAGAATGAAAAACAAAAACCTTTCAGATGATGTCTTTTACCTTTTTGGATTCAGGTTTTGGAGTCCCGTCAACTTTGTTGTTGATCTTTTGGGCAGGGTTCATTTTGTCCATGCCAAACTCAGGACCAGGTGCCATTCCTTAATGTTTGGGAGAGAACAGAACCCCAGCCGTATAAGAGGAAGTGTTACAGCAGTGGCGGTACCATCAGAGTACACTGGACTCACCGGGGGTGTTGTTGGCCATATTTCCACCCACTGGGTAAGGTCCTGGTCCTCCCTGGTTCATCACCCCATGCATGCTGTTCATGCCTGGGCCATAGGGAGGCGTTGATCCCATCATACCTTGGGACATGTTAGGATAACCTGGTGGCCTAAAGAAAAATGGCTTTTTCTTTACAAAGGACCAGTTTACTCATGAGTAAAACTACATGTAGAACATTCAGGCTCAACAAATCCCTCTCTCCTTGTTACTTTCACAGAGTTTACACATTATTTTCCAGGAAAGGACAGTTTACCCCATCAGGCTTTCATGGTCTTAAGACTTTTTAAGACCATTCTGATGCTACCTTACATTAGTGTTTATATAAAAGTAAAGCGAATGGATGGGGAATTATGCTGCATTACAATCAAACAACAAACAAAACAATGGGAGTTAATTGCCCAAGCGTGAAACTATGACTGCCAAGATATACTCTGGAATAGAAAAATATAAAATTAATAAAAATAAAGTAAAAAAAGCACGTACCTGTTGTGTATGGAGTTTGCAGGACCGTGGTGCATGGTGGAGCCCCCATCCTTCCTGTTCATACCTGGAGGGGGGCACATGCCGGACCCCACCTGAGGAGGCATGCTTCCCATATTGGGGCCCATGCCAGGACCGTAGGGTCGAGTACCCATCTGCCCCGGGCCTATCCTGCCGGGTGGCATGCTTCCATACGGTCCCCCGCTGGCCTGAGCCGGCATGGGGTTCATGGAGCCGCCCATTCCGGGCCCACTGGGGTAGTTAGTGTTGGGCATCCCTGTGTAGCCTGGTTGCCTGGGATAGCCTGGAAGGATCAGAGACGTCATTAGTATTTTTTGTAAAACAAGGTTATCTTCTTCAAAAAAATGTGGTTATTGGAATGTTTCTCCGACTCGGCTCAATCTGTTCCAACAGACCGTAAGACTGCAGTGGCCTCTATCTGGCCTCCTCTGCTTGCTGCCCTGACTCATGGCAGAACTTCTTCAAACTTCAAAGTGAAGCGATATCTCATAATTTACATCAAGTAGGAAGGAATTTCAAAGTCCTTTTTTTTGGGGATGTTGTCAATCACAGAAAAACACTACAGCTGCTCTATGACGACTGAAAATCATTTTTATGAAAACACAAAAGAAATCCCGCAAAGAAATCAAGCCTCACCCTGTGGACCGTACTGGCCCCCCTGAGGCCCATAGGTTCCCATAGTATTGTTCTGGGGATATGGTCCCATTCCACTATGTATCTGGCCTCCTGTAGACTGGCGTGGGGATAAGGCAGAGCCAGGCTGTCCAGGGGACCCATACGGAGGCATCTGAGGGTTTCGCATGTACACTGGAAGAGATTCAGAGGGAACAGTCGCTCAGGACAGAACCCATGAAAACAACTTCAAGCAGCATCAAAAACGCAAGTCTGCAGATGGTTTAGCATCAAACCCTCCACAGGCACAGGGAGGGACAGAAGCAGGTTATTGAACCAAGAATGAGTGCAAATTAGGATTGTAGCTAACAATTATTTTAGTGAGAAATAATTCCATCAGACATTCTGGCTGTTAATTAATCACCCTGGCGATTAATTGGATAAAAAAAATGAGTTCCATTCTGCTGATGTTTCAGTTAACCAATTAAGATCAATTTCTACAATATTAGAAGTACATAAGAAAATGCAAGTAAACAAATAATTCAATTATTTCTTTAAAGAAGAAAATCAACATGTCTTTGCCCAAAAAGTAACAACAATAACGCTGCTAGCTAAAGATGCATTTGCAGCTACATACATACTTCTAAGATCAAACAAAGCTTGAGAAGATCTGGGTAGAACATGTTTACAGACAAGGAGGGTTTTTTAATGCAAAATGTGCATATTTTTGTATAGTTTTGGCTTAATTGCTGCTCTGACTGTGTTGGTCTTTCTTTGAGTCTGTACACTCCAGTTAACGACTAATCGATTTCTAAATTAAGTGACGATTATTCCAATAATCAATTCTTTATGATTAACCGTTTCAGCCCTGGTGCAAATGCATCCAGTGTCCAAAGCAGGATGCTACAGGCTTAGACCAGCACTAATTAAGACGACTCAACAGTCTAATCAATTGAAAGCAGAAAGAAAAGAAGCATGGCTCAAGACTTTTGCACAGCAGTGCACAGAGGTCACAGTGTGGCTTGGAATATTGCTGCACCTCAGACTAAACACAAACTAATAATGTGTCTGCTACCCTCATTTAACCTGGCAAGCCGACAACAAACAGCCCCATTTAAAGGAACAGTCCACAATTATTCTGTTCATGTAAACAGAGATTTAGCTGAACTGAAACTGCAAGGCAAGCGTTCCAAAGCAGGATGATTAAATCCAGCTAATTTAGATCAAAGTCTGCATAGATCCAACAGATTAGACTCAAAGTAGCCTCTGCTCTCTGTGCTTCGCCCACAGAGCGTCACTGTGGGATCTGACTCTGAGGTAGACCATGAAGGCGGTATGCAACGCTCAGTAACAAGATATTCCTGCAGAGCAGCACAGATCCAAACGCCTTCAGTGTTTCTAATAAACAAAACTATAAAGCGCTCCCATTTACAGCTGGACATGATGTGAAATTACTCCTTAATTGTCTCGGTCTGAAAGCCACCGCGCATTTTCCCTTTTGACCAACTGACATTTTCTCTGTTGATTTTCGGCTCATTTTGGATGTTTGACCTGTTTCGGATTATTTATTATGAATTATTTATGATGTAACGACAATCGCAGCCTGAAAATTCCTCATGATTTTGACCAACTTATTCTAGACACATTTTTATATTTCAGAAAACTGAAGAGTTGAAAACATCAGGATTTCGTAAAAACACCAGACTTTCGTTGATGACTGTGCAGGAACCCTGCAGTCTGAGGTTAAAGGTCAACACACTGTCACCTGTTTCTAGTGGAATCTCATAATTCATCGATAAATAAATTCTCCCTCATTGCTTATATGATGTATAAATGCTGAAGGACTTTTGCAGCTCAGTGTGTTCACAGATACAAACTGATGCTGAACAATTAACAGAGGCGCTTACCTCTGTCTGGGCCCATGGGTGACTGGTTCATGGAAGAATGCATCATGCTGTCCGACTGGACGCTGGGCGGCCGTGGCGGCATCTGGTTACCTGGGCAACAGTAGAGACACACCGGCTCAAGACAAACAAAACAAAATTTGCAAATTTGCAAAGCTTCTCGTTCCTAAGACGGCTGCAGGGTTTACCTGGCACAGCAGCGGGGGACAGAGGGCCACTGCGAGACGGGGTCACGCTGGCCGGGGAGCCCACGGGGGATGGCGAGGGTCCGCGGATGCCTGGCAGGTGGGGCGGGGTGTGCGGGGAAAAGGGCGACTGGGCCGGGTTGCTTTGCTCGCCCTGACTGCTGGACACACCGGAGGTGCTGACGCCCGGACTCAGGACGGCCTCAGTGCCGGTGGGCAGGTCATCAATGGAGCCGGACAGATCCTGGGAGGACGAGACAGAGCGCTGCGGTTCAGGACGGGGTGCAGAGGCAAATCACTTCTACCACGAGTTCTGCTTTAAACACAAGGCTTTATGGGTAATAAGCCAAAACATGTGCCATGAAGAGGAAAAAAATATAGAAATGCAGTGGAGTAGAAGTGTGATGTGATCGTAATAGTAACATAAATTCACTCATTCACACATTTTTCCTAGATTCTCGCTGGTTATTGTGAGTTTTCCATAAATCTGACCAATCACCCACTGAATTTTGACCAAATCCTTTAGCCCCCTTCAAATTTCACTTCCTGTTTCCATTCATTTCCTGGAAGCTGAATATGAAAGATGAAAGCATGTGTGGTGCTAAACGTTTGTCTTCTTTTTAATGTTCTGTAGGATTTCCTTTTAACTTGGAATTGATGCTTTGCACTTTGACCCCTGGCTCAGGACGTGACCTTGTCTGTATTAAGTGTGCCACTTCAAGGCGTTACTTCAAATTTGTTATTTGCACATTAAATATTAAACATGTTAAAATTGTTTTTGTTAGTTTTTTTGCAGCAATTTTAACTTTGTTGGAAGACAGTGTCATGGCAAAATAAATGCTTTTTTGAAAAAGTTGCTGCAAAATCTGTAATTTTAGGAGGCAACACCCACAAAAACAATCTTCTACAGCATCCTGGAGGGACCAATAAGCGACATTTATTCAGCGATTATGAGCGGCAGGCCTCTAATCGACCTCGTTTGTGTTGATATGACCCAGTGACATGTTGCGTTCGGATTCCTGCTTTTCAATTTCCTTTAATCCCACGATTAGCTGTCTTTGTGCCTGCAGACGGTGATGTTTAATCCTTGCTTCACGTCCGTCTGTATGAATTAACATTTAACGCAGCAATCGAAAAAAATCCGTCACAAAGAGGAAAAACGTGTAGAAGTTGCTCTGGATAACAGTTCACAGAATCAGCCAAAGTATGAAGGAAAAAAAGCGCGAATTATACTCAGAATGCAGTGGAACAATGGAACAGTGGCTCCGACACCGACACGGTTAAAACACAGGATATTACAGAATTCACATTTTATTTCATGATGCAGAGTTTTCCCCCCAGTGGATTATATTGACTTGCGCCCCCATCAGGCTAAACACTGTTAGCTTGTTCTCTCTATGCTTTCTTTCACACAGCAGTAGCAGTGGCAGCAAAGACGAGTGAAAGTGTCTCTGGCGAAACGAGTGGAAACACAGTGCTAACAGAATATCAAAAATATACAATATATATATATGTAGCATATTTTAGCAACAAGGCTTTCCATGTTAAACACAAACACACAGTCAACTATTCAAACATCACATTTTGCTGTCATTACACATCAGATAGTTGATAAATGCTTCATTTTTATGATCTGACCTGAGGTCAGGTGCTTTTTTTATTCACCTCCGTGACCACTTCCTGTGTTTTCTGCTCTACATGCCGACAACTTCAGCAAATAAAGTGACAAGGATCAAAACATGTGGACACTTTAATTAGGATGAAACAACTGAAGTGCAAAACATTTTTTTTCTATGTTGAGTCTATAGTTGGTGTTTAGGGATCTTTCAATAACATAATTACGTGGTAATATTTTCAAATGTCCTATTTTCAAAATTCTTCAAGTGAAAAGCACCAGGGCTCGCTGGATGACTGCTCTAGCATCCCTAATGCCGAGCTCAAGAGCTTTTCTGGGGGAAACCCAGATTACCTGACCCGACTCTGCAGCTTTGCTCAAACCTGCAGCAGCACGAACATTACATCCACATGTACTGGAGAGAAACTAAAGCAAACCCAGTGGATCCCAACAAAAAGCACCGACAACCGAGTTTTGATGTGCTAAAATATCAGCAGCATCTCGTGTTTCCATTTAAAAAAAAAAAAAAAACCCACAATCCTACTGGAAATCTGATAATGATCCATGTTGGCAAAGAGAAGTGTCTGTATGAAACAAGGATGTTTTGGGGGGGGGGGGGTGAGGCTTTTTGAAGCAAGTCATCTCAGGAGGCAGCAGAAATAAGTGGTGCTGGCCACAGACTCTGCTGCCATGTGGTGTTGTTATTGAGCCTCGCTGGCTGGGACGCAGGAACGGGGAGGGAGGCGGGAAGGAGGGAAGGCAGTGATTGCGTTAGTGGGAAGGTGAGTGTTTACACATCGGCCCGTCACGTGGAGAACATGTGCTCGCTCTGAAATGCAAGCTCATCTGCCAGTCTCACCAGAGGAGGAGAGACTGGGGGGGAGGAGGGGAGAGAAATCCGACAGAGGAAGGAAGGGAGGGAAAAAAAAAGCATGCTTTGGAAAGTGGCCAAGTATTCCCATAGAAATCTCACACTCGCATGCTGGCTGCAGCCCTGAAGCCGGCGGTTTTGCACTTGAAACGGCGCCCGTTGCTATTTTTGGGACGTGACCTGATGGAGGAACCCCAGAGGGAGTGACAGGAGGAGAACGCTGATTCAGAATACACCCTCCTCCTCCCCACCATCACCACCCAGTTGCCTCTGTCCTCCCTCCCTTCTAAGAAAGCACAAGCTCATGCTTTCCTGGTCTGAGCCGGGAATGTGGGTCCTGTAAAGCCCAGGAGAATAACACAGAGGGGGGACTAAAGGGACAGTCGCACTGCGAGGTGGTTCCAACAAATCTTCATGAAAGGATAAAAAAAACCCAAAAAACAAAAGTATTCTGTGTTCTGGAGATCTCAGCTCACTTTGCTGCAGCAGCAGCAGCAGCCTGGTCAGCTGACTCCCACCCACCCCTCAGTTTGTCTCCATCCAGCTCCCACCCACCTCTAAGGAGACATCATAAGACCGGTCATCTGATGGAGGCCTCCACCTCCCCGGTCTGGGCCCGCCTCCTCTTCAGCGTTCAAGCTCACTTTCTTATTGACAGAAACTACAGCTTAGAAATTATATTAAAAAAAAATAAATTTATACCTGATCTGATTTTAATTGCTATTCTTTTTTTGTTTTGCTCACTTTCTTTTCTAAGACAGAAACAACAGAAAATATGTTGAAACGGCAGGTTTTATTTGACTGAATATTACAGGTCAGATTACGAGAAGCTCCGGTTCAATTATGAGGATATACTCATGATATTGGTAGAAAAATGTTACAATTTTACCAGAAAAAAAAAAGTTCTTAAAATGAGCAGAACGCAGGTAGTTATCAGGATCTGACATGAGCAGCTCAAGCTGCCTGGTTTTGTCTTCGAAATGGACTCACTTGTTTCACTCTATTGTATAAAAATCCAGCTGCTGATAATTTGATGCTGATGTGTTAAAAGATTCATTACTTCTTGATCTGTAAAACTTACACCAAAGTTTACTAATATTACGACTTAATAAGAATTCCATCATAGAGTTGACATAAATTAAAGTATTTCTATAAAACTTAGAGTAAAGTAGTAAACTTCAAGAGATGCTCAACATTCCTCGTTAATGTTTTGCTTTTCACGTCAAAGTTCTCGTAAAATTACAACTTTATTCTTCTAATATTGTGATTTTATTTTCCACAGTTTAAAACAAAATGGATTTGCACTGATAGTCCATCGTAGAGTGGACTAAGTTAAATAGACTTCAGATTGCAAACCAAATGAGACGAAGGCTGAGGGTTTTCTGACATCACCGAGTATGGAAAGCCAAGGAGAGCATAGGTGAATAAAAAAAAATTAAAAATAAAAAAGATTTTCCAAAAATGAAACCTTCAAACTGAAAAATTCAACTAGTGGACAAAACCGTGACGCCACCCAGATTGAGAACCGGACCTGGACCGACGAGGAGGAGGCCGGGTGCTGAAGCTGTGTTTAATGATGCATCCAGCACAACACTTTTACAAACTCTAAAATTAGCATATCTTTTGAGATTTTATGCAGCAGTCTTTTGTTTTTCAACAAAAACCGTAGAAAGTTAAAGGCTTGCATTCGGGGAAAAGAGTGAACACATTCACGTGTCTGTAAAATTGCTTTTCAGGGAATTTCTCAGTTGTCAGTTTCAGTTCTGGTCAACATAACCGCCTACACTAACAGAACTTTTGTTTCTCTCGTGCTTTGACAGTGACTGAGCGAACACTGTTCAATTCTTCCAAATCGTGTTTCCACAGTTCATCCAAACGCTGTTCTACATGAACTGCATCTAGACATTGTTTGACAGTAAGGATGAGGACTTGCTTGAAGCAAACAGTAAGCAGTCAGTAGCTCAGTATTCAGAGCTGCTTCTATGGAGTCAGAACCGGGCAGGTTCTCAATATAAAATGACCGACTCAGTAAGTTGGCTGTTTGGACGGTAAACAAATCCACTGAGAAATCAGGAAGAGTATGAAAGTCTGTGAGGAAAAAAAATCTGCCGAACATCCATCAGTTATGTAACCATCTGCACTACATGAGGAGAAATAAAATTAAGACATTGAGAATGTTGTTGAATTTCAGACAAATATAAAGTTTTTGATCAGACTTTGAGTCAGATGGAGAAAATGGTCAACACAGAAAATCAAGTGGTTTGATAATAAACCTCTTTAACTTTTTTTTTTCAGCTGCCTGCTTGTTTGCTTTGTTGGAAATGTCCCAAAATGATGTGCTGCTGAGTTTTGTGGCAACATTAAAGAACAGATTCTGAGTTCGGCTCAGATTCCATTTGCTACAAATCCATATACTGCAGACAAACGTGACAAACTTGCAGGCATAAATAAATCTCCCTGCTGCTATCCTTAAAAAGAGCCTCAAATAGGAAGGCAGGAACTAAGGCAGAGTCAGATTAGCAGGTCGTTCTGTGCTTTTAGCTAGCCTGGCTAACGGCTGCTATCCAGGAAATCTGTTCACAATCGCTTCAGCCAGTGTTACAAGAAACGACAGAAAAACTTTAGACGCCACATACTTGTCAACACTACGACAACCAGATAACCAGGTCAGAAAAAAGTTTTAATTAAGAAAAATTGTGAGGGAGAGGAAAGAAGTTTGGTTATGCTAGCTTGACTTTGACAATCTTAACATGTAGATGTGATGCGGAATTTTGTGTTTTGGTTCAGTTACAAACTTAAAAAAAAAAAAGCGACCCACACACCAACTCTGACAGATGGTCAGTAGAGCAGGTGTTTAAATTAGCTAATCTACCACCACATTGTTAGAGTAGCTCATAGAAGCGGCAGCTAATCTACAACAATCACTTATTAATAACCGCAAAACAAACATCAAGCCTACAAACATAAAACTGTAAGAGACTGAATGTTCTGTGTAGGAAACGTTTGAGTGTTTAGGTGCTGAATCCTGAAACAAAGTGCTGTTGTTGTCAGTTGCTAGTAGTGTTTTTGAGTTACTCCTCAAAGGTTTTCCTGCTGTAATTTTCCCTTTGCTGTGGTGCATATCAAGACATTAATAATACCTACATCTCCAAGTTTCATTTAGTTAACGGAACTGTTATACCGCAGCAGCGAGGCCATGCAGAAGAATCGTCTTTTTGCCCTCCAGCTCTGTGCGCATGCGTGCAATTTCCAGATGTAAACAATAACATGAGCTTAATAAAGGATTTAAAAAGGGCGGGAGTCAAGAAGCAGACTTTCTATCCAAAGGTTTTCACTTCACTTCACCTTTTAGATTTGACTCAGAAGAAGAAGAAGCAGCAGTGAGAACTTTTCACGAGGGACCAGAATCAGATCAGGGACATCGTCTGAGAAGCCTGGCCCCTCCTGTTTAATGCAAACATGAAGGCTTTATAGGAATAATAATACATAATTCAAACACAACACAACTAAAAAAAAAAGGTTGGGGGTTTCCTTCTTCAATGTGAAAACAACAGCTACCAACAAACCCATCTCAGAGCCTAGAGCGGCACATATCGTATGCATGGATTACAAAGTGAGCTCTCTTGACATTCTGTAAATATCTGACAGCTCTGATTCCTCAGCCTGGCCTGGCAGAAGCATTGTATACTACACACACACAAGCTCCTACCTACTCCCACTCTGCAGTCATTGATTTTTCCTAACTCAATACTGCACAGCACCAGCCTGTTCTGCTGACTGCACAAGCCGGACAGCGAGCGAGCGAGCGACAGGGGAGAGAGAGAGAGATAGAGAGGGAGGTGGGGTGGAGGTGGGAGGCTGGCAGTTGATGCTGTTGCTGAGGCTCTGCTATTCAACAGTCATTATTAAAAAGCAAATGATGAGGAAACGTGGAGCAGGCATGAGCTGAGGGCTGGCTAAGTAGGACTGAGACATATACGTAGATATAAATGTGTGTGTGGTAATAATGAGCTCTGAGGACGGTCACAGCAGCATCATCCATGCTTATTACAACTGATGACGGGTGTTTAGTCTGAAAACGTGGATTTTTTTTAACATTCAGGGAAAACGTGGAAGCCGAGTTGTGGAGAGAAGGAGAGAGCTGCAGGTCTGTTCTGCAGGAGGCTCACTCTGTGGCAGCCATTTTGTGCCTTTCCCAGCACTGCCTAACATGGAACTAAACAGGATACATCATTTCTTAACATCTGAGAACACGAACCCCGCTCCAAAAGACAATGCCTTGGTGCTGAAGACGTAATAAAAAGCTAAAAGGTGTTGGTGAAATGTCCTGGGAAGACGGTTCGTTGGTGAAATTTTGGAAAACAGCAGATGGTGTTTAGTGTTTCCCACTATTCCGACGTTCTCCCCTGCTCCTTCTCAGCGAGCCTGCGCCGTCTCTGAGTCATCTTCTCAGCTCTCCGCCGTCCTAATGTATTCCATTTGCAGATTACTTCACTGAATCAATCAAGCCTGAACAGAGCCATTAGTCTGCCCTGCCTACCCTCCACCTCCACCCCCACCCTTTTTTCTCCATTCCAAAGTGTGAGAAGCAGAAAGTAGGAGCAAAGAGGCAGTAATGGAACGTATCTTGAGCATGTGACTATGGCCAGAGCGGTGCTGCTGGTGGCGTTCGTGTTCAGACGGCGGGGTTTCAACCGAAGCTCCGACAAAAAGCTAAAACTCGTCAACATTTTCACAAACTGCAAAACGTTTTATTCGCTTCACAGGTCAAGTTATAGTTATGAAAAAGAAAGAAAATGTACACACTGCCTTAATATTTTAAGTGTGTAGCAAACGTTTAGAATTAATTCACACCAGCTCCGTTTAATTGAACTTTAGTTTTGTTTGGTGAGGTGTGAATGCGTAAGCAAACTGGTCTGGCTCCTGCAGAAATTAACTCTGTTGTGGTTCGAATGCATATGTGAACGCCAAGTGCACCATAGAGCACTCCAAAAGCAGGAAGAGGACTACAGCGCAGAGCATTCTGGGTAGATACAGAATGCTTCAAAAACATGGGAGTCCAGTGCTATTGGCAGAAATGGCCATGGTCTTTTTATCAACCTCTAAAATCTAAGGCCACTCCATTTTTGTTTACATTTTGTGAAGAAGGAAGTTGGACTCGCGTCTTCGTCAAAGATTTTTGTGTCTTTTTCTTTAATGGTTCTTGGTGCAGCACCCCCCACAGGCAAAGAGGGGAACAGACTGCTCAAAGGTTTTCCTTGGTTGACAAGGTGCAGTGTGAAAGAGAACTGCAGCAGCTGCAAATGGAACATTTTGGTCCCCAATCAAACTGAGCCCACTGGACCATAAGCTGTGAAAACAACCCACCCCTTTACTCTGATGCCACCAAACAAAATGTAGGAGAATCATCTGTCTTCAGAGTCCAGCCTGTTACAGAATGATGGTGTGGAGATGCTTTCTCTGGCAGGGATGTGGAAGATGATGGATCCAATCTGATGCAGCTCCAGCCATTTTCAAAAAGCTGCTGGAAAAACACTGAAGTGAAGATTTCTACTAAGTACAGATGCAGGGGTCTTAATACAAGACCCCACTTTCAAATAGTGCAAGAAAAAAAATCTAATAAAATCTCAACAACAAACACATTAAGGTTTGTGCTTGTTGGTTGTAGACGGGAATCCTTCGGTGGGGCCCTGTGTACATTAAAGCCTGAGCTCACTCCCTTCATTGTAGACACATGCCTTATTAGGGGAGGGGGAAAAAAAACCTGGCTGCATTTAAAGTGCTGCCATGGTTACTGTGGTTGACACATTAGAGCCCCCTCCCACCGCCCTGTCTGTCTGACTCTGTGAGGCCTCCCTGCGTGCCTGGCAGGGTCACGGTGCAGTCAGCGACTACAAAAGAAGAAGCCTGTCATTGTTACAGGAAACGCAGAAGCACCAAAGCGGCGCTGCTCCTCCTCCTCCTCCTCCACCATCGTCATCATCGTCACTGCCTGCACTTTAATCACACACACAGCCGCTGGTCCCCTTATGTTCAGGAGGTCTGAGACAATCAGTGGGGCAAACATGAGACACCAAAACATCCAGCGTCGCTCACGTTTCTGTTTATTTCCTGACTGTCTTTTCCTGCTCAGGGTCAGATTTTGAAATCAGAGACGGGTCACTGGAAGAGTCGCCTCTTCTTCTCTGGTAAGCACAACGTCAAATGAGACTCCACGCTCCAGCAGGGGAAAGTGCTGATGTGACACATTGTCACCAGAGCGCGATCAGAGCGGAGCCCATTTGGTCCTGAAGCAACTCCGTGACTCTGGTGTCAAACGTCAGGAGGGACAGAATCCAGAGTCCGGACGGGAAAAGTGGACCCGTATGCGCCTAGGCCAGCTGACCTGCTGACGCACAAAGGCCTCGCAAGTCCACCGAGGGATCGGCAGCGGAGGGAGGCAACTCTAACCCAACCCAACAACACCCACCATCAACACCATAGCTCAAGGTTTGCAGGCCTGAGCACAACCATAAGGGGGCACTCCCACCCCTACTATGAGGGAAAGAAACTGAGGAAGGAGCTGAGGCAAGGCAGTCCCCCTGCCTGGAACAGCAGCAGCAGCAGCCATTACAGACATTCACACAGGATGGAGAGGGCCTCCTGGGTCCATCAGGGATCTCCAACCACGACTGAAATGATGTCAAACATGATGACCGGTGGGTTAGTGCTTAGGAGGGCGACATCCACCAGGAACCAGGAATGTATAAAGGCAGAAACTGAATCCAGTGTACTGTGCTTAGATTCCTACCTGGGAGAGAAAAACTGAAGGATATAAAGTATGACTCTTAATCAATGAGGATGGAGGTTTTTTTTAAGGCTTCTCATTTGCTTAATTGAGCTTCTCTGTGTGGGGGAGAAAAAAAGTGGGGAAACACTTCAGCAGAGATGCTGAAGAAGAGGAGGGTGGAGGGGGGTGATGGCTGTGAATAATGAGGAGATGGTGTGTGTGTGTGTGTGTTGTGGGCCTTTTGTGGGGATGACAATAGTAGCAAGGAGTCCCAGGGCAGTGCACAGATGCCCCGAGTGAGGCAGTCAGCTGCCCAGCCTGAGGTGAAGGCTGCTGGGATACGGAGGACCAAGCAGAGGAGGAGGAAGGTGGTCTGTGGGAAGGCCCCAGACCCCTAGAGCCAGACTGACTTCTCTGCTGCACCGACAGGGCCCCTCCCCTCTTACTCTAACACAAACAACCCGATGTGAAAGTGGGAGCTGTACCAAAGGACATGACTGCTAGTGAACTAACTAGGAAGATGGAAGATTTTTTGATGTATACGACATGAGCGAGGGTTAGAGTGGGGTCAGGAGATTAGGGTTAAGATATTAGGGGTTGATATTAAATGTAGGATGTTAGAGATACAAATAGGTAAGATATTAGGGCCAGGGTTAAGATATTAGGAGTAGGGTTTAGGGTAGGGTTACAAAATTAGGGTTAAGATATTAGGGAGAGGGGTAGCAGGAGTTGATTTCATCATGAAGCTGCTGTCATCCATCCAGCCTCAGCAGCTTTTTTTCCAGCTCACACAGGAGAAAGCAGAGGACAGACAGTGCTGCAGTCAGCCACAGTCTTTGTGCTGCAAAACTAGCTCAGCCCAGCAGAAATGGAGGCAGAGGGGAGGGGCATGTGAGTGTGTCTGTATGTCTGTGTGTGTGTGTGAGAGAGAGAAAGAGAGAGTGAACGGAGAGAGCTAAACGAAAAGAGTGTGTTCTGGGTGTGTGGAGTATCTTGCAGAGAGCGAAGCGCGGTTTTCTGCAGCCGAGAAACAGTCCGAAACGCCGCACTCCCGTCAGCAGATTGAATTTCCTCAAGCACGTTAATTAAAAATCATACAGAGGAAAGAAGAGAGAGGGCAAGAGCGGGGGGAGGGAGGGGGGAGAAACAGAAAGAGAGAGAAGGGGAGGGAGCAAGAGGCGCCCTGGAACCTGAATGAGACACGTCCACACAGGAAGCCAGGGCCCCAGAATAGCAACAGGAAGCTGGCCCCGGACTCTGAATTCTGTCAGCGTCAGAGGCTTCGCAAAGCAGGGCTGTGCTGCACGGCGTTATGAAAGCTGATTTACTGAGAGAGGAGAGGGAAAGAGAGAGAGAGAAGAGGGAGGGAGGGGAGGAGGCAGCTGGCAGAGGGCACGGGCGAGGAAAAGAGAAAATGAGAATTTCGACTGAAAGAGGAACGAGGGAGAGGAGGGATATAGGTGTGTTGGACGTGGAGAGAAAGAGAAACGCAGGAAAAATAAGATGATGGTAATGTAGGGAGAGCTACAGAGGGGGCAGGGGCTGGAAGGAAAAGGGACACGAGGAGGAAGAAAAAAAAAGAAAAAAGAAAAAAAAATCAAAGTGGGCCGGGCCTTGTCGGGCTGATTGCTCCAGAGCTATGTCGCAAAAACAAGCTTAGCTGCCGCAGGAGAGCCGAACTGGGCTGGGCTGGGCTGAGCGCGGAGCGCAGGATGGAGAAGGGGCTGGGGGCTTAAAAGTGTAACAGGAAAAATAGAAGATCATTTAGTTTCACATCAGGAGGCTTTGTACATAAAATTAAAGGTCATTAAGGCAGGGGGAGCTGCTGCTGGGAAGTAGGTGGTCTATTGCAACTGCACAGAATAACAGCGTTTATCTGGGGGGGCAAGTGGTAAATGAGCCAGTCAGAAAATTAAAGGGAACGATCTGCATTAACCCAACATGTGACTGGTCTTTAACGTATCGAGATAAAAATGAAGCAAAAGCTAAACCTGCTTTTTTCCCCCCCCTGATGTTCACAAGAAACTCAATTATACAAATACTGTAGGAAAGTTTGGATCATTTTTATGCTTACAGGAGATGTGTAGTTATTAACAGCCAGCAAGTATCAAACACTTTAGCTTTCTAGTCCAGCAACTGAATTAGAGTCTTTATTCAGATCCACAATCAAAGCCTTATTTCCTATGCTCCTGAATGCACCATTAAGCAGCCGCTAGCAGGACCAGGCTAGATGGGAACTATTATTAGCCTCTAGATGTTTGAAAAGGAAAAGGACAAACTCAATATGCAATGAAAATCTGAGATGCAACAACAAATCGTCTGGTTAGGAAATCCAATAATCATTTTTGTTTTTGTGGAAAGTGAATGCACCATGCCTTGGTGCACATTGCTCACAATAACCTTAGGAATGTTTGAGATGCAAATGTACCTGGAGAAAAACACTTGGCATCGTCTTCTTCAGGGAACTTTTAACCCGGATTACTGTGACCTCATCAGATTATCACAAACTCTATAATCTCAACTTCATTGTTGTTGCTAAACCTCAACAGTTCGAGTTGATCACAACACTCTTTGGTGCGGACGTTGTTTAAGAGGAAGCAACAGCCTCAAGAAGCTTTTTAAAGGAAACTATATTTTCTAGTAAAGAATGTTGGCTTTTCATTCAGGCTTGTATTTGCAGAAAATTCACTTATTTATGGAGTTTTTGTGGAACGCGTCTTAAATACTTGGAGAAGAAATTCAGCTGAAATACCTAAGTGCTATGCTACATAGCATAATATTGGTTATCCTTTGTAAAGCCACCAAACCAGGAATAGTATTTATTTTCCCTTGTGTTGATTGGCTGGGCTCTAAAGAGTAGAGAAAGATAGAAGCTGCGTTTCCATTACAGATGAGTGAAAATCTTTGTCTATATTCTACCGATGCCGAAAAAAACAACAACACAATTTCGCAATTGTCGTGTTTCCATTCAATCTTTTGTTATTATTTATTTTAATTTGATTGTTCTATGTCTAATTGCACCAACTGAACAAATGAAAGTTGTTTTTACATATTTGACTAAGCTTGTGAAGCTATTGATGGATTTAAGTGTGCTGTGCTGGTGCAAAGATAGCAATTCTGTACATTTATGTCTGTGTTTTAAAAAAGAAAGAAAAAAAAGGAAATGTTTTAAGTGACTTTCTGTATCGGATCGGCCGAAACTAAACCTCACATCTGCATTGGTATCGAAAGTGAAAAAGGCGGATTGTTGCATCCCTCACAGAGACCAGAGATCAGATACAACGTACTGAAATCTAACCAATGTGTCTTCATTACTGATTGTTTGGTGATCACATGTTCCCCGATTGGCTAACTGCTAGAATGACTAAAAATGACACTGTTTTCTTTGTGAGAAAGTTGAGTGTCAGAGCTCTAACCACACACGGCCTTACTACTGTAACTGTTCCGATTCTGATGAAATCATGTAAATATGTTTGTTTCAGAGCTGGTGAAGGGAGCGAGCTGGATGAATGACAGCTGCAGCACAACTACAAATGTAGGAAGTCAACTGGCGATACCTCAGCTAAATGAGGAGTTCGTCCACCGTTTGTCACACAGAAGTGTAAAATCTACACAAAAACACTAGACTTAAACGTTAAAGACCTTTCGCGATGAAGCTCATGTCTTATTTGTTAAAGCCAGAGTAGTCCCGAGAAACGAGGGGCAGGACACGGGAAGAGCGAAACACCAACTTTGGCCTGAGAGTGTGACCAACATGTGACCTTCCTCTCAAATCTAAAGCACTTTGAGGCATTTCAGAAGAGCCGAGCGCTACAAGAGGAGGGCGGTGCTGCCTGGGATTAGCCCCTCGGGGTGCACAAAAGACCACAGAGACGACAAGAAGGAAATGTCGTAGGGGGGTGAGTAGAGAGGGAAGGAGTGAAAAGAAGTTAATGGTGGTCTGGTAGTTAGTTCCCGTCCTATAGGCTGACAACAAGCGGAAGTGTCACATCGAGAGCAGAAAAGCCTGACGGTGACGACAAAAGGCTGCTCTGCTCTCCATCTGCTCCGGGTCTGCCTCAGAGCCTTCTGAAACAACTCACACCCCTGAAACATTTACACAGTTTGCTCCAGACACAGACTTCAGTGGATCTTAATGAAACTCATCTGAAATATAATATCAAAGTAGCAGCTGCTCCGAAGTCTGAGTTGAGCAACAATTACTCAGCAGTCAAATTTAAAAAAAATTAAAAAAAGGATTAAAATTTTTCATTTAAATGTGTTTAAAAGTCATTGCGGATGGCGATACTGTCTCTGGTAGCAGTAAGTCTTTCAACGAATCGGAAGAAGCCTCTGACTGAAGACCTGCGTCTTGCTGACAGCTCAGTTTTCGGGCAGTAGAAACAAGATTCCACAGGAACATGCCTGGGACAATACGAAGGGTTTTCAACCAGCACCGCTAATCAACCTCATTTGCTTTTACCAGCTCCTCTTAAAACCTCTGTCTGGTCGTTTGGTCAGAAAATCGGGCAGCATTGCCTGTCATGACAGATGGTTTAAACTTCTTCCTTCTCTCTCAGCTCTCTGGATGAAGAGAAGGTCATTGGTCAAGTTTTATTTGATCTTTTTATGCTTGCAGCTGTGCTATTACACTGCCTTTTTGCCAACTTTTAAAAGATCACTGTGAGAAACGGCTGCAAATAATTATTTTAGTTATTGATTAATCTATCAATTATTCTTACGATTAATCGATTGTTCTCATTATTAATCGGTTATTCTGGCGATTATTCTGGTAAAAAAAACTGGCACATTTTGCAGATGTTTCATTCATTTCATTAGAAATAAAATAAACAAATAATTCTATTCCTTTCTAAATTAGAAAGTAAAGATTTTCTAGCCTAAAATGCAACAACGGTGTTCCTTTACTGTCGGGTCATTTGTGCAAAGGATACATCTGCAGCTAAATAAATAGTTCTAACATCAACAGGTGAATAGCTCAGCTCTTTCTGCTTGACTTAACATCGACACTGTAGGATTGATCTGCTGATTATCTGTTGGATTAACAGATTAATTCGGATTTCAAAAGGTACTTGAGATCTTTGTTAAACAGAATTTGAACCAGGTGAAGCTAAAGCTAGGCTACTGAAGGAGTTCTGGGCAGCAGACAAAGGCTTATATATATGTATATATATCTTTAAAGCAAAACGTATACATTTTTGCCTTAATTACTGCTCTGGCAGTGTTATCCTTTCAGCAGTTGGCCTTTTTTTAAAGACTGTGTACCGTAGTTAAGAATTAATCAAATTAGCTGACGATTATTCCAATAATTGATTAATCACGATTGATCCGATTAATCGAGTCAGCCCTATTTAGAGGAGAATAAAAAAACAAAAAAAAAAACACCAAGAAGTGATTTCTCACCTGAATACAGAGTTCAGTTTTCAGGCTTGTTATTCCTGACAGCTAAATGATCCACACTGACAAAACAGCAGAACCCTCCTCACTGTATTTCTCAAAAAAACATCAATGTTGTTTTTCTTCTTTGGCTCATGATTCCATTTAACCCCCGATTCTCCTGCTTCCACTCTTCTACTGGCAACAGGCTGTACTGAGTTTTATTTAGAAACGTCGAAGTTAAGGTGACTGAACAAAGACATAAGCCGTATGTTTCACATTTTTATTTGTAAATCGTGTGTATGTAGTTCTTTTTTTTTTTTCCTTCGCCACCTCGCAATGTTGTGTTACTTTGTGTTGGTCCGTCACATGGACTCCAGTAGATCACACTGTAGGTTTTTTGGTTGTGACGTTACAAAAAGTGTGAAAAGGTTCAAGGTTTTCACGATCGGTTTCTATAAAGTTATAAAATACTGTTTTGGAAAAGAAAGAAAAGCCATTTCTACGTTCGTAACAAAGCTCCCAGAGAATACCACGGCTGATTGCGCTGAAAGCTCCCACCGGACCTGCAGGAGACATTAACCAACTGTTTTCACAAGCTGTGCAGCACTCCTTGTGAAGAGCAAAACCCTTCATGAGTAAAACTGGTGAAGAGCCCTTTTAATCAGCAACTAGGGTTATTCATTACAGACTAAGTCAATAATGTGACTCATTCAAGAGGACAAAAATGTCCTTTTTTCCCCCCTCCTCACAGCATGTATTCACTTTCTTTCCTGGAAGCAGCGTAAACGTTTGTAGGTCACAAGAAGATCTGAAAACCACGAGAACTTTGACCGTCTGGCCGCGCTGCTTTGGGTCCAGGCTTTGTTACGTGTTGTTCTGTGTTAGCTTAGTACATTTTAGCGACTTTAAATAAAAAAAAAAAAAAACATAAAAAGATTTTAATTACCACAACAGCAGCTCTGTGTGGGAAACAGTCAACAGTTGCACTGTACATGTGTCCCAGTACCAAGGTGCAAACAAACCAGGAACCAGTTCGGCCTGCTCAGCTAGTTCCACAACTGCTGACTGTTTTTTTTTTGTTGTTGTTTTTACTTCCTCCCCCTTCTTCCCTCCTCAACTTCTATCCACAGCTCTTCTGCCAGACTCACTGTTTGTTTTCCTAACCTGCAACGTCTAGAAAACACCAAACTCTTCCAAGGCTTACGCAATTCTAGCTTCCTCTGCTAGCCGACTAGCCTGGACAAGGAGCTAAATGCTGTTTGTCCCTTTCGACTGCTTTAAGCAACAATCTGAAACATGTCCATGCCTCGGTGGATATTCGTCCTTCAATATTATGATCATAAACAGGAAAAAAAAAGAGTTTGACTTAATATTTTAACGTGGTTCTAATCTACAGATCACCAGACTTACCGAAAGTCAAAGTTTGCATTTCGTTAACTGTCTCAGTGGAAGCTGCCAATGAATGTAGAAGTTAGGTAATAAGAAGGAATTAAGCAAAGATATGAAAAAGGATAAAATGTGTCAATCATCAACTATATCCTAAGTGGCATTTCAGCAACAAAATATATATATATGTTTTTTGTTATTTTGAGCATTTTTCAAGATTTCAACATGTTTGCTTGGACTTTCGGAGGCATGCTGTCAGTAGTTCATAGAATAAAAGCGCAATGTTCACCTGTAAAAAGTCAAATCAGAGAAACTGATCATTTGAATTTTTTCAAGGGCTGAAGACCAATAATCATCCTTAAAATGACGGCGCGATGCTTGGAGCAGGCAGCTTTTCTCCTCCAGAGCTGCTGGTTCAGAGAGAAACGGCGGGATTATTGATACAGATGAGCAAATAGACTAAACACTGCGGGTGGCTTTAGATGCGTTGCTTTACGGACGAACCGGAAAATAAATTTAAGATCCCGGTAGCATCAAATGTGTGGAGGAGCGCATCGTGACGTTACACACCTGGTAGATGTTTCTGTGTGTGACGAACGAAGGAACCAAATCCTGTCGCTATTATTGCTGAACACAAAGCTATAAATGTCTGGGAAGGTCAGAGTTCATTTGTTAAACTGACTGAAGGTGAATACAGAAACTAAAAGCTGGAGTATAGACCTTTTTTATAAGCGTACTTGTGAGCCTGCCTCTTTATTATGACATTGATTATAATTTCAGATTTTTGTGCAACTTTTCTTCAGGTTGACTTAGAAAACGAGCTGTTATTGTTACAAGTTCATTTTCTAAATTACAGAAAAGTTATTGTTAGGGAAGCTCAAATATTAAAAACTGGACTGATAGAAATACTGCTGTTATGTTAGATTTACCAATGTTTTATTTGACCTTTCTTTTATCCGATTACTCAATTAATTGTAAGAATGATCGATAGATTACTCGGTTACTAAAATATTTGTTTACAACAGCCCTGGTTGCTAATGTACAATCTGAATGTTTTTATTTCTTTTAGATAAACATTCTCTTCACTATTTTCAAATATATCTTTCAGTTCCATGAACCCTTTGCATCCATCCTTCTGAAGTATTTGCCGTTTTCACTGCATTCTGGACAGCGTTCCTGAATCGGCTGAGTGCCAGGTGCAGCAGATATCCCAGCTGAGCATGAACTGAAAACACCTGTAGGAATCAACCCAGCTTTTTTATTTTTCTACTTTTTTAACCAAAGCTGTCGGGGGTCTGTTCCCAGGCGCTACGCTCTAATCTGCACCCAAATGTGTGCGCTCCACAGGGATGGATGGGAGGAGGAGAGGAAAAAGGATTGGTTTACGTCTTTCTTAGGAAGATTAATGCCTCTCTCAGCCAATCACACGGCACTAATAGGGAATCCCTGAGAAGTCAGAAGGGTGGGGTGGGGGGGGGAACAGAGAAAAGCTAAATAAAAATAGCACCAGCCCAATGAGCTTGGCCCACAGAGAGATGTATAAATAAATAAGAGAAATAAATAAAAGAGAAGGGAAACACATCCTGAGGGCATCCCCTAATGGCGTAGACAGCTCTGCCTCCCTCCCTCCGTCTCAGACATCTCCGACTCCGACCAATCATTCACACTATTTAAAGTTATTTGCCTGCAGTCCCTCAACCCCCCCACAGCCCCCCTCTTTCCTCCTCGCTCACTTTCATTCTCTCGCATTAATGATCTCATTTCTCACTCTCCTTCCCCGAGGCCCAGAATGAGGTTAGCGCCACAGTCTGACCTATAAACACTGCCATGGAAACTGCAGCATGTTCCAGCGAGGGAGAGGGAGGGAGGGAAGGCTGGGGGCTTCTCTCACCTTTATCTCAGCCAGAGGGCCGCAGCTAAACACTTTCTCTTTACTTTGGTTCGCGCGCCAAGTATTTTGTCCCTGGAAGTCGAGCGAAAACCTGCGAGCTCGTCTCCGTGTCAATCACCTCTCGGTGAGAGCGCTCTCTGTTCCCTCCGTTCTGATCCCAACCAGATCTGGTACGGCAGAGTTAATTCTAGAAAGATCTGCCGGCTCTGCTGCCGCCTCCAGAGAGTCGCTGGATGTCTGCTCCGACAGCGCTGAGGATTGGTGAGGATCGGTACGCATTGCGCTTTGACATTTTGACACAAAAAACGTCCGAGCGGCGGCTGGAGCCGGGGCTGGTGGTCTGACCAGAAAGTCTCGGAGAAAGCGTCTTTGGAGGAAGACCCCCGCCCACAGAGAGGAAGAGTGTTGGTCAAATCAAAGTGTGTCAAAACAAGCGTTCAAATGTTTGATTGTAAAAACCACCTCACTCCTGGATGGAAGTTAGCAGGCATGTCCACTAGGGATACACCCATCCACTTTTTTCACATCCGAACATGTAAAATCAACAACTTTAATTTGTTCAGCCAATAAAAATAAGTAATAAACTGACCCAAAATAATAGGTTGACTACTTTGGCCAAATATGCAAATAAACCTCCACAAACCTTTCAAATGGTTCAGAAACTGCAGTCAGGAATTCTAAATGCAATGTAAAATAAACAAAGCATGACGTCGATCAGAGCACAGAGTATAGAATTAGCCTGAATAGATCTGCCCTCATATACTGGGGACATTGTCATTTTTTACAATACCAATCCGATATAAGTATCGGATCGGTGCATCTCTAATGTCAACGAATTAAACAACTAACGTCAACAAACATGGTTTACTGATGCATATTGAAGACAGATTGACTGAAAATGCAACAGGGAAACGGTTAGCAACCCGACCGGGCCGACCTTCAGGTGGATCGTTTCAGACTGGCGGATCTTTGGACTTGTGAGCGCCACGTAGCTAATTAGCCATCCTTGTAACCTCTTGTGTTTACAAGAGGTTAATAAAACATTAAACATATAAAAAGCTACTTAAGAGGGGAACTGGGTTGTTTCTATCGCTGTCCCTAACTATTAGCGTACTTTCACTCATAATTTGACAATTTTGCACCAACTTGCAATTTTCATCAAATTTCCAGAAGCAGATTTTTTGCTTGTACCGAATGTTTATGAAGGTACTTGAAAATGCTGCTTGCACTTTAAATATTGGCCATATTTATATATTCTTTTTAGAATGTTTATGTGCTACTATTTAACCTTTCCCTCTAATGGCAAGAATAATAGTGTAAAAAAAATAAAAGAAATCGCAAGTTTGGCTGCCAGTTTTTTAGAAAACGTGCCACAATATCAGCCATATTACAATCCCAAAAAATATTGTGACGTCCTAGAATGACTGATATCTGCTGTTCATTCAGGCTGAGACAGAGAGAGAACTTCCAACAAAATAAGCAACCAAAGATGGGTGCTGCTCAAGAAAATGTCCATGTGGGTAAACAATGGAAAAAAGCCCCCAAAAAAACAACCCCATTGTGTACATCCAGATTCACCACCAGCGCTCGGGTCACCGCTTATTTCGGGTTATTATTCCAATCCAGGCATTTTTAAATCACGGTCATAACCAAACTCTGACTAAACTCAACTCCTGTCCGTCTACTATCTGTGGCTGCCAGCCAGAATCCCAAGCGAGATGTGAAGAAGCAATTTGCAACTAAATTCCTAAAAATCACAGCTTGCAAAGCAGTTCTAGGTAGAGCGCAAACAGGTTTGAGTTTGCAGAAAGCAGCTGAAACACGTCGTTCAAAGCAAAATGTAAATAAGCAGCCTTGTTCCAGTAAACGCAGTTTATACACAGTTAACAAGTCAAACGATCCGAGAACATGCTAGTTCAAAACCCATCAAAGCTAGAGAGTGGGGGGCTCACCGGCAGACTGGACGGCCGGCCCTGCAAGCTGTCTTCCTGACCGCTCTTGTTGGGCTGGTTAGAAGGAGGAGCACTGGACTGGGAGCTGAAGGAATCCTGGGAAAGCTCCTGGTTAGAGAAACAGGAAACAAAAGAGCCGTCAGTGATGAGTAGCAGTTTTTAAAGGGATGGTATTGTGTGTTTTCCAGGCACATAGTACCATCTTATAGAACAACGAGGTAACTGTGTTAAGTTTAAATAATAATCTATCCATATCAAATATATTTATACATATGAATATATTTGATACGTTGAAATGGGGTTTTACTATGTTTTTACCAGCATTGCACTGAGAAGTAGTTCCTATAATGAGCTCGGCAGATGTGCAGATGTACCAGGAGTTTGCTAATTGCTGCCGCTAGTCTGAAGGAGCTGAGTGGGGGGTTGTGGGAGAGAACTGCTCTGTGAGGTGGAAGCTTGGAAACTGCAGCTCAGAGAAGGAGCTTCATCCTTGAAGTCGAGGCTAGGACCAACCAGACGTTCTGTAAAGCTTTTAACCTCTATATGCATAACAGAATCAAAGCAACACTCCAGGTTTGCATTTGATGAGGGAATAACATCATAACACGATGTAAAACACAAAAAGCAGATTTTTCATAACGCTGCCCCTTTAAACATCAAAAGAGCAAAGCTAAACTCTCATGTCCTGAAGGTGAAAGTCGTACCTGTGGAGGAGGCGGGAACCTCTGATATGGAGACTGTTGCTGTTGCTGCTGTGGTTGTTGCTGCTGTTGCTGCGGCGGTTGCTGCAGCGGGGGTGTCTGGGAGTAAGGTGACTGTTGGCTCTGCTGGCCATGACCTGGGGGCTGCTGGGCTTGAGGAGGAGGACCTCCTGGTTGCTGCGGTGGTCCTTGCTGCTGCGGCGTGGGCTGCTGCTGGGGCGCCTGCCCTGGTCCAGTGGCTTGTTGGTAACCGGGTTGGCCCTGCTGACTCTGGGGACCGGGGCCCTGTTGCTGTTGCTGCTGCTGCTGAGTCTGCTGCTGCTGCTGAGGAGAGACGTACGGCGGCTGTCCTGAATGGGACTGTGGGGGCTGGCTGTAGGAAGGCTGTCCTGCAGCAGGACCATGGGGCCCTTGGGATTGTTGGTATGGGGCCCCAGACTGGGTGTGTTGGCCCGGTGGTTGCGAAGGGTGACCCTGCTGAGCGTACGGAGCAGCAGAGCTGCCCTGGGTCTGGCCAGAGTATGGAGGCTGCTGCTGGCCGGGGTGGGGCGGCGGGCCATGCTGGCTGTAATAGCCCTGGTTCTGCTGGCCGTAGCCTCCTGGACCCTGCTGTCCATATGCAGACATCTAGACAGAAAACAGTTCAGGTCGGTTAGGCCCAATAAGTTTTTAAATGCAAACTTCTAACTATTCAAACCATATCAATGCAGGATTTAAAATAAGGTGTTTAGAAGTATACTATAATCTGTGTTACTGGCGCGCATTTACCGCATCGGATAGCATTTACTGCATCGGATAGCATTTACCGCATCGGATAGCATTTACCGCATCGGATAGCATTTAGCGATTTTTCTCAGTATGAGGAGAATTCAGATTTATCGTTGTTAGGCCCGTCACAATGACAAATGTTTTATGACTATAAATTTTCCCAATAAACTATTGGATAAATGTTAATATCGTTGTTCTGAGACCATTTTCAACTAGCACACTGATATTTGCATAATAGTATAAGTTTGCCCTCTCATAGACCAACGAATTTTAATTTTGTAAAGAACACTTAACACTGAAACTGGAAGATATTTTAATAATATCCATAATCAAACACAACAAAATAAATACAACAAAAAAGCAAAGCACCACTTACAACCAAAATCATAAATGAAATAGGTTATATTTCTGTAAACAAAACTGACCTTCAAAACATATTAATCATCACAATGGAAATGACCAAGCTCATTTTAAATTATGTTGGCAGATTATTTTGCCTGTAACAAATATTATAAGTGAAATAAAGTGCCATTGGAACTAGAAACTGTTCATCAATATTAAGGAATTACTGACTTAAAACAAGCTACTGTGTTTTGCTGGAAAGTTACTTTAAAGTAATTGTGCATTTTTTTCCAAATGCTAAGATATTTGCGTTACAAACTAGACCAAAATTACTTGGTGAGATTTTGTGTTTTTGCAACGTAATTCTCATTTTTAAGGGTATCTTTCATGTATCTTGTAGTTAACTGGCTAAAATTTCAAGAGGTCAAAGCTTTTGAAATCAGTGCAACTCTCAATGTGAAAACTTGGGAGATTTTGAAGGCTGTTCTATACTGTATCCAGATGTGCAATAAAACCGAAGTCATATTAAAACAGAATTTTTGCTAAAAAGGAATTTCTGCTAAAATGAGATTAGTAATAGAACAGAAGTTATGCTAAATCAAGAAAAAACTTCACATTTAGAATAAATTTCTTTGCTAGCAAAAATTGTTTTAGCATACCTTTGGTACAAGTTCTGTTTTAGCATAAATTTTGATTTAGCGAAAATAATGTTTTTACTTAGTTAAATTTTAATTTAACTTACATTGTGACTTTTTTCCATTGTTGTGGCATTTTACCCTTCTGGGCCACGTGACATGTAAAGCATGAGTTTGTAGCCAGATGACAATCTAGTTGTACAGAGTAAGATGCTCCACATTATAGCCTTGTCTCATTATAACAACGCTTCTTCAGACTTTGATAGTCAGAAGCTGTTCATCTGGCAGTGTGTGGAGTAAGCAACTTACAGAGGTGAGAATTGTCGAAATATTTCAAGTGTGGCATTTTAAATTAGTGCCAGGAAAATACAAACCGGATGTGGACTTCATCTCTTCAGAATATAAAATGAGCCTTTTTATATTCTGCATTTTCATTTCATTGTGCTCAAAAAGCACGCAAGGAGAAAACTCTGACCTTGTGAGGAAACACTTGCATATAAAAAAAGAGAGAGAGACAGAAAGAGGCTCGCCTGCTTTGTGAGACGGATGAGGGATGGTGGAACTAAACTACTCATTGATTCAAAGAAAATAGAAGATGGTAATAAAGAATTTGTGGCGCGTTCAAAAAACATCAAGTGGCTGTATTGTATCACACCGACAGAGGCAGGGAGGCTGTTTTCTTCTCTGCAGGGCACTTATCGAGTTCATGGTCAGACACCAGCCAGGCCAGTATGAGATAATCACGGCGCACAATGGGCACGAGACCACCGGCGGCGTACGTAGAAGAAAAGCCTACGCTTGGCGGGATTCCCTGTGTGCGTTTCTCTGTTCAGACAGTTGTCTGGCTGGGAAGAGTTCAACAAGGGTCTGTTTCCTGGCTATGTGGAAGTAGCAAGTGCAAACTGGATGTTTACAGTGCTCAATTGGATGAAGGTGCTGCCCCACTGTGCCTGGCAGCACAGCGGGAATGTTCTCCAGTTTTTTTTTAAAGTTTTTTTCTTTTTGGTTTCATGCGTGAAAATAGAGTTGACTGTAAAAAAAACAAAAGAAAAAAACATGATTGCTTCCTGAATTTTCAGGTGTTTTCTGGTCATGTTCGTGTTGGTCTTTACACACATCACAAATAAATGTGTTATAAATCAAAATGCTAGAGAGGTAAAATATATCTCAAATTTATTATCATCACATTATCAATATTGCAAAGAAAATTAACTAATTTAAATTTGCAGGCACTGCAATAAACACTGCCTGGTTATTGAAGCTCAATACAATCAAGACGTTTATACTGGTAACATCTTTGGCGAGGCTTGTTGTTTATTGCGGCATAAAAATGTTTTAGAAGGTGGACAGCATGTTGTGTATGATTGCATTGACTTTAGTATATTACAAATTATATTGTTATATTTGGTATTCCCTCAAAAAAATGTGTGCAGAGTTGACTCCCAGGATTTGTGGGGCTTTTGGACCACAGTCCCCCACGAAAAGATAGCATCACTTAAAAATACTTGTTCAAACACCAAATATACTTTTTTAGCATTAATGTTCAGCTAGTAGCACAAAAGCTAAAATCTACAGTTTTCTTTATCGCCACTTTTGGGGCTTCAGCCAATCAGAGGCGAGGAAAATAAATGGGGTTCCTGGATTGGCTGCTTTAAAAAACATTCTCAAGTAGCATTTCTCTTAAGTATTCCAGCTACCAGAGCTGAATTTTCTTTAGAATTTATTAGATAGACTCCATGAAATTATCCATGAATCCTGCAACTTTCTAGTTATTTGTAGTTATGTTCCACGAAAAAATTTGCAAATCCACAAATCGTTTTTTATGCAAATGGTTTTCATGAAATAGCAACCAATGTCAGCAGGATAAACTCTAAACAGTATTCTGACAATCTAATCTCACATTCTGCAAACTACTTCCATTAAATGACCCCTGTTACTTTCTTTTTTTAGAGATAAAAGTTTAAAGCAACTGTTTTAACGTCACCTTGCCAAATGACTGGTTCCAAAAGCAATCTGGCCACATTATGAGCATCATTTAATCTTCCTCATTAAGTTCCAAACAAACAGCCCACACAGTTTGTAGGAATTCTTGATACAAACCCAAACGTTAGTTTGGGCGGCACCGGAACAAATCAAATTAATTTATATTGAATTTAGACCAAATTGGGTTATATATAAATGGATATATATTTGGAGCAGTTTGTTTTGTAAAACATTTAAAATGACATTTGTTGAGTTTTAAATGTGCCTGATCATACAGAGAAATATAACAGATATTTGCGGAGTTTCAAAAAGATGGTTTTGGTGCAATACTGACCTGCTGTCCATACTGCATACCACCCATGGTACCCGGTGTGCGGCTCTGCATCCCCATTGGGTACCTCTGGGGACCCGGAGGTCCGTAGCTCTGGGCTGGGTAGGAGCCTCCCTGTTGGGGTCCCGGACCAGAGGAAGGGCCTTGCTGATGCTGGGAGTAGGGGTTAGGCCCTCCATATGGCTGGCTTCGCATCTTCCCTACCTGGTCCATCGGGCTGGGAGGCTGGAGGACACAGGAAGGAAACATGTTACTATGGCGTTAGAGTGGAAAGAAAAAAACTTGTTGGGATGGTTGGTGTTTAAAGTCACTGTCAGTCTGTACGGCGTCTACGATCACTATTGGACAGTCACCATCAGACTTTACAGTCATATCAACAAGCTGATATGACAACAGACCCAGAAAACCAGGTTTTAAAGCCTACTTCTGGGACCATTCCATGTCATATTCTTAAACTCCTCATTGACAAATACAGGCAATGGCATGGCAAGCAAGTGTCTTGTGAGGATCATCTCATAAACCCGTCACAGTATAATCAAACAAAAATAGAACAAAATGCCGAAGGCGAAGAAAACAGAAAAAAAGCAAAACAAAACACAAGTGGATTTACTTTCCCAGTGGAAAGGGGGAAAAAAACTGGCTAAGAATGAATGAACGAGCCCACTACATCCGCCAGGAGCATTTTTCCTGCCCAGGAGATCATTGTGCCAGTGGGTGGATACTGTTACAGCAGACACGTTGGGGAGAGTTTCTGTGAAAATATTGTTAGGGAAGTGGAAGTTGTCTGCGGCGTCTGGAGTCGGGCCCACCTACTCAGCTGGAGCCAGGTCGGGTTGGAGCGCCGCGAGGTTTCGGCAGCCAGCGTGACTGAACTGGATGATGCAACTTCTCATCTGTAAACAGCTGGAGCAAAGGACCATAAAGTGCGTGTACGTTTGAGGGACTTTGAAGGAATGCCTTCCCCCTCCTCAAGTAGACGCAATATAAAGACCCTTGAAGTTCTTGTGAAAATGAACCAGGAAACTGAAATCTAATGTCAGCTCATCACATCCCTGGCAGCCCCTACATGTTCCCATCAAACCCACCGCAGAACCATCTGAAGCTACGAGCCACAAAGGGAGGCTTTGAAGTAGCGACACCTCCCGGCCCGCTGACCTCGGGTAGCAGACACAAAGCTTTCATTGCTTCCCACGGTTATTAATCTGTGAGTGTTTTTTTCTAACCCCCTCCTATTTCCCCCCACGCCCCCAAAAAAAAAGTCTTTGCCTAGACAACCGCCGTTGCTATTTATAGCTGGAGGGTGTGTGGGGATGGGGTGGGAGAAGAGAGGGCAGCCTGCCGAAAATGTAACAGGTCCCAGCTGCGCTGCTGTTTGAACCCGGGCCAGGCCCTGCTCTTCCTGGGCTTTCAGAAAGCAGCAGGCCTTGGCATCTTATGAATGACAGAGCAGCGATGAGAGAGAGGGGGGGGAGGGAGTGCAGGGGATCGCAGCAGGAGAACCGTGTGTTGGGAAACACTCTAGGTGTTGGCATAAATCAACAAGCTGTAAGTGCGGTCAACCAACATTATCCAAGATAACATATTCCACTCCACATTTTCCCTCTAGCCTCCCCCAGGCCACACTCTCCTGAGCTCCTCCAGGTTCAGGAGAATGTGCGTGTGTGTGTGTGTGTGTGTGTGTCCAGGAAAGAGAAGGCTTGGGGTGTGTGTATATGTGTTACTATGGTCCCTGGGGTCATTACGGACCACTCTGTGGGGGGCAAAGCGGTGGAGGAAGAGGTAGCAGGTCACACTAGGAAATCTCCTGTGACCTCTAATGCACTTTTAACCCCAGTCTGGAAGGAAGGACACCATAACTCCCCACCATACACACACCCCGCACCCACCAATCCCCCATCTGACACCATGCCAAACAATACAGCAGCTCAGCTGAGCGCTGGAGAGCAGAGTGTTTTTCAGACAGGTGCACGTGTCCAACCGAGGCAACAATCGCCTCACGCACTAAAGCAACTCTTTTCTCCTTCTTAACCGAACAGAAACACAATCAGTCTCTCGTAGCTGCTTGGCCGGAGTCTCTGGTGTCAGCGGTAAAATGTGGCACAGAAGCACAGATCAGCTGCGCAGCGTCCTCTGATGCCATGTGAAAAAAATCAGGCAGTGCGCAAACTAATTATAAAGCGCAAACAATGAAAAAAAAATCAAATTGGGGAGAGGAAACAGAAAAAAAAAATCTATTTCTCATTCAGACAAAACCTCCTGGAGATCACAGCGGCTGTATAATTTCCAAACCTCCGCCCTAAATACAACTTGGGTCGATATTCTTCTGGCAGTGAGAATATTTTTACAGTAGCTTTATGTACCTGTCGCGGTGCTGAGGCTCAGCAGGGAGAGAGTCACACACACATCTATGGTCAGGGTTTGGAAGTTTGCATTTAAACAAGAAGGAATCGCAAATGTTGTTCCCAAACACAAAATATGACTTTAGTCCTGCGCAGCGGAAACTTCTCGGGTGTTGCAGTGGGAAGCGTTCATAACTGCAACATGTTTTGCTCTGTACAAAAACTACAAACCCAACTATATGCGAGACAAACACAAGGTGGCTGTAAACTATAATATCGGACATCGCTCAGTCTGTCAAGATAATTCACAGATATAAAAGACGTTGCTTTTTTATATGACAAACCAGGTGCAATGATGCCTGCGGCACAGCAGCATGTGTTTTTGCATAATTATGCTACAATCATTATACGATGTGAAAATGGTGTCTAAACCAACAATACTATTAATTATCAAGTTAATTTCTAGGACAATTTATCACCCAGGGAAAACTTTTATCGCAAGTGAGATGTCAAGGGGAAAAATATATATATATATTTTTGATTTTAAAAGCTTTATTTTTAAAAGTCAAACGTGACATCAAACATTATGCGTCTGCTTTTGATAAAAGAAGGCATATTTTCAACTGAGATCGTCGAGCATTTCAGGAGAACGGAACAGAAATTAACTAAACTTTTGTTGATGTGAAAAACAAATAGGAATTGAAATATGAATTCTCAAAATCTCTCCTTTGTTTAGCTTGTTTTAAATGTTGTTTTTTTAAAAGTATAAACAGAGGAAAAGAAGCACGAAGAGACAAAAAAAAATATCGGCCGGTAAAAATTTAAGGAGAGCTAAATAAATAAAATAGACGTCCATGCTCGAAAAGAAAATACATTTCAGTTCTTTATATCCTCTGTGCAAACATGAGCAGCTTTCAAAGACACAAATTAAATAAATAAAATAGACATTGTCTTCACTCAAGAAAGAAATTTAAATGCTAATCAGAAAAATGTTGATCTGATCAATAACATATGTATATTTGTAACACATGTTCATGTCTGGAGCTCAATAAAGTGAGCACAACTTCCTGGATGAGCAGACAAGCAAACATCCGACACCATCAGCAATCAAATAAATGTTAAATGGAGACTACAAACGCTAAATGAAAACATGCCGCTTTCTGAAACAACAACACGGGCGGAGAGACGTTATCTCCTGCAACTGAGCCAAAACTGGAGAGAAATATGTACATTTGTTCAAGTGGCAGTTTGAGATTCACCTGGTTAAAAAATAAATAAATAATAAACTACTAAGACCTCTTGCTGTTAACCGGTTAATCGACAAAATAGTCAACAGATCAAGCGTACACAGAAGAAATATTACATTTATGCAATAAAATGTTCGTGTTCTTATGTAAAAATTGAGTTAAATTATGTTTTGATTATTGAGCACTCATATAAACACACAAGAAAGGCAAACATATTTATAATATTGTATAAATAAGCTTAAGAGGTTAAATGAGAAATCTGCAGAATGTGCCAACTGTTTTCATCCGATTAAATCACCAGAATACCTGATTACTAAATTAATATGCTGAATATCTGATCTGGTATTGAACAGGAAGCCAGAGATCACAGAGGAACGTCAGAGGCGAGCAGCTCACTCATCTCCCTTCAGGAAGTTGAGTGAGCTATCAGGGAAAAAAACTCTTTAACAAGACAAATGATCGGTTGGTTAAAAGCCTGCGGTAATGTAGAGTTTGTCCTTTTACACAGTCAAATTACATTTTTACTATTTTGCGACTCATCCAAAAAATAAGTAAACAAGAAGTTTCTCATTTAAAATTTGGTCCAAAATTAAATTTAAAAAAATACTTTTTAGAGAAAATTATGCTGATCCAGTGAGGAAGCATTCATAGAAAGAAAGGCAAACAGTCTAAAAAAATCCCATCAAAGTCCAGTTTGCTGACTAATTGAAACCGTTTCACGTGCAGTAAACCCCCGCAGAATCGCGGTTGAAAATTCGCAGATTTTTCTATGGACTGTAACTCTGAATTATTCCGGGTAAATTCACCTATTTACTGATTTTTTTTTCCCTCCGTAAAACATATTTAAAGTATTTGAAAAACAAAAATGCAGTTTGGGAAGCTGGGCACAAAGCTACTGGCTTACATCTACAAAGCAAAGGAGTTCTGCACTTGATTTTGTGTTAAGTGTGAAATGTCCTGGACAGAAACAACCTTGTTGTAGATCTTACAGCCTTAATAAACAAAAAACAATTCTGTTCTTGTGGAGAATGTAATAACCTTTAACATACAGGTGGATGAAAGGCTTTAAATCAAAAAATTTGTATAATAAAATGGCCCAGTCAAAGTCCAGACCTGTATCCAATTCAGAATCTCTAAGTCTGAAGTAGATTGAGATCTCAGAAACTTCCTGCTTTAAGTCCATAAAAGATGAACTGCAAACAAATACACAACACTCAACTAAAATAAGAATTTTCCCTCTACTGCACATCACTCCATCTTGATTTAGCAAATAAATTAAAATAAAAAGAAGTGTGTTGGTGGAGCCCCTAAGGGGACATGGAGAAAAAAAAAAAAGGAACGAAATCCCGACTTACTTTCTCGAGATCCCGAGAAACTAAGTCGAGATCCCGAGATCCCGATTTAGTTTCTCGAGATACCGCGAGAAAAAAAAAAAAGTCGGGATCTCGAGATAATAACTCGGGATTTCGTTCCTTTTTTTTCTTCCCTCCATGTCCCCTTAGGGGCTCCGTATGTTGGTGATTGTGATGATAAAAAAGTTGAGCATTAAACTTCTAATCCTGAGTTTTCTGTGCACCAAACAGTGTTTCTGCCTCTCATCAATCACTTCAAGGGAAATCTCTCCTCTCTTTTTTCCTCTCCTCCTCCATAGTTAAACAATAAATAAATGACCAAAATTAGCACATGGCTAATCTGCATAAAGGGAAGCCCGTTGGCAGAGGATGCTGAACTGAGAATACTGTCATGGCCCGGGCCAACGGTGGATATGCAACGATTCAAAACCGCATTGGCGCGCGCGAGTTTGCGAGAGTCAGACGCACACGACGACGGAAGGTGGGGGTGAGGAGGGTGGAGCGGGAAGGCGGCGAGGCGCTGCCTGACAGAAAAGCTCGAGTCGGCAGGGCCGAGTGCAGCAGATGGACCACGAGGGGAGAGACGATAAACAACTGCTGCCAATTTAATCCGCCACATGGCCTCGGCTTGGCGCGCGCGCGCACGCCATTGTTTTGCCTGGGAGCCCCACAAACACGCAACACGACACACCGGCTACAACCCGAGCCGTCTAAGGCCGCCGGTGGAGTCGTACTGTGACATGGGATATCTCGCTGTCTATAAACGCCCCACGCCCTTCAGCTACCGACTCCACTTCAACACTGGGGGCTGCCGTACTCAGCAGTCCTATGACACTGCTTATTAGTTCTCGAAATGTCGTTTTGCTTCTCCCCAAATTCCACCTTTTTAAATTGTTTTCATTTTTCTGAATTCCATTTTAACCTTATTTTTTAATCAAAGAAGTATACAGTTATAGTGCGACTGTTTTTTTTTTTTAAACAAATCAATAGCTAGAGGTCAACGTTTCCTGTTATTCTGCGTCACAAATGAAGCAGCTTGCTGTGGTTGAAGGTGTTAAAAAGTGCTTCCCCCTCATTCTTTGAAGAGCTCAGACATTATGTGCAGAACTAATGGCCTTGTTTGCAGCATAAAATCGACCTTTTAAAAATGCTTTCTGACACAAAAAATAATACTTGGAGCTCAGACTTGGTATAAACGTTCATTGAACTTGGTTAAATATAGATAGAAGTTATTGCTGAAAATCGACAAAAAAAAAATCCGCCTTCAGTTAATTATTGAGCATTTAAAAAAAGAAGGAAACAGTTTTGGAATACTCTACTCATTTTTTACATTTCTATTTCGACCTGCATCCTTTTATTATTGTTAATATGCTAGATAGCTTCTAAGCTATAACTGAGGTGAGTTGAAGCTAAACCATCTCCTCGATTTCTCTGTGAATCTTTTCACTTCCACTCTCCTGCGTTCCGTCTCCTCAAACCTCAGGTTTTCTCCCAGCAGAACATTGAGCCAGGTTCTGGTTCTGCTGGAGATTTCTTCTTGTTAAAAGGGAGTTGTTGTTTTTTTCTGCTGTCGCCACATGCCTGCTTTGTTTGAGAGATTGCTGTTTAGTCAAAGGCACAATGCTAGCGACTGTCTGCTGTTCTATACGCTCGTCCACTAGAAGTCAATGACTCAATGCATTCTCAGATAGAAAACCTTGTAACCAATTTCTACGTAGGATGTGTGTATGATTGCATTGAAATTACTCCTAAAATGCCTTGAGACGACAATTTGAACAGCCATGGTGGAATGCATGTGTATGCATTACCATTTTGGAGCAGTAAAATAAAACAGTAGCACAATAACCCTGGTGCTCAATTTGGAGTATGAAGGTTAAAACATGCAAGAACAGTTTTAGAGCTGAAGTGACATGTGGTCTCGCTTTGTCAGATTGCAGTTTGCCCTTCTCTCAAACAAAAACTGCCTAAAGGATGGCAACATCTCAACTGTTTTTACACTTTCTGCATTAAAAAAAGTATTGAATGAAAATCCCTACATTAACTTCTAGCAGTTGGCCAAGTTTCAGTTTCACTTTTATCTGGAGGTCCACCAGTTGGCGACCTCTGTCCCATCTGATAAATAAAAGCATGTGGTAATTAGCAACATGAACGACTGAAAATGTAATAAACAACACTTCTATTTATGAATGTATTTATGTCTTTTAAAGAAAATCAGCTAAAGGAACCAAGTCCAAATCGTGTTTGCTGGCCGTGAAGCGGAGATGGGTTAGCAGCAGCAGCTTCATCCGTTCCATTCATCATGGCTCAGCTCGCCGCGCTGCACTGCGGTTGGAAGGCTGATATGAATCAAGATTTTGTTCAGCTGATAAAATCAGTTGTACTTTCACAGAAATGCACTTCAAACTCTCACAGCTGTTCAATAAGCTGCTGCGGATGTGGATGTTTAAGGGCTAAGGCTGAAACGTTTTAAGGTTTCTTCTATATCAGATATGCAAGAAAAAAAAAATTACGTTTATCTTACTGTTATGTCTAAAACAGTGAGCCTAAAACACCCGTCTGCAATAAGCAAGACAAATAAAAGGTTGTGTTTTTAATTAAGAGATTAATCTGAACTGATTTAAGAAGAAAGAAAAAAAACCTCCACCTCCCTTCTGACCGCTCCATGACCCGGAGTAAAAGTGAGGATTACGATAGTGCAACGTAGGGGAGGTGGTGCCGCCGACGTCATCCACGCAGAGCAGAGCAGAGGCACCGGCACCCCACTCACCCAGATGTTCACCCAGCTGTTCACAACAACTTCCAGAGATGCTCGGTGGAGAGAGATGGATGGGATCTGACACACTGAGATGAGGGGAATGAGAACAACAACTAAAATACAAACAACTGGAATTCAGGGTTTCCCCGAGTGTGCTATAAGCCTGGCAGCCCGCCAGGCTTGAGTTGCCGTCCCACCAGGCTAAGTTTCATTTGTTTCTTAGTTTTAAATAGGGTTTATTTTTATGCACCAGTAACAGTGATAGCTAAGATAGTTGACACATTGAACCTGGCGTGAGGAGGCGCAGGCATATGGAAATGTCTTCCTTATCCCACAACTAGGGCACGATGATTTCCACGGTACGGAAAACACAAACATGGAATTTGTCTCAGAGGTAAATTCCATATTACCTCTGATAGGTAAGGTAATGTTAAGAGTAGTTTCTGTAGTGTTCGGCATCTGCTCAGCTAACAGGTTAGCCATGGTGCAAAAAAAATAAATAAATAAAAAACGCTCTGAAGCAACAATTTCTTCCCTTGCAAAAAAAAAAAAAAAATAACTCGAAGCTTGGCGCAAGGTTCAGGGTCAGCAAGTTTCAGGAAACATTAGAACATTTTCTGTCCACTGAATGGAGGTGCAAGGATACAGCATAGAGAAGAAGCTAGCTGGCTGCTAACTCTTGGACTTCATAATAAATCAGTCGAAGCGAGAGTTGAAGGTGCTCATTGCTGCGTGTTTAGAATCACATATTCCATTAGGAAATCATTTAAACTTCTCATTTTAGCAGAGCAGAAACAAACCAATACCTTGCAGAACCACAGTTCTGATGAAACACAGCAGTTTGGAAGATTTTCAAACAGATTCTCAGTAAATGTTGACTTCTAGGTATGGATTAGTTTGACTTTTTTAATTCTCACCACAATTACATACTGTTGAATTAATAAATATGGGCTAATAAACATGGTAAAAATTGAAAAAAGATGGAATTAAAAAACAGAAAAATGGAAAAAGTGGAATTTGGAAGATGAAACAAGTTTCAAATGGCCCTACACAATGACAAAATTCAAGGCGCAAGACTATCCTGCTGTTGCGGCATTTCTCCGTGCACCTTGGCCAAACCCACAAACCCCACCCAGAAAAGCCCGTAAAAGCAAAAACAACATCAGACCTGTTCAATTTTAGGCAGACAACAAAATATTTGTAAAGATGTCACCAAGTGGTTGTTTTTTTTTCCCAAAAGCTTCAATTTTATAGAGACATTTAAACAACAAAAGGGAGAATTACAAACCAGAAAGGCAATCTGATGGGTCAGGAAGCTACACAAGAACTCCATCCTCATATAAAGGATGAAAAAATAAATAAAAATCAATTCACACGTCCTTCCATTAAAAAGAACTCCTCTTTTCAATCTAACAGCACTGGCTGGTGGATAATAATAAAAATATCAGTACCGGCTGAAAGATTCTGTGTACTGAGTGGGAAATAAGGAGGAAAAACAGTCCTATCAGGTAGATCAAAACAGCTCAGTGAGGCCATCCAATAAAAATAAAAGCAGGTTCCCTGCTGCCAGGCCTGTCAGTTCAATATTACAGCTGCACACGGCAAAGAGTGAACATCCACCCAGACTGCCAGCTGTCAAGCCGTCAGCCTAAACTTCTATTTCCAGGTGACAGCGGCTGATTCACAGGAGTGAGTGGAGGTGGCTGCTGTGTTATTTGGAGTTACCTGAAGGGCTCTGAGACGGACCAGCATGTAGAGTATATCTTAAGTACTAAAACACAAGGTTATTTTATAGAGCGATAACTGACAGAATAACAAAAACTGAAATGAAATACAACACCTTTGATAAATGAAATAAATAAAAACGGTAAGTAATGAGGGGAAACTATCGCTAACTGGAATGATATGAAATTTATTTATCCCCCCCAACAAAAGCAGTTTCATTTCCGTCATCCTGGAAAACCTTGTGTTTTTAAGGGGAAAGCTCCTGGAATAAAAGCAGGCCTCTGAATTGATCCAGTTTGCTCTTGGGCAGCCGTGACTCCATGGCGAGGCGACGGCGGTTACGTCATGGCAACGCGTTGCTGGGAAGGATGCTTATTCAGGGTGACCACCGGCACCCTGGACGACCCATTACGGAAAGTGTGTCACTCACTAAGATGCCAAAAATACACATACTGCTGAATGAGGCAGAACCACTTAAGGACCTGGCTCTGACACTGGCTGTCTCATGGTGAGAGACACAACACTGATAACACACACACACCATCTGAAGGAATCTAAAGCTGACTGTCTTAACTGTATCTAGGAGTAATACGGTTAGCATTGTTGGAATCAACATCAGCGGCCGCGTGACGGATGAACGGAGCCGGACCGTTAGAACCAGTGAGGTCGGTTATTTGCATGCTGCAGAACACCTGCTCATTCTGATGCAAATCGACAAATCAGAAGTGAGGAGACATACCAGCACACCTCACTTACAAACTCTAACCTTACAGCTTCATCACGATATTTTGTGGTGCCAGTGAGATAACGATAAAAGTGGCGATAAGAAGCGTTTATTCCTCCTTTCCCAGGTAACTCTATGGTACTTGAAGAACATTCCCATTTATAGTACGCCTCTTTAAGACACCAGTCACTTTAAAAAAAGTGACTGTTATCACTAAACTTCATTTAACTGTACTTTCAAATTCACTGATATTAATACTTTGATTGACCAAACAGTGGAGAAAATAGGAAAAATAATCGTGACAATGCTGACAGTTTGAGGGACTTTAAACATCATTATTGAAATTTGTCGTGACAAAAATAAATAAAAAATCTTGCCAGATTTATCACGATAAATAACAAACGATAAATGCCCAATCCTAGTCTGACATCAGCTAAAAAACGAGCAGCGGATTTTTTGGGTCTGCATCTAAACTCTCCAAGCATTCCGCTTCCAGGGATGCTCAAGTCCAGTCCTCAAGCGCTACAGTCCTGCAACGTTTAGATGCATCTTTACTCCAACAGACCAGGGTCAGCTCTGAACAGGCCTGGTAACAAGCTTTGACTCAGGTGTGTTGGAGCAGGGAGGCATCTGAAAGTTGCAGGATGGGAGCGCTTGGAGTTGAGCTCCCTGATCTAGTCCACCCCACAATTTTTATCCAGCTGCGTTTATATTCTTCTTCTTATATTCTTCTGTCAGACCATTTCATTGTTCTCTCAGTAACATCACCTGATGAAGCCTTTTCTAACATCCCATTCTACAAAATAAGTAACAAAACTTGTGACTTGTGTTGATATCGTAGCCGTCAATGTCAGTACCTATCAAAGTTGCGATATCGGCATCATATCATGGTTGAAAAAGTTGTATCAGGACAGACCTAATATCGTAAATAATAATGTGTTAAGACCATCTTCATAATGGTAACAGGCATAATAATGCAAGCACACTCTCTCAAAGATACAACTTTCATTTCTAATGAACATTTAACACTGGAACTGGAAGACATTTTAACTATTCAACAGAAACAACAAATAAGAGGAAGTCTCTTAACAAAACTGCCTTTCAAAACAGGACTAGTTGAGACCAAGGCACAAGTCTGAGGACTTTTCTCATCCAGACTTTGATAGAAAGAGATGCGAGAAAAACAAACCATCATGGAAATTAATTAGCTTTAGCTGACAAAGGTTGTTCCCTCAGAATGATCAGACACCTGATCATTCTGAGGGAACATCCTCCAGAATAAAGTGTTGGCATGAAACGAAAAAACAGCTGAGAACTTATTACAGCTCAATCAGTCAGCTAGTCTGGCACAACAGGAAAAAATAAAAACGCACCCAGTGAGAGAATTGCTCACTCGTTTCTACAAAATCCATTTCAAATAACTAGAGGAACCATCCAACAGTATAGTATTCAAGGAAAACGCTCTTATTTACAGCTAGCTAGCTGTCTTAGCTTGCTGAAACCTCCAGGAAATGAATGAAGCCCGTCTTTTAGAACACCCTAAAACTGTCAATGTTTTGAAGGAATGCATTGGGGGTGAATAACACCCAATGAAAAGTCAGAGGAAAATATTTTAGAACTAAAGTAACCAAAGTCCCAACAAGCTAATCTTGTGTTAGCATGTCCAACTCAAGATTTACCAAAAACCAGCGTTCCCATGTGCAGCAAACTCCATGGCAGACGGAGGTTAAGAGCTGTATTCGTCCATTGAGGATTCTTCCACTGATGTGAATTAGACACTAATTCACATTGGGTCTAATTTACCTAATGTGAATTAGGAGAAAACTTTCCAGCGTATTTTCTCAGCGTTTTGGCAGAGGAGGCGCGAGAATACGCGAGACAACAACTTATAGATTAGTCAGATCAAGAACACTGAGAAGAAGCAAGCTAACGGGAGCCATTAAAACATGCTAACTCTTAAACATTTTACTAAAATCAGTAAAATAGAGCTGAGAGTTTTTCTCCCCTCCAGAAGGGAGGAAAATGTATAAAAAGTTTGGATTTTGATTGAGCAACACAGAAAGAGGGAATATGTCCAACGTTTACAATTTCTTTATGAGACAACCATTTCTGTTGAGTTCAACGCAAACATTTTTAAAAGGTAGATTTTTTATGAGACATTCAGTTTTAATGGTGGTGAAATACTTCAAAGACATCCTGCAAAAGAACTCGATGTTCTGCTGAAACAACCTGAACAGCAGCAAAAACGCACCTGTTCAGTTATTGACTTGTTGAATTGTTTCCGTTCCCCCAAAAAAGTTAACCATATTTTGGGGGTTAATATGTTAGAGAGGAAAATTACAAATTCAAAAAATAAAGAAATAAAAATGGAAAAAGTTGGATTTTGGCAGGGAAAAAATTTAATACAAAAAATAAAACTAATTTATAGGGCCTACTGATGTGGAGAAGGTTCTTGTCCACATTAGTGGACAAGAATGTCAGCTGAACGCAGCAAAATAAGTCTAGAAGAAAAAGACAATTACAAAGAGTGAACCATTGTCCACTCTAACATAGTGAACAAAACCTTTATTTTTATTTCTTCCATCAGTCACGCACATCTCCACTGACACGGTTCTGGTGTTGCAGAGCTTTTCCACCATCAGTAATGGCTATTTTCTGTTTTTATAAATGAGGAAGTCAAGCTAACCCTACCAAACCAGGTAATGACAGGTTCAGGAGGATGGAGCGGCCAAAATATACCAGAAACCACTTTGTTGTGGATTTCTTTTCTTTTGATTCAATTTTGCAATTCTGTCAGTGTTTTCCCCTTTACAGAAATCATAAGGCCCTAAAACTGGCACTGTAATGACTTAAGGAAATGTTATAATCTAACCTATGTGAGTGAAGAACCTGAAGCAGCTCCTGCGTTGCTCATGTTGCTGTCTTTCTGCTCGATATTTAAGCCATTAGCCTTTTCCTGTGCAGATCAAAGGTGAAATGTGTATAAGAGGAGGAAAGAAGCATCAGTCTCTACCTTTGGAGTATCAACAACTGCACCTATTTAAAGGTTAACCACTTTATTCCATAAAATCCCCCCCTAGCCCCCCATACGTCATGTAAATGAGCCAGTCGTCCTGCACAGGCTCCGAGGAGGATATTACTATGCTAATCTGGAGCATTTTCGAAGGTAAATGTCAAAAGAAATAAATTACTTTTACATTCCAGCGTGCCCTGGTGCAATAGCCTGAGTCTGACATTTGTCCATGAGGTGCTTGGTTCTGCCACTGTACAGACAGATGCGACGCAGAGCGTACAATTATTCAGATCACGGCCTTTTCACTATCTGGATGTGTTTATTAACTTCTCAGGGTGTATTCACGTCGGCCCGCTCGGTTCGCTCTAATCCAACTCCAGCTGGTTCTCTCAAAGAGTCCAGTTGGTTTGGGGAGGTGAAAACGAATAACCGAACTCTGATGCGGACCAACAGGGCAAACTCTGGTCCCCTCCAAAAGCAGGAAGTGGACTACAACGCAGGGCATTCTGGGTAGATCTAACCGAAACTAACAAGTTAGTTTAGAGCCAGAACATTTGTCTTTTATCAAAGACAGAAGAGAATTCCTACAACTTGGCCTGCAACAATTATTTTAGTCGACAATCAGACGATTATTCAACGATTAACTGGATAAAAAATTGTCCCATTCTACAACTTTTAAATAAACAAATACTTCAATTCCTTTTTTAAAAAGTTAAACAAGGAGATGATGGTGGGATCCTGCTGGCTTACCGAATGACTCGGTGGCAAAAACCAAACGTGGTCCTGCCAACTGGTGATGCATTCAGACTGACCTATGTTAGATGAAAAACAGCTGGCTAGCTAGAGCATGTCAGCAGCTAGTTACCGATGGAAGCGGTCGCTAGCTAACAACCACCTGGAATCATAGAACGCAATGACAGAAAATTAAAAATAAAAAAACACTCCATACTTGATTGAATTGTCTTGCTACGACAAAATGTAAAACCTTGATTAGCGTATTAAAGGCCAGATTACATTTTTTCCAATGAATTTAAGACATTTTAAAGCCTTAACAATAGAGATTATTTTAGATTTAAGGTTAAGACATTTTAAGACGTTGGTTGTAGATGCATAAATTTAAGAGTTTTTGAATGCCCTGCATCAGGTGTGAAAACGCGGCAAACTCCGGAAAGCTTTCGACCGTTCCGAGAACCCTGCTAACGTGGAGGCGCTCCTCTCCAATCCTTTTTTGTTTTAGTATTTGAAATGAAAACATTTCCCGGGCAGACTGTTCCTGAAAACAACAATGAGAGGCGGGCTCTGAAAGCGTGATTGGACCTTGTGGTTGTCAGCGGCGTGAAAAAGGCTGATGTTAGTACACAAAGACGGATGGCTGGTGACACGTGGAGTAAGAGCAGGTCAGAGAGGAGAGGCTCCTGAGGCGGCGCATGCACTGACACACACACACACAAACCACAAAGTAACTGCCGTACTTTATACACAAATACACACAGCTGTCAGGGGCAGACGAAGATCATTCACAAAACACCCCCCGCCCCTCCTGCCTCCCCTGGGTATCACTGACACCGTTTCTCCCTCTTCTGCAAACACTATTCCAGTATCTCACACACATACACACACACACACACACAGTTGCCAGGAGGCAGCGTGCTGTCCATGTGGCCTGTGGAGAATCATTACTCAGCAGTGAAGACTTAAAAGTCGAAAGTAACCTTCCCCCTGTTTAACTCTTTCACATCTGAACTCTTTGTGTTATGCTGGAACTTCGCGGTGCGTTCGCTGAACACAAATTATTTGGGGAAAAATGCTGTTCTGGTTGTCAGGACAACTGATTAGATTACTTAGGTTTTCCTACTGAGCTCATATATCATTTAGCACATTAAAGAGATGATGCTGTAGAAAACATTTGTCAATTACTAGAACAAATAGATGGAAACATGACAGGAGATTCATGCTTTCAAAAATACAGACATTTCAAAGCAAAAATCTATAACAGGATCTAATTTGTTTATTTGATAGTTACTTCAACTGACTAAGCTAAAAGTCTGAAATCAAGCTGGGATGAAATTGATGACTGAAGTGATGCTCTGTCACCAAAAAAAAAAAAAAGGAAATTGAAATTTTTCATCAAGCACAAGGTGTGTTGTTTCCCTGGAGAAGGTCTATTGCATAAAATCACCTGCTGCATGTATGTCCTAGAAAGTCAAGCACAAATTCTTCCAGGAATCCACCAATCAGGCGGGTCCTAGCCAAAGCCCGGTTTCAGTTCTCTGACATCTCACCTGGCTTCTGATTTTTGACCGCATTTCCAAACTTGGGAATAAAATAAAACACATACAAAAAAACGTGTTGCAGTAGACGTAGAGGTATGTGGTCGCAACTTCATGTCAAGTTTACTAAAACTGAAACAAAATGCGATAGAGGTTGCTGGTGTGTTTACAGCTTCACATATATGGGCAATTTTCAGTTTTAATTCGAGATACACTTCAATATTCTCAACAATGTCTTGTCATGACATGTTATTACATTTCCTGTAAACTTTTAACATTTTTAACACAAAATGCTCCAGCAGCCTCAGCAGGTTTTCTGGGGGAACTTTGCTGTTCTTTTAATGCTAACCTCGCTAATCCTGTTAACACGAATAACCAACGTGAAATGAAAGTCGGTGTACAATTTCAATATATTTTCCAAAACTGATCAAAAAGTCCTGCCATACATAACACTTTGACTTCACCTTGAAATGTGAAAAATTAACAACTACTCATATTCAGAACAGTTAATTATTCGTAAAGGAGCCAAAGGATTATGTATTTGCTGATCAAAGCTTAACAGAACCACAGAAAGAAAAAAAAATCAGCCACCATCATCTTGTTAATGTCACTTTAGTTTCGATCAGGAGTCAGTTCACAGAAACAACGGCCTGAGATACAAACTGATCTCCTAATCTGGTTTTTAAGCCAAGAGAATTAAGCAAAAAATGATATTTCTTTGGCTAATTTATCAATCAATAGATTTCCTAAGAAAAGGGACAGAGCAATAATTAGCTGAATCCAAAATCTTCTCTTCTGGTTCACCTTCAGGAACTTTACCTAAAATCTCCATATAAAGCGATCCCTGATCAGATCTTCACAGATTCCCCCATAACATGTAGAACTGCAGCTTTAAATAGTTCAGACTAAATAAATAGACATTAATACACACAGTAGGAAACAGCTTAGCACTAGCACAGAAGCTAACATCTTCTCCTCACTCTAAGGAGTACAGCCAATCAGCGCAAAGGAAAACAACTGGTGCTCCTGGTTTGGCTGCTTTCAAAACATCTGCCAGTATTGTGTCTGGTAGTACTGTCACTAGAGCTTCTGCTCTCCACCATACAGGGTATTTCAGCTTCCCAAGATGAATTTTCTTTAAAATATTTTATGCTTTATATAAAATAAAACTGTGAATCTACAGATTTCCAGACTGCACTGTGTCAAATGAACCCAGCTCTTTGAAAAAAAAAAACTGTTCCCCTGCTCGTCTGTGGTGGCGCTGCACCAAGAACCACTGAAGAAAACAGCACAAAAACCCCCGAAGAAGACTTGAGAGCCACTTCCTTCTTCATAAAATGTTAAAAATTGAGTGGAGTCAGATTTTAGTGGTTGTAGGATTTCTCTTTTCTCTTTGGCAAAAGACTACAAGCTATCTCTCATGCTAGTTCTAAACCAACATGTTTCTTTTGGTTATATTTACCCAGAATGCCCTGCACTATCGTCCATTTCCTGCTTTTGGAGCGGTATCCTGGCCACTTGGTGTTCACACCAGAGTTCACTCAAACCCAGACGAAGGTTTTCAGGCGGACCAGAGTTCGGCTGCTCATTCACGTCTTCCCAAACAAACTGGACTTTCTAGGCAAACTAATGAGAGTTCAATTAAAGTTGACTAAACAGGTTTGGTGTGAATGCACCCAAAAAATGACAAACCAGAAGCTGGACTGTGATAAGATAAACCAAATCTAATCACATAAAGCTGCCATAACATGTTTTTCTGCGTGCATAATCAACCACTTTGTGGTAGATCTCCTCTCTTGGTTGCACATGAACCAAGTGAGTTCACCGTTTCCCTTCATTTCCTCAACCGCAGGGGTTTCTTTGACAGGTGCACCGCTGCTTCAGTTCGTGCTCAGTGTGGGATGGGGCATCCCTGACGGCTCACTCCCCCGCCGTGCGTCGGGCCGGGGGAATCACCTGGCGTACCGCCATCCAAAACAACCCTCGCAACCACCGTCTGTCAGGAACCTGTTTATGTGCCCGTCATGATGAAAACCCACCATATTAGCCCCTCAGCAGCCACTCAATTAACACATTAATCCATCGATCGCGTGGCCCAAGGCAGGTGAGAGGCACAATAAAAACATCCTCTGTGGGATTATTACAGGAGATATATCTGCAGCAATTAAAAGGCCAATCATGCTGATGAACGAGAAGCTAAAGCATTTAATAAAGCGCACAATGCAACCAGGAGCACTTACTTGTAGTCGAAATAAGCCGCCACTTCTAACCGCTGCGTCTAACAAAAGGATGGCATGAAGCACTACCCACATCCAGAGGTAGTTTTGTGCTACATCTCTACTAGCGTTTTTTAGTTTTTAAACATTGTTTAAGATCATAATGCGTCCTCCCCACCTGCAGTTCAGGTGTGTAGGAAAACACTCGAATCTACAGTCACCGTGGGAAACTACAGAGATTGACACAGCCTTTTTGCCCTCGTCTAAATTTCAGCCTCTGCCACCTTTTAGTGAGCTTAACAGGCTCAAATAGTGAAATTACCATCCTTCGCTTCCGTCACCCACACAATACGAGTGCGTCTTAGAATATTTAAGCAGGAAGTGTTGGAAAGGTAGTTAGCTCATGCGGAAAACTTAGAGGGCAACTCTGGAGTCTCACACTAGATTTTATTGCTTCACATTCGGCAACTACTAATGTCAAGCAAGTAGTTGTCTACTACTACGAGGTTCTCACGTTATGCTAGCTGGGTGTGTTGCAATAAGCAATAAATAAACTAATCGCATGACAATTTAAAACAATCTCAATCATTTCCCTTCTTGCTCTCTTGTTTTACCAAAGCTGGATGACCAAGTCGTCACTGTGATGTTTTGGTCTCAACTAGCCTTTTTTTTTTTAAGGATAATTTTGTTTACAGACTTTGTCATTCATTTGATTTGTTGTTTCTGCTGTTTTGTTTATTTATTTTGAATATGTGGAATGTCTTCCAGTTCCAGTGTTAAATGTTCATTAGAATTTATAGTTCATGGATCTTTGAGAATATGTTCTTGCATCATGAAGGCATTGCCAATACATTACTTGAAAATGGTCTCAAAATAATATCGGTTATCGTGATAACCTCTGGGGGCAATTTACCATCCAGCTAAATTTGTTGTTATGGTAATAGTGCTAATGCTAGCCTCTGGTAAAAAGAGACTACTATAAAATCATGATATAACAAAATAAATTTTCGATCACTACGAGTGTCTGTCATTCGCGACCAGATGTACTTCCAAACAATCAATCTGAGGTTCTTGAAAGCAACAGAAAAGTGTATTGGTCTTCTTTCAGCTGACTACTGAGTACTGGATGGTAACCCTCCAAATTTGCTGAATTAATAAAAGATTTCCAGTTTTTCTTCATGACATCCATCATTTATAAACGTTTATCTTTCCAACGTTGGGTTCTGGTCCCCATCTAACAGTCACTGGGCGAACGGCAGAGTACACACCCTGCATACGTCACCAGTCCATCTTACACACACACTGAGGTCAAAACAGCAATCTACACACATCGTTGATGTTTTCTTTTCCACCCCGACAATAACGTTTCAACAACGTAAAGGAAAAGCCTTTAACTTCAGTCCTTGAGAGCCACCATCAGTGTTGGAGCAGAGATCTATATAGGGATCTGTTTCCACAACACCACCTTTCCGAGGATGGCCAAAAGCAAAAGCTTTGTTGAGTTTTGGTCCTCAGTTTACACAGTAAACCTTCTAGAAGACCTTCAGTCTGTGCTGCTACACCTCTTCCTCTTCGGGTTAACTGGCATGATGATGCCAACTCTGCTGCCCGTTGAACATTTATGTCATCAGCAATGGTGCATAGCTTACATGCACCAGATCACGTTTGCATGTACGTACAAGCAAAGGCTTATGAAAACACCCTGTGAATCAGAAAGTTCCCAACATTGCGCTGCCTTCCACAGGTCTGGCATGTACACTACATCGCTTCCAATGTCATCTACGTTTTCCTTCAGTTGTGTACATGCAATTTCTTTTTTCCTGACTTAACTGGAAGTGTCCATTAAGAGTTTGGAAAGGTGCCCTTAAGGTAAACTATAAACACCCTTAATGCGATTATCAAAATGGCAAAAATCTTAAGCCACCACCACACATCTGAATGAAATATGCTTATTTATATTTTGGCTCTTTCTGATTTGCAACCTTGTTCATCAATAACCACAAGTTCAGCTACCACACAATCATTAGTGGAGAAAACCGGAGAAAACCAAGTGTAGCTGAATGGATTGGTCTCGGTACGAACATAATGAAAAGAAACGGAAATTCAGTAGCAGGAAACATGACCTCTGATGTATTTTTGTCAACATTAAGTTGCAAAAATGCATTAGATTGCAAGTTGGAAAAATAAGAAATTTGATTTAACTATAATTCGAAACTGAATCCATTTCCCAAAGTTAAAGTTATAAATGCAAATACAAAACTGCACTGATGATTTTTGAGGAAATACCCACTGCTTTGTCTTATCCATCAAACAGTGATTTGGAAAATGTTTTAACGGATACTTTACAGACAAAGTGATTTGAATGATGAACAAAAGACATCATTTAAAATGCTTAAAAATGTTGTGATTGATCAATCCAGGAAATCAATAAATCATTACACAGTGTGGCGTTTCTCACTGGTTCGAGCAAGAACACAACCCAAGTATTTGCATATCTGGTTTAAATTATTGTGAGCCGAATGCCTTTACAGCCATTTAAGTGGGAATGCAAAAGGGCAGCACAGTACAGTAAGTGGAGGCTATTTACCTTGTGGTGGTTCAGGAAAATGGTAAAAATTCCTCATCTACATTGTTAGAAATTAAGTACAACAAAGTAGACGTCTAAGTTTTTGTACTGGACTAGTCTCATTGGTATTATCCCACAGAAAGTTCTGGAATATTGGGTTGGATGAGTCTGGCAGAGTTGCTAAGGTACCAAGACGTGCCTGTCCACCTATATATGGAGGAACATCTTCCTCCATATATACGTGGAGGAAGATGTTCTGGTCATTCGAGACCAAATCTTCCTGTTTGTGATTCAACACACTGTGCTTAGAAGACAACTGACACCTTAAAGACACGACTCCAACTGTGAAATACTGTGGTGGGAGCATCATGTTGCGGGCACAAGAAGACAGAGAAGCTGTCTTAGTGGGAAGACACACACCAGGAAGGAGATCTGTCAAGGTGTCTTCACACCTGGTATACTCGGTTCACTTGGGGACCAGAATTGAAACACTTGTTCCATTTTTAGCTGGTGTGGTTCTCTTTCACGCAGCACTGTGTCAAACAAACCAAACCCTCTGAAAAACCCGTTCTCCTCGCCTGTGGTGGCGCCGCACCAAGAACCACTGAAAGAAGCAACACAAAAAACCTCTGAATGTAACTTCCGTTTTCATGAAAGTCTTAAACTTTAGATGTATCTTAAGGACTTCTCTGATAATGCCATTAACAGTAGATTTGAACATTTGTTTTGGGACACAGAATGCCCCGCACTCCAGTCCGCTTCCTGTATCGGTCTGTTTGGTATTCACATGTGTAATTGATCCGCGTCAGAGTTCACTTTAACCAATCCGAGACCTGGGTTTTATAGGCCAGAGTGCAACTTTTTGGAGTTCGATTGTGAGTCCACAGCTTCCTGAATGAACCCGACTGTCATGGCAGACAAACTGGAGTTTGATGAAAGCTGATTAAAAGGGAGCGGCGAGAACTAGACTGGAGGTTCGCCTTCAAACTAGAAAACAACCATAAAAACAGCAAGCTAAAATATTTCCTAAACAAAGTACAGTCTGAAACCCAGTGAAGTCGTGTTGCAAAGAAGAACGAGGAAAAATGTGCGTTTCTAGATGTGCAAAGCTGTTAGAGACGTAACACAACCGACTTGCTTCAAATAAAGAGTAATTCTGCTCAGCTTTGAATTCAAAAGCACGCCACACTGTTCAGATTTTTTTAGTTCTTGTAAAAGATTTTGAAAGTATGCGTCACTGGATTCTATTGCAAAACATATATTAATGTTTCTAGTTGCGACATGAAAAAACGTGGAATAGGATAAGGAGTAAAAGGGCCTTCGACACTTATATAACCTGATGGTACAGAATCCCCCATCAATTTGTGCTCTAATCAATTTTACACCTCAGATATTCTAATATAAAAGAGTAAAAACGCCACACGTGTGCCGAGGTGCAGGTAGTCACTAGGGACATGGAAACCCTGCCAGTGGAAGTAAATAAGGCAATTGAAAAACCTACAGTTAAAAAAAAAAAAGAAAAGAAAGAAAGCTGTGACACTTGGCTGACACCTCGGGGTTTGCTTGTAAACAGAACCACTGCCAGTCCAAGTGTCACATGGCAGAGAAGACATCGGAGCTCGTGGGCCTCCTTCTGCACACCTGATCTGGAAACAGTGGAGAGCGACGCTGAAAACCATGGCTACGTGACCACACCTACCCGATCTGCTGAGCTGGAGTCGGTGGACTTGGAGGGGGAAAAAAACAAAACAAACAAACAAAAAAAAAAAGCACAAACAAAACAAGAGAATTCCTAGTGCACTGCTGAATATGAAAGAAATGACTGAGTAGAAGAGAGGATGGGTTCAGCTACACACATGAATATAAACAAAAATAATACAAGACTCACAACACTACAGTCAGCATGCAAATTACTGCAGTGGGAGCAAGTGGACGAAAAATGTGCTTGAAAATAAATAGAACCAAATCAATTTGTGCCGATTCTGGTGTTTATACAGCAGATAATATTGGCGACCACAGAAGATGTTTAAATAAATAATGATATGCAATTAATGTTGTAAAACATTTTTTAAAAGAGGTTGATATTGTTTAAATGATACTAAAAAAGACAACAAATGAGACCCAACGAATGTGGAGGAACACATTACCAGGGCACAGAGAGAGGGGCTGGAGAGGGGGGTGCTGTTTTTCTGCAGCCCTTCCATTACAGGCAATTATAAATGGCCAAGAGCGGAGGAGCGGGGAGCCAATCAGATCTCAGCTCGCATGTCAACTCAAGACCAACTGTCTCCTGGCTCTGACAGCAGGATTTTTACCTCCATAATTCAAATCCCAAAGCAAAGGCAATCTGCACTTTGCCAACTCGAAAGCGAGCGGGGCCACGTGAAAGGCGGCGGGGAAGAAGCCGAACCGAGTCCGATCGAGCCCCTTTCCCGGTCGGGATGAGTCATTAGCGGGTCACCGATCGCAATTTTGATCCGAGTGCGCACGGATTTAGTTGGAAAAGAAACGGTTTTATTTTTTTCTTCTTCTTTCCCCCCCCCGTGTAATTATGCAAATGCTTTTTAACGGTCATCGCTGTCATTTGCATCCTGTTTGTAGCCCTGACAGCCGCGGAGACAACTTTATTTACCCCCCTGCCCCCTCCACACCCTCCAGAGGGGAGCTCAGGATCACAGACAAGCGGTTTGACCGCAGATCCTGACAGTAAAAAAATAAATGGAAAAAAAAAACAGCAGGAGCTGCACTGATGTCAACACAGAAAGCTAGAGGAGATTTGAGAGGGAAGATCACCTCATCCCTTCCTCTATTCACACGCACACACACACACACACACACACCCCAATGCACCCAAGTTCTCCTCGCTAACTCTTGATCTACTTAGTCAAACTCCTGCCCCGCACCGAGCACACAACCCCGCGTTGACTTTCGCGGAATATGCACCACGATTCTCCCTTTAAACAACCATTGCAGGGCTGGTGTAGAGAGCAACACAGAGGCAGCCATTTTATAGAGCTCTTGCTTTACAGACAATGGCTGATCCAATGCAAAATGCAGCTCAACGTTGCCTCTTCTCAACCACTTGCCCTGTCAAAGTGAGGCGAGAGCGGCAGGTGGGGTTTACCTGGTTCCTGCTGCCTGGTTGTCCAGTGTTTCCCGGGCTCATGGGAGAGGGGTGGTGGGTCCTTTGTTGCCAACCCGGATGGACCCCACCAAACTGACTGCTGCTCATATCTCCTACTCCCTTGTTGGCCCCTTCTTGATTGTTGTAGTCTCCTTGGGGGTAGTTGGAGTAGCTCCTGGCGGAGCTCGGGGACGTCAGGAGCTGGTTCAAAGTTGGCGTGGACGTAGGCTGCTGGTTCCCCATGTTGTACCTCTGGTTGTTGTAGGAGGCAGCCATAGCGGTGGTTCCTCCTGCTGGCTGCTGCTGCTGCTTGCCTGGCTGCCCCCCAGCCGCCGTAGGCTGGTTGTTCCGCGGGGAGCTCATGGGCCCGTATCCCTGGCCCTGGTAGGAAGTCCTGTTTTGGAACGGGGTGTAGCTGTTGTAGTTGTTGTGGTAGCCGTGCTCGTGTGAGTTAGCGGGGTAAGGGTCCATCATGCCCGGCCCCGATGCAGCTGCCATGCCAGGGCTTTGTTGTCCGCCATGTTGAGGAAAAGGGCCCCGGCTGTAGGGCTGGTTGTAGCCGTAAGGAGGTGGAGGAAAGGGTCCGGGGTGGTGGTGGCCCATCCCGGGCAGGTTATTTCCTTCGGGCCCGCCTGTATCATTCTGATTGCTGCTGTTATTATTTACCCTGGGTAGATTCCCGTTGCCGTTCTTCATGTCAGGATCCCCTCCTCCCCCAGTGTTCCCATCATCGCTCCCGTCCTGCAGCTCCTTCTGAACCGGAGATCCCGCGTCAGGTCCCGTGTCCTTGTTTTCATGCTGCTTCTCGCCCGGTACCGACTCGTCCTGTGGGTCCCGGTCCGGCTTTTTGAGTTCGGATGGCGGGCTAGTGTTGAGAGCAGCGACGCTGGCGACCTGAGCGGCCATGATATCCCCCTCTCTCTCGCCTCCACTCTTTCTTTACCTCTCTTTCAGCACGGCGACTCGCTCGCAGTTAAACTCCGAAGAAGCATTGGATAATAATAAAATTACATTTGTAACAACATACCCGTCGTCCCGGTTCATTCCCCCCTTGTTCCTCCGGTCGCACCGGTGTCCGGTAATCCACAGCGACCGCGTTTGAACTTCAAACACAGAGGGTAAAGTTTGTGAAAGAAAGAATGTATAAATACAGAGCCAGGGAAATGAATTTCACCGACACCAGTCACTGTGCCTTTCTGTGCGTGCGTGTGTGTGTTGGAGGGGGGGGTGGGGGGTCTGTTACAGAACGAGAGCGCGAGCTAGAAATCAACCAGACCAGCACGAGGCTCCGCGAGACACAGCCATCTTACTGACCTGTCGCGAGAAAACTAAAACCCGGAGTGGAGCGCAGCGCGAGATCTGGATCCGGATCGAGCTCTCTTCCGTGTTTACACTATTGTAGAGCAAAGAGGAGGCAGAAGGCTCGGGGAAAAATGTTGCTTTCGTGAAAAAGTTGATAAACATAAAGTCATTTTAATTAAAAAATCACATTAAATATTAGATATTTTAAAGAAGTTAATAGTAGGCCAGTTAATTTGAAGCTGGATTTTTAAACTTAGTATGAATTCTAACTAGCATATTCTGAACAACTCAACAAAAGAGGATCAACAAAGTTTTAAGCAAAGGCTATGAATACTCATGTAAATGTGATTTCTTGGTTTTGTAAATTTGCACTCAAAAAAGGCTCCCACATTGTCATAAAGTTGTGTGTAGAAATTTGAAGAAAGAGATTCATTTAATACAGCTTGGAATAAGGCTGGAAGTGCCGTCGATACTTTCCGAATGGACTTGGACTAATAGTTCCAGATTTTCTTTTAACTTGGCAACTTGTAGGCATGTCATCATTTTGTTAGTGTTGATGGTTTACTGCAGCTGACAGTTTCTCTTCTCCAGCACAAAAGTAATTAGTTTGAAAGCACTACTTAGACTAAAGACAATTCAGAATAATGGCAAATTCCAAAGATTTCAGAGATGATCTGAGAAAGACACACCATGGGGAAATCTCATGGCCCTCTAAAAACCTTCCAAGATAAGTCCAGCAACTTTCGGTACAATGGCGAGAATAATGCTTGGAGGAGTCAAGACGAGGCTTTGCATGGGTCAAATGTGGGATCAGTGTATCAACTGTCAAACATGCTGCTGGTGGAATCGTATCCATCTTAAAAAGGAAGAGTCCTAATCTTCAAATTTGTCACCAAATTTGAAGCAACTGAGACAGTAGAAACTGTCAAGCACAGTAGTGGTGGTTTATGCTGTGGGGCTTAACTGCACAAAGGGGGTTCACTAAAGAAAGGAGGATTACTTCATAATTCTTCAACATCTAGATGGTTGAAATTGTACACCTGAACCATACATTTCAGTATGATTCCTACTGAACAAGAATCAGTTTGAGCTACTCCGAATCTTGTTCTGAGACAGATAAAGCAGGCTAAAGTTAAACTTCTAGATTTGTGTTCAGAATGGACCAACCAAAGCCCGACGTAAAAGGACGCTCTTCACCAGGAACCGCGCAATGTAAATTAATTCTGCTAGTTCTGCTAAGAATAGCAGCCAAATATCCAAATCGTACTTTTTAAAAACTCATCTAAGTTGAATGTTGTGCAACCAATGTTTATCACTCTATATATAATATTTCAAATGTATCACTGAAGCCCAATGACACACATGATTGGTATGAAAAACCGACTGTAATGGTTTTATGTACAGCAAGGCTTTTTTCCCCCATGAGATATTAGTTTTATGTTAATCACAAATTGAAATGTCTTTTCCTTCATCATCCTGCCTTTAAAGTTAACCACATGTGCGCCTTTCAAGTGAATGAAAAAAAAAGCAGATTGTGTTCTGGCCTACATTCGTCTAATCACTGCGCATCCAGGATTCTTACTATCTTATCTTATTAGTTGGTGAAAAGAGTGAAACAAAATAGGTTACAGTGTCATCTTCTATGAGAGTGGGCTAATGGGTGGAAATGACTGCCTCCATGTGTCTGCAGCTGCAAATGAGAGGAGTGAGCACAGCGCAGGAAAGTGGAGGAAAGCATGAAATTACAACCTGTGTGCCTGCGAAATGTGTGTTTGTGTGTGTGAGAGAGAGAGAGAGAGAGAGAGTGACAGAGAGAGGGAAAAAGAGAGAGAAAAAGAAAGAGAGAGTGCGAGCAGAAAGAAGGATGGGGGATGTACCGAGCCAGTAATAGAGCAGGAAGTGAAGACAGAAAAAGAGAAACAGGGCTGGTGGAAAAGTGACAGTGTATGGGTCACCAAAATATAACGCGCAACACAATGTTTGCTGAGATGTAAATCTCCCCTCAGCACGCGTGAGAGTGAGAAGAGATTTGGAGGAAGCATAAATTCGCTCTGTATGGTTGATACAGAAAAGGATTCTAAAGCTCTTCAGCAGTCTCTCCCTCCCCACCCCCTTTCCTTCATGTTCTCTGCCTGCCTGCCTGCCTCGCGCTCTCCTAGCAGCAGCCCTCATGCACACTTCATGTGCTGTCGGTATTTTCTAAATTGCTTGATCTGCAACATAACATATGATTTATTTTAGGCTAAGAAAGAAAAAAAAGGCATATCAGTTAAACCCCGTTTAAACGTGCGCATCTCCTAGTAGGACGTGTGATTATTCTGTATCTGAAACATATAAAGAATAAAAACCTCCCAACAACAGTTGACCTGGCCTGTGAGCAAAGCCCCACTGGTTCTCCAAGAATGACATTAGAAGACTCTGACCTCTTAAGATAAATGGGGCATAGAATGAGATTTTCTAAATGGTACACAGAGCTCTTACCCATTTTAAAGAAACAATGGACAACAAGAAATATGCAACACGGACAGACAAATAATTAGAAAATGTAGTCAAAGAATACAGAAGAGGTCTAACAACGTGAGCAAAATCTCACCCAGCAGATGTGAACCACATTTTGAAACTCAGAACATTCTCATGAGAGAGTCAAGCTAACTCTTACGCTAAGCAACGAAGAATTATTACCACGATTTAAAAACAATACAACAAAACAAAAAAACAAAACAAAACAAAAACACAGATTGGTTAAATTCAGGGTTGGGTGATGTTATTCCTAGATATCTCTATGAATTCCCACACAACAGTCAAAACAATTCCTGAACAGGAAGTTGAAAGCTCCGACTCGCCTGCTAAGCTCACAGGTGATCTGAAATACACACAACTTATTTTATAGACCTGGTTTAAAGTTAAACTGTCACATTTGCACTCACTGTCTTTCACATACATGATTCTCATGGTAAATAAACACAAATGTATATTTAAACAACCTGTCTGGTGGTTTAAAGGTTTATGAGACTGCATTTCCATGAGCTGTTCGGAATCTGGAGACATCGCAAAACGGTAGAAATAGATGAGGGGAGAGTCTGGTATGCTAGTGGCTAGTTAGCATTAAGATTATTTCTTTCTTTCTTCTTATGTGAAAGTCCTTTCTCGAGGCTGGGAAAAAAAGAATTGTATGACGCTTCTCTGATGTGCAGTATCACAGTTCTTGAGTTATTGCTCATAAACTGATTGTGGGTTTTGGGGAAAGGCCATAACGTTGACTTCCTGAGCTTCCCGCTTGCATGGATTTCTCAGGACATTTTCTGGCCAGAACTGACCTTCGTTCTAGTTCTCACCATGTCAAGCAAGTTAACACATTTCTTGGTTGTGGTGGAACATGTATAAAAAGAAGGAAGAGTAGCTTTTAAATGCTACACATTTCCCCGTCTATTGGGAATTTTTTTTTTCTAAAACAGTAGATGTTTAACTGTTTGTGCCACGTGGAAGCAGCGTTTTAGGAGAACCTAAATGGTTTACTGTGTGAACGGGCTCCAGAGTGAACATTTCTCTCCCTTGCGTATTAATTTGCACAACAAAAATGCATCTTTTGTGAAAATGCTTAAGTGTTAGCTCATACATAACAGCGTCAATCACGAAACGAGAAGAGAAGAGGCTCGACTTCGTTGTCACTCGACACAAAAGACTCCACTCACGCATTGCTGTTCACCATTCTTATTTTCCTGTTGTGTTTACTGCTAATCTTGTAGCTATGTCAAACACCTTGTTGTTTGGCGCCACTTACAGGTCTGGGGGAATAACAACAGAGCTTCTTGGTTCATTCTTTGCTCTTGGTGTTTCCCTGTGTGGGTGAAAACATTTCTAGAAAAGGTCCTGTGTAGACGCGAGTGTTTTTGAAACTATTGACCCATTTTAGACAATAAAGCGTTCCCATGGAAATGGGGCCAAAATGACATCGATGGGAATGCCTGGATAGATCTTCACAGAAGACTGCTGAGCTGTAAGCCATGCAGCTTCACTTTGCTTCATTTGTCATCTGTCACAGCTTCGAAGCCTTGAATCTATTTACTACTGACTATGAAAAAGCACAAAAGACACAATCAGAAAAGTTAGTCTAAGTGAAACTATTTTGAGGTACTAGAGTTAAAACTGCAAATGTGTAAAAAAAAATTTTTTTCACATATTTGAGCTATTGCTCATAAACTGATTGTGGGTCACTGTCACTGAGCTGTGACAGTGTGGCATCCTCTGCCTTCTCCGGGTGCTTTCAGCACTAACTAGAAACAACCAATCAGATTATCTGAATAAACGGTTTCCTGTAACAGTGAGTTGTTTCTCTGCCAGCAACACATTTAGCAGTACATTCACGAGGTTGATTGACTGCACTAAGCCCTTCCTCCTGGCTCTCATTGGTTGTTTTTGACCAGGAGCGATGCATTTCTTGAGAAAACAATAGCAGCCCTGGGTTGAGGTGGAGGAGATCGGTCTTTTCACAGACTATCTGTCTCAGATAGTACTGTCAGGACATGGTAACAGTTTTAACAAAAATGTAAATGGCATGTCAGCCAGAGATCTTTTTGGGGAATATCATCCATTCATCCATCCATCCATTTTCTAACACCCTTGTCCCTTAGTGGGGTCAGGAGGGTCTCTGGCGCCTATCCCCAGCTAAGGTTCCGGGCGAGAGGCGGGGAACACCCTGGACAGGTCCCCAGTCTGTCACAGGGGGAATATCATGTTCATCACTTTTATATTTAGTCACCATTTAGGGAACTGCAATTTCGGATCATTTCAAATAAGCATTCATAAAATGGGATGTTTAGTTTGCATCTGTAAGCAAAAGCAGCATGAGTGTTTGAAGGTGTGACTTGAAGAGAAACAAACCCAAAATGCCTATCATGCAAGTTTTATTTTAAATTTCAGTGACTTATTTTACATTGCTTCACCTGCTATTTTTGCATTCTTAATTACTTTTGAACACCGAAAATTACAGCCGCCCTGCTGCCTGTTTCATCTCCAAGAGCACCTAAAAGCTGCAAAACCGAGCCTCCGGTGGAGCCCGTGAAGGCAGCACCGCCGCTTGCAAAAGCAGCAGAACTTTGCTATGTGAATGTGGGGGATGGGAGGCAGCAGCTCTCTGCTCAGCTCAGCCTTTTCTCTCCACATTGCAGAGCTTTGCTGCGTGCACCTCTCACTCTGTCAGTAGCAACACAGCTCATTTGTTCCTCTTGCCTAAAAGTTGCACCGAGAAACCAGTAGAAATGTTCTGGCGTGTTTAAAAGCTGCACACGTAGCTTTTGTATGTTTAGTGAAGGAAGAGAATGCAGGGCGGAGGGGGCCAGCTCAGCTGCTGTCTGCTTATATAGGCTAAGGCAGGAGAGTGTGTGTGTGTGTGTGTGTGTTAGCAGATAGAAGGTCGTAAGAGAGGAGGGGGGTAGGGAGCTTCTTTTTTCATTTTAGCATAAACTTGCTCTTTATTATCAAGGGGTGCAGTCTGTTTTCCTCTCTCTTTCATGCATTTAAAAAGAGCAGCAGAAATCTTTCTCTGCTCTGTTGTTCTCTGGCTTATTTTGGAGGAGGGTTCAAAATGTGCTTTTATTTTCAGAGCTCACCTTGAAGAAGACTTTTTAGTTTTTCTCTTTTTCTCTTCCAGATGTCTGCGTGGCTTCCTGCTTGCAGAGTGATTTAAAAGTGTAAAGTGCATATGTTAAATATCTGTGGGAGTGCAAGAACACGATGCTAAAGACCTCCCATGCAGCAAGGAGGGCCATGCATTTATTTATGCGATTCTTGTTCCTGCTTACGGTTCGTCAGCAGCCATGCAGCCCGAAATAACATCACTCCAGAAGCCGAGAGCTGGAAATCAAAGCCTCGAGTTGTGAGTTGTAAAAGTACTCACTTTTTTACAATTTTTCATATCGTGACAACAAACTAGCTGTCATGGTATTTCATTTGGATTTTTTTTTGTGACAGATCAACACAAAGTAGTGCAGATATGAGGTGTGACAGAAAAGTCATGCATGCATTCATGTTCTGCCTTACTTTAACCCAAATAAAAAGTGTTTGGCACAACTTTTAATTTTTGGGGCCAGCATGAAAAACGGTTTATGCAGCAGCAACACACAATCCCCACTGTCAAACATGGTGGTGGCAGTAGCATGTTATGGGGTTGATTTTCTTCTCAGTCGTTCACCAGCATCACTCTGACTCTAAACACACAGGCGAACTGCAACGGACTGGCTTATTAATGGCTTAGATGGCCCAGTCAAAGTCTAAGACCTATAAGGCAATTGAGAACCTGTGGCAAGACTTTAAAATAAGATACTTTCCATCCAATCTGACATCAAATAATGCTAGAAGAATAAAGCTTGGAGAAACGAACCCCAAAATAAAATTGAAAATTTCACTGGTGCAAAATCATTTTTTAATAGGTACTGCTTTGGGGAGATAAAGCATGGCAGAGTTTTCAGATTATTATTGACAAGGAATAATAAATTTGCTTCCAATTCAAAGTTATACCACACGTCACTTTGTGTTGGTCTGTCATAAAATCACCACTTTTGTGGTTTGTAGAGAGATAAAACGCAAAAAAGAGGATGAATACTTGATGCTGGAAGTGTTTGTTACCAACTGATTAAAAAGAATAACTACAAAATGGCCAGATGAAAAAATATTACCAATCTCCTAATAGCCCACCTGATGTCTGAGTTTTTGCAGTCATTCGAACAAAGACAGCAGCTCCTTTACAAGTTGTCGGCCTGCTGTCACATTTGTCCCCTTGCCCTGACCGTTGATAGTTTGTTTTGATGGAGGAGGAGGAGGAGGACGGCATGGGGGAGTCATGTGACAGGCCCCTCCCCCCTGCCCCCATCTGTCCCAGGATGATGATTTAGGAGCGTTTACTTGTGGGAGCCATCCTCCCTGCGAGGATGGCTGTGATGTATCACCCTCTGCTTCGATGCTGCAGCTTCCTTTGCCATCACCAAGGTATCTGCTGGAACTTCATCCATCCCTCCCCCCCAGCCCCACCCCTGCCAACCCAGTCGCTCTGGAATCCTTTCTAAATTGGAAGGATTTGATTAAAAGGAGGGGAAAGGAATTTCGAATTTGGATCTTGATGAATACGTTCGTCCCAGCCAAGACAGTGAAAAGGCCCCAGGAATTATCAAAAGAAAATTGTTAGCCTTGTGATAGTCCTAATTTCCATGTCGGCGTTCTCAGCTTCAGATAGTTAGAAACGTCACTCTCGTTAGCGAACAGGTGACTGATTTTTTTTCTTTTTTTGGGGGAGTTTTGTCTTTTATATTAATCCCTCAGGATCCAGTCTGGGAATGAAGCCACGCCGTCACCAAGACTACCCAATAATGTGGCGTGGAATTTCCTAACAAGAGTGCTGTTGAATTCAGACACACCAGCATGGCGCACACCCACGTGCACAATAGCCAAACACAAGCCGTACCTGACAATAATGTACACAGCGAGAATTTATGGCCGTCAAGAGTCTGTGGTTAGCGCAAGCTAGAGCCAAACGTGAGTGTCAGTTCCACACTGGAGCTGTCCCGCTAACACACACACACACACACACACACCTACACACCCCCACGCACCCCCACACACACACACAAAGCTGTTGGGTCCTGTCCAGATGGTTGCCAGGCAGCAGTTCAACGCATAGTCTGGAGTGTGTTGAGGAAGGAAGTGCCACTTTACGAAGTGCAGTGGGCATCCGGCTAGTTCCCAGACACGTTGCGTGTTCACCTTACAACCGCACACCCACAGAGGAAGAATAAACCGAATGTCGTGGAGACAATCGATTACGGTTCATCGGCCACATGTTTAGGCACAAATCTCTGATTGCTTGTAATCAGCCAATCACGTAGCAGTGAGTCAATGCTTGTAGGCATCTAGATTTTACAGAAACTTCCAGAAAACTGCAAAACCGGCTGAATCACTGAATTCCTTTATATCAAGTCTAAAAGTCAACCTGTTGCTTTTGACCTGTAATAACTGGAGCACTGGCCGACATATTTGATGCGTATTGATGATTTTATTGATGTTACTTGACATAATGTAATATCCACTGCTGGTTTTCACAACTGCTTGATGTGTTTATGATGTTTTATAGCACTTTGAGCTATCTTGCTGCTGAAATGTGCTTTACTATTAAACTATTCATTGTCTTTGTTTCCAAAAGAACAAAGACGATGACATGTTGGACTGTAACAAGAAAGCTGAAAAATGACAAGGCAGAAACTATTTGTACTCTGCTGCTTTCATTAATTCCAAGACAAGTCTGAAAAATCAATCAATATGGGACCTTACATAAAGAAACTCTGATTAGGGCCAGTAGGGCCAGGGACTACTCTGATGTTTTTGGTAAAAAGGAAATTCAACATTCCAAAAAAACAAAAAAAAAAAACAAAGAAAAAAAAAGACGAGTCTGTACCTCAGAAAGAGGGTAGACACTCATCATAAAGGTGAAGGCCTAAACAGTCATTTCCAAACATTTCATGGTCTGGAGAGCAGCTGTACGTTGCATCATTGCAAAACACCAGGAGACAAATTCTGTTGCAAACTAACTAAGTACAAGATCTCAAAAACTTGGGAGGGAAAAAAAAAAACCAATCAGAGTTGCCAACAAGTATCCTCTGGTCTCTGCCATGGTGATTGTTCCTCAGCTGACCTCTACTGAACTTGATGTCCAGTATAGGAAAAGTTGTGAGACCTCTTCATTGTGGAGGATTTTGAGCCGAGGTCACTGTCTAAGACAATGTCCAGTGCTGAAACATCAACAAAAGTTTATCAAAGAATGAAACATGGTAATTTGTCTGATGTTTGATTTGCATAGACTCACCTTGAGCTCTTTGGACACAGGAATGTTGCTCTTGTTTGGAGAAGGAAGGGAGAGGCTTTCAACCCTAATAATGCAGTTCCCACTTTGGAGGGACACCAGACGTCTTTGGAGTGGCCCTCATAGAGCCCAGATCTTAATCCCATTGAGAATCTTTGGCAGGTTCTTAAGGTCATTGTTCATTTTCAAAGACCATGCAACCAAGATGAGCTGGAACAAGTTGTCATGGAAGAGTCGGCTTATGTACCTCAAGAGACATGTGCCAACCTCTTGTCACTTGGCCTGGTCATTATTCAGTTTTCTTCCTGCAATTCAGCAACATTGGTGACAATTTTGTCTAAGTTTTTTTTGGAAGTAATACAACATCACCAGTTTTTGTTATGGTCTCTTCTATGAGATATTAAGAATTTTGTGTGACATCATCAGGGAGTCTGATAATCCTGACCTTGACTCTAAATGACTGAAAGTAGCATGTTTGTTTGCCAAACTGACTGGTCTGTTTGAGAAACTGCTAAACCACACAAGGTTTCATGTGAGACCATCTCTAGAGAATGGCAAAAAACAGAAAATACTTTGCGAGTGTCAGCCATGTGGAGAAAAACACATCGTGTTGATAGAAAATGCAGCAGAAACTCAAAGCCCTTGTTACTGCCGAGATGATGCAGAACACAGAAACAGAAGATTACACAAGGATCTCCTCCTGCCAGCCGAGAGAAGAACTGAGGCACAGTTTGCACATACAATAACAGATTGAAAAAATGTTGCTTGGACCAGTGACTCAATTTCAGTTGCATCATTCACATGATATGGGGAGCAAACAACATGAAAATATGGATCTATCCAGGTCAGGCTGCCGCTGTACCTGTGTACTGATCGCAACTATCTCCTTGTAAGACGCACAGTGTGACATTTCTGAAATGACTTTAGATTTAAACATTTCACACTGTGCAACCTCAACATCACCTCGGTCAGATCCCACCGAAATATCAGTTCAAGAGCACACAGCGTTACTGTGACGCTGTCAAGACGGAGATGGGAAAGAGAGAAGGAGAAGAGAGCTGAAGCACTTCTGGCTTAACCATAACCATCAGGCCATCTTGTCATGGATTGCCCTTAGTTAGTGAAGAATGGAATTGGGGATCCATGAATCTGCCACACTGACTGACCAAAGGCGACCAATTCAACCCACCACAGGTTTTCCCATAATTCCTTCAGGCAGTTCCCATCTTCTCACGGCTGCTTCCAGAAGAGAAACACTGATCAGATTTTTTGTCATGAAATGATAAACTTACATCATGTATGTGCAGCTGACAGGGCTGCAGCAAGTGCACAACATGATTATGTCAGTATGACCAGAGAGTTTCTTGAATTTATGTTTGTACTTTCAATGTGTGCAAATTTATGGTTAATGGAAACGCAACTCGGGTGTGAACATGTATGGATTTTATGGTCATTTTACGCATTTCTTAATCAATAGTGTCATTTTTTCAATTCCTGTGTTTTAACATCATGCTGCCAATGTGAGTAGATGGAACTTAAATGTAGATCTCGTTTTGTTTGTCTAATAAACCTGTTCGTTTTGCGGGGATGTGGAGACTTTTGAGAGCCACTGCATAAACAAATGAAGGAAATACATGATTACACTAAATGTGATTGACACTGCCAGTTTCCAGTGAGTATGTATTTAAACATGTCGTTCCTCTCACTGAACCCTCTACTCTCTCTCCCTCCTTTTTAAAGTCACACAGCAACATTCCAATCAACAAGTTGGCCACAATTTCTCCTCAACCGTGCGAGAAAATGTCACGGTCAGTTAGATGAGAGTTGTTTACTTGGAAAACATCAGAGGACTTCTTTTTTTATGACCTAATGTAGAAAACAATAAAAACAGTTACAAGGTTTACTTCTTTCCAACCCTGACTGTTTCTGTCACCTTGCAAACAGTTTGGTTATGTGGCACAAATACAGTTTGTTTCCCATTTTCCTCTCTCTGGGCTTTTAGTGGCGTTTAAAACACATCCCTCTTGCTGTTTCATCATACACTCCAGCATCTATGTCACATCAGACCGCCGTGCTAACGCCATCTCATCTTTTTTTTTTTTTCCTTTTTCTTCTTCTTTCCGTTTTACGTCCCCTTCGCCCGTTACGAGTCGGAGTCGGAGCAGTCATGCTTGAAACAGCGTACACATTAGCCCCCATAAGCGGGGAGAGGAAAGGCACAACAAATCGTGCATCAGTAAACAATAGGCTGGAAAAAGTGGGACAAGAAAATGATTCAGGTTGGTTGAAATACGTCCCATTTTGTTGTGTGAAAAAAATCGGTCTCCTGGGCGTCTCAGAGGCCCTAAACGTGAGTCACATAAGTCACTTCTCATCACAGTTCCTGCGTATTAACACGTCCAATTTACACCTTGAAATATTTTTAAGGGAACCGCTGCTACAGACTTGTTTTAAAAATTGTTGTGGAAGAAACAGCTACCTGCATTTCTGATGCAATGCTACGTTTCCCTACTCTTAGCTGTTGAATTCATCACTTTGTGTTTGTACTGATTTATGCCCGTGTGGATCATAACATGCAAAATTGTTCCATCTTCAGCAACATTGTACAGCTCATAATGTGTGGATTTTATTCTACTACTTTCCCTCAAAATGAACACAGATCCTACACACACACTGTCTGGTTCCTTCAGTAAAATATGTGTTTTTGGGTCCATTAAAGTTCTGAGTACTCATAAGGTATTACTCACACCATAGATGTCTAAATAATTATGACATTTTTTATGATTTTAAGTTGTAGGATGTTTTATTGCTTCTACATGTCTGCACCACTCAGAATATAGAACCCTTAAAATGTCTGTTGAATCTTTATTTCCTGGTTTTTGTCTGAATGTGATGCGTTGAGTAGTTCTACAAATCTTACCTTGAAACCGGACATTAATGTTTTTCAGAGTATTTGTCGAAGTTCATAGAAAAAAGAAGTTTATATACGAATTCCACAAGATATAATTTAGTAAAATTTAAAAGGGTGTTCAAAGTGGGGCCTGCGGGTTGTTTGTGGTCCCCAGACTGATTTTGAAGAGTGATTTCAAGAAATTAGGACAAAATTAGAAATGTACAATTAAAATCTCCTTCAGAAAATGTTGGATGCAACACAACGTCATCACCTTTTCCGATCTTTCCGGTTTCTTCGTATTTTCATGATAACTAGAACCACACATCGTCGTTGATTTGTACTGCAAAGTAAACTTTGGTGCGTCCAAATCTGATTTTAATTGCTGCATTAAAACAGCTAAATACAGCAAATGTTTTGAAATGAAGGGTGACGTAGGTCCAATGTTACTGCTGTGAATAGACACATTTTTTCAGTTATTTTCAAAAATAAAAAGCAAACTTCTTGCCTTTCATTTAACAAGGACAACATGTCAGAAGCCTTTCAAGTTTTGGATCAATGAACCCATTCTTGCATAAAAATCTGATTATTATGTGTGTTTAAATAAAGTAGTTCATGCCTTGTTTTGACCCACTTGACAAGAAGTCTGGACATCTCGGATTTAAAGTGTTTGTTCAAAATGTTTTGTTTTTTTTTTGACGTGTGTTTCCTTTTTTGGTTACTTTAAGACTGGTTGTGCAAACTGCAACTTTTAGGAATTTTTTGGCAGAATTTTGTCCCTATTACGAATCAAAACCTGAGTTCAAAGTCAGAAAAATAATCTGCAAGAGTCCCTGCGGTGCCTCTTGGAATGTCAGATTTTTTTCCCCCTCCGCCAACTTCAGTCCTAAAGTCCAGGATGATTCCCATGCCTTATAAAACTTTGTGGAGACCGCAAAGATAAACTGTTTTGTCTCTCAGTAAATCTTCTTTTAGGCATAAGAAACACAACATAAAGCATCTCAGCACTAGAATATGAACATGGATGTGAGTTGTCCTTTGTAAGACACATTACGGACTGTTTGCCCTTTGTTTAGTCAACCTAACGGCTACAACACAGAAAAGGCAATGTGCCATTTATAGGAATGTGGTGCTCTTCAACCCAGGTGGGCTTCCTATGTTCTGCGACCTGCAGTAAATGCATCCCCCTGTATGTTCTCAGAGCTGCCTTTCCTCACCAGGAGACCCCCCACATGGTTTCTTGTCATCCTCACTGAAATGAGAGCAATCACTTCGCTGTCCTTGCAGGGTGAGACGCTGTAATTTGTTGTGCTCTTCACCTTACCAGGCCTCATCGTGATCCGGGCTCTTTTCCTTTTTCTTAAATACTCAGTAGAAAACTCAGTGCTTGGAACTTAGCTCCACTGACTGTGTGGATATTTTCTCAAATGATTTTGGGTAAATTATTCCCCAACACACACATAATAAAAAATAAAAAAAAAGTTTAGAACATGCTGAAGTTTTCTAGTGTTTTATTTAAAACAACACAGAGTGATGATTCTCAGAAATAAAGAAAAAAGGCAACACTTCAGTAAATACTAAGGTTTCGAAGCTCAACACACAGATTTAATCCGTGAGGTGAAAAGCTATCAAAAACCTTCCTGTTTGATCCTGTTCCTGTTTGATCCTGTTTGACCTTCTTGTTAGTTCTTTACATCATAAAGAACTATATTTATATTTACGCTGCTGTAGGACATAATGACTCTACATTTTCCTACTACTCTCTAATTTTGCATTATTTTCAGTCATTTCAGCTTTTAACTGTACGCTCTCTCTCTCTCTGCGTTTTCTCTTCATAGAAACTACTTCTGGTCTGGAATTCTGTTTAGCTAACTGTATGCGCTAACTCAAAAAAACTGTCTCACAGTTGATCTGCTCAGGTGTGTTTCTCTATGAAGCCAGTAAAAACCTACTGCCGTTAACTTTTTACTTTTCATGGCAGCGACAGATGTGAACAGTTACAGGAGGTATATTCATAAATCAGCCATGATGCTCATCATCTCTCAGCTAATCAGAGGAGACATCAAGTCAGCCAGATACAACCTAAATCGCGCCATCAGAGTTAAATGGTAAATGGTTAATGGACTGAACTTATGTAGCGTTTTTCCAGTCACTTTGACCACCCAAACACTTTACACTAGAGTCACGTTCACCCATCGGACTCACAAACATGCATGCAGATAGTTGGGCAATTTTAGGTTAAGTGCCTGGCCCAGAGGCACATCGATATGTGACAGGAGGAAGCTGGAATCAAACCTACAACCTTCTGATCACAAGACGATTATGCACTCAGCCAAAAGTTGGGCTTTTGCAGCGTAGAGAGACTTTATTACTGTTTACCATTGTCTCAGTATAGTATTGTAAATCTTGGTGGATGTGCCTCACTCCAGGAATCAGCTTTTGAACCTATCCATGATGGGACAGGCACGTGGATGTGAGTGGAGCTTTGGGGGCCCACCGGTTAAGAGTGAAAACAGAACTTTATCTTAACGCCGTGGGGAGGCGCTGAGATAAAGTGGGGGACGGCTTTCCAGGCCACAAGGCCTTGGAGAGCTGAGATTATCCCTTGTTGCTTCTTGTCGTCCTCCAGGCGAAGGCTGAACATCAGGGTGGCACTGAGTGGGGGGTCAGATCTCAAATCTTTGCATTGTAATGCTGATGAAAAGAAGGGAGGACATTCAAATTTAATTGCTCTTTTTGCCATTATCCCAGGCGACACACCTCAGCGCTTGAAAGGCTGGAAACAAACTGCTGAGGCTGATGTGCTGCAGCTGCTACCTCCTTGTTTTGCTGGCAGGAGAGGACGAATCCGGGATTAGGAGACAAAACGCTCTGTAATGTGTGACAATAAAGTAAAATGAGGCAGTGCATATGACTTCCCAGTTTTTTTTTTCTCCGTTTGTTGCCAGTCGAGTTGATAAAACATAATCCGCCGTTTCCTCCGAATGTGATACGAGAGCTTACAATTTGGAACGCATCATTTGGATCGTTTAGGACTTGGAACGGGCTCACATTTGTAGAGGGTGTTTGAACTAGAACCTTAAGAGACACTGCTAGGCTCATCTTATGCCAAATAGGGCATTTATAAAAGGTTGGCACGGGCTCTTTGGAGCGAAGGCTGGCAAAGGCATGACGTCTGCATCCCGGTGCCAACCAAGGGGTTTTGTTTGGCATGTGTCTCTGTAGTATGGCTTGTCTTCTCCAGAAAAAAAACTGGCCCGATCACAGCTCTAGCATTGGGTTGCTGAAGCATTGCAAGACTGAAAGTGATTAATTAAAAAGCTCTCAGCTTCTGTTTGAGTCAAGGCACAAGAATTAGAATCAATAAGTAACAGCGTAGGTGCCTGTTTAACCTCAGCAGGGTCGGGGGTTCTGGCTGCGAAGACTTATTTGAAATAAGAACAAAAAAATAAAATGAAATAAAAACACATCTTTTAATGTGCACGGATACTAAAAAGCTGAGGTAAGTACAAGCGATTTATTGCTTATTCAGCTTTTGCGACCACCAAACTCATGTTTGATTGGGATTTTATATGGTTGACTGACTGGTTCATTGTGGAAAAGAACCCATCAGAAGTCCTGTTAGCCATTTCCCAGCCAGCATACCTAGGTGGGCCCCATATGGGGAAATGGAGGGCAGAAAATATGGGTTTCACACGGGTTTGCCAATGTAGGGCCCATGTAGGGGCCCTACAGGGAAACCGCGGACAAACCCATGTGGGACCCACATTGTCTGCCCTCCTTTTCCCCATATGGGGCTCAAAATGTGAAACACTTTGCAGCACAACGTCTTCACAGTGAAACATGGTGGTGGCAGATGGACCTGTTGTGGAGCCCGTTCAAGCTTGAATGAGAGTGACCAATAATTCAGAATTATTCAGCCGTTTCTCCTTATTTGGTGGGGTAAAGTTAAGGCTCAAGAAGAGAACAGATTTTGTTTGGAATTAAAATGAGGAAAGAAATAAAGTGTGATACATTAACTCTAACAGTGGGGAGTGTAAGGCAGAACTAGAACTCATCCCATAAAGTGCTGTTAGAATAATAATGTTGCATTTGTTTGATGGAAGCCCTGAAAAACAACAGAGGTCGAACTTTACAGAGGAACCAACGAGGAGCTTATTTACACCTGGGTAGACCTAGCTCCGCCCTCAAGGTGCAGCTCCTCCTCAGAGCTGCAGTTTCCAAGCTTCCGAGCTTCTGCCTCACAGAGGAACCCAACCCCTTCTCACTCCCCCACTCCGCTCCTTCAGACTAGCCGACAGCAATTAGGAAACACTTGATAGAACTGCACATCTGCTGAGCTCATTATAGGAGCTACTTCTCAGTGTTGTTAAAACATTGTTAGAGGGTTAATAACAATGTTTTATTAACATTGTTAAATGTTAACAAAACATTATATTAACGTTTTATTAATGTTAATAATAAAACGTGACGTGATCTGAAGTGATCACTTTCTGAAGGCGGAGTTTCAGAAAGAGCAGGGGGTTTTAAAGGGACAGAGGCGCAATTTCAAGGTGCTAAATTACAAAGAAAATTTTTGTTTAAATCATATTTGTTATATTTAGCACTTTTATAACAACTCAAGTTAACATAGTTACTTGATTTTCCTCTAAAATGGTTTAGATGAAAGATTTATGGGTTGGTTCAAAGTCTAGATCCAAATCCAACTGAGAGTATGTGGCAATTGTAGCAATTGCAGATTTTCTTCACACCTCACAGTTGTGCACCACATTTTTATTACTATATCACATGCAATCACAACCAAATACATCAACATTTATGGCCGTGACATGAGAAAGTGTGAAAATATTCCAAAAAGTGTCCTTACTTTTGTAACTGTAGCTGATAAACAGCTGCTTTTCAGGAAACGTTTTACCTTAAAAATAAAAAAAAAACATGTCTGTCTGCCTTTTCAAGAGCTTGTGAGAAATGCTTAATTCGATAAAAGCTGGCGCCACATATGCAGTTTTAAACGAGACCGTAAGAGCTCCAGAAACACGTTCAGGGACATCAGAAATGTTTAATTTTCGTAATCAGAGGATGGTCCAGGGTAGCTGAAAAGCAAGGGCAAAAAGCTTAAGTTACTCACTCTGCCCCATTTTAACCTGGCAGAAAGGCCTACTTTAAGAGGAAATAAAAAAGAGGGAGGAGGTGGAGAAAACAATGCATTTAAAGGCAGGTCTCCCCCAGTGAGCCTTTATCTGTCACTCAGAGCCAGCAACGTAAACACATACTATGGGGTGGGGGGGACAGTGGGGTTTCCATAGCCACAGTTTTAAATGGCACCGTGGCGCTGAACACAAAACCTTCTCCTTCCTATGAGTGTGTGTGCGTGTGTGTGTGAGAAAGAGACAAGGGGAAGAAGACACTTTTTTTTATGCATTTCTGTTTATTTGCTGTTGTGGAGGAAAAAAAAATTCATGTTATGTAGATAGCTCTCACTATCTGGTGCTGCTTCCACTGAGAACGAATGAAATAACAGAGGAAAAGAAAACAAGATAGAAAGAGCGCCTAGTAGACGGAGAGGGGGGAGAAAACGCACGCACACACACGTAAGGCCGGTTATGCAGAAACACAGATTTAATGTAAGGCTTGGCTCTCTGGTTATAAGCAGTGGGAGAGAGGAAAAAGCTGGTCTGGACTTTGAAGAGAAACACACGGGATGGAGGTGGAAGCAGAGTTTCATATGGAGACGATTGAGCTGCGTCTACGCAAAGCCGCCGTCTGGAAGCTGCCGAAATTTTCAGATGTCGATTGGGGAAAAGTCCCAGACGAGACCACTGAGACACTCTGAATCTGCTGTAGTTGTTATGCCAGGGCACTGCATGGCGCTGTGATTTTAGCGATTTTATTTCGCCTCACGGATCCTTCTAGTAACTGCATTAAGCATAAAGCTCATATCGGTCTCTGATGAACCAATTTCTCATTAATGTATGCTCCGTGTGACTAGCTGTGCCTTTAAGAGTAAACAATGCTTTGGTCCGTTGAATCAACACAAAAGGCCCTTGGGAAATCAAGTCTCCACATAGCAAAAATTGACAGCCCAGCCACCCTCAACGTCTGATGTTAATGATTTAAGCTAAATTACAGTGGAAGCACACACAGTCGTCACTACAAAGACTCTTAACATTCATGAGCTCCGCTTTAGGGATATTACTATGTATTCTCCAGCTATCAAAAAGGAAAGTTTTGAGCCTAGTCTTAAAAGTGGACGGGGCATCTAACTCACAGACTAAAACTGGGATCTGGTTCCAGAGGAGAGGAACTAAAAGATCCACCGACTGTTCTACTTTTAGAAATTCTAGGAACTACCAGCGGCACCTTAACGCTTGCTCAAACAATGTGCGGCCTACTTACCCTAACCTCCACCTTGGAGCTTCAGTCTCCAGTCCAGCACCCTCTGCCCCAGGCCTTCCCCACCCAGCTCCTCTAGACTAGCGACAGCAGCCATTAGCAAATATGTGGTGGAATTGTGAGTCTGCTGAGCTCATCATATAAACTACAACGCTCCAAAGGACGGTTGTATGGTTGTCATGGTAGGAGGTTCTAAAAGCAACAGATCAAGACGTCAGATACAGCTATGATCCAAAATCATATTTCTTTTATGTTGTTTTTTATATATAGACATATATATATCATTTTCATAACAGCTGAAGGTAACTTAGTTACTTGATTGTGGCATAAAATGATGATATGTGTGCATGGAAAATATATGATATTCTCCCTTTAGCAGGAAGTCAATGAAGGGAAGCTAAAAATAATATATCCAGATCAAGTGACTGATTAAGAAGTTTCTTTCTGAGAGATTCTTGTCCAAAGACAACTACTTCTTTAGAAACAGAACATTTTGAGTCATCCAAGTTTCTATATCTTGCCTGTAGTCTACCTAACTGATTGGATTCATCTGGTTTTATGGATAAATATAGTTGGGTATCGTCAACATAACAGTGGAAATTTCTCCCACGCTGTCTGAAAAGACTACGCAGGATTGGAAAATGAATGGATGGTGAACAACATCTGCGATGGACCGGCAACCTACCGAGGGTGTACCCTGTCTGCCACCCAATGACCGCTGGAGATAAGGATTGGAACCCCTCGCTACCCTGCAAGAAAAAGCGAACAAGACAATGGATGGATGGAACAATGTTGGTTATCGGATCAGTTCGGATGAATTGTGGCTGTGGAGGCAGTTCGGCGGCTCACTCGGAGGTCTTTACTTTGGTATTCTTCAAAGCATAAAGGGTTTTAAGTACAAGCACCGTTTTGCCGGCGCTATGTGCAACGTGTAAAGGAGATACGATTGTTGCGGAGCAACATTAAAGCCCTCTCCGATCCCCTCTGATTCAGTTTCGTCTGTCATCTCTGCTGGAGACCAGGTAGGAACCCTTAACTGCGGCTTCTCACCCGCCGCTTAATCTTGCCCACAATCACATTCAGTGACAGGCACACAAAGCCATCCGGCGAGCCCAACAAGTCTCTGCTATTATGTAACCACTGACAGCTGGGCCTTTCAAAAGGAGGGGTGAAACCCCCCATCCGTGTGGCAGCACTTTGTGTCAACCAGACGTGACAGTCAAGAAAAGGGCCTGGATAGAGGAAGGGAATTATCAGGCCAGCCGGGGGAGGGTAAGGGAGGGAACCCAGCGCCAATAAAACATGTGCTAAGTGACGGAGTTCACATCAAAACTGCAGCATCTAACATTTCCTTTACATCAAACATCCTACAAGATGTGGTGTCACTTAATAAGAGGTGGTTGGCCTGCAATAGAATCTGTGAAAATATGTACACACAATTCTCCGTAAATTTGCTTGGATTGGATGATTTAGCAGGGTTTTTACAGATCATCTGATTTGGAAAGTCTTTCTCTCTGCTGATAGGCTAAAAAAGTTCAACTGAACACAAATATTTTTGGTTGCATTTCAACCAAATTCACCTCAAGGGAAGCTTTTAAAAAATAGATGAAAGGTGGGAATAAGTGGATATTTGCTGGTTTGAAGTCTTAAGGGGGTGATGTCTCCTGGTTGTTTTTGCTAATATGTCGATCCTTTGAAACCCCTGGCAAATGACACCGAACACAGAGGCACCGGAATGTTTGATTAAACTGCGGATCATCTCCCTTTAGGTTCCACAAACGGTGCTTTGATGCTACAAACGCGCAGCGGAGCCAAAGGAACCCGGAATAGCAGGGGAATAATCAACAGAAGGCGTGTCTCTTTAGCCACCCTTCCTGAATAGTTCCATGCCGTCCAGAAAGAAAAGTGCCATCGTTCCAGGGGAGGCTGTAAAAAATTAGGGCTCTGTCCACATTTACATGGATGTTCGCCCAATCAGAGGTTTTCTGTTGTATTTCTGCCTCCTGAGGAGATGAGGCCTAGTTTGCATGTCCACACTCTGACTTTCTGTGCTTGAAACCCAAACAGCAGGGGAAATTTTTTACCTGGGTTATTCGGAATTGGCTTGTTAGCCTTTTCTCCAGTTCAATCCCTTCCAAATGTCCATTTTGCACCTGTACAAAATTTTGTAGGCTATTTGGATTATTCTATTTTTTTCAATGACATTTTTTTTCAGGTTCTGATTGTTGGTTGTTAAAACAAGTGTGAAAAGTCTCCCTCTAGTCTAGTCAAAACATGGCTTCTTTTGGTTTCTAAAAATGTTGCGTCGAAGGCAACCAATACTACTAGGAAAACTACACTGCTTAAGGCTAAAACTGCTTTCATTCACAATAAAAGTTATATATTTTGATGTAATTAATGTTGAAGTTATGCCACCTGCTGGTACAGCGTAGGATTTACATAATTTTAAATGAAATCAAGCAGACAGCTTTGTTTGGAAAGGAGCAAAGGGAAATTGTCTATTAAAAAATATCCTGAAGAGTGTCGGGCTTACCTTTACTATTTAATATTTTATCCCCTCTTTTTAACATTTTGTCATGGTAAACAACCATTCTTATTTTTGTCACTCTTGCTCTTTTTTTTTTAAGTGTATGTTTCCATTTGCCTGTCACTGAAACTCTGAAGTCGACTAATTGTTCCGTCTTGTTCTCTCATATAAACGGGCATGATTCGTAAAGAATGTTCCGAGGCAGATGGCCAAGGCCAGGCTATAGCAAGGGCGTACGAGGGCAGTAGCCCAGGGCACTAAGTTTTTGGGGGTGGGAGAATCCAAAAATTACATATACATATATTTTGTTTTATAAACTTTGCATCTCAAATTAAAGACACAGGCTTACTTCACATGTAGTGTTTTATTAAATACTGTTGGACTTTAATAAATTTAAACTGCTCTCAAGTTGGTAATTTTTATGGCACCAACTTGGCGCCATTTGCCAGACATTTTAAACCAACCCTCCATTAATTCATACCTGCACATGTGCAGCCCTACATGCACATGTGCATTGGCATTGTAGAACATGCCAACGTTCTACAATTGGCATGAAATATTTTTTGTGGGGGGCACCAAGAGCAATACTGACTCATGACCTGGGGCCCTTATTTTTGTATATCCAAGAATACAAGCCCTTGTATATCCAAAAAAAAAAAAAAAGGTCAGGAATGGACCGAAAAGCTTTCAAAAATTTTTTTAACAACTAGAGCCATTCTAAGTGTAAATCATTTCAAAGTAAACAATACAATTGTTAGATGATAATCCTTAGCCTAGAACTTATTTAGCCATTCTAGGGAATTTCTTCTGAATTTTGTTGTATGGTAGCTGCCACCTGCTGGCACTACTGTATCTGGGTCCAAAGATAGCATGGACCTAAACACGCGTTATTACACATATGACCTTTCACAACGCTATTTAGCAAAACTGCATGCAGTTACTAAAGTTATTGATTATCTTGGGCCATTTTGTTAGCTCCCAGAATGTTTTACCATGTCTGACTCGAACACTGCAGGCTTCAAAGCCACCACACCTTTCATGGACAATTTTCATGGGCAACAATGAAATTGTGTTCTCGACATGAAGGTATCCCACTTCACCAGCCACCAGAATAACCAGTTTCCTTCCCTCACTAAACGTCTCACTGCTGAGCCACAGACTGTCAAGTCTACATAGAGGTCATAGTACACCAACTATTCCTTCCATCCACAGGCTGCTCGTAAAAAAAAACAGAAGCTAGAAATGACAAACTGTACAGCTTAGTGAGGCTTTTTACCCCAGTGCTTCTTTAAAATGTATTTCGAAGACCAGGGATTATTTGATAGATTTCATTTCTTTGTTTTCCTACTTAGAAAATGTGCTTTTGCTTCAGATTAGAATCAAACTCCAGTTCGCGTTTTCCACGGAGCCGGAGCCTCAATTTACTGTGTGCTTTCAGCGCCGCAGCACTCACTGGCAACCTTCAAGATCCTTCCGCGGTTCACTTGTGTGCGAGTGTATGTGACTGTTGTTTTACAGCACGAAGCAACGAAGTTTCCTCCGCAGTGCCGAAAAAAGCCAAAAATCTCCACCGTAATTATTTTTTAAGTTCTGTTGACGACACTGTTAAGAGGATGATTTGAAATAGCCCCATGTCAGACTCGGGGAACTTGACGCACTATTTCGTCCCAGCTGTCCTGTCTTTGCAACGCATACAATACATTCCTGTGTTGTTCCGCGGTGTGACGAGGCTCTGCCTGCCTGCTGTTCCTGTAAACTCCCGCCTTGACTCAACGAGCGAGAGAGACAGACACAGCCGGGGAACAGAGAGGAAAAGCCCTATAAAACAAGCAGGCCCGCAGCACCCACATTATTCTGTTACAGAGCGCGCATCACACCGGGAGAGAGAAGAAGAAGAAGAAGAGTGCAATATTAGTAGACAATAACTGCTTCCACGCATCTCAGGGAACAAGATACTTATTTGTACATTCTAAATCACATACATTGTTAACGGATGAGGTTATTTTAGCAGTTTAAAGGGGTAGTTTAAGCGTTAATTAAATTTACGTTTGGGATTTTTTTTGACCAACCATTTAAAAAAAAAGTAAGATTATGAGCAGTTAATATGTTATTTTTCACAACTCTTTGGCGTCTTTGTTCAGTATATGTCCAGATTTGTTAAAGGGGCAGTATAATGAAAAAAGCAACTTTTTTGAGCCATGTTAATGTACCAGAAGTAAAAGAAACATACATTCTTTTATGCATACACCTGGTGAAACTGCACACATTATAGGAGCTACGTCTCAGTGTAATGCTGGCAAAAAATGTTAAGGGATTAATGGAGGAGCCATGTTGTGATGCTGCTACCACGAGTGGCACATTTCTATAATTAAAAATAGTTTGCATCGATGCGTACATGTGTTTGACCGGCCCAGTCAAAGTCCAGACCTAGATCCAACTGAAATAGCTGGCAGGAAAACTGCTGTCCAGATGTTCTCAATCCAACCAATTCAAAGCTTTTCCACAAAGAGCACATTCCAAATGATTTGACTTGTTAAATGGTGCGTTAAGTTTAGTTTATTATTAAAATTACTACAAAACTTCTTTCAATATGGTTCAGAAAGTGCAATTAGGAATTCTAATCATAATGTCAAATAAATAATAAAGCCATACACTCTGTCTCCCCCTACTGCCCCACTCCACTGAGCAAACATCACACCACACTTTTTAGATTCTCACGAGTATGCACCGGTGGGTTATCACGTAGGATTCCATGTGACTGTCCTCATTGCTTCCTTGGATGCTTGGATCTCATCAGCTGTGCATCTCAACCCCACAACTCATCCAGCGTCAACATGATGGGACCTAATGACCAGTGTGTCAGCGACTGGTCAGAATGCGCGCAAAACCAGATTCCGCCGCCCCTAAGTAACGCTTTATGAGCGCTGATTTGGTTTGGCCGGAGCACTGCCTGGCAACAGAACTTTACCGAGTCCTGAATGAAACCAGCCATCTGCTCCCCTGGCCCGGAAAAAACGAATTCACTTGACACATGGCCTAACCCAGGAATTAGATAGATTTTTAAAAACTTTTTTTTAAAATCAGAAATGAACAAAATAACAACTAAGTAAGCAGAGTGACCGAAGATTCAAGAGGATTTGAGGTTCCTATTGCTACACTTGGACAAGTAGTTAGCATAGGAAAACTTTAGTGTCAGTCGGAGACGAGGCAACAGCTAAACTGTTGTTTGTGTTGAGTGTAAAGCAGGTCATGACATCCTAATCCCCTTTGCCTGGGATGAAGCACAATAGTTTCTGACCACGTACAATGCCTTGCAAAAGTATTTACACCTTTTAAAGGGGCAGTATTACAAAAAAAATAGACTTTTTTTTTTTAGCTTTGCACCATGTAATAATGTTATGCCTCTTTATAATCAGACCTGGAGTGTCGCTTTGATTCTTTCATGCATGTTTGAGAAATCTTTTAAGTTCATCTGCTGCCATGGAACCCAGCTCCACCTTCGTGACACAGCTCATCCTCCTGAGCTGCAGTTTCCACATTTCAGCTCAGACTTGCTCCTTCAGACTAGCCAGCAGCAATTAGCAAACACCGGATTTCTAGCAAGTGAAATTAAGATACTTACTTGATTGTGCTTTAAGATAGCACTAAGGGCCTGGAAAACACGACACTGCACCTTTAAACTTTTCCACATTTTGTCATCTTATAAACAGAAAGGTAATCCAGAAGGAAAATTACAAGTTTTTACGATGTTGGCCATTCATTGCAAAATAGCTGAAGCTCAGTGAGACTGGATGATCAGTATCTCAGTTATAATCAGTTATATTTCATTCTGAAGTTAAATTCACATATTTAAATGATCCCATTTTAGAATAGAAAGAACAAGCTTTTTTAACCAAAGATTCACCACAGACACTAATTTACTGATTTTGTTAAAGTTCATAAGATATATAATGGCAGAAATTGATTTTTTTGAAAAATGTTTCTTTTGCCTCATTTTATTATTATACTGTCATAAAAAATACAAATTATTTCCCTTTCGGCCTTTAAAATACCAACATTTCCACATAGCTGACATTATTTTTAAATAATAAATGATTGATAAATTGATCAGTTACTCGGTAATTAGTAAACTTTTTACCAAATACTTCTATACTTCTACTAGAGTAACTTTTTGCTTTTACTTTGGTGACAACATGTTGAAGTAATGCCGGTCTAACTCGACTACAGTCTCTGCCCCCGTTCTCTTCTGTTTCATAATTGTGAAGCTCTTTGTGTTGGTCTGATCAGAATCATTTTGCAAGGAGCTGCACTAAGAGACAGATCCAGGTGAGGCTTCTTCCTGCCTGTCTGTGACCTTTCACCTGCTCCACTTGACCTCCTGCCCGCCTCTTTTAAGCTCTTCCGTTGGCTTCATCCTCTTTGAGCCATGTCTGTTAATGCAGATTGTTTTACCCTATAGTGCACGTGCCCACACAATACCCACAGAGGGAAGTGGGGGGTCAGGTTCACCGTGGCGACCCCAAACATACGGGATTTATTTTGTGTGTGCAGCACTAAGCTTGCATCCCGTTCTCCACTGGGCACGCTCCTGCACTCAGTCTGAGAGGACAAAGGAGGGCAGAGTCAGTCGGTAGAGTCGGTTTCTGGTGTTGCTTTTGCTTCTTCTCATGTTTTCCTGAACCTGATGCTAAGCTATTGGGTCTGACCCTGAGATCTACAGATACTGCGACGATCACAAGGCGTCGTGGCTTGTTGATGATAACGGCTTTACCTTTCAGTAGACGCTCCAACATGTCAGAACGTTTTGGACCACCGTAAGGTTCCTGTTAGCATGGCTGCCAATGAAGGTGGATAAACAGTTTTCCTGTAAAGGTAAGTTGTTTCTCCACCATTAGCACATTTAGCATCACATACACAAAGTTGACTGTCAGCGCCAAGACCCGCCTCCTGGGTCTGATTGGTTGTTTCTGACAGAGCAGTGGATTTCTTCCGATGACAATAGTAAGACAGGGAGGAGTTTGATGTTCTCACAGATTGTCTGTCTCTTATTTTAACATGAGGACACGATGACAGTTTTAACAAATATATAAAATACATTATTGTAAAAATGTCATACAGTAACTCATGACTTAACTAAACTAGACAGGGAGCAAAGTTGGGATAAAGAAACCCTGATCATTTTTCCGCAGTTGTACAGGAACTCTTTTTGTAACGTAATTGACATAATTCATTGAGGGTTTCTTCTGGTCTCTCCACTAAACAGAAACAACCATAAAAATTAAGCACCGTGTTTGACAGAAACCCAGCACTGTCCCAGACTTGGTGGTGGCAGCATTATGCTGGATGCTTCTTTTTTTTCCTTCTTCTTTCAGAGACGTTACTTAGAAGATGGAGGGAGCAAAACTCAGGACAGTCACAGAGAACGCAAAGAACTTGTGAGAATGTTGCAGGTTTTAAGAACAGTAAGACCACAATCTGAGTATTTCAGTTTGTTGCATGTGACACACTTTGCAAAAATAATGAAACCAAACAAACTGATTCAGTTTGCTTTGGGGATATAAATCTCTGGGAGACCAACTGGCAAAAGAGAGAAAGAGAGAAAAAAAGAGTCTGTTTTATTCTTTAAATATTTCACTCAGATCTTTTTCTGTTTTGACAGCAAGACAAGAAGAAGCTCTGTATCTCAGTGAGAGGACTGAGTGAGGAGAAAACAGAACAAACATCACCCTCAGAGCAGCAGTGGGTGGCTGAGTGTGGGAAAGGAAGCGGAGGAGAGGAGCCGTGGCTCAGGACTGCCACCCAGTGGCGCGCAGAGTGCAGTGCAGGTCAGTCGAGATCTCCTTTGAAACGCCTCACTTTTTTATTGCTACCCTTTTCATCCCAGCATGCCTCCTGTAATGTCGCACCCGGCAGAAATTGTCTCAGAAAATCCAGTCACCTCCCATGAACCGTCTGCGTTGGGAACGAACCAGAATCTCCAGGATCTTTCATCATCTAGTCGGCCATGAATGGCTGAAATAATTGAATAGGGTGACCCACAGTTGAAGTGGAAGATAGATTCTGATCCCCGTAATAAGTAGGGCTCAATAAGCGCTGCAGGAAGCCCCCAGCAGGAGAAAGGCACAGTCAGATTAAGGTTGAGGAGTTTAATTATGAACAAGGAAATGAAGTTCTCCAAACCTCTGTCTCTCAGGGTAATTTTTAGCTCGCAGACGGTGGTGATTCGGGGCTGCCTATTTTTTTTCCTGTCCTCTCTCTCTCAAGTCTGCACGCTTAAACTGAAGCATCCTCTGCCACTTGACAATCAGAAGCCTTGCGAGGGATGAGGAGGTGAGATGCAGGGAGGCGGGTGCTGGAGAAGGAGACAGGGTGCCACTTAGGATATTGCTTCAAGGACTGCTCTCCTCGTTAAACTCATTGCTGTGGGCATAAATACAGCCAAGCATCAGATGATTTATTGACACAAGCTTCCCTCTCCTCCATCCTCCCGCCTAACAAGGCTGTGGTCAGATAAATTGTTGAACTGGAGGAATTTCTTCTAGATTTACGCTCAGTTCATAGGAGGGCTGTGGGAAAATTGTGGGCGCAGAGCAGGGTAAATGTGTATGAGGAAGGTTTAAAACTCCACTGATAAGATGAAAGTGTGGAAAGATTAGGTCAACAGCTCCAAAAGGTTTTAGCATGTATTGTCATTTTAATTAATGAGGGGCAAAATGTTTCATATGTACAGCTGGTCTAAAGTGACACCCCATACATTTAACATCAGTTTGACCAAATATTTGTGAATGCTTCATTTCAGGATGACTGATCCATTGATCAAACAGACAGATATGAGAAACTGTGTGTTTTTCATATCTGTGATACTCTCATTTCACAGATATGAGAGTCTCTGTGAAATCTGGACCCTGCAACATGATAATGACCCCAAACATGCCTTTTAATCCACCAAGAACTTCACAGAGAATGGAAAAAGCTCCTGGGTTCAAAGCCCATATGCTGAGCTCATTAAGATGTTGTGGAGTAACTTGAAACAGACTCAGGATGCAAGAAAGATCTCAAATGTCTTAAAACTGAAAGTGAGGAGTGGGATAAGCTCAGTCCAGACTAAACTTGGAGGCTGGTAGATGGGAGTGATGGGACATCTGGCACTTTGATCTTTAATGTTCTCTTCAATGAGTTGCTCAAATGAGAGCAACTCATTGAGTTTGGGTCTCAGTGCTTTCAATCATGCTAGTGAATGCTCTGTTCATAACCTCCCTATTGCTCTCTGCTACACAGCAGCTTGGCCATGCTAACAACTGAGTTGCTAGCATGGCCACCGATGACGGTGGATACATAGTTTTTCTGTGCCAGGAAAACTTACCAGATCTTTGCCAAACTTGATGGCACACTGAAGAGAAAATTCAAGTATTTCATTATGTTGAAGTATCTAAAACCTGCTGTGTAGGTTGAGGACTGGGGATGGAGTCTTCTCTTTTAGGGTAAGAATTGACAATACCAGTCCAAACATGACATATGTTTAACTGTCCATATCAGTTTATACTTGATATAAACCTGTTTATCTCTATTGGGGCTAGTGCCTATCACCAGGTCAGGGCAACATAAAAGATACACAGAACAATAACCCATGCTAATGCTCAGAGCACTGTAAGGACAACGCTAAGTAACAAAATTACCTAACATTTAGGTGTGTAACTTAAGCATGGATTGGCAGAACATCCAGACTCCATCCAGAGACCCTAGGCAAGAATTCCAATGCGGGACCTTCTTAATGCAAGGCAACGTCGCAGTCAACAGTATCACTCCGGTAGTTATGATCTTTGTTCTGTCACTAAAAACATGAGGGACCAATGGCTCAATTGACCCACTGCAAATCTCGAAGGTTGATTGCAGCAGGAGGGAATACACTGACTGCATGACTCTGTTCCCCAAAGACTTGCTGCTGGTAACTGTCTGTGGAGGCGTCTCGTCCTACGTAGCAGAGCAGCAGCATGCCAGTAATGCCAAGTCTGATGAAGCTACTAGATACTGGCTTAAGCATTGGCTAGGCTGAACCAATAGGAGTATGAAATGACAGAACAGAATATTGACTTAAAGAGTTTGTGAAAGACTGATAACGGATTTACTGGACGCAGTCCCACAGAGTGGTCTCTTAATTGTTTCCACATTGATCATAAAGTAAGACGAGTGTTTGAAAAATGCTCAACAACTAAAGCAAAGAGACTAATCCTAATTAAATATTGGGGAAGCTCATGCCAAGCCTCGTCCATGTCTTCAACATCAGTAACGCTGCAGTGAATCCCAGGCTGGCAAAAAAACAAAAAAACAGGGAAAATGAAGAGAAATTGCTGTCGCCTGCTTTTTCGCCACACAAACCTGCCTCACTGGTTGAAGATGGTAATTGTACATCTCATAAGCTGTCAGCCTCATGTGGCCACATGTAATTTCTTTGTCCCCATTCCTCCTCCATTTTCCCTCGCTCAAATTTTTGCCCTCCTCGCTCATCCTTCCATCCTCGCAGCACCGCTTTAACTCAGCGGTTTGGAGGGCGGCACGTCAGCACTGATTCACTCTGACAATGAGCCACTCGCGCTAATTTACTCATTAATGCTAATATGATTGACATTTCATTTCAGCACGCTCCCCTCCCCTGCCACTGATAGGGTCGGCCGAGGCAGCCAGTAATCACTGACAGGGCCATTAAAGGGAGATTGCATGCAATTATCTCCCTAATTCAGAGGGTTCTTTTAATTTGCCGGCGTAAAATTGTCAATCTTGGAAGTGTAATCGCTCTCATTCCCATTTGAAAACAGGACTAAAAATAAATAAGAGTAGGGTATGTTTCCCGTCTCTATGTTTTGATGCCTAAGCAGATGCAGATAGATAGAACAAAGACCCTGGTGAGGGGGTCTTCCTATGCTAACAGGATGTTGCACACCAGCCAGAAAATACATGTAACATTGTTTTGTTTACACTTGTATTATGGTAAGGAAAAAAAACCCACTTTGCCAAAAATGTGTCTTGGCCTAAATATTTCATGCTCTGGAAAAAAAATTGTGTCAATGCTTTTGGGAAGACCTTATAAACGATTCTGGAATCTGATGGAAGGCATAGACATTTTTTTTTCCAGACCATAGAATAAAGTAAAACTCAAACTGGATCAAATATAAAACGCGGCGGCGGGCTCAGTCACATTTCCCGCCTCCCCAATGTGACTGCTGTCTCAGTACATTTTTCAGATACAGACAATATGAATTCAATCCAAACATGCATTCCTATAAGGCTTATGTCCTTTGAACACTCATTAAAGTGATGGGATTATTCGAATTAAACGGAAATTAGAGATGAATAATTATTATTTACATAAATCTGTTTGTTAACCATTCAGTGATTCGGAGGCGACAGGTTTCCAGATCCAAACCTTCACTGTCTTCCCCAGAAAAGTTGAAGTCATCCTTGCTTCCTGAACAATATGGCTCCAAAAACATGGCTGCCGTACTTCACTTGAACCAGCTTCTTCTTCTTCATCTGCCTTTTTCATCCAAAAACACGCATAAACCTGTCAAACGTCCTCCGCTTTGCAATGATAATTATTCAAACTCATTTAACAAAAGGACTTCAGTTCCAGATAAAAAAATCTAAATAATATGTATATATATTTATATATATTCAGAATACTCAGCATTAACTGTTTAAATTTTGACTAACCCTTTTTACATTACAAGATGGCGCCGCTGTTCTTGACCACATTACTACAGCCGAGAACCGAATTTATAGTATTCTGAGAAATATTATTTAAACCTTTTGTGTACACAGAATTAAAGGATAGTAGTTTAAGTCATGCAAGTTGTTTTATTGTGTCAGTACAGCAGTAAATTAGGGCCATTGTACATGTTAGGTTCTGGGGTTGGTGGAGGGTTTTCTCCGCTAGGTGGGGTCCTGGAGCCAGCCGGCGGAGGAGTGGCTAACCTGTCGTCATCGTCACACCGGGAGACAATCACCTTGTTAGCGGCGGTTAAGAGAGACAGGCTGCCAGTACCTCGACGCCAGAGTGTCGCCTTTGATGGTACCTCGTAGCCCCTCCGAGTCTGCGCCCAGATCACTGTTTTGTTCCAGTCCGCGGTGTGACTGGAGACTAATTTGTTTCTCTGTGGATTCTGTGTTTCCCTCAGGTGATCGCTATATTACTAACCTGCTACTCGCTGTTTCCTTCGTGACGCCGTGGGCGGTTACCTCCACGGAGACCAGAGTTCCCACACTCACCAGCGAGGGTAAAATACCGAGCTTCAGCTCCGAATTGGACTCGCAGTCTGTCTTCACCGCCGACGCCTCCCAGCCTCCGCCTGCCTGTCCGCCCTCCTACGTCGCCGCTTTCCCCGAGCGTACTCCGACGCACCAATAAGGATTCCCCCCAGCCCACCTGTCCTTTGAAGGCTTTTTGGAATCCGAGACCCGGAATCAACCCCTACCTACTTTCCCCCCCGGTCCTTGATTCACAACCGTCCACGTAAGTCCGACACACTCACCGCTCTAGACCAGGCTCCGTTCCCACAACTGTAAACTCACCATCTCCCGTTGTCGTTCTCTCCAGTACGCTGAACCGCAAGCAGCTCCATTCCCGGACCAGCCATTAACCTGTCCCTTTTTGCATTTGAATCCAGCAAATAAACTGTTGTTCATTCTGATCTCCTCTCTGTTTGGTGTTCTTGCATGTGGGCTAAAGTCTAGCTAAGTCCATCATGACAGAACACTCTGGCCTACAGCTTAGCCCAGCAGACACCATCAGAAGAGCGTTGTCAGACCAACAAGCAACGTTGGCGACGCATGAGTCCGCTTTAAGAGAATTAAGCACAGTTCAGAGGGAGACAAATCAACGGTTGGAGGAGATTGCTAACTGTCTCCCCAACAGCCGGCAGCAGCAGCACCTGCCTTTACCCCTGCACCAGATCCTGTTCCCGTAATCCCGTCCAGGTTTTCCGAGATCCGTCCTCCCGCACCTGAACGGTTTAAGGGTGAACCAAGTAGGTGCAGGGGCTTCATTCTGCAATGCTCGTTGTTATTTAATTACTCCCCCCATGATTTTAGTTATGACGGAGCTAAGATCGCTTTTATGCTTTCGCGACTATCGGGGAAGGCTTTAGATTGGGCCGAAGCAAGGTTTCCTGATCCCACCAATTTTGGTTGTTCCTTCGTGGATTTTTTGAACGAATTCAAGCAAGTTTTTTGTTATGACCCAGATAAAACGGCTAATTCTCGAGACCTGTGGAATCTAAAACAGGGATCGAGATCTGTTTCGGAGTTTGCAATTGATTTCCGAATTAAAGCCGCAGCATCCACTTGGAATCCCCCCGCATTAAAAAGCGCTTATTTTCATGCTTTAAACGAGCATATAAAGGACGAGCTAGCCACCCTAGACGAACCAGACACACTTGAAGACCTGATAAAACTCACTATTCGTCTAGATAACAGAATTAGAGCTAGAAGACAAGAGAGGGGCCACAGGTTACACAGTGTTGGATCCTTCTCTCCTGCTCGACCTGCCCATCCCGCTGCCTCGCACACCGATTCAGAGCCCATGCAGATCGGGCATACTCGGCTCTCTCCCGAGGAGCGTCAAAAGCGCATGACCGGCGGCTTTGTTTATATTGTGGAGATCCTGGTCACTTCATCGCTCACTGCCCGAAAAGGTTAAACTACTAGACCCACCGGTAGAGAGGGGAAACCTGGTGGGTCAGATTCCTGTAAGCCTTTCTCCCCGCCTGACACTCCCAGCAGAACTGTTTTACAATCATCAACCTATTCCACTGTCTGTAATGATAGACTCAGGTTGTGAACAGACTCTTATTGATGCTGAATTAGTCAGACAACTCGGCATTGAAACCATCCCGTTACCTCACCCCCTCCGTGTATCTGCTCTAGATGGAGAGCGTTTGCCACAAATCACGCACAAAACCAAGCCTCTGCTCCTGGTCATTTCCGGCAATCACAGTGAACACATTTCATTCTTTGTTTTTCCCTCAGTTAACTCTCCTGTCATTTTAGGTTTTGACTGGTTGACCTTACATAATCCTCACCTCTGCTGGTCCAAGAGACATGTCGAATCCTGGTCCACCCACTGTCACTCCGCATGTCTCCGTTCGGCTGTCCCTCCAGGCCCCATCCCGGCAGTAGGACAGGAGATTGATCCTCCAGATGTTTCCTCTGTTCCAGCTGAATACCATGATCTCGCGGCTGTGTTTAACAAGGCTAAAGCCTGTTCACTCCCACCCCACCGCCCGTATGACTGTGCCATCGATTTATTGGCGGGAGCGCCACTTCCTTCCAGCCGTCTATATAACATCTCGCGCCCTGAGCGTGAGACGATGGAGAACTATATAAAGGAGTCACTTGCTGCTGGCATCATCCGCCAGTCCTCCTCACCCTTAGGGGCAGGGTTCTTCTTCGTAGGTAAGAAGGATGGGACACTCAGACCCTGTATAGATTATCGGGGTTTAAATCAGATAACCGTCAAGAATAAATACCCATTACCTCTGTTGTCTTCAGCTTTGGAACCCACTCATGGGGCTACAGTATTCACCAAGTTAGATCTGCGCAATGCTTATCATCTCCTCAGAATCAAGCAGGGTGATGAATGGAAAACAGCATTTAAGACACCCATTGGCCACTTCGAGTACTTAGTTATGCCGTTTGGTTTATCCAACGCACCCGCCTGTTTCCAGGCCTTGGTAAATGATGTTCTTCGTGATTTTCTAAACATTTTTGTTTTTGTTTACCTAGATGACATCCTCATTTATTCCAAGACCCTGGCCGAGCACAAACACCATGTCCGTCTTGTTTTACAAAGGCTTCTAGAGAACAAGTTGTACGTGAAAGCGGAGAAATGTGAATTTCACAAGGAATCTGTCTCCTTTCTAGGCTTCATCCTTGAGGGCGGGCAGGTAAGGCCGACGGAGGAAAAGATAAAGGCAGTCCTGGAGTGGCCTACCCCCCAGACTCGAAAACAACTGCAAAGATTCTTAGGTTTTGCCAACTTCTATAGACGTTTTATTCGAAACTATAGTCAGACTGCACAACCGTTAACTGCACTCACTTCGACTAAGACTCCATTCCTGTGGTCCCCTGCCGCTGATGCCGCCTTTAAAAGACTCAAGTCTCTGTTTTCCAAAGCACCAGTTCTCGCTCAACCGGATCCGAGCAGGCAATTCATTGTGGAGGTGGATGCTTCAGACACAGGAGTAGGAGCAGTCCTCTCCCAGGTTTCCTGTACAGACAATAAAACTCACCCGTGTGCCTTCTTCTCACGCAGATTGTCCCCACCTGAGCGGAACTACGATGTGGGTGACCGAGAATTGTTAGCCATTAAGTTGGCGCTGGAAGAGTGGAGGCACTGGTTGGAGGGGGCAGAACATCCGGTTTTGGTTTGGACTGACCACAAGAACTCGCTTATATCCGCACAGCGAAGAGATTGAACCCGCGCCAATCCCGTTGGTCTCTCTTTTTCTCTAGGTTCAACCTCTCCATTTCCTATCGTCCAGGTACCCGTAACACCAAGCCTGATGCGCTATCCCGCCTATATGCACCGGACGACTCGGATAAGACCCCTGCTAGTATTCTTCCCCCCAGCTGTACTGTGGCTGTTGTGACCTGGGAGATGGAGGATATAATCAAGCAAGCGCAAGGCGCTGAACCCACCCCCCAGAACTGTCCTCCGAACAAGATCTATGTTCCCTCAGCTGTCAGAGCTCGTTTCCTGAACTGGATTCACTCATCGAAATTCTCCGGACACCCAGGTACAAGCCGAACTATTTCTTTAATCAATCGCAGATTCTGGTGGTCATCCGTCCATAAGGATGTTAAGGAGTTTGTTCAAGCATGTGCAGTCTGCTCACGGAACAAGCCACTACATCAACCTCCTTCAGGACTCTTACAACCACTTCCCACTCCGAGACGCCCCTGGTCACACATCGCTATTGATTTCGTCACGGGTCTCCCGCCATCAAAAGGTATGACCACCATACTCACAATTATTGACCGTTTCTCTAAGGCCTGCCACTTAGTGGCACTCAGAAAACTCCCAACAGCGTTCCAAACTGCCCAGCTCCTGTTTAAACATGTCTTCTGTTTACATGGAATCCCTATGGAGGTCCTGTCTGACAGAGGTCCTCAGTTTATTTCATCGGTGTGGAAACAATTTTGTTCCGCTCTTAATGCCAAGGTGGTGTTGACGTCCGGATACCATCCCCAGTCTAACGGTCAGGTGGAACGGTTGAACCAGGAACTAGAGTCCACACTTCGCTGTTTCACTTCAACCAACCCGTCGGACTGGAGCCGGTTCTTACCCTGGGTGGAGTACGCCCATAATAGTCACATATCTACTGCAACTGGTTTATCTCCTTTCGAGGCCTCTTTGGGCTACCAACCACCACTACTCAACTCAGATGAGTCTCTTATCTCAGTCACTTCTGTCCGTCACCACATCCGTCGTTGCAGGAGTGTTTGGAGAACCACCACCGATGCCCTCAACCGCACCTCCTGCCGCAACAAGAGATTTGCCGATCGGAAACGGACCCCCGCTCCAGCCTACAAACCAGGACAGAAGGTTTGGTTATCCACACACAATATTCATCTCAAATCCATGTCTAGGAAGCTCTCTCCCAGGTTCATTGGTCCTTTTGAGGTAGAGTCCGTCATAAGTCCCTCTGCTGTCCGTCTCCGTCTCCCCGCCTCCCTCCGCATTCATCCCACTTTTCATGTGTCGCAAGTAAAACCGGTTCTGACCAGCGCCTTATGCCCTCCGTCCGAGCCCCCTCCTCCCGCCCTGGATGTGGGGGGTCATCCTGCCTATAGTGTCCGCCGAATCGTGGACTCCCGTCGACGAGGCCGCGGGTGGCAGTACCTCGTCGATTGGCAGGGTTATGGTCCTGAGGACCGCCTCTGGGTGCCGGGTTCCTTTATTTTGGATCCTACTTTAATTTCTGATTATCGTGCATCCCTTCCTTCTTGTTCTTCACGGTCGCCGGGTGGCGACCGTTGAGGGGGGGGTACTGTTAGGTTCTGGGGTTGGTGGAGGGTTTTCTCCGCTAGGTGGGGTCCTGGAGCCAGCCGGCGGAGGAGTGGCTAACCTGTCGTCATCATCACACCGGGAGACAATCACCTTGTTAGCGGCGGTTAAGAGAGACAGGCTGCCAGTACCTCGACGCCAGAGTGTCGCCTTTGATGGTACCTCGTAGCCCCTCCGAGTCTGCGCCCAGATCACTGTTTTGTTCCAGTCCGCGGTGTGACTGGAGACTAATTTGTTTCTCTGTGGATTCTGTGTTTCCCTCAGGTGATCGCTATATTACTAACCTGCTACTCGCTGTTTCCTTCGTGACGCCGTGGGCGGTTACCTCCACGGAGACCAGAGTTCCCACACTCACCAGCGAGGGTAAAATACCGAGCTTCAGCTCCGAATTGGACTCGCAGTCTGTCTTCACCGCCGACGCCTCCCAGCCTCCGCCTGCCTGTCCGCCCTCCTACGTCGCCGCTTTCCCCGAGCGTACTCCGACGCACCAATAAGGATTCCCCCCAGCCCACCTGTCCTTTGAAGGCTTTTTGGAATCCGAGACCCGGAATCAACCCCTACCTACTTTCCCCCCCGGTCCTTGATTCACAACCGTCCACGTAAGTCCGACACACTCACCGCTCTAGACCAGGCTCCGTTCCCACAACTGTAAACTCACCATCTCCCGTTGTCGTTCTCTCCAGTACGCTGAACCGCAAGCAGCTCCATTCCCGGACCAGCCATTAACCTGTCCGTTTTTGCATTTGAATCCAGCAAATAAACTGTTGTTCATTCTGATCTCCTCTCTGTTTGGTGTTCTTGCATGTGGGCTAAAAGTCTAGCTAAGTCCATCATGACAGTACATAGAAAAAAAGAAAAAGGAGGAGTATATTTCCGCCAAAATTTCGAAATTTTGTGGAAAATGTTGGAAATGGCTAAGTTTGAAAAGTCAAAAATGTTCAACTCAGAAAATCCTCAAAATTTTAATTTGTTTGACTTTTAGTGTTTTTTTTCTAGAACATTTAAGACAGTCTCAAAAGTTTTCTGGTGGAAATTTACACTTCCTTTTATTTTTCTCTCTACACTGACCCTAACTCAGTCATATGTTAGTGACGTTTAGCTCTTCCCAAAAGCTCTAGGCATCTTGGCTGACTGCCTGTCAGCCTGTCCTTTTATTTTTTTCTCTTAGCTGAGCTAAAACCCTTTCACAAGTTGTTTGGGTCCTTGAAAAGTTTCAGCTCCCAAAAACATGCTGTGAAAATCAGACGAGTGAAAGATGCGCAATGGCCTCTGACCCCGTTCTACAGGAACTATTTCCAGGATTCCCACACAAAGGAACGATTTACCAGGAATGCGGAGCACCTCAGCACAAATCTCATTCAACAGCAATCAACCGGCCCAGGAGAAACCAGAGTCAGGGAGGATGGGAAAAGCCGCGCTAAGTGGAATCTGCATGAATAAGAGAGCAAACCCTCCACATCCAGATCTGAGAAATGGCTTTTCATGCTCGGCTCGGAGAGAAGCTGATTGGGCTGCGATGTGTGGCACGTCCGCTCTTGTCCCTCGCCGCAGGCCATTCAATTACCTCCAATGCAAATTGGGCGAGGATTTTATTTCTAGGAGGCAACCCCGGTTGCCTGTGAGGCATCTCATTTGAAAGTTCACCAATTAGGGAGCTAATGCATCTGTTTGTCATGGTTTGGAGGGAGAGAAAGATGTCGGCGGAGATGAAAGTGTCCCATTTAGAGAGTGAGAAGGAGGGAAGAGAGGTCCGACACGGAACCAGACTCGCTTATCGAAACTTTATGAAGCATAATGAGATGTGCTGAGAAAAGTTTTTCTCTACTTCTGCCAACATGCAAGTGTTCCAACTACCAACCTGTTCTCATATTGTAAAGTGGGAAATGTCTGATACACGTTTCTTTTTTTTGTTTTTAAATGTTTACTAAATAAAATCAAATCCTTTCATTTCAATCCAGTAGAGCCACTTACTTAAATGAAGGGGGTTTCAAAACAATACCTCAAGCTTTCAACGTCTCTCGGAGTGAAGTTCAAAATGAGGAGCATGTCACATCTACAGACTTACCAAGACATGGCTGTCCATTTGCAGTGTTATCCCTATGGCAACTGAGGAGGAGCTGCAGAGACCCACAGCTCAGGTGGGTCAGTAGCTACACTACTCTGACCATTATGGAACAACGATTGGGAGAAAACTAGTTTATACCATTAGGTTTGATTTGACTGTTGTATTTTGAGCTACATACAAATTGAATTAAAAATATGTTGTACGTCTTATCCTATACCCCATAGTGAATACAATAATAATAATAATAATGTGCAATATAATATTTGTAATATTTTATGCTATTCAGAAAGTGAAACAGTCATGTTATAGAGTAAAATATTTGAACCTTTTATTAAAAAATCTTTTTCAGTTTTGATGATTTCTTTACAGCTTGCAGGTCAAGAAAATGCCATGTTGCGTTACCTCTCCCAAATCCAGAGACGTAGAGGCAGCAGGTGATTTTGAAGGTCTGATGAAAAATTAAAAAAAGATCTAACAGTAAACAGTAAAGTAACAACTACCAGGAAAGGACTGAAATCAAGAAAAACAGGAACAAGACTGAAAATTAACAAACCCAAAAATAATGGAACTAAAATAAAATCAAACTACAAAACAACCAAAGATCTTAGCAGAAAACCAAAAATCAGTGTCTCTGAACATTAGAAACTCAAACTGGACCAATCAAAAATGGATGTTTTAAGCAACAATGTGATGAAATTTGGAAATGTTGAAGGGGTGTGAATACTTTTGCAAGTCACTGCAAACAAATCATACAAATGATCAAATAATAATAATGCAAATAAAGTATGGTCCTCCAACCATCTAGAATGTGTTTGCTGTTCTCAGATTCAGATGAGATCTTATTGTTTATCTGACCTCCTCATGAATAAAACATAGCTTCACTTGCTGCTTGCTGTTTGTTGCTTTATATCAATCGTTCACAAAGCTGTAGAAATGACTTGATTCTCTGTGTAATTCTCATGGCAACGAAAGCAGGGAAAACAAAAGTGGAGCAGCGCAGACGTGTGTTATTGTTGTCTTCTGTAGGACTGGTGTTTTGTCATTAATCGTGTGCAGGTTGATGGGGAAGAAATCCATAATGGCAATTTTGAGCTGCAGGATGTACTAATAATTCCAGTGCACCTCCCCTTTATGGCAGCAGAAGCGGATGGCCTGCAGGAGAGCGTCTGTCTGTTTAGCCCAGAAAAAGTGGTGCAGATCGTTTTCATTTGCTGCGTCTTTCACAAATTGTGAAGGGAAAAGATGTCTGCAGCCGGACTGCTGACTGTCTTCCTCAATCAGGTTCCAATCAAATTTATTTGTGTGGCACATTTCAGCAACCAGGCAGTTCAAAATGCTTTAAATCATCAGAAACACATCAGACAGACACCAACATTTTGTCATGAGCCAAAATGACAAAATCATCAATGCACATCAAATAAATTGGTCAATGTTACAAATATACTAATCAGAGGCAACTCTAAATAGGAGAGGTTTTAGTCTAGAGTTAAAGGAATTCAGTGTTTTCTGGAAGTTTGTTCCAGATTTGTGGTGCATAGAAGCTGAATGATGCCTCTCCAGGTCTGGTTGTGGTTCTGGGGATGCAGAGAAGACTGATGCCCAGTTCAACCAGGGGCTTGCTAATTTCTGCTGGCTAGTCAGAATGAGCTGAATTGCAGAAGCTTGGAAACAGCAGCTGTGAGGAGGAGCTGTGCCTCGAAGGTGGGGCTAAGTCCACCCGGGCGTTTTTGCACAGCTGAATGGTTGCTATGGGAGATCAGAGGATTTCCCAAACATGCATGAAAGAATCAAGGCAACACACCAGCTATGTTTTTGATGAGGGAGTAACACAATTTGATGCAAAGCTTAAAAAAAGTTGATTTTACATCATACTGCCCCTGTAATTCCAATCTGTCACAGAGAGATTAGGCATTCAGTACTGGAGAATTTTCTTTTCCTTTTTTGCACCAGCAATTTAGCACTTTTTATCTGGATTCCCTTATGAGCAGGGCTCAAACAGGCAGTATTATGGAATCCAGCAGCAGTTCTAAACCCATCCATGTCGGAGAGATTCCCTCTGTGTCCACCAGAGGGCGACTCTGTGACATTTAAAATCCATCACACACAGACAGAACCAGCTCCTCTCACCAGACTCCTGCAGCTGTGTGAACTCTGCAGTTCAAACAGGCTGTGTGTGCAGATGCAACAAACATCATCACAGAGGATCAATGGAGACGTCACCAAACCTTGAAGGAGTGTCAGCAGCTGTGGCGTTTTTTTTGTTTTAAAGCAGCTGGAGGTCCTGGTGATCCGTACCAGTCATCTGGTTTACTGGAGCAGCATTGCGTCCATCTGGGCTTTTCCGTTTTTCCTCCAGATTAAAAGAAACGCTCTGAACTCCACTGAGAGCAAAGCCTCAGTGTTTGGCTGCTTCAACACAGAGATGAAAATGAAATCTACAGTGGCATGCAGAAATATGTACATAACCTGTGTTGTTGCATTTTATCACAATGTGACCACAAACTTCATATGAAAATACTAATGTGAACAGAAGATGTTATGCACTTCTCCTTTCTTCTGATATACTAAAAAAAAATCAATATTGATGCAAATTTTGCACAAAAAATGTTCAAAACTTACAAGCCTCTTGGAAAAGGAATAAACTGTTGAAACAGACAAGCAACCAAAAAATAGAGTTTGAAAAAGTTGTGAGTGTTAATGTGAAAAATCTGAAAGGCTTAGATTGATTAAAACAAGAATTTTTTTTTCCTTTTTTAAAAGAGCAATCTTTAAATAACTGCTAAGAAAAAGAAGGAAAGAAAATCCTAATGTTAAATAATCCATTTTTGTTGTTGTTGTGACACCACTTGTTTATATTATATTTTCACTTTAAATGAAATGTACCATTTTAATTTGTATTGCTTTTCTTTCACAAACATTTGTTCTATTTTTCTTGTCATTTTAGTTTTTTGCTGTTTTTGCTTGTCTAGTTCAATACTTCTGCTTCGACTCGTCTGTATGTTTGTTTCATATGCTCTAATTGTTATAAATAGGATCAAATTCTAAATTGTATTACATTTAAAGGGGTGAGGGGCGTGAAAAAAAGGGACCCTTGTGCCCTTGTGGGGAGCTGAAGACCACTGATTGAGAGGAAATGTTTTTAATGTCACCAGAAGGTGGCAGTATTGAGATGGCTTCTGTATTTCCTCCTGCAGGAAACCTGATCAGATCCAAAGTTTGGCTGATTTAGTGAACCAAATAGAGGTGAATCAATTTTTAAAATATTTTTTTAAATATTTTCTTGTATTGTGTTGAGTTTTTATCAGCCTCTCCAGTGAGCATCTGGGACTGGAGATTCCTGCAAGCTAATACGTTGGTAGAACTGGCTAGACTGAAATGTCACCAACTAACATTAAATATTACAGTTCCATTGTGTTATATTATAACTACGACTGAATTGGACTATATGCCTCTAAATAAATGCAATGCTTAATTATAACACTTATGAATAAATAATAAGATTCTCACTGAAAAAAAGAGAACGGAGCTCCACCTTCCAAATAATTAGATCATTTGTTACATCCCAGCCAGCACACCTAGGTGGGCCCCATATGGGGGAAAGGAGGGCAGACAATAGGTTTGCCCATGTAGGGCCCTTGTAGGCAGTGGCCCTACATGAGCAAACCCATGTGGGGCCACCATGGAAACTACGGACAAACACATGTGGGACCCATATTGTCTGCCCTCCTTTTCCCCATATGAGGCCCAGGTATGTAGTCAAAAGAAGTTTGCCAAACTTAATTTATTACATTTGTTTAACATGACAACTTAATAAACTCAATATATTTACTTGGATAAATTTAATTGTATCCAATGAACTCAGCTTTTTGTTTAAGTTGGCTCACCTGTCTTATTGTTTTAGAGCAGCAGAATCAGTGTGCCGGTTCCTCTCCGGTTTGTGGTTGAGCTGTTAAAACGCTGGCCACAGTAACACGCTCCAGCAGGTACCTGCCACATTTACTGCCACCTGGGAAAAAGCAGCTCCACGCCGTGTCAAACGGGAAGCCCGCCACGGAGATGGGAGCCGCTCCCAGCCTCAGTGGCTCCTCCTGCAACAAAAGAGCAGACGGTGATTGGGACCCGAGTCTTTTGTCTGGGTCCACATGGGGCCCGGTTTAAAACAGTTAAACTCACAGCTGGAGGGAGGTTGGGGGGCAGCGGGGTGGAGATCAACCCTTCCTCTGACAGCAGACACTTTACCTGCAGCATTCAGCATTCCCATGTAGGAAACAAGCAGGACACACACACACCCCCCCCCCCCCACACACACACACACATCTGCCTAACGTTCAAACATCAACTAAAGTGATGTGCACAATGAAAAACAGAATGGATCTCAAAGTCTAAAAAATTTAGTTCATTTGTTACATGTAGTCAAATTAAGTTTGTCACACTATTTATTTGTCCAACATGTCAGACTTTTGATACTTGGTCAACTTATTTGGAGCAAAGTAACTTTTTTTTTTGTTGGATCACCTGTTTTCCTTTTTCAGTGCACTTGATAGGCCGCCCATCATCCCCTCTGCATGGACTCCTTCTGTTGTTCCTGCATTCAGATCCAAACCTTGGAAGTTCAAAGTGAAGCCAGACGGGCCTGGAGTGTGAGAGTGTGTGTGTGTGTGTGTGTGTGTGGATCCTCTCCAATCCTTCGGTCCTCAGGTGTTGATTCCACATGCTGTTATTTTCCACATTACTCCTAAATCCCAGTTAAGTCGTTCTGGCCAAACTCTGGGATTTAAGGACGAGTGTTGTCGCACGTTTTCATCCCGCTGGCTCAGATGATGAAGTTAACACATTTTGTTTTTTAAATGTGGAAAATGAGATACAAAGAAAGAGATTTTTTTTTCTGTTGTACATAATATTTTACGTTAATGAAGAATTAAACTTTCAAGGCAAAATCTTGTCCTGAAAAAAAATGACAAAACAAGTCGAACCTGTGGTTTGGACCCGGGGTGATGATGGTCTAATCAAAGCCCAGACCTAAATGATTGAGGCAACACTTGAATGTTGCTCCTCTCAGTCTGACTGATGCTGAGCTATTTTGCAAAGAAGAATGGGCAAAAACCTGATCCTGTTTTTGTTTCGTATTTATTTGTTAAATGTTTGTAAGCGTATATTTTTCATTTCATCTGCACTTTTATCCCAATGAGATACATGGATGTCTGTGACTGTAGTGAGAAAAAAAAGGGGAAAAATTAGATCTAAAAACTTCTGTAAGGTAATGTTGTTAGCAAAACCTGAGGAGAATCAGAAGGGGTCCGAGGTCAAACAAGGATCAATGCTCCTCTCATTCTGGGCTTTTTTTGTTCTTGAAATATATTTTTAAATCAAATGTCATCAGTTCCACCTTTTAAAACAGATACAAATAAGAGGAAAAGGCCTAATAAAATGTTTTACCCAAACCAACACCTTTACTACTGAGACTTTTTGGTGATTAAATACGGAAAAAAAATAGTTATGCGGCAGACTTTTTAAAAGAAGAAAGATAGAAGAAAGCCAAGGGGGGGAGGGGTAAAAAAGAAGACTCTTGAAGATGAAGGGGCAGGAGAAGAAAAGGGGCAATTACTGCTCCTTTCTTATGGAAATGGTAATGAAGTGGGACATGGGGCCGAGGACAATGGAGGGCCACAGGCAGGTTGAGTCACCATGTAAACTGCTTCCTGTTAGAGAGCCATTTAGCCCTCACTTTTACTGAGTAACAAACCATCTCCAGGCCAACTACAAAGAGGAGACCCATCAAAGCTGCAGGCTGCTGCAGGCGGCTGCTGTCTGCGGGGCCCAGATAGGCCGTTCCCAGGTCACCCGCCGTCCAAACGTCCAACCACGACTCTCTCTGGGGTTCATGTCTTCCTGCTTTCCAGCTTCTGAAGATAAGAACAAATCATGACTCCACCACGCTATAAACTCCGGAGCTTTCCCGCCTTTTTAGATTTTGTGCACGCATGTTATGAGTGCACATTTTTATAAAAGTGAATGTAAATATATGTATATATATAGATATATGTAACTTTGTAATTTAATGCCTTGAAATTGGGTCTCTGTCTCTTTAAAAACTTTCTGAAGTTCTGCCTTCAGGAACTCATCACAACATGGCTCCTCTATTAACCCTTTGACAACGTTTTTACCAGGGTTGCTGAAGATGTGTAGTTCCACCAGGTGTTTGCTAATTGCTGTTGGCTAGTCTGAAGGAGTTTGTCAGGAGTCATAAAAAGTTCATAACATCCATTTTGAACAGACTTTGTCCTGATGACTGAGAGCTGCATTAAGACGAATATTTGCTGGACCAATGAACAGGTCAATGTAACACACGGCCATCTCACTCACGGTGCAACACAGGACACAAAAACAGATCCCACTGTTACCTTTGTCTTCTCTGTTTTTTTTGAAGTGCCAACTTAAAAAAAAAAAGTTTACTCAATTTTTGTAGATGTGGCAAAATGAATAAAAAGGTAACAACTTACTAATGTCAGCTTATCATTTAAGTTCAAAACCAACAAAATAGAAATGAATCAAAAAAAGAAAACTTTGGCCCACTGAATTCTTCCAAATTGGGGATTTTACCCAATCACTAATGTTTGGCCGTGATTTATTTAATTTGCCAGTAAGCTATGAGGATTACTGGAAATAATGTGCATTATATCCTCCATTGTGAAGAGTGAAGTGCTGATTAGAACAAAATGGCTGTTAATATTAATTCAATATTTGGAAGCGTGACCAAAATGGACTGAGCGGCTTCCTTTTGTTCCTTCGCTGCCATCGCTAAAACTACAGAGAGTACGATTCTAAAACAGCGCAGAAAATCAACATCACTGGTTGAAATTCTTCCGGGGGAATTTAAGTCAATGGGAGAAATCCCGGATGGAGCAATGAAGAGAAATGAGAATCAAGTCGTAGGCAATGACCAGATGTTGGGACATCACTGATTTGAAGAGTAGAAGTTAGCAGACACGACTAAATGCAGCTGAAGTGTTTTACATTGCACTTATTGCTGGTTTGGATAACCCAAGGCGTAACGGATGAAAGAGTGACAAAGCATATATTGGCAACGTAAAACAAATGCAGAAACTAAACTTTTGGAATTCAAATCTTCACAGTTGTCCAAGGATTTTAATGTGACAGCCTTAAAGAATCTCCTGTTCCAGAAGTGATTCTGGCGTCAGATGATCAGGCGTTCAGCCTCAGAGGGGAATCTCTGCACTTGGGTTTGCTGTGCTCTGTGTTTAAAGCCATGGCTGATCTCTAGAGGAGGGGGTGTGGGAATGGAATGGGGATGGGGCAGGGTGGGGGGGTTCTATTGTCTTTTAATGGGAGCCTTTGATGTGGCCCCACAGTTTGCTGTTTGTACACCTGGACCACTCTGCCTGCATCCAGATTGGCTGTCTGCTGGTGGAGCGGATGGGGGGGGAGGGACTAAGTATATTCCAGGTAACACTTTCCAGTCAGCTGGTGGTGTTGACTGGTGTGGGAAGGCAGTAAAAGATCTACACCCCCAGAAACCCCCCACTCTTTGTGTAAGGTGTAAGCAGCTTCTCTACCACCTTCCTCTATCTGTAGAGCCGTCCGTTCTCTGCAGCCACACATGAGCTAACGCTAACCCTGACCCATGCAGGCTACAACGCTAAGACTTCCCCTAACACACACACAAGCTAATGCGAACATTAACAATACGCCACACAGACTGACACTAATCCTACACCTCAATAATGCAAGCTCATGCTAACCCTGGCCCTAAACTTCCAGGCTCGCTGAGCCTCTGTAGAGGCAGCGTTAGCCTGGTGGGATATGACAAATTACTGAGAAACAGAAGCAGCGAGAGATAGTGGGGGGAAAAAATCATCTAAAGTTGCTTTACAGAGAACGTTCTCATAACTTTAAAGAAAAAACTCTGCTCTGCTAAGATCTGTAGCATTCCTCCTCCTGTTAGCTTCCAGGAGAGCCGACAACATGCAAAACAATTCACACCTGCTAAAGTTCACACAGTTTGTCTCATTAAAACCACAATGTTTAGTGTAAATCTGGGGATGTTATGTGAAAAAGTCTCTGTGAAAGAAAACCATCCTTTCAGCATGACACTGCCACCACTGTGTTTCACCATGGTGCATCCAGGAAAAAAATAGATAGTTGTACTTTTCCCAAATGAAATGAAAACAAATCTATTCAATTGTAACTGCGGCTAAATGTTTAGTGGAAGATAGACCTTCATCACAGTCTCCAGTCTTTTGCAGGTTTTCTCACAGTATTCCTCAGTGTTCTGACCAGCTTCCCTGCCCCTGTATTTTAGCAGAGTCAGGGACACCCCCACATCATGATGCAGCCACTACATCCACAAACTCCACACACTTTATATCCCACTTGGGGAGCTGGAAAAGCACCAGCTCCTTACTACTTGTGCGGATTAATGCAAGGTAACACACTGACAGCTCATCAGTCATGTCAGAGTGTGACAGTGAGGGGTGTGACCATCTAATTTTAATTGTGCATTTATAGAGGCAGGAAACTCCAACTGAGGAAGAAGGTGATGAGGTCTGAAGTCACACTTTCTGTAAATAACTTTCCTGGCCTACACCTATCATTGATCCTTCTGTCTTTAACACTTAGTGTTAGTCGGTGGGAACTGGGCCCCCCTCTTGTTCCACCAGACCGGTCCATCCTCCCCAGCAGGCAGACAGCGGGGCCCCATTCTGATGACCCACTCTGAAACACTCAGATCAGCCAATATTTACTCATGTCTTCCTCGGTGCAGGCGGAGGCGATCGCCCGCTTTACGTCAGAGAGAGATAGACCCAAGTGGGATCTCAGCGTACAGCGCCTGGTGTTCATGTGTGTGTGTGTGTGTGTGTGTTCGAGCACGTGCACACAGATGGAAAGGGGTGTGTGCAGCCAGGAGGTTGAGGAGTGTTTTCTCACACACTAGTGTCTGCTGGCCTCAGCTGCTCATATTTACAGACAACGCTGACCGATGGTGGAAACAAAGCGAAGAGAAGAGAAGCCAGAAAAATAGGAAATCTCTGATTCCAAGCTCTGATCGGAAGGTTATAACATGTGCCCTCAAATATGATCAGATAAACTTTACAGACACACAACAGCAGCAAAAACCCACAGCTTTTTGCCCAGTCATGGGGAAATATTCTAGCAGTGAAATAAATGCTTTTTTTTGTTTTTTTCATATTTCTAAGGCATATTTGACACAAATAAATCTGATGTTTTGAAGATTTTAATGGCAAATATATGGATATTTCTATAGGTGAGCCTTTGTCTTCATAAGACCTGCAGTTCTTTCTGACATGACGGATGCTAAGTTTTGACTGGCCCCCTGCTGCTAGCTTTGTGTTTAATGCATATACTCTATTTCACTCCTGCTGTCATCCAGTTCAGTCAAGTTTAAATTAATCCCACATTAATTCAAATCAGAGTTTAGCTTCGTTGTGTTTCTGTTCTGATTTGTACCACAGGTTGGACTACCTGCTAGCTTCATCAGCCAGTAGCTAGCCCTCGTTAGCTTTGGTCTCAGAGCCAATCAGAGTGCTGCTTTCCACAACTATGTTTTTATTATTTCTTTAATTTGGTTTGATTTTAGCTCTTGCTACTTTTTTTTTGCTTGTTTGTTGTTGTTGTCACACTTGAATGTTTCTGACAACCCGAAACAATTTAAATTTCAGACTCAGATTACCAAGAAGAATTGTTAGGTGTGTTTCACCTGATAGTCCTGTAGACTCGGTTGGATTGGGGGTCCAAAGATGAAAAATCGGTTACATTTTCAGCTGCTGCTATTTCCTTACATACTGCACTGTGTGAAACAAACCAAATCCTTTGAGCAACCTGCTCCCCTCCTCGACACAAAAAGAAGACACCGAGCGCAACTTCCACATTAAGTCATTTGGAATACTTGATTTGGAATTTAAGTATTCCAAATTTAATTTCATTTGGGGTGAAATTAAGTATTACACCCCTTTGGGGTGGAATGCAAAGGGGTGTTCGTTCCACCCCTTTCTTTAACCAGTGTATCCATATTTCTAAGGTTCATATGATGGGATGACGCCCCAGAACGTCCTTCCCGGGATCTTCCCTGTGACTTTCCCTCTCCTCGGCCCTCCTTCAGGCTGCTGGTGTCGAAGCTGAGCGTCTTATCATTAGCATGCCAAAGGTCCAGAGGTCTGCTGCAGGGCACCCAAAGGGCTGGCAGAGGCCAGATGGGGCTGTGGGACCAGCGGGGTACGTGAGTGTGTGTGTGTGTGTGTGTGGGGTGGGGCGGGGCGGGGGGGCGGGTGGGGTTGTAATTACTGTCCCCACTAATTCTTTGTATCCCCTTCAAAGGGAGAGCTGATTAGAAGAGGAAAGTTTAGATTTCCTGAACATGAAGTGAAAACGCAAACGTGACAGACCAAGCTCAGAGTTCAATCCACATCCTGGGGGATAGTCTGAGGGCACGCGGGGGGGTGTGTGTGTGTGTGTGTGTGTGTTAGAAGACACACATACTGCTTCCCATTTTCTGCTATAAAAGTCCACATCAAATATTTAACAGTTATCTAGATTCACTTCAGTTTGAGTCTTTTCGTAAACTATTTAATGCCGATGTCCATTTAATTCTTTGAAAACTGATGGGACACTAATACTTAATACAACTAATATTAACATAACAAATGTACAAAACAAACTGAAACGCATAAAAATATCTGTGGCACGCAGGGCTGGATTTACAAGAATGTGGGTCTCCGGGCTGGAGCCACTTTTGGTGCCTGGTCCATTAAGGAAATATTCTTATAGGAATGCAAATGACAAGACATTAATGAGTAGGTCATATTCATCAGCAGGTGTAGATAAGTAGAACACTTTCACATTGACACAATCACCAAAACAAAGCATGTTTTAAAGAAGACTAACAAACATTACCACAAAACCTTCAACACATTTCCTGCTGGATGTAGCCTTGGTTAATGCTAAGCCATACAGATAAAAACAACTCTGATTTCTGTCTTAAGTTTTAAACAATGTTAAATATTAAAACTAAATGTTTTGATTTAGTGCTTTGGTTCGCAACTCATTTATCATTATGAGCACTTAGGCTGCCTGAGCACTGAGAAGAAATGTTGGTCATAATGTTGGTTCAATACGTGCAAGCTAATTGGCTACTTAACTGGGAACGACCTCAAGTTCCAGTTCCACATAAAGAATAAAAAATAAACTAGTTGAGATAGGATTCACATGTTAAGTTCTAAGTAGCATACTGCGCATGTCTGGGATGTGAGGTAATGGGAGGCGGGGCTAGAGCTGTAGTTCTTGATTCTGTTGTAAGAGGAGCGCGGGTGCGCACGTTGTTAAATGTTAATGGCGAACATTAAAGTCTGGATGCTAACATCAGCAGAGTGATTATTGAGTCAACATTGGTAGCAGAGGATCGCCGCTGCTGGAAACTACAAAAGTCCCCCACTGTTCGACGAGAAGACGTCTTATGAAAGCTGGAAAAATGAGATTGAAATCTGGAGACTTGTTACGGACTTGGACAAAAAGAAGCAGGCGCTAGCGGTTACCCTGTCGTTATCAGGAAGAGCAAGAGAAAGCGCGCTGGAAATCGCTGCGGAGCATCTCAACGACGATACAGGAATGAGCGTTCTTTTAAGCAAGCTGGATTCAGTATTTTTAAAAGAAGAAAAGGATCGACAGTACGACGCTTACACGGAGTTTGATCGGCTCAAAAGACAAGGCGACACGTCCATGATGGATTACATTATCGAATTTGAACGACGGTACAACAAGTTACGTAAGTTCAAAATGGAACTACCAGATGCAGTGTTAGCATTCAAGCTCTTAGACACCGCGGGGCTAGCCGTTAAAGACAAACAGCTAGCTCTTACCGCCTGTTCCACCGTATCTTTTGACAACATGAAATCGGCTTTGAAACGAATCTTTGGTGATAATGTCTATCAGCAAGAAGAGGGCGACTCAGCCTTTTTCACCAAATACACAGGCAAGCGTGAGCCAAAAACAGCTGCAGGGACTAATCCACTGGACAAATACGGGAGAAGAACTAAATGTGCAATATGTCGGAGCACTTATCACTGGGCAAAAGACTGCCCCAATAAAAGAGAACATGTGAAGCTAACAAATGTTGAGGGATCTAAAGAGGCTGTTGAAGAATGTAATATTACTCTGTATTCAAACGAATCCGCATCTGACACACAGATCTTCATGGTGGAAGCTTTAGGATCTGCTGTGATTGACACCGCCTGTACAAGAACTGTTTGTGGTAAAAAATGGCTTGCAGATTATGTAGGTGGGCTGCCTCAAAGAGCATTAATAAAGATTAAAGATGAAAAGAGTGCAAGACCTTTCTGGTTTGGCGATGGAAAACTTGTGCAATCCACAAGAAAGGTGACTATTCCTGCAACAATAGGAGTAACTAGATGCAAAATTGAGACAGAACTGGTTCCAGCAGATATACCGATGCTTTTGAGCAAACCATCGCTGAAGAGAGCGTGTGCTGTTTTGGACATTGCTCAAGACAAAGCAATGATGTTTGACCAACCGATAAAACTTGAACTGACATCTTCTGGACATTATCTTAAGAAAGGACAGGATCAATAATGAAAGCCAGCTTAGCAAAAGTGAGATACAAAATGATGAAGATGAAATTCTCATTGTGACAGAAAACATGACATCAAAAGAAAAAAAAACAGTACTGCTAAAGCTACATAAACAATTTGGACATGCCTCAGTTGACAGACTACAAAAACTCTTGTCTTGCTCAGGCAACACTGATGAGGAGAGCATTACAATCCTAAAGGAAATAGTAAAAAACTGTGAAATATGCATCCGGTATAGTAGAGCAAAACCTAAACCGGCAGTGGGTTTACCCATGGCTTCAACATATAATGAAACCGTAGCTTTGGACTTACATGAGCTTGAGCCAGGGCTGTGGTATCTACATGCTATCGACCATTTTACAAGATTCAGTGCAGGGAGCATTATCACCACAAAAAGACCCAAAGAGATAGTGAAACACTTTATTCACTGCTGGATAAGGATTTATGGCCCACCACGCAGATTATTCACTGACAATGGAGGTGAATTTAACAACGAAGAAATAAGAGACATGGCTGAACATTTTAACATTGAGGTTAAAACCGCTGCTGGTTACAGTCCATGGAGCAACGGCCTGCTGGAAAGACACAATCAGATTCTCACTGAAATGTTACTCAAGGTCAAAAGAGACAACAAATGTGACTGGAAAATGGCTCTGGACTGGGCTTTGATGGCAAAAAACAGCATGCACAATGTACATGGCTACAGTCCCTATCAACTTGTTTTTGGTCAAAATCCAAACCTGCCTTCAGTTCTAGTAGATAGACCTCCAGCATTGGAAACTGATGTCAATACATGGATGGGTCATCACACGGCAACACTGCATGGCATGAGAAAAGCCTTTGCTGAGGCTGAATGTTCTGAGAGGATCCGAAGAGCCCTCCGAAAACAGCTGCGACCCACAGATGACAAATATGAAACAGGAGACAAAGTCTATCATAAACGTACAGATTGTCAGGAGTGGAAAGGGCCAGGTGTGGTTATTGGCCAAGATGGTGTAGTAATATTTGTCAGACATGGTGGAACGTATGTCAGAGTACACGAGTCTAAGCTGAGAAAAATGAATGAGACACAAGAGGAACTAGAAAAAAGTGAAAAAGAAAATCCAGTTAAAACTGATGACCACCTCTTAAATACACCAGCAGCGGTACTTAATGAGGAATATGATTTTGAAAACGAATATGAGGAGGAGATGGCACCAACATCCGATGACCCACTTGGTGTTGCAGAAAACAGCGAATCCTCCTGTGATCCAGTACAACCTGAAGAGGATGATTTCCCACTGACACACACACCTGTGAGTGAAGGAATAAAACTAAAAGCTGGACAAGGAGTTACATTCACAGACAAAGAAACAGGTCAAAAATATGCTGGAAAAATAACAAGCCGGGCAGGAAAAGCCAGTGGAAAACTCAAAAACTGGTACAACCTAGAGTACACTGAGCCAGAGGAAATTGCTGGATCCACAAGGTCAGTTGATATGGGACAAGTAAGCAACCTCGAAGTGGTTGAAAATGTCAAGACCAATACTGCCAACAGAGATCAAATATTAGTGGTGAATGAGGATATTTTTTCATACGCCAAACAAACTGAACTTGAGAACTGGAAAAGAAACAATGTATTTGTGGAGAAAAAATATGAAGGTCAGAAATGCATATCAACAAGGTGGGTGTGCACACTCAAGAAAACACAAGCAGGCATAGTACCGAAAGCTAGACTGGTTGCAAGAGGCTTTGAAGAAATTAACATTCAAGAACTTCCTAAGGATTCACCCACTTGTTCCTCTGAATCTCTAAAGATGGTCATTGCTGTTATCTGCCAAAATAAATGGAAACTGAACTCTATGGACATCAAAGCAGCTTTTTTGCAAGGAAAAGATTTAACACGGGATGTGTATCTCCGTCCACCCCAAGAGGCAGAGAGAGAAGGAATCGTATGGAAGTTAAATAAATGTGTTTATGGCTTGGCAGATGCTTCCTTGTTCTGGTACAACAAGGTGAAAGAAACAATGCAGAAGCTGGGAGGAATTGTGTCAAAAGTTGATCCAGCTGTCTTCTACTGGCAAGATGATTTCTGTAAGGTGACAGGAGTCCTTGCATGTCATGTAGATGACTTTGTATGGGGTGGTTCAGACATGTTTTCTTCAGCTATTATTCCCCAACTGAAAGCTGCTCTTCAAGTGGGACGAGAAGAACACAACAGCTTCAACTACATGGGAATGGAGGTTAATTCTCTGCAGAATGAAATCAGAGTACAACAGCGTGCCTACATTAAAAACCTACAGCCCATTCCTATGGATCCCATCAGAGCACCACAGCGGGAGGCTCCATTAACAGACACAGAAATGGACATGTTAAAATCCAAGATTGGACAAATTCTGTGGGTAGCAAGACAGAGCAGACCTGACATCATGTGTGACATATCCATCTTGGCGTCAAACACAAAACATGCTACAATCCAAACATTACACAGTGCAAACAAACTGATCAGAAAACTCAAATCTGAGGAAGTTACCCTCAGATTCCGATACTTAGGAGACATCAAATACCACAAGCTAGTGGTGTTCAGCGATTCTTCAATGGGAAACCTCTCAGATGGAGGGACACAAGGAGGACATTTCATCTTGCTGATGGGAGAAGATGGAAAATTTTCACCCATTTGCTGGCAATCCAGACGGATTAGGAGAGTGGTGCGAAGCACACTAGCCGGAGAAACTTTGGCGCTAGCAGATGGGATTGATAGTGCTGTCTTCCTCACTACACTCTATTCAGAACTCATGGTTGGTGATGGCAGGCGCAACGTCCTACCCATTACCTGTGTAACGGACAACCATTCCCTCCTTGATGCTGTCAAATCTACAAAATGTGTAACTGAAAAGAGACTTCGGCTTGAGATCAGCAGCATCAAAGAACTTATGGGCTCTGGGACAATTCAGGAAATCATATGGACTCCTACCAAAGACCAACTTGCTAACTGCCTAACAAAAGTGGGGGCATCAGCCCTTGGTCTGCTGAGAGCCCTAAGTGAAGGGAATTGGCAATTTAAAGATTAAAACAAAACAAACAGCAACAAAAAAACAAAACACGACTGTTCCTTACATAAGTTAAGTTCAAGTAAATGGAACTCAAATAAGTAAAGTTAAAATGCTACTACCGAATGTTGTTCCAACCTGTTATGTGTTCTTTAAAGAAAGAGGGGAGATTGTTAAGTTCTAAGTAGCATACTGCGCATGTCTGGGATGTGAGGTAATGGGAGGCGGGGCTAGAGCTGTAGTTCTTGATTCTGTTGTAAGAGGAGCGCGGGTGCGCACGTTGTTAAATGTTAATGGCGAACATTAAAGTCTGGATGCTAACATCAGCAGAGTGATTATTGAGTCAACATCACACTCATACAAATAATCCAGAATGGTGAAGTCACACAAACACAAGTTGATATATTATCATCACAAGACCAAACCAGGATCAGAAAGAAGGCAAAACGTCTGCTAGCAAATATGTTTTGGCTAAAGCTAACATTAGCCAAGGTGAGGCAGACATGGCAGCTCTCAACGTGACTCCAACTCTTTGTGAAATGGAAGATGCTCAGTCTGTAGGAGTTCTTCCAATTGTACCAACTGCAGCCAAAGCCACTTTAGATAATCTGCTGACAAGAGCACCAGAGGCCTGAAATCGAAGGACGTAGCAGGTGAGCTCAAACAGCTGACAGAGCAGCTAAATTGTGATACCATGTTCCTCCAAAGGAAAGCCAACCAGCTCAAAAATCACAATAGGAGGAGTAATATTGACGTGGTAGGACTAAAAGAAGACAAAGGAATAGTTGACAAACTTGATACTGGAGGAGGCGGGAGCCAAAGGCAGCAGCTCGGTGGCTTGATGGCGAAATCGAACGAACTTCCTCGTATCACCAGCAGACCTGTTTTGTTTCTGACTGCTTCAGTTTGAAGATCGAGAGAAAATTTTGGCTTCAGCCAGTCAGGGAGGGAATATGTGTTCCAACAATATGAAAATCAACTTGATTCCTGTTTTCAGCCTGGAATCAGCCAAACGGCGTAAACAGCTCGTCTCTGCACTGCTGTCCGTTACGGAGGCTTACCTGCTGCAAGTTCTTCACTACTGATGATGAATATAAACTGCAACTTTAAAACTAGGAAGTCCGGTTCATTTGGGGAGGTTTGAATGCCGACCCAAACTCTTAATTTGGACCTCAAAAGTGAACTTTGGTCCACCTACAAACCTCGGTGTGGGTTCGAATGCATATGACGATGCAAGTGGACTGAGGCCGCTATGAAAGCAGGAAACGGACAACAGCGCAGGGAATTCTGGGTAAATATAACCAAGTGAAACACGGAGTCCAGCGCTAGCTAAAGAGAAATCCTACGACTGCTAAAATCTGACGCCAACATGTTTTGTTTACATTTTACAGAGAAGAAAGTTGTTTTCTGTGTTTCCTTCTGATGTTTATTTGCAGGGAGGAATATTTGGAGGAATGTACAGTATGGTTGATTTTGCTAACATGACTTAGAGACATTCTTTTTTTCTTGATGGAGAATGCATACAATTTGAAAAACCTCAGCAAAACAGCACACATTGTTACCTGAGAGATTTCACCTGCAGTTCCTCCAGCAGTCTGGCTGCTGACTTTCCTATAGCTTTCAGTCGTAGCTCTGACATGAATTTGTCTGTTTCTTCCTTTGAAGCTAATTGTTTTATAACCTTGGAGCAGGAAGTAAGAAAATGAGCCTCTTCGCCTTTGTTACTTCCATAAATCTCTGTTTTCCTCTCACTCTTCCTGCACAGCAGTCGTTTGGGGAAAGCAACAGTCCTTCATTGCTATCTTTATTTTTCATATTGTTGATGGGCAGACGCTGATCCAATAAATATGTTCCAAGTAATGATATTTTATCAAGAATGCAAAGTTTTAGTTGCCCTGTTCTGTTCAAGACGTTTTTTATTAGCCTTAGCTCCAAAGGTTCTGTGACAGGAAAGTTTTAAAAGGACGTATCGGCTTTGGAAACCAGCAGAAAAGTTCTTTGTGGTTCAGTTACATTTCTCGCTATCGGGATTTTTATGTTTTCCGTCGTTTGCGACTGTGGAAAACTTGTAATTGCTCAGATGTCAGTCCAGTGTTATTTATACTGTGTGGTGAATTTTTAACAACAGTTAGAAACATTGAATTATTCACACTAGAACTGCATATCAAACGCTCCTGCTTTGCAGCTGTTGCGTTGCAGCTTCTGTCATAAACCAGGCCGGCTCTGAAGCGTGTTTTTTCTTCCCAGGATGTTTCCTCCTCAGCGTGTTTACTCGTTTAGGCCAGCGACGCTTCTCTGGAAAATATGCATCGCCATAACTGTCTCTTTGTGAAGCACCAGGCCTCTGTAATATTTCTCACCTAGGTGAGTGTGTGTTAATGCCAGAGCAGGGCCTGCGCTGGTTAACCCGCAGTTCACCAGGCAGTAGTATTTCTGTCACGGTGTGTGTGTGTGTGTGTGACTCCAGAGACTTTACAAGCAAACTTCATATTTTTGTGCGCAGACATTCTCTCATCATGTGAGGTGAAGAAGCTCCGTCTCTCCCTCAGTTTGCTGTTGTTTTATGCATTGTTGGGCGTTTTGATGTTCCTCGCTCAACACACAAATATAAGACTTTTTAAATTTCATAAAGGGCATAAAGGGGACGATGCATATGAATCAACATGAATACATCACATAAATACGCCAGATTTAATCAAAGAGGCTTGTTTTAATCTGTAGCATACATGCAGGTTGATGGAAGGGAATTAAATAAAATTGCAGATAACATTATAACATCATACATGACCTATGACCTGTGATTTATGACGTATTTCAATGTGTAGCTAAACGTAGTGTGATTTACAGTGAGACATTTCTAATAAAAACAAAAGCAAGTCCCATCTTTAATAGAAACTATGTAAAAGCATTCATTTTACATTTATTCAAGGCATGAGTACTTTTATTATCTAGTAACTGTTGCTTAAGTGATTCCCTATTAGGGCCATTGTAGATGTTAAAAAAGAGGAGGAATACATTTCTATCAAAGAACTGAAATTTTGAGATAAATCTAAAGAAAATTTGAAAAAAAAGGTGATATATTTCAGAGATTCAAAACTCAGAAATGTTATAGTTTTCTCTGGAAAATTTCTGAGATTCATCAAAAAATATCTGAGTTTCTAGACACATACTGCTCCTTTTTTTCCTATCTATAATGGCCTTACTGCGCTCCTGGAACTTCCTGGAACAGCTCAGTGACATCGTATTAATTCCAAAAATTTTAACCCTGAACAGAAAATGAAATATCTTTTTCTAAATGGTATTTTACGGCCTCCTGCACTGACTGCTCTTGTAGTTCTGCTTGTTTGTAAATGTAACTGGACAAAGTCTGCAGAGTTGGAGCCAAAGGACTTTATATGCCAGTATATAAACTGTTTGTTCCTCACCCCATCCCCAACCAGAGCAGCAGATCTTAATTTGAAGACGCGAGGCGGCTTCCTGTCGAGCGTCTGTGGGGGGCGGGGCGGTGGGTTGGGACGGGGGGCCCGCTGACCGGGTGGGGGCCACGTTCTTTATGCAGCCGCTTCTTTACACTCTCTGTGTCTCGCTGGAAATGAAAAGGAAGAGGCAGCTGAATGATATGGGATGCCAAGGTGTGAGAGGACCCCTTCACATTTACGGCCTCTGTGGAACAGGAAGTGGTGCAGTAAAGTGGAGTCGTGCTCCAGAGCCCCTCACTCAATTCCAAGTACATCACAGACAGGCAAGGCGGAGGTGATGGAAACCCGGGAGCCTCAGAGGAAAAAAAAAAAGTGCCGTAAAAGCTGCTGATGACCTGGATGCATCACAGTCAGTACAGCAGATATTAAAATATATCGGCGGTGTGTAGATGTAGTGACCATCAGCTGGGCTTAGTGATGGCCATGCAGAAATCTTTGCCTTTTTCTGTATGTAGCTTTATATTAAATATCATAATCCATGCAGTTCCTCAGCGTGGTTTCTGCTCAGAAACTGACAAAATTAGATTTAAAACACTTTGAAAACAAAAGGCCAGAATTGGAGAGATGCCGATTGTTTTTTTTCTGTTTGTACTCTTTATATAGTCAAGACAATAAGTATACATACCAGAGATGTCTTCCTGTTTCTTATATGTAACTTACAGTAGCACAGCTAAGCCAGCATGTTTAGAGCTGAAGGGGAAATGCAAGGCAGAAATTCGCCTCAGTTGATTGATCAATCAATTTATTTGCAAAGGCAGCTAACCCAAACACACACAAACACACACACACACGCAAACACACACCCCAACACCCCCACCCCCACAAACACACGCACACACACAAACGCACACTCATAGTAAAAGGAAATAAATGTAAGAAAATATATTAAAAACAAGTGAGCTCAATAGGAGGAAACAGGAAAGAAATAAAAAGCTAAAGAGTTAAGGGAATAAAACTAAACTGTAGGTAAAAGCAATAATAAAGCAAAATGAATAAATATGTATAAACCTTTCAGTGTGTTATATTGTACCTGTTAGTGGAAGAAAATAAAAATCCCCTTAACTAATTTAACAATATAATGATAAAAATATTATGCCTGTTAGTTTGCAAATTGCTAACTTTTTTTTCTTATTATTTATATCTTCATATGTGTGACAAGTATAATTCCTTGCTTGGGATTGTGCTCATTTTTCAAAATTAATTAACTTTTTAGCTTTTAGGAAAGAAATACTGGACTATAATAAATGGGAAACCACAGAGCAGAGTAGATTTAATTCACCGTTTATTATGTTTCATACGGATCTTGTAAACAAACAGCTGCTCTCATGACATGCACAAACAATAGAATACAACACTGTTTCACTTTTTATTCTCAAAATGTTTCTTGACTTATGTAGAATTGTCAAACTTTTTCTGTAATCAAAAGTTTTCAAATAAGGGTGGGAAAATAATATGGGAAAAAGTATGATTAACTAATAAACTTTGTTATTTTCTAAACCAATTTATTATACTATGTACTGTATAGCCACTGATGGTTTTTGATATGGGCAACATGGGCAACTGCCCAGGGCAGCATCTTGCGGGGGCGGTGGCGTGGGTTCAGACATATGTAAATGCGTCTCATGATTAATAGTTAAACTCAAATTTCAAGCTTTTCATTTATTATCTAACTAAAAATAGATAATAAACAAATTATTATTTGTTTATTCGTTGTCTCATGACAACCTTTGTATCAAGATCTATTAAGTTTCTCGGGAACAAACAAAAAAATGAATCTTCCTCCGTCATCATCAACAAAAAATAACCAAAACTTTATAGTAGTTATGTCAAGGTGAAATACACCAAAACCAAACGGTTGGATGCACTTTAACCTGCTGTTGTTGGAGGAAGTGGGAGGGGCTAAGCCATCTTCCTTTATTCCTATTGGCTGTCTAAAACATAACAAATTCAAACTCTTCTCAGTGATAACAGGCAGGCATTTGATGGAAAACAGTGATTTATGTAAACATAACAGGATGGATGGATGATTGCTCGTTTTCTATTGATAATTCTGACGATTAATCGATTAATCGGATAAATACATTCTCACATTCATTGAACCACAAAAGCTTTTTGTGCAATATCAAAAATGCATAAAAAAATTGCAAATGATTTAATTCCTTTTTAAATAAGAAAATAAACATTTTATTGCCTAAAATGCAAGAAAAGCATTCCTTTATTACTGAACACTGGATCATTTGTAGCAAAAAGAGTCATCTGCAGCTAAAGGAATCCTTCTAACATCAACATGTGAGAAGCTCAGTTGTTTCTGCTGGACTAATCAATACACTGAAGGACTGATCTGCTGATTATTTTATGGAGTTTTTTTTATTTTTTTTATCTTAAGTTCCAAACTCGTATTTACTTTGCAGAGTTTTGGCTTAATTACTACCGTGAGTGTATTATTCTTTAATCAAATGACCTTTTTTTTGACTGTGTATTCCGATTAACATTTAAATGATCCCTAAATTAGTTGACGGTCATTTTAATAAGTGATTAAACATGATTAATCATTTCAGCTCTGACTCAAATCTCCCCATTTAGATAGCAGCTTTGGTGATTTTTTCTGAGCGTTTCAGTGCCTGCAACATCTAATGTTAAAGCCCGAGGGAGCCATCTGAAGGCCCGCAGTGCAGACCCGGGCCCTGACCGCCGGGGCCCTCCACACCTCCACACGACGGGAAAGCAGGGGCTGCACTAATGGCCCTCGCTCTGCAAACACAAATCCTTTCATGTGGATTTGACGCAACAAAAGATTAGCACAATTTGCAAACATACAGCTGGGTTCAAAGGCGCAGGGCTTTCCTTCCCTTCCTTTGTTTGCATGAACACCTTCAGCCTGCAGGCCGTCAGGAGCAGCAGCGGGACGCAGCTTCTCAGGCAGAAATCCCAAATTCACTCACGCAAAAATCTGCAACTGCAAACTCATTCCAAAGAAAATCAGCCAGAAAACCTTTTAGGAAATGGGGATTACTTTAGGAGTTTAGCTCGTGATGTTTTCTTGCCTTAAATCTCATGGAGAAATGCATTTCTAACTGAAAATGTTGCATTAAGGCCTGAAAATATTGTTTTGTTTTCTGGGTGTTTGCTAAAAAAAAAAGAGCAGATTTGTTTAAGTTTTTTCTGTGTTTCTTTATCAAGGCGTTTCATAAAACCGTGTGAATCTCTCACTGTCCTTATTGGAAGGTTAGAGTCAGAGTGAGGAGCCTGACACCGACAGAGCAGGGAAACGTTTCTCTGTGCCGCAAATAAATCCACACAGTCGGGCTGGAGGGAGTTTTATCACCGTTAAAGAGATATGAAGCATCTTCTTATCACAGAAGAAATATCTGTTAGAGCAGATGAGTAAAAAAACAGGCGGAAGATTTTTTTGAAAAAACCTGGAACTGGAGAAGTTTAACTTCACTTGATCAAAATGTAGATGACAGAACATACAATAAAAAAAAGAAGAAAAGAAGCAAAATAAGTAAATAAATGGACGATTAACGTAATATAAATGATGAAACCAAAACTTTTACAATAAAACCTGACTGGAAATGTTATTCAAAGATTATGGTTGGTTTAAAATATTCCTTACATGAGGTGCTGTGAGGAAATCACATTTATATGATCACTTTATCTTCCCTTTCAACACAAACACAATTAACAGAATTGGAAAAATATCAATATCAGTAAATATGTCAGCAGATGCAACAATAAACCCAAAAAGGGAAAATTTGAACGGACGTGGAGATTAAAACAGTCACAGGAACAAAGTTTCTCAAATATTTATGTTCTTCTATGATCACAGAATGTTGTCGTCTCATTTAGAAAATGTACTCAATCCCAAATAATATTATAAATATATGGTCGTATTCAATATGTCAGGATTTTATTAAAAAGTTTCATGTTTTCAGTTCCTCAACATGAAACACATTATGTATCTGAATCTATGCAGACTGATGTTTTCAGGCTTTTTCCACTTATAGCTAATAACATATTTTAAATATTATCAGACCAACATAAAATATATATACAGAAATGTGTAATTTTGGGCGTAATGAAAATGTCTTTCTTATTAGTTAGAAAAGGTAACTAATCTTGTAATTTGACAAACATGCCGAATGCACAGTAATAACTCAAAATCTTACCAAGTATTTATTTATATCAAATATCCTGAGAAACCAAAAATAAGACAAACTGATGTGCTGGTAACTTTTCACTGACTTAAGTCAGTAAGTCTAGAGTTGTGATAAACTGACTGATGTTACTTTTTATAAGTGAATGAATCTGACAGTGAAACTTGTGCTTTTTATCGCAATGAATGAATTACAGACTTAAAACAATATTTCAGCTCTTATGTCTTGCTCAAAAGTTACCTGTAAGTTAGCTTACTCTGAAGTGTCTGAAGATTGTTGCACCTGAAACTAGAACAAAAGACAAACTAGGTAAGATTTTGTGTTTTTGCTGAGTGCCTCGCTGAATTAAATGACACATATATACAACACACACGCACACCCCCACACACCCCGACACACCCAGACACCCACAGACACACTTCTGCTCTGACTCTACCGGGTTAGCTGAGCTCTCACCAGGCCTCTGAGCCAAACAGCATCAATTTGTCCTCAATCAGTAAACCTCGACCCATTTCTCAGAAAAGGGTGGGGTGGAGTCTAAAGGAAGCCGTCAGAAATCCGAGGTGTTCCACTGAAACCAAGCCCCGCCCCGCCTCCCCCATGAGGCCCTTGAGGGCCCTTAAATGAGCAGGGCCTCGGGGGCTTCCAATCCAGTGTTGCACTCTAACCTGAGCGAGCGGGGTTATCACATCCCGTGGGATTTGTATATATATTTTTTATTTATTTTTTATTTTTCTAAAAAAAAAATACTTTTCTCCGACCTGATTGGGAGTATGAGCTCTTCGAGCCCCGACCAGCGGCTGGAGCATCTGCTCAGCGCCGTGGAGAGCGAGTTCCAGAAGGGCAGCGAGAAGGGAGACGTGACGGAGCGGGACATCAAGCTGACGCTGGAGGACGCGGAGCTGTGGAGCAAGTTTAAAGAGCTGACCAACGAGATGATCGTCACCAAGACTGGCAGGTAGGTCTGAAGAGCGCAGGCCATTCATGTATTATTATTATTTTAGATTCTTACAGGAAATATAACATTAAACGGTTCAGAGAAACTCAGCCAGGCTGACCTGTGTCCCCAGGAGGATGTTCCCGGTCCTGCGGGTCAGCGTGTCCGGCCTGGACCCGAACGCCATGTACTCGGTGCTGCTGGACTTTGTGGCGGCGGACAACAACCGCTGGAAATACGTGAATGGGGAGTGGGTTCCCGGCGGCAAGCCGGAGCCGCAGAGCCCCAGCTGCGTCTACATCCACCCGGACTCCCCCAACTTCGGGGCGCACTGGATGAAGGCGCCCGTCTCCTTCAGTAAGGTGAAGCTGTCCAACAAGCTGAACGGCGGAGGACAGGTGAGGAGGCAAAAGAAATGGACAAAAAAAAAAATCTTTTATTGCAATTATTTGTTAGAGGTATAAAAAAAAAAAATTAGGAACCAAATGTTACCCAATAGGGATGCAAGTTTTTGAACAAGTTGATGTTCTGGAGATTTTTTTTGTAAAAATGCTCATATGGACAATTTGTGCCTTAAAAATCGGCTATTTCTTTGCTCTCAGAAAAAGAATTTTGAGATTCAGGCCATCAGGTTGAGGCATCAGCTTATAAAAAAATCACTATCCCAAAAAGTAAAAAAGAGAAAATGAAGCACAAACAACAGACCAAAAACGCTTGTTTTTCATCTTGTGTAATTGTCTTCAAGGAATTAAAGAAATGAATAAAAGGTTGCCATATTTGAAAATTTGTTAAATCTACACTATTTTACATTTTTGATTAGTTCTACATAACATTGGTTTTCTTGCTTCAATTTAATAAAAACCTTGCACACCTATCGGAGGAGTAACTGTGATGTTTCCATAGATCATGCTGAACTCTCTGCACAAGTACGAGCCGAGGATCCACATCGTGAAGGTCGGAGGAATCCAGAAGATGATCAGCAGCCAGTCGTTCCCCGAAACCCAGTTCATCGCCGTTACCGCCTACCAGAACGAAGAGGTCTGTTGTGCTCACAACCATTAACAAAAAAAAAGTTTGACTCAATATTACGATATGTATTGCAAAGTATTCTGACATCTTTGCTCTGAACAGATCACTGCTCTAAAGATAAAGCACAATCCCTTTGCCAAAGCTTTTCTGGATGCCAAAGAAAGGTACGGAGTGCTTTACCTTACATGACAGAACAGGTCTGGAAACTAATTCTCCAAACACATGATGTACATGAAGACTTTGTTCTAATAAGGTTTAGTATACATGAATTCTTAAAAAAAAAGTGTTTTATTTCAGTCTTTGTCTTTTGTATTATCAATAAATCTCTACACAGCCATGTCATGTTTGGCGCTGTATCCAAGAATGATCTGATGGTGTATTTCCATTTCAGGAGTGACCATAAAGACGTGTCTGACCACAGTACAGACGGGCAACAGTCCGGCTATTCTCAACGTATGTTTCTTGCTGTCTCTTCAGACTCACCGTCTTCAAAATGTTGAGAAAGTTGAAAGTGAACATCAACAAGATGTTAATGATCTGAGCTATAGATTGTTGGGTTTGTGCTGGTCCTTCCTCTACAGTTGGAGGTTGGTTCCTCCCAGGCCAGAGTCCCATCTGCCCCAACAACAGTCCGCCTCAGTTCAGCAGCCCGGCTAGCCACCCGTCTGGCTCGTACTGCGAGCGCTACTCCAGCCTGAGGAGCCACAGGGCTGCTCCGTACCCCAGCCACTACCCCCATCGCAGCTCCAGCACAAGTAAAACCTTCTTGGAATTCCCCCAATAGAACCTTGTGATAGAACACTGCTGGGATTCAAAGAGGAGAGTTTGCTTTCACTTCCTTGTTCTCACTTCCTTTTCAGACAACTACATGGACAACAACTCTGGGACTCTGCCGACCCATGACAGCTGGTCCGCCCTCCAGATTCCCAACTCCACAGGGATGGGCACTCTTTCTCACACCACCAACTCCACATCTAATTCTGGGTGAGACTCTTAAACATTGTGTTCACCAAATTTTTAAAACAAGAGCCCACATCAGTCATCTGACTTATTCATCTTACCCACAGTCAGTACCCCAGCCTCTGGTCGGTAGCCGGCACCACACTCACCCCTTCGGGCTCTTCCTCCAGCTCCGTACCTGGAGGTCTGACCTCCCAGTTCCTGCGGGGCTCTTCCTACACGGGCTTGACTTCCTCTCTACCGGTCTCCTCGCCGTCCACCATGTACGAGCCCAGCCTGAGCGAAGTTGGAGTCGGGGACACCCAGTTCGAGAACTCCATCGCCAGGCTCACGGCGACGTGGGCGCCTGTAGCTCAGAGCTACTGAGGCCTTGCTTCCTGTCTGGCCTTGAGGTGTGGTACGGACTAAGGTACGGGGATGTCCTGCCAGGATTCTCGTGACAAAAAATAAAAAGTGATCATTTATTCCAATTAGTTGAAAAAGACACAACTCAGACCAAGTTGTACAGAGGTAATGTAAAACCTCTGTACATTACGTTAAATTAGACTAATTTGAGACTCACGGTGCGACGAGTACAACAACCTGCTTTCTAACAGCCAACAAGATGTTTGTTAGGCATGACTTTCCAAGTGAAATAAGAGATCTTCTGGCAGCCTCTCAGTATTGGCCTGTCTATTGAATCACAGCAGACACAGACTGGGTCATTTGTGCAATCTGTAGCCCATTGCCCAGTGAGGCACGGCTACTTTTGGGAAGGAGCAAACTCACTTCATCAGTAGCAGATCTGCTCTTCGGGTTTTGAATGCAAACTTGCTCTTAGGCTTCCAAATGATTTCCCTTCATGTTCTCTAATGTTTTTTGTTTTTCTTCTTAACCCTAAAAGTAAAAAAAAAAGTTCCACTAACAGGAAAATGTACATGTGTGTATATAGAGTAAATTAATGTGTGTATTTGCCTTTTACGTACGTTTCCAAAGTGCCTTCAGATTGCTGGACCAGAACGAGTCCCACGCCTGTACATAAGCTTCCTATTTCTATTTGAACTTGCTGCAAGTTTTTATTTATGTCATTTAATAATAAATTAAAAGAATATCTGCTTTCTCAACTGTCTGTTTTATTTTTCTTCTTTGGGAAGTGTTTTTAAAGTCGAATCAAATGCAACAGAGTGCAGTGACTGGGAAAGAGTCCTCAACCTGGGAAAAGTCGGTCTTTTAATGGAAGTGAGATGTGGATTCATCATTGCAGCACTTCTTCCACATCTGGGTAACGTTTCATCCCGAACAAGTCAGCAGAAAATCAGGCAAATCTGTCCGAACGAAAACATTTCAGAAGGGGTTCAAACACATCTAGAGAACAACACACGCTCTGGAGCTGCAACGTTTTGAAACACATTTTGACTGAATTTAAGAATTTAGTGTTTAAATGGAGTCAAAAAAGATTCTACACCTTCAGTGGGCAACAATCTTCCTTCTCTACAATTCAGTTCAAGGACAACGCAGGAAACAATGCAACATGATAAAAACAAAGCAACTGTTGTTTTATATGAAGGTTTTCTAGCTGCAGGCTAATTTGCAAGCCCAGTCTTTGGGTAAATTTCGATTGTGAGGACTGATTTCACCCGCAGCCTTCAGACGGCCCCGGAGATTTCCACTCTCTCACATAGGAAATTCCAGTTCAACTAAATATGTTTTATTTCATGCATAAATGCTCAATTCCATCTATAAAAAGTTGGGAGTCTTTTCATGTGAGCTGAAGTTCATATAAAATCAAAAATAAATGAAGTTCTAAAATCTTTGTTTTGATTTAATTTCTTGTTCAGAGCTCAGAGCAGTAGAGACAAAAACTAATGACAGCAGAGACGACTCCATCAGATCAACGGCGTTTCTTATTCAACATGAACATAGTATGATTTCGCAATAGATACCAGTTACTCTTATGTTGAAATTCAGATGCTTTGGGATATTTTATTTTTTCTTTACCCAATTATTACTGAATGAGTGTTAGTGCTTAACTGGTGGCAGTGAACTCAGACAGCAGAGACAAGACTGGTAGCAAAATCTGTTAAAAGAAGAAATCATTAGTAAAGAATATGGAACTGGAACAACAGAAAGTTTCATGTCTCTGTGGTATTTGTTTTAACACTGACCGTCAATTAGTGAAAATATGTTAATTCAAACATTAATAGTAGTTTATTTTGTTGTTTTTTGTTTTTTAGCTGAGCCATCAAACATTTTGTATCTCAAGAGTCTTTAATAATGCAAAAATATTGTTCATATAACAACTGAAGTTATATGTGTGTAATTCCTGAGAGAATCCTCTGGTGTTTGCACCACCAGAGGATTCTATAAAAAAATGAAAAAATCTAACAAGATGAAGATCAAACATTTACTGAAAGAAGATAGCTTTTTTCTCTACTTGCCATATAAGTGCACAATTTGACATTTCAAAAATAAATTTGCTTAATTGAAACATGGCAGTTTTTTTTACATAAAATGTTTTGGCCTAGGATGAAGCGTATTTTTGGATGTATCGAATTTTGTGTGTTTTGCAAAAATGCAATGGAAGCACTTTTTATGTGTCACACAAGTCACATGATCAACAACCGGATGCTGCCGCTGGTATAAACCACGAAGAAAAAGAAGACAGGAAGGGGCAGGAGGATGATGATGTGGAATATGTTTTTACTTATCATGTGAACTTATTAACGTGATTTTATTTAATTCCTTATTTAATAGGAACACAGCAATTGCGAAATTGTGTTTTTGTTTTTGCCATCGGTGGAATATCGACAAAGTTCTGCACATATTCATAATGTAAATGCAGCTGGAGACAGAACCTGACTCTAGTGAAGAATCATTTGTGGAAAACCAAACTGATGCCTCTGTGTGTTTTTGTACAACCAGCTAAAGGACCCGGTTCCAGCACAAACCTTGACTTTGCACTGGGACCGGTTGGTGGACAAAGCCTCCTGAGGTCAAAGTTCAAACGAGAAGAGCAGGTTTGATTAACCAGGAGCTGCTGAAGGGATCTGCAGCGATCACCTGTTCTGGCTTTCATGTCGTGGCGCGAATCTCACTTTTGCCCTTGTGCAGCAAACCTCAATCAGTAAACTTTTGGCCCCCACTTTATGAGCTGTCCTTAAATAACGGCAGCAGCACGGCCACGCTAAGTGGACGCAACTTCTCCGACATGTGACCCAAATGAAAGAGTCCGGTTACAGAAATCCATTGGACAGCGTCGCAATCGCTGGCACCCTTTTGTTACAATCTGCATTGTGGTGCGACGTACGGCCAACACACTCAGATCCACATGTCGGAGAACATGGACCCAAAACAACAACGCACGGGTCTGAAATGATACAATAACATGTGCAGGTCAGCCTTATCACTGGCAGACAGGACACCGAATTCAGAAGACTGTCTGAACATTTCTGTGGACAACATGATCTAAACCAGAGACTCACGCTACAAACACCAAGTCTCTTGTCGTGTTTGTAGCGTGTTCACAAGTTAACAAAGGCGTCTTCTGAGATCAGGAGCCAACTACCAGAGAAGAGACGAGAAATCAAAAATGATTTGAGTTTCCAGTCATTTGCTTGATTCAGCTCATGCCTGAGGCTTGGCTGTGTCCTCATGAAGTCTGGGTGTGATGCATGGCTATGTGCCAGGCTGACGGAGGCTTGCATCGGTGATGGAGTGGTCCTCACCAAGGTGCAAATGAAGGCTTGAGGGTCACAGGGCCACAGGCAAACAGTAATGAAACAGCAATGTGACCTGCAGCTGGCAGGGAACCTCCTGAGAAGAGCGAAGGTCCCGTCATGAACTTATCCACTGCAATTCACGCTCAGGCAAATTGTGCCTTTGAGCTTCCACAATGTACACTGGTGGTCTTTGTTCTTCTGTTCGACATAATATGATGACAAAAAGAGTTGAATTACTTAGCCAGAAGCTAAAAAAGCAGGGATGCAGGATATAGTATTTTTCATCTATATCAGACACGCTGATATCGGCATATCGAATATAGATAGCCGATATTTGACCAATAACCGATACCAATACTGATATTTTTTTCCAGTATCTACTTAATGAAACTATATGGCTTTCTCCACTGTGGAGTTAAAATACTGCATTATCTTTGTCAATTGAGCCTGCTACCAAATGTAAATGCTAAAAAGGAGGCTGAAAATGATGCAACACTTTCAACTTGGTTTATGTTTAATGTCAAATTTATTCATGACATCTGCTCTCTCTAACAGAATGGCAACTCTCAAACAGTGCAAATTTGTAAATCTTCACAAAACCAACTCAACCTGTTCACCTGCAACAAGTGAAAAGCACATCAGTTGTGCATTAAAGCTGAACAGTTTCTAATGAAGTTGTGCTGTGCTGCAGGAATCACTGTCACTGGTTTGTCATATAACAACAACGCCTTTTATATCAGTGAATTATTTTTGACAGATTGGCCAATGTCCGATATTAAATTTGACAGCTAATAGCGGCCGATACCAATACCATGCTGATAATATTGTGCATCCCTAGAACAAAAAAGAATAAAGAAGCTTCAATTTGATTTATTTTTCTAGGGCCGGTTAATCAACATCATATAACTTCAGGTGTGCCTGAGTTAGCTAAGATAAGCACATTTTAAATAATTTCATCCATCATAGTCTTAAGTCTTAAATAATTAGCAGATTACCTCACTCCTCTCTTGTTGTTCATTTGAAGCCTCTTTGTGTGTGTGTGTTTGCGTGTATTTATGAACAGTTGCTGTGTTTGCTGACGGTCTTTGCTCAGCCTGGAGCGGTAAACAAGTCCTGCTGGGCCCCAGGCCCCCAAAACCCCCCCGGCCTCCCCTCCAGTCCTCACAGTTACAGTTTGTGTTGACCTGAAGACCCAGATCTTCTCCGTTACGCCTCAGCCTGCAGCCTCTGTTGGCGTTCAGTAATTGACAGTTAGCGTTTGCTCACTGGTTGCCTCTGCACCCTTGGAAGTGTGTGTCCTGAGCACACGATCCAGAGTGTGCCCTGCATTGCACCCAGTTGTGGAGGACAGCAGGAGAAGTCAGGATGGGCCGATTTGGAGTGAAATGTTTTTGCAGAATGTAATATTTGTGTCTTTTTTGCACCAGAATTCTCCGTCTGAAACCTAAAACGGCGTCTTTGTGCTGCCATTCCCTCCTTCTCTTTCCCTTCTCTTCCAGGAATATTCCATCAGGTATTTGTACCGTAGAGGACAGAAAGGCAAAAGTGGTGATTGTGATGGTGAGTCACATTGTGCACAGGGCCTTTGGGATGATTTACGGAGGGAGAACGAGTCGGCCAGTCGCTGCAGCTGCAGGGAGGTGTATTTGCAGACTGCCCACCTTGCCCGCACCAGGACCCTCAACTCTGACCCTCTGATGTCTGTGTGTCTTTGTTAATGAAGAAATTCTGGTACCTGGGTGAGACATTGCTCTCAGCTGAGCAGACTCTGGCTGCTCTGTGCCCTCATCTCCTGAGCAGTCCTACTGCTCCCCCACCCTGCCACAAAAGCCCTCCAGGCCTCCAGCCTGGACTTTCCTCACACATATTTGCAGCTCTGAGTACAACCTCTGGAAAGCAAGCAAAATAAAAAAAAAAAATCTGATATTTCATTGTCTGAGTGAACCAAAAGTTCATAAGGTCTACTCTCTCAATTTATTCAAACCAAAGATATATTATTTATCTCAAAGGGAAGTTAAATGTCTTGGTAGCTCACATCATGAGCTCATTGTAACTTTTATTGAAGGATTTACATTAAAAACATGAAAACATTGAACTCTGATGCAGATCCAGTTTCAATATTTTTTTCACAATGACGAACGAAAAGCGTGCCGTACACCGCACTCCATCTAAAGTTTCCAGTTTCACCACGTTCTGCACGACCATCCAGTCTCCGGTTGAACACCAGAGACTCCTTTGCTGGCTGTTTGAGGAGTGCTTTTGAACTACACCAGCAATTTCACACATTAGGAAGAGTTGCTGGCCAGCATAAGCTAATGTATGTCTCCTCCAGTCGCTGCAGTGATGGTGACAGCCTCTCACCATCCTGACATGCCCCGTCCTCTGCTCCCTGGACGCTCACACAACCAGACAAAACGTGTCTGCAAACTGGAGCTCTGTGATGTAGCATTTAGCAGAGGCTCATGATATCCAGAGCAAGAGAGACCGGGTCTTCACTGATCTGTGTCAGCATGCTGCTTCTCCTCATTGTCCACATCGTCACCATGTCCTCGCCCTTAAAAGATTAAGGGCAGATAAGTTGAGCTCTCAGCTGCAAAAAGAGAACTGCAGTCACCCTTTATTGAAGTTTCATAAATCAGATGAAGGTTTCACAAATCACAAATATGGTTTTAAATATTCTGCTACTAGTTGAGAATAATTCAGTCCAGGTTTGAAGAGTGTAAGTGCTGAAATGTTTTAACTACAGTTGATTAAAGATGCTGAAGGTAGTGAGAAATTAGAATTGCCCTTCGCCATTTCCCGAATAGGAAGCTGGAATCGGAAACCCACTTCAGCTTCGTCAAATTAATGGTTTTTTTTTTTGAAGAAGCTTTTTTTTATGTTACAGTAAGGTTGTGAGGACGGCCTGATCTCGCCTGATTTACACATCAATCAGTTCTTGATTACTGATTGAAGTGAACTCCAGTGGACAGTGTCTGTATCCATCCCGACTTTTTACTAGCCTTTCCTCTGATTGGATTACATGTTCGTAATCCAATCAGAGGATTGGATTTGATATTTTAGTTTAAAGTTGAGCAAGTAAAAAAGAAAAAAGTACAAAATTAGTCAAATAAATAAATAAAAATAGAAAAGGGAGATCAGATTTCTGCACCCCACAAGTTTGATTTCATGAATTTGGACAACGTGGCTAAAAACGTCTTTGATATAAAGTATTTAATTTTATAAAAATATAACACTGCATTTTCCACATTGAATTTGTTAAGATATTTAAAATATTGCATAAAGCCTTTTGTCTAATTTCAACAGCCAACTTGTGGTTGTTGAAATTAGACAACAGCCACATGGCTGTAAAAATACTTCATTGATCCCAACTGACCAGACCGCTCCATCTCACACAGGCTCCATTTAAGACATGCAGAAAAACACTGCCCTCTTGTGGCCAAAAGTGTTCATTTCTTGCCTTTGAATGTTCTTTCCCTTTGCACTCACCTGCAGATAATTTCTATTTTACCATGACAAGAAAGTTTCCTCTGTTACTTACATGTGGAATCTCCTCTAATACAAATGTTCAATTAGCTTTTGGAAACAATTTAAACATAAAACACAGTTTATTCAAAGTGTCTTGGTTTGAGCATTCAGATTTATTAGTAGTTAAAACTACAAAAGGCCACAGGAAGTACAGACTTAAATTCCTTTATTTAAAAAAAAAACAAACCAAAAGGAGATATCTTTAAATATCAGACATGTTGCAGAGAGGAAACGCCGTTTTCACATTTATCAAACACACTCTGCAGCAGAAAAAAACAAAATAAAATCTAAACATTTAAGACGTGGAAGTCAAATACACAGCATCCATTAAAGAGATGATGCTTCAGCGCTCGACGACGGCTGGAACAGGAAGCGGGAAGTGGACTTCAACTGCAACTCAGCTGAATTTGGCTTTAGAGAAATCCATCTCTGGGTGCTGGGCCATGAACCTGCAGACAGGGGGAAAGTCACGTTAGGAAACACACATTTTCCTTTGTGGACCAGCGGTTTTTTTTTTTTTACAAACAGTTAATTTCTCAGGCGTTAACATCTTTAACAAGACCCAGACACAAAACGTCACAAAGCCAACCTCCAAGCTCAATTAAATATAAAGTTCAACTTTGTGGCATGTTTGGATTTTTTCCCCCATCAAACTACAAGTTCATCATTGCAGGTTCTGATCCAGCTCAGGTTTGGTTGTGAAAACTAAAAGAAGTTTTCACAACTGACGGTAGTCTGAACTATGACAGGAAGAAAGAGCGCATTAGTGAAAAAAACTAAAAAAAAAACCAAACACATGGAGAGTCACGTTTTCCATACCGGAAAAACAGCAGGTTTGGATTTTCTTCCTCACTTAACACCTTTATTTAAAAGGATTCTGCGTTTACTTTTGTTGTCTTTGGCTAATATTTAGTCGGGTTTGATGTTCTGAAACAAACATTCTGAAACGTGTTAAAAACAGGAAATCAGGGAACACCACTCTGGAAATGCTCCAGCTGTAGCTGCATTTCCACTGACTTTAAAAATGCCCAATTTGAAAATAAATGTTCTGAATGGAAACACAGCAATTTGTTTGAAAAATGTTTAGGTGCTGGGATGTGGTGGATATTTTGGCCATATCGAAATGAGTGTATTTTGTAAAACTGATATGGAAACGATTTTTTCACATCAGTCACATGATGAACAAGCGGACGTTACTACTGGTGGAAAAGATGAAGAAGACGACAGGAAGTGGTAGGAGGGTCACAGGGTTTTTGGTGACCTCTTGTGTGAACAAACGTATTAGTGTGTGATTTTAATCGCGTCACAATTTTAATGGAAACAGAAATGGCAAAATTGTGCATTTTCGACCTCAGCACAATATCAACAAGGTTTTGCGACAGAAAGCCAGCCGGTGAGGACTCACTTCTTCAGGATGTCTTGTTTCTTCTGGTCTTCGGACGTCGGCAGCCCCATGGACTTCTGCCTCTGGTCGTACATCATCTTCTCCACCATCCCACGCGTCTCTCCGTCCAGGTCCGACAGCTGCTCAGCACGTAACAGAAGAACAGCAGAGGACCGGCGTTGGCAGTTAGTGATCCCCGTTGCTTAGCAACACACACCCCAGCACAGAACGCAGCGCACTGCTGTTTTTACCTTCGAGTTCTCAGGGCAGATTTTCTTGGTGTTGATCTCTGGGTCCGTGGTAACGATCCTGCTCCACCACTCCATTTTGTTAATCTTCTCCAGGTGGACTGTGACCACTTTGCCGTCGTCAATGAGCCAGGAACTCTCCTCCACCTTGACCTCGTTGAACAGCTGACCTTCCATCACAGGAGGGTGGCCTTTCAGGCCGACCTTGATGGATCGCCGCTGGATGTCCACCACCACGTCTCGGCCCTTGATGCGGAACTTCACGTCGAAAGGCACGGCAATCTGCGGCAAGGCAAAAAAAAAAGATCCGCTAACTGGTGAAGTGTACTTTCAGCACATTCTGCTTAACAGACTCCAAACTAAAAGTTTCACATTTCACACTCCCTACTTCCTTTGAGTGCCCTAAAGCAGGAGCGTCAACTCATTTTCATTTTTGGGCCATATCATGAATCTGAATGTTCTTAAAGGGCCGGCTGTGCCAGAATGTACTACTAAAATACCAATAACTAGCTGTTCCTCCAGGATTTTGTGATTGTTCTTGTGGTTTTTTGCTATCAAAATTGCAGATTTTGTGGTGCCAACTTCACATCAAGTAAGGCTGAGGCAGCAGTCGGTTACACTCAATGTTTTTGACCAATTTTGAGAAAATTTGCAGTAAAATTAGAAAAACAATGTGGAGATTTGCTGATTCTGTGTGAATTTAGCTGATTTCTGCAAAACTGGAAAGACTTAGTGATGTCATTTGGAGTCTAGAGGGCCACATAGAAAGCTATGGTGGGCCAGATTTGGCCCCCGGGCCATGAGTTTGGCACCTAAAGGAAAGAGTGACACACAGTCAAGCACAGACGACACACTTACATCAATTTCTGACAGCGTTTGTGTCCATTTGTAGTTAGGAAGGTCGGCTCCGTTTCCTGAATTAGGCTTCAGTTTATCTTTGTCCTTCTCGTCCTCCTCTGCATCTGAGTCAGACTAAATGGAGGAGAAACAGCTGTCAGTGCCGTCCCACATTATGGAACCGTCTCCTGTTGCGTACTCAGTTCAGCAACTCACATTTAAGACTTTTTAAGACCTTAAGACTATGATGGATGAAATATAAAACCTGGAACAACAGAAATGTACACAAGAAAAATCACACAACTCTTGTCACATTCTTACTTTAGTGGAAGATACTGTTCCTTTTAGTTTCACTCAACCTCCAAATTCAGAGCTTGTGTCACAACAAATGCTCTTAGTAGAGGTGTGTGATACTGAAGATTTAAGAATTGAGTCCAGTACCAAGTAAGTATAGAACCAGTCTCACAAATACTTATTTCAGTCTGATACATGAAACTTCTGACCTCTAGACGTTCCTTTGAATTCATTTTGTTAAAACCTACAACACTGTAGACACAGCTTATAGGCGTCTACAAGATACCTCAATAATAACACATTAACACAATATACAGTAGAAAAACAAAAATTATTTGAGTGAATTATTTTTAAATAAAGCACTAAAAAATTATTTGAGAGAGAGTTGGGAAACTAGAAGAGAAAAATAAAATACCATTTCAAGAGAGAAGTCGATTTCCTTTAATTGAGCTCACCAGACAAACTGATCAACCAGGTCTCTGAAATTAATTATAATGATTCAAAGAGCCTTGAGACACAAAACCATCTATGAATTTAATAGCACAAAATTTTTTTATCTTTATGACACTTTAATCCAATTTGCAGAATGATTTGGAACAAGGTTTATGTCCACATTTAAAACTCTACAACACTTTTAATCCTTAACTTTGACATGATTCTGAGACTTCTGTTTTATTCATCTTAGTGTTGTTTTCAATGCATTTCTTATTGTTCTTCCCATTTCTGAACATTCATTGGTTTTAGGTGAAGCAGTTTATTCCTCCAAAGTGCCAGCTGGTTCACTCACCCCCTTCTCTTTGTCGGCGCTCTTCTCTTCACCTCCTGTGTCTTTCTTTGTCTTCTCCTCCTCTTCCTTTTTCTTCTTCTACCGCATATAAAAACAACAACAAACAAGTCAATCATTTCCAGCAGTGATTCGGTTGCAGAAGAAGACTCGGTGGAAGCAGGCGGGTCAGACCTGGTCCAGCTCAGACTGTAGCTTCTCGGCCTCCTCGTCCGTCAGCTCCTGAATTCTTGGACCGTCCTCATCCTTCTTCTTCTTCTTCTTCTCCTCCTCCTCAGCGAGCTTGGCGCTTCTTTCTGCTTTCTCCTTCTTCTCCTTCTCCTGCTTCACTTGCTTCTCTCTGTGGGCGTTCAGCGCCAGCTTGCTGTGGTGGTCGAAGGAGTCTTTAACCAGCTGGACGGGACGCAGGAGTCAATGTTTGACAGGCGGATACATTCATATGGACAAGTCTGACCGAGTGGTAACAGAAACTAGAGCGTAGAGGTGGGACGAGTTACGAAACCCAACATTTTTTAAATCAACACTACACTGATGCAATACATTAACAAGAGATGTCAAATGTATAATAGACATTTCCTTCATTGATCCACACTTTGGAAATTCAGGTAGAACAGGAGAATTGAGATGTAGGTTCAAAAGATTAATTCTCCAGAATGAGACATGCAGTGAAGTGATACTAAAACTAAAAAAAAAAGACAGTTATCATCATTACAACTGGTTCAAAACTGAGTTAAAGCAGGATGTGATCAGAAAACTGAGTTCATACAAAGATTTTTTTTTTAACTTACCAACATCTTACTTTACAATATCACAGAATGATTTTGTTTTAATATTGCAAATGCCTTGAATCAAGGAAAATTATAATTTCTTTCTTCCAATTACATAACCTTTTGAGATCAGAGAATGTTCAAATGTTTTCTAATAAATATGTAAAATTAATTTAGATATTCCGCTTGAGTATTATCCAACTACAGGCCTGGCTGCTGTACTTTACCCCCCTCACCGTTATTGCTCCAATGCCATTGCATGTGCTCAACTAAATTTTATATGCATTTATAATTACTTTATTTTTTATTCTTTTATTTCTTTTTTTTACTCTAGGAACAGTTCCATCCCATCTTTCTTACCTTCTCTGCAGCTCCTTGATCTCCGCCTATGAAGAAATCCGTCTTGCGTCGGAGGAAACTGAAAAACGTATTTACTAGCTGTTGGAGGGCAAAAAACAGATTCCAATGAGACAGATAATGTAGAGTGACTGTATTATTAATGTTCTTATGTGAAAAGAGCATGAAAGGTTGTTCTTTGGTACTTTAAGTCTTTAAGTGCAGCGTCGTCTTCACTCTCTAGAAATTAGGATCAGTTGTGTCGTACTTTTTACACACCTTGTAAAAGTATTCAAGCTCACTAAACTTTTCCACACATTACAGCCAGACCTATCGCAATAATCAATAAATCAATTAATTGCAATATAAATTAAAACAAAAGTTGATCATTTCCATCTGCATGGTTCATTTTCTATTTTCTCTCTCTCTTTCTATTGGATGACAAACTCAGTGGAAGGAAACTATAGATAGTTTTGAAACATTTTGACTAGTCTATTAGGTAAGGAGTGAGAGCTAAAATTGAATGGTTAAGATCAAAGCATGTTTATATATCAAAATGGCCCAGTTAAAGTCTTGATCTCAATTAAAATTTGCAGTCAAAAACTCAGCTCAAATGACATCAATACTTTTTGAAGCCGCTGGAATTTTCTGCTAAGAATAACAGACCCTTATAGAAATATCGGTCTCCAAATACATACAGTAAAGAACAGCTGCATTGGACTGACCTGTAGAACTATAATCAACCTTCTATTCAGTTTGTAAGCTTCCATCTGAACGCTTAAGAGCTAATCTAATTTCGTAGCCATTGGGACGCAGAAATGACCAGAATGAGCTGCTGGTTATTGTTTAACGTCTCCCAATATCAATGTGGTATTAATGTTTACATTGTATGTCAGACGATTAATTTCAATCCCTCAGTATTTCTGCCAGTACAGGTCGAAGCGTGTCTCAGCCCAACTGTTAGCATCATAGCATTAGGATATTAGCAGCACGTTGGTTTACCTCCTGTACTCCTCCTTCGTGTTGCTGGGCCATGACGAGCAACATACCGTCATACTTCTCTTCTTCTTCCCCCATATTGCTAAAGGTGAAACACTTAGATGACCGTTAACTGTGCGAGTAACAAATAAAGTTAAAATAACCCTAAAGACGTGTTCCTGCCTGAACCTGTTGTCACGCGACTCACTTCCTGGAAACAAACCCCGCCTACACTAGTTTGACCAATCAGAAGGGCGTATTTCAACTGACAAGGAAAAGCATCCAACTGATCCAGAGTATTTGTTCGGGGCGGAGTAAAGGACCCTAGTAAAGCAGAATTTTCTAGAGAAAAAGATGACACACACACACACACACACGCACGCCCCCCCACACACACACCCCTACACACCCCCCCACACACACCCCCACACCCCCACAAACACACACACACACCCCCCCGCACACACACACATATATAACAAATAAACAAATTTATTGGCACTTCTATCTATCTATCAAGATAGATATATCGATAGATATATAGATACATATATCTGTTGATAGATAGATCGATCGATCGATAGATGTCATATTTTTCTCTAGAAAATTCGTGATCAAATACATTTTTATTCAAAATACAAAAACTATGAATTTGCTCCAGATTTAATATGTAGCCAGTAAAATATTTTACATCAGTCATTGATAAAAAAGCAGAAACAATCATTTGATTGTGAAAAATCAAAAGATAACAAAAAACTCTTTATTTTTCACTTCATAACCATTATATTTTAATTGACCCAAGAACATTATATCCAGCACAAATATTAATCAGTTTAAAAAGAAGATGTACACTGTTCATTTTACCAATAGGATTAGAGTAAAACAATTTCATCCCTGAATAACTCTTCAGATTAAAAACAGCAACTAAATAAAAGATAGAGATGAATTTCACCACAGGTCTCCCAAGTCACTTATTGCTGATAACCAATCTATAACTGCTTACTATGGCTGACTTTACTAAATAATCAGAGATTATATGCAATAATCATGTGAAGATCTTTCAATTAGAAAATTAGGCTTTGCATGTCATATATTTGTATGGTATGTTGCTGTTGGCAACTATTTTGTGCCCAGTGTAACCGGATCCTTTCTGCGTTGTGCTGGTTTTATTGATTGAACAGGCCGTGACACGGTTTGTCTTTAAAAAGGATAGTTTCTCGACTTATTCTGACAAGAACAACATACAGAAAACAACCGTGTTACAGGCTGTCCGCTCCAAGCCCTCTCCCGCAGGACAACATGACAAAAGGGGAGGGTCTAAATGGCGCAAACAATTTACTGACAATACCACAGAAGAAGAAATAAAAAGGAGAGGCTTCCAATCTTAAATATGGTTAAAACAATGACATAGGTGTTTCAGTTAGGAAAGGAACAATACAAATAACCAAAAAAAAAGAGACATTTTGTGCAATTATAACAAAAGAGAAATACAATCAGGTTACACTATCACTATGAAAATACATAACTACATACAGCAACAATTAGGTATGAAATACAATTGAGTGTCCAAGCTTTTTTAAGTAATATATGTTAGTAATATATGTTATCAAAATATATGACTAACGTTGTGCTATTTCTGGAGAAACATTTTTAAATTAAACGAAAGACTGATTAGATATCCAAAAGATATAATTTCTCACTTACTAGTTTTTACAACAATATTTCCTTTATACACTTAGACAAAAAATTATTGACACACATTACAGTTTAAAGTAATCAATTACAGTTTAAAGTAATTGAATGTTATAATAATCTTTTTGAATTGGCCCAACCAGAGTCATGACAAAGAGAATTTGTGGATGGAGCAGAAACCAAGGAGGCCTTCAAAGACTTGGAGCTCATCACCAGATACTCTGAACAAAAATATAAATGCCCCATGTCACGTATAAGAGTTTTATGAACATTTGGGTTACACAATATATAGAGAAACTCAAACTGTATTTCCAGTAATTACTGATCTTTATATTGGCATTGATAACATCATGTATGACCATTTGTAGCAGTCCTTCGAGCATGATAGGTGGTCAAATTCCTTTAATCTGAGGAATTTGATTTTGACCAAGTTGGCTTCTCATAGGCGGTTACGGACAGTCTGAGGTGTGATGCGGCTGTTGTGCAGACCGATGATCTCATCAGTTGTGGGTGTTGCTTGTCTTAGCGGACCCTGCAGATGGATGATTCGGATGTGGCGATCTTGTGCTGGAGTGGTTACAATGTGGCCGACGAGGATGAGGTCGATTTGCAGTAGTGCCAGTATGTTGGAAACAAACTGATCGGATCATAAATGGTCTATGATCTAATAATGGACATTGAGCCCTGCAGGTATTGCTCTGGTGGACATCTCTTAAATAAATTTGTGAATAATTTTGGTCTTAACTGTTGCCTTAACATACAATAATGAGACAGAACATAAGTCAATGTAGATGCTTGTGTCATTGACTCAGGTGACCTTAACAGTCCTCTTGTTTGAAAGGTAAAATAACTTTCCCACAGATAGGTGAAAATCTATGTTAATTTATACATAGGGACTGCAGTGATGTGATGGAAGTTGCTTGGCTAAACGTATGTCTCAAGTTGTTTTGTACGATGATTTTTCGCCATGGACTTCATTTCATTGTCTGGCTTTAGATCATTTCCTCTATGAAGAACACCAGATGGATCCGAGTTCAATCTGTAAGAGTACACAGTTACTGACAAATTCTACAAACTACCATTCTTACCTATTTTGTACAACTTCCCAGTCCTGTTCAAGGTCAGATGCTTAGTTATTAAGACCCAGGTCACCCATCTAAGTTGCGTTCATGCTTCCACCCAATTGTGAAACTGTTCTCTAAGGAAACACTGCTTCTCAAAATACATTTAAAGAACAAAATCTCAGTGTTAATTTAAATGAGGTAATATATGCAAAAATCCAGACATTCTGATTTCAGTTAATGTAAATTAGAGAAATAACAATTTGCTTTAGATTCTCCATGACTAGAGAGCACACAGATAGAGAGTACCCTATGATAGAAACCACAGATCTGTTCTGTTTATTAGACACTATAATAAGATGTTAGATATTTACATTGGAGAATCCGTGTTGTTACGCTTAAGTTGAAAAAATAAGACTTCAGACTCAATGTGGGACTTGTGGCCAAAGAACTCGAGACTTGACTTGGACTGTGAGACTTCAGTTGAAATGCTTTTAGATAGACTTCTGACCCGCGATTGCATGCATTAGGCTGCAGTGCATGCAATGCCAGGTGATATAGTAGTTGTTATTCAGTTACTGATAAGGCCGTTTTTTTTAGCATTGAATAATCTAACACGTTACTATTTCAAAATCAGTGATCAAGTGACAAGTTACATATGTAACACCATGGATAACTCATGTGTAATACATATCAAGCAGTGAGCAACACAAAGGTAAACAGCAACAGAGAGACAAAAAACATTTTTAATTTCTAGCTTGAAATACGATCACTATTTGGAGAATGTATAAGCTAAAGATGACAACATTAAGGTTTATTGTAGACTGTGCTTCAAAAATACTACAACAATTTTAAAGAACTATTTGCATAAGTAATATTTTAAGTAAGGAAGACGTGATCAGACTAACAGAAAATTCCACCAGGTCTAACGAAGGAGGTCTGCCACTACCTTAACAAAAGTTGGACTTTGGTGCAAAACAAATGGCCACCATATTTATGTTGAGGCAAAAAAGAATGTCTTTATTTTATTTTTTTATATAAAAACATTTTTTTTTTCAGGAAACACCTTATAAGTTATACTTTGTATCCATATAAGAAAAAGGGATGGATGTATGAGCACGTATATCTATTAACTAATAAACTAACTTGTATTCTAACTTACTTTTGAAATTCAGTAACCAATAAAGTAACAGAGTTACTTTTTAAAGGATTAATCATTAATCAGTAGTCGGATAATATTTTTCAGGGTAACCGTAGCAACTAGTGTGTGTCAAAAATTCCCAGAATTGCATATTAAGACTTGTGTTGATGATGCAGGTGAATTGCCTGGATACATTGCGCAGGTGAAAAAATGCCATCCTCCACCATTGAGAAAAAGTAATCAAAATATACAATTTGACATTTTACGTATCACCTTTAAGCTTAACAGGGAAATTACAACATATTTCAAAACAACTAGTTTTGAAACTATTTCACACAAAACTGTTGTCCAGCAATTAAAAAGACGCAGCATTTCTTTAATATTTTAGCCCTTTGATTAGTTCCAAGGTTGAAATGTCAAAATATGATAGACAAATAAAATCCTTGCACGATGTTGTTCATCTGCCATCAACACAATAACAGTTATTGAATATTATTTGAAAAATGCAAAGAATGGGTTGCACACAACTCAAACTCTTAAATGTGTTTCAGACACTGAATATGTATCTTCTCATTCCAAGATTACTCACTTTTTCAGATGTTCTTCAATGGCCTTTCGTTCATACACTGTTCCATCTCTTGTTTTCACTGGATCGATAAACATCTTCTTTCTCAGTGGACAGATGAGATGAGGAGGTATGAATGGTTTCTCTTGTTCCACTAATTTCTTTAAAATATAAAGAGGCAGCAAATTATATAAGCATGTCATTTTGCTAAGTATATAAATAATCTGAAAGGATTTAATTTGTAGTAAACATGAGCTGCCCTGTTTTTATTCACTTGTTCAAAGCATTTTAAAAGGCCCAGATGAAAATATGTTTATTTTGAACTTGACAGGTTTTTATGTTGGAATCTTATTGTGAAGTAAGGTAAAAAGCTGTCAGGTAGTAGTTGGAAAATCTTTTACTCATCTGCCTCAGGGATTTTCTGTTAGCACTATGTGATATTTATAGTGAGGGAATCTTAGTAACAGATGCTGGCTTTATGGGCGGGTTGTGATTCTGGTTGGAAATTAAGATCCATGTAGAAAAACTGACAATTCTACTTTTATGAAAAAAGTCTGAACCTTATGTTTGACTTAATTGAGAAAGCATTTAGTCAGCAAACAGTCTGTATAGCTTTAATGTTAAATGACACTATGGATCAAAAATAATGTTATCTCCATATGCTAACACGGTATAGAGATATTTAAACATTTTGTTATAATTACCATTATTTTCCAAATATTCAATTAATTTCCAATTATATAACAGGTAAGGAAAAAATATTCTAAAATGCTCAATGGCTTGTACTGTAGCATTTATTTAGTCAAGAAGAAGAAATACAGATACCCATTTTTCTGTTTTTTCTCTCTCTGGTTTCTGCTGGTATATATGTATTTAATTATTTATTCAAGTTTTATTTCTCCCAGTTAGAGCTATGCATGTAATACTCTATCTGCCTGAGGCATTTTATAAAAACTATAAGGATTACTGCTGTTCCTTAATTTGTGCTACTGTGCACAGCTCCCATGCCTTCTGTGCAAAAACCTCTGAAATAAAATGAATGAAGAAAATGTATTTTTTAATATAAATATTCAGACAGAAGCAAAGAATGAGAACACTAACTAACTCTGCCCAATGAAAGCAGACAAGAATGTCTGATTTTTACTTTTTCCCTGATAGAAAATCACTATAAAGCCAGCTAGTCTCTACCAGAAAACTAAGAAACAAACTTATTTCACATCCTAAAAATACAGAGAAGTATTTGTATGATAACTTCAATGCATTTGAAAGAAGCATTGTCAGAAAATTCTGAATTTTTATTGTTGTTCATTTCTCTTTTGTATCACGAACCCCTTTAGGTCTTCTCAGAATATCCTGAAAGTTCACCAGTGGTAAAGAGTGTAGAGAACTACAGTCTGAAAACTGTTTTTGGCTGTAGTACATCTAATGGACTGATTTACATTAATCTAACTTAATTAAATTTGTTTATTGATGACAACTTAATTTTTTGTGTTCAATTTACTTAAAATGTACAAATCTAACTATTTTGTATTAACTTAATTAACTTAAAGGAATGTTTTACTTACACTTTACTTGAAACAATTGAGTTCAATGCCAGTTTTGTATTCTGTCTGGCCAACTCAATTCACTCAGTTTAAGATGATCATGACATATTGGGTTGAACAAACTCAGAAAACTGACTTGGATAAACTTAATGAATTGAGTTGGTTAAACTTAATAAATTAGGTTGGATACACTTAACTAAATTACTTGGTACCAATTGATGCAATTCAATTAAGTTGGTTCAACTCATTTATTTTTAGTGTAAGTTTATTGGACCTACACGTAATAATAAATGACGTAGAAACTCTCCAACTTTCAAACACCGGCCAAACTCCTCCTTTGCTCTATTTATGTTGGGACCGTATTTGAAAGTGAAGCAATAGTAGTCCACACATTTCCTGTTACTCACAGTGGTTGCACTTTAAAAAGTAGATTTTTTAGCCATGTTTATGCAGATGCTTACAGTACATGAAACACTCAATAATGTGATCTAATCAGAATACAGATGATTCTAGGGTTCTGTTTTCCTCCCCTTTGCTTTGCAGCACATCACAAAGAATAACTACTTACCTTCTCCTTAGACTCCAGTGTTTCTCCTGCAGCCTCTTCTGTTTTCTTTCTGGCTTCTTGTTCATATGACTCCTTATTGGAGAGATATTCCTCTGCCAGAAGGCTTCAATGGAACACAATGCATATATTTGAAAAAATTTACAAATGAGAATTTTTGCAGTACTTGCCGGTTTGTGTAGCTTATATGGTGGTGATTTAAGACCCTGAGCTGGGCTGCACAACTAGTGAGGTTTACGACACAATTAGCCCAGAGCACCAGGGTAGTTTTTTTTATTCCCTTAATGAATGAAAGAATTATTTGAAAACAATTTTATTATGTTCCAAAAGACAGAAAAAGTTTGTAAGGGGGAAAACAAACACTCTCACACACAACTCTTAAGACATGCTGTGGACAGGTCACAGGTCAAAGGTCACACATAACTCATTTAATTTATCAGTTTGGCAGGGAAGACGCCTCCTAAATGATGTGGTTTAACTTGGACTGAAGTCTGTATTACATCTCTAAACTATCTGAATAAAGTGGTGTCAGTCAAAGAAGAGCAACCTTCACAATCATGAAGGTTGAGATGTAATGATTTTGATGAAGCCCCAATGCTGCAGTCTGAAATTGTTGAATCTGGCAGTTTCAACATCGTGAATACTATGGAGCTGTAATGTGAGGTGTAATATTACCTGTCCAGTGGATCCTCTGGCTCAGGAACTATCAGCAGTCCAAACACAGCTTCAAGAATTTCTCTCATAGTGATTTGAGCATTGTAGTTCCGATCAAGAATGTTGTGGCAGATTCGCCCCACATTGTTGATGTTGCAGTGGTATATCTTTAATTAAATTAAGAAAATAACTTCACACATATTAACACTATTGATTTATGCACAAAAATAATTTACATATGCAAAGTAAACAAGTAAACAGCAGTGACTAAACATGTACTGTTCCTTTGACAGGATACTGGAGTCACAAAGCGAACTGTTGGAGGCTTCACTGGGTATTCAGGGCCAAACTGACAGTAAAGCTCAAATGTTCCTTTCTCATACGGAGTGTCAGAAGGGCCCTCCAAGACAATCTTCCAGAAAGCTGTAAAGCAGAAAAAAATATTAAAATGCAAAAACAAAATGTTTGTTTTGGTTAACTAAGAAACAGGATGTATTTTAAACTATATTAGTCTTTGTTTCAACTTTGTTTAGGGTTACAATTACAACTGTTTGCTTCAGACACCAATTCAAGAGATTTCCTAATGATAAGCCTTCAAAAGAGATCTGTCCATCTGTGTAGTAAAGTATTTGCTATTTGCTGCATGGAAGCTGTCAAGAAAAACTGTTCTTCCTTTGCTTTTGCACAATGCTGTGAGCAAATTTGAAATAATGTGTAGATATATGTATATATATATATATATATATTTGTGTGTATGTACAGAGAGTATAACTTTGAAACTTTGACCTACTGAAGTCAGATTCCGATGGAAAAATATTAATGTAGGGATGTGGTTCACAGTGAAGACTCTTCAGCTCCTCCATGATGCGTCTGTCTTTCTCCATGAAACGGCCATCTTTGGCCTCCGCAATCTTCTTTTTGAGAGCACTTTGACAAGATAAGGATTAAACAAAATGCTTCGTAAATTTGACCTTGGCTTTTCCAGGAGCTGCATAATTGAACACCTGTAAATACTGTTGTCTCTCATGAGAAGGTCCTGAGATTTCTTCTCCATTAGAACCTTTTAGCATGGAGTTTGCCTTTTTCTGTGTGGATATTTTGGGAAAGTCCGATGGTTTAAAAGCACATTTAAATAACAGTCTCCTTCTCTGTCTTCAATCATGGCGTCACCTTGTATTTCTACCTGATTTGCTGTTCAGTTTCATATATATAAAATGGGGAAAAAAGTATTTAGTCAGTCACCAATTGTGCAAGTTCTCCTACTTAAAAAGATGAGAGAGGCCTTTAATTGACATCATAGGTAGACCTCAACTATGAGAGACAAAAAAATGGGAAAACAAAATTCAGGAAATGACATTGTCTGAATTTTAAAGAATTTATTTGCAAATAAGGGTGGAAAATAAGTATTTGGTCACCTACAAACAACCAGATTTCTGGCAGTCACAGACCTGTAACTTCTTCCTTAAGAGGCTCCTCTGTCCTCCACTCATTACCTGCATCAGTGGCACCTTTTTGAACTTGTTAACGGTATAAAAGACACCTGCCCACAACCTCAAACAGTCCCATTCCAAGTTCCACTATGGTGAAGACCAAATACTGTTGAAGGACACCAGAACCAGAATTGTAGACCTGCACCACGCTGGGAAGACTGAATCTGCAATAGGCAAGCAGCGTGGTGTGAATAAATCTACTGTGGGGGTGATAATCAGAAAATGGAAGACCTACACTGCTAATCTCCCTCCATCAGGGGCTCCAGATCTAAGCCTGTGGGGTCAGAATGATCACAAGAATGGTGATCAAAAATCCCAGAACAGCAGAAATATTCAACTGCTGTTTTAATGTGTTTCCAAGTTATCAATGTGGTCTGATGATGTACAAACATAAGTTACAAAAGGTAAAGTTTGATTTCTGCTCTGTGATCCTGCAAAGTGAATGAATGCAGTCATTCACTTTCTGCAGTGAATGACCTGCAGAAAGCTGGGGTCAAAGTTACAAAGGCTACCATCAGTAACACACTTCGCCACCAAGGACTCAGATCTTGCAGTGCCAGACGTGTCCCCCTGCTTAAGCCAGTACATATCAGGGAGGGTCTGAAGTTTGCTAGAGAGCATTTGGATGTTCCAGAAGAGTATTGGGAGAATGTCATATGGTCAGATGAAACCAAAGTGGACCTGTTTGGTATAAACACAACTCGTCGTGTTTGGAGGAGAGTGAATGCTGAGCTGCATCCAAAGAACACCATACCAACTGTGAAGCATGGGGGTGGCAACATCATTCTTTGGGGCTGTTTCTCTGCAAAGGGACCAGGACGACTGGTCCATGTAATGAAAGAATGAATGGGGCCATGTATTGTGAGATTTTGAGGGCAAACATCCTTCCATCAGCAAGGGCATTGAAGATGAAACATGGCTGGGTCTTTCAGCATGACAATGATCCCAAGCACACTGCTAGGGCAACAAAGGCATGGCTTCATAAGAAGCATTTCAAGGTCCTGGAGTGGCCTAGCCAGTCTCCAGATGGAAAACCTTTGGAGGGAGTTGAAAGCCCCAGAACATTACTGCTTTAGAGGAAATCTGCTTGGAGGAATGGGCCAACATTCCAGCAACAGTGTGTGCCAACCTGGTGAAGACTTACAGAAACCGTTTGACCTCTGTCATTGCCAACAAAGGATGTACTGAGATGAACTTTTGTTATTGACCAAATACTTATTTTCCACCCTTCTTTGCAAATAACTTATTTAAAATTCAGACAATGTGATTTTCCTATTTTTTTTCTTCTCATTTTGTTTGTCTCTCATGGTTGAGTATTTCTGGCAGTCACAGACCTGCCAATTACAGGTCTTATTATGTCAATTACAGGCCTCTCAAATTTTTAGTTGACTATGAGTATTAGTATGGCTAAATTAGTTGACCATTATTTAAATAATTGATTTATCATGATATCTGACCAAACGTTTCTGCCCTATATTGTGTATGTATACATTTAATAGGAGTACAAAAGGAGATGCTATCCCCTTCGGGTTTGTAAATTAATTAAAGTTTAACAGGTAAATCTGGTCACTTACTTCTGGATCACAGTCACTTTGTTTTGCAGCTGACTTGGTAATACAGCCTCAGGAACTGAATCGTAGCCTCTTGTAGCAAAGAAGCCTTTCAAAGCACTCTGGAAAAAAGTAACAAAGCAGTTATTTTTGCAGTGTTCAAACAGTTAGATTTTTGTCTTGCAGAGGAAGTCTCTCTACTTCGGTGATGGATGATGGGTCAGCTTTGCTTCTGAGCTTCCTAATCGCCAAAGAAAGAACAGTTTCAGTCTCAAAAAGTTTGAGACCATCTTTGCTTGTTTCTGGTTTAAAACAGCATCCCCCTAAAAGAGAAACAAATATAAGTTCACAAAATTACTATAAATCGTTCACCAATACAATCAGAAATAATGTGGAACAAAATACAAAATAAAACAACATAATTCCTTGATCGTGTGATTTTCTGTGTTTTTTGTACTCTACATGTCAAACAATGCTGGTCTGATATGTTCATGCCTTTTGGACATTGCTGCTTTGCAAAATGAGATTGATATCTGAGGTCTGACACCAGATTTGAACTATTTGCCTCTGGGAAGACTTATCGAAATCTTGCCCTAGAGAAAAGGAGTATTCATAAGGGAAAACTCATTTTGCTATTAAGTAAATTATAAATGAATTGCCATTTATTGACTTTTGTTATTACTAAAATGAATTCAAGTATGAAAGACAAAAAAGTAAAGTAAACTGCACGAACTTGTTACTAAGGATAATTGGTCAAAATAAAATTAGAATCATGCTAAAAACACCTTGTATAAAGTATATAAACGTATACACATGCATTCGGTACATATATGCATATATGTATATTCTAATTTCCAAAGGGAAACAAAATTATGTATGTATACAGAGAGTGTGTTTATCTACATAAGACTACCTGTTGCGATGCTGATTCCATGCAGGATGTTATTTCCCCCTCTTCCAAGAAGAATCGAATCCACTATTATGTTGGATTTTATTAAATTTGCTGCAACATCAGCAGGCTTTTTGATGGATCTGTTTGAAAAGAGTTGTATTTGTCATTAAAGACATCATGTAGTCAGTTCTGTTCCTATGTAATTATTCCACAGGCAGAGCAAAATTACCCAAGCTTTTAACTACAATACTGACAATGTGGCTGCTGGACTTACAGAAACAATAATTAAAAGTTTTTATAGAACTCCTCCCTTATTATGAAGAACATCTAAACTAATAACCTGTGATCAAGTATTTTCGGACATTATATACATATAATTGTTTGCAATTATGATTAATTACATATATTGTTACACTATTAATGAGCACAAACAGACATAAGAGTGGATACAATTAATTGCTTATCAAATCTAAGTATAATTTACTTAAAGGTTGAACCAAGGAAATTCATGTCTGTATCAAACAAGTCGCCCTTCCTGTTACTCTGAAGTAGCTCCCAGTCTCACAGAGGCTGGTGACCCTTGATCTAAGCTTTAAACTAAACTATGAGTGACTTTGTGTCATGACATTTTTATACATTGTTTTCCTTTTAAAAGCTTAATCCAAGATCAACAGTTAGTTGTTGGTGCATTTAGAGATGAGAGTTGCAGAGTGTTATAAAAACATCTTCTAAAAGCCCGTCTCTCTTTGCTCCTGGTTCCAACATTCAGATAAATCTCAAAACAATATCATGAAAAAGTTCTATGTATTTTGTAGCTCATGTCAGTCACAGATTGAAATATTTTAAATCTTATTTTCTTATAATTTTAGTGATCACATCTAAATGTAAAATTCAGAAAAATTTTTAACATTTGTGTCACAAATTAGAATACTGTGAAAAAGTTGGAAATGTATTACCGGTTACATAAATCAAAACAGTTGCAAAGATTTCCTGAGCCTCTAAAAGGCCTGTATGTTTACTAAGACTCAGTTTACCAACAGCCAAGATGGTTTGATTCTACCTGGGCTATAAATGTTGCATTTCTGATGTCATGTCTGTCCAGAACCAGAGACAAGAGAGGAAGATAAGAGCTGAAGGCAGCTATCAAAGCAATCTCTTCTTCTCTTACTCCTCAATAGAACCAGAGGCTGAGGACCTCCATGCTACGCCATATTGATGCAGGAATTAATGCAAAAGGAGCCCCAACCAAGTAATGAATGAATAGAAATGAACATACTTTTCAGAAGTCTAACATTTTTCTTTAAAAAATATAATTTTTATTGGTCTTCTCTAATGTTCTAATTGGATTTAGGATTTATGTTATCTGCAAGCCATAGTCATCAAAAGGACAAGAAATAAACTTTTTGAAATGAGCAAGAGAAATTATTTAACTTTTTCATGATATTTATCCATGCATGATATTAAACCACTGAGCTTTACATTCTTAACCGCCACATAAATGTTGTTGTTTTTTTTTATTTGAGATGTTTGTTTTAATTATCTTATTTTTGTTGCCAACAATGACCCAAGTTGCCTTACTACCAGTTTCTCTTAGCTGTGATTTTACAGTTAAACAAAAAAAAAAAAAATTAATTAGCATTTACCCAAAATCATTTCCATCTGTCAGACATAGAATGCGAAGTCTACATTCTGGAAACTTCTTTTTCACATTTTCCAGCTCCAGCCTTCCATGGTCCAGAGCATCATACAGCGAGGTTCCTCTAGATGGTTTGAGGTTTCGCACGTGTTCCTAAACAAAGATATAACTGGCTAATAATAACAACTTAACATTTAGACCCAGATGTGCAAACAAAGACAAGTCTAAAGTCTTACCTTGAACTTCTCAAGTGTTTCTGTAAATGTGTGAACTGTTTTTACAATTTTGGAAAATGTCACGAGGCCAATGATATGATGGAAGTCATAAGCCATAGTCCGTGACGCAAAATTGTCAAAAAGCTCTGCTACAGCATGAATCTTTTGAATATCCACACTTCCATAGCATGTTTTTGTCATTGATGAGCTTGTGTCTATCAGTATCTGGTAAAATAAAAATTGTGAAAGAGATTTTAAACTGATCAGTTGAAACATATACATGACAGTCAAGAAAAAAGTCTTCAGTTCACTTTATTCCTTCTTATTTTTTCTGCTTTAAACTGATTTAATCACACATCGACTCTAAAGGTTGTTTGAAGTTATAAAAGAAGTTTCATTAGGGATTTTCCACTGTTCACCAACCACCACATCACAAACATCTTTTATGCTTGTATAAACAATTGAACTATTGAACTTTTTAGTTAGTTTAGTTTTTAGAGGATCTGAAAAGTATTAACATCACTTCTATTTTCCAGCATTTTCTTATGTTACAACTGAAAGTCAACATTTTTGAGTGTGAGAGGGTTGAATATATTTGTTCACCACACTTTTCATATTTTTAGTTGTAAAACAAAACACTTCAAAAACATGTACTTTTTTCCACCTATCACACAACTATGCGCTATCTTCAATCCTTGTTTCACATAAATTTATCCCAAATGTTTGATTAAATGTGTTTTACATGGGAAAAATTAAAGGGAAAGTCTGTAGTTTTAGCAAATATAAAGTGTGTTTACAACTTCTTAATATGAAAACACTTTCCTATCAATTGGTAAAGCTGGATGAAAACATAATTGCTCATGCCAAAGCTTTCTGTCAAATGAAGACATAATAGGTTTTGGCTCACAGGTGTTTTTCCCCGCTCACACAGATATGTTTAGTTTTTTAAAAAACACTAAATTTTCTTGTGCTATCTAGTTAAAATTAGCTCACTGTTTTACAGGAAGAAAAACATGAATCAAACAAAAAAATTATGTTTTGACGAGTATGTTAAAAAAAGTCAATTTCTTAGAGTGTTAACAATGGGAATCAGCTAATAAAAATAATAACTAAAATTATAATCTAAAAAAAAGATCAGATATTGTTTTTGTGCATCTTCTTTTTCAGAGCAACAATTTTGCAGACTAAATATATTTATGACCAGTTGTACTGGTTCTGATCAAATCTGCTAACTAATCTGATCTAGCACAACAGCCATGTTCATTTTGAAATCAGTGCAGAAGTCATCAAGTACCTGAATAGCCTCCACTGGAGTCCTGGTTGTAACGAATGACAGGTCATCTCTGGAGTCACCAATTCTGCATTACAAAAGAAAAGCTTAGATATTTAGACAAAATATATTATTATATTCTTTCTTTTTCATCCTTAATGTTTAGTTTCTATGGGTCATTAGTGACCTAACTGTAGCATCATGAATGGAATGACAGAATTACAATGACAGGGTATTTCAATATCTATCAGTCATTGGTGACTAGTTCCATCTTAAATGCAATTTAACAGTGCTGGAATGCTGCTGTTATGGAGATTAATAAATCCTATTGAAGGTGAAAGTCAACCAAAAATGCATATTGATTACTATTTTATTCAATGGTCAGAGAGGAAGAAAATGACCAGTGTGATTCTCGCTAGTTGAGAGTGAAGAAAGGATGAAAGTACATCACGTTTAATATCCGCCAGCCCTCTACAAAGAGGACAGGAAAAGAGACAGAGAGAGTTTTCCAGCAGTTTCAATCTATTTCACAACTCTGGAATTTGCACCTGCAGACTGTGACCTCAGATGGTTCAAACCAAGTTCAGGAAGAAATGCACAATCCTCCCAGAAACACCCCTCCACTTGTGCCTCCAGTGAGCTGCCTCCAGCATGAAGGGTGCTTCATGAATAAAACTGATTAATTGATAGAAGTGCACTTCATTGCACTTCACTGCAATGAAGGTGAAAGACTCAAATTGTCTTAAACTGATAAGAAAGGCTGAGTCAATTGTTTGAATCAAGCTGGCTCTACTGGAAGAGGTGATGAAAGACAGAATGCTGCAGAAGGTCAGAGCTATCAAGGACAATGTCTTTCATTCCCTATTCAGCCTGGTGGACAGCCTGAGGAGTAGACAGCAAAAGACTGCAGCCCAGATGTGTTAAAGAACAAGCAAGTCCTTTCTGACCGAGCCTATCAGACTGTATTCATACATAGTCACTAGAGCTTTGCATTTTAAATGTAGAATATATATTTAGTAATGTGTGGAATAATATGTGTGTGTCCTTATGACTATCACTGTTCATTATTATTTATTATTGTTGTATGTTTATTCACATTACTTTATTTATTTGAATTTTTATTGTGTGCTAAGCTGGGATAAACAAAATTCCCCCCCATATGTGATCAATAAAGTATTATCCTACCTTATCTTATCTTATTTTATCAGACAGGGAGGATGCCTTGCGGACAAACAAGAAAACATTAACCACTGGCAAACTGAAATGATATTTTGGCTTCTTACTGGGCCTTTGGACCTTTACTCACTGTTCTTTCTGGCTGTGGTTCGCTCCACAACTGACTGGAGCGCACCACACAACTAACACAACTAATGTCACTCAACAATTACCACTACTTGTGTTCTCTACTCCTCACTCTAGATATGCCAGCTAAGACATGTACATCACTCAGCTACATCTGAACCAAATTACATCCAAACTCAATCTTTTCATCTGCATATTTTACTAGGAACATAACAGCTTTTGATAATATTTTTTTTGAGCAATTGTTTTGTATTAAATCAAAAATATTTGAAATTTGGCTCAAATTGGAGGAACTAAAAGCAATAAAAATATATTTGGTTATTTTATGTATGGATTGCTTAATACTCACGTAGCTGCCAGCTGATTCACATTCAGTTGTTTGGTTTTGCCAGTCATACAGTCAAGAACATCAACAATTCCTGGTTGCATCTTATTTTTATGGAGATAAACACCAAGGTTGTCTGTGCAAGAAAAAAAAGATTAACAGCATTAAATAACCGTCATTGCACAGTTAATGATTGCTGGATCAGTAAGTATAGCAAACATACAGGCATTTTAAAACTGGAGCTAATTTTCATATAGATAATTTTACTATGTTACATGTAATACCTTTCGCTAGGAAAACAAGGCATGGATCTTGAAGTCCTAAGTCTTTCAGACGTAGTGGAGGATTCACTTGGAGTTGTGGGAACTTCTTTAGGTCCTCTGCCATGTTTCCAAAAGTCTTCCCAGTTTTTATGTTAAAGCTGGAATACAAACACACATCTAACTAGGGAGGCAACTGTATGTTTACAGGTAGAGTAGACTGGCAAAAATGGAGTTATCACTTTTCATCAGAGAACAGTACATACTTCTGTCCAGTCACACTGTCATGAGAAATCCAAAAATGGTAAGTTGTTACTGATGGATGAACACTGAGCAGAATTTTCTCAATGTCAGAGGCTCTCATTATGGAAGTTACTTTCAAAACCTTTTCAGTGCAGTTTGGAATCTTCTCTTCATCTGCAAAATAATAATTTCTTTATATTTTACAGTTTTTGTTCAAGCACTTTAACAAAATATATATTTTTCTTAGAAATGAACATTTTTTCAGATTTTTACATGTGGCTACAAAATTGTTTGGTTGTACTTATGGATTTTAAAGCCATATTCTTATATGTTGAGATAATCCACTGTTCAGTTATTTGTTATTCGTTTTTTCATAAGTAACCTTCACCTACAATAATTTAGATTGCTTTAATCTGGATATATTTTATTTAATTTATATTATTTAGAATATATCACAAAAAAACATGTCTTGCCTTTTATCATTTTCAGAACAGTTGCTCTTTCCATAACAGTTGGTACTCCAGGCACTCTGACTGGTTCATAGAGACGGCTGCCATCCTCACTCTTCAAGACAAACGGTGCATAGTTCTCATGTTCTGAGGTCTGTTTCTAAACAAATCAGTAGAAGACGCACTGTTATTATCACTGAACTTTTGCCACAGATTTGTGCTTCACCATTTTGCTGTCTTTTGATTTTACAGTTAGAAGTGTAGTGATTTGAGTTCTCTGTGTTTATTTTAGGTTTTGTGAGATCTGTGAATCCCTGTGTTGTCCTGTCTGCTCTCCTTGATTATTCCCAGATGTGTCTCATTCCCTGATTGCCCTTCCTGTGTATTTAAGTCCACCTGTCTTTGTCTCTTGTCGGATCCTCGTCATGTCTACCCTGTCTCATTGTGTCTCAGTTTATTGCCGCTTCCCTGTGCTGCCAGCGTTTTGTGTATCCGCTCCTCATTAAACCTCCATTTTAATCCACAATCTGGTTCTGCCTGCGTTTTCTCACCATCACAACCACTCAAATCATGACAAGAAGTGGGTCTTTAGCTTGTCATTGGGCCCTCAAATACCCTGAAGCTTAAAATATCCCTCTGTGAGTTCTCTCTCACCTGTGTCAGTTTGGTTTTCAATTTAATTGCAAAAAAAAAAGCAAAAATACTTGTTTTCTATTAACATAAATTATTTGGTGGTGTTGGGATGGCCCCTAACAGCTGGATTATAGGAGACTTGAGGCAGAGAAACTGTAAAATCCCACTGTGTGTTCATTCACCAGGATCTCACAGCAACAACACACAACGTGGCCAACATGCAACCTTTTATAGTCCTGGGCTGCTCCAACTAACAAAACCACCAAGAAACAGGGTAAAACAAACAAACATTGACAAAAATAACCAAATCATCAGAATAAGTATTAGCAAATACTATTCATTTTTAAGCATCTCTAAAAAGATATTTCTATAAATATGAATCCAACATTAAACTTCTAAAGTGCATAGTTCTATTGCTCCCCCTCTTCCATCTGCATTGGTCTCTTCTGGAACCTTTAAAAGGTGCTCAGGCCCTAGGGAATCTTTTAGCCTGAACACCCTGCAGAGGAAGAGACAGAGGGAAGCCACACCGACACAAAGCCTACAAACATTTCAGTGCATTTCAGTCACAATATACTGATATTATCCATTTGTTTGTTTTATTTTAAAAGGACCCCACCTGCTCCAGCTGAGATGCCACTGCATAAAAACACACAATCAATAAAATACTTCAATCTGTTTGTACCGTTTCATGCATCATTCAACACACATTCATTACAGGTGATTAGAAGTTTTTTATGCTATACCCAGTGCAAAAGTATCTTTGCTGTTGTTGTAGTTCATCCATTTTCCCCCCTGTGCACCAACCAGGTCCATCTACCAGTTCCCGGACCTGACCAAAACCCGTCAGTGTAATTACGCTGATAAATAATGAGAGCTGGAATAAAACAGTATGAAACAGTCTTTAATGCAGAAAATGATCAAATGTTGCAAGTCATACAAATGGAACAGTGACATTCAGTGCTGGGCTCCACTTTGCTCACCTTGAGGATGACACCAAGGTTGTAGTGCGAGTTCTGCTTTTATATTTCTGCAGAATGAGCAGAATGAGTGTGACCCTCTCTAAGGCGTGTTGGCCTGCCTTAATCAGTTTTTGCTTATATGTGAGCAAAAACTGTCATATATGTTATGGTTATGCAACAGTGCAGCGGTGTACATGTAATCAGATAAGAGACAGAGGAAAGCCATAGAATAATTTTATCCATAACCCTGTTACATCCATCCATTTTCCTGCACCCTTGTCCCTTACTGGGGTTGGGAGGGTTGCTGGTGCCTCTCCAGCTACGGTTTCGAGCGAGAGGCGGGGTCACCTGGACAGGTCGCCAGTCTGTCGCAGGGCAACACAGAGACACACAGGACAGACAAACAAACATGCACACATACACTCACACCTAGGGACAATTTAGAGAGGCCAATTAATCTGAATCATGTTTTTGGACTGTGGGAGGAAGCCGGAGTACCCGGAGAGAACCCACGCATGCACAGGGAGAACATGCAAACTCCATGCAGAAAGCCGGGGCCGGGAATTGAACCCAGAACCTTCTTGCTGCAAGGCAACAGCTCTACCAGCTGCACCACTGGGCAGCCCACCCTGGTACACAGAGTTGTAAAACACTCATGTAATTAAGAAATCATACTATTAGGTCTGGGCAGTGAAATTGCTGTCAAAGCCTCATGTAATTGAAAGATTTCTTCTTATTATCCTCACCACAAGAGAAGTGACGTTTTGAAGCCCCTCAAAATGGTTTTGTGAGTTTCGCATAGACACAATTCTTTGTCCTTTAATTGAATTCAAAAAGGAAGTGGTCAATTGCTCCCTAATATGAGCTGTGCCACCTGGGAAATTATAGAGATGAAATTTGCGACATAGGTAGAACCCTCTGAGACAAACAAACAAAAAAGGTTTCTTGGAGGTGGAGCCTAAACCAGACATGTCAAACTCAAGACCCTGGGCCCAAATCTGGTCCACCATAAAACATGGCGGGCCTCTAAACTCTGAAGGGCCACATAAAGAGAACTTTCAAGATAACCGTTGAGTGCTTAGGTATTTTGTCAATCAAATAAAAGCATATTTTTTGCATACTTCCAAATTACATCATTGTGAAAAATATTCAGTATTATTTAATCTTAAGATGTATTCATGTAGAGATAGCTATTTATTAATATTTTAACTCTTTGTTTATGGGTAGCAATATCAAAACATTCAGTTTGAATGTTTCCAAACTGATTGATCCCTTGCAGACATTTGTGATCTTGACATGACCCAAAATGCAAATGAGTTTGACTTTTCTGATTTAGTTATTTTTCATTCACTGTTGAAATTTGTATCTACTGAAAAACAGATATGAACAGAATGTTTGAAATATCAAATATCATATCTTTAATTTGATTTTAAAAGTATATTTTTTGATGAACAGTTTCAGTTACCTCTGCTTCAGACAACAGGTAGGCCCAGCAGTAGTTTGAATACTCAAAGACATCTTGGTCTTCGATGATCTTTCCATCTTGTTTTGCTCCAAGACCTGGCAACAGCTCTCTGAACAGCATGTATAATCCTTCAACTGCAGCAATCTACATCAGGTACAAGAAAAGTTACCAAAATATATTTTATATCAATAGTGCAGTGAATCTATGCTTGTTTACCTTTTGATTCCTGGATATAGGCTCATTCTTACAGAGTAACTGATACAAACTTTGGGCCAGAGGGTTGCATCCAGTTAGTTTACGTATGTAACCAATGAGTTTCTTCACAGAATCCACAGGAAATATTGATTTCTAGAATAGAAACAAAATCACTGAATTTTATTTTAAAAACTAATTAAAAATCACTGCTGAATGCTCCATAAAGGGAGAAGTCTCTTGGTAATATTTTAAAATATAATTAAAAATTGACTTCAGATCAAATAAATGAAAAATAAATTGATTAATTAACCATTCACTAACTAAATAAATTATTCAAAAGCAACAACTTGTCACTTTACATGATTTATTAAACATTCAAACTTGAATAAAAACAGGAGTTATGATTCCATTTAACTTGTCTCTTCTTTGGAAAAAAAAGAGTTTTTGAGAATTATTTAATAAAACCACAATATTCTGCTGGAAAATATTTCTGTACATGTCGAGGGCATTGACTGAGTGAAAATTGTGAAAATATGTGAGTACATAGCAGAGCATGAGTTTCTGTCTAGACAACATTATTATAAATAAAGATTTAAGTTATTTATAGTTGTAACCATAATAAAAACGTAATGCTTACAATTACAAAGAGAGATGAAAGCAAAGAACTCATTCCTAAGGGAGTTTGCTGCACCGTGAGCTCAACGTCATTGATGAAGAATTCACTGGCAGCTTGAGCTTCAGCAGAAAATGATGACAGTGAGAAGTATATTGTTGACTCTTCTGTAATTCCACAGCTTTCCAGTGTGCTCACAGGGCCACCTTCACCTCTAGGATTGTTGTGATAAAGGACAAAGAAACCGCAGCATTATTAGACAGACATCATGGATACAGAAACAGACAGACTGACCTCCCCTTCTTGCTCTCTGCTGCTCTATAATTCCTCCCCCACAAAGCAGAACATGACATCAATGGACCAAGCTGCTAGTTATGGAAAGAAAGTAACCTGTTCTCAACACTGTTCAAGCAACGCAACCACAAATATTTTAGCACTAGCTAACACAACAGTTAGCAGCGTAGATCTCCATCATATTTCATAATAACAGAACAAACATTTAGGTCCTACGAGGGGTCACTGAGTTTTATAAGACCTTGGTCAAAGAGGGTACAATAGGGTTATATTCTTTGGTGCATATATTTCTTGGTTTTATCTTCAATATCTCTTTGGTTCCATCAGTGTTGTGGTCAAGACCACCTAACCCAAGACCAAGACAAGACCAGAGTGTATCGAGACAGAGACCAGGGTCCGAGGCCAAGTCTCAAAAGATTTGTGCGTGAAAAAAGGATTTGTAATTCCTGTGAAAAAGATTTGTAACTCGTGCGAGCATCTTTGTGTGTAAGTTTGTATAGTTGTATCTGTGAAATATGACTTGTAAGCCGTAAAAAGAAAATAAACCTTTTCCTATGCCTACAAATGTTGAAAAAGTACACACGAGTCGCCGGATACACACACACAAAACTGCAATTACGTACAGATCCAGTTACGACTGCAAAACTACTTTTGAGACTCATTTCACGCTTCCCTGATTTGTGTAAATGGTGCGTTCACATGCTCGTAAAAGCTCGGTCATCTGAGTTTACTTCGGAAATTGTTTTTTTCCATAAAACCGACCGACCCGACCCGTCATTCTGGAGTGTTTCACTGAACGCATCTCCCAGCCAGAGCAGAATAAACTTCCGCCACCTAGTGGTGGAATCTTTTACCCATGTAATTACAGTTGTACAGGTCACAAACGTGGATTCATATATTAACAATATTACGATATTAAAAAGTAGGTGTGGGGCTAATGACGTGTATTTTTCACAAAAATATGTCTTAGCCACGAGACGAGACAAGTAGAGAGGGAAATACGTGTTGAATTATGGAAAAAGTAGTTTTGCAGTCGTAACTGGATCTGTACGTAATTGCAGTTTTGTGTGTGTGTATCCGGCGACTCGTGTGTACTTTTTCAACATTTGTAGGCATAGGAAAAGGTTTATTTTCTTTTTACGGCTTACAAATCATATTTCACAGATACAACTATACAAACTTACAAATCTATTTTTCACGCACAAATCTTTTTCACACTAGTTACAAAGCTTTTTCACACACAAATCTTTTGAGACTATTATTTTCACTCCAGGAATTGAACCCAGAACCTTCTTGCTGCAAGGCAACAGCTCTACCAGCTGCGCCAGTGGGCAGCCCCAACAGAAACACGTAATTGGTGAATCACGTTGCTTGTATTTTGATCGGCATGGTTTGCATCCAGTGAAAACAAACACGTTAAAAAATAAACAGGACAGTTTATTTTATGCTGTAGGTTTAGTGATATTTTCACAGTTGCGGTCTTGACTGGTCTATGTTAATCATTTTACTGACGCAATCAGTTTGCCTGATTGTTCATCAGGTTTGCTCATGCTATCAAGTCCATATGCCATTCGAGAATATTTTTGGTAATATCGAAATTAAATATAGATTTTTAAAATTTATTAATTCGACTCCATGTTGACACTTTTTGTTAAATACTTTGAGCTATCGGAAATCTTAACATCAAAACAAAATGATAAAATTCCATATGTAGACATTTGGACATATTTGAGAATATTTTGGTAAATTTACACAAAATTGATCAAATTTATAAATTACAAAATCTTCTCTGCTAAAACACGGACAGAGAGAAACAGATGGGTGGAAAGAGACAGCCAATCAGAGCAACAGGAAAACAATATTATAACAAAAGCAGAAAAGAAGGCAGATGGAGAATGATGGTCAGAGTAACCGAGAGAAAGAAAGAACAGGAAAGGAAAATGTAATTAACTCTCCCAAATAGCAAAATAAAATATAACTTACCTGTAATGTAGGACATAAGATGGAATCCCACACTCATTTCCAAGCTTGTTCTTCAAATCATTCACTGTGTATTTTTCCAAGTCCACTGATAGCTCATAATCCCCCTGCAGATGTATTTGGGCATTAAACATGAATTGTTCATATTATACAACTAAGCATGTGAGAAGAAAGAATGATAGATGTACCATAACAGCTGATGGAAAAGAAATTAGGCCATTTATGGTGCGGAGAGAGCAGTCTAATAAATTATTTGGGAAATTCTGATTTCCATTGGGTTGCACAGTGGTGCTGTTGGTAGAGTTGCTGCCTTGCAGCAAGAAGGTTCTGGGTTCGATTCCCGAACCCAGAACCTTTTTGCATGTTCTCCCTGTGCATGCGTGGGTTCTCTCCGGGTACTCCGGCTTCCTCCCACAGTCCAAAAACATGACTGTCAGGTTAATTGGCCTCCCTAGGTGTGAGTGTGTGTGTGCATGGTTGTCTCAGTGTTGCCCTGTGACAGACTGGCGACCTGTCCAGGGTGACCCCGCCTCTCGCCCTGAACGTTAGCTGGAGAGGCACCAGCAACCCCACTGATTGCTGACCCCACTAAGGGACAAGGGTGTTAGACAATGGATGAATGATTTCCATTGAACTGACCTTGAGCATGACATGACATTTTACTGTGTCTGTTCCACTTGTCTCAGGATTTGGCCGCTGGAAATTTTCAGGAGCTTGTGACAAGTTTTTCTTTGGTGTAAATATTGCATATATCTCATCCCCACTTTTAATGTGTCTGTCCTGTAGTGACCCTGTAAAAGAAGAACAGAAGTATTAGTAAAATCTAGGAGGCCAGATACCCCTACCATTGTCCTTTGTAGACTATTGTGCCAAATTTCAATTCCATCCTTAATGCATACATCCAAGAAATGCCACTGAAAGCACTTGACTGCTATCTAATGATAACACATATAATATCTGTGTTTAAAATTTTCCATGCACACAGATATTATTTTTCCTATTCCTATTTCCTATTTTTCTGGGAAGATTCAACCTTGGACAATTGTTATTATTACTTATTACCATAATCTTTAGGTCTTGCTTTTTTAGGATTTGTCAAGTTTTGCTTTTTGTATTCAGTTCATTCCTCAGTTTATGCACCATGATCTGGTGATCTTCCTACCGCTTGTTTTCCTTTCCCTCAACTTTCTATGATGCAAAACCAGGACCATAACAACTGTGTCACCATGCAACTTTTATTATTATTATTATTAATGGTAGTAGTAGTAGTATTTTCTCACAATTTTACCTTCCTTAACCAGCTTATCTACCTTTTAGTTGGCATATGCAAATATTTTCTTAATGCATACGTATATACAATGTGACCTATTATTTAAACTTAGGATATGTCTGTGGGCTGGGAAATGTCTGTAAAAGTTCTTTATTTTTGGAGGGAGCATTTTTAGGGCTGTGCCACTTTCATGCAAGTTGTCACAGCACAGTTTTTACAACTTGCCTCTGTTTGCAGAGTCAGACCCATAAGCAGAGGTAGGGCCTCCTGCACAACCCATAAGAATGCAACAAGTAGTTTCTGTGGGGTAAGTTAACAACAAAACCCTTGTCTTTTCCAGCAGCCATTGTACAGCATATACAGTGGTAAAACCAGCTGACCAAACGTGTTTGTCTACTAAGAGCTCCTTTATATATTTGAGGTGCAGAATGTTTTCAGAAATCCAGTCCTAGAGAGTTACAATTCTGCAGCTTTTCCATGCAACCTTTCTCAAATTGAATCAAATGAATGAGCCGTTACCAGGCCTTCAGTCGGCTGATTCAGGTTTGTTGGAGAACAGATGCATCTAAAAGCTGCAGGATGGTGCAGACAGTGACTGGACTCGGGTGCTCCTGCTTTAAAATATGAATTATGTGTGACTGTTAAATCCAACCTTACATAAACTTACATTTGTTAAAGAAGGGGTCGTCTGTCAGGGGCATTCCATCCCGTGTAAAGAGACAGACATCTCTAGATCGGTCAATACCTTCATTGTGAAGTATCCTCAGCATCAGGTCTTCAACAGTGTTTTGAGTTGGATCCATATCTGCAGTTAGTTAAAAAATAAATAAATGTCTTAGATTATATTTTAACTGCATTGGCATGTGCATCACTTTGATTTCAGTCGTTAAATTGTTTGAATATCAACTAAATTGTGTTAGAAAAACATATATACCTACTTGCTGATGTATTACATAAATGATATTTCAGAATACAAAATTTGTAACTAAAATTTAGCATTTAAGTTATTTGTAAATTTGTAGTTGACACATTTGCTCCACATTTACCCAAAAAGCAATATTGGTCTTAATTTTTAATATATCAAAGTTAGTGTTACATTCTTAAAACACATGCAAAATATTTTATATTTTTGGAACTCTGAGTGAAGTGAATTGTTGATAAATAATGACAGAATTGCTCTGACGTTGGTTTTAGATCTTTTCTTTAAAGGTCTAAATGTAGATCTGTTTGTGCCAAGATTTTCATACATGAAGAAGAGGAGAAATAAACTATGAGACCAAAACTTACAAACTCTCTGACAATTACTATCAAACTCTCCTAAAATATATTGAGTGGGAAGAAAATCCTGTAAAGCACAAATGTGCAACCTCAGTCAAAAGAGGTGTCCCTGAGTCATCCTGAAGTGAGAGAAGTCACTGGTATGGTATTATGTCATTGAAAATATTATTTGGCCCGTCAATTGTCAGCAATTTTGACTGAGGTTGCACATATGTGCTTTACAGGATTTTTTGACCACACAGTATGAATTAATTTATTTAAGATAAATCATTTCCTTTAGCAAATGAATTAACACAAAGCTTTAAATTTTTATAGCGGCCGAAAAATACTTAAAGTGTGAAACCGGAGGTGCGCTTTTATTTTAAAATTTTTATGTGTGTGACGTCGCACACATTAAAATCGACTGTAGGCTGGTTTTACTGCATTGATGGATGGGGGTTCTGATGCTGGCTGTCGGCTTCTCTCTAACACTTCTGATAATGCTGACACTACTATAGGAGAACTAACGAGGTTATTTAAAATATTCATTGCCTCTGATTCGCTGTCGCTCAGCTATTTTTCTGTTCATGAAAACCCGCCTTCTGCTGCCTGGGTCCAATCAGAAACTGAGATTTTCTGTTAACTTCCATTGCGATCAAACTCTGCAAGAAAGTTTTATAGTAAGTCTGAGAGGGTTTGATCGTACGTCTGAGAAGTTTCAATGAATGATTTGCTGTCATTTATTTTTTATTTTTTACATGAAACAGATTACTTTTTGTCCTGAAATAAAGGTTTATACTGCTGTATTATTTTCTGAGTGCTTTTACAGAACTTTGTAAGTTGCTGAAACTGCCTAACGACCTATTGACACAGAAAACCACTCTGATTATGTCATGCCGTTTTAACATAAAAGCCACAAAACATGCACATTTCTCACCTGTGATGCGTGTCGGTTCAGGACATTTGGGATATGTATACACCAAAGAAAATGCTTGCAATGACTTTTGGACAGATGGAACAGACTGGACTGGGGCTCTGAGTCTGGAAACCTCATTGCGCAATTTAGTAAAACGATTCTTTTCCACTTGTGTAAATCCTGTGGGAAAATACAAATGTATTTATTTGTTTAATAAAACATTACACATCTGATAAATTTTTTTTGCTATACTATTTGTGCGATGTGATCCAGACACTGGGAATTATTAATTATGTTTGCAGGATCCATCCATTCACAATTGAGCAAAGTTTTTATGTTTGCATGGATTATCAGTCAGAGCTAAATGATAAAAAACAAACCAAAAAATAAATAGATGCTTCAAAGTCAATTAAAAATCCCATCTTGTCATTTTGTATTTTACATATTATAATTATATTAACAATATATTGCATATATTAGTCAATATGAGTTACAACAATATTTAGGGATCAATAAAGTATTTTTGAGTTGAATTTTATACATTGTTCCCTTTGCATAGGGACGACCTGAGGCTTCACTCTAAACTTGCCTCTTGCTCCTTCTCATGGTGGTTCTGTGCTTTTGGCCAACAAATTGTCAGAGTTCCAGTAATAAAGGTTCATCAGTTGGAGCAAAACAAAGACACACAGAAAACATATTTTCACTGAAGACGTGTTTTCGTTTTTAGTGATGAAAATTCTGCTTAATGCTTCCTTGTTATCTGACAACAGAAAGCAAATTTAAAGTGTTTTTCTTCCGTAATGCAAACCAATTCTAAGACAGAACCAAAAGAGAAAGCAAAGTTTGATGTTGACATAAAGAGGCCAAATGTCAGGCGTAAGGGACATTTAGACTTTCAACCTGTTTCACAACCTTCAAAGAGTTAATAATTACACATACTTTGTGAATCAAACGCTTATCTGAATCTTTTAGTGTACATTGAACTTATGTTTATGAGTCCATGGATTTAATGAAACTTTAGTGTGTAACCAAAAATGAAAACCATTGCTTCTTACCAAGGTTAGTTAGATCTTCTTCTGTGACACTGTCAATGAAGTCTCGTTCATCTTTCACTCCTAAATCTAGAAATTTGTTGTAGTAAGCGTCCAGTCGATGCTTAGCAAGCAGGTTGTAAGTCGCACTCATCTGAAAAGTATCGAGAAACAAACAAACCAAAATTGTCTACAATGTTTTCCATAAATTTGAATTTTTTTTGAGAATCCAAGTGTGTTTGTCAAGTTCAAGCTGTACAGTCTTACCGTGATGCTTTCAGAGTCGACTGAGTTATGACCGTTGTTACTTTCTGTTTCTGGGTTTTACTGGAATCAGAAGGTGTGGCAGTTGCCAGGAAATGAAACCTAAAAATATCAGGCTACACCTCTCCACATTGTACACATAATTATTTCCCTGTGGAGAGAGTCTTGTTTGGCTCTGGTAATTAATATTTTTACACATTAGCCATTCTATTGTTAGAACATGTAAAAAACTTGATTGCATCATACACAGTTGAAAAAAAAAGAACTGTTGTCTTACCTGCAGAAAGGGTTTGGCGTAACAAAAGGCCAAATATTTTTCATCTAAAGCAACTGTGTGCAGCAACTACTACCAAATTTAGTAATCCTTTAGAAGTAGCATGTAAAGGATTGTCTCCTTTACAAGCTATGAATATTTTTCTGAACCAAGTTTGTGAAAAGTAATGTTGTTATATTCAATGCCATTCACGCCTAGTGATGGGACATCTGGAGCAAGGCTTCCAGGTGAGTCAGAAGAAACCTTGCTTCGATGCTTGTGTGGGTGATATTGTAGGTAGTTTGATTGCACATAAACAAATAGCATATGACAAAAGTATTTTTCATCAACAGCGACTGAAAATGAGCCAACAAAAAAACCAAAAAAAAATTATAGAAATACTTTGACACGACTGCTCACAATTAGGTTCTTAAACTAATCCCGCAAATCAACTTTCTTTTCTTTGCTTCTTTTTGCTGATAAACTTTCTAAATAGGTTATTTTGCGTTTTATTATTAAGTTTCTGTGAGAATGTTGACAATCTTGTGCAGCTCTTTAGTTCTGCATTATTTTTGCCTAATACCATGTCGCTACTGGCCTCTTTGGTCAAACGGCTCTTAGACTGTTGAACTTTCTTATTGGTTGCAGCACAGCTAAGAGTAACATATTAGCAGGATTAGTTTAGATGCTAATCATTTTAAGAACTAGAAAGAGACAACAGTCACATCGGTTCTAATGGAGTCTAGTGTTACTGGACATAAGTTTGATAAAAACTTTAAGACAATGTTACTCTGCTATGTTCTAATATTTCTTTGGGCATCATTATAATTTCAGTCCAACAGCAGATGTCACTAAGTGAGCAATGACAGCATCAAGTACTGAACCATTAGACAACGTATTAGGTTGGAGAGAATCATTGATTCATATGACTATCACTAGATGTAAGTACATCTGTGACAAAAATGCATATGTCTAAGAAATAATAAATGCTTGACATGTATTGAAATAAATGTCCCTTGCATCTGCGGTGGCTGTTTGACTGCTGTGGCGCTGTCAGCTCTGCATGGGGCTTCAACATAAGGATTCAGCTGCACCCAAAACCTGTGCTCTTTTGCATCTCTTTGCATCTCTCTGATACTGACTAACATCTAAAGAAATATCAGATTTTTCTCTGCTGTCTGTGTTTTTAGCCATTGTGACAGTGGTCACTGCTGGAGTTCCCTTTACATGTCATAAAGATGCACAACAAAGTTGCAGAAGGCTAGTTTGAGAGTACCTTTATAGGTAAATTTTCTGACCAAATAACAAAAGAAATTCAGTGATGGGAACTTACATTTTGAAATATTTGATTGATTTCATACAAATGTTTTTATTAGTCATAAAAAGATATGTTACAGGCACTTTAAGGCCACATATGTAATGTGTTGAATTTCTAACATTCTTAGATTTCATTCAGAAGCTATTCTGTAGAACTTTTCCTATAAGCAGTTGTATGTCTCCCTCTGGTGGTCACATGTTAAGTGACAACAAAAGAATGCTCACTTCAAATTCCATGTAGTCCATCAGAGTCTTTTTATTTATATACTTCTTTATCTCCAAAGACTTGACATTAGAGATAAACACACTGAACACAGTGAAGAGATCGAAAACAAGAAAACATAATTCAATATACTCTCACAAAGATTATGCAATAAAGTAAAAGTTAATCAAATGAGTTATATTTTGAGCTTTTAATGTAAAAATTAGAACCAGCCTTACATTTATTTATGACATGACTAACACAGTCAAAACATCAAACATTTACAATACAAGAAAACCAAGAGTAACCACTGATTTCACAAAGAACTGAAAAAAAGCCTTCAAGGATAAACTGGGCTCATACACTTCTAAATATTAATATTGATAATATTGACAAGAAGTTTCATTTATGTTTTTTTTTTTTTTATTATTCACCTGCTCAACAATGGAACATCAAAAAACATCTGCTGTTTAAAGGTCAGAAGCTTTGCAAAAGGAGAGAGCTACGTGTTAAATATGAGCTTCATATCACAAAATATTGCAGAGTCCAATCTCTCCGAACATTAAGTATAGTTTTACGTATCTTTTAAGGTTTTGAATCATGATATATTACTTACAAAAACAGGCATTCAAGTTTCTAGAAAGAAATGAGTTCCAGAATGTAGCTTAGTTAGCTTAGCATATTACTCTGAAAAACGGCAGACAGGTTGGGATGTTGGTCTGTCAAATGTTGAAAACAACTTTAACCACAAAAAAATGAGGCGCTGACTTGTGATTAACACACTAAAGAGGTGTGTGTCTAATAAAGTATTTCTATTGCACTGTTAGTAATTGACAGGAAAGAGGATTTATTTTTTTGTACAGAATATTATAAAAAATTAGAATAAATTAATGGCTGACCATGATTAAAAATGTTTTATTAATCTGAAATGAATCTAGTCAAGTCCGAGCGATAACATTTTTACAGGGACGTGATTTTGAATCTTACTTTTACTCATATATATTACTTTTAAATATTTGAAAAGATCTTCAACAAATTCTTCATCTCTTAGACTTCTGACATTTTGACCATTAAAATGTCTCTAACACAAATTAAATGAAGAAAACTAAGAATGTGATTCACAAAGAAAGGAAGCAATAATTAAACTGAATTAAAATCAACTCTGTGAAGACGAGGGCATCGTGAAATGTGTACTAACAAAACAAAGAAACAAAAAGCAGAGAAGAAAACAGCATTCTGCGTAACAAAGGCACAGTAAAGGACAAAATCAAACTGTGGAGCCTCGAGCTCTTCACAAACAAGCGGACGGTTAATTGTCATCAAAAATTTAACAACTCTCTTTCAGACGGAGTCCCAATCATGTGATCCTTCAAATGCACAGATATGACATTTACATTCATAAATATCTGCACGCAGAACCCTGAGTCCACTGCAGCCTTCAGACAATTCCACCCTTCACATTTTTCTCCTTCCTGTCAAAGGAGCTCGGCTCAGCCAGAGACTCCGGTGCAAGTAAAGTCGTCCTTCCAACACCCGATGCATGACCTGATGGAGGCAGCCGGGTTGTTCCGTACCGCTGCTTCATGTCCTCGCCGAAGCGTGTAGCAGTGGTACACCCGAAGACTCCATCTCTGAGTGAGAGGGCGAGTAGGTTGATGGATAACTTGAAGTTGGATCTGTTAGACAGGAACAACCTTAAATGAATGTCAGTCTATTTAATTCTGACTTACAGAATTAGAATTTGATTACTGAGCCACGCTCCTGGGGAGTTGTGATGTTCTTAATCTGCATCTCAGAACATTAACCTGGTAATAAAAGCTTTAGCCAGGGCCGGCCCAAGCCTTTTTGGGGCCCAAAGTAGATATTGTTTTTGGGGGCCCTCCATACCAACATGTCAACATCAGATGCTTTATCATTTCTAAGCATGTAACATACCAAATATGATTAGCATAATTTGCAATTAGCTTACATCATACCAGTGTTGTTATGGCTACTGATTTTAACTTTATAGGAGTAACAAACTAAAGAAATTATTTAGAATTTTAAGTATGCCATATTATTTTAACTACTCCAAAATAACATCAGCTGATAAACAGTAAATATACAGTAAAAAAAACTGACAAGTTTGATGTTATATTTCCCCAACCATTATTTAAGTAGGAACTGTAGAAACAACATGGAAATTGGTTTTACTTGTGTAACGGCATTTAGTTTGTATTGTTCAATATCATATATATTAAAGCATATATGTTTTTTTTGCTAGCTTGGTGCTCTTGCTCATTTAGCTCTGACCGATAACCCATACAAACGTAAAAACGTTGCTAAATTGTGAATGCACCATTGATATCCTGTCACTCTACACAGACTCATTCCACATAAACATTTTCAGGATTTCTTCTCAGAAGAAGGTAATCTGTGGCAGGTTTGCCTTTCTAACGACATTTTTAATAAGGTTTTTGAAAAAACTCCTGAGCAATACAATACATATTTGATCTTATTTTATTAGGATAATGCTAACCACTAAATTTCCAGGACCCAAGGCGAGCCCTCCAGCAGTAAGTCCTTTGTTCACTGTCTGGTATACACTGCATGTTTACAGTGCGGCTGTGTAGTAAACAGCAGGAGCCTGCCAGGCATGACTGGGGTGTTTTATTACAGTGAAATTTTAAAGGCTAACACATTTTCTGCTGACACAGCGGTCTGTAAAGTCCCAAACCATTTAATGCTCCTTATGTGCGCCCGTGCATGCAGCTGATCAGGCTGGTTTTGTTGTTGCTGTGTTGATATTAAAGCTGTGTGCAGCTGCATTACATTTGGCTAGCAGAGAAGAGATAATGAAAGTGAATCCTTTTTATTGCTTTAATCGAAATAGATTCATGATTAGTAATAAGTATGACAATAAGTTATACATTCATGTGGCATGTCCATGTGTGTAAAGTACTCTGAATGAGTAAAATATTCAGTATGCTGTTTCAGTCAAATCACTTTAAAGCACATCTAAAATCATACCACAATCAATAAGACAAGATTTGAGACAACAAAAAACAGACCTAAATTAAAATTCTTTGGATCCTGAGTTACTTTGCTATCAATTTATTTGTTATCAATCAAATCAATACAGTTTTTATATGTTTACTGCCAAATTATTATCAATCAGCCCCTCCATTTTCTTGAGAATTGTTGTGGAAATTCATGCAAAATCAGCGAATCCCCGCACTTTTTTTGAGCTAATTTATGATCATGAGTTTATTGCAAATTATTGTCAAAAACTTGTACTAAACAGCTGCCTCAGCCTCAGTTGATGTCAGATTATAGCCCATGATCTAAATGAAAAGTCGCATTTACCGTCAGAAATATGTGCAATTATCACAAATATTTCCAAATTAGTACCACAAACACTTGATTTTCATTACAAAAAAAAATCACAAAAAGTATCACAAAATCGTGGAGGGACTGAAAAGATGTTCAATAATATATTTTTAATTTTAAGAATTCATTGATAATTGAACAGTTTGCGAACAGGTTTTATCAATACATTTTGGTACAACCGGCCCTTTAAGAGCGTTCATGATCTTCATTTGGCACAAAACGAAAATGAGTTTGATTCCCCTTCTTTAATGGGGTCCTAGTCAAAGTAGTTGCTGTGGTGATGTGGGCCCAGCGGGGGGAATAAGGCATCAGCGCCTGAGCATCCACCCCCATGCAACACTAGACATTGATTGCGTCTTTGGTTGTGGAATTATGCAGACATGGGTTGCTAAGCTGGGCTCTATTGTGCATCCCACCCACTTGACCCCCCCAGGGCGAGCTCACCAGATAGGATGATAATGTGTCCTTGCTAACTTGTTTGTCCTGAGTTTGGCCTGCAGCTAGGGGCTGGTCCCTGTCTGCCATGCTGGAGGCTCTAGAGGTGAGTCTCTCTTGTGTAATGCTGAGTGGTCTTGCTGTGGGTGGGTCTGTGCAGGAAACCATGGGAACCCGGTGACCTCACCCTGTGCCTCTATTGTTTTGGGGGAAGGGGCTGCTATTCCTGCGCTTCACTGAAGATCTAGCTTTTTGAGAGTCATGACTGTTGAGTTGGTGCCTAGTGTCTGTCTGTCTGTCTGTCTGGGGCAGCTGTGACCTTCCAACGCTGTGTCCACTTGACCTTTGCAGCTCTTGAGTGCTAAGTACCTCCCCTGTTACATTAAGCTTTTTCGTATTAAATAGCATCTCATTGATACTTAAATTGCTACCTTTACGCGTTTCTGTAAGCAACATCTTCCTTATTGAAAGGAACAGGGTCTGGTATAGCGCGCTTACTTACACATCATGCTGAGAATGATTAAATCTCAGTCACACCTTTCTCTTTTTCCCTCCAATAAATGAAAACATTGCAGATATTTAGGTATTAAAAACGAATAAAACATAATCCTTACCTCCATTCTTCCTCCACATGTTTCTGGCAAACTTGTCAGTGGACGTCAGGTCGGATATTTGGATGTTGGGATTTGACTTGTAGTCGTCTTGAGGAGAAGAAAAGAACCAAACACTTTTCTCTGACACCAGTAGGCATTACATCGGCGAGGATAAAGAAGTGAAAACTACCCAACTTACTGTTGTTGCTCGAGGGAAAAGAGTCACTCCCAATCATGGTCTCGTGCCCACTGTCTGACATCGTCCTCTCCATCCTGGGAATGGGCGGCCGCTTCTTTCTGCTCTTCCGAGTGCTGATGCGGATGATGCCCCGCACCAACCGGCACTCCGCTTCCTGCTCGTCCATTTTATGCTCTTCTGCCAGGGAGTTAATGAGTTGGGTGATGGCTTTGCTCTTCCTCAGAAACACAGAGTCTGAGGTGCACCTGGCCAGCTCTTCAATTTGGTACTCAGAGTACAGCTCCAGTAGCTTCTGGGTGATCAGGGAGTCCACGTTCTTGTCGCCGTCCTCCCAGTCATAAAACGGCACAGAATCATGCAGAGAGGGAAACTCTGATGGGGTTTGAGCAGGCAGCGGCGTATATGGTGAATATTTGATGTCGTAATCTAAATCATCTTTCGGACCGACTACTTTGACTCCATTAATGCGAAAGTCTGACCATTCGGTGTCAGCCTCTTTGTCGTTGTCCGGGTTGATGCCTGGGAGGCTGATCTTTTCTGGCTCATCTGGGGACCTCTCGTTCGGCGCCAAACGCGGAGCATGGATGCAGCGCTGGCACACCTTATACAGTCCAAAGGTGATTACAGTGCACATGAAAGTTTTACAGCTCTTTGGAGAAGAGCAGGGATTGCAGCTCGATGCTGCAGACGAAGGCTCAGCTGCACCGGGAATGAAGTCGATGGTCTCAGACTCGTTCCCATTAGCATCTTTAAGGCGGCCTTTGTGGACTGGCTTTGGCTGTGGGATTGGCTGCCTGTCCTCCACCGGGTCCACACACCGCTCCTCTGTGAAAGACACTTGCCTGGCGCTGCCCGGCCTCTCGCTGCGCCTCTGACTGTCACTGGTGCCAGCAGACATGACTTACCACCTGCAAGGACCAAAGAGAAAAGAAACACAACAAAGGGGTTACGCTAAAAACGGTTACACAATATCATCCCTTTGTCAGGCAGAATATCAAAACAAGTTAAACCACACGAGAGCATCTGTCTTTAAAGAAAAAAAAAGGAATCCACTATTACAGGCTGGCAGGTAATGTGGCCCAACAGGTTTCATGTATGATGCATGAGCACCTGGTGAGAGACAATCACCCATTCATACATCCGATTATCTGTGTGATGTCATGGAGTATTCCACTATGATAAACAACTCATTCAATTTGGTCACAACTCAGGAAGCGAACAGTCAAGACTGTTGAGTAAGGCACAAATAAAGTAAAAACAAACATGAACTGAGCTGCATTTAATATAATTATAGCATTAATAATAATCCTAAAAATATTCATCATTTGTATTATTATTATTATTATTATTATTATTATCTGTATTGTTATTATTAACATTGTCTCATTGAAATACATGAGCTTATTTATGGCTACATGTGATAAAATTAAAATTATTTATTTTGGTGACAATTTTAGTATTGCTATTGTAGTAATATTAAAAAACCTGTAGATGCACCAACACACTAGCTACTGTTGATAATAACAATATTTTATAACACTAATGTTAGTACTACTAAGACTACTGCAGTACTACTATTACTATTAGCACAAAAAATTAACTATAAAGCTTGTAATATGGAATAGCAACAACAATATTAATATTTTTATAATGTGGTTAACTGGTATAATAATAATTTTAATCTAATTATCCATCCATCCATTTTCTATAAACCTTTGTCCCTGCTGAGGTTGGGAGGTGCTGGTGCTTATCTCCAGCTTACGCTCCGGGCAAGAGGCGGAGCGAAAGCTATCCAGTACCTGGACAGGCGACCTGTTCAGGTCGCAGGGCTCATTGTAATTATATTGAACAAAAAAAATAATAATAATAACATTAATAATAATGGCATTAGCCCAAGTAAGATGACTTATAATAATGTTTATATTCAAAAATTATTCATAGTGATAACAATATGACTATCAGCAGCAATAATAATACTAATAATAATAATAAATAATAATAATAATAGAATAAAAGTAATTCTTGTCAGTAATTAATAATTAGTATAGATATAATTTCAAAAAAGGTGACAATTATAACAGTGAATACTGTTATGCTTATGTTAGCCTACATAAGGTGATTTATAATAATATTCATATTAATAATGATACCAATAAAAAAAAAAAAAGTAACAATATTGCACTTTAACTTAATTGTTATTATTATAAAATGAATAATCGAGCATCTACAACCAAAACAATAATAATAGTTATTATTATTATACTTTTTGTAGTGAGATTAATTAATGATGTTAATAAGACTGAATAGTAAAGTTATGTGGTACAAACTGTCCCGACCCCAGTAAGGGACAAGAGTGTAGGAAAATGAAATGGATGAAAAAAAAATGAAATGGTACAAACTGTCATTAGCTTAGATATGATATGGCAACTTGGAATAATGTTAATTATTTCTAAAGATAAAAAATAAGGTTATTAAAATATTAATACTATGAGGTTCTGGTTGAATCATCCTGTGCAGGTCACCAGTAAAACATGAGTTTAGTGAAGCAGTCTGTTCTCAGTGCTGACGTCCCCTACGACGACGACTGTTTACAGCTCTCAAAGCGGCGCAATGTCCACTCAACGAAAACGTTTCGCTATTTTACGAATATGTAGCCTAACTGCTAAATCAGTTAGCAACAGGTTAAGATACTGGAGACATTCGCTCCCAGACACTTTTCTGAGCTTGTATCAATATTGTTTTCACGTTCATGGCGACTTGTTATTGCGTCTCTTCCTCCATTATAAACTTCTCACCTTATAGCCAGAGTACGCTGCGTCCACAAGCCGACTCCCCCCAAAATCACGGCTTTCCCTGTGTCCTACAAGTCAACATGTATGTTTTAATCCATCTGTGGCGAGGAACTGGGTCCAAATCACTCCAAAATGAAAGTTTCAGGAAAGTTTGGGGTAAATCCGTGTACCTGAGCGTCAAGGTACAGGAAGCGAACCAGGTAAGCCGAAACCGGAGGTGGACTTCCGGTTAGAAGTGGCTTTAGAAAGTAAAACTCTGGTAAAATGACAAACTGTGGATTCTAATGCACACGTACCCGCTCATATACGCCTATATATAGAGAGAGATCTATAAAGGTGCAGGACATGAGTTTTTTTAACGACAAAAAATAATTTTCAGTGGCGCATCCTGCGATTCAAATTTATGCAAGTTTATTTTGAAACTGCATATATGGACTAACATTTCCGGAAAGCAGTAACAAAATTCTGGGAATTTATTATGCTGTTGATAAGCTTGGGTTGTGCGACATGTCGTGGAAAAAAGAAACTGAAAACAAAAAAATACAGATACATGCAGTAAGAGAATGATAAAGAAACAACAAAGGTTTTTTGTTTTTTTAAAAATATAATAAAAAGGTGTTTTCACTGTTTTTTCCTGCAATATTTGCATTTAACTTCCACAAAGAATAAAACAATATGTGTTTTTCTTGTCATTAGGTTGGAATCTATCTGCTGGTTTCAACATCATTTCTATCCTAAGGAATTCATTTTTATCAAGCCTCTTTTTCCAAAATATTATCCTTTTTTACAAAAAAATCCTAACAACAAAAATAACATGGTGGTCCGATATTTATCTTTATCTTTTTTTTTGTGGGAAAAGTAATGTGACAGTTGCAGCTCTAAATGAGGTTAATTTGGTCAGAAAGCAGAAATGCCTCTCTAGGTTGTAAAAGTTGACCCCTGAACTAGATTTTGATCAAATAAATTGACACTGCTTTATATTTTACCTGGGAACTCAGACCTAAGAACGACCTCCTCAAACCAGTTCCAACTGCAAGTCAGAAAGGTTGCTAAGTGACCTGGGTAAATAGACTAAAGCCATTAACTCTGCTATTGATTTATTTACTTAAGCTTTAAAAAGTTTAGTACAGAAGCATTTAACTACCAGAGCTAGGAAATAAATACCACAATAGCTTCTTAAAACAATAATCATTCTAGTTTTAAAATAGTTTAGAATAATGTGGTATAAAAATATAACATTTTAAAACCATTATAATGTCGTTTAAACAATTATTCGTAACACAGCAGAACCTCACAGGTTATTTTAGTGACATAACCTGGCTAACTACAAATGTCTAATTTTAGTGCGTTTTATATCTGTATATCAATTTCTGGAAGAGACTGTTCAATGGTATTTAATTTGTTTTGTTCACTGATGTTCTCTTGCAAACTTTCAAGGTTTACACTGAAATTAAATTAAACAAAGGTGGACTCTAGTTAATTATCAGGTGACTCATAATTATGCTGCAAAATATTTTATGTTAGCTCCTCTGAGAGAAACGCTCGCGCTTGTAAAAAGAAAAAAGACACGAAGAGTCGTTTGGCGAAACAGTTCTTTCAATCAGCCGAGCCATATGATACGGATCTCGAAAATGAGACGCAATTCCCACCATTAAGTATTTAGGTTATAAAAAAATTTTTTCGAGGTCTTACTGGAAAGAATTGAGAGCAACTAGGTTTTTATGTTAAGTGTCATCTATAAATACAAGGACGACGAAACCAAGTGCTGCAGGTTCAAATGCGTGGGAAGCCGTGCAGCTAAGCAGCGCGGATGTTGTTCAGTGATGTTCAGTAAGTCAGGACACAGCTGGATGAACTGGCTGCGCTGCTGAGTGGAAGAGCTAAGCTAACGATGGGCAGTGGATTATCGCTCCAGCTGGGATTCAGTCTTCCTGTAAACGGAAAAGAATCGTTAATGAAGCGGCATGGAGGATAAAAATGACATTATTTGCAGTCCGGAGTCACACACTTATTTATTGACCATCCACAGAGAGGTATCACTAGCTTGTTTTATCCGTGGAGTGACGACGCTCGTGGCGGCCGTCCACCTCAGCAGAGTGGTCGGGATCCGGTGATGTTGTCGCTCGGTGCCCTAATCGGGACAGAGCTCCCACTCTGTTTTAGAAACCATGAAAAGCCGTGAGTATCAGCAGATAGACCCGAAGGCGCTGCCGACACCCCCACAGACCCTCCCTCCTCACCAACACCAGACTGGCGACGTTGACGGGAGGAAGGAGCCGAGGACACCCAGGAGAAAGTGGGAGGTTTTCCCCGGGAAGAACCGCTTCTTCTGCGATGGACGGATTATGATGGCCCGTCAGAGCGGGGTCTTTCCCCTCACTCTGGGCCTCATCCTCGTCACGAGTGGCTTATTTTTCATATTTGAGTGAGTTGTTTTTTCCACTCGGTTCCGTATATTTAAAGCGACTGAAGTTTGGTCAAATGAATCTCACTTCTAAAGAGCGCATATCATTCTCATAGTTTATTTCTTTTCAATAAACATTCACTCAAGATCATTTTCCCTCCTAAAACGAAGCTTTCACGTGCCTTTTCCTGTGATGACATCGCACGAGGAGTTATTTTCATCTATTTTGTGCAAGTTTTTCATCAAAGTTTTTTTTGTTTGTTTGTTTGTTTTCCATAAAGCTGCAGGGTTGTTGTTGTTGTAGTCATAAGTAAAAACACTGCATAGGGAGACTGAACAGTAATAAAACATGTTTTAGAAGATTGCTAAGAAAACTCGGGAGATATAGCTAAAAAAGGGTGCAAATTTCACCAAACACTGCTTAATTGCTTAAATTGCGACTTTCAAACATTGTCTTTGGTCGTGTTTACAGTCCTAACATAAATTGTGAAATTCAGAAAATATTAGCAATATGTGCTCAAATTGATCTTTTGTCCCTACTGATAAAAACATATGACCTCTAATGTTTAACAAAATTCATAATCCAGACTCACTTTTGCTGCAAGAAAAAAGTATCCTGATGCCAGTGCCGCAAAAAATAAATAAATAAATAAATAAAAATGAATAAGCACTATATGCGATGAATAGGGGCGCTGTGCTGCAGGGAGCGCCAAGTCGATGGCATTAAAACTATTTCTAGTCACATTTTCTGTATTTAACAGCTGTTTGTGCATGTGTAAATGATGAGATCAATAACAGAATAATGTAATGTCCGCATACACCTCGAAATACCAAGTTGTGCATTTGCCTGATGCAGTAAATTAGCACAAAAGGATCTACTATCAAAGGTTGACTGACTTAATGCCATTGGAATACTAGACATGCGTTTCACACTCAAAGACAGACTTTTTCCTCAAGGTTTGGGAACCTTACTTAAAACCTAAAATCTCCAGGGATTCACTTAACTTCATGTTCTGGTTGTTTGATGTGAGCTCTTTGAGGTTTTCTATCTAGTAAGTCACACATTGTTGCCATGAACTCAATATCGACTTGTCTAGTGAGTTCTGCGTATAGTTACACCAATAATCAAAAGTCACTCTTCTTTCATAAACCTGTCACAACAAACAATGAATCGATTAGCCAATTCATTTCATGTTAAATTATTGGATCATTTCCATTCTGATGATGAATCTTTTTTGAAGGGCCATTTTGCTGAGAGACTTCATGATCCATTTCATTCATTGGTTTTTATTGTATTTTTATGTACTGTTTTTGGTTGTTGTGTTTTATTTTGGATGTTTAAAATGTCTTCCAGTTTCATTGTGAAGACAAAAGTTGAGCGAATTTGCATTATTATGCCATTGTCAACATAACACTTAAAAATGGTCTATAAACAATAAGATTATTGTTTTCGCAATAACTACTGGAGCAATTTATCAACAAGCAAAATATGATACCATGACAGGCCTAATCGTACATCGTATTTATCCATCGGCTCATAGGCCTCTTGTGATGTCATCAACCCAAACACATAGAAAGCAGAATAATCAGTTTTTTCTTTAATGTGCTTTTCATATTTTAGTTTTGTCTATCCCTCCAATCTAATTCTATAATTCTTTGCATATGTATTGACAGTGTGCATTTGTTAGTGAAGAAAAAATACACCACAGAACGAGAACTGTAAAGAAGCCACCTCTTATGATTTACTCTTCTTAAATTTGAGTCATTTTGAATTATTAAATCACTGAAATATGAAAGGTCCTTCATTTTTTTCTACAAAAGTGCCACTGCATCCAGAGGTAAAGTACTTCCTGCTTCTTCCCTTCAAATGATGATGCTTTTCCTTGCTGCTAACAGTGTCGTAAAACAACTCTAGGCAATTCAGTAACAAAAACCCAACGATCACTAACAAAAGCTGCTATTCTCTCTGCGACCACACGGTGGAAAGCGTGTCCTGTCTCACAGGACTTCAGACGGTAATTAAAAGCCTGAGTTACTAAATGAGAGCAGATCGTCTGTAAGCCACAGTGCAGCCGTCCTGATCTGTTTCCAGCTCTGGTTAAGGTCAGTCTCTTTGTAATTCCTCTTCTCTCTCTGTGTGTTTGGGCCTGATTGTCACAGCTGCCCGTTCCTGGTCCAACACCTGACCAGATGTATACCTGCTATAGGAGGGGTCCTGTTTGTGTTCGTGCTCATCACGCTGCTCCAGACCAGTTTCACTGACCCTGGCATCCTGCCTCGGGCCACTCCAGAGGAGGCCGCAGACATAGAGAGGCAGATTGGTAAGAAGCAACGTCTCTTGGATCTTTAACGACGTCCTGACTCGCCTCCGCCTTTAGATCAACAGTTTATGCTGTTAAATATGGAGGATGCTTGGCACAGGGGCTTTTAAGTGGCTTTCTAAAGCGTTGTAAATGTAAAGTCAACGTCATATGCAGCTGTTTAATTGCAATGTTAAATTATTCGGTGCTCTTCCAGTTTGTGAACAGATTTCTTTGCACCATGCTCTTCACATGTGTTACTATTTGTCCAGTAGTTATGTTTGTTGTCAAAAATACCCAAAGTTCTCTTCCTGTGCTCCTCGGAGCCTCCTACACAGGACCGACGTTTAGCCAGCAGTGATGTAACATGGCTATCTTATTCAACTGTGCTAAGTTTGTTCAAGTTATTTTAATATTATGCCACAAGTGTGAAACATTTACTCAGAAACATACGCTATGTTCATTCATTTTCTTTCATTTCATTACATAGTCAATCCCTCCACGATGCAATGGTTTTCGTGATTGTTGCGGCTTAGAATGATTGATTTTGTGGAACTTTTTTATAAAGGTTGTGGTCAAAGTTGCAATTTTCCTAAAACTTTATTTTTGCTGTAAGATGGTTTTACAAAAGAGTCTAAATTGTTACTTAAAGTTTACAGTGGCGCTTTAATTTTGAATGTTTAAAGTGCGATGCCATTTACAAGTTCTTGAAATAGCGTCTTGTACAGGTAAAATCATGTTCCAAAGAAAGGTCAAAGTGCAAAAGAAGAATTCATATTGATCATTCAAGTTAACATGAACTGTTTATGCAGTAGAAACAAACCAAGCAGAACACATCATTTTGGTTTTCCAAAAAATAAAAAGGATAAATGTAGCCATTTCAGCGTCACACGTTTTCATCTCGCAGGTTCGGCTTTCAAGAGACGTCATGAAACAAGAATGAATAACATCCCTCAAGAAACAACAACAAACAAACATAATCAGACAACTTTATTTGCTTGATTTTAGTCTTGTACTGTTGCCGCGTCGATTTTGGCCCACCTGAAAGAAAGTCTGGACAACCTGTTCTAGAGGAAAAGAGCCATGAGGTGACAAGGAGCAAGAATTCTAACCTTTTGTATACATATCAGTATTTATCCCCAGGAAGAGGTCTGAACAGCTGTGTAAAGGCTGTTCAGACCTTTACACAACTGTAAAGGTCTAACTCTAAGTTATTATTCTGTGGGGCTTCAAAGAAGGCAATCCCTCTCTCTAGATGACACGGGCAGCACCAGCTATCGGCCTCCGCCGCGCACCAAGGAGGTCCTCATCAACCAGCAGGTGATCAAGCTCAAGTACTGCTTCACCTGCAAGATGTTCCGGCCTCCTCGCACGTCCCACTGCAGCCTGTGTGACAACTGTGTGGGTGAGCTGTGGATAGACTCACTAGACACCACGAGACATTTTATCAGCTGTCATTAAGGAAAGAAGGTTCACGGTGTTCCACATATCCGTTAACTGGTCCGTGTGCTTTCCAGTCAAATCTCATCAAATTTTCCTGAACTTGCAGAGCGTTTCGACCATCACTGTCCTTGGGTGGGGAACTGTGTCGGGAAGCGCAACTACCGGTTTTTCTACACCTTCATCGTGTCCCTGTCTTTCCTGACGGCGTTCATCTTCGGTTGTGTGACCACACATCTGGCTTTGAGTAAGTGACTTTATCCTCAGCCGTCTGGAATCCTACGTACACCAACTGAATGGAGGACTCTCTAGTTTCTCATTGGCACCATATGGCGCGATTCATTCTCCAACGTGCAGCATGTCATTGTTACCTAGAATGGGGAAGATGTGAATCCTGCACCAGTAATGGCCCAGCGGTAAACTGTAAGAACATGTTTATATCTGTGCATGATTTAGGGTTTCATTTTTGAAGGAGTGGTATTACGTATGTTTTAGGTACGTAGTGGCGTTTGACAGTAACTAAGTAACTACCTTCAGTTGTTATAAAAATGCTTTATATGTCAAGCTTTATATGAAAAGAAATATGACTTTGTAATTTGACACGGTGAAATTGGGCCTTTGTCTCTTTAAGAAGGCCCTACTCCTTCCAACCCTCCACTTTCAGCTCATCATCCCAACAAGCTTCTCATTAGCAACAGTTCTTAGGAACCAAAATGAACGCTGTCAGAATTTTTAATGTTCCGGTCCAATTTCTGGAAACATTGCAAATGCAACTAAAAGACATCCTACAGTCACATGGGGTATATTTGAAAAGCTAACATTGTTTGGGATACAAACACCCATTGACACCATTAATAGTTTCATTAATGTTTCTGATTCATCTCATGTCGTCTCCATTAAATAAAGTCTTACCATCATTTTAGTTAATAAAAAACAAATTACTTCTGGCAGTCTTACATCTCTAGTCGCTGTTGTTGCGAACACATGGTAAAAGCAGCAGACAGGCAGTGAAGTGAAGAGTGAAAAGCAGGGATGGGTTACTGAACCTACCTGGGATTTATGCCCCAGGATCCCAGAACCTCAGGGGCCCCTAAAGCCTTGAGCTCCGTCCAAATAATCTACTGTAATTCAGGCTCTTGTTAGGTTAGTTCATGTCCTGTCTGATTGTTGTCTGTTTGCATTCACAAAATTCACCAGAATCTTGACATTTAAGAGGATTTTTTTCAGCATTTTCTCCCAGGGCTTACGCTTACAACGCCTCCTGGCAACATGTATGCTATACACAAAAAACATCTGGGCCCAGGAGCCTGCAAAACCTGAAACCACCCGAGGGTTGAAAGGGTTATTTTTATATACTGTTCTGTGTTATGTGTTAAAAGTGTGGAAAAAAGTTCAGGCTCAGGACTATTTTCCACTATCAGGTCTGTGACACAACAGTTTGTCCTTTTTGTTGTAGGGGCCAAAGGAGGGAAAGGCCTGATGTTTGCCCTTCAGGAGAGTCCCGGCAGATATCCTTTAAGAGGGTTTCATTTTCCCTGCCTTCTGTTTCATGCTGAGTAAAACTGATAAGAAGTCAGTGAACCTGGAGAAGGCTGTATAAAATCTTCTGATTCCTACATTCAGCCAGTTTCATCTTTTAGAAAGCAGCTGGTTGCTGCTTATGTGATTCAGAATCTGATACAATATGAAAATCACAGCCAACTTCAATAAGTTACAGTATTTATAGTGCGAGTAATATTTGTTCTTTTTTCTGGACATTGTGTTGTAATACACGTGCAAAGCAAACTCCTCAGTGGAATCATTTGAACCTCCTGCGATGTTTTCCTTGACCCACTTGTTTACTGCGGTGGAGTTGGCTATATGCTTCTTCTCAGTCTGGTCTATATTGGGCCTCTCGGGCTTCCATACCTACCTTGTTGCTTCCAATCTGACCACCAATGAAGACGTGAGTAACTTAACATCACAGTATGTGCTATTGCTCAATGTGATGGGATGAAAGTCAGACAAGTGCAAATGTAATTATAAAAAAATACTACATAGTCAGGAAGATCAGATCATTTGATTTGAGTGTTTTCCATGTTTGTTTTTCCATATTCCGTTGGTATAAATTGTGAGCTGTTTCTAAGTATGCACTTTCTTTTTTCCTCCGTTATTTCCTGAAGTTCCCCCATTGTTCTTCTTCTTCATGTATTTCCTTCATCCCTTGTGTCTTCCATCCTTCTCTTGTGGCCAACCCGTCTTTCCTTCCTTTCTCCTGTCCTTCTTCTTATTTTGTGCACTATGTCCAATTCTTTCTTCCTCTCTTCTTTTGTTCTCCCATCACTCGCTAACATTGTCTGCTATTGTTTGTTTTCTTTTTGTTTCCCTTCCTTTTGCCTTTTTACTCTGTTTAATTCGGTTCTTCTGGATTTAATTTCTTCTTGAAGGTTTTATTGGCTCCCGTGGCCTTTATTTGTTAGTGAATTGACAGAGTAATGAGAGATGGGGGGGTGAAGGCCGGGACTTGAGCCCGCGTCGAGGACTAAAGCCTCCACATGTGGGTTGTGCTTAACCCCTGCACCACCTCGGCACCCCTTCCTCTATCGTTCTCCACAACCTTCCTTCCTCTGTGTCAGTCACTGGCTATTGCTGTTTGCCAAGTGTAGACATAAAATCCTAGGAAGCAGGACTTCCACAGCCTGTGATCGCTACACAGGGTGGAGATATTTTTGGTAGCTCGTACGTGGGATGTGAAAGTGTGGGTGTAGTTGTTACGTAATGGAAACCATCATAACATTTGCTTAAAATAAATGACGAGTGTGTAACCATGTATTTTTATTATCATTATTTTTTTTTACAGATCAAAGGCTCCTGGTCAGGGAAGAGTGGAGAAGCTGTAACCAACCCATACAGTCATAAGAACATTTTTACTAACTGTTGCTCAGTTCTCTGTGCGCCCATGCCACCCAGGTTGGTCTCTAACGCTTCAAAGATTGCTGAACGGACATTATTTCTATCAAATCGTCGTCAGGATGTAGGATTTGCTAAAGTCGTATTTTTTGGGGAAGTTAAAAAAAAAGCAACCTCTCTCATTCTAAGTTTTATAGTTTCAGTTTGGTCATTTAGTAGTTTGCTGTTTGCAGCTTGAGCTGTCACCCAGCAAATTAAATGTGTTTTTATAGACAACACAGTGATGCAGCATCCTGTTGATCGTCTGCACAGCACAATATGAGGTTAGGTTATTATCAGGTCAGTGCTGTGGCATTAGCTCAAGGTTTAATTACTAGGTGTTTAATTCTTTAAAAAACAAGGGCTTTTCCAATTATTTTAGTCTCTTGAGAGCCACAGCTTGCCAAATCAACAGTGGCTTCAATGTCACCTTAATAAGCCAATAATTTTCATATTACATCATTACTCTGGCATTTGGCAAATCAAAAGTAGTTTTGATGAACCTTACTGACCTAAAAAAGGGGAACGTTTAGTCTGATTTAATGTCAGACAAGGAGGATAAAAAGTTTCACACAGTGTACGTGAACATCTGGTTTCCTCTGTCAGTCTTCCCGCTCGAAGCGTTACCCTTCATCAGAGCGTATTCCTTACTAACGATACCCATGATACGAGAGGTTTACCGTAAAGGGAAAAATGCAGTTAATTTGTTTCTCTTTCCTTTCTGACTTTAAAGCCTGATCGACAGACGTGGCTTCCTGCCCGCGGATGAGCCGGCCCAGACGAGCGGCGGGGACCTGGAGCTGCCCGACCCAAACACTAAAAGCGATATAAACGTGGTAGGAGGATCATTCCATCTGGTCCTTGGCTTGCAGGAATTCTCCGCTGACTTTTCCCTGCTCCCGAATCAAACCAAAACTGCAGCCCTGCCTGCGTGAAGCCTTGCTGCCTGCTGGAGCCCCAAAGCCGTCTCTGGTTGTCTGTCTGTCCGTCCTCCAATGTTCTGTGGAGGTTCCTCCCCTCTGTGCTGAATTCAAGCTGCTGTCACTAGTCAATATTTGTCGTGATTTCAACTGGACGTGGGCTTCATGTTTCTCTGCGGTCTTATTGTCAACGACAGCCACTTGTATTTCAGCTAGTCTTGCGTCATAAAAAGGCACTATTTGTCTTTTAATAAATGCACAGAAGTCGCTGTACTTCATTATTCCTGATGGTTGTATAAAATCTTTCTGTAGCTGGGTTTCCTTTACAAATGGAAAAACACTATTCTGCAATTGCAGTGTTTCTATTGATTGAGAAATGCAGTTAAAATCCCACGTGAATGTGCTTTGTGTGATGCAAAAACAGTATTTCCATTAGAGTTTTGCAAAATAAACCAAGTTCCATACAGCCAAAAAAACCTAATCTCGTACTCACGCCTAAACGTTTTTTTTCTTCTTTTTTTTCTGAAATGGGCATGTTTCCATAAAGCAAATTAATTTTCAAAATGTCCAATTGTGCTGTTATATTGTCATTGGAAGCACTGCTGTTGTGTATTTTAATTGTTTGGAGTGTTTTCAGAAAGTTCAGGCGTAGTAAGAAGGGAAAACTTTAGCTTCCTTTGTTGTCTCCTTGTTCTCCCAGACCAGAGGTGGATACTAAAGGATTTCTGGAGGCTTGTTAAGAACATTTGTCTACAGTTGTTTCTGCACTGTAGGCACAGTTTCAGTCTACTTTGATATCAAATAACTACATTTTGGCGTAGAAAGGCAGGCTTTTGTTTACGCTAGAGGAACGCCTTTCAAACCATTTCTATTGTTTTTTCCCCTCCTTGTGTTTGAGTGAATGTACTGGGCCTTACAGAAGTACTCACATCCCTGAGGCATTTTCAGTATAAAGTTTATAGGTGTCTACAAAAAACTTTAATGACATATTTCCATGATACAGAAAACTTGCCCACCCTCTGGATGGAGTCCAAGAGGTGTCCTAACCAGATGGCCAAGCCACCTCAACTGGCTCCTCTTGATGTATAGAAGCAGCGACTCTACTCCGTGTCCCTCCAAGTTGTTCAAGCTTCTCACCTGATATTAAGCTGGTGACCATAGATGAGAGTCAGCAATCAACCGTTGATTTGCCTTTTGACTTTATTCTCTCTTTACCACGACAGACCGGTATAATGCCCATATCACTGAAGAGGTAGTGGCAATCTACCTTTTGATCTACCGCTCCATTTTTTCCTTCATTATTGAACAAGAACACAAGATACTTAAACTCCTCCACTTGAGGCAGGGCGTTTTCCCTGACCCGCTGAAGGCACTCTATTCTTTTCCGGCTAAAGACCAGGAGGTACTGATCCTCATCAGTTCACACTCAGTTGTAAACCGCTCCAGTGAACGCTGTAGGTCACTACCTGATGAAGCCAACAGGACCACATCATCAGCAAAGAGCAGAGATGCGGTCATAAGACCAAAATGGATCCCCAAGGCACCTAGAAATTCTGTCCGTAAAAGCTATGAGGAGAATCAGTGACAAAGGGCAACTTTAGCGGAGTCCAACTCTCACCAGAAACGGAGATAGTTGCAGTGCGAACCAAGTTCTGACACCGGTCCTACAGAGACCTAACTGCCCGTATTAAAATTAGGCCTCTGTTTTCTGCAAACTAATTTATTGCTTCTTTAAGTTTTGCTGGCTTTTGCCTTCATTCTTAACTTTTGTTTCCATCCCCTTCCACAGTGCTCACAGGGACCCAAAGGTTTGCTGGAGTCAGCGGCTCTTACTCCTCTTCTGGCCACCTCGTGTCCTCAGGGGAAACCTCAAGCAGCTCTTCCTTGCCCAGAAAACATCTCGGCTCTGAACTCCAACCCCTCCCTGGAACTCTCCCAGAGATGCGGCGGCACTCACCACAACTCCAAGACCTATGGGAGCACTTCTCCTCCGCTCCCCACCAAAAGTCACTTGCACAAGCACAAACGAGCCTCTTCACATACTCCCAGGTCCACCTTTGACAACCATGTTTCCCCTTCCTCCCAAGATGGGAACCATCGCTCCACCACCAGGGGCCACCGAGGAATCAAGTTTGCCACACTGCAATGACTGACTCTGGTTATATGTGGGTTCAGAAAGCACATTATACACTTTGAGATGTCACAAGAGCAGAAATGGAGGCAATGTGTGCGGTCTTAATGGCTCTTAGGTTATATCTAGTAGAAGGGTGGTTCTATGTGTGGCGATGTTCAAGGCGTTGCTCAGAGGAGTGACTGAACCTGTTTTGACCTTTGCCCCTTCTGGGACCAACAAACGTGGATTTAATCTAAATGACGATGCAACAAGAATTATCTACTGCCAGTAAGAAATGAGCTGCTTACAACCTTTTAACTGAACCTCACTTCAAACGTTCCCCACCTTTATGGCAAGCCGTTTTAACAGAAAATCGGATTGATTCCAGATATCTGAAATTTGTTTTGTGACCAGATATATTTTTAAATCATAATATAGCTAATTATCTTTTTTTAGATGAAATGTAGTTTTAGATAGGGGATATGTTGGTTTGACTATTACAATTTAAATTGCAGATATTTTGAAAGCAAATAATAATAAGACAAAAATAGATTCTAAATTTCTAGAACTATAATTTTGACTAGTTAAAATTTCTTTTAAAATATTTCCAAATTTATCTATAATTGGACAGCTTTTCTAATTCAGATATCTTGAATTAGTATTTTTTTTCAGTCAAAATGACAGATTTATGTAGCATTTTCACATTTCAATAATACAACCAAAACTAAAAAAGAATGTTGACATAAGCACGTTTTTCTTTTCAAAGGCATTTTTAAGTGCTTTGTGTTACTTGGAGGAGAATATAGAAAATTCATTGCAGATTTCTGAAACTGAACCAAATACCGCTGATCCGTTCCTACATTGTGGCATTTTCTGCTAATTTTGTGCAAGACACCCAAATTTCTGCAGGCACCTTTTTGGACAGCTTAATGGCACCACAAGGGGGATTTCTGAATTAATACAAAATTAATACAGAAATCTAAAACTGTAATTCTGACTTGTCATAAATACGTTACAGCATTCTTATGGATGTGTGACCTTTCAAGCGATGGAGACATTTGAGATATTTTGGAAGGTATTTTGACTCATCAAACTAAAATTAAAGATACCTTGAAATACTATCCTTACCAGGCAGATGTCTTAAATGGGGGATAATTAAAATGTAGTTGTGTGTCATCAAAAAGCATTTTTAGACATCTGAGGTGTAATTATTGATAGTCAGACTAACCTGATTTTATGGTATAGATCCAAACCTTACATAGAGTGTCATTTATTTTAGGTTCCAACTTAAATGGTAAGTGATAACAGCTGAATTGAAAATGAGCTTGGAATCGTTCTGCTAATCTTTCCTTCGTTTTCAGGTTTTATGTTGACCACCATTAATCCCCTCGTACCTATGATAAACATTCAACTGGCTTATAGAGGGTCTGCGAGTCAGAACAATAGTTCATTTTGATGCTACCTGGCTGTTTTGTTGAAAATTGTGAATATAGCACGATGTGAGTTTTTTGTGGATTCTCCCTTTAAGCTGGCTGGGTTAGATGTGTCATATCAGCTGTACCGGTGTGTGCCCCCTCAGTGCTACACAAATGACAGAGAATGCAACTGCATGGTCATAACTAAACATGTATTTTATTGTATAAGAACGTCTTTTATTTACATCTCTTAAAACATGAAAGCACCTTTTAAGTAGAGCCAAATCAGTTCAGACCCATGAATTTGTTACCATCCCCTCTTTTACAAATACTTGCTTGCACTTTCTACTCTGGTTTATCAACAACAAAACCTGTTCTCATCCCTTTTATCTCTTAAATAATTTGATTTTGTGTTTTTTAACAGATCTTTTTTTACGTTTTCCTGGAGAGATTGGTTCTCAGGTTGCAAAATTGTAGTTTTACTCTTTTACAAAGCAAGTTTTATGTGATACTGTACAATGGCAATAGCTGCACAAAAATGCAATGACCCCATTGGTCATGTTAGCACAATAAGCTGTTGAGACACATGCATGAACTTCTCTCTTTGTCTGTGTCGAAACCCCATCAGCACCTAGAGTGTGAATGAAAGCAATGCATTCAGAAGTAGAAATGTAATGTTTCCTTTTTGTATGAACTGGGGGCTTATTTTAGCCAATGTTCCTCTTCCAATAAAAGCAAGGAAAGCAAACTTCAGTTCGATGAATCTGCATACTACTACATTTTTACCACCAGATGGCAGCAGTAAGCCAATCCTGAAAGGGATCAGGCATTATACTTTTTAGGGCATTAAGGCATTTAAACCCCTGGCCATCCAGATGTTTGAACTTTTCTGTTTGATTTTTAAAATAAAATAGAACATTGTTTTATTGACACAAACTACCATCGTTTTTCTTCAACTGTTTCAGGAAGCCAAACAATGAGTCTCAACAAAACATTGTCTGGAGTTCCAACTGTACCCAGTTAGAGAACATGGGTCCTATCTTTGACGGCTCAGAAGAAAAGTGAGAGTCTGATCTTGATTGCAGGATGGACTGTATGAAACCAGACGAGTGGCAGCGGCCACCAACACAAACTTTATTGGATTGCACAAAGAAAGTTAGGTGTTCCTTATGCTGTGAAAATATATAAAAGTAAAAATACTGTGCAAAAATCTGTATTTCCAACCATAATAATAGATCTGCCCTGCGACGGACTGGTGACCTGTCCAGGGTGTACCCCGCCTCTCACCCGGAACGTTAGCTGGAGATAGGCATCAGCACCTCCCAACCTCCCAACTGGGAGGTGCCCTAGTGGGACACCTTTTCCCCCACCACAGACAAAGGTGTAAAGAAAATGGATGTATGGATGGATAATAGATCCAAGAGCAATGTTCTAGAAAAGGGATCTTTCAGTCCAGTCCTCAGATGTCTGGTGCCCTGCAAGATTCAGACGTGTCTCCGCTTCAACACAGCTGGGTCAAATAATCAGGTGGTTAGTGGGACTCTGGAGAGCTTGACTGCACTGAGGTTGTAATTCAGCTATTTGATTGAAGATTGTTGAACTGGAAACACATCTAAAATTTTCTGGACACCTGCCCTCAAGGCCTGGATTTGGAGACCCCTGCTCTAGGAAGTCTGAATCAGCGAATAACTCTGTGCTCATCATCTTGAGCCAGAACATCTTGGTCATCCCTGAAATCACATTCCCTACTGATTCTCCAATTCGCAACATCTTGTATCAGTGCCAATGCATCCATCGCGCAGTGACATGCACAGATACACACTAGATGGTGCAAGAGCACCTGTCATTGTTCCCTTTTAGGAAATAACATGGCCTTTATTTACAGCGTTAATGTGATGTAATGTTTCTGGATATAAAAACCCATATTACTGATGCAGCAAATTGTTGTAATTTTGTCTGACAAGACTCTCCTCCCCAACACCATGTCCCAAACACACACATGATGTGCCTCTTTCAGTGTGAACGCGCTGCACACATAGCAGGCAGTTTGACAAAGATGTGTGCTGCGTGCATCTCTTCTCTCTTGTCCTCCTCTGTGGGATAGAGCCCTGCCCTGTGGATGGGTGACTAACCATCCAGGTACCAAACAAAACGCCTCCTAAACCTCAGAAACAATAGCCAAAACTTTCCTGGCCTCAATTCTGGGTAAGCTGAGCAACTAATCAGCGACATACCATTTGTGACTACGCCTTTCATGGCTGGCACCAGCTGCCAGGACAGCGTTTAAAATGTAGCTTCTAGATTAAATCAGGAGAAAATACCTAGCCACCCGCCTCTGACCTATTAAGTCCTTGCTACGCCTCTGCATCATTGGCTTCCAGTAACAGCTGCAGTTCAGCTGTCAGCCCAAGATACAGAAGAAGCTCCTGTGCAGCTAAATGAGTTCAATCTGGAGCACTTTTTTCTCTGGGGATAGGACAGATTTTTTTTTCTTTTTTGATACTGGCCAATGGCATACTAAAGGACAACCTCCACTCCGTGATCCATCCTTACTATTACCATCAGAATGTCCGGCTCCAACTCCTCCACTACTTGACCCGACGTCCTCGCCTTTGTCTAGTTTGCATAGTTGGTGTCTTTTTATTTCTCACGAAGATCAAAATTTCAAACATTGATCGCAAATAACCAAAGAGAGAAGAGTTGACAAACTGAGAAGTAACTGGCTTTGGACGACAGCCAGTCACCTCTGGCTCTGGCACACTGAGTCAAAACAGGAAACATATCCAAAAGCCTCATTTTTCTGAGAGTTAGCCTGAGGTAGTAGGTTAACGGTGTTGATGCCTTAGAGATGGGGGTGCAGAGGGCTCAGTTTACAACATTCAACACTGAATTGTGACAAAAAGGTTTTGGGTGTCCTTCGATCCATAACACCTACGAGGAAATGAAAAGTTGGCAGGTTTCTTTAGCAAAACCTTTCACGATGACTGCACAATGAATCTTGCGATCACCTGAAAATGAGCTAGAGTGTAAATGTTGCGTGTGATCGGACTGCAACAGCATCATGAGAAATGTTCTATTGTCCCATAGTGTTTATTCCTGCACGAACGCTCAAGGCCAATGCCTTCCTGGAATAGCCTTACACAGCTATTCTGCTTTGTCATCTGAAGAACATTTTCTTTTGTAATGTGGTGTAACATTCTCACATTACAGTAAGTGACGGTGAAGGCATTATTGTGTCGTTAAAGAGCCATGAAACTGGAGATACTCGTCCTTCTCCTTCACTTCAGGTCACTGGTGACTTTTTTTATTCCATAACAAAGAATTCTCTAGATTCTTTCTTAGACAATCTTTGGTATTAATAACCATAAGTTTTCTTCACTGTAACAGATTTGCTGACCTTTCAGGGTTTTGAGTTGCAGTGAGGATTGTTCTCGGGTTAAATGGTGCATGTATGGGTAGCTTCATTCATGTATTTATTATTTCATACCGGTTAGCATAGTCACAAGGTCTTAGAAGTGCACATGAGTAATTGGCAATGTTATGCATTTTCATACTGGACTGTGATGTTGCTATTGATCATTTTATGCACTTTTTCATGTTTTTGGTTTTGCTGTGTGAACACTAAACAACATGTTGTTGTGCAACCTAACCTGAATCAGTTCAACTGTGATTTCTTTCTAATTTCCTACCCATAAAAATATTTTCATGGGTAGTTTTACTTTTGCCTGAGTAATATTATGAAGCTTTGCTACTTTTACTTGATTAAAATTTCTGGATACTTTATCCAATAAAATGAAGAAAAATAAACATACTGTGACCAAAAACCAAATGAGACACAGACACACACCTCACATCTGAGTGAGACTTCTTGTTTCTATGGTTGCTAGAAACAAACAACTGTTTGACCATTTAAAGTCAATAAGACACAGTAAGCATTATTTATTGTCACTCAATGTAAGCTACCGTGTTCTACTATAGATATTACCTATTGTCAGTGTGGAATAACGTATTTATGTCAAATTTAAAACTGAAAAACTGATATGAAAAAGTGTTTCTTCTGCCTGAATGTGTTATTTTCTGTTCATTGTTAGTATTTTCTTATCTCATTCTTTAAAATGTCAGAATTTTGTCTGTTTAAAAATATGAAATCAGGTTTGATGATCTCAGTATTTTTTTTTTTTTACCAAATATCTTTTTATCTTTTAGTGATTTAAATTTTTTATTTTTTTTTGGAAAGCTACTTTTTATCTTTAAGTCAATCAGGTTGAACTAGTGCTACTTCAAGCACCAAACTACATGCTACTGAATACTCTGAGCCGAATTACTCAGCTTTTTCTGGTGTCTCATACACACCTTCATGTCTGCTTACATTATTGTTGTTTATATTGCATTAGTAAATAACACAGTTATTTCATTTGGAAGGTTACAAAAATAAATATTTAATAAAAAAAAGCCAATTTATCCCATTTATCTTGGAGGTATACAGGACTGACTGACTTCTATTCTGATGGGATCACAATAAACACTAGTAAGTGAATAAAACAGACCACAAAGAAGTATATTTAGCCACAAATTAAGACTTACACTAAATTACAACCTAAACTGATACACAAAAAGAGAGAGAGAGAGAAAAAGAGATAGAAAAAACCCCACGTAGGAATGAACAAAGATAAGGAAACACAGGAACAAACTAAAAGTGATCCAAGTAAAACACCAAATTATTGGAAATCAGAAAGACCAATGAAAAACAGCAGTTCATTATAGTTCGTTTGTGTCCATGTTTGCTGTGTGGTTCTCAGCAACCCTGTGAGTTAACAAACACCCCCTAGCCACATTCAAAACTACATTTCTATGTTTAAAGAAACTATGCGCTGTAACTTGGAGAACCTGACTTTGCTTCCCAGGCAAAAAAAAAAGAAAAGAAAAACCTCCACATGCTCCAGAAACTACCGTCTCATACAGATCTTGAAATCTTTTTCACACACCGCTTTAAAAACAGGACATGGACCCGGGTCCGTAGAATTGCACAGATTGATGAGTCTCAGATGAGCAGCGTGGGCCCTTTAACCGGCCGTGTCCAGAGAAAAACACACACAGACTGAAAACGGAAAGCAAAGAAAAGAAATGGAAAGTTTTTTTTTTTTTCCTCCTGCCAAACCTGCAATAAACACACAAACATTATCAAACGAACAAAAGCTGTTTGACAGGTAAGTACACTGTTTCCACTGGAGACCAAATCCATGCAGTTTAACTTTTGGTTGGGCTCTTGGCAAAAAACAACCCCCATGAACCAGAAAATGAGAAGCCTAAAATAAGGCGAAGGACTGCAATTGTGTCAATGAGCCGTGTTTTGCGAGTAAAAATAATTCAGTGGGAAAACGTAATCAAAGGGCGCACCGCTCCCTTCTTAAAAGCTGAAATAAGGCTGCTTTTTGAGAGCAACTCTTTGGATTTTCCTCTGTGTTTTGGAGCGGCTCCGGGGAAACAGCTGACCTACTCTAAGAGGAATAGCTTTTAAGATGTGCAGAGGAAAGGAGAAAGAATTAAAACAAAAAGTGAGGAAGAAAAAGAAAACTGCAATAGAACATTTTTATATAAGAAAAAAAAGCTTTGAGTTCCAGTTTACTGTAGCAGGACGGAGCGAACAGGAAGTGTGCTGCGGTGGATGGGCAGGTATGCTGGCCTTTAATTCATTCAAGTGGAGTTTTAATCCTGTCCAAACGTACCGTTTCACAAAAACCAAAGCCTCTCCCCAACCTTACCCAACAACTGGTTAAGTTAAACATGGCCATAGCCTCGCCCTGGCTGTAAAAACACTACTTTCAGTTATCCAATTTAACGGAAGCGTTAGTCACATGAACCAGCAAACACTATTTGTGCTTAATGTGGTAGTGTAGGTTTGTCACAGTGGGGTTTGTGCTCAGAGGTTATTTGTGGTCAGTGTCTTTACCTGTGGGATCCAACCATCTGCGCTGTGCTTCCTGTGAACATTTTGCTGAAAGTGAGATTAGTATAACCATTTTAATAATAACCAGTCTGAGTGGGAATTCTATCTTATAAACCTCTAAACTATAATTAAATTTCCTTTAAGTTGTTTACTACACTTAAGCTATCTTCATGCTACAGGCCTTAATGCTCAATCAGAGTTTGTATTCATTTTTTTGCTGTGGTCGTGATATGCAGTATGAGACTTGTATGTGATCTTCCGTGTGAACTGCAAGTTCCTCACATGGACAGTAGAGAATAATGACATCACACACAGAGAGCATGCTCAGTGTTTTGTTAGCCGCCACGAGAAAGAAGAAGAATTGCAGAAGTAATCGTAGAGGCTAATGGTGGAGCATAGCTTACCATTTTTTTCTTTTCAACTTAATCCTCATTACATTCGGCCATGGTGGTTGATTTTCTTCCCACTTGCTCATATCAGGGGGCAGAATGGTGCTGTTTGTCAAGTACCATTGACTGATGTTCAGGTCAGATAATTAAACTAATTGACCACTTAGTTGACCAGTTGACAACTAAGTGGTCAATTGGTCACTTGGTTGACCAATTGACCAGCTCAACTGGTGAACTGTAAACCTACTTTGAGAGGGAGATGAAAACAGAGGAGCAGAAAGGGCACAACATAATCTAGTGTTTTGTAGAAAGGCTGATAAAGTCTAAACTGTGAACACTACAAGTACTAGGTGATATTCTAGGGTCTGACTGAGGAGGCCACTTTAAATAATGGTGTGGGAAATGCCATCGATTCATTTGAAGTTCTAAGTGCTATTGGCAGCGATGGAGGAAGATGGTGAGAGACAGGAAGACACATGTCAAGTTTTGTATTTGAGGATACAGGAAATGTCGCCAAGGGGCTGCACAGCGGTGCAGTTGGTAGAGCTGCTGCCTTGCAGCAAGAAGGTTCTTGGTTCGATTCCCGGCCCGGGGTCTTTCTGCATGGAATTTGCATGTTCTCCCTGTGCATGCGTGGGTTCTCTCCGGGTACTCCGGCTTCCTCCCACAGTCCAAAAACATGACTGTCAGGTTAGTTGGTCTCCCCAAATTGTCCCTAGGTGTGACTGTGTGTGTGCATGGTTTGTCCTGTCTGTCTCTGTGTTGCCCTGCGACAGACTGGAGACCTTTCCAGGGTGACCCCGCCTGTCGCCCGGAACATTGGGGTCAGTGGGGTCAACCCTCCTGACCCCACTAGGGGACAAGGGTGTACAGAAAATGGATGGATGGATGTAAGAGAGTATCCCACAACTTTAAATGTCAAATATTTGGTCATACAGTGCAGACATGTAAAGGAAAGAGAAGATGTGCACGACGCAGAGAGGATCATGAATATGAACAGTGCAATAAGAGCAAGCAGCCAAAATGCTGTAATTGTGGTGGCAGCCACAGTGCGGCATGTGGGGGTTGTGAAGTTATGAAGAGGGAGCTGCAGGTTCAACAAGTCAGAATACGCAGTAAACTATCGTATGCAGAAGCTGTTAAAATGGAAAAGCAAAGAACAGATGGTGGAAAACCAGATGAGTACAGGGTTAAACCAAACAGAAGATTTAAAAAAGCTAGTGGTGTTCATTGCAGGGGTTATAAATGCAACAATGGAAATTAAGTCAAAACCAGAAAGAATTCAAGTAATAGCAAAAGCGGCAGCAAATTATCTTAACATTAATGTTAATGTGTTAATGACCCAGTGAGGTCATCCCTCACTGACCCAGCATGGAGAGGATAGTTATACTACGGTCTTGATTCTTCACTGGAATGCAAGAAGTTTAATATCAAATGGACAGGAATTAAAACATTTATTGATAAATTAGAAGAAACTCCAGAGGTTATTGGTATACAAGAAGCTTGATTAAATCCCCAATTAGATTTTAGAATCTTAAATTAGACTTGATTGGATTGAAGGTAATGGGGATTAGGGAGGGGCTGCCATTTAGAGGAGCTAAGAGAGGAACAGAAGATGAGTTTTTAATTGTGAAGATGTGGATAAATGCAGATCCATTTATTATAATAAATTATTACAATCCATGTGAAAGATTAGAGCTGGATAAATTAAAAAAAAATTAAGGTACGAAAAAGAGATAAAGTTATTTGGTGTGCAGATTTTAATGCCCATAGCAGTTTATGGGGAGGGCAGGGAACTGATACAAACGGAGATGTAATAGAACAACTGCTGGAAGATAATCAATTAGTTTGTATGAATGATGGAAAGGGAAAAAGAAAAGATGTGCCTGCAGGAAAATGCTCAGCTCTAGATTTAACTCTGGTATCCAGATTATGAGTGGAGAATAGAACAAGAAACAACAGTAGGTAGTGATCATTTTCCAATTTTTATAAAATCCTTATTTCTAAAAGAAGAAGGTGATAGAAAGGCAGGAAAGATGGATATTTGGTAAGACATAATGGAATATATTTAAATATATATGTGAGAAATACATGGATGAAGCCAATTTAAATCTAGATATAGAAAGTATGGAGGGACAGATTATAATAGGGAAGATGGAAATAATTGGAGAAAATCAAAAAGAGCAAGTAGTAATGACAAGATTGCGGCTCGGACCTACTGGATTAAATAAAACTTTACATTTGACAGGTAAACATCCAGCAAGTGGTTGTGAGTGTGGCAGGGACATGAAATAGTAGAACATGTAATAATTCATTGTGAAAAATATGCAGTACGTAGAGAGAAGCTAAAACAAGAAATTAGGGAATATGATATAGAGACATTAAAACTTAATACGATATTAATTAAACATAAAATAAAGAAAACAGTTATTACATTTTATAAGGAAACTGGATTATATATAAGAATTTAGCTTAAAGGGAAGTACTCTGGTCTTCACTCCAGCACAGTAGATGGCGATAATACATCTTAATGTTAGATGTCACCCACCAGTAAAAGTCAGAAAGAAGAAGAAGAAATCTTGACAGCCTGTGGGAACCTGTACCACAAAACGCAATTGTCATTTGACAACAACAACAAAAACCTGGAAGATGCAGCAGCACATCCATGGAGCCGTGTGGCTCCTAACAGGCGATGTTTTTCTTCCCTTTTGGTTTGTGGCAGTTGATACAGAATCTGGTGTGCTATATGGAATACATTTTGCCATTAAGTACTCACTAATCAAGAAAAGTAACGACGTGAATAAAAATAAACATTTGATTAGACAAATTTCATAAAATTTTTCGCTTTCTCATTTAAAAAAAAGAACTGTATCATTTCCTACTAACATTTCCTCTTTTATGTATACCATCTTAAAAAGCAGAATTGTCAGAACGATAGATCAGTTATAACAGCCCCAGAATAAGCCCCTTGTTTTTTTCTAATGCCAGTATTCTGACGTTTCTGGGTAAAATCTTAAATAAGGACTGTCTATCTTGAGATAAACTAGCCTTCCTCTTTGTTTTTTTTTTTTCCTGAAACGCTTAGCAAGTGTTATCGGTTCATTTTCATTGAGTTGTGTAGCTTAAAGAAAGACATGCACATCTGCCTGAGTAGTGCTTTCCTGCTGGTTGCGCTGCATGCCATGGAGCTCAAAGCTAAAGCAGATGACACCAGGTCAGTGAAAAGAAACGCCTCAGCATGGCGTTTTTCCCCCCTCGCCATAGGAAAGTAATTGTTCCCCAGCCTTTCCTGGCATTCATTGTGCACTTGTGAAGCCGGTGTGGTGCCATGTCCCATATCATCTGCCCACAAGCTTTTTGAGAGCGTAACCAGTCTGCAGGGGGCTTTAATGAAGGAGGACCACCCCTCAAGGCAGCAGCGATTCTTACGCTTAACTGCTACGCTGTGGAAAAGCTGCACAAAGCTGCATTGTGTTACACTCGATTTCACGGGGAACAATTAGCAAGCACCCACCTTAATGTTCTGATTAAGACGTTTATCAGTTTTACTGTATTTTAATGGCTGTTAAACTTCCTGCTAATGGCTCCATTCAAATAATTCAAAGTATACAAACATCAAGATCGCGGGTGAAAAAGTTCAAAGACATATACTTTGTCTATCCTCTGACATATACTGCTCCTGAGTAGGATCAAACAAATGGACTCTGATGAATTTATGTGGCTGTAAAAGAGGGTTTGGGGCCGAGCATCTGGGCCCAATCATGACAGCTGCGTGTAATGAGGATCTCAGAGCTTTGTTCTTTTCTTCAGGAGAGAAAAGAGCCAGGTAGGGGGGCCTGTAGCCCAGGTAAACCTGTGCATGTGTCTCACAGCTAATGGAAAACATTAGTGGAGTGGCTGTGGAGAATCGGGGCTCTGCAGCTGAAACAGTAGTCCCATCAGTAGCCGTTAAGTCTACTGATGGGACTGATGTGGATCACCAGGACCCGGCCCAAAACTAGTGGGTTTTCACTAAAATATAAGCTTGGTGTGAATGACAAACCAAATGTGGCATCATTTATTTTACAAAGAGCAACTCAAGCTACTCAGCGTTCAGTGCGGTTTGTGTGCCATGGTGCCAGTAGGCTGTTGAAATCTTCCGAGACTGCACAATGCACACAAACCACGCAGCACGTGTTTCTTCCTGGAAATAAACTTAGCAAACAGTAGCTGCTCTATCATTAATGCAAATTGAAATTCCGAAAATTATTTTGCTTAGTGGAGACAATCCCCTCCCCCCCAAAAAGTTTTTTGATAGAATGTTTTTCTGCTGGGATGAGTACGGGGGAATTTTCCTTCCATATTTCGAGAGCACACATTTTCTGTCTGAAAGCAGGATTTCATGTCTGTTGTTCTTAAAACTTTGAATACGTGTGTTTACATTTTCAGTTTGAAAGCAGGACTTCATATTTTTCTTCTCAAAACTTGTAATGGTCGTACTAAAACTTCTGCTCTTTTTGAAATATTCACTGTGTTTTCTCAAACCGTCCTCCTCTCGCTCAAAACCTGTCTCTGTTTGGATCAGATTTCTGCTTTCAAACCTTTCTGCTCGCTTTAGAATCATTTTCTGCTTGCGCTTGGAAACAAAAAAGTACCGTCGCCTGGCAACCTCTCAGCCAGTAGAATGAAAATGTAATACTGCGTGCGTTTGTTTCCTTCTAGTGGGTGTTCGAGCAGAGAGGTTTGCAAGAAGAGATTTGATCTGAGCACAGACAAGTTTTGAGCGTGAGGAAAAAAGAAGTTTTGAATACAAGCATTACAAGTTTTGAGAATAAAGAAATGAAATCCTGCTTTCAGACTGAAAATGTGCTCTTGAATTATGGCTGAAAAATTCCCCCATATGAGGTAGGTTTTTTTTTACCCCATCAGAATAGACATATTGCTTTTATTGTCCCAGAATGCCTTGCACTGCAGTCCACGTCCTGCTTTTGGGGCGGTCTTTGGCCCGTTTGGCATTCACACAGGCATTGGAACTGTTCCAGAGTTCACTTAAACCGAACCGAGACTGGGGTTTGTAAGCGGATCAGAGTTTGTTCTTTGAATTCGAAGAATAAAAAATTTTTTATATTGATTTGACATTCCCAAACGAATGGGACTCTCTAGGCAAAACAGCTTTAGCCTATGAGTAATAGTTCTGTTAAATTAATGACATGTCAATAAGACTGCAACATAGTCAAACAGTGGCTGAACATTAAAGCCAATGGGAGTTGAAGTAATAATGTAGAAATCCTGAAGCAAGTCACGTCTTATCCTTGGAAGATGGACCAGATTCTGTGCTTTGGTAGCTTACAAAGTTTCAGGCAGGTGTGTCTGCCCTGTGGCTTTGATGAGCTTAAGCTATTAAAAGTCTGATCAAACCCTCAGATGATTTGATGAAACTGCTTTCTTCACACAGGTTGTATTGCCACTGAACCTTAGAAGAATCTCTACTGGCCCCGTGACAGCAACACAAAACCCTTCCAGCCCCCCGAAAACAACACAAACCTAGCAGGTCTTTATCATTAAGTTTTTAAATGTCAAAGGTCAAGGGTTACTCGGCCTGGCAAGTAATTTCTAAAGCACTTAGTAAGGTAGAAAAAATTGGCCTTCAGCAAATAACTAAGCCTTCTGTTGTTTGAAACTTACAAAAATTCTGAACGACACTTACACAACTTTTCCACGAATAGACAAGTCAAAGTAAATGCCTCTGTGTTTGGATGTTTTCAGGTGATAACAGGTTAACCTCTGGTTACTTTTGCTGTCCAAAACAGCCCCTAAACCTGCATTTACTGGATGCACGTCTTTCAGTTACTCTTTGTGTTGTATTTATTTTACCTACCAGGTTTGTGGTTGTGATGTGACACTGTGATAAAGTTCAAGGCACTGTAAATCAATCTCACTGCTGTATGGCTGACAAAATTTTTTTTACAGAAATAAGGCATGAAAAAAATGTATTTAGTGGTTAAAATACTTTTTTTTCTAACTGGCAAACGAAGTTATAACATTTCTGCTCATCCTGTCAAATTATTCAATTTGTAGGTGTATAGATGCAAAACACACACACTGTAAAAAACACAAAATCTATTCAGGTTTTTTCGTCAAACATTCAAAAATCTTTGACAACCATTTTATGCCCTTAGACCAGCTTAACAAAACTCATTTAGAGCCACAAATGTTCCGTCACATTTTGGAAAACGACTCATAATCTTTGATGAATATTTTGATGAATATTTACAGTATTCATCAAAATACTGTAAATATTTCTTGCAGATCCACCATTTTATTTCTATGTTTACATTTTGAAAGAGAGAGAAAAAAAAAGAGACTTTTTAGTCTCAGTCTGTTGTGGAAATGCAATAAAAATGCATGAACTGCTAAACTCTACATTTTTATTAATTATATGTATGTTCATAAACATTTCAATTTAGGGGTGTCTTAAGACATTAAGAGCCATTGTGAAAGGTCCAGAGAGCCACAGGTGTCAGACCTCTGGTCCAGTTTCTAGTTCAAGTGTTTTCAAACATCTCGGTATTCTTGAAATCACACAAAGCTAACTTTCTAATAACTTTACAGGCAGATATGAGAGTTTATGTCAATATTCTTAAATGTAGAATAAAAGTACTAGTTCCACTCGCTGTTTTTCTTTTTTCACTTATAACAACAGTTTTTCATTTTATAAATAAAAAAAAATGTATATTGATTAAAGCCAAATCCTATGTCTTGGTGAAAAGTTACATGCAAGTTAGTTTGTCTTATTTCTAGTGGCCTAAAACATTTGCACAAGAAACTAGACGGGAAATACTTGGTCAGATTTTGTGTTTTTGCAGTGACTACAGTTTGGAGAGAGTGCTGGGAGTTTTTTTTTTTTTTAGAACACTTCTACAGTTGCAGGAACAAGTGTGTCTGAAGAACCTCATTTCTGTTTTTTATGGAACCATGTCACAGACTTTTTTTAAAGTCCGATGGAGAGTTTTCATTGCGCTCTCAAGTTTCCTCCTGTGACAGAAGGTCCGTCTGACGCATGAGAGGTAGGTGTGTTAAGTCGGTGCGGCCCCTTCTGTATGTCAGAGCGTTCATAAATCTGCGTCCAGCCAATCGGGAGGCGCGTGGTAATCCCAGCAGGGTGAGAAAAGACCGGGTTGCGAGTTCCGAGGATCTTTAATCTGCGGAGAGGAGACGGCGAGAGGAGACGGTCACGAAGAGTGGCTGCTGCTTCTGGGAGATGTCCGCTGGCTTTTGACAAAACTTTCCAAACACCGAGCCGCGTTCTGGATCTTTCTGTGAAGGGAAGCGACAGCTCGAGCCGCTTCCGTTTCAACTCTCCCACCGCCATCCCAGCGCGCGAGAGGAGTGCTCGTTCCCCGCAGCAGCGTCCAGCGACCCCCGGTCGTCATGTCGTCCGGTGACACCCCGGAGCAGAGTCGGCGGCTCAGCGTCCTGTCTTGGGATCAGGTGCGCCGCTTGGACTCCATCCTCGGGGAGAGCGTTCCCATCCACGGCCGCGGGAACTTCCCCACGCTGTCCGTGAAGCCCCGGCAGATCATCCAGGTGAGTTTGTGCTTTTTTTTTTTTTTTCTGATAAAGTTGGAAAAAGAAAATGTACAGAGCCGGTTCAGTGATTCAGTAAGGCCCTGATTCAAAACTGGCCCCCTATTTCCAGTTCAGATTATTTCTTAAATAAATAATGTGCTCATTGGGTCTGACTGTCATATAAAGCACTGCAGAATTCATACAGTCGGATTCAAACAGTGATAATAAGTGATAACATCATAACTGTTAAACTAAAAGTATGTTCTGTGATTACTAGGACGGATCACAATACCTGACTTCAGAGGATCAACAGTAAACATAACACTAGGGGTGTCATACTGCGTATTTTGGTATAGAGCCAATACCTCTTGTTACTTAAGTTTGATATATCATTAAACTCACTGCTAGGTGAGTTTGTCGATTATTTTATGATTTTGTGAAGACCTATGACAGAATTTGGACCAAGTTTTTGGGCGTCTGCAACACATTTCAAAGTGGAGGGAGGGGTTATGCCAAATTGACTTTTTTGAGCTTTATATCATGTTATGTCATGGAACAGATGATGGCAGTCTTATCCATTTAAATGTTCTCTTTGAATCAAACCACTCTGAAGTACCTGGAGTGTTGCTGTGATTCTTTCATGCATGCTTGAGAAATCCTTCAATCTCCCATGGCAGTCATGGGAGGCGGAGCTCTCACAAAGCTCCGCCTATTTCCACAAAGCTCCTCCCTGGAGCTACAGTCTCCAGCTGAGCTTCCGCCTCACAGAGCTAAACTCCCCCACTCAGCTCCTTCAGACTAGCGGCAGCAAGAATTAGCAAACTCCTGGAGGAGCAGAGTCTGCTGAGCTTTTCATACAAAGTACAATGCTCCTAAGAATGGTTGCAAACGTCATAATTGTTGTGATGACGTGCTGAAGGGGGAGTGTCAGAAAGGTTCTTAAAGAGACGGACGCCAATTTCAAGATGTCAGGCACTCTATGGTTAAAAGTCAGATTTAATTTAAGTTGACAATATATACAGCATTTTCTTAGCCAAAGGTAACATAGTTGTTTGACTGTTCTGTAACATGGCACTCTGTTTGGAAACTGCACAACTTCTTGCTTTAACAAGATAAAATAGGAAAACAAAATGTCCAAAAAAAATCATTTTGAAAAAAAAAATCTTTTTGAGGTAGACTTGAAAAACTACAATACAAAAAAAATTAAAACATCATTTCAAGAGGGAACTAAACTATCAAACTGATACTGACTTTATAAAGTGACTTGCTCCACCTACCTCTGCAGCATTGGTGTAAAAAATAAAGTAGCTTGATGTCTAGAATTGCTCTATTGCATAGAGTTTGTGTATTATGTCCATCCATTCCATACATGGTAATTCTTATTTGAAATGCTGTTTGGATGACACTTCTTTGTTAATCACTTTCTCTTTTCTCTTTTACTGCAAAAGTACAAGATGTCACAATGTAATTTGATATGCAAATATCTTAGTACACATTAAATAAGACAAAACTACAGTATAAGTAACTTTTCACCAAGATATAGGAACTATTTTAAGTTCGTAATTCCTTAATATTGATAAAAACATACTAGATTATTTCATTTATAATGAGATGTTTTTCCAATGTTGTATAAATGAAATAATCTGCCAGGGGAACTAAAACTTTTCATCAATATTAAGGGATTATTACCTCAAAACAAGCTCCTAAATCTTGCTGAAAATTTCTTGTCAGTTAGTTTGTCTTATTTCAGGTGTACTAAGGTATTTGCACTAGAAACTAGACCCAAAATACTTGGTAAGCCTTCGTGTTTTTGAGTGTAGGACACATTTAATTACTCACACTAGTAACACAGACATGTTAGCGGGGATGAGCTAACACTGTGACTGTGGTTTTCCACTAGCTCACTTTTCCTCCAGTTCTTTTCAAATAATTTGATTTACTGGTTAAGGAAAAGCCTGCGCTGCCGTTTTTAATAAATGTCCTTCAGATGGTGCTTTAATCCGCTGTATATTTCACTTTACATAATTTATATTTTCAAAAGTCATCCTGTCAGGGACTTGGGGGTTGGGGGACTTCTGTGTAAACACACATGTGCTTTAAAGGGCTCTACCGTCAAGGCAGACTCCAGCATCTGCTGCCAACTGCCCCCCTGCTAACGTATTTCCTTCATTATACAGTCCTGTAGGCAACGGAGACCCCAAGCAGTTCTGTTTGCATGAACCGCTGCATTTTTTTTATTTTTATGGACCTCTCAGAAAGAGCGGCTTTCGGAAAATTCACCCCAGTGCTTCCCTCATGTGTTCCACAGAGGCAAACTGTTACTGCTGAAAAACCCAACGGGATTTTTGTTGCTTTTCTGGCGCAGCTTTTTGTTTTTTTGAGAAAGGGAGAATAAAACACATAATGATGTGTTTTAAAGGTTGAAAGAAATGTTCCAGATAAAACACTCTGAAAATTAGGTATAATGCAGCTTGAGTGGGTCTTTGGTGTTACAGCCGCAGATTAAGGTTTATTCATTTTGATTAAATAAAACTTATTTTTAAACACGTTCTGCCGTTATGCAGACATCAAAGTTCAGGAAGCTGATTTGTGACTTGGAGCGTCAGTTGTTCTTCCACACACATCAGCTTTGTTACTCTACAGGTGTTGAGATCTCCTTAAAGGGACAGCTCACAATTTTTTGAAGCGAGGTTTGGTTTTAATAAAAGATTAAAAGCAGTAAATTTCTCACCTGCAGTAAATCTCTCCCTTGGCATCCTTAATTAGTGGAAATTCAGATTAGCCAGTGGAAAACGTCAGAGGAGTTTTATGGGAGTTTTATGAGCCTTTAAACTGTCATTACATAAGCATTGGGTGTCTATTTATCCACAAACCAATAATTATTTACACAGTAAATGGAGGGTGGAGGCGGTGCGCCACCAATGATCTTCCTATGTGGAAGATCATTGGTGATCACAGAACGCCTAGAACATTTCCAATCAACGATTCACTTTTTATATTTGTATTTATTTATTTGTTGGACCTTTTAGATATATAGATATATATACACAAGTCGTCTCCTTGAGATGCAAGACCTCATCTACAGCTGAGAGACGTGTTTTAATAAAATATCAAAATAAAAAATGCATGTAATTAAGAAATTTGACTTGAATAAATAAGCTAATAAAACATTGGATAGTCGATCTGACTGTAAATGCTGTCCATGTTCTCAGCATATGTGTCAGACAGGAAACATCCAACGTGCACTTCCAGTGTTTAACCAGCGCCACACTCAGAGAATAACTGGGCCGGATTTCTACTAAATTAAGACATTAAGAAGATTATCTGCCACTGATCAAATGCATATTGCACATCTTGATATCTGCTGGTAAAAAAACAACCGATGGATGGAGAAATGTGTGTTTTTTCTAGACAAGTGTTGACTGGATATGATGTCAAGTTGCAAAGCAAACGAAGAATAATTTGGGCTTTGATCAACAGAGTTTGGTTTAATCAGCAGCAGATGGAATTAAATTTGAAATCCCTTGTAAAATGTATGAATCACTGTGGACCAAGTGATTAATGATGTTAAACAGTGCAGCACATTGCTCTGACACGGCATCCAATGGCCGCAGGTTGCCAACAATATCGATCCCTCCAATCAGGAGCCTCCACAGTCTGTCACAGGCATCGCAGTGTTTTCGGACGCTTTTGCCCTTTGTCAAAATACGCTAATAGAATTAGCTCGTGTGGATATCTCAGTAAAGAACTCCGTCTGTTTGCAGCGACTTGCTGCTGACTTTTTGAGAAGTTGGCCGTCGTTTTCAGGACAAAAAGAGAAAATGAATAAAGATTCTCCCCCCGCCCCCGTTTACCTCCGGTGTGGAAAATTTGTCCGAAAACGATTACGAAGATGGACTGCACCTTTTTATAGCGGGAGCAGGTGCTCACTTCTCCAAATGAATTGCCCCAGATTGGTAAAAACGGAAAGAACACAAAGTTCGGAACGGCACAAAACCATCAGAAAATTCAACAAAGCCACATGTGTGCACAGCTTCAAAGTGGAAAAGATTCATTGAAAGTTCTGATCCCCAGTTTCATGGACACCCTCATATTTCTAAATTAAAAACACAGCCCCAAATGATAAAGTAATCCCCAAAATCTGTTCTCTTTAGAGTTTGGCCTGGTGTTACCCAACCCTTCTCTGCTGTTTCAAAGAGTCGATACGAATTCGAAACGGAAGAACGGAGAAAGTCTGAAAATCCATTTCATGGTTCAGACTCCAGAGATGATTAAATTTCCTGGCCAACTCTTGACTTTTCAGCAGCTTTTAGGCTTTTGTTGTTTAATCTTTCATACATGGACTTTTTTTTACAGGTTTGGCAAAAGACTTTACTGTTTCTCCTGTTTTTAATTCTGTCTCCAACTGCTGGAGAAATTCAGCTTTTTGGAAATATTTCAGCTCTCGAAAGTAACAGAAACTGAAGTTCTCAAGATAAGAGCGACCTGTCTGTCAAGCAGTCAACTTTAATATTTTTTTTTTTTACTAAATTTGTATGTATAAATTCAAAATTACTGAATGTTATAGATGTCACTCTGTATTTTTAGCCATGGCCATCATATTGTGAGAGTTTCAAACTGGCCCATGTAGATTTCAAGGCAAAGTAACACCACAACACTGCATTATAAGTAAGTTAAAAATAAAACAGAATGCATTTTGCCTTAAGTGGGGATCTAGTCATTTCCTGGAAAAATCAAATCCACATCAATCTGTCTTTCTAATGTTCTTCCCCCTTTTAGTTTCAATGGGGATGAGAGACATGTTAGCATAGGAAGAAAAACTACCATTGTGAATGTCACACAAATGATCCTCACGTACAAACGTGCTTGGGATAAATCTATTTTATCAATTAATGGAACTTTCTGTTTCATGAAGATTTTATTTTTGGAAAACCTGCACCCTTTTCTTCAGATGGACTTTTAATTCAGGTCAACTCCTAAAAGGGATGATTTAAATAAAAGTAAGTTTTTGAAAATAGTTTGTGTCATTTCTTATTAAAAAAAGATTCAAATCGGATTTAGTTTGAAAAAAAAATTAGAGATTTTATTTAAAAACTGTAACACCCAGCCCTACTGCTAGAGTCAGAGCTACTCAAATTTTGCATCAATGATCCAAAAACAACAACATTTAGTCCTATTCAATGTTATCCAGACGCTTTGCTCACGTCAGGATGCTGGATGCATGAAACTTGTGCCGTCACTTACTGTCTGGTTATTTCGGCTAGTCGTTATGTCACCACCTGGCGGTGTTCATTCAGCATTGTAGCTTCAGTCCCATAACATTTTTTTTTTACGTTAGTTCATTTACTTTGGTGCCAAAAATGAATAAAATAAAACACGTAATGAAACATGTTTTATTACGTGAAACACATTTCATTACGTGATTCACGTAAATAAAATCTCAGTAAATTTCATTTACTGAAATTTTATTTCAGTAAATGAAAAGCGTTACCTGAACATCCTTCACTTCCTCACATTGTTTTGTTTTTTCAAAATGCCAGCTCACATGACAAAATACAAGACAGTGGGATAGGTCAGGATTTTGACAGGGCCACTCCAAAGTTTTAATTTTCTTGTTCTCCAGCCATCCAGAGGTGGAATTGTTGGCATGTTTCTGAATCTTTTTGGAATCTCGACATGATGTCTGGCTTTTGAGGGTCTTCTGGTGTTCTTCACTTTAACATGCAGGTGCCATTTAAGTGATAGCTTGATTGAAAATAGGTGCGACAGTAGTCAAGTCGGGGCCTGATAAAACTAAAGTTAAGTTATGTGGAAGGAGGAAATCACTTTTTCCACACGGGAGCATGTAGGTTTAGATTTTTTATTTATTTTAAAACTGCATTTTTGTGTGTACTTGTTGTGTCTTTGACTAATATTTAAATTGCTTTGATGTTCTGAAACAAGTGGATCAAGCATGCAAAAAAAAAAAGAATGAAATAACTGAAGAAGGGGGTAAACAGGTTTTCACTCTTTAGGTCAGATCATGCTGTATTCCGGTGACAGCAGATTTCATGTTTGTACATAAAAACATGGTTTACATGTCGTATGAACTGTCTCCACTTCCCACTGAGATGAGCATGTGTGAAAAACGCTTGAGTCTGGTCTTCAGTCTCCTAAGTGGAATAAATCCACCACCAGCTCATTCTCTCCACCTTGTCTTCTGGGTCTGTTGGCCTCCGCTGCAGGGGCCTGTCACGGTTCACTGTGACTGTCAGACTTTGCTTTCTTGCCATTTAAATAAGTGCTTTCTGACTTTGAACCTGTTGAGCCCCCCTGCTGCTCCATATGGATGGCACAAGGTTACTTTTTCTAGCAATTGTGAAAATGATCTTTGCAGGTCCATCTAAGCACATAAATACACAATGACTCAACAAATACTTATGGTAGACCTATATGGAAGTATTTTATGGGATACAGCTACATGACTTGAGAAAATGTCACAAGTCACAATGGCACTGAATGAAATGAATTTCTCACCATTTAAATCAGTGGATAAGTTAGAGATACAGATATTTAAATGAGTCTCACATGTAAGGCCACAGTTTCTTCCACCTTAAAGAAAGTATTATGTTTTCCAGGCACATAGAGGCATTTTATAGAATAATCAAGTGACTGTTAACCTTCAGTGCTGCCCAGTGGCGCAGCTGGTAGAACTGTTGCCTTGCAGCAAGAAGGTTCTGGATTCAATTCCCAGGTTGGGGTCTTTCTGCATGGAGTTTGCATGTTCTCCCTGGTCATGCCTGGGTTCTCTCTGGGTACTCCGGCTTCCTCCCACAGTCCAAAAACATGGCTGTTAGGTTAATTGGCCTCTTTAAATTGTCCCTAGATGTGAGTGTGTGTGTGTGGTTGTTTGTCCTGTGTGTCTCTGTGTTGCCCTGCGACAGACTGGCGACCTGTCCAGGGTGACCCCGCCTCTCGCCTGAAACGATAGCTGGAGATAGACACCAGCAACCCTTCCGACCCCAGTAAGGGAGAAGGGTGTAGGAAAATGGATGGATGGGTGGATGTTAACCTTCAGTTGTATAAAATCTTTTTATACATCAAAAAGGACTTAAAATATTTTTTACTTTATTTAACTTCTTGAAATTGGGGCTCCATCTCTTCAAAAACTCCTGCTCTTTCTGAAACTCCGTTTTTAGGAAGTCATCACAACATGGCTACCAACGTTGCTCTGAGAAGTAACTCCTGTGACGAGCCCCGCTGATGCTCAGTTCCACTAGGTGTTTGCTAATTGCTGCTGGCTAGTCTGAAGGAGCTGAGTGGAGGACTTGCAGGGGTGCAGGGGAGCTGCTCTGTGAGGCGGAAACTTGAAAATGTATCAACTGCAGCTTGGAGGAGGAGCTTCGTCCTTGAAGGCGGAGCTAGGTCCACCCAAGCGTTTTGCTCTGCTGTATGGTTGCCATGGGAGATGAAAGGATTTCTCAAACATGCATGAAAGAATCAAAGCAACACTCCGTGTACGTTTCTAATGAGGGAATAACATCATAACTTGATGTAAAACACAAAAAAGTAAATTTTTACATGATACTGCCCCTTTAAGCTTGTCAGGTCACCAGACGGAGACATCCACATGAGGCAGATGGAAGCAGTTTAGTCATCAATCCTTACCATACCATAGTGAATGACGGCATTAGTAGCTAACCCCCTTCACCCTCACCCTCTTCCCCTGCCCTCCACCCTTCACCCTCAATTCACGTTCCTTCAGCAGCAGATTCGTTTGCGGCCCACATTTGAATACCATCTGTTTGCGGTCAGGCTGGGAGTGAGCGCTGGGAGCAGTGGAGGAAAAACTTCTCCTGTTAATGACACCTCTGCACTCTCAGACTTATTTAACATCAGCAGTCATCAAACCACAGCCCGAACCCACGATGGCGGCTCATGTTGCTCCCTCAGGCGGGCTGCTGCGCAGCCTCCGCTATGCGTCACACAACACAATGGCAAACGCAGACGCTTGACCAAAGGGCTCTGTAGCCGGAGGGGAAGGCGGCGGGGAAACTCTGGAACTGCTCTGTCATGGACAGTAGTGCCTGGATATGAATCAGACCGTGAGGAATGGATTACTGACCGTTCTAATGCTGCGCAACAGGCCTGTGAGGTAAGCAAAGACCAGATGCTACGGTCGTCAGCGTCCTACTCACCGGGCTGTGGACCAACCAGCCGCTTTGCTTTTTGTTGAGGCTGAGGAAAATGAAGACGCCACGTGCTCCCAGAGGAGGGCGCCAAGGAAAATATAGCCTTCAAATCCACTTTTGTTTTTTTTCACTGTGAAGATGGAACACAGTGCCTTGTAAAAGCATTTAAAGACCAAAACATTTTTTCATCTTTTAGCCAAAAACTTAGCACAAACAATAGATTGCTAAGAAAAAGAATTTAGTAATGCCATCATATAAAAATAAGGTGATCGAATTCTGAAAATAAAGTCATTATATTGTGAATAAGATGGTACGGGAATAAACTTGTACTACTGCAAGGACAAAAGGTCATAATATTACAACTTTATTGTCAAAACATTATGACTTTATTCAAATTTTTACAACTTTATTCTCACATTACTTTGACTTCATTCTTATAGGACTTTGTTCTCGTAGTACTATGGCATTATTCTAATGATAATATAAGTTTATGGTTATAATATGACTTTATTTCTCAGAGTCACGTGTTAGTAACAACCCAACTAATCCATACATAACAAGAAACCACAACTAATAAGTTAAGAAATTAAGTTATGTGTAGTAACTTAACGCCTGGTGAAAATTTCACGTCAACATCACCTCTAGAAATATGTTTACGGTTTGACCCACTGCATAGCTGAGTATCATCAGCCTAACAGTGAACATTTATCCCATAGTGTCTTTGTGTTTTTTCCACACATAAACACTAAAAAGACTTGGTACAGTTTAAATTCTAATCTCATTTAGTGGAGTCAGATTTAGTATGCTGGCCATAGTAAAGTGGCAGTTGGTGGTTCACTAGACATGTTTTTGAGATTAATTTGAAATGGTAAAGTAATTAGACACATGTTGGTGCTGCAAGGTTAGAGGCAAATTGAGCAAATTAAATCAACCCCCCGGTTGTGTCGAATTGTTCTCACAGCATTAACTTTATACGGTCCACTCAAAGCTCTGCTGCACCTGGAATCTCCCTATATGTGTCTCTTAGATATAATTTAGTCAAATAAACCCAGAGTGATCCGAGACTGTGAGTCTGTGAGTCCTTGAAGCGATGGAACAAATACTTCATTGACCCAAAACAAAACAGAGACTCTCAACTGCTACCAGCACGCAGGTGGAACGACCACCCATGCGAAGACGTTTCTGGGAAGGTTTTCTGACCAGAGGAAAAACCATCATCATCGTCATCATCCCCTGCTGCTTGCCAGGCTACTGTGTGACTGACTGCTGCGGAGGGAATTGAAGGTCAGGGTGCCGCTCGATCTCAGCCGCCATTCGCTTGGCAAGATCGTCTGATTCACTGCCCAGAACTTTTCGTGGGTGTCCAGGGAACTGGGGGCTGGTAAATAGTTGTGTAATTTCAAACTTCCATAATAAAAACACATCCAGACCACAACTTTTAATGAAATAGTTGAGGAAACTATTGAGACAGCAGAACTGGAGTGGAGAGACTGTTATTTGTTGCCAAGGCGTTGTCAACACCAGACAGTCTGGTGTGTTTGCGGCTCTGTTTTACAAGGCTTCTTTGCTCCGGCATTGGCGGAAGTGTCTCCCCTTGCTGCGCGTACCAGGTGCTGCAGCGTCCTGTGAGAAGTGCACTAGTCTGCTTCATGACTTGCTATGGACGTAATGCTAGGGGGAGAATCGAGGTGCCAGGGGTCCACTCCTTACAGGGCACCCAGATGGATTGGGACGTGCCATTAACTCAGACCCGCTCTTAAAACTGAGGTCAGAGATTTTGTGACATCATGAGTAATTTCTTCCCACAAAGTGTCCAATATATATTTTTTTGATTTTCAAGCATAAATAGCACTGTATAAACAACTTACCATCCTTCAGATGTTAAGTTTCTGTCAAAGACGAAAAAAAACATCAGATGTGGAGATGATCTTTTTTTCTTGACACTACTCGGTATAAGCTGGTGTCTGGTATCAGCTGGACAAAGGGGAAACCCCTGAAGTTTTATGCGTTTATTCACCTTCTTATTTAACAAAGTGGAGTGCCTCTTGGTTCTTTTTTAGAGTGAGACTGTTTTAAAATCAAATCTGGCAACAAACTACCATGTCTGTCCATTGTGCATCACAGATCCACCCAAACAGGATGTACAACAAGAACATCGGAAAGTAATTCATTCAGTAAATGTGGCCAAATGATATCCAAGAGGAGCGCGGTGATGGCTGCTGAGGGGTTTGAAAGGCTTCGACATCAGCAATGTTGCCTTCAACTCGGCAGATACTGAAGACAGCTACAGATGCCTTTGGGATCCCACAGGCAATCAGAAACCTTGATGAGGCTTTAAGGAATTACCTGTGACCCTATGAAGTATCTATGAAGAGGAAAGCAGGTCCTGGGAAGACAGCCAGGTGGTTAAAAAGAAAATCCTCCGCCCTCCTCAACTCCTCAACTGCAGGAATACGAATACAACCAAAGAAAAAAGTAAAAGCCACTGATATTAAGACGAGAAAACTTCTCACAATGCATGCAGGGTATTCAACTAGAGTCCAGTGTCCTACATTATTCACTTTTGGTTCTGTTTCAGGCAAAACTCGACTCAGTTCAGCTCTACTCAACAAAGTTTGAGTAGTTTTCCAATACAGTTGTGTAACAGCTCTTGTGGACGGGATCATCTTAGAGTTGGGCCCCAGAGTCCATGAGAAATGTAGCAGGAGAAGATCCGTACAACACAACCCAACAATGGAGGAAGCTATGTTGAACATTCTGCTCAATCTGTGTTTTTTTTTTGAGAATTAGTGGCTGTTGTGAGTTTTTACAAATCCCTTACAACAACCCTTGGACTGTTGTAAGGGTGTCGCTCTCATGACACAACCAGTGACTGCACAACCTAGACAGTCGGTGACCAACAATCTTCTGACTTCTTGTTTTCGTCCCAAACAAGGAGGTTTGGAACCCAAGCAAAGTAGGTTCTAAAACCGACACCCACGTTTGTAGGCAGATCAGAATTTGACTAGGCCTTCCCAAATGAACTGGACTTCCCAGGCAAACTAACCAGAGTTCAATTACAGCGGACTAAACAAGGCTGGTGAAAATGCATCTTTAATTGACAATTGAATTTGGTAAATAAGATCCTAAGTATATAACTACATAAAACGTAGCCTGTGAATATTGAATTTATTCACTGCGGCCATGCTCACAGTGAATATTAGCAGCTGAGCAGCTAATATCATGTAGAAATAACAAACCTGTTCTTTTGTGCAAAGTTGCTATAGCATTTCTTAGCCATCTTCATATTTCGCAAACAGGTCACTTTGATTTAAAGTGCTGGTCTCTGAAGAATGATGAAGCTTTTTCAGACTCTTCTCTAAGGTGGCAACATGGGGTCAGAATTCCTGCGATTAAATTAAGCCAGCTTCTAAAACCAAGTATTGGAGTTTAAGAAATACCCCAACAGTTTTTTATTTGCACTTCGACATCTGTTTGTGCTGATATCCCTAACTACAAGACAGTGATGATGGATCCCTAAGGCTCAGTGAAAGTTTTTAAATGGACAGCTGTGTTTTGAGTTCTTGAGCTTCAGTGGTTTAGTCAAAATGACAGGAAACATGAATGTGTCTGCACTGTTCAGAAATGTTCCCAGCTCTCCCAGCAGAGCGGTGTGGGCTCCCGTCTTCAAATAAAACATCTTTTCAGTCAGCGATGGTTTGCGTCTGCTGTTGCTTTCCTGTGCAGCCGATCAGATCAGTCTGCTGAAGCAGTTCTTTGCTTTCTTAGAGATCTGCTTTGCAGTATGTGGAATGGTGTCACCCGCAGGCAACAGATGGCTATCTCTGGTGTCATTGTTTTGGGTGATGTATCACATTTTTCTAGGCAGCTGTCTTACTGTTGGTGCTCTGGAGCCGAAACAGAATCTGATTCATTAGTAACCCTGATTTGACAGAAATCCTTGTCCAAAGGTTTTCAAATTTCTTGACCTATTTTACATTTTGCTAAGTTACACAACGTAACGTCACAAAATGACAAGTTACTTTTGTCACTTGTTACATTTATTTTATATATGGATAGATAAAGTAACAATGTGTTACTTATAAACTTGGAATACTGTACATATACTATAGACAAATGAAATTAATATTTAATTTTATGGATAGATTTGATCAACTAGAGCAGCAAAAAGAAGAGCGCAAGTTTGGGGCAGAATGAAATTTTATCTTATCAAAAATTTGAGAATATGTGGAAAAGTGTTTTATTTGAGCTCCAAATAAAACGTTCACTGGTGTCACTGTTAGACTAACAGAGTAAAAAGAGAGAGAATGCATTTCCAACTTAAAATTAATACTTTTTTTTACAAGTAATTGAATGATGTTTATCAAGCTTACTTTTATTTATGTTTCTTTAACTTGACGACATAAATTCTATTGGATAAACCTAATTTGATGACTTGTGACCAATTAACGAGCAATATATTCAAGTTGGATCACCTGTTATCCTTTTTCCATGTAGAAAATCTGTGTTAATCAGGCACTCTGTGCATCTTGCCTTTATAAACGGGACAGTTAATAAAGTCATTGAAGGCTCTTGTTGGATAAAACCTATAAGAAGTCCTATTTGCCACAAGCAAGATGTGTATTCAATCAAATAAGAACAAAATTAAGCAGTTTGGCCTTTATGTCAAACTTTTATCTGTAGTGGAACATTAGAGGTGTGCAATTCTGCATATTTTGTAATGAATCTGATAAGTAAATACAGGGGCTGATACTGAAACTGATCATTGTGATTATTTAAGTACGATGTATCATCAAACTTCTGACCTCTTTGGATTTCTCTGGTTTCCCTTTTAAGCCAAAATAATACACTAATAGCATGTTCATATGATGAACGGAAACAATAGAATCACAATGCAAAAGCATGTACATTTTTATCCAAAGTGGAAAAAAACACAATTTAAGAGCAAATCAAAGTTAAGTATTTTTAAGAGTTAAAAAACTACAATAGAGGAACAAAAATTCAAGAGGGAACCAGGAACCAAGGTATCCATCTCGCCACACTTGTGTCGATCTGATGCTGGTGTCGATATTATCAACATATGGGGTTGATCTACCCAACTCTGCTTTTCATTTCCAAATAGCAACTTGGATTAAGTCGCTAACTCAATCAGGAATGAAAAAGCATTTGTCTTTTTGTATGTACAAGCCCTGAAGGCTTGCCTTGACTTGTACCTTCTTCGAATCACATCTCTCAATTTTCTGTCTCCTTCTCTGTGTGTTTCAGGTGGTCAGAGCTCGACTGGAGGAGAAGGGCGTGGCCGTGCGCAACGTGAAGCTGAATGGCTCTGCAGCCAGCCACGTGCTTCACCAGGACAACGGCCTCGGCTACAAAGACCTGGACCTAATATTTGGCCTCCGTCTTTCTGACGATAAAACGTTTCGCCTGGTGAAGGACGTGGTGCTGGACTGCCTGGTGGACTTCCTGCCTGAAGGCGTGTGCAGGGAGAGGATCACGGCTCTGGCCCTGAAGGAGGCGTACGTGCAAAAACTCGTGAAAGTTTGCAACGACACAGATCGCTGGAGCCTCATCTCGCTGTCCAACAACACTGGCAAGAACGTGGAGCTAAAGTTCGTCGACTCCCTGAGGAGGCAGTTCGAGTTCAGTGTGGACTCCTTCCAGATCTCTCTGGACTCGTTGCTGCTGTTCGACCGTTGCTCGGAGACAGCAATGTCCGAGACCTTCCACCCTAGCGTGCAGGGTGAGAGCATGTACGGAGACTTTGAGGAAGCCCTGGAACACCTCCGCTCCAGAACTATCGCCACCCGAAGCCCCGAAGAGATCCGGGGCGGCGGCCTGCTCAAGTACTGCCACCTGCTGGTGCGCAGCTTCCGCCCGTCTTCGGAGAGCCACATGAAACAGATGCAGCGCTACATGTGCTCGCGCTTCTTCATCGACTTTCCCGACATCTGCGAGCAGCAGCGGAAGCTGGAGGCGTATCTCCAAAACCACTTTGTGGGAATTGAGCACAAGCGCTACGAGTACCTGCTGACGCTGAGGCAGGTGGTGGACGAAAGCACTGTGTGTCTGATGGGCCACGAGCGGCGCCAGACACTGGCTCTGATATCCGCCCTGGCGCTGCGTGTCATGGCCGAACACAACGCCATCCCTGCCCTGTCCAACATCACCTGCTACTACCAGCCTGCTCCCTATGTCAGAGACGTCAACTTCAGCAACTACTACGTAGCACAGGTTCAGTCCATGTCCGTGCGCAATAACTCTTACCAGACATGGCTGCCTTGCAGCTGAGGACCATCATTAGGAATATGTGAACATCTTTTTGTTTGACCTTTAAGTTGTTAGGAGGCAAGCATTTTTTTGTTGATTTGTTTTCCCCGCTGCCTCCACAACAGGTATCGGTGTTGCATTCTGGCTCTGCTGGATCAACTGGGATTCTGGTTTGCACAGCTTACAGGCCCAAAGGATGTAACATAACACCAAGTAGTACAAATGAGTTGGGCTGAAGCTTGGGCCAGTCTGAGGTTCTGAGGTATAACATGTGGTGTAATATCAAGCTATTTATACAGAAATAAAAAACCCCAATCTGCAGTGATTAAATTGCTCCAACTACCAGATAACATATTAGTTATGACATCTGTTATAGCATTATCTATAACTCATGTTTTTGTTTTGAATAGTAAACTCCAAAAATATTTAATACGAGTTTAAGGGCAAATATGGTTATTGGAGATAAATCCTTTATCTTTCTGATATTGTATTAAACTGATATTCGCTGGTCAGGCCCATCCATCCTTACCACCATACATCCATCCGTTTGCCATCGCAGGGTGGTGAGGGGTCAGGTGTCTATCTCCAGTGACCTTCGAGTCTGGAGTCTGGCGTTCGGTCTGGGTACATCCCAGACCAAATGGGGTGTACCCTAAACCTAACCCTAAACTTAACCCTAAACCTTGGTGATTTCACTAAACACCCAGGTTTTGTGAAATCTGGGTACACCCCAGACTGAACGCCAGTCCATCTCAGGACTATTTATCTAATACCATCGTCTTAATAGAGTGATGGGTTGTCCTTCTTAGTTTTCATTACATTTGTGGCAAAAAACAAACAGCCAGATTTGCTTTCCTATTACAAAAAGGAAAGGGTTCTGTGTGTAGGACCCTTCTACAGAGCCGAGTTTCCTGTTAATGCGTATTTAACATGTACTTAGGATTGTTTCGGAAGCACTTTACCACCATTTAGAGGCTGAGTGCGCCTGACTTGAACAAGTGGAAGCCATCGCTGTTCTAGCAAAGACAACTTGGGAAAACAATGGCAGTCGCTCCTTCCAATACTCCGGTCCTTCATTTCCGACATCCATCCTCAGCATGATTAGGTAGCGTATTTGCAAAGGGCCAACAGAGGCAGCTGAAATAAGCTTCAAGATCTGTCATCCGGCTGCCCAGTTGGACAAGGCAACAGCTGGTAGAGCTGTTGCCTTGCAGCAAGAAGGTTCTGGGTTCGATTCCCGTCTCCGGTCTTTCTGCATGGAGTTTGCATGTTCTCCCTGTGCATGCGTGGGTTCTCTCCGGGTACTCCGGCTTCCTCCCACAGTCCAAAAACATGACTGTCAGGTTAATTGGTCTCTCTAAATTGTCCCTAGGTGTGAGTGTGTGTGTGGATGGTTGTTTGTCCTGTGTGTCTCTGTGTTGCCCTGCGACAGACTGGCGACCTGGTGACCCTGCCTCTCACCCGGAATGTTAGCTGGAGATAGGCACCAGCACCCCCCGACCCCAGTAAGGGACAAGGGTGTAGGAAATGGATGGATGGATCTGTCATCCAGGTGGAGCTCAAGGTAGAGCTGAGGTGGCTCAACCATCTGATATTTCTTCTTACTGTTACATATTTCTTATTTGGCTACTTTGAGTGACTTGAAAGGCGCCTTCAAATAGAATGTATTATGATAGGTATTCCCCCACAGCACCTCTCTTTGGAGGCTTTCTGGATATGTCCCATTGGAAGGACAACCCAGGAAGACCCAGGACTATGGAATATCCCGGTCTGTTTTGTGAAAGCCTTGAGAACCTCCAGAATGAGCTGCAGGAAGTCAGAGAGGGATCTCTGGCTAACCCTTCCTGGACATTTTGTCCTTTTGACCTGATTTCGGGTGAACCAAAGACAGTGGATGGATGTGGATGGAACATGAAAGCACATCAAGCTTTGTAGCAAAGATTCCACCCCATGTCATTTTGGATACATTCTTCCTGAGCGCGGCGTACACGTCGTTTATAAGTTATTCTCATTCTGCCAGCAACAGAACGTGGGAAGTAATTGTTTGGGTCCATCTAGTCGACGTACTGATCCGGGTCCAGAGCATGGGGGAGCCAGAATGCAGTCCGCCCTGTGCTTGCGGTGGGAACGTGACACTGTGGAATATTCAGACATTCGGGGTTCGTGTACACAAAACCTCGGCAGCAAGTTGGTTTTTCTAAAATTCGCATCTCAAGACCCGGTTTGGACAAAAATCCTGTTTTTGTTTTCCTTTTTAATGCCAAATTGTTTTGTGCATCCAAAAACCTAAGTTATTTTGATTAAACTGCTGTATAAAAAGACGAGGGTGTGGGTAAAATGAAACCTATAATCAATGTGTTTTTTGCTCTGTTGACGGCTTTTAACCCTCATGGAAAATAAAAAGGCTTCATGTGTGAGAGGAACTTTGCTACGTCGGTTTGTTTTCTGATTAGAGGCTTGGCGGAAATGTAAATAGTTGGAAGTGAGTTTGAAGGCAGTTTTGTGCGTGTTGTTCTGTCTGTGGGTTCAGCTGACCTGACTGGGAGGAGAGAAGAGGTGAAAGAAGTACTCTCTTGTGTAGCACCAGAAATAAAGACTGTAAATGGTTCCAAGTGCCTAAATATTATCTTCTTTTAACGAGTTACCATGTAAGATTTATGTTTTAACCTTTTGTTACAGGGTTTTGTTTTGTTCTTTTCCTTTGAGTCTTTTCATTAAAACATGTCAACGGCTGGAAGATGAGAGCGTTTTGGTCTTTCTTTTCATCCAAACTGAACCAAAAATAAATGAATTCAAACGAATCTGTAAAAGTAATTTTATTGCACCGTTGAAATATTTCACAAAAAATGTTTTTAAAAAAATCCAACCCAATGTGATTGTATCTGTGAACTAAGGGGCGGGAAAAAAAGTCAAAAGTACACTGTGTCCAATCATCTCTCCCTATGAGAGGAATATTTTTTATATTTTTTTTACAAACTATTCTGGAGATAACTACATTTTCATTGGAAAGGTTTGTGTATATAGGATAGTTAAAATGCCTCACTAACAGTGATGATGAAGAGGATGTGCAGGGTTGTCATTAATTTAATGAGTCCATCTGAGGTTTAGTTAAAGCACACAATGCTAGTTAACTCCACAAGTTTATCTGTGTGAATGCAGAAAAAAAACTCCATTGGGTTCTGGTATTGCTACCCCAAGTTTACTTTCGTTTATTATTCTTTTTGATGCATAATAAAGGACTATTTCTCCTGGATGATATAATCCTTACTTGACCGGTTTCTCGTTGGTTTAGTCTGAACGTTTTGCTCATGAAGCCTCACAGCATCTTTCCAAAGAAGATGCAGAAAAGCTCTGAAGCGCCAGGAGGGAGCAGGAACTCCTGCGTCTGAATGTCGCTTCATTTTAGAAAAATGGATATCAGAGAGATTGACGAGCAACTTATGAATCTGACAAGAGAGACTCGCCTCCGTGGAGTAACTGTCAATCGGACCCGCAGCCGTGACATCCGGTGAACAGAACCGGCCCTGGAGAGTCGCTCTGAAGCAAACATGTACTGACAACATGCAGCCGCAAAGGAACTCGCTCTGCTCTGAGCAGACTGCCATCTCCTCTGGCAGGTTTAATTACTGTTTTTATATATATATATATATATATATATATATATATATATATATATATGAGAGGACAAAACACCCAGGTTTTGTGAAATCTGGTTTATTTGAATATGAATATGTCTAAAGGTGGAAAAAAACTTGAGGAAAAAAACCCCAACTTAAAATAAAATTAGGAAACCTTCAGTCCTTATGTTCAGTTGCTATCCAACAACAAAAGAGCAATTATAAGTCTTTGAATATTAGCAACTAACCCGCCGCTTTAACAAGACTGCTGTTAAATGCTCATAAAGCCAAAATAAAATTTGCACTTGGAGAGTTAATAATTTTCTGTGACAAGCCCTAACGCTCTCTTTTGTTACATCTGCCAGTTTAAGTGCAGCCCTATAGCTCGTTTATTGGAGACATTGTTAAGCATTTTAAAGGCATGTGGTTTGTGCAACATTTAAACAGCCCTTAAGTAAGTTGTTTGACAAACAGTTTTATTTCACTTGCAAAAACAACTGTTTTCTCCACAAGCAGCTAAAGGGTTGCTGAGTCATGTGGCTTACATTTTCAGACACTACCCAGTGGTGTAGTTGTTTTTCTTTTTTTGTTTTTGTTTTTTTTTGTCTCACAAATGTTCACCAGCAATAAAATAACAGCTGGGTCGTAAAGTACAGATGTGTAGTCAACACATCTTGTTTTACACCAACATCTTGATTTATTTTCTTATGAATAATTTTCTCTTATGAGCAGGTGGTCTAAAACTGCAATAGACGCAATAAAGCAGCGTCCATCAAAGTGTCGCTGTAGATCCGTGATTAAACAACTGTATTTAAGTTAAAATGACACATTGGACAAGGTTGAGGAGAGAAGAACTGATGATACATGGAAAAAATAAGCAAAAAAATATATAAATAAATAAAAACGCTGATATCAAGACTAAAATTAAATAGAAGTCTGCAAAACTCACTTTATATTTTTATCGTCCACTTCCACTTATTGGAGAGCTGCTTTGATTGTTATTTTGGTCTGTGTAGAAACAAGCTAATCTAGCTAGCAACCTAAGTGTTTTGTTTAGCTAGATAAATATTTAGGTTCAGAATATTTAGTTTGGAAAGTAAATATTCAGTATGAAAATTACTGAATGTTTAGTTTGGAAATTAAATGTTTATTTAAAAAACAACAAAAAAATTACTTTAGAGGTAAAGTTCAACCAGTGGTGGTTTCTGATATGTGCGATATGGGCATCCGCCCAGGGTTGCACCCTGTGAGGGGCAGGGGGCAGCATGAGCGCCAACCCTCCAGGAAAGGTTGGTTGCCCAGGGCAGAAAACAAGCTAGGAGTTCAACTAAGTTAGTCAATTCTTAGTTTGCAGACTAAACATTTAGTTTTTTAGTTTGTGAACTAAATATTTAGCTCAGACTTAAACATTTAGGTGGGAGCTAAATATTTAGTTTGAAAGTTGAAGACATAGCTTCCTAACTAAATTGTTAATTTGGAATGAATGAATTAATTTATTTGATTAATTCCAGACATAAATTCACATTCATAAGTATAAGAATAACAAGGTGAAAATATGACTGAAAAAATGAACTCCCTTTTGGATTTTTCTCTAAGAATGATCCATAAATATTGCTCCACATTTTTTACAGTGAAACTTAGCAAAAGGCAACGAATATTCTGAAGAATTTCATATTTTTGACATTCTTGAAATTTGAGTTTCAAAAAGTTCAACGCAGCATATGAGTTTGACCTCTATGATGGATGACATTAACGGTGACCAAGAGAGTCTATCTTGATAAAATAATATGCAAAAAAAAATAATATGCATGGTATTTACTATGCATAAATAGATGCATAGTTTCATGCATCTATTTAGCATGCATGAAACTAAATAGATTCATGCATATTTGAGAATTCCTTTAATCTCCTGTGACAACCCTTCAGCTGTCCAAAACGGTTGGAGGGACAAAGCACCGCCTTCTAAGATGAAGCTCCTCCTCAGATTTGCAGTTTTCAAGCACCTGCAATTCGCGAACACCTGGTAGAACTGCACATCTGCTGGGCTCATCATAGGAGCTACTGCTCAGAGCAACGCTGGAATAAACGTCGTTAAGAGGTTAACAGAGGAGCCATGTTGTGATGACTTCCTGAAGGCGGAGTTTTAGAAAGAGCAGAAAATTTTAAAGACAGAAACCCAATTTCAAGGCTTTAAATGAGGAAAGTCGAATTTCTTTAAGTTATGTTTGATGTATAAAGCATTTTTATAACAACAGAAGTTACTTGGTTGTTCTATAAAATGGATATGTGTCTGAAAAGTAATAATAATAACACCGCCCCTTTAAAGCAGTAGGAATAATAGAGATTTCTTAATTACATCCTCCACTGTAAGCTTACATTTTCCTCCAGTTTGTTTGTCCAGGCATCATGGGTGGGCCCCAGTGGGCCGAGCTCCTACCATGGCAACCGGAGCCCATAAGATCCTGGTTATCATTCTGTCCTCCCTGCTGTCTGCCTGCGGTGGAGATGAATATCTATCTAACGACTGCAGAGAGAAAATGCTGTTCAACACGCCGCAAAGGAGTGTCTCCTTTAGCGATGACAGATGCCGCCCTGGGGGAAGGAAGGAGGCTGGCAGGAAGGGACAGCTGGCTGCCCTTCCTGCCCCTCCTGGCTGCCTGCTCCTGGCACACGGTCCGGTGGACACCCGGCCCGGTGGACACACGGTCCGGTGGACACCCGGCCCGGTGGACCAAGGCCCACTGCTGCGAGATCCTCCAGCTGAGGACGAGAGCCGCCTGGAGACGCGCTCAGCGCAAAACAAGACTCCACACGGACGGCTAGGTCATCTCAAACAAACATGGCCTCGGAAAGCGGCGGTCCAATGAGTGTTTGTAGTCGGAGTGGAGGCGGTTGGGGAAAATGACAGGGAGGAGGAACACCAACCAATTGTTTTCATATCAAAGATAGCAGCAGGAACTGCGCTTTCCCAGCTTCACTCATTCCCGTCCAAATTAGGTTCCGTGGGATCACAGCACACGCAAAAGCGTCCCGTGTCGAGATAAACTCGAAACAAATAAAATCGGTTCAAGTCAACAATGATGGAATCAAATTCATACTAATTTCGGTCTTTACAGCGCGAGGACGGAGGAAGTGGTGCAGCAGCTTTCCTCATAAAGCCACTTTTACTGGAGCGAGTGGCGCGGCTGCTGCCATCATCATGCACTTAGCAGGCCATTCCCAGGAACTCAATGAAATGTCTATTCGTGGAGCTCGTGGATATTCGGAGCGGCCTCGCCACGGTGATGTTTATTTGCCGCCCCGAAATGCAAAAGCGGCGGACAATAAGGCCGTAAAGAGACAACAATGCTTCCAGCCTCCATTCAGCCGCTTCACAATAGTTGCTGGGGATTTTAGCTGTGACTGCAATCACTGCACAACAAGACGGGCCCTCCCTGGAACCAGCCTGGAACCAGTCTGGAGACCAGCCTGGAGACCAGCCTGGAACCAAACTGGAACCAGCCTGGAGACCAGTCTGGAGACCAGCCTGGAACCAGCCTGGAGCTCAACCTGGAGTTCAGCCTGGAGCTCAACCTGGAGCTCAGACTGGAGCTCAGACTGGAGCCCAGCCTGGAGGAAGTTGCTTCAGAAGGTCATTCCAGAAGCCTCTGTTCATGGACCTCCGGCTCCGTCTCTCATCTGGATTCTTGAAATTGCTCTTTGTTTTGTTTTTACTCTACCTTGAAGCAACTCTCCGTTTATTTTGCACACATAGTCTTCAAAGGGCCGGTATTCTCTACGGCTTTGTGAATAACTTTCATCTTATCAAGCTAAAATTCTTGGGAAAAATCTTGGAATTCCAGAAATGATAAGAATTTTTCTGCTGTCACTTTTAGTCTCAGGATTCTTTGGATTCTGGTTATTTCAGCTTCTTTGCTTATTTTGTGATTTAACATATATATTTGTTTTGCAGCTGATATGTAAAGAGTAAATGTCTCATTTTCTGTTGAAAAAGTTTTGTAATCAATCAATCAACAATCAATCAATCAATCAAAAAAGATACATTTCTTACATATAAACAGGTTCTTTGGATACACTGACAGCAACATGTCTGGAGTTAAAGCTAAAAAAAATAACAAACTGCTATCTTAACTTCTTCAATTGTTAAACTCAGGGGAAAATATACGGGCTCTAAAGACAAACAGAGGCGTCTTAATAAAAACAGGTAACATACTAGCTGCTAACAAGCCTCCACTGAATTCCACTACAAAAGCCAACAGTTTCCCTGTGAGGATGTGAGGTCACGGCATCTCTCTGCGGCTTACTGACCACAGTCTGACAGTAATAAAATCTCATTTGTTTTGCAGAAAATAGGAACAACTCACAACCCTGCAGAGTTACAGCCTGTGCTCTCAGATGCAGCAATTATCCAAAATGTTGAAGAGTTAATAGCGCACGATCAATAAGCGAGATCGCTCCAGATCTGTTATTCTTAAGACACAACCACTTTCACTGTCCGCTTTGTAAATGAGAACGCTCATCGACTTTCAGGGCAGAGAGAACCGCCGCCTCTGTTTTACGACAAAATAAGAGCTGGAGCAGAGACAGGCTGAGCTCTGACTGCTGCTGAGTGACTCTCCCAAATAATGAGCAGTATTTTTAGGAGGGAGCAGCATCACTGTGTGAGCCGACTTTAAACAGAGAGAGTCACAGAACGAGTGGATCTCGCCACTTCAGGAAAGGCTTGCTCACAGTAAATGTCACCTCTTGAAATAGCTCAGAGGTTTTTGTTCTGTTTGTTTTTCTTCTTCTATTTTTATGACATGAAGAATCTTCACGGTCCGTCACACACGTGCGAACGTGAAGGGTGAAACTGCTAGTATGGCACATTAAGTCGCTACAAAGTGTCCAAAGAGCTTTGACTTGATTCACGTTGTATCCTAGCAACAAACTTTAATGGGTTTTAGTTGGATTTTGTGCGACAACTGGAACATTTGATACGTATTATTGTATATTTGATGTGTAGCAATAAACATGACATGTCGTAATTGTCAGTTTCAAAACTGGTTCTTGTATCATGTCTCTATGGTATAAAGCACCATGCCTTGTTGGGAAAGCTGCTGTACAAATAAACCTGACACTCCATGGGTGTAAATATGGGCGTGGCTGCTCAAAACAGTCGGGGTAAACACTGGCCTTCTGTAAGGGCCCCTCTTTGCTACCCAGGGGCCCTTAAGCAGAAGCTGTCCTCTCATCAATATTAATGGTCCGTGTGGCAAACAAGGTCCCAGTCGGTGAAGGAGTGTCTGTGGAGGATGTGAGCGCGGACTGCTCCTTTATGCAGCCCCCTCTGGAGCGAGGCCACAGGAAATATGAGGCGCATCATCTCGGGGTGTCTGATGCTCAGACCTTGGGTGAAAAGCCAATAAACTGCAACTCTGATTCCATCCGGCAGGCAGTTTGATGGCCGAAAACGTCAGCTTGCCATGTGAATACCCAGAGTCGATAAATTCTTCTCAAACGATGGAGGACAGTGAAGCTTTACAGTAAGGCTTTCTTTTTTTTACCTGCTCTTGCCAGACGCCTTATGTAACAGCTTGTATAATGACACAGACTACGGTGTACCGTGGCTCCATCTGAGGCTCGCACAATATGATTTCCAATCCTCCTCAGAGACGCGCACATCTGGTTGACTGCTGATGTCAGCCGGAGCCAAACGCGGACAGCTGCCAGGATCCAGGATCCAGAAGCAGCTTTTGTTTTTCCTGACTTGTTTTTTTGCACTTCACTGGGCAGCGATGGAGAAAACGGAAAGCTGGGAGCGTTCTCATTCAGAGGAATTACTTCTCAGAGATTTCCTCTGTTTGTCACCAAAAGAATTCTGAATCAGATTCTCTGAGTCCATAAAGAAAAACCTTACAAGTCATAAGTGTTAAAGGAAAGCAGTAATATATTAAATCCAGTGTTTTGATTCACATAAAAAAAGTGAATCAAATGTTTTTGATGCTATTCCCTCATCAAACACACCTGGACTGTTACTTTGAATTTTTCTTGCATGTTTGAGAAATCCTTGAATCTCCCGTGGCAACCATTCAGCCGTGCATGACGCCTGTGAGGACCTAGCCCCGCCTTCAAGGACACAGCTCCTCCTCAGAGCTGCAGTTTCCAGGTTCCCCCCTCACTGAGCAGCCCTCTCTCACGACGCCCGACTCAGCTCCTTCAGACTAGCCAACAGCAATTAGCAAACACCTGGTGGGACTGAGCTCATTATGGGAGCTACTTCTCAGTGCAACTCTGATAAAGAAGCATTACCCTGAGAAGAAGCTCTGGAGCCATGTTGTGATGAGATAGAGGCCCAGTTTCAAGGCATTAAATTACAAAGTCAAAGTTCTTTTAAGTCATATTTGATATATGCAACATTTTCATAACTGAAGGTAACGTAGTAACCTGAAAAATGAAATGTGCTGAAAAATTATGCTACGTGCTTAGAAACCACATAATACTGCCCCTTCAACAGAAGTTTGTCATAACTCATTGTTATCATGAATCTGAACATGCCACTCAGTGCCCTGGCATGGCAACTACAGCAGATTCAAGGTTTTCTTTTATTTGATCTCGTTTGAACAAGGAACTTTTTCCCTGATCAATATCCCAAAACACTGTCCGTGTCCAGATGGCAGTCCTGTGTACATGTAACCTTAGAAAGAATGCAACTAAACATGTGGCGGCTGAAAATGTTGGCAGGTGGAAAGTCAGATACATTTCAGACAGCCTTGTTCAACAAAAAACTACTTTTTGTGTTTCTCTTTTTATAAGCAGCATTAGGTTCTAATCAGCTCAGTGAATGGTCTTCATACTTTAACTGTTGTCTCTTTCCCAAACCAAAATGTGTGATTTATACAGTAGTTGCTCCTTTCATGTCCAGCCAGCCTTTCTCTGCCTCTCCTTCTCTCCCTCCTTCTAACCCTGGAGGAATATTCACCCCCCCAACCCATCCACACACACACACCCCCACCCACCCCCACAAAGCCCTCCACACACACACCTACATCTGTCTCAGACCGATCAAATATTTGCTCTGCGTGGCCCCCAGCCTGTTTATTTTCTGGAGTGCGTTTTCAGCTGTGGATGGGCCTGTGAGGAGGCTCAACACTGGACTCTCAGACATCCGACTGTTTGGTTTAGCAGCTGGGGACAGACGCTGGACCGTCTTCTACTGGCTCAGAGGACGGACTGCCCTCCCTCCGAAGCCAGACCGGCTCTGGGAGCTTCACATATTGCACACTATGACCCATTGACTCGCCCCGGCACACACGAGATACAGTATGGATTGCTTGGCATGTCGGTGCCAAGCAGTATATAGGTATATGCTGTCAAAATGTGTAATTTATGGGTATGCACACACACACATACGCACACGATATGTTCTCATTAGTCTCTCTCTCTCTTATTATAAGGAGAGATGAGGAGGTGCATGAGCCGACCTGTTTCCTGCAGATCGGGGCTCTCAGCCAGAGCAATCCTATGGAGAGCCACATTGGTATTTCCTGGCTTGGTCCCACACCCCTGGTGGCTCATTCAAGTTCATAAATACAGGTATCCAAACAGAGAAGCACAAATACCATCTCCACATTTAACCCTGCAGACTGTGAAACCTTGATAACCTCCAGAGCGTCAGTCGTCTTTCATGACTGAATACCTAGAACCGGGGCCGCCGAGGCACACGGACCCCGGCGTCCCTGCAGATCAGATTACTCCAATGTGGCTTCGCAGAGAAAGAGGGGCGTGACTGTGCAACGTCCGCACAAGTCAAGCCGCTGCGCAGTAACGACCCAGAGGTCACAGGGTGCACTCCACAAGTCAGCAGAGGTAAGACTTCAAGAGAGCTCAAGACATTGTCAGCGAGAAAGATTCGAGCGGATCATTTTCCTTTAGAGGAGCCGGTTCGAGTTTAAGCAAGGTGCATCACCAGACGCAGGCATCAAGGGACCAACTGGAGACGACAGTTGGGGGGAATCAGTTGTGGATCCTTATGTATTTGATGTGTGAAAGACTTAACTCAAAGAGGAGATGATAATGTTTGACGCAGCTCTGTGAATAATGAAGGAAACAAGCGTCTGGCAGGTGGACGCTTGACTAACTCCTCCTGGGCCGCTGACAGCTACTTGTGAAATTCTGTGCTGTGTGTATTGACACATGCCAGAGGAGATCCCTGTGGGTGAAGTCTCTCTGCCTCCTCTCTGATGGGAATGTTTTTATTGTCCTCTGAGAAGGTTTCCAGCTAGATGTATTTGCCAGTTGACGCTTTCGTTTCAGTGAACTCACGACAGGCTTAGTCAAAGAAATGTAAACTTTTTGATTAGCTCTCATGAAGGTGACATGTGAGGACGCGTTCACACCAGAACTCTTTGGTCCGCTTTAATAGAACTCTGACTGATTTGCCTTTGGTTAGTCTGGGGAGGTCTGAATGGAAGACCGAAAATGCAAACTGTGGTCCGCTGCAAACATTGATCTCGGTTCAGCTAAAGGGAACTCTGGTGCGGTTTGAATGCATATATGAACAACAAGTGGACTGCAGACCCCTCCAAAAGCAGGAAGTGGACTATGGGCATTCTGGGTCAATACAACCAAAACTAACCCGTGTCTTGCACTACTTTTGTCTCCAACTGGACTGAGACTATCAGGTGCGAAAACAGTCTTAAAACAAACCTGTTCCTGCATAATCATTTGTAAAACTTAGCCCCATCTTTGGTTTCCCCTCCGATCCGCCACAGAACCAACTGTGCAGTAATTATCTGTCTGTAAAAGAGTTTACACTGAGTGGTGCATGGCGGCACGGTGTGGCACACCTCCACCGCTATGTAATCAGTTCTGCTGGCTGGGGTGTTGCATGGCACCATGGTTACAGCGATCTCCCCAGATACAGAGCATATAGACCTCAACATGGCCGACGCATGTCTTCCCCCTTCTCTCTGCCCTCTGCCTGTCAGATTAGCATCAAATAAATGCCAGTGGTGCCAAAAAAATTCTAGAAAAAAAGAAAGTCCATTCTCTCAAGTTAAATTAAGAGCGAAAAGGGCAAAGAACAATTAATTTGGAAGTTGAGAACTAAAATTGCATGGTTCTCGGATCCCCTCTGGGCTTCACAGCAGAGGCGCATATTTTGAAAATCAGGGAGGCTACGAATGGCAGTGAAGTGCACACCGGAGGGGCGCCACATGTAGTATAAATCCGAGGTTGGGGCTCGCTTTGCTAAATTTGCCAGATGTGAAACTCACCAGACACTTTCCTGGAACTTACAGACAACTTTTGGGTTACTTACCTTAAGCTAACTAAGTCATTTCCTGCAAGTTTACATCTTCTGATTCCTAACTTTGACAATGGCCCAGTGCAGTATTAGACATCCAGTTTTATTCTTAATGCAAAGGTCATCAAGGTCAACGACAGAAGAACTCCATCATAACTCTCACATATAATCAATTACCTCTTTTTTGTTGTCTTGAAATCTCAATCATCATAATAGTTTTTCTACACTTTTTACTAAATAAATGTATGACAACAACAGACAAAAATGGGATTTGGGATTTTTCTCTGTCTTGTCACAGAGCAATGAAAAACAGCGCATCTCACAGTGGAATCTTTCCACGTGATATAAATGCACATTGTGCAGAAACAGATGCTGTTATTATATTGAGTCAAACGTGACACTTTGTGAAGCTGGATGAGACGTTTTCATGCCAGTAGTAGGAGGAAGGACAACATTCCAGCAAGTTTCACAAAAAAGAACAAAAGTATCTGGAATCCCATATCGTTAGTCCCGACTTTTTTATTTTTTATTTTGTTTTGCTGTCCACCCACATCACAGCCCAAAACCCTCTTTACCCCACTTTAAGCCAGTCACAACATTTATTTCCTCTTAAAAACATCCTGGGCTAATCCTACAGTTGGTCTGTTAGCGTCATGCTCTTCCCACGCAGAGGGCAAACCAGGTCGCTGCGTCGGAGACGTCCTCCAACTTCTCTCAGGTCCAGGAACGCCGGCCAACAACAACCGTCCTCCTGCAGTCATGAAACCCAACGACTCTGCAGCCACTTCACCGCTTTATGGCTCTGCTGAATCCGAGGTGACGATGTTCGCCACTTCTTCACTTCGCTGCATTATGTCTCTCTCTGGAAGGAGAGTGTCCAGTTCACAAAATAACAGAAATGACTCATTTCTGTTATTTTTTGAAACTCCTGCATGTGAGAAAAAACAAAAAAACAACTAATCAAATTGCACAACCGACTTCCATAGAAAGGCTGAAGCACAGATGGTTTCTCTTTCCCTTGGACTTTTGTGATTCTATCTAGTGTGTGCTCATAAACAAAGAATTTAGTTAAGTTTTTATTCATTTATTTTTGTTTTATTAATCCTGGCTTGTTTTCTTGGAGGTCTCATTTACCCTTCTGAGATCCAAAGTCAGAACTCTGAGAAAAAAAAAGTGAAAATTCTGAGAAAGTTGCGCCAAAATTTTGTGAAAAAAAAGTCAAATTGTTTTATTTGTATTTTCCAGCTGCTCTAATCCTCTTCAGTATTGTGCTAAGTGGCTCCATTTTTGGTAATTAGCCGTAGCAGAGAACAACAGGGAGGGAGTGAGTACACGAGCTTGATCCACTGCACAAAGACCCTCGTAAATCCCTCCGGGGATGAATGTGTACCAATAAAATAAAATAAAGACTTGTGGTAGTGGACAAATCAAATATATGCCAGGGGTAAAACTGCATCCCAATCATTATGATGTGCAATCTAAAATAGGAAAAGTATTCATTTATAGCTTATTAAGGCTATTACAAGGGATTTAAATGTGCAATCCCGGTTTATTTGGGACTGCTCGGTGTGACACTGCAGAGCCGACATTAGCGAGAAGTTTCGTCTGTTTGTTCTGCGAGGAAATAAAACCGAGTTGGCGCGTCGTCGAGACTTTAGCCTCAGCTATAAACAACAACAAGGTCGGAGAAATCATAAAAAGATGAGGATTTCACAACAATGTCCTCTGCAGCCCGCCGACTGGCAGCAGTGGCAGGTCCCTGGCGGGGGAGGCAGACTGGAGGGTTTAAGTGAGGGTAGTGGCTGGCCCTGCCTCTGATTTCCATGGGCTTGGACCAAAAAAACCGGCTGGCTTTTCATAGCACAGGGGTCAGGCAGGGTCAGGCGGGGTCGCGTCAAGGAGTGGACGGCAAGAATGAACAAACGACGGAAAGAGACGTAGCAGAAGGGAAAGACGTCGAAAACCGGAGGTGTGAGTCAACCTCCACTCTGCCACTCGGCTGGCGATCGATACGCCGATGGGAATCAAGGAGTCGCACCGCAACAAACACACAGAGAGCTGCCAGCCCAGCCTCCGTCACAGTCTCAGGAAATACCTCCTTCCAAAGCCCGAGCTTTAATCACACCGTGTGTCAAACCGCCTCTCGTGTGTGTGCGCGAGTTTCTTATCCTCAGACAAGTCAAAAGGTTAGAGTAATTCACACTGGAAGAAAGTCTGGTATGCAGCACTTTTTTTCTTCTTCTTCTTTTTTTTCTCATGCCAATATAAGCAGTATCGCAGATGACAGAGTCCCTGAGGGAACAGAAGGCTGCACAGCCAAACACAAGTTAACACATGAGCCCCTCTGAGTCAGAGAGGGATCCTTCCTCCTCAGCAGCTGGATCAGAACAGCACCAGGCAGGCCCTGTCCTCCAGGATGATAGACAGATAGACAGATAGACAGACAGACAGACAGACAGATAATTTTGATCTCGATATTTTGAGGTACTACTTTGATAAAAATAAAAATGATAAAAATTTGTATCACTAAGCAGCACACAGTCTCTGCATTCAGTCATATTCAAATTTATTGATATTCTCTAACAGATTCACTTCCTGTTTGAAAAATATATATTTTTCCTTCTTGGGTTTTGACTCGGATTGAGATGTTGGCATTAATGTTTCACCTCTTGCTGTTTTTATGTCTGTCTTTCTGTACATTACTTTGGCCAGCGGTGAACTTTTAAAGTGCTTTTGTAAATAAAATTGTTTTGCAACTTTGTGTTGAAGGTTTGCATGAAATCCTGGTAAAGTAAATGAACTTTCCTGATCGTAAAATGACAAAGCAGGAAAAAAGCTTCTGCAGTCTTCTTCATGACCTTTCTTTTATAATTTTCAGTCATTGTTTTTTTTGCAGTGGGTTATGTAGTTGGCGGGTTGCCGGTTCAATCCCCGCTCTGTTTCTGTTGATCCATTTACCATTTATGATTCTGACCTTTTTAGTTGTGCTGAAGGCAGTAATTAAATAACTTGCCAATAATGTGACACTTTACATCAGGTGATCTTATAAGACTTTGTCATTGCTGTTGGCTGGTTATTATATATTATTAGTATGTCACTAAAAATACATTTTGGTCATGTAATCATAACACATATATGTCTCATGACCACGGTTCTCTTCCTGAATGGAACACATTGCTCCAACACACCTTACACGACCTTAATAAATGATATTCCTCCATACATGAAACAATATGCTTTTACATCTCTGAGAAAGTAAGCAAAATTCTAAACAAAGATTCTGGACAGATATTTCTTACAGGAAGTTCTTCACGCTGGGTTTCCTTGGGGACTTCACCATCCAGGACTAATATCACATTACCAGCTGCTGCTGTTGCATTTTTTTAAAGAATGTAATGATGCTATAGAAGCAAATAAAACATTCTATGTTATTGGCAGGAAATCTTTGTTAGATAACTAAGTTATGTTATTACATTTAAAATAACCCAAAATGATTCTGTTATTGTTATTGTGAGTTATTATGTTATTGCCCACATTATATCACCGGTTGCTACACACCTTCACCCACTGATAGAATCAGAGCAAAGACAGAGAGTATGGCTTTGTGTAGAACTGTATGAAAATGAAAACACATGGCGAAACGTTGTCTCTAGCCGAGAAGTCTTCACACTGGCAACCGACTCAACGCTGTCTTCCAGCGCTGATGCTATCATCTATAACTCACTCTGCTTTTGGCACTAAAATTATTTTTTTTTCCGGTTGAATCATTAAGGGACCTTCATGTTTGTGAAAAAAAAAAAAAAAAAAAGAAAGCAGAGCTTTCAACCTTAATGGGCATAGTTCAAGCACAGTTCAAGCAGACTGTCTCCTACAGCATAGGGCACTGCAGCACTGCAGTGACACAAACAAGGGAGTGTCTTGGTAGCAGATCACTGCTCTCGGGTTTCCAGGAGAGGTTGGCCACTGTGTCTCAGTTCCCAGGCTTCTCTGTTGTACGTCTCAGCAGTGAGCACTACCGGGAAAGCGACTCCCGTACGGCACTGTGGGTCCAAAGATACAGTTACAAAACAAGGTGCGATGCCAGCTTAGAAAATAACCAGAAACCCATCCAGCTGCTCCGTGCCAAAGAGCGCTCTCTTAATTTAGGGTCAATGCTGGATTTGGTTGTGAAAGGACCATTGTGCTCGATTTGTTTTGTTGATACTGGCACATTCCATGGCAATTCATTGAGGGCGAGTTGTAAATATAGCAGAAAGCCAGTTTGAAGTGTCAAAGTATTTAGCACCTAGCGCAACAGCAGAAAACTTCAAAGGATGCACAGCTATTGTGAAGCCAAGCGTCTACACCACATGTGTCAAACTCAAGGTCCGGGGGCCAAATCTGGCCCACCGTAGCTTTTTATGTGGCCCTCTGGACTCTAAAGAATAGCTTTGTCAATATAACAGTGTGCTTAAACATTATTTTGTCAATCAAAACAGTTTTTATCTGTGTACTGCCAAATCACAACAATCAGTCACCACCGCTTTTCTTCAAATTCACATAAAATCAACAAATCCCTGCATTTTTCCACAGGAATACATAACTGTGAGTTTGTTGCAGATTTTTGGCAAAAATAGTGAAAAATATTGGATCCAAGTGAAGCTTTACTCCCACCTGCAGGTGGATATATTTCTTACTTCTAAAAAACATCTGCCTCAGTCTTACTTGATTTATAACCCATAAGGATTAACAAAAATTCATATTTCCTATCATACATAAGTGCAAATATTAGAAATTTAGTAGCACAAACACTGATTTTCTTTTGCAAAAAATCCCAATAACAGTTGCAAAATGCAGGAGGGACTGAGAAGATGCTCAAAATCCTGTAATTTTAAGGATTTTTATATATCTTAACAGTTTGTTAAAGGTTTTAGCAACAGATTCTGGCACAACTAGCCTTTTAAGAACATTCATGATCTGGATTTGGCCCAAAATGAAATGGGATTTGACACCCCTGATCTACATACAAAGCAAACGGAGCCAACAGGGTCTCAGCTGATCCAGTTATCCTGTAGAGAACGTTCTGGTAGCCTTTAAAAAAAATTTCAACATTAAATGTTTTAAGCAAGCCACAGATGAGAATGGGAGTTAAATATTTATGAAGATTTTTTAGGTACTGGGGTGAAAAAAAGGAGTCATCAGACAACCATCAGAAAGTGTCTCATGAGCCAGGATGTGTCCTGTGTGCTCTCCTCAGACCCACCAGATAGAACGTCAGATGGCCACTTCAGTCATGTGACGTAAGTAGATATCTAAAAAACAACCACAAGCAAATAACATTCCAATGGTTATTCTGCCTTTGTTCTTGGTCAAAATGGAGAAATTGAAAAAAAAAACATTAGAGAAGATTTAGTGGGTATTATGAGCCTGCAAGTCTGGTCATCGTGGTCCATTTCTCTTCCAGAGGGCGTCGATGGAGAGGTTTATGAAGACAGATTCATATTCTCCATCATTTCCAGGGCAATTTGCGGTCGGCTGTGGAATAGGGTGTTGGTGATTGGTTCATTTTGTTTCTGTGAAGACCGACGGCAAGATTCCTGAGCCAGTCCAAGACTGAGAGTTGGAGAGTGAACAGGTAGGTGAAGGCATGGTTGATGACCTGAATGGAAAAGCTGCAGAGCAAAAGGAGCAGATATACTGTAGTTTGTGGTTTCAGTCCAACTTAGCAGTTTGTTTCTCTCAGAAGAATCAGGAATCAAAGCTTGGCTCATGCCACACAACCTTCTCACTTTACAGGTTCAGGAATGACTTAGACACACAAAAAGGGTGTTTTCATGCCCGATATTCTGGTAGACTTGGTCTGATTTACAATTGTTACATTTTCAGCCGGTGCGGTTCAATTTCTCACTGCAAAATGTCAAACAAATCAAACTCATTGAAAAACCTGTTCCCCTCCTCTCCTGCGGAGGTGCTACATCAATAACCACTGATGGAAATGAAACAAAAACCTCAGAAGAAGACACTGAGCGCAATGTCCTCCTTTACAAAATGTTAACAAAAATGGAGGTGAGTTACATTTTAGTGGTTGTCGTAGGATTTGTCTTTTGTCTATGAGATATTTCTTCCTCCAGCACTAGACTTGTGAGTTTGTTTTTGTTGTATTTACCCAGAATGCTCTGTGCTGCAGTCTACTTCCTGCTTTTGGAGCATTTGGCATTCATATATAAATTCGAACCATACCAGAGATCATTTCAACCGAACTGAGACCCCGGTTTTTAGGGGGACCAGAGTTTTCTTTTTGGCCCACGTCAGAGTCTGATTCTTCATTCACACCTTCCCAAGTGAACTGGACTTTGTAAGCAAATGAACTTAAGTTTGATTGAAACATTTTCACACCAGCCCCGTTTTAGGTTTTTGGTTCAAGCAGACTTTTGTTTATTAACTGAATCACACTTGGCAAATTGATCAGGGACTGCAGATCAGATTATTTGTCAAAGCAACCAAAGCGAACTGAACACTGAAAACCATTAGGAAGGTGTCAGTTTAAAGCAGTGGTTCCCAAAGTTTGGGGCACGCCCCCTAGGGGTGAAACAAAGTTAAGTGTTTCACTGTAAAGATGGTTTGTAGTTTGCTTTGTTGCAACCTGAAGTGTGAAATAAACTTCAGTGGAGTTTGAAAACAAAATATGTGTATAGGTTTATGTCTGGCTGAATGATGTATGTGCCCAGTTTATTTTTTATATTTTGGAGGGCACTTTATTGTAATCCATATGGGGGCCCAGAAGAAAATCTTTGGGAACCACTGGTTTTAAGGGTAAATTCATATACCAGTCGGTGGCAGTTATGCACTATTACTTGCCAGGTGCCAGTAACATTTTAAGAAAGTGAAGAGAAGAAAAAGGGATTAGGAACAGGAGGAAGAACAGTGCTTCCCCTATCATTAGGGGATTGTTGGATGAGTGTTAGAGTCCATCCCTTACATGTTGTAGCACATTATCACCACTATTACACTGTATCTGTTTGTTTAGCTGCTTTAGGCCTGATTTAATATGTCTGCTTTCACAGTAATGAGTTGATATGGCTATGTGTACAGTTGCATGCAAAATGGTTAACATCTGATCACTGAGGATCGATCTTAATGTCAGCGGTGAATTGTCATCCTTGGGATAGTACATCCAGGTAAGATCATGTTGATACCAGTTTTAAATGGAGATTAATGCAAACGCAAATATCTGAGGACAACCCCGAAGACGATCTAAAGAAAATTTATCCTCCCTGTATTTAGCTCTACATGATCAGAGAATTCAGAGTGAACATCAGGGACAGCTGTGCACAAAGCCTATGCTTTGTAGTCTAAAAAACTCCAATACTTTATCTGGCATTTCAAGAACTAAACAACTGGAATAGTGTTATGTAATATTCAAGCCAGAAGTATTGGAAACCTTGGTTTACCTTCATACCAGGTTTACCTGGTCTATGTTCAGCTGTATGAAAAGAACTCTACAAAGAAGCTTATTTACAGAGGTGATTAATCAATCGGCTGTATTTCTATCACACTGGTGATATCCATGAAGTACTTTTCCCTCCATGGCACCAGCCGTGTTTCCAGAGCTCTGCAGTGGAATAGCAGATGTCCAATCTAAATCAGACACGGATCTTCATAAACATTCACAGGAGTCAGTGGAACATATTGAGAGTTTTACTTCTTGTTTTCACAAAGACAACATTCAAGAGATTAAATGGAGCAGTATGAAAACCATTCCGCATTTCCCGATCCCAAGTCCAACTCCCACTCAGCTGCGGTGTGGAGGGAGATCCAAGAGGACGGCTCTGATGGAAAGAGCAGGTGAGCCGTGCATCTCTGGGATTCACCCAGGCATTTCTTGACAAGATAATTAGTCTGCTTAAACAACTGAGGCCTTTGTAGCTTTTCTCCCTGTACTCCTCTTTTATTCTCTTTTTTTTGTTTTGTTTGCGATATGAGTGCCATGTGAACTGGAACACTGGATGTGAAAGCAGAGAAGAGGTTGAAGTTGCAATATTCGCAGTGCTGGTGCCGTTTTTATGGTAATGTGGGCCCATTTTGTACGAAAACCAAAAACTTCAAATTTGTTCCCGTACGTTGTGAACTTCGTGGATAGTAGAATAAAAAGGCAAATCAATGTCATGCCGACAGATTCTCCTACCTGAGCTGTCGGTTTCTGCTGCTCCTTCAGAGGTACTGTGATTTGCTGTCTCCTAATGCCTGCTCTCCTTGTCTGGCTTGTCACTTTAAATCAGTGTTTCTCAATTATTTTCTGTCATGCCCCCTTAGGGATCATAATTTTTTTCATGCTCCCCCCGGTGACTTTCCCTCCCTAGAATTGCTGAGCGGGTCATGCTACATGTCACTATTGAAGCTTTTTAATTTAACGACTTTCTTCCAGCAATATTGCTTCTTTATTCTGCCAATACTATTCTGCTAATATGACTTGGTTCTTGTAATATTATGACTGCATTCTTGTATTTAAAAATTTAAATCTCTTACCCTGGCCATACCCTGGCATGCCACACTATATGAGAAATACTGCTTTAAATGGACAGGTATGTCGTGTTACGTTTGCAATTGTGGCACTCTTTCCATTTACAGATTATGCAGAAGAGCACATCAAGATATGAAAGTATGGGATTTCTTGTACAACTTCTCCACAACTTCTTCCCTAACCTGTCTGCCATGTTACTTGGTGATCATGATGCCAGTAGTTAACTATAGCCTATTTTCCACTGGAATTGGTCAAATTGGTTCAAATTGTTGATAAGAAGTACTTTTTTCAGCATGGCTTTAATTTCTTTTCCAGAACACTGCTATGGAATTACAATTTTTCCAATGTAAAAGCGCCCGGTACAACCAACCCATACTGTACCAAATCCAGGCCCCCTCTAGGTCCATAGAACAATAGTACAGTTCTTTAGGGAGGAGCTTCTGGTGTCAGACAACACAGTCCACTGATTGGGGGACAGAAAAATGCTTGGATGAAACATTCTAGTGCGTCACATTTGCCATAATGTCTTGTGTCGTTTGTATGATGCAACATCAGATGTTTGGGTTTAACTGGGTCTTCATTGCTCCCTCAGACCAATTTAATTTTTGTACTTTTCACTTGCAAAGAATTAAAAATTAAGGTTTTGCACTTTTAGCTTTAGCTGTGTTGAGACAGGATCACAGTTCTTTGTTTGCAGCCTCCCTCTGAAAATGGAAATCTCAGTAGGCAGAAATGTAAGCAAAGGGCCTCAAACTGTCAAACAGGTTTATCTATGAAGATTTGGGCCATAAGATGCTGTTTGGTATGGCAAACACCCTGCTGAAGCTTTAATGAAGACTGATCAAGTCTTTAGTAGATTTAAATATCTAAATAAGTCTTTGAAACTTGTACTTGTAATCACTGTATCAGAGAAACATGAATACAAATACATGCGGATACTGATAGTGCCCCTTTCCACATCAGATCTTAACAAATTCAATTGTTTGTTAGTTGGAATCCAAAGAATGCATTCTCACCAGACCTGTTTAGTCTGCGTTAATCAAACTCTAGTTTGTTTGTTTAGACGCTAGATGTTTGTTTGGACCAGAGATCATGCCAAAAACAGGAAGTGGACTATAGCACTGGACATTCTGGGTAAAGTCAGAGTCAAACAGTCGTGTGAGTCTAGTGCTAGCAAGAGAAATGGCTTGTGGTCTTTTACCGGAGACAAAGGAAAAATCCTACAATCGCTAAAATCAGAGGTGCTTGTGTTGTTTCCTTCAGAGGCGAAGGGGGAACTGGTTCTTCAAAGATTTTGGATTGTTTGACACAGTGCGGTGTGAAAGAGAATCTCAGCGGCTGAAACCGTAACCAATGTTGCCACTTTGGTCCCCAATTGAGCTGAGACTACCGGACTATGAGGTGTGGGAGAATCCTGAGCTTCTCCCATGTGGTTTTGGTATTTTTGACATTTTTAAGAAAACCAATAGCATCTGCCTTCTTCTGAATGTAAAGTCGCTACTCCATTGTTCCGAAAAACCTATGAAAGTTGCAGATGTTGGTGTGACTTATATGTAATGTAGATATAATTGCTAGAGGTCACCACCCATAAGTGGTCTGGCCAGACATTCTATGAAATATTCCATCCTCGCAGGCCCATTTCATTCCTCCTCTCCTCTCCTGCTTCCCAAGCTTGTGACGCTGTAAATAGTAACCTGAGAGGCCTGATCCTTCAGCCGGAGGATTGGGATATCTGGAGCTCTCTCCTCTGTTTCCGAGCATTCCTTCTGTTTGATGGTAGAGTTTATAAGCATGGAAAGTTCCTGTCTAATTATGGGTACGATGGGGAAAAGTCTCTGGGAAGGCACGGGTCTACAGGGCAGCCACCACACCACAGAAAGAAAGAAGAAAAGCTGACATTTTCTGACAAGCTACTGATCCATGTCATGGCGGTGTAAACCAAACTAAAGTGGATGACTTTGACTTGGCTTCTCGGCTGGCATGAAATGGTGTGCCAGTTCAATATGGAGGAGGAATGACTTCAGATGTCTTTCTGCCAGCATGCGCTGTGGATCTCTGTTCCATTAAAAGTCAAGAAGACCGACTGACCGACACTCAGCTGAGGCTGACTTTAAACGTTTTTGATTAAATCACAAAGGTCTCTGACTGAGAGGCTTATAAGCCATTGCCTGTATACAAAGGTCGAGTTGACCCGGACTGGAAATGATTAGCTTGGATGGCCCCAGGTGATGTTCAGCCATGCTTCTGTTCTCATTAGTCTGCACCGTCTTCCTGTTGGACCCACTGCCAGGCTGCTGGCCCAGGACACGATGCAGAGCAAGAGGTTGCTGGGAGACTGCGGTTCGCCGAAAAAGCCACTGAGGGTTAGAAATGAGTGGAGAGTGGAGGAGCAAACAGATTTTGGGAAGTGATAAAATGACTAGAGGTTCACATGGGACAACAGGCGTAAAAATCTATCAACCGTTGCACGATTTAGAAACTGGTGGGTTTAAAACCAGACAATTTGGTTATTTTTCTGTAACACAAACCAAGTTGTGGCACCCAAGAAAAATTTGTCAAAGTCTCTAATAATAAAGGTTAGAGAGCCCACAAAGTAAAGAGCGGGCTAACAATCTAAAAAAATAACTTGGATGAAGTAGTTAAAATCAATTAGTTTTTGTGTGAAATTCCACATAAAAAAACAACTATAAAATAAAGACATCAAGCCCTATCTTTTTATTAGATATGATGTACAATTTTTAAATAGACATTACAAAATATATTAAAACAGAGAAACAAGGGAAAATAATTTTTAGTGCACACTCAGTTTCTGCCATTGTATAGGTGGTTATGTCTTTTGACACATTCTTTGGCTCAAGTGTGAATGTTGAAAATAGCAGCAGTGTATTGTACTGGTCATTTGCAGGGCAATTTTTTACGTTATGTGGAAGCGAATGGTCATAGGGTTCTGTTTGCAGTAAGAAAATTAACGGCAATATTTTGGTTTATTTATCCTGCCCTAGGAAAAAAAGAACATTTTTGAAAATCATATTTTTACCATGATAATCATACATTCATAAATGTCAGTTACAAACTAAATAATAAATTTATGAGCTAAATATTTAGTTCCCAAATAAATATTTAGATGAGAAACTAAATATTTAGCTCCAAATTAAACATTTAATTTATAAGTATTTATTTTCTAAACTAAACCTTCATTTTCCAGACTAAATCTTTTATTTTCTAACAAACATTTAATTTTAAACTAAATATTTATTTTCTGAGCTTAATTTTTAGCTTAGAACTAAATGTTTTACAAATAAGCAACTTTTGAGTTTGTTAACTAAATATGTAGATTGCTAACTAAATATTTTGCTAGTATGCTAATAATTGAAAAGGAACTGTCAAAATAAAAGGTGGGTTTTGTGGATGACTGATAACAGAATAATCCCAAACAAGCAAGAAACACGTTTCCGGATAATTTTTCTTGTTTCGGCTTCTGCAGTTTTAGATAAAGACACAGAGGAAAACAAAACATTCCAATTTGATTAGTTGTACTGAATAACTCAGTCCTGTGGACTCGTACCTTCTCTGAGTTTCTAGTTATGAACACATAATGAAAGTTGGCTTCATGTGACATTGCATTCCATCAAGATTTGCATTTCTGTCAAGCTCTATAAAACAGAGTTTGCATGAACCACAGAATGGAATGGAAAGCGCTCTGCTCGAACTATGCGATTCTCATGTCATTTATCATTCTAAATATTTGTTCTTGGGCAGTCCACTGGCAGAATAGTGGACAGAAATGTAGGTAAAATCAGAGAAATGCTGAAGGAAAAACGGTAAGGCTCATCATGGCCTCATCGCTCTTCACTGTAATGACTGACATCTGAGCTGTTAAAACTCTGTTTTCTTTGAAAGGAAAGTGTTTAACAAATGCAGCTGCTGTAGAGGTGCCCCCCCACCGCTGGACCAGCAGGACCAGTGACTTCACACAGCTCCCAGAGATCTCCCATGACTGACAAGCCAACTCTCCATTCCAGTCATAATAAATTCAGTCTACTGTGGAAACTCTAGTCGACTGCCAAAAGTCAGGTTCCCTGGCACATCAGAGACATCTGTATTCCATCAACAAAATTAGCATCGAATTTAAAGCATCTATAGACAGCTGTTGTCTAAAGAGGAAGTAGTGTGTATTTTCCAGGCTTACAGTGGCATTTTATAGCAAAATAAAGTAACTATGTCACCTTCAGTTGTTATATGACTTAAAATATATTTGGCCTTGAAATTGGGCCTTTGTCTTTTTAAAAACTCCTGTCCTTTCTGAAACTCCTCCTCCAGGAAGTTGTCACAACATGACTCCTCTACTAAACCTTTAACAACGTTTTTAGCAGCGTTGCACAGAAAATTAGCTCACACATTGAGCCACATTTGCTATGTGGCTGTTATTGACTAAAGGAAATAATGCTAACTTAATTTATCCATTTTTTCATTAATTACAAAAATCAAGTATTAGCTGGGTTTATACACAAGTCACTGAATGCCACTCCTTCAGTGCTTCAAAACATCAAACCAAATTAAAGGTTAATCAAAGGCAACACATGTAAACACAAAATACAGTTTCTAAATAAAGGTGTTTTTTTTAAGGGTGAAAACAATTCAAACCCACATGGCCTCATGTGAAAAAAGAGATTATCTCATAAACTGACGAAAACGACACTGCCCATCCAGTTGTTGTTGGTTGGGCCAATTTTAGAAGCAACGACTGCAACAATAAGGTGTTTGCGCCAACTGGTAATGAGGTTCTTTTTTCCAGCTGCAGAGGAATTTAGGCCACTCATCTTTCTAGAAATGTTCTGATTCAGCCACATTGTAGAGTTTTCCAGCATGAAGATCATCCCTCAATATCTCAGAAGGATTCAGATAGCTGCCATAGAGCTGTTTGACCAGCCATCTCTAAGAAGGTGGACTTTGTGTGTTTTGGATCCTTTTCCTGCGGCAGAACCCAAGTCCGAATGTTCTCCCTCTGGTCGGTCGCAGAAGTCCACAGAATGTTTTCCATTAATTATGACTCTGAAAAACTAACCTGGCTTCTGGAAAATGTTCCTGAAGTGATTATGTAGATGTAGATTATGTCAGGAAGTTGACGTGGGATTCTATTGCCTTTTGAGGTGTAGGGCAGAATTTGGAGCTTTGATTTTAATCAGCAGTTTGGTCTTTGTAAGTAAAAAAAAAAAAAAAAGACCAAACGACAATAGAATTAACTCTGGTGTTAGGTCAAGAAGGTAAAGAAAATGGAAGTTGGATTTCAGTGAAAACCTGAAAAATAAACAAACAATCCTGAATGGCCTGAAACTCTTTGTTCATGCTGGGAAAGCCAGCGCATAGGCCCAAGCTGGAGTTTACAGAAGGGCCCGCCTTAATGAGCAAAACTGCTGCGATTCCTTCTGGCTTCCTCAGTCGTGTTGCAGATTGTAGATTTAATATGATGTTTTCGCTCAAAAGACAGATTGTTAGTCTCCAACAAACAAAACTCTCAGAGGACCCGAATAAACTTTATGAAAGGTGTAAACATGGCTGCTGTTTCACTTTCAGTGAGTTGTCCAAAAAGCCCAGAATGCACCTCACAACCAGCAGGTCGTAGTAATGGGACACTTCTTCAATTCAGCGATGGATAAAGTAATTGCTGAATACCTTTACCTGAAGGTGTTGCTGATTCCCACTTTCACTTCCCACTCAGGACAGATACAGCCTGTCTTCCTCAGGGCCCCTCGCTCTGTAAATACTTTAGAGAGGGGAAAATGACGACATTCCGTACAGCTGGATCCACAGCTGTCTGTCTCTTCCAACTGGTGTCCTGCTGCAGTCCTCGGCTTCCCTGGGACTCTTTGAACCCGTCGTCTCCATCCTCAGTAGGGGCTTTTCTGAGCTGTTGCTAGGGCCTTACTAAAAAGGCCTCAGACCTGAAGGGGAAAGAGGTGTTGCATGCAAAGTTCTTAAATATGGTCATTATAATATTGCTACCCTGGCGAACGCCGGGAACTCAGGGGAGGCTGTAAGAAAGTGCATACTGACAAAATTCTCTCTTGAGTGGTCCTTAATGTTTTGCTCAAACAGGAAGCCGTATCCCACGGTTTACATGAACAGAAGGTTGGATCTGCGTTTTATGAAGCAGCCCCCCTTGAACACAGATACCCCTTGTTGCGCATTTCTTGCACATGTTGCTAGCACCTTGTAAAAATTAATCACACCTCTTGTTACAGCCACAAACGTCAATGTACCTTATTGTGATAGACCAAAACAAAGAAGTGAATAGCTGAGAACCAGAATGGAAATCATACAAGGTTTTCAAGGTTTAATGTACAATTAAAAATCAAAAGGTTAAGAAGCTTGGTTTACTCTGATGGCATCTACCGCAGACATTAGCTTGTAGAGTTCACCTTCATGCCAGGATGAACTAGCTGTCCTGTGAAGGCCTGACAGGACTGTCAGAGAGCGTTATGTCTTGTCTCCACTGAGTTGGTCCAGCATATTTAGTCCACCAGTTGGACTTTCACTGGGCAAATGGGGTTAATCCATTATAGCCTTCTGTGCCAGCACATGTTATAAGAAATTGATTTTGTGTTATCTCTTCAACACCCTGTGGGCCCCTGTGTAGAACAGCCCATGTCCTAAAGCATTAATGTGATAACAAGGCATCTGTATATATGTATATATGATATTTATATCATATATATCTGTATATATGATTTCAAATGTATCGCTTTCCTAATTGTTTTCTTCATTTCATTAAAAAAAATATCATCTTTATACTTTGGATAGCATTAATTTTTAAACTCCCTGATCCTGTCATTTATTTTGTGCAATATTTCATCAATTGAGATAACCACGGTAATGAGCTTTGTTATGCTGACAACGCTGGTTGCTACGGTTCTCTCTTAAATGCTCTTATGTGTATTAGTAGCTTACTAGTTGTAGGTCATTGTACAGAACAGATTAGCCCTGCAGTGCACACAGCAACACTTCTTTACCTAACTGTATGTGTGTCTATAGAAGATAATCCACGTTAACGTCATTACGCTGGTCCATCTGGGAGGAGATAGCTGCCCCACAAAGACACAGACGACGCCTGAAGGGTGACAATGTGTCTGGACGTGAAAAACATTGATTTGCAAAGAGACTTTTAGCTCTAAGCTCACAGAAGAGGAAACTTCCACATGCTCATGTCTTTAATGATGAAGGTATGCCTGAAAAAAAAAAAACCCTGCCTAACTCTGATTAGCCTCTGTCGCTGTTTGCATCACTTGCAGGTTTCTCCAATCACTTTCATCCCGGAGCCACCAAATTAGCATTACACACATATTCCTGACAAAGTTGGAGCCGTTCCATCAGGCAGACATGAGACGACGCTTGTAACTGACACACAGTTGAAGACAGAAGTTTACATCCAACTAATAAAAAGCACACATGTGAGTGTTTTCATACTGTTAGAAGTTTAGGTGTGATTTTCTTGTTTCCAGTCTGTTGGAATTACCAACATAAATGTCAGAATAATGAGATAAAACACATCAGAGGAGATTTAGACGAAATGGATTTAAAAATAAAACAAAGTTAAGAACAGGCGTGGCGGGGTTCTGTTATGACTCAGACAAAAATGACAGCTAGCCAGGTTATAAATAGTCAAAAAAGAGAAAAGAGAAAAAGGAAAACAACAGTGCCTTCATAGCAGTTCACAAAAAGTCCATCACCTCCAGTGTGACCTGTTTGGAGTCTGAACTCAGACTGACTCCCTCGTTTTATGGGCACCGGCAGCCCAGAAGAATCCAGAAGCTGCTACTTCAAACTAAAGTAAACTCTTTTAAAAGAAGACAATCATAGCACTGAAACAATTAAACCTGTAACCATTATATAGTACTCAATTTTATGAAAAACTTATTTTTTTTAACGTTTAAATGTATTTATTTTTTTTTGCAAACATGGAACATAGAAGAACAACATAGAACACCAGTAATTACAAACAAAAAGGCAGTTATGATTTGAATGGCTTTAGCATTAGAGCGTCATAAAATGGTGCTGAACTAAAAGCTTCTTTCTTATAGATTTTGAAAAGACTTTAAGTATTTTTTTTTGCTATATTAATTATGTAATAAAATGCATGAAAGTGATGCCAGGTTCACAGGTGTAGTTTTTAATGGGCAGCAGTATTATGCGGAGCATTGAGTTTTCTATTTCTATTCATTCTGTTCTTGCAGTAGTTATATGGCCTCATTAAAATGGACGTTTAGGCCAAGATAAGGTCATTAGATATTGCTGCCTGTTTCCTTTCACTCTGACTCTTTCGGCTCTGCTGCACTTTGAAACGTCACTGATAACAGTCGAGCTCCTGTTACACCAGGTGGATAAGACCCCTGATGGGGTTTTTTTTCTCACACTTCTCATGAGACACCTTCCCTAAGAGTGACTTGGAAGAAAAAGAAAAGGAATCAGTTGAAGAAAAAAATACTCACACATTTAATTTCATTCCAAAAGCATAATAATCCAACTTTTCAATCTTTATTGTCTCTGCTTCTCCTTTTACGGCTTCTTCTTGATTTAAAGTAATTCAATGTGGGAGACTTCTATTGTTTTTATTTTAACAGGCGGTAATGCTGATTTGTCTGTTATTGTCCTTGAGCTCCCGAATAAGAGAGAAATATGCAAAACGCACAACTTCATCCATCCATCCATCCATATTCTACCGCTTATCCGGGGTCGGGTTGCGGAGGCAGCAGCTTAAGGAGGGAGGCCCAGACTTCCCTCTCCCCAGCCACTTGGGCCACCTCCTCCAGGGGAACCACGAGGCGTTCCCAGGCCAGCTGAGACACATAGTCCCTCCAGCGTGTCCTGGGTCTTCCTCTAGGTCTCCTCCCAGTGGGACGTGCCGGAACACCTCACCAGGGAGGCGTCCAGGAGGCATCCTGACCAGATGCCTGAGCCACCTCAACTGGCTCCTCTCGAGTCCTTCTCTACTGCTCTACTCTGAGTCCCTCCCGGATGACGGAGCTTCTCACCCTATCTCTAAGGGAGAGCCCAGCCACCCTGCAGAGGAAACCCATTTCGGCCGCTTGTATACGGGACCTCGTTCTTTCGGTCATGACCCAAAGCTCATGACCATAGATGAGGGTAGGAACGTAGATCGACCGGTAAATGGAGAGCTTCGCTTTTTGGCTCAGCTCTCTCTTCACCACGACGGACCGGTACAGCGCCCACTTCACTGCAGAGGCTGCACCAATCCGCCTGTCGATCTCCCGCTCCCTTCTTCCCTCAATCGTGAACAAGAAAGTGTATTGATGATTCTAATGAAGACACTTGACAAAATATAGTGTTTGTTTTATTGGTTTTCACAATTGATTGATTGGTTGATTTTAAACAGGTTTTTTTTAAAAACAAGAAACAAGCAATCAGGAGGAGAACAGAGAAAACATGTGCACACATAACCAAGAACAAAATAATTCGTTTACCACTACGCTTCTGTTTGAAAAGGACTACAAAGAAGTGAGAACTTATTTAATTCTACCTCTTGTCTCTGTTTAAGGAAATATAATACGACTGACTCAATAATTATCAAAATTTTTTACTTAAGCCATATTATAATATTTATATGCCTGTTAAGCTTAATGGCCATAAAATAAATTATACCACTTTGACAAAATGGCTACAAACTAACTAACCCATAAGACAAGAAGATCTACAGATTACTGTTGACTAAACGATGTTTATGATTTTCTTTTCACGACTTAACGCACTTTGAACTGCCGTGTTGCTGAAATGAGCTCTGCAGATCAACTCGATTGATTGAACTGGAATTTTTTTACCAGAAAAAACGACAAACCAAATGACATCAGTCTCTATAGAACTGAGTCAAGGTGCTCCTCAAGCATGTGTACTAAGACTCCTGCTCATTTCTTTGCTGGCGCAGTGACAATGGCCCAGCTTGCACGAGGTTCCCTCAGCTTTAGAGTTAGAGACCTCAACAGCAGTAAAGCTGTTTTTAGGTATTAGTCAACATGAGTCTCATTTAGTTTCCACTGTTTTGATTTAACTTAAATGCGGGGTGTTAATGATCCACAGCAAAGGTAAATTGCATCAAAGAAAAAACATGAGGTGCAATAAATATATTTTTTTTAACCTAAGCTCTGTAGAAGCGTTCCCCCACCCATCCTAAGGGCACTCTGTTCTACATGTGTTGGATTGTTTCCTGTAGCCACACAGTTAAACTGAATGAAGGCATCGTTAACAGGCTGGCACAAGTTCTTCCAAAGTGCAAATGAGATGGTGGCATGGTTCCTACACACTCTGGAAACAAACAAGTTCTACGCAGACATGAAAAAATTCCCAAACAAACAGAAAAACAGACTGTGACAAAGTCTAAAAGTTGCCATATTCGTTCCTTCCGTCCATCCATTGCTCCTTTTTTCCCCCCCTCCTCAATCTGTTTCTTCTTTGTCTCCATCGCTGTGTACGTCCCTGTGCTGTTTTTCCTTCCTTTTTCTGTTTCTCTTCACTTGGGTCTTTCTGTCCTTTTCTAATTCATTGTACACATCCTCCTTTTTCTAGTGTCCATCTCTTCTTTTTCTGTTATTCTTTGTACCCTTTGACTCTTCTTCTGTCCTTTCTTCAACTTCTTCCACTAATTATTTTTATCTGCCCTTATTGTCCTCAATTTTTCCAATGTTCAACCTTTTTCTGCTCTGCTTTCCTTCCTTTTGTTTTTTTTATTTATTTCTTGGGTCTTTAATTCTTTTTTTTCATTCCTCATAATCTTCCTTCTTAATGTCTTTCCTTCCTGTATGCAGACTGAGGAAATGTTTGACACAAGTTCATATGAACAATCAAATAGTTTATTTTGAGGCCTCTGTCCCTTTTATTCTTCATACAGCATGTCAAAATAGTGTTTCCAACGTGAGGGAAATGCACAGTGAAAATTAAATAGGCAGCTTGGAAAGAACCACAGAATTCCCTTACAGAGAGCCTACAGAAAAGATTCCACATCAGTGACCATATGTAATTAACTGTTTTAGGTAGGTAGCAATAAAACTGCCTTTGTCTGTTTTCCTGAATTCCTTCTTCCAGCCGCTGAAGCTTTGTCTACCATGCGGGCTTCACCCACAGGTTGAAAACTTATGTTTGTGTCTTTGTGTGCAGCTGTAGAAGAAGCTTGAGGTTTCGGGCTCGGATAAACAAAGGGCAGGGTTATGGAAAGGTGGCATGGAGGAGTGGCAGATAAAAGAAAAGGTAAGGCAAACAGTCACCCATAAACGCATCTGAAGTAATGAGTTAGTCCCAACGGAAGACATTCTCTATAACTACAACATCACATGTATGTAAATTTGTTGTAGGAAAAGCCCAGGCCTTTATTTTGGGATAAACCTCCTTCTTCTTGGTCATTTCAACTGATGACTTTTTATCCTTTAAAAAGCAAATTCCACAAATCATCATGTAGAAATGCTATCCTTTCATTTTGTGCTCTTCAACTCTTACGCCTTTGGCCTCTTTCAGATTGCATCTGCTATGACCAAACTTTATTTTTCTTTATTTTTTGTTCTGAGATCAATTTGAACTGGTAGCAGGTCATTGAGCCTTGAGCCACAACTTTCTAGCTCCCTTCCTCGTGAGCCCCCCGCCCCACCCATGTCCCCTCCCAAACAAAACAAGTTGGCCAGTTTCTGGTCACTGATGTCATCGCCACCAGTTCAGCCATTGCTCTGTAATCATCCCCGCTCCGCTCTGTGATTGGAACTGCCCGTCCGATCTGGTCTCAGCCACTTCTGGGACCGACGGCAAAGAGACATACGAGGAACATATGGAAACTGGTGTCAATCTGTCTGAGAATACTCTGCTTCCTTTGGACTGCTTAGATTTTGGGTAACCTCGAAATGAGAGGTGGTTACTGTGCCTCGGTGCCAATGGACACAAATTTGATGTATTTGTTATCCTTTTGATCCTCTTGATGTTCTTTTTCGGCCTTGCCAGGTTTTACATGGCAAGGACGTTATGTTAATTTATGGCTTTTGTAAATGCACTGAAACTTGGGGTGAAATACTGACTCAACATTCTGAATTTGCTTAAGGAAGATGCTATCTCGAGGAAAGAACATTATGTGTGAATATTGAAGCAACATCAGGAATTTAAAGCTGAGGTGTAAATGTGTCTCTAGAAAGACAAGAGCTTCCAGCACACAGAAAATGTGGTTGCAAAGTGGCTTCAGAACAACAAATCACAAACATCACAAACCATCACCAATTGTAGCCAGATCTTTAATTGGGTGTGTGAGCAAGTCGGCCTACAAACTTCACTCCCTTCCATCAGTTCTTGATGTAAACTTTTGATTTTAAAGACATTAATAAATAACTATCTGACATATTCTGTTATTGTTGTGGCATTTAGCAAATACACATCATTTTGGTCATTCTAATGTGCTGTTGTATTGACAGGAGCAGTATTTAATTTATTTTTGTCTTGCATGTGGCGGGGGCTTATGGTGTGTTCACACCAAATGTATTTTGAGCTTCAGGCGCATTGAGGGCCCATCACAGTACATTTCATGCATCTAGCACAGTGCGATTTTGGAGAGTTTTGAGCGTTTCAAACACCTTCAATGCTTCCAACAACTAGGCTGGCAACGGATAATAACGGCTACAGCAATTTTGATGCATCTGACGCGCATCCACATAGACTTTGACTGTACACCAGTCACATTTCGCGCATCGCGAAATGGTAGGTGTAGAGCAAAATGTCAAGCGTCTGCATTCAAAGTGCACTTGCATGGAACTTGAAGCGTGTTTAGTGTGAATTCACCATTATAGTTGTGATTTTGTCCTCACATTCTCTTAAGGTGCTTTTGCATTGGCAAGCCTCACTCTAACCGGTTAACGTGCGTTCGGTTCGGTTCTACCCCAGTGGTAGCGTCTCCATTACAGTCTGTTCCTTATGGCGTGATTATGCTGCACCAAATCATGCCATAACTCAGCTTGGCGCTGTTTATACTACCCTTGAACACAGGTGTGAAAATCTGAGAGCAGCCAGGCTGATCAGCGCTGTATCTTCTAATGGAGTATGAACCTGGCCACAGCGGACCGGGATCGTACCGGTCAGACGCGGTCTGGTGGACAAATGCCTTCAGGTGTCAATGCCACTATGGACAAGATGACACCCTTGTCTCCAAAGCACCTTTAGGTTTTTGTGAGCTTCACTTACTATTTTCAGCCACCTTCCTTATGATGCTTTCATTCTCTTTCCACTCACACTTCCTGTGACCTCTGCTGCTCTTTCCAGATGTGCCAGGTCCTTTGCAAACTAAAGCATTTCAATTCACATCACTGCTGTGCATGTATAGCAAATTATGCCCAGTGTGGATCATTCCTCTGGTGCCTAGCTGGTTTCTGTCAGTGAGTGCATTAAAAAGAAGCATGCTAACCTTCTCGCACTTTGATGTTTTTGTTGTTATTGTGGGCATTTGTTTTGGGGGAATTGTAAACTGGACTCTGGACCACAAATGCAGCATAAAGCCCAAAGCATTCTGAACATGATGTGTTTACTTTGAAGTGTGAGCTCGTTAAAGCCCATGGAGACGTTTCGGAACCGGCTAGTTCTGGAAAACTTTGCTTCAGATGATAAAAGTCATCATATGCTTAGTCACAGTTGTAAGTCAATAAGCATGCAGGGTGACTCCATGTGAGGGTTTTTTTCCAGCATTTATTTCAATGCTTCAAATGTCTTCTTTATATTCTTTCACAGTCACACCTTGACTATTCATAGGAGGAAAAAAAAACTATTTCTTCACGAAATGAAGAACATAAATCCACCACTAAATCTTACTAAATTAAAGTTTGTTTGAAACGTATCATTAACTGAAAAGGTTTGGTATTTTAAACTTCCGTAATGTCTAAATTGGCTCCACATTCATGTCACAAACATCAAACATTGCCTGAACTTTTAACGAAAAAGGTCAAATTGGGTTATATTTGTGGGTTTTAAATGGGAGACATATGTTGAACTTATTTCACAAGTAAGGAAGATGTCTGAGTTCACATACTGTGTGAAAGAGTCTGTAACCGGCATTAAATAATGCACTGTGTGGTGGTGCGAATGGCCAAACACAACATGAAAAATGTTTTGTTTGTGTTTCACTTATAGAATGAAGTTACTTTGTAACCTCAAAATGAGTTTTAATAAAGTCCGTTTAAAAGTCTTCTGTTTTTTTGTAAAGCAGGTGTTCATATCAACGCCTCTCTCTCCTCTTCCTCTCTGTTGCTCTCCCTCTCTTTCATTTGACTTTCTTTCTCTTGTTTTCTCCATTCTTTCTAAACATTCACTTCTTTATCATATAGCGCTGAAACCCAAAGCCACGATCCTTGGCTTTGGCTTAAAGTTAGGCCTGAACACATGGTGGAGTTTTATGACTCTTTGTTGATAAGTGGCGGGTGGGACAGAATCTGGTCAGCCTCTTCAGGTCTGACATCATCCCCTCCACCTCATCCCTCCCAAAGGAGCAGCACCAGGGGGCCACAATGATTTGTAATGTGGTGTTTAGCTGCATTGTGGCTTTGCAAATCTTTGTTTTCCTATTTTTTTTTCTTGTTTTTATCAGTTAGTTTTGAAGTTATATTTCCGAATTCAATTTGATTTTATCATATTGTCACATTTCTATGTCATTTATTTGGACAAAATCTGTTTTGCTTCATGTATCCTATAGAGGAACTAAATGTCATCATAACTTATATAATCCAAGGTTCTTCAAAGAGCAGTTGTTGGTGGGGGATGCTGTGGGCAGGAAGGATCTCCAGTAGTGGTCAGTATACCAGCAAACTGAAGGAGCCTCTGACTGAAGACTGTTTCTGTGTCCATCTCATGACTGTCATCACATGCTACCAGCCCAATATCCAGGTGGCAGAGATGATATTCTACAATACCACGTCCTCGATGACCCAATCAGACGTTAGCAGCTCTGCTAATCCACCTACTTTGCTTTTGCCGTTCCTCTTTAAATCTTTAAAGAGGAATGTTGTGGATGTTTAGAAAGATGAGCAGAGAGATGTTGGAGCTGAGGATATAATCCTTGCCTGTTATGATCGATGAAAAAAATGGTTTGAACTTTCTCTCCTTTCTCTGCATCCATTCAGTCCCTGCTTCAGCTCCTCAAGGAGTCTGGGGTCAGAGTTCAAGGATTATTTTAGCTTTTTTGGATGCAATTTAGCTGCTCCTAAATGTCATCCCCATGAGAACCTGTGTAAAAAAAAATAAAGAAATAAAAATAGCAGCTTGCTGCCATGTTTATGGTGTGTGGTATTTGGTATTTAGGACCTGAATAAGCCCCCAGTTCCTAAAACAGAAGCAAAAACCTCCCAAAAAATAGTTTGAGCCAAAATTATTCATCATCTACTGATGAAGTAAGTTTACATGGAAAAAAAACTTTGTGGCCTGGTAGAGTAAATCTGTAGAAGAAAACAAATTAAACACTGATACAAATAATTCATTAGTTAAATAAAATACTGTGGAGTGACAATATTGTCACAATTTAATAAATGACTCCTTAAGTAATTATTACGGAGTAACAGATGGAATAAACATACTATATAACTACACAAACTTATTTAAGCTTTTTGGCAAATAATTTTTTTAGCACACAATTAAATATTTGAATGTTAAATTCATTCATAGAAAACAAGGAAATCAATTGTTCTAGTTTCCTGTGTTAAAATGTATTTAAATAATAACTTCAGTGAATAACTGTGTGAGATCCCAGCGACTCATTGGTTGATCTGTGGAGCAAGTAACTGCAGACCAATCAGATTGCTACTGCACATCAATATAAGATAAATACAAAGATAATTATTTATGCGATTTTAAAAAAGCTTAAATAATTACTCATTTAATATATTTCTATTCATGTTATTATTATTTTGAGTAGTTACTGACATGCAAATGAAAATGAATTATACATTTATTAATGCATTTATTGTTTATTAAATTCAGTAGCGTACTTCACTCTTGCTTATGTTTTATTTTTGATTCCACAGTCATATTTTGTTTTTCTTAGTGTCAGGACTCATGTTTCAGAAATGGAGTTTACTGTATAGAAAACAAACAATTATGTAAATATTTTTATCTGGAAAATGACATTTGAATTATGAAAATACTTCATTGCTTACAGAGGGTTTCTTGAATGTGAGGTATCATAAACACCTTTTATTAATTTAATATTTATGTCATGAGGGAACACTGTAGATTAATTAGTTTAAAAAAGCTCAAAGAAAATTCTCCTGTTAAAAGTATTACGAAAAGAACATTAAAATGATTTTCAATCATTGATCCAGAATAATCAAGAACCGCAGTATCTTTTATTCCCCGTTTCTTTGCCATTTTTCTTCTCTTGACGGAGCTCTTTTCATTCTGTTCCATGTGACAACACCGCCCTCTGCTGGTCGTTTTTGTTCCTCCTACTCAGGGACTTTCACTGGCGACATTCTGCAGAGTCCTCTCCACTGTTTCAGCATGAAAACTAAGAGTCAAGTAAGACGAGAGACATTTAATTTAAACATCTGCAACTTGTGCAACTCAGAAAATATGTCCATTATTTCTGGGGGTTCACCATTCTGTTCACCTTTTCCAGTTATTATTGAGAAAAAATTCAAGTTTTCCACTGCTTGAAGCTGTTGTTCTTACATCTATGCTTCCTACTTCTGTCCATCTTGTTGTGGATATAAAGAAATATTTATAGCTGATTCATTCAACATGTCAGATTGGAACCACAAACTCCGTCCTTCTGACTGTCTGACTGTCCCCATCCATCCATCCATCCATCCATCCATCCATCCATCCATCCATCCATCCATCCATCCATCCATCCATCCATCCATCCATCCATCCATCCATTCGTCCATCCATTCCATCCTTTGGTACCACACGTATTAACTAACATTTCTGTAAACTCACCAGAATTTTCCATAAAGGCTATTTTTCATCTGTTGTTCCTGGACAAATGCTCAATTTATCCTGCTAAAGATAAGCAGAGGCTTTACAAACAAGGTTAAAATGACATAACTATATATATTTTGTCAATCTATTTTTTTTAAAATACAGTCAATGCAAATACAAAACAAGAAGCACAATGATCATAAAAGATGACAAAACACAAGTGGTCACATGGGAGGATAGGAGACAGTACTTATTATTCAAAATGTTGTTCTGATGTTTTATAAATCAACACTTTTCCTTTTTAAAACAATTAATTAATATTGAATCTGGGCTGTAAAGAGTTCTCAGGAAATGTGAGTCTGAAAAATGATTGGTTGGTTTATAAAAGTGGAAGAACCCGGAGCTATCAGTCCGGTCCAGGAGTTTTGAAGTGTCCATTTGTTGCTCTACTGAACGACAGAGGCGTACCTGCAGTGACCACTAGGTGGAGGTAGTGCAGTTGTTTTTCCAAACAGCTGCTCTTCATCTATCTTTTGTCTGTTGTTGTAAATGTAGTAAATTGGAGTGTCACACCAACACAACACTGCATCCATTCTTCTGATTTAATCTAAGGATCAGAGCAGTTAACAAATAAAGGAGAAATGAAAAATCCAACGACCACCTGAGTCCACAACCACGTCTGCTCAGTGATGCAGCTGCCATGGTGAACCTGTGCTGTTTTTTATTGGAAGGCTCAATCTGCTTTCTGCCTGAAGCTCTAAAACTTAAACCAGAGCTGTTTAACCTGTAAAAATATGGAAAAGATGGCGTGCATCTGCATTAAATAGCATTTTAACAAAAGAAATACGCTATCATGCAAACTATTCTATAGCAGCTGTCCTGCTGCAGGTGAGCCTGCTTCACAGTCTGAACTGTTTTTGTAACAGACTATTTGTCAAAACCAAACGAAACATGTCTGCCGTTTTGGGAACAACAAGACATCTCACAGAGAAAGAAAGGGAAATTGAACCAGGTATTCCATTTACAAAACATTGTGTAAGATCTTTGTAAAACAGTGTATGTATGCTCAAATGCCATCAAATTCTGAAAAACATTGTGATTTCCATTATCAAAATCATTAAGCACATATATAATATTTTAAAGTCCGTTCTCTGAGCTACAGGGAGTTGGTATGAATTTCCAGTACAAATGAATTTACCAAATTTCATTAGTAAAAAATAGAAAATCACTTGTACGTTTTCTTCCACTTCAAAGTTTTGCTCTTCTTTATGTTGGTCTAGTACAACTCTAGAAAAATACCTGAACATTTGTGATTCTAATGTGAGAAAAATGTGGAAAATCTCAAATGATAACATCCTCCTGCCAGATGCTACTCGCAGCCAATGACACGGCTCCATTTTTGCACCTGCTTCTCTTACAGTTCCCATGAGAAGACACTTCTGTAATAGGCCTGATTTATCTAACAGTACTTTTCTCTGACAGAATGAGATTACAGAGGAGCATTGTGATTGGTCTGCAGCTAACAGAGCGACTGGGTTTACCATGTGGACAGCTTTGTCAAGGGATGCTTTTTCTCCTGAGTCGGTGAAGCAGCCGTTCAATTTTCAGATTTTCACTTTATCCATCAAATAACATGGAGATAAAATACATTAAAGTTTAGGGGAATAACATAAAGTGGGTGTGAAAACTTTTGCAAAGCACTTTAAAGTTTGGACATATGTCCAGTAACCATAATGATTGTTCTGTTGGTTATCCTTTACTTATCTATCACTAAATATGGCAAAAAACATTCTAGCAACAATTTCAGATTCAGTTCTGTAGGACTGAAAAGACCGCGCTCCGTCAGCAGTCCAGTTTCTAACATCTGCGGCCAAAGTAATATATTTAACGTGTTTTCATCTTGCTATTCTAATCCATCTTCCATTACAGAACACAATGTGTGTTAATGTGACTGCAGCCTCTTCATCAGCGCCTCTGAGAGAGAAACAGACGCTCGCCGTCTCTCTGTCCCCCTGCTGAGCAAACAAGATGGCGACGCTTAGCGTATTACCACGACCCTGGGATGTTGCACGAAAGAAAAGACGGGCTTAACGAGTTCTGAGATTTATTTTGAACTCGATGAAAAACACAAGCTGAGAAAATCCTGTTTTCTATTCCAGAACTGTTTATCAGAGGAGACTCAATCAGTTCTGAGTATGTTCAGCACTGGGGGAGTGTGTGTGTATGTGTGTGTCTTGTGAGTGTGTCACAAGACACACTCACAAGCAACAAAAAAAAAAAGCCATCAACGATGAAGGTCGGATACCCCGATTCACCATGGTAACTGGTCAAGAAAAAGCAGAAGCTTTATTGCAGGAGAAATCTGAGAGCAGCAGGGTTTAAAAAGCAGCACATTGGAAATATAGAAAGACTTTTAACATTAATAAGTTGATCAATCTGAAAAAATCTCTTACACAGATTACACTGGACGGATATATGAGAATTCATATAACGTTGATTGATCCCTGATCAGGGAAATCAGTTTCATAAGCAGAGCTCTGTGGAATAGAAGATCAATCTGGATTTGGTATAATCTGCTTAGCCTTAGACAAACTCTGTTTTTTTCTTTCCATAAAGAATAGAAATATACTTCTGAGAGAAAGCTTTGTCCCAGATAGACACATTTATATAGATGTACATAAATGGCTAAAAAATGACCTACCAGCAAACATTCAATAAGAACCTTCCTTAAAGAAAATTAGGATATTTCCTGCTATAAAAAATCAACATGTTACGAATGACGTCAACATCAGGAATATTCAGCATGCAAGCAAGTAAACAATCAAACAAAACAGAACAATGGACATTTCCTTCTCTCCACTGTGTGCTCCACTTGTTCTCTTCTGAAGTGGACCAGTTCAAGTCTAGTGCCGTCTGTAATAAAAAAAAAAAGTCTCTTTTCTCACTTTTCTGTTCTCAACAGGAGGTTTGAGTTTTGAAATTCATAAAAGGAATTCAGCAGGAGTGCACCAGACCTGAGGCTGCACAGTGGTACAGTTGGTAGAGCTGCTGCCTTGCAGCAAGAAGGTTCTGGGTTCGATTCCCGGCCCCGGTGTTTCTCCATAGAGTTTGTATGTTCCCCCTGTGCATGTCCTCCCACACTCCAAAAACATGACTGTCAGGTTAATTGACCTCTCCAAATTCTCCCTAGGAGTGTGTGTGTGTGTGTGTGTGTGTGTGCATGGTTGTTTGTCTTGTGTGTCTCTGTGTTGCCCTGCGACAGACTGGCGACCTGTCCTGGGCGACCTGTCCAGGTTGACCCCGCCTCTCGCCCGGAATGTTAGCTGGAGATAGGAACCAGCAACCCTCCCAACCCCGTAAGGGACAAGGGTGCAGGAAAATGGATGGATGGATGCACTAGACCTGGCCTTTAGGACGACCCACCCAACGGGTCAGCAGCAAGTAAAAACACCAGCAAATACTCAAATATCAGCTGTTTACAATCAAGACACTTTGTGCATAAACTTAGAAAGGGAAAAATAAAACGATAGATATATAAAGGTTTCTCTGTTATCAATCAATCCAAATTTTGTACAATATATTCTGACATAATATTAATTATCCATCTAGACATGCTCATTTTCTTGCAATCAATTGTAGTTAGTGTTATATATCATTCTCTCTTTCTTTTGACATCATTTTATAAGGAATAAACAGAAAAAAAAATACGGAGAAGCCAGAATATTTGCTTTCCAGGTGCATAAATTATTTTATGGCACCGTAACATAAAAACTGAGTTCAATTTTCTCTAATTTGAGCAATGACAATAAACCTATGTGCCAAGAAAACTCGGTACTTTATCAGCAGAAACATTCATATATCAGTCTCTCACACAAGAACTGCAGTCCTCCAGTTCTTAGCAGTTGTATTTTTGTCGGGGTTTGCATCTGTTTCTCTTTGCCCTGCAGCTTGTGATGTGTTGCAAATCACTGGAGAATTTGTCAGAGCTGAACTGCAGCAAGTAAAATCTGCTTTTTTCACCTCTGCAGTCCTCTGGGTAATGTTTACGACATGAATGACATGAATTTGAAAGGTTCAACTTAGGATATTGAGTGCAAGAAGATATTTAGAAACTGGCATAAAAATTCCTAAAAAAGTACTTTGTCACTACTGAGTTCTGGCCACATACTGGTAAATATTGCATATATCTTATTCAAGTCCTATGTAACATGAACCAGTGTATGCTACTTCCTACACTTTCTTATCCCATAACTGGATTATTTCAACAAGATGTCGCCCTGGATGGTCGTCAATATCGTCAATATTGTCCATTTCAGAAATGGAGCCACTAAGTACAAGTGGCTGGTTTTTACCAGACTGTCTTGTCTAAATCAACCTCAAATAGAAGATTTAAGTACCACCAGATCACTCCTGGTGGTACTTTCCACCACACTGCTTCACTTAGGCAGGAATTTCTGTCGACTTCTTGCTCCCAACCGTTTGAGTTGTTCCAGTTTGATTAATGTGATACATGATAAACCTGTGTACTGAGAAGGAAAAGGAACATTTTGTAAAGAATACTATGTCAAATTGAATTTGCTATTGGAGATGAAAATAATAGAAATAAAGTCGATGTCTATATATTAATATTCTGCAAACAACATAATGAAACAGTCTAAAACCTCATGATTCTGACAGAACACAGAGGAACAGCAGCAGCAGCTGCTCTTTGTTAGGCTTTAAACTAAGGGGACGTTAAAAAAAAGGGCATATTAAAATGTGATTCATTTGCAAAGATTGTTCAGAGAACAAGATTCCTGTGTTTTCTCGCCACCTGGAACCGACTTTAATGGAGGAACTCCAACAGTGAGGGACAGTGATGACAGATAATTGAAGCATTCTTGTGTTGGATAAGTTGCCGTCTTAAAGACTCATGAGACAGCAATTCCCCGAGACAGGAAGCTGTAGAATGTGAAATGGGCTTATATCGTAATGCCTGCTTAAGTAGAGGATAAAGTCACATGACTTAGTGATGAAATGCCAGACGTAGTCACTTATGCCTCAGATTCAAGATTATTTTGTACTCAGCAGACGGCCATGATCTTCTCTTATCTAATCCATGAATCTTTAGGACAAATGATCCAGCAAGAGGTAGTGAGGTTGGTTATTCTTTCTTACAAATAAAACACACCTTATGGCAACTGACAATTTGGCAACGTGATGAGAATGTTTGATGGGTTTGACCCCACCAGCGCCAGGGTTCTATGACAGCCTTGGGAACTTCAAGAACCAAGCTGAGAACAGGAATCCATTAAAACAGGGAACCAGCTGCCAGAAATCTAAAGTCTAATGATTTCAAACGCTGGTGTGTTTTATGATGTTTCAGATTTAACATTTAAAGTGTAGTTGTAATTTGTTTGCTTGATTGACTTCCACTGGTTTCTTTGTTGTATATAAATCATACATTGTATATAAATCACACATTGTTCATTGATGGTTTAATATTCTTAATTCAGTTTATCTTAGTGGATATCTTCTTTTGAGCTCCTTTTCTAGAATTATTTTTATGAATTTCATTGAGGACATGCCAATGTTCTTGAAACAATCAGAAAACTTGGACTAAATCAATAAATTCAAACGGGTCCCACTAATTGACAAAAATGATATCAGTAGAGAGAGTTTGGTCAGCAGTTTAATATTGGTTAGTGAAGCCACTAGATATGTGATTATTGTTCAGTACAATAGACATGGTAGATATTAAACTCCTTGGAGTTTAAAGTAAATCTGCCCTGATAACAGTTTCATCAAAAACATCCAACAAAGCGGAGATGAAGCGTGTTTGCTTTCCGTTCGTCGTTCATTCCTTTGCTTTCTTCATTCTGCTGATTTCTCTAAGAAGACACATTTATTCAGACTGGCTTTTTAACATTTTATTATTTTGTTTGTTTTTGTTATTGTAAATCACATTTGCTGATTCGGACCTGCTAACGGTAATGTTAAAGTTCGTCAAATTTATCCATTAACAACCAAGTTTTTCTGAGTAAACCAATGAACACATCCTTTGCCGCTCTACAGTCAACATCACCCAACATCATCTGACCTATCAAACAAACCATGTGACTCATCACTCCCAAACCTCTTCATCCCCTAATATGCAAAATCAAGGCTTGGCATGGCTGTAGAGGCAAATGTCACAGGCTGCCATTTCCCTTCCCACTCAACGCCAAGAGCTGCTGCACTGCAACAAGTGAGTGTTTATAAATGAGAATGCAGCGAAACACCTCTGTGTGGTTTTCCTCAGAAGTTGATATAAGAAAGAATGTCTTATATCAGAAACAGACGACCGATTGGTTTACTGTATAAGATGTTATAACTAACTGAACTACACAAACAAAAAGTTACAACAAAATAAAACTAAACTGGAACAAAAAACAGAAACAGACTATTATAACCTTGATTACAAGCCTCATCTCCAGCACTTAAAAAAAATGTGCACTTCAAAATGTGATCAACATGTTTGATAATTAACCAAACATAGAATTTCAAACATTGCTGTTGTCCTGCATACTGACACAGCTGAGCCTCCTGCAGCTCGTCTTCTGCTGCCGGCAGGTTTGTACAGGAAACTAATGAATGTTTCCATGACTGTGATTATAATAGAACTGTAATAAGACCATTGCATAGGATCCTATTTGAAGAGCAGGTTCCTCAGGGAACACAGGAGTGTGTGTTGCCTCCATTGAAGATAATATATGGAGTCTTCTCTTAACTTTGGCAAATTTATATTTGTCTTACTCTTCTCTGATTTGATTGTCTATAATGAGCAGCTGTGCACAGAGGAATTATACATTCATGTGGGACAGTTGGAGCTCCTGGACTTATTCCGTCCGCTCCGTGTTTCAGATCAGGAGGGAAACCCAGACGTCCCCCTCTGCTGCTAGCAAACATGCACTATTTAAAGTTGACAGTTTTTCTGTTTCTATTAAAGCAGACAGGCTCTCATCAATAATATGACTTGCTCTCCATAGTTTTATTTCTGCAGCATAAACCAGTTCCCTCTCTCCATGCTGCTGTACTCGACCTCAGACCTCTCTCTCACACTGATCACCTGAACTTTCTCCTTTTTGGTCTTGTTCTCAAAAACCTTTAGATAGTTGAAAACAGAGCAGCCCGTATCATAATAGAAGTTTGTACCCAAATCACACATAACTCTAGAGGCCATTATTATGTAAGTTTTGAGTTTTGAATGATTTAATATGCTCTGCATTAAATCATTACAGGAGATGTCCCTCTGATCATTTATTGTAAATAATTTTTTATTATTTCGAACTTGTCTAACTTTATTCTTTTTTAACTTTTATAAAAAAAATTATTGCCTATTATTAATTATTAACATTATTATTATTATTATTATTATTATTATTATTATTATTATTAAGCAAATACCAAAAGACTTTAATTAATAATAGTAATAATGCAGAATAATACTTTCTGTATTATTCCTGATATAAAACTTTTTTTTTAAATTACTAGAAGAAATTAATGTTTTTTTTATTATTCTGTTTTGTTTAAATTTTTTAAATTATCGTATTATCTTACAGTTACATTGTTGACCAGTGGCTCTTTGAACAAACTCCAGAGGAAACCAGTCAGAAGCATCAGGTTCAGAAATCTGATCAGACCAGTGCGAAGCTTCGACTGGGTCAAAATATAGAATTCTATGTTATATCAAAATCAATCAATGTCTGCCTTGACAGCACAAGCCAAAGATTTCCATAAAAAAATTATCCAATTTTTCTTTCAAAAGTTAAAGGCTGGAAGTTTTCTGGCAGACGTAACCATGTGGTTGTGCCAGTATTGGCCAATATTGAGAGAGAAAACAAACTGCTTTGTTGAGCCAAACCATCCATAATCTGCCTGCTCTCTTCCAAGCCCAGTCTGAGCTTGACCTATTTGGCAGAGAAGAATGGGCCACATGTTTGGTCGCCATTAGATAAATGGAAACAGGTGCATTTCTGAAAAAGAACCAGGTGATTGTGTGTTCTTCCTTAGAGCGGCCCAAAAAGCAGGTGACCTCGAAGCCAATCCGTGCCTCCATTTACTCTGTGCCGATACAGAGGGATGACTCAAACTGCTGGTAATGTGTTGCTTTTTTTTCAGACTGCTGAGTCTTTCTGCAGAGAATGAGAGAATCAGAGTACATCGAAACAACATGCATTAAAGGCTTCTAAGTGCTTAGGTAAAAACATATGATGTGACCTCTGCAAAAGGTAAAAGCCTTTATAATCATGTTGAGTAAGCACAGAAAGGAAGGACATCAGGGTTCCATTTTTGTAATTGTTTTTGCTCTGGTTGCTGCTGCTCTGCCTACAACCTGATTCTCTTTCTGAGGCTCTCTGGGAAAATCTGCCTCTGACTGAATCCAACACAGTTTTCCATCAGAATTAGCCTCTATGTTGAGTCGGTCAGTCACTTCACAGGCACTCTGTGCACTAATGCTCGCTAACCATGCTAATTAGATGTAAACCAATCATTTTGGTTTACATTGGTTCACTGTTGAGCTTAAAGAGGTAGTATCATAAATATCAGCCCAGAACAACAGGAACCAACATTTAGTTTTATACTTCTCTAATCCAGAACAAACTCAAGATCCAGAGAAACCCCTCCCATAGCAACCATTCAGCTGTGCAAAATGACTGGGTGGACCTAACTCTGTCTTTGAGACGCAGCCCAACCTGAGAGCTGAAGCAGCTCCTTCAGACTAGCCAGCAGCAATTAGCAAACATCTGGTGAAATTGCACATCAGCGGAGCTCATCATAGGAACTGCTTCTCAGAGCAACGCTGGTAAAAATGTTATTAAAGGGTTAATAGAGGAGCCATGTTGTGATGACTTCCTGGAGGCGGAGTTTTAGAAAGAGTAGGAGCTTTTAAAGATGGAAATCCTGTCTTTTTTTTGGCTTCAGTGGCTTTATTTTTAAAGCACTCAGACAGGAAAGTAGGTAATGAGAGAGAGGGAAGACATGCAGCAGAGATCACCAGGCCAGGATTCAAACCTGCGATGGCCGGGTCGAGGACTCGGGCCTCCTTATGTGATGTGTTCTTTGCCCCTGTGCCACCACAGCACCCCATCAATCCTCTCTTAATAGATAACCTTACAAGTTTTTTTACCCTGTGCGCAGTCCAGTAGGGTCACATTGACCTCACGTGCGCTTTATTTTAAATAATCAACTGAGAGTTTAGATCAGTAGAGGTAAATCTGTCTCTGTTCATGTTGAAAGCAAAATGTATCCACCTTGATGTTCTTTTATATTGCTTTCTGTTAGAAACAGCTCACATTACCACACATTTAGTTCAGACCTCACCGTTAGAAGTGCTGACATGTCACAACTTTTACTGTACACTCAGATAAAAAGGGCATATGTGTATTAGAAGGTCGGGGATTGTGACTTAAATTGTAAGTGACATTAAACAGCGTCAGAAAACCCAGATAACCTTTGGCTAACCAGCCAACTTTCTCTGGATGGGAATATCTGCTGACACTTTCTGGATTGTGCTGCTAATTGTCTGTGAAATCCTCCTACTGGGAGTGGATGAGACTGAAACACGGCTGTGAAATACAGAAGAGCAATAAAAGTTGCACACATTACCACACATTGGAAGGGGTAGCAAGCAAATATGTGAAAGAAGACTCTGCTCTCCACTTTGGAAAGCTGAACCTTTTGGCCTAGCACACAATATGCTATGCTTTCTGAAAAAAAAATCCCTCTGTCTGCTCAAAACCCACATCCCAGTCAACAGGCTCTATGTTTCAGTGTGTTGGATTCTGTTTTTAAATTCTGCCTGCAGAACAGAATGAATACAGTGATATCAATACACCTGGAGAGCTGCTGAGTTGTACGTGCGAAAGGTGAAGGCATTTGTTTTACATGATGGAGTCAACCTCACTGCAACACTGTACTGTCATGGTGGAGGCATGAGTGATGGCGAAACAGCCTGGAGAATACAGATAAGACTCAAAAAGGCGAATATGACAAATTATGTTTGTATTATCCACTCTGGATTTATTATAACTGAACTTTCCATGCTATTTCAGAGTGTATTTCATAGATAATACACTCTGAAATGGCTTCAGAATTTATTATCCACTCTGAAGTTATTTCTAACATGGAAAGTTCAGTTATGTTTTTTCCAGGCAGATAATGCTTTTAATAGCTCAATCAAATACCTATGTTTTTATTTCTACCATATGTGAGTAACACAATTGAGTCATTTTTATCATACTTTTCAACAATTATTAAAATAATGATTCAAAGTTCAACAGTGTAGAGTTTAACACTCCTGACTGAAGGAGATTCTTCCACCGCTTTGTTTGTCTCTGAATAAATGCTAGACTATTGATACATTTGAATATTAATTTGAGAAAACAAAAATTCGTAAGGCTTTTGATGTAAGAACGGCTCAATACATATATTCCCAAGGACCCCTTGGCTTCCTGACAAGTTGCCTGAAGTAAAATCACTAAGTTCAGCGCCTGACAGTTCAGCGCCTGACAGTTCCCGCTCTATCAGGTCTAGCTAATGCAAGGTGATTTGCAACACTTTCCTACTATACTAGAAATCAACAACCATTCAGCCCTTTACAAAGTGTGCAGCTTGTGACCAAATTCAAGTGGAACAAAATCTGAGAACAGAGACATAAATCTTAGTCAGGGTTTCCCCCAGTGTATTCTAAGCCTGGCAGGTCACCAGGGTTTACTTGCATCCCCACCAGGCTAATCATAGTTTATTTACTTTTTGAGACCTCGTAGTTGGTGTTTAGGTGTTGTTAATAATATCTTCCAATAATACACAATTATCCAGTGACATTTTAAAATGTTCATATGTCCCGAGCCTGGGGAAAAACCTGCTTAGTGATGCTATCAACAAATGAGATGTATCTGTACCTCTTGTTTTATTTCAATGAAGACGTGAAGACGACAATCAAGTCATTGCAAAAAGGTTTAGTCTGGTGTTTGATTTTTGTATGCAGGCAGAATTGGAATCAGTAGGGAGATGACTGCTGCCACCACATCCAGAGGGTTTAATTAAAAAATGGATCCTGACAGCAGAATGAAAAGGGAGCTCTGTTTTCCCTGTATAAATTTCTTCTTGCATTGCTGCCACAACCTGATAAGCGATTTGCATGCGAGTTATGTAAGGTTTCATAAGTTTATTACTGAGCAGCACCTCATCATCACGACACAGAGTTCCCTTTATTGCTGGTGATATTTTTGCTCTCATTAACAGGTTTCCAGTTGTAGTCATGTTAAAGCTATCTTGAATGCAGCTCCATCTGTTTTGCCTTGTTCTTCCAATTAGGCTGCTTTTTGATCTGTAGGCCAGACGGTGCTTGATGCCTTCATTTAAACAGATGTCAGACACACAGACAGATACATTTGCCGTTGGGTATCCCTGCCTCCTGCAGTGCGTCATGACTGCTCCAGAGAGTCCTCAGTCTTCTCCTCTCCCACTGGTAGAGAATGAGACAGACTGTATCCAGGCATGCCAAGTCACCGGCCCTGGGGCCCCAAATGGTCCCAAACGGCGCCAAATTACCCAAGAAAGTGAGGAGTTGAGTTGTGTCTGATTCTTGAAAACAGAGCCAGCTCTTCAGCTAACCTGCATGTTGACCAAGTTTACGGCTTCCTGTTTATTCATTCAGAAGAGAAAAATATTTAGATGAAAAAGAATCAACATATTGTTTGTGTAAAAACTTTGGTAGCCATTCTAAAGAAACTAAAGAGGGAATCATGGCTTATCTGCAGTGGTAGATGTTGATACAGAAACTGGAGCTGCAGATCCATAACTGAGATGCTGATACAGATGATGGATTATTGAGCAAAGTGACAAAAGATGCTTTAACAGATATATAAAAGCTGTTAACATCTTTTGTCATTTTGCTTTAACAGCTATATAGACGTTTAGCTTAAACGTCTATATAGCTGTTAAAGCATTTTGTCTTAGTTAAAAAATTGGACTTGTCAAGTGGAAAATAATCAATCATAAAAACCAATCATAGCTACCTGAGCAGAGAAGTTTATGTAGATCCACAAAACCCAGCTTTTATTTTGATAGCCCAGCAAGCTAATTTACAGATTAGCTAACTGTTTAGCTTGGACCTAAATATTTAGTTCTGAGCTAAATATTTATCTATCAACCTGAATATTTAGTTAGCAAGTAAAATGTGTGGTTTGCATTGCTCTGAGAGTCTGGAGGACGGAGCTGCAGTTAAATGTAGCAGTTTCAAGCTTTATTTTTAAATGTTCTTTCTTACTCTTGTGTTGTATCTATGTCGTTTTTTTCAGTGGACACTTTGAGAGTGACATTTTGGAAATCAGAACAATTGAATAACCTCTGGTGTTTTTTGCTTCATTTGTTCCTGGATATTTTATTTGAAGAACAATTGCTATCCATCCTTACCCTTTGCCCTTATCGTTTGCCAATATAAGGCCTTGATGATTGACTGTTTAGTCTTACAAAGCAATCATCTGTTTAATTGCCTCTATTGTTCCTTGGGGAACTTCCTGCTTATCTCTCAGCGTTCCTCTCCACGCAGACGCCTTCTTTCTGGGGTTTGCAGGATCTCCTGTCTTTAGTATGTGGAACAGAGATGAATAAAAGCTTAGTATTAACATCAGCTGTATTAATATATGAAAAAGCTTCATGTTGCCACAACAGAAGAAGAACGAGAGACCACGAAAGGCTGCAGCTTCCTTCAGTTACGTGACTCAGTACAATCCATGCACAGTCCAGTCTGTTCTTGATACAGACTTTCTCTGCTTCTTAGAAATGTAGTGCAGAAGAAATCTGACAACAACGACAACAAAAATTAGATGATGACTGCCCTGTGGGCAACTATCTGGCAAAAAAGATAAAGAAATAAAAATAGCTGTGAATTTAAATGTTTCAGGGAACAAAGACTAAAAACAAGCAAATAAGAAGTACATTGTTGACATACAAATTATTTGTTGAGAGATCAGATTTAGATAGTATTTTATACATTTTACATTAACATTTGTTCCATAGTCAATAAATTTAAACATCAGCAGTGTTCAACAAGTTTATGGAGTTCAAAACTGAATTGTTATCATCCACTCCTCGAATATTCTGGACTAAATTAACCAGAGTGATGGGGTGAGTGGGTTCACAACCAGACTACTTTATGGTCATGAAGTGATAAAAAGAAAGGCTGTTGAATGTTTCTAATTTGCTGGTAGCTCATACTTTGAGTCATTTATAAAAATATGGAATGCAATAAAAAAATAGTGGATATTGTTGTTGTTTTAACACTCATAACAACTGCTGGAAACAAAAAACATTTGACAATTTGTTATATGCCCTTTATCATTTTTATGCAGATGACTTGGCAGTTTAGTGATGCTGTGGTCCCTGGTCCTACACTATTTGGTTCATGCAAAGGGTCTGGGCCCTCATTGAGAAACGATTGCTTCCTGGAGGCGTGGCCTCTGTTGAAGTTTTAAATTTCACCCCATCGCTAACATTAGCCCATGACACATGTAATGCACCAGTTCAACGCTAAAAAGCTTGCTGGAGGTTACCTGCACTGAAAACAACATCCTCCACTGTAAAGACAGTCCATACAGAAACACCTGGCCAGCATTTTAACACTGAGGTTTTCTGGGCACCACCGTTTTACAACTGTACTCTCTATTGTCATTTTGCTTAAAAAATATCGCAGCTTCTTCCCCACTCGGATCACAAATATCTCCTAATGGACATCAATTAGGCAGCCTAAAAAACTTGCATTCACAATAGTGAATGGAAGTAATGCCCAAAAAGTGCCGATCAGCAGCCTGCATGCATCCTCAGCAGCAGGAGGATGTATGCAGAATTCACAGTAGCAGCAGGAAGATAACGTTCTTGACAGATAAAGTTTCTTGCGGATGACTGAAATTTGCATAGCTTAATAGCTTGATAAAAGCTTCACAGATGCATTTTGTCACAAGGAGCACAAATGATAGATTAGAAAATAACACCAATGAAATTTAAAGCGCCTGATTGTTTGTGCCTCAAATCCTGTCATCTTGAAAAGAAAATCCTGGCATGGAAATTAAGAGACCAGTACCACTGACCATATGCTTAGGCACAAACACTCCACCGTTACAGATTCATCTCCGCCAACCTCTCTGTTTTCAAGCAGTATGAAGGGAAATGAAGCCTCAGCTAATGTGTCTCGACATTTCCCTCCTCTCTGCTGTGAAAAGGCTTCCGAGCTGCCAGCTTAGCAGACGCCGCTGGAGATCTCCCAAAGAAACACAACACAACTTCAAAGTCTGGCTGAAACGCCTCAAAGAGCAACGCAGATGAGAAGTCAGTTTCTTCTCATCTGTTACTACAGATGAGAAGAAGTCAGCAGCTGCATTTCCATTACAAATGTGCGCCAATGTTTGTCTGTTAATGTAAAAAAAATCCTAAATTCCGCAATTGCAGAGTTTCAGTAAAATACAGAATTAAATTAAAATCAGCCGTGAATAAGATTGTTTATGCGAGACGTTGCTAAAAATCATGGCAGCGACGGATGTAAACAGTTGCATCAGATATATTCGTAATTCAGCCTTAATGCTAAAGTTCATCATCTGTCAGCCAATCAGAGGAGACAGCATCTTTTTATTCAGGAGTTGGAACAACAAACCTCTTATGTATGCGGCATTTTGGGAAAATTGTAGTTGGTGATTTTACAGAAGAGTTATGGATTCAACAAGTTGGAATGACACACAACTTTTATTATATGTGTGATGCAGTGAAGCTCTGTTGGAGCCAGCTGCATGTTGGAAAACAAAAGAAAAACAAACCATCTTCCGCCTACTACTTTACCTTTTTCACTAGTAGTAGCATCTGGGTGTCATCTGACATAAAAAAGTATTTCCATGCAAAATGCATCACTTTCAATACGACTGAAAAACCATTTCATACTAGCGCAACAACTTTCATTTGAAAAGGGCGAAATTGGCGTTCCATTAAGCAAATTTATTTTCATAATTTCAATTTGCCCAATTCTATGGTTAATGTAAAACATAATAGGATTAAATAGCATCGTTATCAAGTCATCACTGCAACACGAGGCAGACTTGATTAAATTTTCTTCCAATGCCATCAAAAGCGAGGCAGGTATGTAACAGTGGTTATGTTTGCATAAAATTGCACAAAGTGTATATTATAGTTTGTATGAAAGAATAGTGTCTTATAGTAAGATGCTTCATTTATCTGACACTAGCTAGGGTCCATGTGGCTCCATGTGGCTCCATGTGGTTCCATGTGGTTCCATGTGGTTCCATGCGGTTCCATGTGGGCCCATGTGGTCCATGTGGTTCCATGCGGTTCCATGTGGTTCCATGCGGTCCTATGTGGTTCCATCCATGTGGTTCTCGTGCCACGAGGTTGATGTCTATTAAAAGAGTTTTTATGCCCAGGTGCAATACAAATCAAGTCACACAACTCGATATAACTTGACTTTGTTAGCTCCTCTGAGGTTGCACAGCAGCTCACATGAACTCACCACCTGCTAATATTCCACTCCTTCTGTTGTCCCGGCAACGGGATCGGCATCAGCTGAACGATGAAAAGCTATCGCGCTTAATTTGAAGCTGGGATCAGAACGGGAGCACATAAGATGCTGTTTTGTTGCACCGCACAAAAAATTAAATAAATAAAAAAATAAATCATCAATAATAGAAAAATTCCGACAGGCAGAACCAAACCACTGCAGAGGCAGAGCTATGCTGACAGATGATGAGCTGCTGCTCATGAGCTCTATATTTGATTTCGTCCTTCATCTGGGATTTTATCCCTCTAGCTTTGCTCTGTGGCTCTAGTAGTTATTAGATGTGTTGACAGAGGACTGCCTGGGCTTTGTTTCCTTTCAAGAGTAGCAAGGCTTTTGTGCCGTTTCAGAAATGTGTTTGCAGTGCAGCACAAACACTGCAGAGTTGAAAAAAGTGTTTAGAAAAGAAAAGAAATCACCTTATAGCTACAAAACAAATGTGTTTGTGGTGGTTTAATTTGCCATCTCTTTTCATCTCTAACAGCTGCTCCACACAAATCAACTTTAAAATACTTAAACAAATAAATACGTAGATTTTGCTATTATCAAGTGACTTAAAATTAGATTTCCAGACACTTTATGATTTGCAGTTTGCATTTAGGAGCTGGGAGTGAACTCCCCTGCAGTCAACATATTCAAATCTGTTTTTCGTCCTTTGTTAGTATCATAAAACCCAGATCGCTTCATCGACTGTAAAACAAATATTCTCAGAGCCTGTGGGACAAATATTGATTTGTTACTTTGTAAAACCCACATTTCCCCACATAGAAACAGCGAGATCAATATGGCAAAAAATAAATATGAAAACAACATAAAAGGTTTAAGTTAGATTGTTAAGTTACAGCCAGGATAATATGACACGTCCTCATGTGAAACTAAGTGTGGTCATCTCCCCCAGTCCTGAGGATCACAGCCTGCTGTCCTCTGCCTTCCCTGCTCCACGCCTCACTTATTTACATGAAGTGACGTCCAGCTCTCTTCATGATGTGATTAAACAGTTGGAAGGAGGTGAGAGCAACGTATCCTCATTAGCAGCTCACCAAACACTGAGGCTTGGTCAGGGATCTCGGCTCTGCTTTAGAGCGTCGTTTTTCATCATGCAGAACTGTGATCAGAACTGGCTCCTGCTGAGTCAGAACTTTTCAAAAAAATAAAATAAAACAGTGAATGGAGTGCTAAAGGACTTTGATTCAATTGACTCATATAGAGTTTCTGTGCCACTGTGACTTTCTTTTCGTGGTTTTTATTTTTGGTTACAGCCAGACTAGATTGTGTTTGGAAAACCAACCTGTAAGGAGTGTGAATGTTGAGTCGCTGCTTCCTTCTTCCTTCTTTGGTCGTTCTAATTGGATCGACAAACAGAACAATGGGAAAGTCAAAGGAAATCAAGACGAGAACGTCTTTTCCTAGAACATCAGTATTTATAATGGTTTGTGCCTCATCTCCAAACAGGGAAACTGTATTCCATCCATCCATCCATTTTCCTGCACCCTTTTCCCTTACTGGGGTCGGGAGGGTTGCTGGTTCCTCTCCAGCTATCATTTCGGGCAAGAGGCAGGGTCACCGTGGAGAGGTCCAGTCTGTCGCAGGGCAACACAAAGACAAACAACCATGTACACACACTCACACCTAGGGACAATTTCCTAGGGCCAATTTAGAGAGGCCAATTAATCTGACAGTCATGTTTTTGGACTGTGGGAGGAAGCCGGAGTACCCAGAGAGAACCCACGCATGCACAGGGAGAACATGCAAACTCCATGCAGAAAGACCGGGGCCGGGAATCGAACCCAGAACCTTCTTGCTGCAAGGCAACAGCTCTACCAGCTGCGCCACTGAGCAGCCCTGTATTTCATATGATCCTAAACATTTTATTTTTTAGCAGGGTTCCAGAGTGAATCTTTAGATAATCTTTAATCTTTATTAAGGCTGCAGTACAGTGCGTAACCTGTAACCTGTAACCTGTGGACTCTGTGAATGTTGTTCCTGGACGGTTGAGATATCACAGTTGTGTTCTGATTGCCCACATTTCTCATGACAAAATCCTTAATTTCCAGATGAATATTAATAAGTTTGATGAACTAGTTAGGCACTTAACCATGATCAGATTCCTCTAAGTCAAATTGGAATAAAAACCTGACCTTATTGAGAAAAGTGGATGTCATCTTTGGATTCAGTAGTGCTAAATAGTCCCAATTCAATTGAAAAAACATGAACAACTTCCAAAAAAATATTGTTTTTGCAACCCAATGTTATGTTACTGCTGACTGTTTCAACGCAGCACCGCAGGTTTGGAGTGAAAGCTATAATAATTATCTGTGTGAATGTCCACTCAGCATGAAGAAATCCCTTTCCAAAATAAAAGAGTCGAGTCTAGAAATGGAAATGCACAACAATATCATCCCTGTGTGTTTCTGAGATGACTTCCACCCAGAAGTGATAATGAACTGATGCTCATTCTGGGTAATAATTCAAGTGAGCGAGACAAAAGGAAAAAAAAATCCAACAGAGAGCAGGACTCATTAAAATACAAAGAGGCTTAGTAAAGTGACAGCCGGGTCAATTACACACCAATGGCAGAGGTTAGGAGGCTCAGAGACGCGCCGCAGACTGTGTCACTTTACATATCCCTAATAAGCCTGCGACTCTGCTGCCGTGGGAAGAGGAATGGCTGAACGGGACAGTAATTACAAAGCCCTCCTGGAGCCACGGCGGAGCCTGAATGGAAATTATGAAGCACTTGAGACCAAGTTTTTATTTCAGAACTGGTAAAAGAGAACCTGCTTCCCTTGGTGAGGCTTTAGAACCAACTGGTGGCAGCTGATAAGAAACTGGAAATCAATAACCCTCAGTTTCTGGATGAGCAAACTGCAGCTGCTGCTCAGTCGATTTGTCTTCACAAACTCCTCAGATCGGCTACAGAAATATGTCGGAGTTGTTGCACAGACTGGACAGAATACATCTACCTTGGCATGGTTCTGAGGAGCAGCTCCAAAAACAGGAAGTGCGTTATAGCGCAGGGCATTCTGGGTAAATACAACCAAAACAAAGGAGCGAGTCGAGTTCTATTGGGAGAAAGATCAAAGGACAAAACAAAGAAGCTCCTTCCTTCCCATACTCATGATCCCCAGCACATCTCCCACACTCCTGTTTCCCCTGGCATTCTGACACAACATGTCCAAACCTTTGATATTTAAAACGCCACAGTGGTGGAGGAATAAATGATCGAACATCATAACTCATCTATTACCTCAAGATCACTTCCTGACACATCATTTCCCTCTGACATCCTTCCAACCAATCACAGCCCGGCTGAGAGGCCTCCCGGCACGATGCAACTTCACCAGTGGGTTACTGTCACCAACAGTAACCCACTGTTGTTTCCTTCAGTGGGTTACTTGACACAGTGCAGAGGGAAAGAGAAACACAGCAGTTGACAACAGAACAGTCAACACGATTCAACTGGACTATCAGGTTGTGAAACCAGCTGTAGATAAACAGCAGGATGGATCCACGCTTTAATGCTGTTTACGCCACACTGAGGATGAGACTCAACAGACCAGGCAACATTTTTCCAATCTGTTATTCTGAGCTCATGTGAACATCGGTTTGCTGTTCTCAGCTCTTCTGTGTGTTGTTCTGCATTCACAGATCCGGATCTCGCCATGCTGGTGTGGAAACCCCAGAAAACCAAAAGCTCCTGAAATACTCCAACCTTTCACCACTCCATTATCAAATCCTGTTTGTTCTACGTTGTGATGCTTAGTTTCCACTTCCGCGTGTCTTCTTCACCACACCTGCAGACGTAAATGTGTTGAGTTGCCGTTATGTGATTTGCTGTTTGTGTTGATGGAGCTGCTTTTATTCACCAAAGTATCCAGACATTTTATGTAAACATTTTATGTTACTTTATCAGCAAAGTAACATGCAACAAATGATTGTCACATCGTGGGACTTATGTACATCCATCATCAGGATGAATTCTATATGACGTTGAAGACGATTCTGTTTTGGTTGTAATGAGACAAAATAGGAAAAAGGTTAAAACATCTGTGATAGAAATGCATTAAGAATGCATTATTTAACATAATGAACACAGGCTACATGGGGAAAACACCTCCTGTTTCCTGCAGTCAATACTTTGAACACTTTTATATCTCAATTGGAGGAATATCTTGATGTTTCTTGTTGCCAATTACCATTTAAGTCAAAGAGTTTCTAAAGGTTCATAAGAAGTACAAAGTATTGGCCACTTCGCTGTACAGCAAGAGGCTCTGAGGTGGAGTGTGACTTCCTTCTCTGCAGGATCACACACACCTTTTAATTAGTCCACAGGAGGGTTATTGATCCCGCTCTGTGTTTTCTCCAACCCACGGCTTCCAAGCAGAAACAACAGCTTTGCTCACCAGGCTTTGTCTTACTTTGACTGTTCCACAGGCTGCAAACATGAGGACAAAGTGTTCAAAAAAGTTTGCATTTCTAAAGAACTTCATTTTCTTGCTGTTTTGAGGTTTTAAAATAAAGAAAAAACATGAAACATTTGCAGAAAAGGCAGCAGATATGCTTCCCTCTGTGTTTGGTGTCTCCATTGATGGAAAATGGAAGAATGTCAATGATTTCTAGCTTAATGACACACAAAAACATATCTAAAATAATATCACTGGTATTTTGAAAAAACAATTTATTACATGAAAAAACAGCATTTCTTAATACATTTATATTTGAAACATTAGATGATTCTTTTCAAATAATTTTATACAGAGCCACTGCTGAAGGTCCAAAGAGCTGGTTGCAGAGCCCTGGACTAGACACCCTCCAACTGAGGATTGAGTTTATTTAAAAGTTTAAAATAAAATAGTAATAAAATAAAATAGTGAATGAATAAATAAAAATAGATTTTAGAACCATGATGATATTATGGAAGGAAGAGAATATATAGGATATATATGATGGATGGATAGATGGATGGATGTGATGGATGGATGGATGGATGGATGGATGGATGGATGGATAGCTGGATTATGGATGATGGATGGATGGATGGATGGATGGATGATGGATGGATGGTGTCGTGGGGAACAATGTCTGGACAATCAACAGAGTCCATATCTCCTCATCTTTGTCCCAAACTTCACCAGGACCTGCTGGCTGCACGCGCTGAAGGGCGGGCCATAAAGCAGGAGCGCAGCGCGCGCACAAACACACGGCTGCCTCGCGGACACATGTTTCAGTTCCTCCTGGACTCCAGAGGGAGAGGAGGGAAAAAGGAACTCTGTTTTCATTTCTGCTTCTTTTCTGTGGTTTCCTTTGATTCCCCCATTAGCGGCGTTAGACCCCAGTAGTTAGAGGAGAACCGGTTTCCCTCGGTGAGGCGGACATGGAGCCCTTCACGGTCCCCGGAGCCGCAGCGCAGCTCTCCCTGTCCGACCTGTACTCCGTCATCCCCTTTAACGTCACCTTCCCGGAGGAGCTGGCCGAGCTGAACGCCACGGAGCCCGGGCCCCCGGTGAGGGGCGCCGGGGGGATGGTCATCGCCGTGTCCATCACGGCGCTCTACTCCGTCATTTGCGTCGTGGGTCTGCTGGGCAACGTCCTGGTCATGTACGGAGTGGTCAGGTAAGTATGAGCGGTGTATATGTGTGTGTGTATGTACAATAAAATAGGTTTAATTTGGATTTTATAAACTAAAAAGTGACTTTAAGTGGGACTTTTTTATTTTTAAGGTATGAAAGATCCAGCTTTTAATTTGACCAATTTATTAATTAGGGACAAAATTTCATTTAATGAAATAGTCGTTCAAAACCTCTTGTGTCTCATTAAAACTGCTTTCCTGCGGTTGGAGAAGGATCTCTCCAGTCTCTCCTCTCCTCTTTTCTGCAAGAATGAGGTTTTTAATGATGATGAAAGAACGTTCACTTTGAGTCTGATGAACCTTTTCTGTGTTAAAGTAGCCATATGCATAAAATCGGCTTGTTAAAATACCCAATTATGGCTCATTTTCATGTAACTGGAAGAGTTCACTATAGTTTTATTTGAAATATTCCGACATAGAATAACTCCATCCACTGAAATGTTACTCTCTGAAGAGGACTTTGATCCACAGCATAATGTTCAATTCAGCTCAGTTTACTTAAATAGCTCCAGTTCACAACAAATGTCATCTCAAAGCACTTAATAAAAAGAATAATTTGAATTAAATCAGACATACATTCCAACTGATTGAATTATTCAAAGTTGATTAAAGTGTTTCCATGTGAGGAAACCCAGCAGATCCACTCTTTCATTTGCTGTAACAAACATAACAGCATGAGGAGATTTTCAAGATATCCTCCTCTGATTTATGCTGAATGTAACCAGAGTGTTTGTGACTGAAGAGCTCTTCTTCTCATCTGACCACAGCAGGTCAAACTCCTGGTGCAGTTTTACAACTTCCTCATGATTACATGAACAGAAATGCCAGATTTTTTTTCTTGCATCGTTTTTTTTCTCACGCCCCGTTGCCGCTTAGACAGTGTCTACTGGTTGTTATGGAAACGTGGTGACCCCCAACAATCATCTCTTTGCTGCATGTCCTTAATAGCATGCTGCAACCTTCCTCTGCTCACTGCGTCTGTAGGCAGGACAGACACGAGTCCTAGAGATGAGAGACTAACAGCAGGTGTGAGTTCCATTACAGTCACAACCCAGGGAAATAGAAAGTTCTGGATTATTAAACAATTCTCATTTATTTAGCTAATGTCAAGATGAAAGTAAAAAAAATATATATTTTACAATAAAATAAAAAAATGTGCATATCGAGTTGTATTGTGATGTTTGCTGTATTGTGGTACAACAAATATTGTGATAAAATAAAAAATGAAGCTGAAAAACAATTTCTTCTGTATGGAAAGCAATCAGAAACATAAATAGTGTTCTTGAAAAACATGAGGAATAATTTTCTTAAGGATGCCATTTATTGAAAAAACTAGGATTTATATTAATAATCCAAACATAGTAACTACATTTAATCATATTTTTGAATGTACCAATATTTATTTATGCTCTCATGGAACAAACAGTTGAGAAACATGAAGTTTCCAATAATACTGACACAGTTTACTTAAGGATTTTACTTAGGATTTTATTGAAAAATGATAAATCTAAATTCTTATCACTATAAGACGTTTTTCACGATAACTGACACCGATACGATAAATTCCCACCTCCATCATTTTGCTTTGCAGCAGCTTACTTTCTTATGAAAAGATCATGAAACGTAATTGTCTGAAGATGCTGGTTAGCGACAGGCTCCATTAACTCCTTTTGGCCAGTCTGCTCTGATTGGCTGATCCTGCCAGCTCATGAGAAGAGCGGGCAGATTTATTTTCTAACACCGTGGTCTCAGCGGACAGGCAAACAGGAGGCGAAGCAGCAGGACCTGGCAGCAGAAACAAACTGTCAGATCAGCTGCTGGTGGCATTTTACTGGAAAAGAAACAAAAGCCGAGATCAGATGAGGAAATGTGGGAAAAAAACAAAAAACAAACAAACAAACAAACAGAATTTTCAGAGCATCTCTGAAAATTCAAATGTATAAAATGATTTTCCGATTTTCTGAGGTCTGAGTGAAAATTGTGTGTGAAACAAAACACAACAGGAGGACCATGATGGTAATAAATGATGCAGGTCAGAGGGCACAGGCACCGGGTCAAAACATGCTAATGGAGTTTCTTCTAGAGAAAACACAACCTGATCCTGGATCCTTAATATCAGACATTTGTTCTTAAACTCTTTAGATCATTTTCATGCCCGTTTATCTCCTTGCCTATAAATTATATACAGAGGAAGCAATTCATTCTGAGGTTGGTCTGATTTGTCAGGCAGACAAACAGATCAAATACAGAAATTAATAATTGATTTTGATCTATTATTAATTTCTGTATTTGTTCCTGTGTACAAAAGCCCTAAAATGTACAAAAGCACTAAAATGTACAAAAGCACTAAATTGTGCAGGAGATTTTTTTATGCAGAACCATTTCATAAGTCTGACCAAATCTTTTTTCTTGTGGCCTTGGAAATTAAGAAAAAAAATTTTCCTTCCAAATTTTTAAAATGTTTTTGAAATTACGTCAAAGATTGACAGGAGAAAAAAAATTACTTGGCAAAAATGACGTGGACTATTATTATAGGAAAGAGATAAAATTATAATTATAGAATAAAATAGTTTAAGGGGTTTTTTTTATTTGCTTGTTTTTTCTGAATGAACATTTAATAAACAAATAAATATTTACTAAATTGGAGCAATTGTGCTTTTTCATTAGGTTTTTTAGATTATAAAAAATATTCCAATAAAAATGAGAAAAGTATAATTTTTTTCTAATTCAAAGGCCAAAAAAATAAATAAATAAAACAAATAAAAAACCTTGAAAATTCTGCTTTTTTCTGATGAGCTGTTCAAAGTAGAAATAAAAGAAACTTAATTTTCGGTTTGATGAGAAACCACATTTGCTCAAATTTTGTTTTTATACATTTTTCTGAAGCCCTTTACCGGAAAAAAGTCCTATTAGGAAAAATTAAACAACATAAAAATGTTTTTTAATATTTTAATCTCTAATACCTGATCAGTCTACAGAATATTTATTTGACATCTGTTCTGAAACACTGATTAAATCCTGAAAACTGTTCAAATCCAAAACTTTTCCAGTTTGTCTCCTTTACTGAACAACCAAAGACGTCTCATGTAAATTTATGAAGAATGGTGCAGTGCATGCTGCCAGGTTATAATTATCATCAATCAATCTGCTACACAGTGCAAAAGTACTGTCAGAAAAATGTGTATTCAGGATGCCTGAAAACATATGAGTCATGACAAGGAATATTTAATAATTAGCTGATACAGAAGAGGAGAGTGAAGGTTTGTCATAAAGTAACGGCAGAAACGGTTCAAATGAAACCTTGTGTCTGAATTTTTTTCTGTATAAACATCATTCCAGTCACATGGAGGTGGTTTTCCTCTCCACCAGGCCTTTCTGTCTGACAGGATCCCGGTCTGCCAGCTGCTCTGTCCTTGCAGTGGAAGCTCTGTTCTCTAAGAGCCGCAGCGGGTCACATAATTACTTTACAGGGAAAAACTAATCCAATGAATTTCACGTGAAAATCACATGAGAAGACCTGTTATTGAATTAATCCACTAGCCTTTAGTTATACTTTACACAATGAAAGCAACATAAAGGGCCTTACAGAAAATAAAAACAGACATACAAAAGTATGGAAGGACAAAGTGATGAAGTGTTCAAGGTTCCTGTTGACTTTGTAAAGCTCAGCAACTTTTTCTTCCCCATGAAATGTGTCATGGACATTTCCATGAAACATTTCATGCAAAAGAGGTCGATTTTTTTTCTGCATAGCAAAGATGGAAGTGATCAAGATTTTCTTTAAGGTTTGATTAGCTTTAGTGGCCTTTATTTGATAGTCAATGGACAGGAAGGAGGGCAATGAGAGGAGGGGAAGACATGCAGCAAAGGTCAGCAGGCCGGGAATCGAACCTGTGACGTCCGCGTTGAGGACTAAGGCCTCCATATGTGGGTTGTGCTCTGCACCACCACAGCACCCTGAAAGTTATCAAGTTTATTATGTAAACAGAACCCAATATTAAATAGGCATATGTGAACTAAATAAGTAAAATGAGGTTGTCAAAGTAAGAAGGGCAACTAAAAATACAACGGCTGCTGTTAGCTGCTGAGCTCTCTCTCTCTCAGATGCAGGCAAGTATTATTTTTCCACATCATTTTAACTTTTAATTGTATTTGTAGACAAGATTTTTTTTAAGTTACCAATTCAACAAACAAAAACAAAACCTGGATCCAATATGGCTGCCATTTTTATACAACATGGTGAGAATTGCAGGTCTGAACTACTTGTTAGCGCCTCTGAGAGTTTTGTACCTCGGTCTCACACATAGTGCTGCGTTTATGAACATGTGTCTTAAGAGTTTAAATGAACAGCAATCAGCTGGTTAGCTCCACCATAATTACTAAATGCCACTGCTTTTCTCATGCGGTCAGCTGTGACTTCACTCCCAGATCGGCACTTCAGCAACTTTTACTTCTAATATGTGTTAAAAACACCAAGTATCAACCAGCTGGGAATACGTAAACTGCTTAAAAAGCTTCTAACTGAACCTTGGTGCAACATTTCTAAACTATCCCATTAAGCATTTCATTCATTATAGATAAATGCCTAACGCATCAGCGAGGTTATGTAACCGTTGCTGGTTTCAAACTGCAGATAAGAGCTCTGATATTTGTGCAACAAGCATTCTGTTAAATCACCTCTGAGAACTTGTGATTCAAATAAAATCCAACCCGAAGCTATTGAGATGACAAATATTAACATTTTTACAGGTAAACACAGCGGCTGCAGACGTCTAGAGTGGTTTGCTTAGAAAAACATCCAGAATAATAAACCATTAGATGTGAGAGACATTTTAATCTGAACTGATTCAAATCAAAAGCTTTTCTATAAAAAAAAAAAAAAAAAAAAACATCCATTCGTAAGTTGCTTTCCCCCGGCTGCATGTAAATAAGCGAAGCCTCATACATTTTGGAATCTGGCCTTTGCTCAGATGCCTGTTTTAAAACACTAAAATGTGCACAAGCACTATTTATAGCAAATCTGCATGGATCCTCACGTCAGTGTGGATTGGGCATTGGGCGGTGGCGCTGTTGAGAGCCCTTGGTCTGATTGCTTGTGGAAACGCTCACACTGACATCTCTGGAGACGGCCTGCTCTAAATGCAGGTTAAGTCTGCAGTACAAAACTCCTTGTAGGTGTTCTGTCCTCCACATTCCTGTTGCCACACTTGTTAGAAGAAAACGAAGTCGATTGCTCATGAAGTTCAGAATTAAGTGTCCTCCATTTGAAGTCAATTCAGTGGGCATCCATCCATTTTCTATACACCTTTGTCCCTTAGTGGGGAGGTGCTGGTGCCTATTTCCAGCTAACGTTCCGGGAGAGAGGCAGGGTCATCCTGGACAGGTCGCCAGTCTGTCGCAGGGCAACACAAAGACAGACAGGACACACAACCATGCACACACACATTCACACCTAGGGAGAATTTGGAAAGGCCAGTTAACCTCACAGTCATGGTTTTGGACCATGGGAGGAAGCCGGAGTACCTGGAGAGAACCCACGCATGCACAGGGAGAACATGCAAACTCCTTGCAGAAAGCCCGAGGCTGGGAATCAAACCCAGAACCTTCTTGCCGCAAGGCAACAGCTCTACCAACTGTGCCACTGTGAAGCCCTCAGTGGCACAGTTCCTTACTGTGGACATCCACAGTAAGGAAGTGAGATCATCTAAGAACAGAAGAGGTTCTTTTATGAGGACAAGACAAAAGGCCTTTTTCAAGAAAATCCTGAAAAGACTGTGGACATTTAGAGGTGTTGAATCAGAACAAGGAGGAACAAACTTGCAGTGAAGTATGCAAGCATAGATCGACCTGTTGAAAGAAAATCCTAAACAATAGATGAGCGTGGCACTTGGCAAACTGATTCATGGTGTCCAGAGACCAGAGGAAGGTCAACAAGGACGACTGGGTCCTGAACGTCAAACAGTCGCTGCGTTTTCATTACAAAGGTGTGCAAACATTTGTCTGTATTCCACAAATGCCGCAATTGTGGTGTTTCCGTTAAATAAGAAAAGCAGTTAAAATCACACGTGAATAAGTTTGTTCACACTGTGAAGTTACTCAATCATCATCCTCCGGCTACTTCTTGTTGTCTTCTTTGCGCCAGCGGCAATGATCATGTGTCTCGTGTTACGTGGAACAAGTCCTTCCATTGCAGTTTTGCTAAATAAACAAATTTTGATTCAGCAGAAAATCCACCTCATCCTAGCAGCAATACATTTTACTGACAAATGAGGTTTTTTTCGTAGTTTCTAGTGAGCAAATTTATTGGCAAAACATCAAATTACACAAGATGCTTGTTCTTAAATCACAGCTCGGTAATAAAAAGGTCTTGACACATTTAATCATTTTCTCAGATGGAACAAGCTTAACTTCAGGGGCTATATTAATACTTTTAAATAGACAGAGCAGAATTTGTATTATTTCTAGTAAGTTGATATTATCATGTTGCTGAAATGTCAGTGTGAAAACTTAAGGAAATCCTTAAAGCCAGAAAAAATCGGTATGACCATTTTTAAATTTGATTTGAATATTTCTCCTGTCCCTTCGTCCAGAAAGCAGTGAGTTTGTCTAAACAGGTTTTTTTAAAGCTCAAAGTTCAATATTTTGAACCTAAAAAGGCTTTCAATTTCTGATTACATGAACATTTTTTGACAAACAAAAGAGGTGAGCACAGAGGATAATTATAAGACATCAAAAGATGCTATACATTGATTGATCCTCCCAAACAGTCTCTCAATGTTTATCCATAACCAACTATTCTAATTGCTGCTTGATTTTTAACTCTTCTACTTGTCTTGTATGGATTTTTGTACCAACCAGATACACCAAGATGAAGACAGCCACAAACATCTACATCTTTAACCTGGCCCTGGCCGATGCCCTGGCCACCAGCACGCTGCCTTTCCAGAGCGCAAAGTACCTCATGAACACCTGGCCCTTTGGGCAGCCTCTGTGCAAGCTCATCATTGCCATTGACTACTACAACATGTTCACCAGTATCTTCACCCTCACTATGATGAGTGTGGACCGCTACATCGCTGTGTGCCATCCCGTCAAGGCGTTGGGCTTTCGGACACCGGTCAAGGCTAAGATGATCAACGTCTTGATCTGGGTCCTGTCGTCCGCGATTGGGGTTCCAATTATGGTTATGGCTGTGACCAGAGTGACAGAGGCTGGTAAGGAATTGTTCTCTTCCACTATGACGTTTATGGCATTTTAGGAAGCAATAGTTATTATTTACTTACTGGTATTATTTGCATTAGAGGTACTTGAGCTGCCTTGAATAGTGGAACTCATAAATAAATTTAAGACTTGTTAAGTCCACTTTAATCAAATTTCAGCTTGTTTGCCTAGAACACCCAGTTTTGGCAAACAAACATTTGGGGAGGTAAGACTGCACAATCAAACTCTGATGCAAATTAAAAAAGCGAACTCTGGTCTACCTTAAAGCTTAAGTCTCGGTTTGGATGAATTGAACTCTGGTGCGGTACAAATGCATATGTGAATGCCAAGCAGACTAGAACCGCTCTAAAAGGAGGAAGTGGATTATAGCTCACGGAGTTCTGGGTAAATACAATAAAAAAAAACGTGAACGGCTACCGCTAGTGTAAGTAATGGCTTATGCTCTTTTGCTAAAGACAAAAGAGAAATTCTCAAGCCACCAAAATCTGACCCCTCTGTATTTTTGTTTCTGTTTCGTGAAGAAGGATGTCATGCTCATATCTTCTTCTTCAGATGGTTTCAGTAGTTCTTGGTGCAGTGCCGCCACAGGTGAACAGAGGAACAGCCTTTTTAGGGTTTAGTTTGTTTGACACAGTGAAAAGGTTGTATCGATTCAACCCTAGTGTTAGTTTTTGGACTGTTTTGCACTTTTGGAGTCTAATGGAGATGATAATGCTTGTAATCCTTTAGCTGAGCATTGGTGCAGTCCATCAAATCGTTTCCCCTCTGCCCCCATTCTCTTTCAGGTAACATTACATGCATGTTGAAATTTCCTGACCCTGACTGGTACTGGGACACCGTGACTAAGATCTGTGTTTTCATCTTCGCCTTTGTGGTCCCTGTGATGGTCATCACTGTTTGCTATGGCCTGATGATCCTGCGTCTGAGGAGCGTCCGTCTGCTCTCGGGCTCCAAGGAGAAAGACCGCAACATGCGGCGAATCACCCGCATGGTGCTGGTGGTGGTAGCGGCCTTCATCATCTGCTGGACCCCCATCCAGATCTTTATCATCGTGAGGACGATGGTGGAGATCAACACCAGGAATCCTTTTGTCATAGCCAGCTGGCACTTGTGCATCGCCTTGGGCTACACCAACAGCAGTCTCAATCCTGTCCTCTACGCCTTTTTGGATGAAAATTTCAAGCGTTGCTTCAGGGATTTCTGCCTGCCCTGTAGGACCCGCATGGAGCAGAACAGTGTGACCAGCGCCCGCAACACCACCCGAGAGCCGGTGTCTGTCTGTGCTCCGACCGAAGCGGGAAGGAAGCCTGCATGACTAGCCGAGGAGAGGGTCCTGCTTAGCTCCAACATGATGAGAATCCATCAAGATCCGCAGTCACAGGACACCCTGATCTCCACCACAGGGTTTTGATGCCCAGTGAAGGTAAAATACTGGGTAACATAAGCAGGAATCTCTGAGCTCACTGTCAAAAACGGTGTCTGACTTTGACAGATTGCCCAAAGCCCATCATCCTATGGCGAGATTATGAAACAGAATGTTGTTAGATTTTAGCTCCGAGTAAGATGGCAGAAGAGTTCAAGAAAACAGCAGCAGCTGGTAAACTTAGAAGGATGGCTTTGGCAGATGAAGCATCCATGCCAGAAAAAAATAGCTCCAATATTTTTTTTTTAACATTAAGAAAGTGAGAAATATAAGACACACAAAACCAACGATGGCTCGGTGGTTTTCTGCTTGTACAGATTTGCTCAAAAGGAGGCCACAACGAACTGCACTCATTAGAGGATTTTAAAGTGTTTCTTGCTAAATGAAGTACAAACAATTTCAAATTAGATGGAAGGACACACATAACACAGAAATTCTGTAGACCCACTTTGGGATCAAAACCTGATGGTACTCAGCTGTCCACTGGAGGTCACCACTCGCAGCCGGAACCACAGCAACGGCTTAATGCCTGCAGACTAATACTTCAGAGGCTGCCAGTGATATTCTGTTCAATTTTGCTCCACAATTAGAAAAAGAAACTCTGGCATCTGTCTCGCTCTGTTGGACGCTTGTAAAAAGTGGCGCGGTGCTCACTGAAGCGATGACTCACTCTGGGAAATTCAGCTGTCCTGGAAGCAGAGGCGGCGGCGATGAATGAGGACTTCAGCTGAGCCGACATGCTTCACACGACTGTTTGTAAAAGAAGTCAAATCCAGCTCAAACATGGGTTTTCCTGCAAGTTCAGAGTGTAAATTATGACAACAGAGAGGCGTTTGAGCACATCTGAACCCTTTCAAAAGTATTAACACTACTTTCACTTTTCAAACTAGTGGTGGGACTCAGTTAAAGTTTTTTAACGGAGTTAATTGCCGGGTGTGTAATTTACTTAAGAAAAGGTTGTAGATGATGTTGACTTTTGCATTAAAACAATTTAATCTTAAGTTACTTCAAGAGAAATGCTGAGGTGCTCTGTGATTGGCTACGCTTTCTTCCCTCTGAATATTTAGGTTCTGCTACTGTCCGTTTATTTCACGCAGAAAAATACGAGAATCCAAGTGAAAAAACTTCATGTGTAAAAACAGCCTGAGAAGCCGCGTTGGACTTCCTCATTGGTTCCAAGACGGAGACAGTAAACAACACATACTCTGTAAACAACAGGAGAAGTAAATGTACGCATGTGACTTGTTTCCTCGTGTGTTACTGTTAGTGTGCTGTAGTGTGTATGGCTGTTCATTCTATGACCATTGCTGCCTGTGTTGGCTGTGTGAATGTCTCTCAGAGCACATGACCTTTACAAATTCAAATTTATTCAGGAAGGAATGTTATGTTCTCTACATTATGAATACAGATATTCAGGCTCCAGCTGATATATTTTTTAGGCTCATGGTACCAAACATGATGCAGTTTCTTCTTGTTTTGGATGCTTCCTGAAGGGATCACTAGACTGAATCATTTGCATTCATTTCAGCCTCAATGTTGTTATTCACGACACTCATGAGCCTTGTTTTCTCTGTGATCTTCTTTTCCTCCTGTAGCTTATCTACAAATTCTAGATCACATGTCCGTATCCGTCCTCTGCTAACCGTCTTAGCCTCTCTGGCTTCCCAACCTAAACCGTCCTTCTAATATATAAATCTCAACCTGGTCACTTCCAGTATCTGCATTTCTATTGCTCATTTAATTGTGCAATTTGACATTTTGAAAATTAATTTGCTTAATGGAAATATACCAATTTGGAAAAAAAACAACATTGTTTTTCCATGAAAAGAGTTAGTGCAATGGAAACACGAATCACATGATCAACAACTTGACGTTGCCACTGGCACAAATCATGAAAACATGTTTTATTAATGACTTATCTATATGGGATTTTTATTGGTTCTTAATCAATAGAAACAATGCAATTGTGGAATGGTATTTTTTCAACATTAGTGGAATATTGAAAAAGTTTTTTTTCCTTCATCTCTGATTCTTCTTGCCATCCTCTCCATCCACTTGGCCAGGGGTAATTAAACTCACACACTGTTCTTTTAGGTTTAGCCAGTAACAGCAGCTCATTCTGCTGGTCTACAAAGTTAAACCAGCAGCTAAACATCAACTCCTAAACATCAACTCCTTGTTCACTGAGCTCTAAAACACACAGTCCATCTGTTTAGAGCTGCCTTTGCTTAATAATAACCAAAACACTGATCATTATATTTAATGTATATTTTCTTGATGATGGGATTTGACAAACTGTAATGCTTACTGCTTCTTTTGTAATTGTTTACTGTGTGATATTTTTTTTAGGTTGTAAACCACTTTGAACTGCCTGGTTGCTGAAATCTGCTGTACTAATGAACTTGACCAGTAGCTGGCTGTGCTTTAAGGTGGCCTTTGTGTCAGGAAAAATGAGTTTGTTCTATTTTGACTCATAATGATGGAAAGATTTGCAGCTCCTATTTTATTTTAGTTTTAGGCAACATCAGACAGTCAGAGGTTTCACTCATATCTTGTTTAAGTAAAGCTTCAGTGCTATACTTTTTTATTTATATGTTGTTAATTGTTATTTTTGTTTTATTGCTTGATGCTTTGTTGCTGTAAATAATTTTGTTTGATGACATTGTTGGTGCTGGTGTTATGTTGTAGTTGTAACGGCTGGTTTGCATCCTGTCCAGCTCTCTGGTTTTATCCTGACCAGGAAAAAAGATGAATAATCCCAATGGATTTCTGTCCTGGACAAGTCAAGTAAAATAAAAAAAATAAGAATAAATGATTTTTCATGTCTTTAGTATCAGGACCACTTGAGCTGTTTTCTGGAAGGTGCTATTTGAAGTATGCCAATATGACATTCTTTTGTCATTCAGCTCTTTTTTTTTATCCACATTCCGATATGAGGGACTTAAATTGTAAGTAGACTGAATTGATGTAGCTCTTTTTTAATCATTACAAACTTCAAATGTCTGTACTAAAGCCACCCAGCCAGCATACCTAGATGGGCCCCATATGGGGAAATGGATAGGGGCCCACATATGCCATGTAGGGCCCATGTAGTCGGTGGCCCTACATGGGCAAGCCCGTGTGGGGCCACCATGGAAACCGCGGACAAACCCATGTGGGACTTATTTGTCTGCCCTCCTTTTCCCCATATGGGGCCCACCTCGGTATGCTGGCTGGGCAGTAGCATAAAGAGCAGGGTTGTGTTCACTGCATAGTGTCTAGAGCAGGATGAACCACAGGAGCATCAAACAGTGACAGAAACTCAATGACTCTGCTTTCCTCTTCCTCGTTTTCAGAGTTAACTAGTGAATTGACATTCCGCTGTGTGACTCTTTCTCCACCGCCTGGAGAAACCCCCAAGTGATTCTTTTGCTAATTGTGAGTGAACTGCTTTTAGTTTCTGTTTTAAAATAGTTTAAAAAATCAATGGTATTATCACAACTAACTGCTGTGTTTCTGTAGCTGGTTCAAGCCATTCAGGTTACCCAGGAAAGAGAAGGATTTAGTGCCTCCTCCAAAATACCATCAGATAGCTTTCAATAATAGGTGCTATTGGTATTCCTGAAGTCTCTTCAAGTCCTTCTCAAATATATTCCAAAGCTGCATTCAAATGAAAATGTGAATGGTTTTCTATTGCTAAGTTTTTAGATGAGATTATGAATTTATGAAACAAAGAGGTTGTACTAGACCTCCACTATGCAATACATCCAAAAAGCACAAAAGAAACTCAGAGAGGGACGTGTTGCTATCAAACAAAATATGAGTCAACAAAACTGACTGTGAAGTTAGTAGCTGATTCAAGTTGACAACTAAACAAGTGAAACATCTTTGAGATGCTACAATGCTGACCTTATCTTGTTTAGACAACAGACACCTTGCTGTTAGCTAAGCTGTAAGTTCATGAGAATTCTTTAAAAGGTTAGCATGTTTCTCAGAAGGACATTTCTAGACGAGAATTAGTTTAAGCCTTTACTTAGTTTACAGCATGGGCTATTAATGTAAACTAGAAACATGTATTATTAGCTTATATTTCAGCTAGTTTGCTGGAATGCTAACTTTAGCTTGTGAAGAAACTTTGCTATTAGCTAAACTGTAAGTCAACGAGAAATGTATGAAAGATTAGCTTCACTCTCAGAAGGACAGTTCTAGAAGAGAATTAGTTTACTCTGAATCACCTGATGTGGTAGTTTACGACACATTTGCTTGACAGCAAGTATGAGGTTTCATTCATACCTACGTTAGATACCTAACACAGGTATGAATGCGTGTGTGTGTAGGGGTGTAGGTGTGGGTGTGTGTGTGAATGCTTGTTTCTGTCATAGATTTTTGTGCTGGTTCAATTATAAGCTGACTACAAGCTATTGTTTTCTGGATTGATGGTATGAACATGTTATTTTTAACTACTAGCCTGTCTTTCAGTGGACTGAGAGGCTCTGCAGCGGAGTCTTCAGCAGGAATTGCTTGGTTTCTATGCATCTCTACACTCTTGATGATTTTCTCCCATTCCCTGTTGCTTGTCAATAGCTAATGGAAAAAAATAAAAAAACTAGTAGCAGATGGTGTGTTTGGCCTTGTGCGACTTAAAACGTGCCATTAAGGACGATTTCCTCATTCTCCTCTCATGTCTGCAGTTTGTTTGCTAGTAGATTAGCGTCTATTCTCTTCAAATGTTCCCATCTTTTAAGGTGTATCGTTGCAGAACTGACGCTAAAGAGCTAATAAAACTTGTCTTTGGACTCAAGTATCCAGCACCATGTGAGTGTTTTATCTGTTTCTGTAAACTCAGTCCCTGCTTACAGGGGCCAGTACTCAAAAGCAGCACATTAAATGGAATAGCAATTTGTTCTTTAGATCTATTTGTGTGTATGATCTCAAATGTAAATGCAACTTATCTCCCAGACTTTAACTGATGCTATGATTTTTTTCTGGACCTTGATTTTACACTTAAAGAAGAATCTACTGTCATGTATATTCAGATCTCCATTTGATACTTGCATACAGTGAACCTTCGCCTATTCGAGGTTTATTATTGGTGGATTTTTTTTTCTGCAACTCACTAACTCCTGAATTTCTTTCGTTGAGCAAATCAAAAATATTTTAAAGATTCAAAGATTTCAAATTGGAGATGATGGGATTTAAAAGTCCATCCTGCATGACTGCAATTGAGTTGAAGACCAAAGGGTGCTTCAGAAAAGTTCATTGTGGCGTTTCCACAAGCACTCAGATAAACAAGCCCAAAATGACTGAAGGCTTTCCTGAATCCCAGAGAGTGCCATCGACAGCCATCAGAAAATTAAACTGCCAACTGTGCATCTCCTCTCCAGATTCAGAGAAGAATCAAGGAGTTGCCATGGACACCGGCAGCATCTCAGGCCTGATGCTCTTCACAGTACGAGCCAGAGAGAGAGTCACAATCCAATTATGGAGATATCTATCCCTTGTTAGCAGGCACTTAATAATTAGCCTGATTTCTTTTTACTCAACAAGATATGTAATCCCTGCTGTCTTGCTGAGGGTGTGGACCTTTGAAGGAGCCTTGATGTGTGTTTTATAACCGCAGGAATGTGGGTTGCAGCTGCCCACTCACATCACATGGTATATATGAAGAAACTGGAATTCCTGAAATTATCTGTGAAAGATGAAGTTATGAACTTTAAATAGTCTGCCAAGAAGCAAACATCAAATTTTTTGTGAATATGTCCTGCTGTGACTGGGCGAGAGGCAGGAACTCAACACACACGCATTCAAATGTACTAAGGAAAACTTTAGAAAGACCAATTAACCCAACAGTCGTCGTGCTTATGAACTGTAAGAGGGAACCAAACGGACCCAACTTTTCCAATCATTTTGACCAACTTACATTAAAGTCACATTCATACTCACAAACATATACACCAATATGCAGGTCAGTAAGTGCCTTGCCCAGGGGCACATTGATATGTGGCAGGAGGAAGCTGGAATTGAATCTACAAACTTTCAAACACAACATGACTACTCTACCCACAGAGCCACAGTTGCCAGAAATGTTCATACAGTTTCAGACGTGGAGCTAACTAGCCAATCGTGTGAGGTTGCTAGGAAAAAATAGGCATTTGACCAATCAGCATCGGTCAATGAATTTAATGTTTTTGGATCGCCCAGAATGTCCCCTCTGCCACAGAAGACACTGGGGAGTTTTGCGTCGCTATGGTGATAAAATTGATAACGGCGACCACTGCAGTTCAGGGAAAACTTTGAATTGTCCACCTTCAATGACAATTCAAGATGGACAGACGGTCGGTAGTTTTAACAGACGGCCGGTAAACTACAGATTCAGTTAGTCTGCATTTTAGTTTTAGCCACCACATTCCTCTACTCGTTTTCGTTGGTTACTTTTTCCGTCCATCAGCTGGATGTGTATCGTCTCGTATTCTCTATCCTTCTTTCTCGCCTCTATTATTACCTTCAGCTCTCCCCATCTTTTTCTCCTTTTCTCTTTATTATTTGTCTTCCTCTCTGTTACATTTGAAATAAGCCCAAAGAAATGCATAAAAAAAGCTATATATATGTTTTATATACCTGAAACATTATAGCATAAGCTGTAATGCTCTTGTTGTGACAGTAAATCAAGCTAACACCGTGACATCACCCTGACAATTTGTTTCTGTCAGGGGGATGTCAACTTTTATCACTAATTAATAATGTGAAATGATGGACGAGTCAAACACAAAACGTCTGGTGGATAAAACTGGACACACAATTTGACGTTTAACTTTTAAAACCTTCACAGAGGTAAACAGTAGAATCTGAATTCCCTTCCTCTTTGTTTAACCTCTTAGTCAACTGTTTGCTCAACTCCTGGGCTAATTGGTATGCTAACACATTTTCATTAGTTTTTTTGGCTTCTTCTGCACAAGCTAGCAAATGGATTTCCTGTATCCTGGTCTGGAATCAGGGATTGGAGGCTCACTGTGGCGTCATTCATGCCTGCTAATCACAACGCTCTTCTCAACACAAAGATAATTACAACAAGCTAAACGTCTCCTAAGCTTTGCACACTGAGTGGCCTCTGAACTTATGAATTATTGATATATTCTGTATTACTTTTCCAAAGCATCTTGTGTTGCGACGTTTCCACCTTTCAGATTCATTCTCTTTGTTTCTGTCACACTTAAACGTTTTAACGTCAGATGAAGATGACCTGAGTAAATACAAAAAGCAGTTTTCAAATGGGATTTTATGCAAAATCAACCTTTTTTTTCATATTTCACAACATGTTATGTTATTCCCTCATCCAAAACATACATGCAGTGTTGCTTTGATTCTGTTGTTGGTTCTACTTCTACTACACACCCTGACGCGTCGGGTTAACAACATCTGTTAGGTGTTACCAACAAAAAAACGCAAAAAAAGGACATAAGTAATACATAATTTGGGCTATGTAAAAAAAAAAAACTTTCATATTTTCCAGAGTTGTAATCTATGTAATAATGCCCAATTAAATCAAGTGTTCTTGTTTATCACAATAAGACGTGAAGTACATTTGTGCTGTCCATCCATCTTCATCCCCTGACCACTTCTTTTAATAAGACTTCCTATTAATTAATTGTAAGTGAACATCCTTTAAAAAAAAACTAATGATCCAAAATATATATTCAATTTTATGCGATTTTCTCTCACTAGTGTCAGAGAATATGGGCTGTATTCTCTCTGAACCAAGTGAACCGAGGCAGAGCAAACCGTGAGCTTCACCCCAATGATCCGAACATCGTGGCTAATGAATGGCAGCACACACACACACACCCGACGCAGTACACACACACCCGACGCAGTACACACACTCTCACATTAAACCGCTGGAAAGGGAACGGGAATGTCAAGAGGTGAGAGGCATTCTGCTGAGGCAGGAATCAAAGAGACGCACTCGAGAGAAGGAAACGCTTCCTGAGCCAATAACATGTAGATCTTGTTATTTCTGGCTCCATTAAGTTTCTCATTAAATCCTTGTGCTTCATCACGGAGGCAACAGAATGAAGCTGGCTTTGTGAGAAACACAAACAAGTTCAGTTTTGTGTTTTTGTGATTCTTAAGTTGCTCCTTCCGACTGTTTTTTTTTTATTTATTATACAATAAATATGAGGTCTCGGAACTGGAATTATGTCCATTAATTCTTGTTGTTGGTTAGACTGTTAAAAGTATCATCCAACTTGTGTCCATTTGGTGTTTTAATCAGTAATTCAGATTAAAAAGGCAGACTACAGTTTCAGTAGATTATACATGTTATCACCCTAAACGAAGCTGAAAACAGAAAAATTGCCTCAAAACTCTGCTTAAAGCTACAGTATGTAACCTTTATTGCTAAATATATATATTTCTTAAATATTTGTTAAAACTGTTACTTTGTCGTGACAAATATTCCATGAAAAAGGATCAAACTCTTCCTCCTTGTCCCGGTGTTGCCAGTATTAACCGCTCAGTCAAAACAACCAATCCTCCCAGGAGGAGAGGTTTTGCTCTGTCAATAACACTTGTGCACACAGCGCTCATGTTGCCCCCGCCCCCACCTGTTGCTATCTGCTGTGCTGCAGCTTCTAATCGTCAGCACAACCTGCTGTGAACGCTCATTCCAGTTAGCATAGCCACCAATGACAGCGGATAAACGAGTTTCCCGGAATGGTAAGTTGTTTCTCAACCATTAGCACATTTAGCTCTGCGTACAGGAGGATGAGTGACAGCGATAAGCCCCTCCTCCTCCTGGCTCTGATTGGTTGTTTCTGACCGGTAGCGCTGCGTTTCTTCATAGCAGCTCAGGGAGGAGGTTGATCTTTTCACAGATACCATGTCAAACTGTCACAATATGGTGACAGTTTTAACAAATAAGTAAAAGAAAAAAAGAAGTAACATCTCAGCTTTAACAACTGTATAAGTTTCACAACTAAACTTGGTGTTTGTTTTTTTCAAGGCATCAGGTAAAAACTAGAAACAAAACATGCAAACAAATATTTTTCTGTCTCAGAAATCCTTCCTGCCTGACAGTCTCCACTTCACAATTTTAGTTGTTTCTGCTGTCGGTCAGAAAGACATGGACTTACTCATTTAAGCAAATAGTGATTATATTAGTACAGATTCTTATGTAACCACAAAGCCATTAGTCCCTGTGTGTGTGTTCAGCCGCAAGCTGCTGTGTGTGGACAAATAAATGTGACAATAAGTCATAAGAGGTGGAATCATTCAGCAGCTGCAGTTCATTTGTAAAAAGCACCGCAGGGCAACTGGTGTTGCCTGAGCTACGGTGCCACTGAGCAACTTACATGCAATCATCTTGGGCCTGAATGTCACGTTAACTTTTCATTAGATATGATTTATTTGAATCATTCTTCCTGCAGATAATGCATACGAATGTAAACAATCAGCTGAAAATTTAAACTTATGCTAACGACTGTTTGTCTTTTAGCTTGAGAAGCTCCAGGCCTGTGCAGCATCTCTGTTGTTCATGATGATCATATTTTGCATATTTGATCAACAATGGGAAGAAGTGAAGTGTAAAGTTTGTTGCTTCACCTTGACAGAGACTGTTTCCATCTACAGTGATGTTACAGTTGAGTTTATTTTCCTCCATACGTTCTGATCTCACCATGTTGGGCTGAAAGTGCAATGTTCTGGCTGCGGGTGCCCCAAGTGGCCAAAGGAATCCAAAAATAGAGACAGAACTGGCTCATTAGCAACAGAATGATGAGGTGTTTCTTTTAAAAGTTTCTCATTTGAGAGCAGAACGTGACTGACCTTCTGTCGCCGCCGTCCTGCTTCTTTTGTGTCCATTCGAAGGAGAAAACAGCTGATCAGAGATCCCTGCTGATCCAACGCCTATCGTAGTCTCTGACTTTCCTATGTGTGGTAGAAATGTATCAAGTTCTTTTCCTCCCCGTACAGAGTAAAGGAATTGTCTTGTTTGTTAGTTTTCAGTGAGTCAGGGCTTATCCTAATAAAATGAAGACCACAAAAAAATGGAGCTCAAATGCAGAGAGTATAAAGATCCAGGGGATAAAATATGTAACTTTTATAAAAAAAAAAAAAGAATAATAAATAATGTTTTTTCAATATTTGTTAAACTTGCCACTACATCTTGAGAGTATAACATGAGACTGCTAATCTATGAGAGAATGAAGCTTCTCCTCCTGCCAGTTGAAGAAATTCACAACCAATCAGAGCCAGGAGGAGGGTCTTAGTGCTGTCAATCAACCTTGTGTTCAAATGGCAGAGAAACAACTTACCATTTCTGGAAAACTGTTATTTGGTTGCTATCATAATTAATGTCAGCACTCACGACAGGCTCTCCTGACGGGAAAAAGTTGTAGTGTAACATAGACCAAGGGGGAGGGTGTGAGCAGTGATTACACAGGAGTGGTTGACAGCACTATTCCTATACATTATTAGGAATCATTCTAAGCCAACCTAATATCTAACAAAGAAAAACAATAATAAATATATGAAAAGATAATGTATAAAACTTTATATAAGTCCATGTAATGACATACATAAATAGATTTATATCAGGCGGGATACCAGCCTCCATTATGTTAATACTCATAAAAACAAGTTGATATTGATCTGCTGGATGTTTCAATTGTGCTGCTGTGGTGCAACTCAAAGGCTAAAGCACACTTCATACCTGGTGCTCATAGTAAAACACCAATAAGTTATTTACTGATCCTCCGCAAAAAAAACTAAAACTGAAGAGGGGGGCTGACAATGTTCCTAGTTTGGCGCAGGGGTTGCTAGCGTTTTTCATTGTCCGCCAAAGAAAAAAATCATTTTATTTCCAATTTGTAGTCATCAAACGAAACATTTAGTGTTTCTCTGCAAGAACGTTTTTGAAATGAGGTAACATTTCACCAAATGAAGTGATTAGAAGACGGCAGAACTCTGATCGTTTCCTGATCTCGCATTCACTTCCCTTGGCGGGAGAAAAACCCGTAAGTAAAGTTTAATTCTTTGCAGCAGTGGAGCTGTGTCACCATTGGTTAACTTCTGTGCCTTTATTTGTTTCCTCAAAATAATCCGCCGGTATTCTGAAGATCTGTGCTACCTTTAAAAAATGGATTAAGATAACATTGCAATCTCTTTAGTTTTTTCTGTTCTGTACTGGAAACTGGAGTTAAAGCCGCTGTTCTGAAGATCTGTGCTACCTTGTCAGATTATTTTCTTACCGTAGCGCAGATAGATAGCTAAATCTATCTGTCAGTGCTACGCATCCAAAACTCCTACCGTCATGTTTACAAACAGAAAACCATAGCGGGTTGTGTTAATGTTAAATATCATCTGAAAACATTGATATTTGAGTTATCATCTGATAACTTAAATATCGTCTGTAGTGGAAGCTTCGGCGTTATCCTTAGCTTAGCATTGGAACAATTTATACGACGAAACCACAAGAAGTTCCTTCATCTGATTATCCTAACCATTTAAATGAAAAGCTGTAAATGTATGCACTAATCCTTTTATTAGAATATCCTACCTGTTAAAAATATTTTAAATACAGAGGCGTTTATAAGAATAAAACAGTATCAGACAAGGGAAACAGGTTTGTATTGGAATTAAATTAAACACAGACAAATACGTGCATTAATACGTTGTATGACAGAGTTTATTAAATGCAGCGCAGATGCAATGTGTCCACCGAACTGCGCAGGTCACTGAAATATGATTATAAACTAATATTACACGGCTATTACACAGCTTCAATCCCACGTAGTATCGTTCCCAACATCTATTTAGCAAGGTTTAATAATAGAGTGTTAAACAAAAATATTTTAACGTATAGGGACAAAAAAGCCCACAAAACAACGTATTATGTTACTATACTATGTTTACGTTGTATTTATTTGACTGAAAAAAAGTCGTGCTTTTTTATTTGAAGTTTCTCCTTACAAAAGTAGTTCTTCATGAGAACATTTCTTGGCAATTTTGGATATATCTGTATCCTGGAACAGAATCAATTTAAAGTTATATTAGGCAGTAAGCTGGTATAGTTAGCTTTTCGTTTTCAAAGTATCATTTTCATGTTGACAAGTCTTTCAGACCTATGGAGCAGGTCTGAAAAAAAAAAACAGCCAGAGATTCCTTTGAGGTATCAACAAGTCTCCTTCTCTGCTTGGCCTCCTCTGCTTGCATCCTGGATGTGGGTCGGTGCAAAGGTCAAGCCAGGCTATGCATGGAGACCTCTGGTTGATTCAAGGTCTGTCTTTCTTCGGACCTCCATGTTTGTGTAGAGGTCTGTCTGTCCTCGGACTCCTCTGTTTGCATCCTGCGTGTGGGTCATTGATTGAAGGTCTGCCTTTGCTTGTCTCCTCTGCTGGTAAGGAGCCTTCTCTTTGCAGGGAGACCTCTGGTTGGGTGGAGACTCTGGAATGACAATTTTCCAGAGCAAGCCTCCATTCCACCTTCAGGTCTGCAACCTGCCCCTGCAAAGACTTCACTGTTTCCTCCTGTTCTACAAATTTGGAGGCTTGCTCGCTGTGTCTTTTGAGCTGCTTCTCATAGTTTAGTCTCACTCGATGTTCTTCAACTATTACTTCAATCAGGCCTTCATTGTGGGAGGCGTATTTTGCAGCTTCCCTCTTGAAGTAGTCCAGCTGTTGAAGAATGCTCTTGTCTGCTGTGATTTTGGAAGAGCAAGAAACCTTTGATGTATCTGCAATCTCTGGCACCTTTCTTCCAAGGTCACGTTTGACTTGCAGGTGATGTTCTTTTTCTAACATTTTCTGCAATTTCTGAATCTCCTCCTGCTGTGTTTTGACTTCAGCCTGATATGCAATTCTTCCTTCTCTTTCCTCTTGGAGATCAAAAATTGTACTCTGCAGTTCTTTTTTAAGATCGTCTACATGCTTTGTGAGATCTCCGACGTGTTGACTAGTCTCTTCACACTTCTTTTGTTTTCTTGACTCTAACAATAGTGAAAACAGAGCTAGATCAAGAAACTGTAGATGGTAGACAAGTTTGCCGGTTTTCAACTGAGTCGAGAGACTTCAGGTCAGCAGGTGGAGTTTTTTCCTGCTTGACTTCCACTGAGGTGGTAATGTCAAAGCCAGCAGATGGGGTTGTTTTCTGCTCGACTTCCAATGATGTTGAACTCTCAAAGTCACCTGAAGGACTTGATTCCCCCTGGATCTTTGTTGATTCACCTTCCGGCTCAAAGGGGCTGTCACTGTCATCTTCAAAAGAGGACAGCATCATAATCGACTTGGATGTTGAGGTCCATCATGTCGATCCATGAAAGCTCAGCTGGAAAAGCTGGATGCAATCTGTTGTTGCTTCATGTCTACTTCTCTGAAAGGCATGTAACATCGAATCAATATCCCGCTAGTCTCGAACGTACTCTTGTGACGGAGTGAACGCTAAGTGCCCCCCCTCTCTGTTCTTGCTTTGTTTGTGAATTTGTTTTTATTGTCTGTTTAATGTATTGAGCTGCAGTTGCGGTGGTTCGCCACCGGTGGGCGTGTGGAGCACAGTGAGCTCTCCGAACTCAGCGAGCCAACCGTAAATTGGCGCAGCAACGGCTGATGGCGGAGGCGCTCACTGTCGCTCCTCTGTTTTTAACAGATATGTTTCTAAATAAAACGAACCTGCGATCAACACACTAATCGACTATTAAGTGTGCAACAAAAATTGGTGGCCCGTACGGGGATCAGCGGTGCTTGTGGAAAGAGAGAGAAACTGCGGCACACCAGCGATGGAGTTGGAGAAACTGCAAGACCAGTTGAGTGAAGCCCTGGTGCAGTTGAAAGTGGACCAGCTACAAGAGGTGTGTTTGTATGGAAAAGTCTCATCAGAAAATCAGACCAGAAAGCACAAGCTGATCCGACTAATAAATACAGCTGTAGATACAGCTATAGAGAGTGAGGAAGAGGATGTGGCTCGTGAATTCCTCAGCAGATTAATATCAAAAGCTAAAGAAGTGAGCGAAAATGAGATGTCACAGATGGTTGATGATGCTGTGAATCAGGATAATGCTGCTCTTATAGGCTTGCAAGAACAATATGCAGCATTACAGCTAAGTTTCAAGGCTGCAACAAAGAAATTAGAGGGAGAAATGGCAAAATTGGAAAACAAAGTTTAAAAAAAAGGAAACATCACCGCTTCCAACACAACTTGCCCACCCCTTTGCAGCACGTCCACCAGAAGTTACAATAAGAAGAGAGTTTAAAATTAATGGCCAAATTGGAGAAAGAGGTCAGAGAGACAAATTGTCCTATTCAAACCTGATCCATCAGATTGAAATGGGCCTAAAAAGAAATCACAGTGAAGTGGAGATCATAGAGG